>CM035119.1:2580489-4980489 GCA_020205555.1 Panax stipuleanatus | reverse complement strand
TGATTTGATTAACATAAGCAGACTTAGAGTTGAGTTAAGATGCTAGTTATGTTATGATTAATTTGTATTGTGAATGCAAATTGTATGTAGGATTAATTGAGATAACGTGAATAATAATTGTCTAAACTGTACGAGGTAAGTTTATTAACCCTACTTTTAATTGAGCAAGTTCCTAAATCCTATTCTTATATTGAGCAAAGTCTTACTCTTGTTTATTCAAGTTAATGATTTCAATTGAGATGTTCTAATCTTTCTAAAGATAATACTTCGGTTATACAATGCTTATTCAATTGTATACCTTTGAGATTCATTATTTGATTTAAGTATCAATTATATTATTCAACCCTGAAAGACTAGCGAACTCTTATTGATTCGACTAGTACATAGTTGATGAGCGTTCTAAATTCTAGAACTATTATTTAAGCTTATCCAAATTAAACTTCCTTTGGTGCGAACTCTGATGTCAAACTGAGATGAACAACCCTCTATTGGGGATTATTTACTCGTTAGCGTTGAAATGTTGTGCACATATATGGTACTAAGGCCTGATCCTCCTAAGTACGAAAAGTAAGTTCAATATAGTCTTACAACTGTTAAAAGTTTAAGGTAGAAATACTTGATAACCTGGGACATAGTTCGTGGTCTTGTGACCCTCAGATGTACTTTTGATTCTTGTTTTCTATCTTGATTCAAAAGTTGAGCTTTCTATTATCTAGCATCCATTGTTTACTCGCGTGTTATCATTATTATTATTGTTATACTTGTGGGAAATTGCTGCTAACTCTTGCATGATAACATTGCAGCTAAGGTTGAAAGGGTTGATGAGCCATCTACCAGTAAAGGCAAGGGTAAAGCAAACAAGTGATGAAGACTTGTTTATTATTATTTGAGAATGTTATTGTTAAGACTTATTATGTTATGTTTAAGACTTATTTGTAATTTTATTTCTGCATTGAGATAATAATTCCAAATCTTAAACAATAAAATCTCAGGTTGCAGAGCCAATAATTCCAAGTTGTATGATCTCTGTTGATCAAGTTATGATCTTTGAGAATAGCAGATTATACACTGGTCTAGGATTCAAGAAGCCGTAGAGTAAAGCCAGCACTACCTTCAAGCCTTGAAGGATCGTAGAGTCTAGCAATACTTACCCTACGAATAGCTAGGCAAGAATTGTAAATTTAACTTTCACTCTATGAAATCTAAGAATCGTAGAGTAGTGTAGAAACAGAGAGAGTATGAGCCCAAAAGAAAGGCTGTAAGTGTATATATTACACATGTTCTTAAAGAGAAGTAATCAACACACAAGCAAGCATAATATAAAATGTTATAATTGTCATGAATATGGACATATTGATGGATTTTGTTATTATGATTATTATCTTGTCCATTATAGACCTAAAATCAAGTAGTTCTGGGTGCTAAAAGGAACTAACAAATCAGGACCCAAAAAAATTTGGGCACCAAAGTAAAACTTGATTTTTATTGCAGGAAATGAGTTCCACTAGCACTATCTGGTATCTTGATAATGGGTGCTCGAGGCACATGACTGAAAATAAGACTCTTGTCGAACTTCAAAAAGAAGGATGGTTCTACAGTTGTCTATGGAGACAACAACTTTGGAAAGACTAGAGGATATGGACTTATTGGAAATGGTGCAGTGACCTTTAGCAAAGTGGCATTCGTTAAAAGATTAAAGTATAACTCCTAAGTATCAGCCATTTGTGTGATAAAGAGCACTAAGTGATCTTTCTCAAAAACTCGTGTCAAGTCAGAGACCTGGAATCTAATTCATTGAAATTGACTGGAACTAGAGAAGGCAATGTATATGTGGTGAATATTTTAGGAATGATTTCAACTAAAACTGTCTGCTTCTTTGCTACAGCATCAGAAGATATTAGTTAGTTGTGGCATCGAAGACTATCTCATTTGAATTTCACAAACATGTTAAAGCTTGCCTCCAAAGATCTAGTTTCAGGCTTATCAAAGCTCAATTTTGTAAAGAAAAAACCTTGCAAAGCCTGTCATTTAGGAAAGAAAACAAGTGTCCCATTCAAAAGTAAGACAATCAATTCCATTGGTAGGCCTCTACAACTACTTCATATAGATCTCTTTAGGCCTCTGCAACTACTTCTTAGAGGAAAAAGATACTCACTGGTCGTAATGGAAGACTATACCAGATTTACATAGGTATTCATCTTGAGCTCTAAGGATGAAACCAACTTTCAATTAATTAGATTCTTCGAGTTGGTCGAGAATGAGAAGGGCAAGAAGATAAAGGTTATAAGGAGTGAGTATGGAAGAGAATTTGACTTCTACGAGATGGACAAGTTCTGTGAAGACAATGACATCAATCATATAACTTTTCAACTCCAAGAACTCCACAATAAAATGGAGTAGCTGAAAAGAAGAACAAAACTCTCATTGCGGCAGGAGGACTCTTCTAGCCGTAACTCGTCTACCCGAATATTTTTGGGCTAAAGCTGTAAATACTGCATGCTATACTCATAATTGATCTATTTTTCACTCAGTATTCAAGAAGGCGCCCTATGAATTTTTGAAAATATAGGAAGCCCATCATAACCTACTTTCATGTATTTGGTTGTGCTCATTACACCCTCAACAACGACAAGGGGTATCTGACCAAGTTTTAACCCAAGTCATGCAAATGAATCCTTCTTGGATTTTATATAGATAAAAGAGCCTATAGAGTGTTCAACAAGAAATCATTGAGTGTAGAAGTATCAATTCATGTCACCTTCGACGAATCTGACTTAGGAGAACCACAAAAAGCCATGTCTCTCGATGAGATTATAGTGAAGGATCTAGCAGTCATAGAGCAGGAGAACCCTACAATCAGAGACCCAGCGACCATAGTGCCAGGGAAAGAGATCGTAGAATCTATAGTTCTTGAGATGGATACTCTACGAATGGAAGATTCTTCTAAGCAAAAGCCAAAGATTGAAGAACTTAGACAAGAAAGCACAAGGACTGATGTTCTAGTTGGAAGAAAGTGGGCAAAAGATCACACCCAAGACATGATTATTGAGGATCCCAAAGTAAGAATAAGGACTAGATCGGCAACTCAGAATAAATGATTTTTCCTAAGATTTCTCTCTTAGATGAAGCCTAAGAAGGTTGAAGAAGCTTTGTAAGATTCAAGCTAGATCGAAACTATACAAGAAGAATTGAATCAGTTTGAGAGAAGCAAAGTTTGGAGATTAGTCCAGTCGTCGACACCAAATGGGTATTCAGAAACAAGATGGATGAAGATGGGGTGATCACAAGGAATAAAGTAAGACTGGTGGCCAAAGGTTATTTACAAGAAGAAGGAATCGACTATGATAAGACCTTTGCTCATGTTATAAAATTGGAAGCCATCAGAATGTTCCTTACTTATGCTGCCCACATGAAGTTAAAAAATTTTCAGATGAATGTCAAGAGTGCGTTTCTAATTAAAGAACTTCAGGAAGAGGTTTACGTTGAACAACCTCTAGGTTTTTTCAATCCAACTCATTCCAATTGTGTCTATAAACTAGATAAAGCTTTATATGGATTAAAAAAAGCACCTAGGGCATGGTATGAAACTCTAACTAATTTTCTTATTAAACAAAGATTCACTTGAGGTAGGTTATTAGGAAGCATAATTATAAAACATTTTTAGTATAAATCTATATAGATGATATTATATTTAGTTCTACTAACGAGAAGTTATGTGAAAGATTTGTCAAGCTTATGTAGATCAAGTTCGAGATGAGCATGATAGGTGAGTTAAAATTCTTCCTTGGAATACAAGTGAAACGGATGGATGAAAGAATATTCATCAACCAAGCCAAGTACATTAGGAAATTACTAAAAAAGTATAGCATGGAATCAACCACTCCCATTAAGCCCTTAATGGCACTGCAACTATGCTTGACAATGATGAGAAAGGTAATTGTATTGATATAACTCAATATAGATGATTGGATCTCTCCTATACTTAACTACTAGTATACTAAATATTATGTTTGCTACTTGTATTTGTGCTAGATTTCAAGGTAATTCTAAGGAATCTCATTTAATTGCTGTAAAAAGGATTTTCATATATCTTAAAGGCAATCCATATTTGGAACTGTGGTATCTAAAGGAGTCACTCTTTGATCTAAGTGGGTATTCAGATGCTGGTTTTACATGATGCAGAATAGACAGGAAAAGCACTAGTGGTACATGCCAATTACTTGGGAATAGACTAGTCTCATGGTTCAGCAAGAAGTAAAACTCAGTATCAACTTAGACTATAGAAACTGAGTATATTACTGCTGGTAGATTCTGTGCTCAAATTCTTTGGATGAAGAATCAGCTAGCTAACTATGGGTTTGAGTTTAAGTATATCCCTATACATTGTAATAATACTAGTGTTATTTTCAAAACTCATAATCCTGTCATGCATTCTAAGACTAAACATATAAACATCATATACCATTTTATTAGAGATCATGTTCAAAATGGAAGTATACCTTTGTATTTCATCTCTACTGAAGATCAATTAGCTGATGTTTTTACCAAACCATTAGATGAATCCAGATTTAATAAGTTAATAAGTGAATTAGGAATGTTAAATTTACATCCTTAATATTATGATATAGAGAAACTAACTTTGCAGGAAGAAATCGAAGAACAATCAAGGAAAGTAAAGTTCGTAGAGTTAAAATGAATTTCAAAAAGAAGCTCTACGATATCAGATATATCACAGAGTAAATACAGGAGAAGTTACAGTGCATGCATGACAAATCCATATCAAGCGAGTGAGATAAATAACTAACTGCTCTATATGCTATAAATAGCAGTTAAGACGTGACATTTGCACAATATCAGCACGAAATGTGTCTCACTCAGCTGAAATAAAGGGAAATACATTTATATATTTCAAAATTTTCATTTGTCCTTTATTATTCATCTGATCTGGGATTTCTAGCTTTTAAATTTTCTCTCTCTCTCTCTCTCTCAAAGCCCAAGATTTCTAAAATCTACAAACTTAGACAAACTTTGTTCTTTAATTTATAGATCAAATCATCATCGTAGAAGATGTCAACCTACCAAGTTATCTCTGGAAATCAATTGTGTTTTGAGGAATTTGAAGGAGTAAATGCCCCGTTCCAAGTTATGTTGGCCTTTGTGTAAAAGGCGGGATTTTATCAGACTTTGAGCACTAACACAAGAATCTACACAAGAAGGGTAGAGGATTTCTATCCCAATAAGGAAATGAAGTTATTACTTCAAAGGCGAAAGAGAGCACCCTTCAGTTCGATGTTATGGATATAAACCATCACTTGGAGTTTGTGACTAAGGGTATTACTACCTTCGATGATATTGACAAAAAGTCTAGGCTAGAGCTCATGGGGTATTAGAAGAACCCAGAGCTCAAAGGGATGAAGAGGAATGAGTTCCCCAAAAATTTTGAGTTCCTTGCAACATCTTCGGGAAATTTATTCTCTTCAAGGACTCCGTTCGTGATTCCGTCATTAAATTCCAGCTGAAGATTATGTCAGCTATTGTGATGGAGAAGCAAATAAATTTTGGTGCTGTGTTGATGGACTGGATCGATAAATGGTTTAGTGATGTTGAGAAGAGGAAGAAAGAGGGAAAACCTATGCCCAAGATGTAATATAGGCGGTTCATAAGCATTATCCTCAAGAAAAAGCTGAAGAAGCTCATTAAGGGTAAGGAGGGAGAAGTTCTCAATGTAAATAAGAAGATGACGAAGAAGCTCTTCGATAAATTGATGAGTGAGTTTTATACCTATAAATTGAGTATTTTTAGCTTGATGATTTGTGAGTTTTTAAGTATTTTATGTTACTTTTATTTGTTTTGATTTTATTTTGTAAATGAAAGAGAGACATTGAAGTTGTTAGTTCCCAAAGGCACGTTAGTTATCTAGAAGGATGGGTTGAATAGATATTTTAAATTTTTTTGTTTAAAATACTTTGTCAGTATTGAATATACTGACAGCAGCAGAATATATGTTTGTTCCCCCTTTAAGATATTGCAGTTATGGTTTGATAAACAGTTAAAGCAATTATAACAGATATATCAGTTATGGCAGTTAATGAGAGACGAAGAGACACAAGGGTTTTAAGTGGTTCAGAGCACACAAGGCTCCTAGTCCACTCTTCTACTCCACTAGTAGAAAATCCACTAAGGATATCTCTTACAACTTGAATCACTTAGATTCCTTCAAGGCCAGCAGCCTTGGAACTTCTCTTAGTTCACTTTTGAACTCTTCAAGTGCAGCAGACTTGGTACTTCTATTAATTCACTCTTGAACTCTTCAAATCCTTCTGACTTGGAACTTCACTTGAGTTGATTGTTGTATTCTTGGGTGTGCTACTCAGTTGCAATTAAGCATCAGTTTTGAAGAACTGAGTAGCGAAGCAAGCTTTCCTCTTTTAGGATTATAGAGTTGATCGTTGAGTGTTCTTGAGCTTTTCTCTTGATATTCTTTCTTTTTGTTGACTTGCAGGCGGTTTAGTCCTTTCCTTAGCTTCTGCAATACTCTTCTTCGATTTGGACTAAGGATGAATATCATTGGGACCATCAATTTGTCAACGGCTATAAGCCTTTGTTCATTTGTTGCTCTTCCTCCCTTCATCAGGACTACGAACTTTGATGCTGACTAGAGGAACACTACGATTATGGTTATTATACTATAATCGTTATGTGTTGGCTTGCACAGGCTTGACTCAGACTTAATCGTAGAGAACACTACGATTCCTCTTAAGCTCTTTGGAAAACTACGATACCTGCTTGCTTGGTCTTGCAGACTCCACGATTCCGAGAGCACACTGCGATTCTTGACTTAGCTCGACAGGCTCTCGGATCATCTTCATGATTCTCAGTGTGGCTTTCAAGGCAGACTACGATTCTTTAATGCTTTCACTTAAGCTCCATGAATCTTGCCTTGGCCTCTGCAAACTTGGTTTTCTTGGCAAACTACGATTCTGGACATCTTCATTGAAACTCCACGATTCTGCCTTGGCTTTTGTATGCTGCCTTTGATAGACTACGATTCTGTCAAGACTTTAACTTTTACATCTCAAATAGATCATCCTAACATTTTTGATCTTTTCTTCTATACATTTATTTACATAAATGATGAACATTAAAGCTCAGATCAACCTAACAATTTTAATCTATCATCTAAGTCCTTGTACATATAATCATTGAAGGACTTTACACTTAAGCATTTATATTTACTTTCAACATCAAATTTGAATATGCAATTCCCAACAAAAGTAAATGTTTGGAAAAAAATGTTCAAAATTATAGCTAAAAGAGCACTGGAATCTATAGCAACAAGTTTTAGTATCTATGACGATAGGACATACCATCGCCATAGCCCAAAATCATTATCAAGAGCCTTAGGCACCACAATCAAGAGCCTAGGTGCCTGACCCATTCCAAGTTTCTAACCATCAAGAGCCTAGGCACCCATTTAGAGAGCCTAGACGCTGGAAAGTGTAGAGATGGAGAGCTTATGCGTCCATTTAAATAGCCTAGGCGATGGGGTGTGTAGAGCATGAGCGCCTTGGTGCCCATTTGGAGAGCCTAAGCGCTCGAGGCTGGTGTAGTTTACTGATTTTTCCTGTTTCGCTAGTGCTGTTTACCTAAATTGATCTTGGACACTTACTATGTTGAGGTCTAATTGGATTAAATGTCTACTAAGCTAAGGATTGGGGTCTATAAATACAATCAAAGGGATGATTTTTAGGAAATATACACATCACTAAATCAGATACAGATCAAGAAATAGGGTATATCATCAGATATTCAAGGAGCACGAAGGATGACAAGGATTCTAGGCAGAGCTTGGAGAGTGAAGGCTGGGTGACACAGATTTTGTCACTCTTATATTTTCCTTTAATTGTTGTAATCCTAGAATGTTACTTGATTTTATGATGATGTTTTGTAGTTATGTTATAAGTTAACTTTATATTAAGATTGCAATTAAACCCGATGTTTAATTTAAATTAATTTATTTTCTTCTTGGTTATTATTGATCATATATGAATCGTTTATCATATTTTGCACTTCATGTATGATTGTCTAGCTAGCAATTATTGTGATAACCTAAATGAAATTGGAAGATGAATTCTAAGGTTAACTTTGAATATGATAACATTTGTTTAGTTTGTTCTTCTTAGGATTGAATAACTAATTTGTGTATAGGATAGGAATATACCTATATGCTGTGTGTAACCTGTTAGGTTTGTATATAGCACGAACATGCAATCAAATTACATACATAGTGCGGAAATACGAAAAATCAGATTTTAAAATTTTATACAAACCATCATCATGATCATCCTTGTGCAATTATCAATTAAACAAAAGAGATGGAGATAAAGAATCATACCATCGTAGATTAAAGCTTCGTCGGGTACAAGTTCACCTTCAATTCCTTCGCGTTCTCCTTGAATTCCACCGATGAGATTCCTTCTTTAGATCAATGCAAGTCACCCAAGTGTTTGGCCTCTAGAGGTAATCTACCAAGGAATAATATGTATTCAAGAAGTTGTGTATTTGGCTAAACCCTTGTTTTCTCTCTCCATAGAATATGTGAGTACTCTCCCAACTCTTGGAATTCTAATTAGCCTTTAATCAAAAGAAGACTCCTCTTATTTATAGATGTAGGCAACCCTCCTAAACCATTTAGGATTAGATTTTCATTTTAATTAATTAAACTCCTTTAATTAATTAGGCACCTAATCTTATTAAGAATAATTAATTAAACTCCTTTAATTAATTAGGCACCTAATCTTATTAGGAATAATAAATTAAACTTTTAATTAATTAGGCACCTAATCTTATTAGGAATAATTAATTAAACTCATTTAATTAATTAGCCTCCTAATCTTATTAGGAATATATGAGATTACTCTTATTAATTAATTTCTAAACTCTTTTAGGAACTAAATAATAATAATAGTAATAATATAATAAGACTCCTCTTATTAATTTATATTTAATATTTCTAAAATATTAAATAATAAATATTAATCTATTTAATTTATTCTATCACTATAGATTAAATTAAATATACTTAACATAGTATTACGATTATGTCATTTACTTCTTAAATAAATATTTTCCTTTTATGGTGTAACCCTCTAGGTTTTCTATATTAAACTATTTAATTTATTCTATCATTGAAGTTTCAAATGGTCAATCAAAGATCAGACTTCTATTTTGCGCTGTTTAAAGATGGAGTATAAATGAATGTGTAGAGCTGCTTTAATTGCTCTAGATATACACATTTCCCTTAAGAGTTTTAAATGTCTAAGAGTTTTAAATGTCAACATAGCCTGATCATTATGGGGTTGTTTGTCATATAACTTTCTTTTTTATTTTAGTTTGTATATCTCATTATTTTTTAAAGCAGTAGCTTTCTAAATGATTGGTATGTGGTTGTTCATTAAGAATTTCTAAAAATGATAGTGTGTAAGAGCATCTCCAGCAAGCCGGAGATGCTTAATTTCTAGACTAAATTTAGTCTAAGACTCAGAATTTGCTCTAGCAGGCAGACTAAATATAGTCTAGGGTATTTTTCGGTAAAACAAAGAGACTATATCTAGGAACTTGGTTTGGTGGACTATAATTTTTTAATATATTTAAATGGGTGAGATGCTGAAGAAGAAGAAGGGGGTGAAGAAGAAGCTTGAAGAAAGAGATGAAGGGGGATTGTCTGAGAAGAGAAGAAGATGATACCGTAGAAGAAGATGAAAGGCAGAGGGGCAGTGAGTATTTTTGTAAGTATTTTGTTAATAATAGTTTGTATTTTTATTATATTTGAAATTTATTTTTTTATTGATAATATCTCTTTAATTTATTATTTAGATGGAAAATCATGGTCTTCTAATGTATTATTCTTCATTATTATCTGAAGATTTTTTATTTCATTTTTGAATTCATTGATTATTTTAATCTTTTTATATTATAGTCCACGGAATAGTTCACAGGATAGTCCACCTGCTGAAAGGATTGAAGACTAAAAGACATCTACTGATGTCATATAGACTAAATATAATCCGGCAGATAGTCTATATGCTGGAGATGCTCTAATGAGAAATGTAGAATACTATATGGTTATTTTGTTTTGTAGAATTTTTAATGGTTATTATTTGATTATAAATGATAGTTTGTGCGGATTTGGTTCGTCGTGCCAGGGAAAAGCTATTGAAGGTTTAACTCCTTAACTCATTTCCCCTATTATTATTCTCTAACAATGATCAGCTTAACTTTCGTTATAGCTTACTATGACTAGCTCTGGACTAAATTCTGCTGCTGGTCTTAAATTTGCATGGACAAACCCATTACACTACTAGAAATGTGTGCTAGTTCATTACAGTTTCTGTGTACTTCAGGTTCAACTTGAAATGTGTTTTAATGGTAGTATACGTGGTTAAAAAAAGAGATGCTTCAAGATGGAATATGTTGATCAAATTAACCAAAATTTTATGCTCCAATACTGATCATATTGTTAATACATACTAATAAATGATAATGCTTGGGCTGTAAAGTTGTGTTATATTACAACATTATTGTCATGCAAGTTAATAGCAATAATTTTTATAGAATGATTAATTATAGAACTTCCCTTTCCAGATTTCACCTTTTGATAGAGAATTTTCAGTTACACACAAGGAGCTACTTGCGGCAAGTAGTGTGATATTCATTTTTTGTAGTATTTCGAATGGAGGGAAGGAAATATGGGAGAATGAAAATTCTATTTATAAGAATATAAAGCTGCATTTCCTTTCCTCTGCAGTATCAAACAGAGGACCCAATAACTCTATGGGTAAACAAAGTTGGGCCTTGCAATAATCTACAAGAAACATATAACTATTACAGCCTTCCATTTTGTCACCCAGCTGGCAACCCTGGTCACAAGTGGGGTGGATATATATTGGATATGTTAAAGGTTTGTTTTAACAGTACTGTGATATGTTAAAGGTTTGTTTTAATAGTATTGTCATATTCAGTTCCATACTTACTCCTTGTGAAGGAAATTTGTCATATTTTATTGGAAATTTAACGTAATTTAGCACGTACTTGATATTAGTTTTGTTTTATAATTTGGCAGTCAGATCTGAAGCTGAAGAAGTTCTTCCACATAATTGCGGAGTCACCAGTTTTTCCTGTCATATAAGATCATAATAGGTGTCGTAGTTCATGCTAAATGCTTCTTTCTCCTTGGACCTTGGGACTGTGAGCTTTCTTACACCCTTACCTGGTTGTCAATATTAACTGTGATGAATCCATTTTATTTATTTTGATTTTTTACTCATTTTCTTAATATCTTCTTTCTGTTACGGACTTGTAACTATTGGGCAAGCAAACTGCTCAAAGAACCTGACATTGTTGTCTTCATTCTATGCTTACAATCCTAAGTAATTTCTCTAAATTATGTGGAACTGAAGTAGATAATTAAAATTCATATATTTTGTACTAATTTTGGTGTTGGTGGCTTGGTCCATAAGAGTCGCTTTTAAACAAGATCAATACTTCTTTTGTTGCAGAACTGTTTTATCTTTGCCACCAATTATTAATGGTGCACATTCAGCCATTACTTTAAAGACCAAGAATGTGTTCATTGAATGCACAACCACTAAACAAAGTCCAAATTTGAACACAATGGTAAGCTTTTAAGAATTCTATTGCATTATATTGGTTATTCATATAGCCATCACAAACTGCTAGATAATGTTTGTATGTTTATCTTTGCTTTTACAGGTGACCATGTTTTCTGTGTACTGCGAACAAATGTTTGAGGTGGAACCAGTTGAAGTAATTAACCCTGATGGAAAATCATGTGTGTATCCCGACCTATCACCATACCATATGGAGGTGCCACTATCGTATACAGGGGCGGAGGGTAGGGTGGGGTAGGGGGGGGGGGGGGGGTCAGGGCAGTGGCGAAGCCAGGATTGGTTTGCTGTGGGGTCAATAATTAGAGTATCAGACAATAAATTAAAATTGATAATTATAGTAACAAAAAACGACTCAAATATATAGCCAAAAAAAATATAATATGTCATTGTTGTAGCTATCAAACTTATCCACAAAAATAACTAGTGGGATCAAAAATTGAGTGGGGTAAATTTAGGGCTAGGTGCTGGGTATCTAATTAAAAAAAAAATTACATTTTCTACATAGCTTCGCCACTGGGTCCGGGAACACCCCGGCCGCATGAAAAATTAGTATGTAGCAAGTATGAGGGAGGTTCCAGCCTGAAATCCGGCAATGGCGGAGTCCGAGGTGCGCTGAAAAGAAGAAGGAAAGGGAAGAAGAAGAAGAAGAAAAAGAAATTAATATATATATATATATATATATATATATATATATATATATATAACTTAACAAAACGAAAACGACGTCGTTTTGTTTATGAAAATTGAAAAAAAAAGGTAAATAGCATCAGCAGCAGGAACACAATCAGTAGACTCGGGTTTGGTAGAAACAGAGGAGGAGAGGAGATGAGAGAAGAGAGCCGTCGTCCGCCATTGCTGCCGTCGGTCGCCGCCGCCGGTCGCCACTTCCGATCTCCGCGCCAACGTATGCCGATCCGGACCCCGACTTAAAATCTCTGACTCCGTCACTGATCGTATATCAACGGCATAGTGGGAGTCTGATTGGAGGCTGATAAGGTTTTTGCTCTTATCTGTTGCATATAAACCTTGGTGCTTATTGATGCTTTACATATCCCTTTATATTATGTTTTATCATTTATTTTGCCATTGATATTTACAATAATTGGGGAAATATATTAAGAGTTCCTTGTTTGGAGGGTTGTAGTTCTTATTGTGTTCGAGAGGGACGGCAAAATCCAGTAGGTGGGGATGTTTGCGATTCCTTGAGGTATTTGGATAAAGAGGATTGCCTGTGTTTTTTGTGATTGGTCATTGCCAGTTCATTGTTGTGCAATAGGGCCTTCTATCTAGCGTCTTTATGGACTTTCGCATAGGTGCATATAGGGGGATTTCTGTGGCTGATGATTGGTGGGCAGCTTTGTTGTAGGATTTTGTTCTTTTATCTAAAAAAATAGAACAAAAAATTCTGGGTTACCTTAGTGGAACTCCATTATTTGCTTTATTGGTATTTAATTATGTAGTGAAAACAACTTTTTCTATAGGAGGTCTATTATACGGACCTGAAGTTTTTCAAAAATATTTTACATCTTATATTGTGAAGTCTATTTTTCGGGAATGGGGGGAGGAGGGGATAAAATGTAATTTTCATCTCACAATTTTATTCTTTGCAATGCTCACTGGGTTCATCGTTTTTCTTGTTTCGGAGATATCGTTCATATTCTTTTTTAACTTAAATCTCATCTTGAAAAACCTCCATCCCGGCATTGTAGTATATTAGTTTCAAACACCTTTGAATCTCATCTACCTTTCAGGCTGCTGGTTTGTTAAGTAAAATGCAGTTACAAGCTGAGCAACATGAATCAGGGAGTGAAAATTGCAATTTTACTATATCCATTCCTCCAACCAGAAGTGACGTTCTTCATCCCTGAGATGTGGCCGAGGTATTATGCTGATTTATATGCTTTTCTATTTAGACATATTTGTAATTATTTATCAATCTAGCAAGGCCTAAAATGAACTGTAAATCGTCTTTATTTTGATCTCTCTCAGGATGTCGCTATTGGTTATGGTTTCAATGAAATTCTGAAACGAAAACCTGCATCTTTGAAGCCCTTGCCTCTGAACCAGTTCAGTGATCTTTTTAGAATGAAGGTATTTTTCATTCATGTATTCATGTATAAGTGAATTATTTGAGAGTTTTGAAACATTAGTATGCCCTAAGGTGATTCCAAAGGTAGTACAAGTTATTTTCTACTTGCTTATATGTTTGCTTAATCATAAATTGAGTTACTTGAAGCACTTGTCCAACATTTGAAATTCTAATGATGTTCTCTCCCCCTGATGATTGTAATAAGACTTTGAGTTTAAAACATAAACGGCGGGAATGATTAAAATTTAGTTAAATATAATTGAGCTTTTTATACCTCAATTATGAAAATAGGCTTTAATGTGCGGAGGTTCACTAAAAAAGGAATGTTGGACTCAACATCCATGCGACTTGCACAATTTAAGTTATGACTTTTCGTTTGATTATTATGACATTTACATAGATGATGAGAACTACATCGACCTATCAATATCTAAATTATTGAGTTTCAAGTTTGATTCAACTAAGTATCCATTAAAGAAAAGCTTGATACAATTAATTCTTAGTTGCTTATTTTAAAGAAACGAAGTAAAAAATAAAAAAATTGGTAAAAAATGATTTTATCTCTAGTCTAACATTTACAAATGAGTCGGCATGTCTTTCTCTCTGGTGTAACATTTGTCATGATATAATATTGCATTTATGATTTGAATGTGGATTATCAGCTGCGAATTAGTATTATTTGAATGCTTACTTTCAAATATGTGCTTAATAGCAGGCCCATCTATGAGATTCTTATATCATCCCAGAGCAGGACTTTTGATTCCACATTCGACCAATGACAAGACAACTCCAGGATGCTGGTCTGCTGTAGCACCGTAGCTCAGGGGTACAAATTACTTCAAGTAAGTTATTGGTTGCTTTCGTTCACTATCTGCTCACTACAACAACTTGCGTATTGTTCTTTCAAAGGTGCCAAACTGACTAGTCATTAACAAATTACCGTGCAGAGATAAGTGCAAATACCCTGCTCCAAACTACTGTCCATATTCCCCAATTGGAGTTGATCTATTTGTCTCCCTTCGAAAGATTACATCACATTGCTCAACACCTTGAACTTCCCTCTGTAAAGGAACATGAAAAGATTCCATCACTACTTATTGTTAATGTTCAGGTATTACCTTCTGTGTATATACACTCATCTCTTTTGTGTATTATCTTCTCTCACTACTATTTGGATTGTTCAGTTGAAAATGGGCTTTAGGTAACACCCATTGAGGTTTTTCCTTTGTTTACTATAAGAAACTTAGTTCCCATAGTCGATCGACACAAGATTCTGCTTGCGACGCTCCCAAATTCAGACATTCATATCTCGAATTCGGTGCATCACGATCTATTTCTAATAACATATTACAATCTCATGCAACGGAATAATAGAACAATTTACATTGATTTAATATATATATTCGCGTCCCACGGTCTCACAACTATGACTAACTTAATACATAACTTAAATCCACAACTTAAAACATAAATTAAGTTCATTACAACATAATAATAATTCTAAAGAAGAACAAAGCTACGATGTGACCTTGCTTTTGCCCTTATCCGTGCCAGAGGGTCCGCACTGTTCTGTCTTAACTAAAACGTTTAAGGAAAGTAAGAATGAGCAACAAATTTTCTCAGCAAGTAATATAGCAATAAGGGTAAGAATAATTATAAAGCTTAATAATATCCAATCTATAATGTCAAAGGATAACTGAAAGGTTTAAGGAATAATGTTATAAACAAAGAAATATCAATAGTTCCAAAACTGTCATTTGAATTGTAAACAGGTCATTATAGATCGAAGCATTATCAAAAGGATTCAAAGGTTTCAACGTTTTTTAAAAGATAAATTTTAATACTGAGCAGTCACTAAGGACCAAGAACTCTTGCTAGAATTAAAAGTATTTAACTGAAAATCCGATATAAACAAGTACAACAGGTGATCAGTCTAAAATACCCTACATTATGCACAATATTTACATACTATTTGTACGCACGTCGGTTTCTCGAGAGTTATATAGTTTTCCCTTTAATGAGGGTTGTTCATCTCTGTAAATTTATAAGATTCCTCACCAAAGCAATTGGTTTGGATCGCTTTCAAATTCATGATATTGGTCTAGCCGAATCAAATGGAATAAATAACTTTTACAATGTATATAAGAACAATTTATAAGTTCAATACTCGCAACATGATTAGAAGAATATAATCGTGATTTAAATCAAGCTATGAAATATTAATTTATAAGACAATAATTATTCTATCAATTATTTACTCATACGATCAATAATAGTACAAGCTTAACTACGTGCTCAATGAAGAGTAAGGTTCGAATACTTGCCTGAGTCGTTGACTAATTTCGACTTTGACTTCTTATCCCTTGATTAACATATTGTTATCGTAACGGTTAATCTCTATCGACTCATAAACATATATAACCTTAATTGGTCTAACACACTAGCCTTAGGTATCTAAGACTTCTCAAAATAATTATTCATTGTTTCTCTTAATCGTTATCTCTTTCGTTTTATCATTAATCTAGTACTTCATTATTCTCTGGTATTAATCATAATTAGGGATATTTATATTAATTATTTATGTCTCATTTGTTCACAATTAAATAATCTTCAAAAGTATTTGATTATTTAGTTATTATCATTCACAATTAAAATGTTTATTAATGTCATTTTAATTTTTCACAGTTGATTAATTACACAATTAGCAATAGTCTTCACTACTATCAAGTGGTTTAAATTTTATTGATTTACAATTAAGTATTATCTTAATTGTTTATTCGTTAAAACTTTATTTAGTTTCAATTGTTTATAATTTAGAAAATTTAAAGAAATCCTCAATATTAGAATAATTATCACTTATTGATTTACAATTAAAATTATTTTAATTGTTTAATCTTCTTCAAGTAAAATAAATCTTAAACTTTTAATCACAAATTGTATTTAATTAATTCACAATTAAATTACTTTAATTTTTTAATTATCTTTTATTAATAAAATCTCTTACTATTAATCTAATTAAGTATTATTATTATTTAATTAATTATTATTTTAATTTTATCTTATTTTAGAAAAATTTAGTTTCTGATCTAGTTTGACCTAACCCAACCTGACTCGACTCGACCCGTCTCACTATGACCCGACCCGGTTTGACCCAGATTCGGGTCAACTGTGAAACTGGGTTTAGTACTACAGTTAGCGCGACAACGCCGATCCTACAGAAACCTTACCCAATTGTGGTGCTGCGGCGCTGAGTTTAATACTAAGGATGACGCGGCAACACCGGTCTTGCAAAATTTTTATTCTTTGAAATGTTCATGGTGCGGCAACGCTAGTTTTAGCTCTTTGGGCGGTGCGACAGCGTCGACCCGGCATATTACTTAGACATGAAATTTTTCAATATGCTCTTTTACCTTTTTTGATTCAATATTGCATAACTTGTTCATTTTACATCCAAATGACTTGAAACCACTTCCATTATCTCATACACTTGCATATCTTCAATATGTGATATCTTGAATTTTTTTTTCTAAAATAGTTATTTAATTAAATTTATTATTTTTCCAAGCTAGGGTTTACATTTTGACATGCATTACGAAAAGTTCTGCTACAAGTTCATTTTATGTCCGATTTCTACGATTCCACTTAGGTTATGTCCGTATTTCATAGAGGTTCAACATAACATTATTGAATCATATATAAGGCTTATACATTTTATGACTTTTAACTACACATCTCATGTTAACAAGTATACTAAGCTAGGTTTTATGCTTGCATGCATTTCTATCTACACTAACATAGCTTGACAAAAGAAAATGAAGCTAAGGATGACCTACCTCTTAGTGGCTTTCTTTCTCTTGGCTAGGAACTTCCAATAAGTCTCCACTTTGATTCTTTCTTCTTGTGCTCCACCAAAATGTAAGAGTTCTCCTAGGTTTCTCTTCTTTTCTCTCAACTCTATCTAGCTCTCTATATCTTTCAACACTTAAAAATATATGGCAACCTTCTAACAACATTGGGATTACATATTTATAGGCAATCTATTGGCCAATTCACTAGGTCATTACACAAGGGTAAAAGTGAAGTTGGTGAAAAACTTTACCAACCCTCACTATTCATGGTACTAGATCATCATTCCACCCAAACGGACTAACTTGTTGGCTAAGCTAAGACACAAAAATCAGCATTCTAGTCTTAGGGGAGGGGGTGGTTCGGCCATGGGGGGTTCGCTACCCCTATGTCACATTTTCTTTCTCTTTTGCACACCATAAGCTAGCACACGTCCCTTATGCTCATATATATATATATATATATATATATATATATATATATATATATATATATATACACCTCTATTATACTCCCACATATATATATATATATATACCCACATATATATGTATATATATCCATCATCCATATATTACACATTGGGCTATTCTTAAGCTAATTTAAATTGGGCTAGACACAAATACTAATGCACATGGACTCTAACATTAACCTAACACATACATTGTTTGGGCCACACCTCCTAACTCTTGCAAGCATGTCACATTAATAATGTTGGGCTTGGATATAACCTAAGTCCAATACTTTATTAATCCATGACCCAACTAGTCCAATTAGGAAATTAATTATGCCACAGAAGGCTTAACACTTAAGCTTAATTAAGCTTATCATTATCATCAACATACTTCTTAATCATTTCATACTTGATTCAATTTATATTGAATTATTAATCACATGACACACACACACACAAACATATATATATATATATATATATATATATACTTGCACACAAATAATTGCAATTACATTTGTTTTAAATTCTAAAATTATTTATAAATTTCTCGGGTATTACATCCTCCCCCCCCCCCTTATAAAAATTTCGTCCTCGGAATTAATACAAGGTTACACAAATAGGTGGGAATAGTCCCTCCTCACCTTATCCTCTATTTCCCACGTAGCCTCCCCGGTGTTGTGATTTCGCCAAATTACTTTTACAGAAGATATAACTTTATTTCTCAAAGTCTGTTCTTTTTTATCTATTATTTGGATAAGATTCTCTTCGTAAGTCAGATTCTTCTCTACTTGAATAGGCTCATAGGATATCACATGATTATAGTCGGGCTTGTACGGACGTAACACATAAATGTGAAACACGTTGTGGATGTGTTCCAGGTCGGGTGGTAAAGCTACCTTGTACGCCACTTCGCCCAATCGCTTTAAAATTTCGAACGGTCCTATGAACCTCAGACTCAATTTTCCTTTCTTGTCGAATCGTATCTTTCCTTTCTAGGGAGATACTTTCAAAAATACAAAACTACCGACTTCAAAGTCCCGATTCTAACGATGCAAATCCGTGTACTTTTTCTGACGATCTTGAGTTGCTACCAATCTGGCTCTTATCGTTGTTACTACATCGGCTGTTTGTTGAACTAATTCTGGTCCCAAAATTTGTCGTTCTCCGACTTCGTCTCAACACAACGGTGTTCTGCACTTTCTCCCATAAAGAGCTTCGTATGGTAGCATACCGATACTCGCATGATAACTATTGTTTTAAGCAAATTCTACTAAAGGTAGGTGGTAGTCCCAATTCCCTTTGAAATCCATCACGCAAGCTCTAAGCATGTCCTCTAGCATTTGTATAGTCCACTCATTCTGTCCGTCTGTCTGAGGATGATAGGCGGTACTCAATCTTAACTGTGTTCCCATCTTTTCTTGCAAACTTTTCCAAAAATTGGACGTGAAGCGCAGATATCGATAGGAGACAATTGACACCGGCACTCCATGTTGCGAAACGATTTCTTTTACGTACAGACTGGCTAGCTGATTTAAATTGAATCAGATCTTGATTGGTAGAAAATGAGCTGTCTTCGTTAGTCGATCCACGATAACCCAAATAGCATCATAACCTTTTTGTGTGACTGGAAGTCCTACCACGAAGTCCATCGTAATGTGCTCCCATTTTCACTCTGGTATTTCCAATGGTTGGAGTAGACCGCTCGGCCTCTGGTGCTCTTCTTTGACTCGTTGACAAGTAAGACATCTACTGACGCACTCTGCAACCTCGTTTTAGATTGGGCCACCAAAAGTGTTTTCTAAGATCTCGGTACATCTTCGTGCCTCCTGGATGTACAGAATACGTCGTATTGTGTGCTTTGTGCAAAATTTTCTCTCTCAGTTTGGTTACAACTGGCACCCATACTAGTCCCTCAAATCTCAATATACCGTCCTTATCCATCTTGAACTTCTCTTCTTCATTTTCTACTAATCTCTTTCTTATCTTCTCGCATTCTTCATCCTTCTATTGTGATTCCTTTACTCTATCCAATAATATTGAACGAGCTTCCATTACAAATACTTTTTCTTCAGACTTTCCAGGTCCCTTCACTTCTATTTCTAATTTCTCCATTTCTCTTATTAACTCCTCCTGAGTTGTCAACTTGAAGAATTTCTCCCTTCTCTTTCTACTCAGCGCTCGGCTACTACGTTCTCTTTTCCTGGGTGATATAGATTCTCGCAGTCATAATCCTTGATCAATTCCAACCATCTTCTCTGTTGCATGTTCAACTCCTTCTGTGTGAAGATATATTTGAGACTCTTGTGGTCCGTGTATATCTCACATTTTTCTCCGTACAGATAATGTCTCCAAATCTTTAAGGCAAAAACTATTGCCGCTAACTCCAAGTTATGGGTAGGGTATTATTTTTCGTAATTCATCAATTGTCGTGATGCATACGCAATGACCCTGCCATATTGCATTAGCACACAACCAAGTCCCTTGTGCGATGCATCACTATATACCACAAAGCCTCCCGCATCATCTAACAATGATAATAAAGGCGCCTCGCTCAACCTCTTCTTCAACTCCTGGAAACTATCTTCGTATTTCTGCATCCATACGAACTTTATTGTCTTCCTTGTTAGATTGGTCAACAGGGTCGCTGAAAAATCTTGGATAAATCTTCGATAGTACCCAGCTAACCTTAAGAAACTTCTTACCTCTGTTGGTATCTTTGACTGTTCCCAATTACTTACTGCCTCTACCTTTGCAGGGTCCAATAAAATTCCATCCTTGTCAATCACGTGTTCTAGAAACTGGACTCTCTCCATTCAAAATTCACACTTTGAAAATTTCGCATACATTTTCTCTCTCCTTAGCGCTTCCAAAACCATCTTCAGATGTTCGGCATGCTCTTCCTTGGTCTTTCAGTAAATCAAAATGTTGTCGATGAAAACTACTACGAATTTATCCAACTATGGCTTGAAAACTCGTTTCATCAAGTCCATGAATGCTGCCGGAGCATTAGTCAATCCGAATGACATTACCAAAAACTCGTAGTGCTCATAACGGGTTCAGAACACTGTCTTTGGTATATCCTCCTTCCGTACCTTCAACTGGTGATAACCCGTTCGTAGTTCTATTTTCGAGAAACACTTCGCTCCTTTTAGTTGGTCGAAAAGGTCGTCTATCCTCGGTAGCGGATACCTTTTCTTGATCGTCACTCTTTTTAATTCTCGATAATCGATGCAGAGCCTCATTGATCCGTCCTTATTCTTAACAAATAACACTGGTGCTCTCTAAGGAGACACACTTGGCCGTATATAGCCCTTATCTAGCAATTCTTACAATTGTATCATCAATTTCTTCATTTCTATAGGCGCCATACGATATAGAGCTTTCAAAATCGGTGCAGTTCCCGGTGCTAAGTCTATTACGAATTCGATTTCTCTATCTGGCGGAAGACCAGACAAATCGTCAGGAAATACGTCTTGAAATTCTCTCACCACGAATATATCCTTTATTTCTACTCTTTTTTTTGAGTATCTATAATGTAAGCTAACTAACCTACACATCCTTTTCTTAACAATTTCTTGGCATGCATCATCGTAAGACAACATGATTGCCTAAGCGATGAGCTACCATACAACACCACCTTAGATCGATTTGGAGTCTGAAGGTTCACACTTTTGTTTTGATAGTCAATTATCGTCGCGTGGTTATACAACTAATCCATTCCCAGTATCACGTCAAAATCCCCCAATCTAATCAGAATTAAGTCTACGCTTAGTTCGTGATCTCTAATGTTTGCGCAACAATTTTGGTATACGAACTCTACAGGGATTACTTCCTTATTCGCAACTTCTATGTTTAGAGGATTTCTTAATCGTTCTTGGGGTAAGTTTAATTAAATAACAAATTCTTAGACACAAATGAACAGGTAGCACCCGAATCAAATAATACATAGGCATTTATATTATTGATTGGGATAATACCTGACACCACGTCCTTTGCAGCCACTGCGTCCTGGATAGTCATGTTAAAGGTTCTGGCAGTTGGTCGGTTAGATTGCGCCGGTCCGCCAATCATCAGCTTGCTTCCTCCTCTTTGTTGGCCGCTTCCTCCGCTACTTCCTTTCTTCGGGCAATCTATGATTTGATGCTCAGTCGAGCCACATGCAAAGCATCTTTTGATCTTCTTCAGTTTTGGGCAGTTCAGTGAAATGCGCCCCTCCTGGCCACAGTTGTAACAGACACAGTGTTCTTTCTAGCATTCTCCTTGGTGGTTCTTCCTACATCTCGAGCATCCCTCAGCTCTCTCCTTAAACCCCCCCTGAATAATTTCCCAACTGATTGTTGTTTTTGTTGTTATCCCACTTCTTCTTTCCCAGATTGCTTCCTCCACTGCTATTCACGGCTCTCCCCTCCGGTATTCTTGTTCTTCTTTTCTTTATTGTACTGACTCAAGGCCTCACTACCTCCTTCCGCAATGATGGCATTCTCCAACAGTGTAGAGAACGAGTCGATTTGGAAAATTGACACCTTGTTGAACAACCAAGGTTTCAGTCCTAATTCGAAGCGTCTGCATTTCCTTTCTTCAGTATCTACCTGGTGTGTTGCAAATCGGGCGAGCTCATTGAACTTAGCCGCATATTGCGCCACCGTCATCTCCCCTTGTTTTAGTTCTAAAAACTTCACCTCCATCCTATTCTTCATGCTCTTCGGGAAGTAATTCTCGAAGAACAAAGTCTTAAACCTATCCCAGGCTATGTTTCCTTCTCCCGCTCTCTGTTGATTGTCCTCCCACCAATAATTTGCTTCACCCCTCATCATGTATGTAGCGAACACAGTCTTCTGATCTTCATCCACATGAGCAATGGCGAAGGCTTTCTCCATCTCTTTGATCCAAGTCTGCTCCTAGATAGGATCAGTAGTACCCGTAAATTCTGGAGGTCCTACGCTCCTAAAGTCTTTAAAGTTAGTCACTGGCACTGCTTGCGTGTTGTTGCGTACTGGTTCATTATTTTTTCCTCTCATGACTTCTCCTAACAAGTCAAATAATCGTTGAATAGGGTGTACTTGCTCTCTCTCGTTATTAACCGACTCCTCTGGTGCTGTTAGTCTACGTCTGGGCGGCATTTTCTGCATCACAAAATTTCATTCTTATTATCTAATTATATTACTTAAGTATTTCTTTAATGCAAAAGGAATAAAATTATAAAACTCATTTTTTGAAATAAGGACATTTATATTTATATGCCAAATCATTACATCGATGTGATCATTCTTAGCATACTTTTAGAAATGTCAACATCTATCCCCTAATATCACAAAAGATGGGGAAAACACTGTCATACTACCCCTTTAACATGAACCTACTCGGGGTTTACATAACTATCCCATATCTTATACAAAAGATTATGATTATACAGTAATACATACATCACATAAATATAACTACTTCTACTACTAGACTAATAGGTCTCAACCTAACATCCCGCGCTTCACAACGCTCTGGTACTCCACCTGAGTCATGTGAGCCATCATGTTTCTACTCAATGTGTAACGGGTCTGCCCTTGTTTCCCCGGATAATGGTACATACCATCGATCAACCTGTCCATAGCTGTGTGAAAAGCATAGCCCATTTGGTTCATCTTCCTTTTCTTGCTCCTTGTCTCATCCTCTAACTCCTTAGCTCTATCATTGGCTTCCTCCCACTTCTCCTCGAAATGAATTCTCTCCATGACTTCTAACTCAAGCTGAGTACGAAGAGCCTCCTTCTCAGCTTTCTCACTCAACTCCTTCTGCTTGGACTCCTTCAGCTTACCCACCAAATCCACGTTCCTAGCTATCGAAACGGTGAAAAAGGGTTCCCTTCTGAATTCCCGCTTCTTTGCGATAGGCAATCTCCACCTCCATATCTTGCATCTCCAGCTTCCTCTTATGGTCTTTATCCCTTAATTTCTGCATCTCAGTCTCTCTACTGAGCCTCAACCTCTAGCTCCTCAACTCAACAATTCAACTCCAAAATCTGCTCCTCATACTCTCCTAGCATCCTGTCCTCGAACGTAGCCTTGTCAGAATCTCCCACGGGCTCATCCTCCATAGGTTCCTCCTCTGGATCCGACTCCACCTCTATTTCATCCTCGTCGTCAAACTCGGATGGTGCTACTGCCTGAACGGGTTCAGCTAACAAAGGTGCCTCATACACCACATGTGTATCACGCGGCTCCTCCTCTACTAATCTACTGGGTCCTCCCAAGTCCGACATCCTACAACCACAAACATAAGACAAACAAACAACAAACTCCATTAGAATGTCAAATAAAACATAAGTTCATTGTATAAAATGAAAATATATTTCATAGCACACTAATCCTCTAAGAAAACTCTATATGAGTTTTATCTCCTTCTATCTTCTAAGTTCTTCTAAGGTTATAGTCTAAAGATTCTCGCTCCTAAGGCTTCTAACTTAATGCTCTGATACCAACCTGTGACGCCCCCAAATTCAGACACTCATATCTCGAATTTGGTGCATCACGATCTATTTCTAATAACATACTAAAATCTCATGCAACGGAATGATAGAATAATTTACATTGATTTAATATAAATATTCGCGTCCCACGGTCTCGCAACCATGACTAACTTAATACATAAATTAAATCCACAACTTAAAATATAAATTAAGTTTATTAAAACATAATAATAATTCTAAAAAAGAACAAAGCTACGTCGTAGCCTTGCCTTTGCCCTTATCCGTTCCAGAGGGTCCGTAATATTCTGTCTTAACTGAAATGTTTAAGGAAAGCAAGAATGAGCAACAAATTTTCTAAGCAAGTAATATAGCAATAAAGGTAAGAATAATTATAAAGCTTAATAATATCCAATGTATGATGTCAAAGGATAACTCAAGGGTTTAAGGAATAATGTTGTAAACAAAGAAATATCAATAGTTCCAAAACTGTCTTTGAATTGTAAACAGAAGGTCATTATAAACCGAAGCAATATTAAAAGGATTCAAAGGTTTCAACAATTTTTCAAAAGATAAAGTTTAATACTGAGCAACCACTAAGGACCAAGAACTCTTGCTAGAATTAACAGTATTTAATTGAAAATCTGATATAAACAAGTACAACAGGTGATCAGCCAAAAGTACCCTACATTATGCATAGTATTTACATGCTATTTGTACGCACGTCGGTTTCCCGATAGTTATATAGTTTCCCATTTAATGAGGGTTGTTCATCTCAGTAGATTTATAAGATTCCTTACCAAAGCAATTGGTTTGGATCGCTTTCAAATTCATGATATTGGTCTAGCCGAATCAAATGGCGTAGACAACTTTTACGATATATATAAGAACAATTTATAAGTTCAATACTCGCACCATGATTCGAAGAATATAATCATGATTTAAATCAAGCTATGAAATATTAATTTATAAGATAAGAATTATTCTATCAATTATTTACTCGTACGATCAATAATAATACAAGCTTAAGTATGTGCTCAATGAAGAGTAAGGTTCGAATACTTGCCTGAGTCGTTGACTAATTCCGACTTTGACTTCTTATCCCTTGATTAACCCATTGTTATCGTAATGATTAATTTTTATCAACTCATAAACATATAAAACCTTAATTGGTCTAACACACTAGCCTTAGGTATCTAAGACTTCTCAAAATAATTATTCACTGTTTCTCTTAATCGTTATCTCTTTCGTTCTATCATTAATCTAGTACTTCGTTATTCTCTGAGTAATTCCCCTTAATCATAATTAGGGATATTTATATTAATTATTCATGTCTCATTGGTTCACAATTAAATAATCTTCGAAAGTATTTAATTTTTTAGTAATTATCATTCAGAATTAAAATGTTTATTAATGTCACTTTAATTGTTCACACTTGATTACGTACACAATTAGGAATAGACTTCACTATTATCAAGTGGTTTAAGTTTTATTGATTTATAATTAAGTATTATCTTAATTGTTTATTCGTTAAAACTTTATTTAGTTTCAATTGTTTATAATTTAGGAAATTTAAAGAAATCCTCAATATTAGAATAATTATCACTTATTGATTTACAATTAAAATTATTTTAATTATTTAATCTTCTTCAAGTAAAATAAATCTTAAACTTTTAATCACAAATTGTATTTAATTAATTCACAATTAAATTACTTTAATTGTTTAATTATCTTTGATTAATAAAATCTCTTAATATTAATCTAATTAAGTATTATTATTTAATTAATTTTTATTTTTATTTTATTTTAGAAAATTTTTGTTTATGATCCGGTTTGATTCGACCTGACCCGACCAGGCTCATCATGACCCGACCTGGTTTGACCCGGATCCAGGTCCACTGTGAAACTGGCCTGGCACTGCAGCGCCGGGTTTAGTACTACAGATGGCGCGGCAGCGCCGGTCCTGCAGAAACCTTACCCAGTTGTGGCGTTGCGGCACTGAGTTTAATACTAAGGATGGCGCGGCAGCGCCGGTCCTGCAGAATTTTTATTCTTTGAAATGTTCATGGTGCGGCAGCCCCAGTTTTAGCTCTCCGGGCGGCGCAGTAGCGCCGACCCGACAGATTATTTAGGCATAAAAATTTTCAAATGAGTTGAAACCGCTTCCATTATCTCATACACTTGCATATCTTCAATATGTGATATCTTGAACAATTTTCTAAAATATTTATTTAATTAAATTTATTGCTTTTCCAAGCTAGGGTTTACATTTTGACATGCTTTACGAAAAATTCCGCTACGAGTTCGTTTTATGTCCAATTTCTACGATTCCACTTAGGTTATGTCCGTATTTCATAGAAGTTCAACATAACATTATTGGATCATATATAAAGCTTATACATTTTATGACTTTAAACTACACATCTCATGTTAACAAGTATACTAAGTTAGGTTTTATGCTTGCATGCATTTTTATCTACACTAACATAACTTGACAAAAGAAAATGAACTTAAAGGATGACCTACCTCTTAGTAGCTTTCTTTCTCTTGGCTAGGAACTTCCAATAAGTCTCCACCTTGATTCTTTCTTCTTGTGCTCCACCAAAATGTAAGAGTTCTCCTAGGTTTCTTTTCTTTTCTCTCAACTCTCTCTAGCTCTCTATATCTTCCAACACTTGAAAATATATGGCAACCTTCTAACAACATTGGGATTACATATTTATAGGCAATCTATTGTCCAATTCACTAGGTCATTACACAAGGGTAAAAGTGGAGTTGGTGAAAAACTTTACCAACCCTCACTATTCATGGTACTAGATCATCATTCCACCCAAACGGACTAACTAGTTGGCTAAGCTAAGACACAAAAATCAGCATTCTAGTCTTAGGGGAGGGGGTGGTTCGGTCATGGGGGATTCCCTACCCCTATGTCACATTTTATTTCTCTTTTGCACACCATAAGCTAGCACACATGTCTCTTATACACACACACACACACACACACACATATATATATATACCTCTATTATACTCCCACATACATATATACCCACATATATATGTATACATATATCCATCATCCATATATTACACATTGGGATATTCTTAAACTAATTTAAATTGGGGTAAGTACAAATACTAATGCACATGGGCTCTAATATTAACCTAGCACATACATTGTTTGGGTCACACCTCCTAACTCTTGCAAGTATGTCACATTAATAATGTTGGGCTTGGATATAACCTAAGTCCAATACTTTATTAATCCATGACCCAACTAGTCTAATTAGAAAATTAATTATGCCACACAAGGCTTAACACTTAAGCTTAATTAAGCTTATCATTATCATCAACATACTTCTTAATTATTTCATACTTGATTCAATTTATATTGAATTATTAATCACATGACACACACACACATATATATATACTTGAACACAAATAATTGCAATTACTTTTGTTTTAAATTCTAAAATTATTTATAAATTTCTCGTGTATTACACTGCTCTCTTGTGCTCCTAGCTTCACTAGAAACGAAATCTTATAATAGCAGTATGAACGTCAAATGATTACAGAAAATGGTGATATACTTATATCAATGTCTTTTTATTTGTGGATCCTCCCATTTATTTTCAAGTAAACTTTATAAGATATACTAAGACTAAGTTGCACGCTTATAATTGATTCTATGTTCATTGTAGATCAATATTTTGTCCGATTACTGGTTGAAGGTTGTGCTGCTCTTGGGAAGTTGTTAGAGCCTCACGATTATGTTGCACACATTCTCCCTGTCATTGTCAATTTCTTTTAGGTGCACTTTTGGACTTGTACTTTTACTTATAAATTTCTTTCTAGCTTAAGTATTTCATGCCCCCACATTCGTGCTCTTGTAACTAGCTGCTTTCGTGGTTTTCTTTGGTGCTATTTACAAACAGTTTCACATGCCCTTTTTTATGTTCTCTATTGTGCTACTTATATGACATGTTTGATCTTGAGTGAGATTCTTACTTATGAAACAAAAAAATCTTTAGTGGAATTCTTTTCTTAGTTGATTGGATATAATGTGTTCTTATAGGCAACTGTTTTAAGATCAATGATAGCTTCAGAACTTATTTATGAGGAAATGAATTCCAATTGTTCTTGCTTTCTAATCTCTACTACAACCATAAAAGTAAACCATGATTTTCAACACACGCATATATATATATATATAAATAAGACTGAATTATGATTTGGAACTTATGTACGGGGAGATGAAACGTTGTTTTGAACTTATTAGGAGGAAAAAATATGTCGGATATAGTTTGCCTTTTGAAAGACGTGGTTTGGTTTGTAGAAGGTTTCTTTAAGTTTGATGTAACATCTGCTACTTTGTGGCATATGCTGTTTTCAGAGTTTAATATTTGTTACTCCCTCCGTCCCATAATAAGTGATGTTTTAGAGTTGAGCACAACCATTAAGGAAATGATTGTATAGCATTAAATATAGTACAATTTGTCTATAATACCCTTTGTGTTAATAAGGAGAGAGATAAAGAGTTAAAAGCATCTAGGTATTGAAGTAGGAGTAACGAGGAGTAATTTTGGAAATATTGTAATCAATGCTCCTAGATTTTTTAAAACATCAAATAATTTGAGACAAATAAAATCACCTAAAACATCACTTATTAAGGGACGGAGGTAGTATCTCCATTAGTTTCTTGTCATTTCAAAGAAATTGTGACCGCACTACAAAATTTCAAGTGATTGGAATGACATGGGGTTAAATTTCCTTATCTGATGTATATACTACAGCTATTCTCTATGATAGTTTTCTACTTTAATTGGTACAAGTATGGGGAATTGATGATTTGTAATATATTTCAAAGGTTATATTTCCAGTAGAACAATGACCTCTCAAATGTAAATTTAACTCTGCTTTGTAACTATGTTTCAAGTTATCCCTTTAACATGCTCTTAGGGGTCTCTTTTTGTTTATTTTTATGCTTACAAGTCTTTCTTGCATTCACATTATTATTCTGTGGTTAGATTAAGAACTTGGAGCATTATGCATCTTATTATATAACATTTTTCCTTTTTTTTGTAAATATGTCTTACTCTTGCGATATTTTCAAGACCCAATTTGAATGGCCTTTTCGGAAGGCAGTCTGGCACAACTCCTGGATATTCCTACTCTGCTGCTAACAAGAATCTGGTTGTGATATGGGGAGAGAATACTCTGTATGATTACTTGCTCAACCCTAAGAATGTAAGGGATTAGCTGTGCATTTTCTTGCAAATTAATTGTTTGCATGATTTAAGATTCTTTTTGAAATATCTGGGTTTGTGGATCTATTTTGACTGCTGTACGTTCCATTCACTAGTTCAACTACCATGGCTGGTTATAATATATGATATGCTAATTTTTTTGGTCAAAGTTATTGTTTGAATTTTTGTTTACTCCATGTGAAGGACATAAATGTTATGAAAGAAGAGTGATATATTAGAGACAGAGGATAAATGCTTTAGAAGGCTACTTAGGAAATAAGAAAACAAAACCAAGCAATTGAATCAATTTTCCTTGTGGACCAAGATAAAAAAAGAGTATATCCAATCTGTAAATAGAGCAAGTTGGGCCTCCTTCACTTTGCATCTAGTACTCTACCTATCTAGAATCTATCATTGTTGACATAATTTTATGGCTTTAGTACATGTGGAAATAGGATTCTAAGTTCTTTTAAAGTTGGCACTAATATATATATGGAAGTACTCTACCCAACTAGAATCTTTCATTGGTTTCTCATTTCGTTAGTGCGGTACTATTTGTTACACTTTATGTATAAACTTGTGCTGAGATTATTGCTTAAAATAGGTACAATATGTAAGTTGCTTATGTTTGTTCATAGTATGAAATCAGTTTCCATGCATGCATTCATTTCATATATTTGACATACATTCCTTGCATGATGAAGATTCAAACGATAGTAATGAGGATGGGAACTTGTGATTATATATGCATGTTGATCTTTTAGGTAGTATTTTTTAGAAGTTATTTTTGTTTACCGTCGAGGATGAGATGGTGTGATTATGCCTATTTTTGAGCTTTAAAGCAGTAGTTTTTAGAAGTTACTTTTGTTGTATTTGATGAGACTTATAGTACATTTATCTTTTATAAGATATTTGTAACAGTACTCATCGCTAGATGTCTTATCTAGTACTGTCTATAAATAAAGTTTAGTAATTATCATTATTACTTTGAACATATTTATTTTTAGATTTTGAAATTAAATTATAAAAATATTTGTAATTTGTTGTTAATAAATATATTGAGAAGCAACTGAGACAGTTTTTTTCGTCTCAAAGAATGTGCGATATTGGCGCCAAAGTTGAAATGAAATTGAGACGGATGGTGTCTGTATCAAAATGTATGCAAGAAGAATAGTTGCTGCCAATTTTGAGACGGATTTGAGATGACTTTTTCTTTCTCAAATTACGTGTACTAAAAAAGGCGCCAATTATGCCCGCCAAATTTGAAACCGGCAAAATCGGTTTCAAAATCCAGCTCCCATGGGTCAGTTTTGAGACTAATTAAGACGAATATTTTTCGTATCTAATTTTTAGAGACAGATTTGAGACGAATATTTTTCGTATCTAATTGTTTGTTTTTGAGACGGACAGAATTAGCGACACGACCCACTGACACGAATTTTGATACGGATTTTGAGACGGATTCTGATGTATTTGAGACGGATTTTTCGTCTCAGATGCCCAGATTTTTAGTAGTGCATGCATATAGAATACTATATTCTACCCGGATTGATTATAGACTTTATTCTAGTTTTGTTCACTAGAGCCACCAAGTGAACCAAGAGGTCAAACCTAGGGTGCAAGAATTAAATTTAAATATAGTTATTATATTTAAACCCGGGCTCCATTACAAACGGATTTTCAAGCGCTCGTTGCTCCTTTGTCTCCGATTTTTCAAGATAGTTCTAACTAATCCTATCACAAAAACTATTTACAATAAATAAAACCTTGATCAGCAGTCAAGGGGAAGTACATAAAAGGGAGATAGAATTTTACATCAAGAAAAAATTAGAGAAGACGAGATACGCAAACCCCATTTAATAAAACACATACATTCATGCATCCAACCAAAATAAAATTTAATCACATTGGTCAATAGTCCATAATCAATCCCATTTATTATCATACACATCACCATATGCATCAATAAATAACAATCATCTTATGAATAATAAATTCATTCTAGATATGCATCGATATTAAGTTAATGGGCAAAAGTTTGCTACACTTTAGTTTTGAAACAAAATAAACTCTTTTATTTTAATCAAAAACTAAATTCAAATTAAACTCCTTTAATTTTTAGCAATCTGAAATCATATTTCAGATAACATAAACATCTTTATTTTAAACTTTTGTCAATTAAATAAACCATTTATTATTGTTAACTGAAAAAATAAAGTTTTTCAAATTCAAACATGTGGCGCGGCCGCCCAGAATGAACTAGGACGCGGCCGCACCGCTTAGCAGGAACATAAAACTCATTTTCCCCATAAAATTTAATCTAATCTCATATCAATTCATACATGGAATCATCCAAATCGATAAAAAGCATAAAGTTTAGCTCTTATACCACTGTTAGGTTTGTATATAGTGTTATTACGTAATCAAATCACATAAACATAGCGGAAGCGCGATAAAAGGAAGTTTTCAAAATGTTATAAAAACTATCACTGTGATCATACTTTATGCTAAATTATCAATCTAAACAAAGAAGAATGAGAATCAAGTTCATACTCTTTAAGCTTCCTCAGGTACGAGTTCAACTCCTAGTCCTTCGTGCTCTCCTCGAATTCACCGGATAAATTCTTTCCTTTGATCAACGTTAGCCACCCAAGCTTTTGGCCTTTAGAGGTGATCCACCAAGAAAGAATAGTTATTCAAGAAGGAGGGTGTATAGCAAAACCCTAGTTTCAATCTATATAGAAATAATGTGTACTCTTCTAACTCTTGGAAATTGCATTAACCATAAATCAAAATAAGACTCCTCTTATTTATAGATGTAGGCAATTCTCCGAAACTCTTTAGGATTAGGGTTTCATTTTAATTCATTAAACTCTTTTAATTAATTAGACTTTCTAATCTTATTATGAATAATTAATTAAACTCTTTTAATTAATTTGCCTCTTAATCTTATTAGAAATATGAGAGAGTACATTTATTAATTTATTCCCATACTACTTTAGGAATTAAAATAATAATAATAATAGTAATAATAATAAGACTCCTCTTATTAATTTTTATTTAATATTTCTAAAATATTAAATAATAAATATTAAGCTATTTAATTTATTCTATCTCCATAAATTAAATTAAATACACTTAAATTATTAATACGATTATATCATTTGCTTCTTAAATAAATATTATTCCTTTTATGGTGTGACCCTTTAGGTTTTCCATATTAAACCGGTTGTGAATAAATCAATCAGAACAATTCTAATCTTATTTAAATAAATAAATTAACTATTAATTTATTTAAATAAATAATATTTATTCTACAATAAGGGTAAGCCCCTTTAGCGATCAACAATTTTTTCAGATAATATAGATTTTAACATTAATTATAAAGGAACCTTTGAGTAAATAGTTATCGTATAATTTATTCCTTCCACCATACAATATCACAATTAAATATAAGACATGGAATTAATATCAAGTCTTATTTTATTCAATTATATGTATTTCGATACTTAAATGCACAACTCTAGATAATGCAAATTAAAAACTACTTTCTAATTTCATTTTGCCTTGGTCAAGGACTACTGAGTTGTCATTTATCGAATCATATAGGATATTTTCTTCTTTTACTAGAAACGATAGATTCTTTGTTGATCATTCATTATCTTCATGTATAAATCATTATACCCAAGCATACCTTTTGATATACCCTTAGGGTCTTAAGGGACATGTCAAAGTATAACTCATTATAGACAAGATACTATGATGATCTCAAGTTTAAAGATTACTTATACTACTATCACTTAAGAAATTCCTATTGATAGGCAAATAAAACTTCATTAGGTATTCTTTAGCGAGCCACGTTCAGTTTACTTATGAGAATAAGCACCTACATATTTGCTTTAGTGTCTCCATACAAATGATTATGAGATCAATCATCCTCATCCAATGAGCAAGCAACGTGTGTATCAATCTATCCAAATTTACTAATTCCCTTTTTAGTAATCCAACGATTGGAAACTATTTTAGTTTTAAGCTATCTAATAATTTAAATCTCATTAACATGATCATCATCATGATTCTAAAAGCATTGCTGAAAACTATGGGTTTATCACATTTAATATAACAGCACTATATAGATAATTAAAAGCCTTTAATAAATAATTCTTTTATTAATAAATGAATAAGATTATTACAAAGTGTATGCTTCATTATATCAAATATGATTGACTTGTTTGCATACTACTTTCAATAATATATTCTATATTCAACATGGCACTAAAAACATGTTTTATCTCATCATCAACAACATAATTAAGCTAACAATTACAAATGATATACTAACTCATCAACAATTACAAATATAAGCTAATGTCCCATAAATTATACAATATAATTTACAAAACTCGTACAGACTCAACTAGACTACAATATGTACAAATGAATACAAATAAAATATAAACTAGTCAAAGGATCATCATTGGGCGGGGGTGGACGACGATGATGCTCTGGTGTATGAAAATCAGCGTTGTCGTCCCCCCGGTCGCCATTGCCATCGGCATCACCATTCCGTTCGACATCGCTACCCTTTTGATAGAATTAAAAATAAAAATCATTAGTCCGTATATATGTGAGAATTAAAGAGACTTTTAAATGAAAATAACATAAACATGCAGAATACCTGAGTAGGCGGGGGCAATGGAAAGCCTGATCTAAGAGGGTAACCACCATCTGGACCATCTCGCCGCTCAAGTCGTTGAACTGCTCCTGCGGTAATCCTGTACTCTTTGCGTTGGCCCCTACTAGAACTTCCTGAGCGAGCTGGTGACGAGGAGAACTGCTAGGCAATTGCTGACGAAGAAAAACCGGATCAGTATGGAACCTATCCGACACCGCCGCTATCAACTTCTGGAATAACTCGTCGTCCAAGACAGCGCCCGTATGTGATGGTCTAACAGGTGCTCTCAGATGCTGGCGCTGACTAGAGCCTGTGAAAATATATATAACATTAAAAATAATAATTTATATTATGTGATAAATTATGATAATTTTGTAAAACATAGAAAATATTATTACCTCCAAGTAGTGTATATGCGGGTATCTTCGGCAGGCCCAACACTCGATACCTGCCAGTTCTGTTAGTAGGGGGATCCTGAAACGCGACCCATAGTCTCAGCTCCTCATCCCGAGATAATACAATCTCAAGAGGGGGGTGGTGGAATCTAATGGCTCAGAACCCCCCTTAGCAGCCTCTAACTCAACTATACGTTGGTCCCGATGATTCTAAAATTGGTTCTATAATTTATTTTTTATACGTGAGTTAATTACATCATTTTATTAACAAGTGAATAGTAATAATTACTAAAAAGTAAGATTAGTTTTACCCGTATAACTAATGTTGTTTGAGACAAAGCACGCTCATCCTTAGGCGTGTGGGCTCTATACCAAAACTCTAACATGGTCGGAGCTCGGCCCAAGGTCTTCCTCAATATTAAATAAATACACTCATGAAATAGTTATCAAGTATTCGTGTGAGAATTTGATAACTAAACAACTAAATACATTACACTTACCGACTTCGCCTCCTCGAAAGATTGCGAGCCAGTCGTATGTACTATGCGGAGCTGGCCACGATTCTTATTTGCCTGCTTAGACTTCTTCTTAAAGTCATCAGCATCCCAGTGCGCACACATTGCCTGCCATGCTAAATCGGAGACTATGCGGGGCTGGTGATCTCTGATGGTGGTCCCGGGCTGGTCATCAACTGCATGGGTTACTCTCCGTCGCATCTCATACAACCAGCCGGAGTAATTCTTAGTGACATGTGAAATCATCACATTGTCGCCTGCTACCTGAGAGATGCCCTCGTCATATCTATAATAAGTCTATAACAAAAGTTTAAAAGTTATGAACAATTAATTTCTTAGGCAACAACTGCGTACTAATATATAATTGAATAATATAAACTTATTAACTTACGTGAAACTCCCACAAGACAGTCTGCATAAATAAGGCATCATACTGCGCGTACTGGCTGTAGCGCATGCACCAGGTCGGGAGGTGCGTCAGGCAAATAGCGTGTAAGGTGTGTTTAGCAATCGGGTCTAGTATACTACAGTAAAAATATAACAATATGTGTTATGTTACTTGTGTCATGCACTAAATTATATATATTTAAAATTGTTACTGCAACGATGGATTAACACTTACTTTCCAGACTCGACATCTACCTGGACTGTAAGTGGAGCTGCTGGAGGATGACCAAAGATACCGAGGTTAGTCCCTCGGTGTCGTCGACGAGAAACATCTGTAATTTTTAAAAAAACTAAGTCAATAAGCATAAACTAATGCAGGTTGAGATCTATTTAAATCCTAGCTTAAACAACTTACTAGCTCCTGAAGACGAGCCTCCATCATGGCTAGTATCTCCCGATCCGGATCGCCCACCACCGCGGCGACCTCCACCGCAATGTTTAGCCAAAGATATGCTACTGGAATAACCAAAATAACGCATATGAATTTGAATGTAAATTATTTAAATATATTAATATGTATATTACTCTTTTCATTATTTACTAATTTGAAATAAGTTTAGATTACGTACATCATCAAACCCGTCAGATTCAACATCGATATCATTCTCGGATTCTATATATTCCTCATTATTAGTTTCGATATCAGTTTCGTCGTTGTTATCATCCTCAACGACTACGTAGTCATTCACGACGATGTCTTCCTCGACATCCTCATCGTCAAGTACGTCAACCACATCAGTTTTCATCACATCTTCATCATTTAGCACTACCTGCCTAGGATTACTAACATCTTCTTGCAACGCCTCATCCATCCCAAACATATTAGCACCATCAAATGCACGTATTTTAGTTGTGACAACTGTATACCAGGTTCTACTATTTACAAAATTAGGAGTGTAATACACTTGAGTCGCTTGACTGGCTAACACAAATACATCATCAGATCTTAGTAACGACTTGATATCTATTGTGACGATTCTATTACGATCAACTTTAACACCCTTTTCAGTATCAAACCAGCGACACTTAAATGTAACTACATTTTTACCCCTGTGATAATTTGGCACAACCACATCCTGTAAGCGTCCATAGTAATTAGACTCAGAATCATGGTTCCCAACACCACAACCACAAAATTGACTGATGGCAGTTCATTCAAGTCATCGACCTTAAATCTGTACCCATTCACGATGTAGCCGGGAAAAGAATTAACAACTTTGTAAGGTCCTCGGATGATATCTATAAAACGCTCAAAAATGTTCCCTTCTTCAACCCTTTTCTTAAATCACTATTGGAAATTAGCGTTAGTGAATGCTTCCAACTCTACCGCAGTTAAAGCCGGGTTAGAACCATACGCTTCTTATTCGAATGAACTAAAATAATAATAAAATAGTTTAATATAAATGATTAAAATTATAAATTATACTAATAAATTATATTAGATGCGACAAATAACAATTCATACCTGATGTATGATGATACTTCAGACATATTTAGAAGCACGTATGTAGATACAATTTTTAAATCTTTGTCACTTTAGTAAGTCATCGTCCCATGGCCAAATGGCTTAGCTGGATATGTGAATACAACTAACTCATCATCAACATGAGATTGGGGACAAACGACCTCATTCCTACTTAAACGGTTGTGCTTTGTTGAGACAACATCGTCAAAATACAATGAGCAAAAGTTGACAAGTTCTTCTTCCTTATAGCGTTCAGCAATAAAACCCTCTACATGAGCTTTGTTCTTGACTTTTTATTTTAATCGACGCTTATACCTAAAATACGTTCAGTTGGATTTGAGTATTATTAATATGATTAACATAATGCAATTTGTAGATTATATTACCTCTCAAAAGGATACATTCACCGATATTGTACCAATCCTCAAAGTTTGAGTTCATACGGTAGATGAATAGACAAATGTTCCATCGAGTCAAAGAATCCTGGAGGGAAGACCATTTCGAGCTTGCAAATGGTAAGCACAATATTGTTTTCCATTTGCTCCACGTCACTGTACTTTATTACAGTTGAGCATAAATTCTGAAAGAAATTTAAAGTTCGGTCAATGCATTCATAATTTTTCTAGGTAACATCTCACGAAATGTAATTAGGATCAACTTCTGCATGAATACATGACAATCGTGACTCTTAACCCATTAATTTTCAACTGCTCAACCTTACTGCAGCGCAATATGTTAGATGCATATCCATCTGGGAGCTTTAACCCACTTACCCATGTGCACACATCTTCAACTTGTTGCTTAGCAAGACAAAATGGAGCTTTAGGTTTCGTATTGTTAGGGCGAAGCCACAATTTCGGCCTAATGTTCAGTGCCTCCAAATCTTTTCGTGTATTGTCATTATTTTTTGTTTTACCACTCGCATCTAACACGATGTAAAACAAGTTATATAAAACATTATTTTCTGTATGCATGACATCTATACAATAACAAACTAAAAGTGTGACCCAATACGGCAACTCAAACCATATGGGCAAGTGTGTCCAATTATAAGTCTTTCCGTAGCCGACTGCTCTAAATTTACTTTGATCCTTCCCTGGCGGTGGAAATGTAAAATCGTTCAGCTAACCCAAGACTTCACTGCCCGACAGTCGACCAACAATCCCCTTCTTCTCTGTCTTTCTGTTGAACTGTGTAGACATCTTTCTATAATTGTGATCAATAGGCGAGAATCTACGAGTTATTCTAAAGAAACTACATTTTTGGCCCATGCTGCAACTGATTGCCTTGCACATCCCCCATACACACTGGACATAACAGCTTCCCATAAGTTGATCAACCATTAATCATCCCAAGAGCTAGAAAGTCAATGATAGCCCACAACAAGGCTACCTTCATCAAAAAATTCTCGCCAATCGATTTATCATACGTCTGGACCCCCGTCTCCCACAACATCTTTAGTTCATCGACTAACGGCCTAAGGTACACGTTAATGTCTTTTGTAGGACTCTTATCCCCCAGTATGAGTAAAGTCAAGAACAAATACAGATCCCTCATGCACATTGACGGTGGAAGATTATAAACTACCATAATGACTGTCCAAATCGAGTAAGGCTGACTAAAATTATTAAAAGGGCAAAAGCCATCCGTAGCCATGTCGAGTCGCACATTCCTGACTTCCTCCGCAAACTGTAGAAAATTTTCATCAAATCTCTTCCATTCATTTCCATCTGCAGGTTGAGTCAGCTGACCCGGCACGACGTTCCTTGTTCTATGCCAACTCATTTGCTGAGCCGTATGGGACGACAGAAATAGCCGTTGAAACTTCGACGCAAGAGGAAAGTACCTTAATATCTTCTTGGGCACATGTTTCTCCTTCTCCCCACGTTTTGTCACCTTTTACCGAGGCAAGCTGTATATATCACACTGTCCCTTATCTCTGTTTATCCCATAGTATAACATGAAATCCTTCTCACAAGCATCGATCTTCTGATACCCCATATTCTAACCCCTTGACCATCTTCTTCACTTCGTAATAATTCGCGGGCAGAGTATGATCCTTGGGTAAGAACTCGCTAATAAGAGCAAGCAAATCATTGAAATCTCTCTCACTATAGTCATGCTCATTCTTGAAGTGTAATATCTTAGTCACTGTAGATAGCCTGATGTGCTTATCATTTCCAGGATACAGCGGGACCCCCAATTTAGATAGAAATTTGTAAAAGGTAATAGCTGTATCATTTGGCACTTGCTTAGCGATGCTTGACGAATGCTCATTTTCACTCCATTCAATATTGTTAGGGCCATAAGCATCGACCAACATCTCCAAGGCATCATAGTTGTCGGCGTATAAAGCCCATTAAATTGGTTGGTCTACAGTATTGTTTATCACTTCTCTCAACTAAGCTGATTCCCCGTGATGATTCCATATCGAATACTCAACCACAAAGCCACATAAAAATAAGTCAAATTTAATCTAGTCGACTTTCTTCCAGATCAGGCTTTTATATTTAACACACCGACATCTCATCTTTCTGTTCAGATCATCAGCATGTTCTATTTCTCTGTTCAAAAAGTTACACACCCCATCACGACAAGCTGAGACTAATCCCCTCCCATCAATGGGTATCCTACAATACATCCAACTCCGTTCGGCTAACATCTTTAACTAAATAAAAGACACATTCAGAACATGAATATTCATGTATGTGGTCCATGCATGAATTATATTTTCCTATTATGTCCACTCTACAAGGGTTAGGCTTGTATCCCGTTTCTTGATGCGTCTCCTCACTAGTGCCAACACATTGAGCACGTTTGTTCTATTTCAAGAAAACTTTGACAGCACCTCTTCATGGTTTCCAAGTTCACGAAATAGACTAAGATAGCTTAAGAACATGTAGAGATAATAGCCGAAAAATCCTCAAAACAAAAACAGCGTACCCTGTGAATTGGCACTGGCCTAAGTGAGAGACATAACATCCAGTAAAAATCCCAAACTGGGGACTATTTGATATTCACTCATAATGAGTGAATGTCAAACGGGTTTTTAAGTTCCAAAGTATTGTACATATATCCTTCCATTAACCTGCAAATATATTGACCACCTTATTTAAGCTGGCAAGGGGTTATTCGACAATAGTTGTTAGGTGGAGCAATAGAAGTTGGCATCAACATGGATTATGCAACTTATTTCCCAACTCATTGTGAAGAAAGCATTAGTTGTCTTGGCTTTCTGCTCAATCTCACCCCATAACCGCATTTTGGGATATGTATAAGTTATCCCCTCTCCACTTCATCTTCCCCCTTACAAGTATTATAGTTTTTATCATGTAACGACATAAAGCTCATAAATTAAGCTACTAAACTATATACGGATGAGAAAAGTTGAATAACTAATTAACCGGTAAATTCTAGATCTTGCGATTCGGATTCTTGGATGTTCTAGAGGTCTTAAGCGAGCAACAAATATCGCAACGAGGGAAAAGAACAGAGGGTGGAGAATACTCTAAGTCATCACGTCACATAAAGAGTTGCCTGAACCCATAAAGTGTGGCGACGGGGTAGATTATTTTCACCTTACTTTCTTTGTACTAGTTGTGGTATTCTTTGCCCACTCAAGATCTCTGGAACTTCCAAGAATTTTAATCGCAAGTTCTACAATTAATCGGTTAATTCATTTCTCTTCTTTGCTCATTCATGTATAATTCATTGTAATTTTTGAGATTTATGTTTTAAAAGGATAAAAGATGTAATACTCTAACGTAGGAAGATTAAATGGAGAAGGAGAACTTATAAATGTCCCAAAATGCAGTTGCGGGGACGGAATGTGAAGAAAGCGAAGGCAGTTAATTCTTTCTTCACAATGAGTTAAGTGATAAGTTACCAAATACCATGTTTATGCCAACTTATGTCGCTCCTGCACCTTGCAACCTCTGTCGAACAACCCCTTGCCAGCTCAACTAAGGTGGTCAACATATTTACAGGTTAATGGAATGATATATGTACTATAAAATGTATAGTTGTAATTGAGTGTATTGGAGATTGAAGAGAGAGTATTATTGAGTTTATTGAAGATTGTGGCAAACTAAGCAAATGTTACTTAGTTTATGAGAATTTGTTATTTGAATATATATGGGGATTACTATTCAACATTCACTCCTACTTGGCAAACGAGTTTCTAAGTGCCAAAGTATAGTACATATTCTACTAAGCATATGGGGACATATGCTACTAAGCATATGGGGACATATGCTACTAAGCATTTAGTACTTTATTCAGTTTATTTTAATTGTAGCAAACTAAGCAAATGCTACTTAGTTTATTTTACCAATGAAAAATCAAGTAATTGTTACTCAGTTTATGAGAACTGTTATTTAAAGATGGGGACTACTATTTGACATTAAATCCTACTTGTCCAACGGATTTCTAAGTTCCAAAGTATAGTACATATATGTATATATACATATAGTACTTATTCAGTTTATTTTCATTGTGGCAAACTAAGCAAATGCTACTTAGTTTATTTTACCAATGGAAAACTAAGTAAATGCTACTTATTTTATTTTATATTATTTTGTTTTGTTTTGTTTTATTTTATTTTAAATTTTAGATTTTATTTTATTTTCTATTATATTATATAATATAATTTTAAAATTTTTCATTTTATTAAATTAAATTATATTAAATTTATTTTATTTTAATTATTATTATTTTTTATTTTATTTTTGTTTATATTATATTATATTATCTCATTTTTAATGATTATATTATTTTATTTAATTTAATTAAATTAGTTTTTTTTTAATTTATTATTTGTTATTATTTTATTTTATTTTATTAAATTTAATTAAATATTATATTTCATTAAATTATTTTATTTAAATTATATTATTTTAATTAAATTATTTTATTTTATTTCATTTGATATTAATTATCTTATGTTATTAATTTAATTTATTTTATTTTTCTTGATAATTTATTTTTTTAATTAAATTTTTTCTTTTATTTTTTTCATTTTATCTTAATTATCTTATCTTATTTAATTTTATTATTTTATATTATATTAACTTATATTATATTATGTAAATTTAGTTTATGTTATTATATTATTTTATTTTATTTAGTAGTGGTAAAAGTAAGTAAATAGTACTTCGTTTATTTCATTTTATTTTAGTAATAAGAAACTAAGTAAATGCTACTTAGTTTATTTTAATATTGGAAAACTAATTAAATAATACATAAATATACTTGCAGGGCCCACAAATTTTGCAATTGAAGAATTCCGTCAAAAATTTTGTTGAAAATATCAAATTCATAAACAACACTTGCAGATTCAATACATTGACATATATATAACCCTCAATATATCACATTACGAACATACAATGTAATTGCATAAATACACTATAATTGCATAAAGAAAATCAAATTGAAACAATTATCAGATATAAACTAACAGAAGCTGCAATTGCACAAAATAAACTCAAAGGATGTGAATTATCAATAAAATAATATATTAATCCCAATTTGCAAAACAATTAATATCAACTTGTAACATCTTGCAGAATTGAAGTCAAATAATCCCAATTTACAGAACATAAATAATCCCAATTCCAACAAATTAAAATGTAATCCCAATTTCAGCAATAACAACAAGAAGTCCAAAATTATTCTCTATTTTAGCAACATGAACAAGCCAAAAAATGGACTCCCAATTTCAGTAAAATCAACAACAAAATATCTAAATTTCAGCAACAATATATATTCATTAATCTCAAATTATCCAAATTATCCTAATTTCAGCAACAACAAATATCCAAATTTTATTTTATATTCTCATATTAAAACCCATATATGTTAACCCTAAAAACAAACCCACAAATTTCAGTACCATCAAAACAAAATTTAATTCCACTTACCTTGAATCTGTCGGTACTATCTAAAGGAGGAGAAACGAGTAGGAGAAAGGAGGAGGAGCTGTCGCGCAGCCGTTCTGAATCGCTCCTAAACGATCGGTAATGGCCAGAGGCTCGGGGGGGGGGGGGGGGGGTCAGACCGAGGAGTAGAAGGTGGAAACATACGGTGGTGGACGTGGTGGAGATAGTGAAAGTAGTATGCACACAAGCCAATCATATATGATGATAAAGCATATACTTTGTAATAATCTTATTCATTTATTAATAAAAGAATTGTTTATTTAAATGTGTTTATATTATATACATAATGCTGTTATATTTCTATGTGATAAACCTATAGTTTTAAGAAATATTTTTAGAATCATGATGATGATCATGCTAATGAGATCTAAATTCTTCGATAGCTTAAAACTAGAATAGTTCCCAATCGATGGATTACTAAATAGGGGATTAGTGAATTCGGATAGTTTGGTACATACGTTGCTTTCTCTTTGGAAGAGAATGATCGATCTCATGATCATTTGTGTGGAGACACTAAAGCAAGTATGTATGTGCTTATTGGAGAATAAGTACACTGAACGTGGCTCGCTAAGGAATACTTAATGGAGTTTTACTCGCATATCAATAGGAATTCCTTTAGTCACTACAAGAAAAAAGCCTATCAGCGACAGCCTTTCAGCGACCAATTACGGTCGCAGATGCCTATCAGCGATCGCCTCCGATCGCTGATAACCGTCGCATATAATCTTGTCTCTGAAATACACATTAGCGACGAATATTAGCGACCGAAGAATCTGTGACTGCTACCAGCGACCGAAGCAGTCGCTAATCTGAGTCAGCATGGGTACGGGCCTATAGCTGACGTGGACCATGTGTCAGTGATCGCCAGTAGCGACCAATTCGGTTGCTGATACCCTGAAGAAATAAGCAGCTAATGCTCATCAGCGACCGTATGCGGTCGCTGATGTTAAATTTAAAAAAAAATCATGTTTTATAGAATTGCTAAAAAAAATGTACCTGTTTTGTACCTGCTTTCTATCCAAACAGACAACAGTATATATATATAAACTTCCAACCAAGCTTTATATATCCCAACACATGCACAACAATATATATAATTAAACATCCATACGCCAACACATGATAACCCAACAAAATATAAAGTAATAAAGCAATATGAGCTGAGTAAATATATATAAATCTAATGTTTAAGTAGCATACATTCGTCCAAAGAATAAATATAAAAGTACAAGGCTTAAATATCTAGAAAGCAAGCAAGCCTAGGTCGTCATGCATCATTGTCCAAATTAGTACGATCCCGTAATTAACAAACAAGTAAAACAAGTTACATATATAGTATATATGTTGATAATGGTATTACTTATGCAAAGTAAAGTGAGGGAAAGTTAAACAATAAGAATTATTTAAACATAAGTAAGTAAACACAACGATATATATATATATATAAGTGACTAATTAACTTGACTGTAATAAGTAATAAGATTACCTCGTCATCATCCACATGCTGTGCTGCTGTTGCCGCCACAGCAGTAGCTAACTCATCAGGACTCAGAGCCGCCAGATGCCCGCCCAGTATACGAAGAAAGATCGCGATCTTGACATATAGCTCTCACACAGTCAGCAGGACTATGATAAGCTGGATGGCTTGATGACTGTGAAGACTGAGTAGCAGAGCTGCCTGAGCCACTAAAGGTTGGGCGTCGTCGTTGTCCTTGGCCTTTGACGCAGTTCTTCTTCACAACAGACGCCCTCTCCCATAATTCTTGATCAATAGGCGGACGTGGGTTGCCTTCAGGATAGCAAGACATGCACCTTGTCATCTGTTTATTTCTTTTATAAAACAACATGCAATCGTTCGGACATGCATCGATCTTTTGGTATCCAAGACCCAACTTCTTCACCTTTTACTTTTAATAGTAATAGATATCGGATAATTTTTCACCATCAGCCAACATACTCTTAATGGCCTTCAAAAGTGACTCAAAACACTCATGGCTCATGTTGTGATCAGCCTTGATGTTAAGAAATGTCGCCACTGCAGACAATGTAGTGTGTTTGGTGCAACCATGCCACAATGGCTCGCTACCCTCGTCTAACAACTTAAAGAAGGCTTTAGCATCAGAATTCATAGGTTGCTCTCTACCTTGTTCCAAATCAAAATCTGGCCCTGTAATATCATGAACCATTTCATTCATACGATGAGTACTTCTGCCCGGATTGCGTACTTCTGTGATGCCACTATCTCTTCTCTGCCCATGTGTCCACCAGCATTGTTCGTAATTTTTCATGAACCCAGAAACAAGTAAATGATAGTTTACCACGTCTCTGTCTATATAATTTACATTCTTACACTTCAAACAAGGGCATCTTATCTTGTTCTGACCATTCATATATTCTGGGTGACTATACGTATACTCCAAAAATACTTGGCAACTAGCTCTAAATTCAGCTGTAGCACCTATCTGGGCACTTGAATTTCGTTGTGTCATCTAACTACGATCTGAATAGAGGTCCATGATACCATGACAACTACTACAGACAACATGAGCTTATTAATGTATAGCATGGTCAGACTCTCTAAGCATACTTAGAAGCATATGACTTGAGCATACTTGTAAGCATATGATTAACATTTAAGCATACTTGTTAGCATATGACTTGAGCATACTTGTAAGCATATGACTTGAGCATACTTGTAAGTATATGATTGTCATACATGTTCATAACATAATGAAAAGACTGAACAGCTCAATATAAGGGACTATCCAGAGAGTTTAAGATACCTATCCAAGCTAGAGACTCTGAAGTTTGCCAATTGTAAACTACTAGATTTTCCAGAAGACTATTTAGATCTACCAGTTGGCAATCTTGTGAGCCTCAAAGTTGTATTCATTGAAGGGCTACCAAAATTACAGGCTTTTCCCAACTAGCTTTCTCATTCTGGTGTTCCAAAGAAGCTTGCATTGGCGAAACTATTTGAGCATGGCTAGATTTCGAGAAGATCCCATGTATCCCAGGAGCTGATTATTAGATATTGTCCCAATTTGGGTGTTATATCTGGGGCCTAAATCTCCTATTCTGAATTTTGCCAAATCAAAACAAGACACTAATCTCAAGGGACGTACAAAATCTCTTACAATGCCACCTTTGATATGTAATTCTAGTTTATACGTACGCCAAGTTCGACAAAAATCGAGTACAAAAAGGTGAGGAGATATTATTAGCCTTAAGTTAATGTTTGATTTAATTGATTGTATTAAGTGAAGGAAATCGTGTAGTATGTATAAATATATAGAAAATAATGGCTTTGGATATAACAACCTTAATGGATAGATCTAAAGAATGAACTGCAATCTTCAAAGTCTCTAGCTTGGATAGCTTATATACATCATTTATTATATTTTATTATTTTTATTATATTTAATAGTGGAACTAAGCAAATGCTACTTAGTTTATTATATTATATTTTAATATATTTAATATGCTATTATATCTTAGTTTAATATTATATTTTATTATATTTATATGATATTATGTTTTAATTTATTATATTTTTTTAAAAATATAAAATTGTACTATATTATATTAAATTATTTTATATTTTATTGTATTATAATATATTATATTATATTTTAATATTATATTTTATTATATTTAAGTTTAATATTATATTTTATTATATTTATATGATATGATATTTTAATATAATTATATATATAATCATATTTAATATATATTATATGTCAAATATTAAATGTTATTAAATTTAGTATGAGAAACTAAGTAAATGCTACTTAGTTTATTATATTATATTTTAATATATTTAATATGATATTATATTATATTTTAATTTAATATTTTAATTTATTATACCAAAGCAAGTCTTATTAATTTCATTGAATAACTTTGTTGTTTTGGTAGGTGTTGGAAAAAATAAAAAATGTAGTCAATATGTTGAGAGTAAATGTAGTCAAACACTTCCCATATCTAATCTGGAAATCAATTCTAAAAACTTGGTTATGTTGCAAGTTGTAACTAAAGGAACTTGCATGTTACTATGTCCAATATAAACTCTAATTAACTTTTCAATTAGGGTTCTACTACACAACTCCTACTTGGAGTTGAAACCCTAATTACGTCGGTGTGATCAGTAGAGGATACCGGGGAATAATAGAGGTACACATGACGATCATTTGGTGGTATTTCTTGTATAGGTTTACATTTAAGATACCAAACACACTCTAGTAGTGATTCACAAATTTATTGTCATATTAAAATATATATTAACGTGAGTAGGTGCGAACAAAATTCTCTTATTCACCAATCTCAAACTTAATCTATTAACCATTAAAATAAACTTAATATAACATCCCATATTTATTATGAAATTTATTGGCATATCTAATAGTAACAAGTTTAAAACATAAAAATAAAAATAAAGGAAAATTCTTAGGAGTTAACACTCAAGGGATGAACTATCATTCAATTAAACTCTGTCCCTAATCAATCTGAAAACACCATATATATAGAAGTAGAACATCCCTCTAACTACATGAACAATTCCAAAGATAGAAAACTTTTCAATTACCAAAGCAAGAAATCAAAATCAAATAGATTCAAAATCAATTTACCCAAATCAAAATTAATTTACCCAAATTAATTTTACTCTAATCAAAACTTATAAAACAAATCAAATTACCCAAATCAAGTTCAAGTACTAATAAAATCATAATCATATTACCCAAACATAATCAGATTCATATATGTCAAACTAGTGCATATATAATCAGATTAAAAATTAATTTACCCAAATCATATTCATAGAAACATTATTTCCCCCAAAAAAGGAAATCTATACCTGACGGCGGCAGTGACGGGGGCAGAGGTGGCGGAGGTGGCGGCGGTGGCGTCCGGACGGCGTGGACCTCTTCTCTTCTCCCTCTTTTTTTTTTCTTTCTGTTGTCTGTCGAGCGACTGCCTGATACATTATAAAGGATCAACGACCACAATCACCGACCACAGGCGGTCGCTGAATTTTAATGATGTGGAAGTATCAGCGACCGAATGCGGTCGCTGATTGTGAGAGGTCACAAAAAACTAGAGCGCCAACACTTCCAGCCAATTTTTTAGGCGGAAAAATTGTACTAGCGACCACTTAGCGACCGCACCTGGTCGCTAAGATAATCTAACAACTATATTCAAGCGTGGTCGCCAATGGCGATCGCTATTAATCATATCAGCGACAGGAAAGTGTGGTCGCTGAAAGTGTTGGTTGCTGTTAGAGCATTTTCTTGTAGTGAGTGATAGTAGTACAAGTAATCCTTAAACTTGAGATCATCATAGTATCTTATGTATGATGAGTTATACTTTGACATGTCCCTTAAGACCCTAAGGGTATATCAAAGGGTATGCTTGAGTATAATTAATTATACATGAAGATAATGAATGATCGATAAAAGATCTACCACTTCTAGTAAAAGAAGTGAATGTCCTATGTGATTTGATAAATGACAACTCAGTAGTCCTTGGCCAAGGCAGAATGAAATTAGAAAGTAGTTTCTAACTTGCATTATCGGAGTTTGTGCATTTAGGATCAGAATACATATAATTAAATAAAATAAGACTTGATAGTAAATACATGTCTTATATTTAATTGGGACATTGTATGGTAGAATGAATGAATTGTACGGTAACTATTTACTCAAAAGTTCTTTTATGATTAATGTTAAAATCTATATTATCTGGAAAGTCGTTGAGCGCTAAGGGGACTTACCCTTATTGTAGAATAAATATTTATTTAAATGAATTAATAGTTAATTTATTTATTTAAATAAAATTAGAATTATTCTAATTAATTTTTTCACAACTGGTTTAATATGGAGAACCTAAAAGGTCACACCATAAAAGGATGAATATTTATTTAAGAACCAAATGACATAATCATAATAATAAGTTAAGTGTATTTAATTTAATCTATGATGATATAATAAATTAAATAGTTTAATATTTACTATTTAATATTTTAGAAATATTAAATAAAAATTAATAAGAGGAGTCTTATTATTATTGTTACTATTATTATTAGTTTAATTTCTAAAGGAGCTTGGGAATTAATTAATAAAAGTAATCTCTCATATTCCTAATAAGATTAGGAGGTAAATTAATTAAAGGAGTTTAATTAATTGCTCCTAATAAGATTAGGAAGCCTAATTAATTAAGAGAGTTTAATTAATTAATATGAAACCCCAATCCTAAAATGGTTAGGAGGGTTACCTACATCTATAAATATGAGGAGTCTTATTTTGATTAAGGACTAATGCTTTTTCAAGTTGTTGGGAGAGCACACCTTTTCTAGAGAGAGAGAAAATTAGGATTTTGCCAATAATCCACCTTCTTAGTATTTGTTCATCCTTGGTAGGATCACCTCTAGAGGTCAAACACTTGGGTGGCTGACGTTGATCAAAGGAAGGAATCACACCCGGTAGATTCAAGTTGAATAAGGAAAGGATTGGAGTTGAACTTGTACCTAAGGAAGCACAAATCTTCAAGGGTATGATTCGTTCTTCATCTCTTTAGATTAAAATAATAATTTTGCATAAAGGATGATCCGTGTTCATGGTTTGTAAAATTTTAAAACTCTATGTATGTAATTGTTGTATGCTACTTTGATCTTACAAACCTAACAGATGGGAGATGAGAGATTAATTAGAGAGTACTGAGAGTGTACTGAGGAGTGAGAGAGTGAAATATTTGAGGAGAGAGAAAGAGAAGTGAAAAATGAGGCGTTTGAAAAGAAGGCGAATTCTGATTAGGTTTTATAAGCTAATTTCGAAGAAATTTCCGTCAGTAATAAGTCCTTCAGAATTACATTAATATTGACAGAACTTCCCTTGAAAATAACTAAAGTTTCGTCGAGGTTATGGTTTGCGCTAGCGGGAAATTTGGCGCCAAAGAGGGTGTTCTACTTCTGACGGAATTCTGTCGAAATTAGATTAATTTCGAGGGACTTATATTCAATTGATTATTCCATCGTAAATAACCTAATGTCGACGGATTCTAATCCGTTGAGGATAATTCCGTCGAAATTAATACTTTTTCTTGTAGTGTCTATTACACCTATCATCAAATTTCTCCTAATATGTTTAATTAAGAATAATTATATTTATAGATATTATATATATATATATATATATATATATATATATGGAAAAGTTATCCAACGAGCCGGTTCGTTGACGAACCGATTCTTTGGAAATATCCATAACCACTTCATAAGAAGGGTTGACTTGGTTAAAGTCCACCTCCTTCGCGTGTGTGTGTATATATATAAGAAGGATTGTATTGTTAGTAGGTTAGTAGGCTATCGGTCTCATTCAATAATCTCAAATCATCCTTTTAATTTGAGTGTTACTATTATCGAAATATAATTAAATTATAATTTATTTTTTTGGGTTTAACTAGGATTCATTTTCCATTAGAAAATATAATATACAATGATACACTTTTCTTATTGTGATATTTTTTCTTAATCTCATCTCTTACCATCATTATTACTAGATTGATAGTCGTGCACGAACCATCATTATATATATATATATATATATATATATATATATATATGTATAATGATCCATAACATGTATTTACTATGGATGAAAAATTAACAAACACCATCTCTACCTTACATTACAATTATCAAGGGCTAGTATTTAAAAACCAAACTTCACGTCCGCTAGAATAAGTAGCGGGTTGGTTATAAATTTTCTCTGTACAATTATGCCCCTATCAATAGCCCCAATGTAAACATCAAATCAAAGTCAGTAAGGGCCCACACACCACAACAGTCAAGCAAACAGCCACCAGCAAGGTACCGATGAAATCCCACCACACCTCCAGCGATGACCGTTTCAACCGCACCCAACCTCCGGCATCCCAAGCAAATCTACCCTCAATATATCAATCGGCTAAGATAGCATATTAAGAATCAAAGGGGGAACACCAGATGAACAATGAAACATCCAATCTGAAAATAAAATAAGAAACAAAAACATAACCAGATTGGAAATTTTGCCCAGATTCCGGCGAGAACGGTTCCACCAAAACAGAGCCAGAAATTTCATCCACACAACCCATTGAACAGATTATCAAAATTGTAAGAAATTAAAGCATGCTAATAAGATCAAAAGGGAAAATCAGAACTTTCCAATGAACTAAGGGAGAAATGAACAACAAAGTAACTGGAATTTCAGAAGATACACGAGAATCAGCCCAGATCCAGTTCATCCGCCTACTAGATCCAACTCTCAATAGACCACAAACTAGCCCCGTCACACCCAAAAGTCAACCATATTAGATCCAAGTAGAGAGCTTGGGTGGGCCATAGGAAGGCGAGGGAGAATAGAGCAAGAAAGGAGCCGAATAGAGAAAATAGAAATCGCAGCACCAGATCAATTGAAATTGAAAAATAGAAATTGTGGGCCAAAGAGAGGAGAAGGGTGGTGGTGGTGGTGGTGGTGGTGGGGGGGGGGGGGGGAGCGGGTGGGATGTATGTCATCCGTGTAGAAACATAGTTCTATGTTGTCAACCATTAACTTGAGTTGTATGGGGGTATAATGGGTAGAATAATGGCAATACCCAGTCCACTAGTTATTCTAGTGAACATGGAGTTTGGTTTTTAAATACTAGCATTTGATAATTGTAATAGAAGGTAGAGATGGTATTTGTCAATTTTTCATCAATAGCAAATACATTTTATGGATCATTGCCCTATATATATATATGATAAGTACACAATATTCATAATTTTTTATTCCTCTACGTTTGCTTTTATTGCATGTTTCATGTGTATATGGGGTTAATAAGTTTTTTATTATTTTCAGGTGAATTAAAGCTAAAAGGATGGAAACAAGTTGATTTGGAGCTGAATTGAAGAGAAAAAGAAAATTTTGAAATCTTGGATTTTTGGAAAGTTTCTAAAAGTAGATTTTGACATCTTTCTACATGGAATTGGATTGATATTTCTATTAGACTTAGGATATCTTTAGACTGAGATTTATTTCTAAATTGGATTCTATTTCTTTATGAAAAATAAAGTTTTATAATTTCTTTTAGGATTTGGATTTCTAGTTCTCATATGATTTAGGACTTTGTCTAGCACTATAAATAGATGTAATAGTCAGGATTTTATTCATTCATTCATTCATATTCTATATTTTATCATCTACAACATTTAAGACATGTGCTAATACTTTCAATTCAGTTCAGAAGGGATGTTGAAACTTATTCATAATTAACGGTTCGATCAAGTTTACTTTATTTATTCCTTCTTACATGAGATTTATTCTGATAATCTACTTTAACTTCTTGTATGTTATTCAATCTACTAATTTGGTTTCTGCAGGATTAAATTAGTGAATTGATATCATCGGTTAGATTAAGATTGGTATTACGTGTAATTGATATTTGTCTTCATCACAAGTAGAAAATTAGTGATATTAATTGTGGAAAAGCTTTTGTGTATTGCTAAGGTTATCAGAAAACAAGTTAAACAAATCGAACTTATGTGTTTGTTGCTTGGATTAGCCAAATTCTCTATTTCTTAATGCTTCTGTCATATTAAATATAGAGAACTTGTTCTAGGTTGTATTACAGTTAGAATATGGTGAAGAACTTGTTTCATACAGTGAAGATCTAAGGAGAATTTCGAGTAGCAGAGCTTGTTGCTATCTAGGGCTAATAGTTTTATTGAAGGATAAATACTGTAAAACTTGATTACTCCATAATTGTAAAAAGGTGATACTGAACTAAAGAATTGAAGCTTTTTATTCATTTTTAACTCTTATTAGTTTATTCTTGTTAATTTAGTTAATCAATTCAAAATCCCCTTTAATTAGAAATCATGGGATAAATATAAAACGAATCACTCTATGTGGGATAGATCCTTGCTTACTACTGTGCTAATTGTTTGAATTTGTAAAGTGAAAGTGAGGTAAATTTAGGAGTATAAACGACAGCTCCCAAATTTTAGCACCGTTGCAGAGGAGTGTTATTTGTTTTAGTTTATTCTTTGTTTTCGTTTATTTTTAGTATTGTCTTTTTCTTTTTCTTTTTGTTTTATGACTCAATCGTTTCACTCTATTGACCTAAATTTTGATCAAGAGATAGAGAAAATTGCAGATACAATAGAAGCTCTTATTCCATCACTTGAAGAAGGAAAGATGGCGGTGCCAAACACTAACAAGACTTTGAAAGAACTGGTTATTCCTGATCTTGACCAACCATCTTTGTGTATTGAATATCCTACTTTAGACATTGCTTTTGAACTTAACTCTAGACTAATTCATCTTTTGCCTACTTTTCGTGGTCTTACAGCTGAAAATCCATATAAGCATCTGAAGGAGTTCCATATGATGTGTTCCACAATGAAATCACAAGGAGTAACAGAGGAGAAGATCAAGCTTAGACTCCATTCTTCTTAGCAGATTTGGCTAAAGACTGGTTATACTATCTGCCTTCCGGATCAATACGATCATGGACTGACATGCAAAGGTTATTCTTGGATAGGTATTTTTCTGCATCAAGAGTTGCCGATATAAGGAAGGAGATATGTGGAATCTGGCAATTCAATGGAGAAAATCTCTATGAGTATTGGGAAAGGTTCAAGAAGTTATGTTTCAGCTGTCCACCTCACGAAATTGATGATCATTACTTGATACAGTACTTCTATGAGGGGTTTCTACCAATGGATAGAAGCATGATTGATGCAGCAAGTGGAGGAGCACTGGTAGACAAAACTCCAAACGCTGCAAAGAACTTAATTGCAATCATGGCAGCCAACTCACAGCAATATGGTACTAGGATGACTTATGCATCACAAAGGTTAAAAAAGGTAAGCACTTGTAATCTTGAGCAACAAATTTCTGAGTTAACTGCTATGGGTCGACAAATGGCTGCAGGGAATATGGAAGTTGCAAAAATATGTGGAATTTACTCAAAATCAGGTCATGTGATAAATGATTGTCCCATAGTTCAAGAGGATGTAATTGTTCATCAAGTTAATGTTGTGGGGACATTCTCCGAACAAAATCCACATCAATGTGATCCTTGGGCAGACACTCACAATTCCGAATGGAGAGATCATCCCAACTTGAGCTATGAAAGTACTAGGCCACTAATGCAACCTGTCTTTTCAAGTATGCAGCAAGACTTTCAGCAGACTCAACCTCAGTACCACACATATACCGAAGATGTACTTACTAATTCTGCACCATCTCTTGAGGATATGTTCAAAGCATTCATGAGTCATACACAACAGTTCAAGCAGGATACAAGGACTTCTGTTCAAGAATTGAGGAACCAAGTGGGTCAGCTTGCATCCACGGTAAGGAGGTTAAAATCTCAAGGCTTAGGGAGGTCACCCTCTCAAACTATTGAGAACGTAAGTGCAATTACCATGGGATGTGAATATGAGGAGCGAGAGGAGACAATGCTTACTTCAGAAATGGGCAGTAGTGCTATGTGTGATTATGAAGTGAACATGGAATTTGATGAGGAGGAACAACAGGATGATTTGATAATTTCTGCAGATTTCTATAAGGAGGATATGGATAATGTTACAACTTCATCGTTGTAAACAACAAAAATACTAGATGATACATACCATGGGACCTTAAACTATGGAATTGGATGAGGCACATGTCCAGTTCAGCATATATGAAGTTAAAAGGTATCTTAGTAATATTAATTCTGTTTTTTCTACTGATGTTGTTGACTCTATAGTGCAGGAATCTCTTGAGCAAATATACAAGGAGGATTTGAGGGCTGGAATGGAGCAAAATCAGGATTTGAAGGATGTCCCTAATGAATTGAAACTGTTACCAGTCCACTTGAAGTTCACAACTCTGATTACATAGAATGACAAGGATGATGTCAAGCCAATAACAATAAATAAGGGCAACTGCTTGGGAGGCAACCCAAAATCTCATATTTGATTTTTTTATTCCTTTACTTATTAGTTTTTTTTATTTACATGTAGTTCTTTCTTATTTATATGATTTTCTTTCATTGGGGACAATGTAAGGTTTGAGTGGGGGGGGGGGGGGGGAGATTTAGGTTTTTATTTTATTTAGGGATATTGATCCGATTTTGATAGGAAATTTGATGCCTTTTGAAAATTTTTGAAAAATTTGAGTTCCATAATTCTATTTGCCTATGTGTTCGAAGGTTAAAGTCAAAAATTGAAAATCAATGCTAAATTTTAAAATCTGTTTGATGCTTAATTGGTTAATGATTGAGAAAAACTAAATCATGATCCATAGTAATTGATTTGAATTGAATTTGTGTCGCATGAGTACTTGAGCATGTGATATATGCTCATTTGGCTTGGTTATCTGTGGAGTTGTTTATGTGCACTAATCTCATGCTTTAGAACTACTGAACTGCTTATGCTTTTTGAAGGACCATGTGAAAAAAAATTCAGAAGAGCTAATAATCAAAGAACTTATTGAAAAAGAGAAAAGAAGCAAAAGAGAAACCATGTGGTGGCATGAGATGGAGCGTAAAAAGCACTCTCCCATAAACACGTGCGAATAAGTGAGATGGAGCATAAAATGCATTCACTTACAAAAGAAAGATTGAGGAAGGTGAAACGAAGCATAAAATGCATTCACCGGAAACAAAGAGGAAAATGAAAGGGTCTGGTAAAAAAAAGAAAGCAAGAAAAGTATGTATTGAGTCTTGAGTGGTGTGCACGATTTTTGCTCCATGGTAACTAAGTTGAGTAAGTGTGTGGATCATAGAAGAATGTTTATGTAGATACAATTTGACTTAATGAAATTCAATGGCGAAAATGCATGGTTGTTGTTTTGAGTTAATTGATGAAGCATTAATTATGTTTTTGTGATTTTAGTGTTGATAATCATGATTTGATCTTGAAATTTTTTGACATTATGGTTGAGTAGAGTTTTTTTGGAAATCAAATTTTTGGTTTACACGAGGACGTGTAAAAGACTAAGTGTGGATAAATTTGATAAGTACACAATATTCATGATTTTTTATTCCTTTACGTTTAACTTTATTACATATTTCATGTGTATATGAGGTTAATAAGTTGTTTATTATTTTCAGGTGAATTAAAGCTAAAAGGATGGAAACAAGTTAATTTAGAGCTGAATTGAAGAGAATTTTTTTTTGGAAATCTTGGATTTTTGAAAAATTTCTAAAAGTAGATTTTGGCATCTTTCTACATGAAATTGGATTGATATTTCTATTAGATTTAGGATATCATTAGAATGAGATTTATTTCTAAATTGGATTCTATTTCTTTATGAAAACTAGAGTTTTGTAATTCATTTTAGGATTTAGATTTCTAGTTCTCATAGGATTTAGGACTTTGCCTAGCACTATAAATAGATGTAATAGTAAGAGTTTTATTCATTTATTCAATCATATTCTATATTTTATCATCTACAATATTGAAGACATATATGGGCTAATACTTTCAATTTAATTCAGAAGAAATGTTGAATCTTATTCATAATTAACGGTTTGATCAAATTTACTTTATTTATTCCTTCTTGCATGAGATTTATTCTTATAATCTACTTTAACTTCTTGTATGTTATTCAATCTACTAATTTGATTTCTGCAGGATTAAATTAGTGAATTGATATCATCTGTTAGATTAAGATTGGTATTACGTGTAATTGATAGCTGTCTTCATCACAAGTAGCAAATTAATGATACTAATTATGAACAAACTTTTTTGTATTGCTAAGGTTATCAGGAAACAAGTTAAACAAATCGAGCTTATGTGTTTGTTGCTTGGATTAGCCTAATTCTCTATTTCTTAATGCTCTGTCATATTAAATCTAGAGAGCTTGTTCTAGGTTGTATTACAGTTAGAATATGGTGAAAAGCTTGTTTCATACAGTGACGATCTAAAGAGAATTTCGGGTAGCAGAGCTTGTTACTATCTAGGGCTAATAGTTTCATTGAAGGGTAAATACTGTAAAACTCGATTACTCCATAATTGTGTGAAAATATGATACTGAACTGAAGAACTGAAGCTTTTTATTCATTTTTAATTCTTATTAGTTTATTCTTGTTAATTTAGTTAATCAATTCAAAATTTCCTTTAATTAGAAATCATAGGATAAATATAAAATGAATCACTCTCTGTGGGATCGATCCTTGCTTACTACTGTGCTAATTGTTTGAATTTGTAAAGTGAAAGTGAGGTAAATTTAGGAGTGTAAATGACATCTCCCAATATATATATGAAATGTTTGTTTTAATAAATATTTTTACTAATCAACATATTTTTTTTAATAAATATTTATTGCCTAAATACAACAAGGTCGATCAAAGTCATCAAACTTTCTCGTATTAGTAATGCATGTATACCAAATATGACATGACTACACAAGAATTCAACATTTGGCGTATATATACACACAAAATGTGTCTTTCTATTTGTTTTTAGGAAGATAAAGCATCACATTCATACATATAAATACATTGCTAATTAAATCATGACAAATATGCATGCAAGATATTATATGAATTAGCATGTATACATTTATTCTTAATTATTCTTTATCTTACATTATAGTTTTTTACTTGACGTTTTAAGAAAAAACACAAAAATTAAGAAATATAATTAATATTTTGCCTGATTGATTAAAATTTTAAGTATAAAATTTCAATACTACCCTTTAAAATTCATTAGAAAAGATGAAAGATAAACAAATTAATATTGAATGTAGGGATAATATGGTAAACTAAGTCATTAATGTTTCTTTGGAATCAACAAACGTCAAATAAAAACGAACAAATTTCATTTTCTAAAAAGACATGTAAAAAGGAACGGAGGGAGCATGTGATAACTAATTGAGTCAACTCACTGAATTTTTTAATTGTGTGTGAATATTGCTAACCGAGCGAACTCACAATTAATTACAAATTCATTTCAATTAATCTTGATCCTTCCATGCTTTTAAATATAAGGTATTATTATTATTTTCCAATTTAAGTACCTAGCAATATTATATTATTGCTATTAGTTATAAATATATAAATACACCCAAAGTGCATTCTCCCTAACTCGCAATAAAGGTAATTAATTATAAATAGTGGATTTCGATAGTTTATATTTCTTATTTGTATGAGTCTTACTATATATATATATATATATATACGGTCCGGATCTTAGGCTCACTTAACTAAAAGTTCACCCAAGCTCACCCTCTTTTAGTCACGGACCGGGCGACGGTTTGGTCCGTCGCTATATATACAATCGTTGTCTTAGTTTTTAGCGACGGACAACATATAGCGACGGACAACATATAGACGACATTTGTATATATAGCGATGGACCAAACCGTCGTCCGGTCCGTTGCGAAAGGGGGGTGAGTTGGGTGAGCTTTTAGTTGGGTGAGCCTAAGATCCTTATCGTGTGTATATATATATATATATATATATATATATATATATATATATATATATATATATATATATATATATATATATATGACAACAAATTTATGTAGATTATAAATATCGACATATATTAGAAAAAAATATTTAAAATGGTCTCATCCTAATTTATTATATATCATTAATTGCTTAGAATTCTGCACAAGTTGCTCATAGATCGCTCATAAATTTGTTGAAATATAAATCATTTTCCTATTGATAAATGAGACGTAAAACTAACCACTGTATAAGAAATTTAAAACAACATAATATACTATATTTGTCTTGGTATCTCAAGATTAGGTTATCGGTCTCATTCAACAATCTCAACTCATCTTTTTAATTTGAAAGTGTTATCGAAATATAATTAAATTATAATAACAATTTTTTGAGTTCAAGTAGAAGTCATTATTCATTAGAAAATATAATATACAACTATACAATTTTTTATTATGGTATTTTTTCCTAATCTCATCTATATATTACTATCACTATTACTACTATTATTACTAAATTATAGTCGTGCAAGGCAATGCAAGTTATATATATATATATATATATATATGCTTTTATATGAAATGCTTGTTTCAATATATATTTTTACTAATTAACATGTTTTTTTAATAAATATTTATTGTCTAAATAGAACAAGGTCGATCAAAGTCATATATATATATATATATATATGCTTTTATATGAAATGTTTGTTTCAATATATATTTTTACTAATTAACAAGTTTTTTTAATAAATATTTATTGTCTAAATAGAACAAGGTCGATCAAAGTCATCAAACTTTCTCTTATTAGTAATGCATGCATCATGTAACCAAATATGACATGAGTACACAAGAATTTAACATTTGGCATATATTCTTTCTATTTGCTTTTAGGTAGATAAAGTATCACATTCATGCATATAAAGACATTACTGATTAAATAATGAAAAATATGCATGCAAGATAATGTATAAATTAGCGTGCATACATTTGTTCTTAATTATTTTTTATATTACATTATACTCACTCTATTATTTTTTACAATTGACGTTTTAAGAGAAAATAAAAAAATACAATTAATGCTTTGTCTGATTGATTAAAATAAGTATACAATCTCAATATTGCCCTTTAAAATTCATTAGAAAAGATGAAAGATAAATAAATTAATATTGAATGTAGGGATAATATGGTACACTAAAAGAGCATTCACAACAGTTTTCATATCTCTATTCTTACTCTTATTGGGTCATTTTGTAAAATAGGGATTTAATTTTTTCACTATGTACCTAACAGCTTCCTTATATTAATTCTTTAAATAATGAAATTTGAAATTTAAAAGTTAAAATTTGAAAGTTCCAACAGTCAAAATATCAAATTAATAATAGTTTTATAATTTATAAAAGAGGGTATAATTTATCAATTGTATTTCACTATAAAATAATTTTTATTTTATTTTAAATTTTAAATAATTTATGGAGTGAGTATTGAATGGATTGTAGCTGCAAATGTATATAAGATCAATATTAACTTTTAAAAAGTTAATTTATGATATTTTTAAATTTCCATTTAATATGATTTATTTAAATTTTGAAAATAATAAATTTATAATTAATAGTACTTTTATAATATTTATAATTATATTGACATAAATTAAATAAATTTATATCAATTTTAAATTTGAATACGCTTTAAATTAATTTTTAAAAAATAAGTCAATATTAATTTTATAATTTGAAATTGAAGTAGTAAAAAATGTCAAGATATATATGATTGATGAGTTGTCCACTTAAATGAGGGTGTGGAATGTCGTTGTATACATATAGAGAACGGTCTTTTGACTCCCTCATATTGGAGAGTAAAATCGTATATAGGGATTAAAATAGAGAGTCAAATAAGGATAAGAAAACTGTTGGATAATAATTTGTTGATATATTCTTTAAAATTAGCGATAGAGAACTGATTAAGAAAACTGTTGTAAATGCTTTAAGTCATTCATGCTTCTTTGAAATTAATAAACCACAAATAATTTCACTTTCTAAAAACTCAAGTAAAAAGGAATGGGGGGAGCATTCAATAACTAACTGGGTCAACTCACTAAATTTTTTAATTATATGTGATTGCTAACCGAGCTAACTCACAATTATTTACAAATTCATTTCAATTAATCTCGATCCTTTCCTGCTTTTAAATATAAGGTATTATTATTATTATATAATTATTATTTTCCAATTTAATATATAATTAAATACACCCAAAGTGCATTCTCCCGAACTCGCAATTAAGGTAATTAATAATAAATAGTGGATTTCGATAGTCTGTATTTCTTATTTGTATGAATCTTGTTATATACGTCAACAAATTTATTTTAAATATTTATACATATCCGGAAAAAAAAGATTAAAATAGTCTCATTTTAATTAATTATATATATATGATCGGTTAGAATTCCGTATAATTAAGTTGCTCGAGATCATTTCCCATTTGATAAATGTGGCGTAAAACTAAGCACTATATAAGAAATTTAAAACAGCATGAATGCCATTTGCAATCAAACTTTATTTCCATGGAAAAGATCATTTTGTCTCTCCTCATCTTAGCACTTTATTTTTCCAGTACAGCAAATGCTTTTTGCTTTTTTGCAAAGTACAGGATTATTATTAATAATGATATTCCTGATGGTGAAATTCGTGTTCATTGCAAATCAGGCGATAATGATTTAGGAGATCACACCCTTTATTCTGGGGGAAGCTACGGGTGGCATTTCTGCCAGAATTTGTTCCACAACACACTCTACTTTTGCCATTTCTACAGGAACTCGAAGCAACAAAGTTTTGATGTTTTTAATAAAACGATGTCGGATTTATGTTTCGCCGAGAGAGGATATGGGGAATGCACCTGGGTAGTTAAGCCCGACGGATTTTACTATTCGGATTTCAAAGCAACTTTATTGAAGAAACAATACGATTGGAGTTGAACGATAATTTTTCTGTGGATATATATCATGACTGCATGAGTGAGGGGCATTAATTTGAGTTAATTGTCTTTTTGTTTACATAAAAATGACATTATTAAGTATCATTATATAAGTTACTTTTTCTGAACAACTTTAGTTTATTTGGCTATATATAATTCTCCAAAATAGAGGTTTTTGGTGGCTTGATGATTTATATGAGAGCTTGGGATTGTATGAGATATGAGGGGTTATTTAAGAAGTTAGAGGTGCCTTGAAGGTCTTTTTTTTCTTTTTCTTTTTTTAAAGTCCAAATGACTGTAATATATAAAAACTGATAAAAAGAAAAGACTACAAATGACAATTCTTCTAAATAAATAACACTTAACAAATTAAAAAGACGGTCAATCGTAATAATAATTAGTAGACATCAAAAGTACATGACAATAATTGACGATGTTAAATTATATTACATAAGAAATTGTTTATATAAATAAATACATTAAATATAGTTGACAATGCTAAATTTTATTACTTAAGAAATTATTCATACAAATAAATACATTGAATATGATTAACAATTTTAAATTCAATTTCTTAAAAATTTATTTATAAAAATAAATACATTATATATAGTTGGCAATGTTAATTTTTATTACTTAAAAATATTTATACAAATATTTTATGCATTTAAACTATTTAAATCTAACTGAGGTGGGGGTATTTTAGACATTTCTCTTGACTACAACTCCTACCCGTGGTAAACAAAAAAAAAATTCTCTAGCAGCTACTAAGAGTTGCGGTCAGTAAAAAATTATTTAAAGTGGAAGTATTTTAGACTTTTCTCTTGGCCACAATTACTACATGTGACCAACAAAAAAAAATCTCTTTCCTCTTTGGGCAATTGGATCTCTGAATTAACGGTGTAAGATTTGTTAGTAGAATACTGCTCGCATCTAACATATGTTATGAAATAGGTCATATATATATATATATATATATATATATATATATATAATGATAAAACCATATATTTAGAAAACATCTCCCATTAATTCCAATTATCTCATTAGATATTATATACATTATATAAATCTTTAAGAACATTTACACCTACCTGCGTTTAAGTGTTTTCGAACAGTTATAGGACTAATGTATAAAAAAAACACATCAAAGAAATAACTATCATATCAAAGATCTTCAAGATCCCCAATACTAGATCCATCTCCATTTCTATTAACTCCAACACCACTATTGTTTGCTCCATCTCCATTAATTGCGACTAGTTTCAGTATTGTCATGACTAGATGTACCCTACAAAATAAAGTATAAATAATAATGAGAATGTTAACGCCTGATTTTGTACGCATGACGAAATCACCCAAAAAGATAGGCCAAAATAGCGCCAACGGTTGATTGTATCGTTGTGAAATCAATCTCTCTAAATACACTCATACAAATATAAATAAATAGATGTAAAACATGAACACAATAATTTACGTAGAAACCCAATTGAAAAAAAACCACGAGAGAGAGAGAGAAATCCACTATAATAATATTGGGAGTACATATTGTGTATTGTATCTCCTATCGTATGTTGTAATCTCCTCCAAGTTGTGTCCTCCCAAACCCTAGCTTGTAGCCGTATATATAGAAGCCACCTCCACCCGAATCCAACTGGGAGAAGGACTCCTTATCCCTCCAAATAAGAAAATATAATCCTATTTTAATAAGGACTCTCCCACTGTCACAATAAATACATATGAGCCATCACCAAATCCGGACCATTAAATAGATTGGGCTGCACCATAGCTAGACCCAAATAATCACATCCTAACAGAAATGGCTGCTCCGAATTTTCATGACCTCTTCAACTCCAAGGAGGAATAAGTTTTATCACAATAGGTTCATTAAAGCTTGCCTTTTTAACAAATCTTAAGTAGTTACTTTAAGGACTCATTCTTGACTATAAGATTTAACAAATCTTATTTTCACGAATGCAAGAATTGATCAATTTTTACGGATCACCAATTTGACATATCTACTTAATTAATTGGTAGAGAATTGCATCACTATGAAGAGCATTCCCCAACATCCTTGCTATGACACGAATTATCCCCGACCCTATCTGAAGGAATAATATGATCCATGTCATGACACATTTATAAAAAATTAAAAAATAAATTCATACATCTAAAGTGTGATAGAACTTTTGGTGCGAAAATATTTCTGTAATTGATCGTCCTCTACAACCCAATAGTGTCTTCGAACTACGATACGAGAACGGAGCCCAAATTCACGATTCGTAACAGCTAGGGTTTGGTCTGTGTTGTAAGAGGTTACTGATAAAAGTTTCTAGGGTTTTGGGCCAACTGAACTAATCGTACTAACTTAGGAGAGGAGACGTGAGTCTCATAGGTCGAAGTAGTTGTATCACTTCCCTACAATCTCTCTAACTCTCAGTTACATAATTAACTTAGTCAATATCACAAGCTGATTAATAAACCAAATGGGTCGGACCCTCCATGGGTGCCTCATTTAGATACCCAAAATGCAACATCTCCCACTCGCCCATGACGGGAACGACGTAATCCTCATAGCTAACAAAATCAGCTCAAACAAAAACATGCAAACTTCTAACTGTCGAACCGTGCGACCACTGAGTTCACCTGTAATGCGGGAGCTCTATATCAAACCCATTAGGGCCAACAGAGAGACATTTACCCTTCTAAAGAAAATAATGCGGGAGCTCTCACGCCAAACTCAATTAGTTCACGTAGAGGCTACAACCCATAAACTCAGATTACTCAGACTTTGAATTTTCACTAGGTTAAGTATCTCTAATCCCTCAGAGAGCCTTACTTAACCACATTTGGGCCCAAGTCCATTTCGTATCTCACTTATTACTATATCGCTATCAGAGTGCTATAGTAGTCTACAATAACTTCAGAACGAGGTAAAATCAAATTGTCTTCCATTTGCCCTAATACTACTCAGAAATGAATCAACTGCTTTCCCAGAATCGCTTCTTATAGTCTTATCAATCCTAACCTTGGGAATCGAAACCAAAGTAGCAACATTAATCCATGTCTTTGCAGTATAGTAAAAGATCACAAAGAGCAATTGATGTATGAACAAAAATCTTGTACTACAGGACTCACACGGTGAGGAAATAAGAATTCATTCTCTCACCTCCTTTATATAGTCGCTAAGCACATGCAACACTCTCATAACATACTGTTATATAGTCTTGTTGTGTGGACTTTAGTATAGTCACTCTCAGAGTGCTTAACTCCAATATTTCAAATTTCTCACTTATCAAAGCGCCACATTTAAAATTTCATGTCTAGTTATCATGTCACAACAGACAATCTCATCTACATGAGCATATATCATATGGTCATGTCATATGAATTAATCTTAGCTCAGTCGCTTCATAAGCGCCTAACTCGAATTTCCAGATTGCTCACTTTCCCAAGCGCCAAACTTGAAATTTCGCATTCGGCTATTAGTACAGGTTAATATAGATGGTGGGGCATATTATATTTGGTTAATCCAAGTTAACACTATCTTGGCTCATGCCAAGGCGAGATCATGTTTCATTTTGCTCGCTACTAAGCTGTGACGCCCCCAGAATAGGTCCATTCAACCCAACCCATTCTGAGTCGCCAAATACATGGTACAAAATTCAAATACAAACTTTATATCATACGGTCGTGCAAAATACGACCACACAACTGTGAGTGTCAATACAACTATGTAGAAAATATTAAGATTCAAACTAAGTCCTCATTACAATTATTATCACACTATTTATCAGAAATAGTGAGGACTACTACTGCTCTAACTCGGACCATCACTCTGTCCCCCGACTAGTTCCCGCAACATTTTCATTTCCTGAAGAGGACAACAGATGAAAAGGGTGAGCTCAACTAGCTCAGTAAAGAATATTATGACTAAGATAATGGAAAATAAATTATCGTTAGCCTTCAATAAATCAGATAAAATATAATGGACAACCAATCTTAGATCAATATTCGCAGCGGAAATAACAATTCATTAGAAGAATTAAGCAGAGAATGAAGTCTACTATCTTCTATGATTTAAAAGTTCATCATCAATATTTTATCCCTGTAACATCAATCAATATACATCTCGAATCAATATTCATCTTTGCACTACAGGCCAAAGATATTCATCAGGTAATCATTCATCTTTGCTCTGCAGGCCAAAGATATTCAGTTACATCACCTTTTAGGACTGAGAATGATGAAAAACATTTAAAAAAAACGAATCCAGTGAGATAAAAGACAAAGACTAAGGATTCGTATTTTAGTATATCCAATTCAAAAATACCTCGTAATAATCAATTATGGAGCAAAATTCAAGAATAGAGCTCAAAACTTGGATACAATCAAAGATAGTAACCTTAACAAGCAATTTGGACAAATAGAAGAAAATTTAATTTTTTCGTGAATAGTGCCGTATACGTGAATAGTAACCCCGACGGAAAAAGTAAGAATTTCAACATAAAATCCATGACAATATTTCTGTATAATGATATTGAAAAGAATAACATCATTTACGAAAGAAAATAACATCCCTTACCTCAAAAAGATAGTACCTCTGACTGAAATATCGGATATAATATCGAAGAAAACTTGCGCTGAATACTAATACTCAAAGTATTGAAATACTCACAAAAATACGCTCGATATTATAGAGAGAGAAAACTTCTGATTCTGGTGTGATTTTCAATTCTAACCTAAGCACCCTATTTATAGGAAAAGCTTAGGATGCCAAAGGAGACTAAAATAATAAAATATTATTATTTTTTTAAAATTTCCGCCGCCTGGCGGCTAAAATTTTTTTCCAACAAAAGTGGGGCCCGTCCATAAAAAAAAAATATTTTCCGAAACTTCAATAATTCATAACAAATAGCCCCTTTGTCAGAAAAATACAAATTCTATGTCTTTCCATAGGAAATTTAATTCTCTACAACTTTGCAGAAGAAAGGTTTTCCAAATTCCAAACATAAATTATCCGAAATCCAAAAACAGATGATTTCTCATACCAAAATATTGATAACAACTCATCAGCGCCAATTCCTTCTTTAATATCCACAAAATAAATATTTCCCTATCATATAAATTAATAATTAATTATTCACAAATAATATGAATTATTGAGTTGATAACGTGAAATACTATGCAACGACAATTATTGAATCAATACTACAAAATATTAACTGTAGCCATTATTGAATCAATCATATAAAATGTCAACGTAGCAATTATTGAGTCAATAAAATATCAATGTAACAATTATTGAGTCAATAATATAAAATACCAACGTAGCAATTATTGAGTCAATAATATAAAATATTGAACAGTAATTACTGTAACAATAATTGAGTAATGGCTTCTCACGTAAGACTCAATAATTCGAAATACTGTGCAATACCGTGTGCTACTATGCAACACCGCGTATCACTGTATTTTAACCACCGGGTATTTTAACAGTACTAACGGTAACAACCACGCCGTTATTTTGTAAAAAAGTTATTTCTGTCGCTTTCTATATTCGACAGTTATTCCGTTGTGGGGGCCCACAAATAGCTGCGCCGTCGTACGAATATTCCCCGACAACAAGAATATTCCACGACCAAACGAATATTCCCCGACAACAAGAATATTTTATAACCACTTGCTCATTTTAAAAATATTTGCACATTTCACCCATAACTTTCATATTTATCAAAACAACACCTTACTGTTTTGAAATAATATATAAAGAAAATTAAATCTTTATTCATAAAAGTTGGGGTCTTACAACCTCCCCTCCTTATGAAATTTCATCCTCGAAATTGACGTACGTACCTGGTATGTCGAAAAGATGAGGATACCTCGCTTTCATTTCAGATTCCAACTCCCAGGTCATTTCCTCAATTGCATGGTTTCTCCACAAAACTTTAACTTGAGGTATAATTTTCGAGCGTAAGACATGCTCCTTCCTATCCAAGATTTTGATAGGTACCTCCTCGTACGTTAAATCTTCGGCTATCTCGTCTGGTTCTAACTCAATAATGCGGTTTGGATCCTTCACATATTTACGCAACACGGATATGTGAAACACGTTATGAACACGAGACATGCTTGGAGGTAAAGCGAGTCTATAGGCCACATTTCCTATTCGGTCAAGAATCTCAAATGGACCAATGAATCGTGGGTTGAGCTTTCCTCTCTTCCCAAACCTTGTAACTCCTTTCCACGGAGCAATACGTAACAATACATGGTCCCCAACGTTAAATTCCACGTCCTTTCGATGAAGATCCGCATAACTCTTTTGTCGATCTTGTGCTGTTTGTATACGTTGTCGGATCATTTGGATCTTTTCTGTAGTCATACGTACTAACTCCGGTCCCAACAATGTTGTTTCACCCACCTCGTTCCAACATACTGGAGAGCGACACTTTCTCCCATACAACGCTTCGAATGGAGCCACGCCTATACTTGCCTGATAACTGTTGTTGTAGGAGAACTCCACCAATGGTAAGTGCTTATCCCAACTCCCTTTGAAGTCTAGAACACAGAGTCTCAATAGATCTTCAAGAGTTTGGATAGTCCTTTCCGATTGTCCGTCTGTTTGAGGATGATAAGCCGAACTGAATCGTAAATCCGTACCCATAGCTTTCTGCAAACTGATCCAAAATCGTGAAGTAAATCTGGGGTCACGATCCGAAACTATGGATACTGGCATGCCATGCAACCTCACAATCTCATTCACGTACATATGAGCAAGACGTTCAAGGGAATAAGTCTCTCGTATCGGCAAGAAATGAGCAGACTTGGTTAATCTATCAACAATAACCCAAATCGCATCTAAGCCTTGAGAAACCTTGGGAAGACCCGTAACGAAATCCATCGTAATGTGTTCCCACTTCCATTTTGGAATCTCCAGTGGTTGCAATGGACTCTTCGGCACTTGATGCTCCGCCTTTACACGTTGACAAGTTAAACATCTCGAGATGAACTCCGCGATCTCTCTCTTCATATTGCCCCACCAAAATGTATGTCGAAGATCACAATACATTTTAGTACTCCCAGGATGGATTGCAAACGGTGTGTTGTGTGCCTCCATCATGATTCTATACTTCAAGTCGGAATCGTTAGGAACACAAAGTCTGGAGTTGACTCGAAGTATTCCATCTTCATCGATTCTCGCTTCTGGAATAGCACCTTCTTGCACCTTCTTCTTCATCTTCATCAGCTCCGCATCCGTAGCTTGAGCAGCTTTAACTTTATCAATCAAAGCTGGTTCTACGCGTATACTTGACATCATCGCACTCGTTCCCACATATGATCTTCTACTCAACGCGTCAGCTACCACGTTCGCTTTTCCAGGATGGTATTGGATAGTATGATCGTAATCTTTCAACAGCTCAAGCCAACGTCGTTGCCACATGTTGAGTTCCTTCTGAGTGAAGAAATATTTAAGGCTCTTACGATCTGTATAAATCTCCACTTTCTCTCCGTACAAGTAATGTCTCCAGATCTTCAACGCGAAAACGACTGCTGCCAACTCTAGATCATGAGTAGGATAATTCCTCTCATATTCTTTGAGTTGTCGCGAGGCATAGGCTATGACTTTCCCATGTTGCATGAGAACACATCCTAACCCTTTGCCCGAAGCATCGCTGTAAATAACAAATCCAATCGAACCAGATGGTATTGTCAGAACAGGTGCCGAAATAAGTCTCCTCTTGAGCTCTTGGAAGCTCTTCTCGCATTCCTCTCTCCAAACGAATTTCGTATCTTTCTGAGTCAACTGAGTTAATGGAGTAGCGATTCGAGAATATCCCTCTACGAACCTCCGATAATAACCAGCTAAGCCTAGAAAGCTTCGTACTTCGGTCACCGACTTAGGTTGCTCCCAGCTTTGTATTGCTTCAATCTTCGCCGGGTCCACAGATACTCCACGTTTCGATACCACGTGCCCAAGGAATGCTACTTCCTCAAGCCAAAACTCGCATTTCTTCAGCTTAGCATATAGCTTGTTCTCACGAAGCTTTTGAAGTACTAACTTCAAATGGTGTTCATGATCTTCACGGCTTTTAGAATAAATGAGGATGTCATCAATAAAGACAACAACGAATTGATCTAAATACTCCTTAAATACACGGTTCATCATATCCATGAAAGCAGCAGGAGCATTAGTCAATCCAAAAGACATGACTAAGAACTCATAATGCCCGTACCGTGTTCTGAAAGCAGTCTTTGGAATATCCTCAGTTTTAATCTTCAATTGATGATATCCAGAACGAAGATCGATCTTTGAAAAGAATTGCGCTCCTTGCAACTGGTCGAACAGGTCATCAATACGAGGTAACGAATACCTATTCTTGATGGTGACATGGTTCAACTCCCGATAGTCAATACAAAGTCGCATACTCCCGTCTTTCTTCTTTACGAATAAAACAGGAGCACCCCAAGGAGACGTACTAGGACGAATAAAACCGATGTCTAACAACTCTTGTAATTGAATCTTTAACTCCTGAAGTTCAATAGGAGCCATTCGATATGGGGTTTTAGAAATGGGCTTTGTACCGGGCTCAAGGTCAATAAAGAATTCAACTTCACGTTTTGGGGGTAGACCGGGAAGTTCTTCGGGAAATACATCAGGAAACTCATTAACAACGGAAATATCATTCAAATCTGATGTATTCTGGTTTAGATCAGTGACATGAGCTAAGAAAGCTTGACATCCGTTTTTCAATAAACGAATAGCCTTGGGATTTGAAATGATATTGACTGATTTTAATGGTTTGGTGGTTTGAATTCGCACAACAGGTTGATTAGGAATATGAAAACTAACAACCTTACGAAAACAATCAATTTTGGCATGGTAAGTGGTTAACCAGTCAATTCCTAAAATCACGTCAAATGCAAGTATTTTCAAAGATATAAGATCAACAGGTAAGGTAAGGGTACCAATCTGAATCAAGCAAGATTTGTAAACTGTAGATGTAACAAAGGTTTCTCCTAACGGAGTTTCAACAGATAAGTCAAAGTCTAATTTATCAGAAGTCAAGTTCAAACGTTGAGCACAAGCAGGTGAAATAAAGGAATGGGTAGCACCGGTATCTAACAAGGTATAAACTTCGCAAGAGTTTATGATCAGCTTACCCGTAATCACCTCGTGTGGATTCCTCGCGTTTTGGGCTGTCACGACAAACGCTCTTCCAGGAATCACCGACTTTGACTTGTCTGCAACCGCCTTTGGAATCACCACCCCCGCTGAACTTGGTTTCGCAACAGGACAATCTCGAGCTATATGTCCTTCTTTTCCACAGTTATAGCATCCTTTGAATTGTTGTGGGCAGTTTGGGCTGATATGTCCCTCTTTCCCGCATTTAAAGCATACGACCGGTGGTCGTTCTCCTCCCCTCGAAACAGTTGATGCTGGTGCTGATGTCGACGTCTTCGCGTTCTCATTGTTATACCTTCTCTTCTTGAAATCTCCTCCCGATTCGCTTCTTCTACTATCATGGCCACGATAACCACCGGAGTGGTTACCGCTTCTGTCATACTTTCCTCCTCGCTGGTTGTCATTGCTCCGATGACTGCTGCCACCGGTACGACCTTGGTTGTGGTCCCTCGGTTGAACATAATCATTATCTCGTTCTAATAACTGGACCCTATTTACTACATCCGAATATAAAGAAAATTTATGAGAAATGAGGTATTGACGTATTTCGGGTTTCAAACCTCTTAGAAACATCCGCGTCATACGTTCCTCATTCTCCACCAAATGAGGTGCAAACCTGGACAGCTCCGCGAACTTAGCCTCGTATTGGGATACCGTCATGTTATTTTGCTCGAGTCTAATAAACTCTACTTCTTTCATATGACGAATACTTTCAGGAAAGTACTTGTCATTGAACAGTTTCTGGAACGCTTCCCAAGACATCTTAAGTGCGGCAGGCTGGGTACGTTTCACAGATTCCCACCAGTAATCTGCCTCTCCACGGAACATAAACGTGGCAAATGGAACCTTCTGTTCCTCCGTGCATCCCAAGACATCAAATATCTTGGTAATTTATTTAATTCGCGTCTCCGCCTTGATCGGATCTGGCTTTCCCAGAAACTCTGGTGGTCCCAATTCTTTGAACTGCTTAGCAGTGACAGCTCGTGTGTTGTTATTATCTCCACCTGTATGTTGCACACGAGTCTCCCTCGTCTGATTTTGCATAAACTGCAAAAAACTTCTAAACATCTCATCGTTTATCGTCTGACCAGCGTTATTTTCAGGATGAACATTGCCTTCTTGTTGCATGTTCTCCTGGTTAACGATTAAAGGTGTCTCCACGGTCTCATTCACTTCGTTGTTAACATTCTCAGCTGCCATTCTCAAATACTGCCATAAAACAAGGGTTAATTAAACAAATTAACATATCCCATATTAACCCTATGCTCCGACTGACCAATTAAATACCACATAAGCTTAGGTAGGACACACTAGCGAAGGATTTACTCGTCTCTCCCCTCCTAGTTCTATTCCCTGATCTCCGCCAGAGATCATATCCCTAAGCTCTGATACCAACTGTGATGCCCCCAGAATAGGTCCATTCAACCCAACCCATTCTGAGTCACCAAATACATGGTACAGAATTCAAATACAAACTTTATATCATACGGTCGTGCAAAGTACGACCACACAACTGTGAGTGTCAATACAACTATGTAGAAAATATTAAGATTCAAACTAAGTCCTCATTACAATTATTATCACACTATTTATCAGAAATAGTGAGGACTACTACTGCTCTAACTCGGACCATCACTCTGACCCCCGACTAGTTCCCGCAACATTTTCATTTCCTGAAGAGGACAACAGATGAAAAGGGTGAGCTCAACTAGCTCAGTAAAGAATATTATGACTAAGATAATGAAAAATAAATTATCGTTAGCCTTCAATAAATCAGATAAAATATAATGGACAACCAATCTTAGATCAATATTCGCAGCGGAAATAACAATTTATTAGAAGAATTAAGCAGAGAATGAAGTCTACTATCTTCTATGATTTAAAAGTCCATCATCAATATTTTATCCCTGTAACATCTATCAATATACATCTCGAATCAATATTCATCTTTGCACTACAGGCCAAAGATATTCATTTGTATCATCAGTGATCATATTCATCTCAACACCTGTCATCTTTGCACTACAGGCCAAAGATATTCATCAGGTAATCATTCATCTTTGCTCTACAGGCCAAAGATATTCAGTTACATCACCTTTTAGGACTGAGAATGATGAAAAATATTTAAAAAAAACGAATCCAGTGAGATAAAAGACAAAGACTAAGAATTCGTATTTTAGTATATCCAATTCAAAAATACCTCGTAATAATCAATTATGGAGCAAAATTCAAGAATAGAGCTCAAAACTTGGATACAATCAAAGATAGTAACCTTAACAAGCAATTTGGACAAATAGAAGAAAATTTAATTTTTTCGTGAATAGTGTCGTATACGTGAATAGTGCCGTATACGTGAATAGTAACCCCGACGGAAAAAGTAAGAATTTCAACATAAAATCCATGACAATATTTCTGTATAATGATATTGAAAAGAATAACATCATTTACGAAAGAAAATAACATCCCTTACCTCAAAAAGATAGTACCTCTGACTGGAATATCGGATATAATATCGAAGAAAACTTGCGCTGAATACTAATACTCAAAGTATTGAAATACTCACAAAAATACGCTCGATATTATAGAGAGAGAAAACTTCTGATTCTAGTGTGATTTTCAATTCTAACCTAAGCACCCTATTTATAGGAAAAGCTTAGGATGCCAAAGGAGACTAAAATAATAAAATATTATTATTTTTTTAAAATTTCCGCCGCCTGGCGGCTAAAATTTTTTTCTAACAAAAGTGGGGCTCGCCCATAAAAAAAAATATATATTTTTCGAAACTTCAATAATTCATAACAAATAGCCCCTTTGTCAGAAAAATACAAATTCTATGTCCTTCCATAGAAAATTTAATTCTCTACAACTTTGCAGAAGAAAGGTTTTCCAAATTCCAAACATAAATTATCCGAAATCCAAAAACAGATGATTTCTCACACCAAAATATTGATAACAACTCATCAGCGCCAATTCCTTCTTTAATATCCACAAAATAAATATTTCCCTATCATATAAATCAATAATTAATTATTCATAAATAATATGAATTATTGAGTTGATAACGTGAAATACTATGCAACGACAATTATTGAATCAATACTACAAAATATCAACTGTAGCCATTATTGAATCAATCATATAAAATGGCAACGCAGCAATTATTGAGTCAATAAAATATCAATGTAACAATTATTGAGTCAATAATATAAAATACCAACGTAGCAATTATTGAGTCAATAATATAAAATATTGAACAGTAATTACTGTAACAATAATTGAGTAATGGCTTCTCACGTAAGACTCAATAATTCGAAATACTGTGCAATACCGTGTGCTACTATGCAACACCGCGTATCACTGTATTTTAACCACCGGGTATTTCAACAGTACTAACGGTAACAACCACGCCGTTATTTTGTAAAAAAGTTATTTCTGTCGCTTTCTATATCCGACAGTTATTCCGTTGTGGGGGCCCACAAATAGCTGCGCCGTCGTACGAATATTCCCCGACAACAAGAATATTCCACGACCAAATGAATATTCCCCGACAACAAGAATATTTTATAACCACTTGCTCATTTTAAAAATGTTTGCACATTTCACCCATAACTTTCATATTTATCAAAACAACACCTTACTGTTTCGAAATAATACATAAAGAAAATTAAATCTTTATTCATAAAAGTTGGGGTCTTACATAAGCGCCAATTGATTGCTATCTAAAGTATCAATAGCTCGCTACTCAAAGCTCCAATAAATTGCTTGTGTGAGTGAGTCAATCCACCTGTTGGAATATATTTAATTAGTGTGTGCATATCCAATATGCATAATAACTGTGTGAACTACTAATATTTATCATATGCGCTAAAAAACACAATCATAAGTGAGAACAAATAAATCTCACATTAATGATAAACATCTCGAGACAATAATGAATATCTCAAATACAAGCCAAATAATGAGTGATATCCAAGAAAAAAGTACATCAAACCCTACGAAGACCTAACAAATTAACATGACTACAAAAGGCATCTTCAGGAATCGGCTTCATTAAGGGATCATCTATCATAAGTCCAGTGGACATGTACTTTAATATCACCTCGTTATTTGAAATCTTCTCTCTAATGAAGTTCATCCTCAAGTCAATGTGTTTAGTCCTGCCATGATACTTAGGGTCCTTGATGTAATCTAGGGTCGTTGTGCTATCACAAAAAATAGTCATAGGATCCGAAGCATGAGAGACGACTCCAAGATCCTCGAAGAATCTCCTTAGCCACATGGCTTCCGGTCATGAACAGCTGACGTACATGCTACAGACTCCTACTCCATCGTCGAAAGAGCAACACAAGTCCGTTTCTTTCTACACCAAGTGATGGGCACCACCATGTAAAAAGAATGCGTATCCTGAGGTCGACTTGTGCATCCCCTGGTTACCTCTTCAACTGGCATCGGAGTAACCATTCAAACGCAGGTTCAGTCCTCCATAGCACAACATGTAGTCCAAAGTACCCTTTAAATATCGCAAGATCCTTTTAATTGCCCTCCAATGAGCAATCCCAGGGTTTGACTAATAACGACCGAGATAACCGACTACATATGCTATATTAGGACGAGTACACACAACTGCATACATTAGCTTCCTATAGCACTGGCATACGGGTAATGAAACATTTTCTCAATTTTATCGTGAGAAGTAGGGCATTGTTCAGGTCCAATGGCGTCACCTTTAGCGATAGGAGCGTCTATAAGTTTGCAGTTGCTCATCTCGAATTGCTTAAGAACCTTCTTAAAGGTAAGTCTTTTAAGATAAACCAAGAAGCTTCCTTGAGCAATCTCTATAGATCTTAACTCCAAGAACATAAGTTGCATCCCCTATGTCCTTCATCTCAAAGTTAGAGGACAACCTCCCTTTGGTGGAGACAATCATCTCCTTATCGTTCCCAACTAGCAGAATGTCATCAACATACATAGATAAGATAAAGAATTTATCTTTGGACCATTTGATATACACACAATGATCTTCCTCGATCACCGTAAACCCATCACTAATGACAGCTCGATGAAATCTTAGATACCATTGCCTAGAGGCTTATTTCAAACCATAGATAGAACGTTTGAGCTTGCATAATTTGTGCTCTTGTCCTTCTACGATGAAACCCTCTGACTGATCCAAGTATATTTCCTCAGCTAAATCTCTATTGAGAAAAGATGTCTTAACATTCATTTGGTATAACTCTAGATCTAAATGCGCGACAATCGCTAAGATGAGGCGAATTGAGGAAAACCTCATAACTGGTGAGAAGGATTCCTCGTAATCAATTCCCTCTTGCTGGGTGTAGCTCTTGGGTACTAGATGATCTTTGTACCTTTCAATGGAACCATCAGTCTTGCGTTTGACTTTAAGAACCCACTTGTTCCCAATAGCCTTTCACCCTGGTGGAAGATCAACCAAGTCCCATACTTAATTAGTCCTCATGGAATCCATCTCTTTTTCCATTGCAATCATCCACTTATCGCTTGTAGCAGATGAAAGAGCATCTCGATAAGATTGAGGTTCCTCATCATCCTGCACATCAGCCATAAAGGCATTCCCCTCAATCTCAAAGAGATGATGTGGAATGTTATCTCTTTGACTTTTACGCATTAAAGGAATAGGAGACTCCTTATTCGATGGAAGAAAACTTCTTAAAGGCATGTCACTCCCACTATCTATAGGAGCCTGAAGAAAAGTTTCTTCGGTCTTTACTGTACAATTTGGGGTGTCATTACAAGGAAAAAGCTTAATTCTAACGGACTATTCTGTCGGAATAATCACTATTTCGTCGAGGTTAAGCCTATTTTCGACGGAATCGTCTGTCGAGAATTCAGTCGTAACTAGAGCCCTTGGCATTAAATTTGTCGAGAATTTAGTTGAGAATAAATAAAATCGACGGTTTAGCCTCGACGAAATAATCCGTCGGATATAAGTTAAGATTGACGGAATACTTCTATTTTCGATGAAAAGTCCCTTCGAGTTTATATTTTTCTCCGAAATTAAATTTTAATGCAGGCAGTTAAGGTCGACGGAAATTTCGTCGGTATTACTCTATTCCGTCGAGATTAGGCAATTTTTTTTAAAAGTTTGTTTGAATTGGCAGTTTCCAGGGTATTAAACCCCAATAGTGTACCTGTAACTTGCTTTATCCCAACAATACATACAATACTATATTTCACATTCAAAATAACTGTAAAAACCTGTTTTATCCCATGACATAGCTAGTAACAATATATACGCTAATACCAAATATACGCTATCTGTTTTACCCCATCACATATTTAACTCATCAAGAATTACAACAAATAATACGCTAACGACAAAATGAGCACAAACCTGTTTGATTTACAAAACTCGTACAAAGTAAACTCAATTTTAAACAAAATGTACAAATATTCTACAGTGTAATGAATACAATCTATACAAATGAGCACGTAAAACTAGCTAGCTAGTATGAGGAGGATCATCGAACGAGGGTGGAAGACACAGATGCTATGGTATATAAAAATCAGCGTCAATGTCCCTCTAATCGCCATCGCCACCCTGCAGATAGGATTAAAAATATAAATCATTAGTAGATATATATGTGAGAATTAAAAGACTGCTAAATGAAAATAAAATAACATACAGAGTACCTGACGGCTCTCGGGCTGCTAAGCAAAAGCCTCCAATAGTAGAGTAATCACCATCTAGAGCACCTCGTCGCTTAACGCGGCGAACTGCTCCGACGGTAATCCCGTACTCTCTACGGTTGCCCTTGTTGTAATATCCTGATCCAGCTGGTGAAGGCGAGCATGGCTAGGCAAGTGCTGACGTTGAAAAATCGGATCCGTTTAAAACCTATCTGATACCGCCGCTATAACCATCTGAAAGAGCGTATCGTCTAAGCCAGCGCCCGTATGAGATGGTCCAACTGGTGCTCTCGGACGCTGGCGCTGGCTAGAGCCTGCGATAATAACCAATTTATTACGTAGTATATATAAATTTTATTTTATTTTAAAACTTAAGATATATTATATATTACCTCTAGGTAGGGTATACACGGGTATCCTCGGCAGGCCCAACACGCGATACCAGCTGGTACTCGAAGTAGGGGGATCCTGAGACGCAACCCATAGTCTCAGCTCCTCATCCCGAGATAACTCAATCTCAGGCAGAGGAGTGGTGGAATCTGACGACTCAGTATCCCCTCTAGCAGCCCGCAACTCAGCTAGACGGGCGTCCCGAAGTGACTGAAATCGATCATGTAATGTTATATGTATACGCGAGTTAATTATATTATTTGATTAACTATCTAATATTAATAATAGCTTCAAATTTAGGCTAAGTCTTACCCGTATAGCTAATGCTGCAGAAGACATGCGAGAGTCCTTAAAGGTGTGGGCTCTATCCCAAAACTCACTAATCGTAGAGGGTCGAACCAAGTTCTTGACCATGGCCTAATAATTAAGATAATTAAAACTGTATTAAGTATGCTACTAACAAATGACTAACTAGACAACAAAATACGCAATACTTACCGATTCACCTCCTCAAAGAACTGTGAGTCAGTCGTGTGTATGACTAGGAGCTGGCTCAGATTTTTCTTTGCTTGCTCCAACTTCTTCTTGAACACCTCATCATCTTAGTGCCGACACATCGCCTCCCAAGCCAGATTGGAGACTATGCGGAGCTGATGATCTCTGATCGTAGTCCCGGGCTGCTCGCCAACTGCTTGGGCGGCCCGCTGTCTCATCTTGTAAATCCAGCCGGAGTAGTTCTTTGAGACATGTGTAGTAATAACACTGTCGCCGGCTGCTAGAGATATGCCCTCCTCATATCTAAAATAAATCTATAAGAAAAGTTGCATCGACATATCAAAATTCATTTGAAAAGAATATAATGGTAAATGATAATGTTTACTTTAAGCTATGTAATTTGATTTACGTGAAAATTGGGTAGCACAGTGTCCATAAATGAGGCATCATACTGGGCAAACTGGCTAAATCGCATACAGCCAGTAGGCAAATGTGTCAGGCAGATGGCGTATAGTATCGCCTTAGCGACGATATCCAAGATACTACAATATAATGCGAGAGAAATAAAATAATATGTTATATTAATAATGTAATTATATATATATATATATGTTAATTAATTACAATTGACATATTAAACGTGATACTTACTGCGTCGAGTCGACATCTACCAGGACAATGTGTGGCTGTGCCGGCGGCTAGCCAAATAATCTGAGGTTAGTGCCTTGCTGACGTCGACGAACACTATCTGTATAAGTGACATTATATATAAATATAATATTTTCATATATGCTATAAATATAATATTTAAGTTGGGAAACTTACTAGCTGATGACGATCCCTCGCCATGGGTGCCGTCATCAGATCCCGAACGACCACAACCACGACGATCTCCCCCGTTATGTCTAGCCATATATCAGCGTACTACTGAAATAACCAACATATTAACTAATTAATTAAGTTTTAGTTAATCTATCTAAATTAAATAATCGTTCGATTACAGAAAACCATTTACGTTAAGACTACGTATGTAACGCCCCCAAAATAGGTCCAATCCACCCAACCTATTCTGGGTCGCCACGAAATACACTCAACAAAAATTTCAAATACAAATCTTCAAGTTCTAACTTTTTTAAACTGTCGTACAAAATACGACCACAATTAAACTGTGAGTTTCAATACAAATACAGTGCCCATACTCCAAATCAATAATACGTTACAGAAAGGTACAGTCAATAACTATTTTAGGAATTAAAATCTTTGGAAAATATTCAAGGAAACCTTCGTACATGGGAGGCCATGCATCCATGTTATAATAGATATCGTAGGACTCGAGAATTATCCTTGGTTGACCCAATAGACCCCAAAGAAAAACGAGAAGATTACTATCTTGTTCATTCCAATGGTGGGTTTTCTCTTGCCATATAATTATCTCTGTTGTCTCAAACTGAGAATTATATTCTAACCGTACTCTAAGATTATATAGGTAGTGTTCATGGATATAATCAGCAAGTGGATGTGCACAACCATGTCTTATGATAACATGAAGTCGTATGTGGTTAGACATCTTGTATAATAGTGACAAAACACCCTTCCAAAGTTGGGTTCACCTCACCTAAGTCAGGTCACCAAAAACAACCGTTAAATGACGTATAAAATACGACGTACTTATCTAAAATTTTCAATAAAATTATTTTCATACTGTTTGATGGAAAACTTCAACAGTTCTAGACCCTCGTTCTATTTCCCTGTTATCCCGCTCGACCCAGCTACACTCTTATTACCTAAAAGGAATTGTGAAGCAAAAGGGTGAGCACAAATAGCCCAGTAAAGAATATCATGACTAAAGATAATTAAATTATCAATAGTCTTCATCAGTGATAAATCAGAGATTTATAACATATGGTAGATGATAAAACTTTTCAACCATAGTTGCAGTGGAACGAGCAATCCATTAGAAGAGTCAAATAGACTATAATGTCTATTATCTTCTCCATGTTAAAAGTCCACCAATAATATTTTATCCCTGTAACATCAATCAACAATTCCTGTCCACAATCATGTAAGTTCATAATCATAATTATCTTGATGAATTCCTCTTCGCACTCAAGACGAAGATAATTCTCATTACATGTCTTTACCTGAAACACCAAAGATCATGGTTATACCAAATCACTGTTCCTGTTCATAATCATGCTAATCAATTCATCTTTGCATTACAAGCCAAAGATATCCAACAATTAATCATCCATCTTTGCACTACAGGCCAAAGATATTCACAAATCAACAGCTCATCTTTGCACTACAGGCCAAAGATATTCAACAATAGGTCATCTTTGCACTACATGCCAAATATATTCACAAATCAACAGCTCATATTTGCGCTATAGGCCAAAGATATTCATATCTCAAAAAATATCTAACCATTTCAGAATTTATATAAACAATAATTATAACCATGTTGATCAATTCACCTTTGCCCTTAAGCTAAAGATATTCAATTGTAAATTCAATGGTCATGAACATACCAGTCAACAATCCATCTTTGCACTACTGGCCAAAGAGAAATCTATAGTCATGATCATACCAATAATCTACCCATCTTTACACTCAAGTCAAAGAGAAATTTCATCATCAGGATTATAAAAATGTTATATATAAGAATAAGAACAATACGATCCAATTGTCAACATGATAACCAATTGTGGAGTAAAATTCAAGAATAAAGTTCAAAATATGGATCCGATCAAAGATAGGAACCTTAACAGCCAACTTGGACAAACAGAAGAAAATTTAATTTTTCGGTGAATAGTACCGTATACGTGAATAGTGCCGTATACGTGAATAGAGTCGTATACGTGAATAGTAATCCCGACATGAAAAAGATAAAAATTTCATAAGAAAAATCATACTTCGTGAATAGTATTCGTGAATAGTATTCGTGAATAGTACCGTATTCGTGAATAGTGCCGTATACATGAATAGTGTCGTATACGTGAATAGTAACCTCGACGAAAAAAGTAAGAATTTCATAGTAAAATTCATGCCAATATCTTGGTATAATGATATTGAGAAGAATAACATCATTTACGAAAAAAATAACATCCCTTACCATCCCTTACCTCAAAAAGATAGTACATCTGACTGGAATATCGGATATAATATTGAAGGAAACTTGCGCTGAATACTAATACTCAAAGTATAGAAATACTCACAAAAATACGCTCGATATTATAGAGAGAGAAAACTTCTGATTCTGGTGTGATTTTCAATTCTAACCTAAGCACCCTATTTATAGGAAAAGCTTAGGATGCCAAAGGAGACTAAAATGATAAAATATTATTATTTTTAAAAAAACTCCAGCCGCCGGCTGCTCTTCAAATTCAAATTTTCAACAAAAAGTGGGGCCCACCTCCTATTAAAAAAATATTTATTTTTTGAAACTTCAATAATTCATAACAAATAGCCCCTTTGTCAGAAAAATACAAATTCTATGTCCTTTCATAGGAAAATTTAATTCTCTACAACTTTGCAGAAGGAAGTTTTTCCAAATTCCAAACATAAATTATCCGAAATCCAAAAACAGATGATTTCTCACACCAAAATATTGATAAAAACTCACCAGCGCCAATTCCTTCTTTAATATCCACAAAATAAATATTTCCTTATCATATAAATCAATAATTAATTATTCACAAATAATATTATAGAACTACAATATTGACAACCAGGTCGTTCCCAGGACAGAGGGGGCCTTCCGATAAGGACTTCTCCTTACTGGCGCGCAATTAAATAACCCCTCCTAGACAGAACTTCCTTAGACATTGTCAATAATGCTATCTAATAATATTATTCAAATAATATGAATTATTGAGTTGATAACGTGAAATACTGTGCAACCACAATTATTGAATCAATACTACAAAATATCAACTGTAGCCATTATTGCATCAATCATATAAAATGGCAACGTAGCAATTATTGAGTCAATAAAATATCAATGCAACAATTATTGAGTCAATAATATAAAATATCAACGTAGCAATTATTGAGTCAATAATATAAAATATTGAACAGTAATTACTGTAACAATAATTGAGTAATGGATCCTCACGTAAGACTCAATAATTCGAAATACTGTGCAATACCGTGTGCTACTGTGCAACACCGCGTATCACTGTATTTTAACCACCGGGTATTTCAACAGTACTAACGGTAACAACCACGCCGTTATTTTGTAAAAAATTTATTTCTGTCGCTTTCTATATCCGACAATTATTCCGTTGTGGGGGCCCACAAATAGCTGCGCCGTCGTACGAATATTCCCCGACAACAAGAATATTCCACGACCAAACGAATATTCCCCGACAACAAGAATATTTTATAACCACTTGCTTATTTTAAAAAATTTACATATATCACCCTTACTTTCATATTTATCAAATCAACACCTTACTATTTCGAAATAATATATAAAGAAAATTAAATTTTTGTTCATAAAAGTTGGGGTCTTACAACGTACATCATCAAACCCGTCAGAATCAATATCAACTTCGTCATCTGATTTTGGCTCCTCTAACTCTGTATCGATTTCGTACTCGTCGTCTTCGTATACAATGATATAGTCATTGACAACCACGTCTTCCTCGTCTTCCTCAACATCAGGTATGTCAATGAGGTCACCAACCATATCATCATCATTTAACATATCTACCTTGGGATTACTAATTTGTTCTTGCAACAGCTCATCTGCTCCCGACAGATTAGTACCATCAAAAGCACGAGTATTTGTTGTGACAACTGTATACCAGGGACTCCTATAATTTAAGACATTCAAGGCGTAGTACACTTGAGTGGCTTGGCTGGCCAGAATGAATACATCATTAGACTATAGTTTTGACTTTATGTCTACCGTGGCGATTCTATTACGATCAATTTTAACACCCTTAACAGTATCAAACCAGTGACATCTGAATGTAACAACCTTTTTACCCCTGGGATAATTAAGTACAACCACTTACTCTAATCGTCCATAGTATTTGAACTCGGAGTCTTGGTAGCAACTTCCCAACACGAAAATGCCAGAATTGACTGATGTCATTTCATTCAAGTCATCAACCTTGAATCTATACCCATTCACGATGCAACCAGAAAATGAACTAATTAGTTTGTACGAGCTTGAAACAACGTCTCTAAAACGCTCATTAGCGCTATCTGCTTCAACCCTGCTCTTAAACCACTGGTGAAAATTTTCAGTAGTGAATGCTTCCAATTGTGCTGGAGTTATTCCCGGATTAGAAGCATTCGCTTCCTCTTCGAATGCACTGAAATAATATAATCAAATAGTTTATTACAACAATAATCGTAGTGTATTGACATATGTATGTATAATAATATACATACTTGATGTATTCCGCTAATTCAGGAAAATTTAGAAGCACGTATGTCGATACAATCTTCAAATCTCTGCCGCTTAAGTAAGTCATTGTCTCACAGCCAAATGGTTTAGCCGGATATGTGAATACAACTAACTCATCATCAGAATGAGATTGAGGACGAAGGACCTCATTCCTACTTAAACGAGTGTGCTTAGTTGAGACTACATCGTCGAAGTACAGAGAGCAGAAGTTGACAAGTTCTTCCTCCTTATAACATTCAGTAATTAAACCCTCTATACGAGCTTTGTTTTTCACTTTCTGCTTTAATCGATGCATACACATGAAATATGATTGAACGCAATTAATACTAATAATATACCTTGTAAAAATCATTAAAAATTAGGTAAATAGATGATATTAGTTACCTCTCAAAAGGATACATCCACCGATATTGCACCGGTTCTCCAAGTTTCAGTTCATATGGTAGATGTACAAGAAAATGATCTATCGAGTCAAAGAACCCTGGAGGTAAGATCATTTTGAGCTTGCACATTTTCAGCACTATATTCTTCTCCATCTGCTCAACATCACTGTACCTTATTACCGTTGAGCAAATATCCCTAAAGAAAGATGATACTTCGGCCAAGGCATCAACAAATTTCCTAGGTAACATCTCACAAAATGCAATTAGCATCAACTTCTGCATGAATACATGGCAATCGTGAGATTTGAACCCATTAATTTTCAGCTGCTCAACCTTGGTTCAACGAGATATGTTAGAAGCATATCCATCTGGGAGCTGCAACGCATTTACCCACTTACACACGTCTTCAACCTGTTGTTTGGTTAGACAAAATGGAGCTTTTGGTTTTGAGTTGTTAGGTCGAAGCCACAATTCCGGCCTGATATTCATTACCTCCAAATATTTACGTCCTTTATCAGTGTCTTTTATTTTACCACTCGCATCTAACACGGTGTAAAATAAGTTCTCAAATACGTTCCTTTCTGTATGCATGACATCTATACAATGACGGACTGAAAGTGTGACCCAATATGGCAACTCAAACCACATGGGCGAGTGTGTCCAGTTATGAGTTATCCCGTAACCTATTGCTCTCAACTTACCATGCTCCTTCCCTGTCGGTGGAAATGTAAGATCATTAAGCCAGCCCGATATCTCGTTGCCCGACAAACGTCTAACAACCCTCTTTTTCTCTGTCTTTTTGTTAAACTGTGCAGACAACTTTCTGTAACTGTGGTTAGCAGGCAAGAATCTACTAGCAGTTCCAAAGAAACTAGTTTTACGCGCAAGACGTAGTTGTATGCCTTGCACATCCCCCATACAGACTGGACATGACAGCTTCCTGTGAGTTGACCAACCACTGATCATCCTAAGTTCCGAAAAGTCGGTGATAGTCCACATCAAAGCTGCCTTTATCACAAAATTTTGCATCTTCGCTTTATCATAGGTTTGAACACCCGTCTCCCACAACATCTTAAGTTCATCGACTAACGGTCTGAGGTGCACGTTTATGTCTTTTGTAGGATTTTTATCCCCCGATATGAGTAAATTCAAGAACAGATATGGATCCCTCATGCACATTGAAAGTGGAAGATTGTAAGATACCATTATTACTTGCCAAACAAAGTAGGACTGGCTAAAATATTTAAATGGGCAAAACACATCTGTAGTCATGCCAAGCCTGGCATTCCTATCATCCTCTGTAAATTCTGGAAAATTTTCATCAAACGTCTTCCATTCATCTCCATCTGCAGGGTGAGTCAGCTGCCAGGCACGATGTCCCTTGTTCTATGCCAAGTCATATGATGAGCCGTGTGGGACGACAAGAATAACCGTTGAAGTCTCGGTGCAAGAGGAAAGTAACGTAAGATCTTCTTGGACACATGTTCCTTCTTCCCCCCACGTTTTGTCACCTTGTAACGAGGCAAGCTGTATATATCACACTGTTCCTTTTCTCTATCTGCCCCATAGTATAACATGCAGTCCTGCTCACAAGCATCGATCTTCTGATACCCCATATTCAAACCCTTGACCATCTTCTTCACTTCATAATAATTCGCAGGCAAGGTATGATCCTTGGGTAAAAAATCGCTCATAAGAGCAAGTAAATTATTGAAACCTCTCTCATTGCAGTCATTGTCATTCTTAAAGTGTAAGAGCTTAGTCACTGCAGATAGCATGGTGTGCTTATCATTTCTAGGATACAATGGGACCCCCGATTCATGTAACATCTTGTAAAAGGCAGTAGCTGAATCATTTAGTTCATGCTGAGCATTGCCTGACACATGCTCGTTATCGGCCCAATTTATAGTGTTAGGCCCATACGCATCGACCAACATCTCCACGGCATCATAGTTATCCACAATTGAATCCCCGTGAACTGGTTGGTCTACACTATTTGAAAGTTCCCTCAACTCAGCTGATTCCCCGTGATGAATCCATAGGGTGTACCCATTCACAAGTCCACGAGAAAATAAGTCAAATCTAATCTCGTCGGCTTTCTTCCATATAAGATTTTTACATTTGACACACGGATATCACATTTTTCCGTTTGGATAATCAGCATGTTCTATTACTTTGTTCAAAAAGTTAGACACCCCATCACGATAAGCTGACACTAATTCCCTCCAATCAATGGGTATCCTACAGTACATCCAACTCCGATCGGCTTACATCTTTAAATGCACAAAAGACGCATTCAGTACAGGGATCTTTCTGTAACTGTGGTCCATGCGTGAATTATATTTTTCTAGGATCTCCACTCTATAGGACAGGGGTAATTCAGGCTTCTATCCCGTTCCTAGATGTTTCTCCTCACTAGTGCCAACACGTTGAGCACGTTTCATCTGTTTCAAGTAAATTTCGACAGCACCTCCCCATGGTCTCCAAGTACACGAAATAGATTAAGATAACTTAATTTAAGTATGCACTCGAAGAACATGTAGAGATAACAGTCGAAAAATCCTCAAAACAACAAAAACGTACCGTTTCGTATTGGCACAGGCCTAAGTGAGAGACATAACATCCAGTAACAGTCACAAACTGGGGACTATTTGACATTCACTCCTACTAAGTGAATGTCAAACGGTTTTCTAAGCAAGTGTATATATTGAGTTTATTGAAGATTATGGCAAACTAAGCAAATGCTACTTAGTTTAATAAAACTCCTACGTATACTACATAATGTGTCAAACATATTTAGTCTACTTTAATTTAGATGTGGAAAACTACATAAGTATTTACATGTGTTAAGCATTTTCAATTTATTTTAGTTGTAGAAGACTAAGCAAGTACTACTTAGTATTTTATTTTATTTTATTTACATTTAATTTACTTTAGTTGTGGAAGACTAAACAAGTACTACTTAGTATTTATTTTATTTTATTTTTATTTTATTTTCATTTAATTTACTTTAGTTGTAGAAGACTAAGAAAGTACTACTTAGTACTTTATTTTATTTTATTCTATTTATTTTTATATTATATTATATTAAAGTAAATTTATTTAATTTATTAAATTAAATTAAATTATTTATTTATTTTATTTAATTATATTATATTATATTTGTAGACACTCGAAATTTTCACTGCCCCATCACCAACATTATAAAAGGGCAGAGCCGTCTTTTCAAATCAATCCTGATCTCAATACCGGGCCTCCAACTCAAAATCGGCCACCAATGCCGGTCCGTCAATTCAAATTCGATCACCAATATCGGTAAACCTAAATCCGATCACCAATATCGATAAACCTAAATTCGATCAACAATATTGGTAAACCTAAATCCGACCACCAATGTCGGTAAGCCTAAATTCGATCACCAATATCGGTAAACCTAAATCGGACCACCAATATCGATAAACCTAAATCCGACCACTAATGTCGGTAAATTCAAATCTGATCACCCATATTGGTACTCAATCCAGCTCTGATCTCCAATCGGTCCGTCAATCCAGCTCCGATCTCTAATTGGAACGTCAATCTAGCTCCGATCTCCAATCGGACCGTCATCTAGCTCCGATCTCCAATCGGACCGTCAATCCAGCTCCGATCTCTAATCGGACCGTCAGATCAACCCCGATCTCAATATCGGGCTATCAACTCAACCCCGATCATCGATCAGGCTGTTAAGTCCAACTTCGATCTCAATATCGGGCCTTCAAATCAGCCTCGACAGCAATCTGAAACGTACAAGGCAGCCCCGGTATCAACCCGGGAGGTACTGATTAATCCCGATCTCAATATCGGGCCATCAAGATTAGCCCCGGTCTCAACCCGGGAGGTACAGGCCAACCTAGACATCAACCCAAGACATGTCAAGTCATCCCCGGTCTCAGCCCGGGAAGTATAGATTAGCCCCAGCGTCAATCCGGGAAGTGCAGTTTAGCCCCAGAGATAACCCTGGGAAGCCAGATCCATCAAAGGCCGTGCCGACACCACAGGTAACCCCGGGAGGGGCAAAACAGTCATTTTTCCAACTCTTAACCGATTCGGTCAAACTTAAGCTGAATTGATGCCATCGAAGTCAGAACGAACCACAACAACGATCCCGAGTGCCAACAACATAAGACAGCTCAACGGACAAACTGCGGGGAATCGAAGACCTGGTTCTGAACCCGTCTTCTTGGACCCGAAAAAGGTTTTATCCCATGTCATTGCGACACTTTTGGTGAGGGCTTTCTGAAAAGGTATCGCACGCCTTAAACGGTCGCTACAATCAAAAGTTTGAAAGTTCGAACTTCGACTATGCGTTGTTCAGAGTGCACGTACTTTGAGATGATAAAACTCGACACGTGGGCCCCACCTAGGGTAGCCGTACCTCTACCTACGGCAGCCGCAGGGAGAGCTAGGGCTCCCTGGACTATAAATAAACGTGCACCCCCCTTCATTTTCAAGTTTTTGAAACGCAGCGAAGCTCTACCAATTCAATTTCTCTACTTTTACACCTCTTCCAAACCCAAATATTTTCACTCCAACATGTAGATATACCCATATACTACCACATATCAGAAAATAACTGGTAGATTTGGACGTATAGAGCCTACAATTTGGCAAAAAGCTCGTATTGCAGTCCATTGTAAGTATTTTTACGATCAGAAAGTCAATACTACTACTTTGCACTGTTTTCCACTTGCACACGAAGTTTCATCTTCTAAATGTGCCCGAAACTTAGTTCCGCGACCGTTTTCGTCAAAATTTGGTATATTTTTGTACATAAACTAAATTTCTGGCATTTTTAAAACTCGGATTGACGATCCGTCAGTGCCAGCAGCTTCAATGCACTAGCACACGTTCTGGCAACTTCGCCGGACTGGGTTATCTTTCCAGTCCGAGTTTGGCCCTTTTTTGTATATATTTAACTGTTTATGTACTAACATTTTAATTCTGTCAATCCCAGATTTCAAATCCGAGGTAGTTTACCGCTTTTATATATATTTACGCATATATAAGCGACTTTCACCATCTCTAGTTATCTCATCAGACTTGGTTGACTATATTTCTGTCAATATATATATATATATATATATATATATATATATATATTTATATATTTTCAGTCTAGCTTGGATCATTTCATGGCCATTTTACTTCTTTTGCACACTTCGCCATACTGGGTGCTCTCCCCAGTCACTGGTTGACTATTTTATGTCAATTTCAATTCCAGTACGGGCATCGGCGTGAAAATTCATCACCCTTATTACTGTATATATATATATATATTTCATTTCTGTCACAACCTGGATTATTTCGTGGCTATTTACTGTTTTATATAAATATATATATATAGATATATATATTTCAATTCCAGTCCGGGCTTGCGAGTGAAAACCCATCGCCCTTTTATAGTTTTTGTATATATATAATTATATATATATTGCTTTACTCAATTTATTCAACTGCTGCATTTAACATTCATTTGTATATGAATCTGCACTGACATATCTGCGGGCGGACTAGATTTATTTAAATCTCGCCAATTCTAGTTTTCAAATGGTTCAAAACCTCCAGACTGAACCGGGAAGCTAGAATGACTGAGATTTCTTTAAATCTAGCTTTCTTTCTAGTTTCAGCTTCAAAAGCAACCTCGCGTCCCTTAGATCGCTATCTAGTGGGAACGAGACACTTTGGTCACGCGCAGCCAGGATTTACTGATGAATCCTTGGTTCCATTGCGACGACGTGAGGATGTACATATATATATATATATATATATCTGTTTCTCTACAAATTTGAACTGTGCAGGTTTATGGGCTATTCATATGTGAGCCTAGGAATCGTGGGATTCACGATCAAATCGATCGGGATCTGATTCCCATGATGGACAAACTCCAGTTTACAGATGTACCCTGCCAGTTTTTTTTGTAAAATATACATACACAGACCTTAAAGTGGTTATCCGGAATTAAGGTATCATCATAGTGAAATGTCAATTGCCATGTCAGCGTCACTCTGATGGTTTTCATACCTATGAGGAGACCGACACTTGTCTATTCCTGTGGTTGAGGATGCTTTGCAGCCCAACAAATCACCATTCACATGCAGCCTTAAGGCTATAAAGATAAAATTAAAAGTAGTGATACATTTCAATTCCTATGGCAGCGTAAGGGTTTGATAAACCAGCTTTCAAAACATCATTTTCAATCAAAAGAAAAGCTTTTGTAAATCAAATTAAATTCTTTTGCAAATCAAATCAAAGACTGATTTTTAAATCAAATCAAACCCTTCGTATATAGGCTCAACAAAGTCTATCAAAGCTTTCAATCAATCAAATCAATAGGCCCAACTTTCAAACAGCATTCACTGACGCATTCACAATTTTAAGGGAAATATTGAAATGATGCGGTACCGTGTCTACACGGGAGTCGTGGGGTGCCTAACACCTTCCCCACACTAAACTAAGCCCCCGAACTCAAAACTTCGATTTCAAAGATCAAGTTTCGACAATGTCCAGCAATTGGGCCTCTTTTTAAATCAAACTCGGTTGAGTTGGTACAACCATTTTCAAATCTACCAACTGGTGACTCTGTTAAAACATTCAAATCGTCGACATCGACACATGTTGGCCTCTTTCCTAAAAAATCATTCAAAACCTTTTTCCTAAATAAAAAGAATAAGGGTAGAGAGAACTTAAGAAGATCGATTTGAGGAAATCCGGGTTATGAACCGACCCGTGGAATTCTTAAATTTTCCAACGTCGATAGGTGGCGACTCTGCTGGGGACAGTAGAGGGCTTAGGCCGCTTTCGAATCTTTTCAAACATTTCCCTTTTAAAACTATTGAATGCGTGAAATCCTGCGTCTCTACAGTCAATGGATGAGTGAATGCTGCGTCTTTACATTAAATGAATGTGAATGAATGCTTTCTTGCTTCTTAGTGCTTCGCACCCATATTTAGTGCTTCGCATCCAACTGTCATTTCATGCATAAACGGTAAGGCACGATGTATGAGAATGTATGTTGTATGTCCCTCTCACAAGGAGGATAACACGGTCGGTGTTAAGTAATGACTCTGGGGACTATTAAGTCTCTGGGGGTGCCTCATGAAAATACACCACTCAGATTCGCTCCAGTTGAACGATCGGATTAATTTCCCTTCTAGTAGATTGCGATGATCTGGGAGCCTTCATGCCGAAACAAAAGCCGCGAGAGTAACCTAAGATAGGTCAGCCTCTGATTAACCAAATTCGAAGGAAAGCTTCTTCATGCCTTCCTCTTTCAATTCCATGTCAAATCTCCAATTACTGAGGAGCACAATGTAAATGATATAATGAAAGATTTACTTTCCTGTTAGATAAATATCCTGTCATCCTGCCATCTAAATAAATAACCTCGGTTTTCCAGGATAAACACTAAAAACACATCATGCATCCAACCCTTACCTACCTCAGGAAATTGACACACCTACGTTTTGTTATAGGTGTAAAAATTGGTCCGGTTACTAGATCTAAATCTAAAGCACCCAGTCCATCCACGGACATGGCTTCCAGTGCTCAACCAGAATCCACCCCTGTATCTAGGGAGGAGTTCGAAGGATTGAAAAATTAGATAACCTAGTAAGCTAGCTTCCTACGAGAACAAAGCAAGGCCCTTAAAGAGAAAAAATCTCAAGCTCACATAGAACCAGGAACATCTGGTGGTAGCAGTGGCCATCAAGAGACTGAAAAAGTCGAAACTCAGATTCCTGGACCACAGAACTAGGACACAACTAACAAAACTCCGGAAATCACCCCCCTCGTCAAAGAACAGGGAGCTGGTGACATTCTCAAGAAAGTGCAACAAATAGAAGAAACTCTCCGGTCAATCAAAGGAACCGGGACGTTTGGCAGTGTCACTTACTCTGATCCATGCATATTCCCCAGGGCGCGATATCCCGAGAAATTTCAAGTCCCTGATTTAGAGAAATATGACGGAATGGGGGATCCTTACACACACCTGAAAGTCTTCATCGGAGAACTCGAATCCTATGCTGAGGATGAGAAGCTTCGAATGCAACTATTCCAGAAGAGTCTGACTGGAGAAGCCAGAGCTTGGTATGCCCGCTTGGACAACTACAAAATTCATAGTTGGGAAGAACTGGCCCATGCTTTCCTCAGCCAGTATAGTTTTCAATCACAGCTGGCTCTCGACAGATATCAAATAACCAAAATCAAGAAGAAGAACACTGAATCATTTAGAGAATATGCCTAACGATGGAGACGGGTGGCAGCATAAGTCACCCCAGCCATGACTGAATCTGAAATAGTCATGACCTTCATCGATATCCAAGAAGCGCCTTATTATGAGAGGGTCCTAGCAGGAATAGGAAAACCATTCTCTAAAATGATCAAGCATGGCGAGATGGCAAAAATGGGGCTCAAATCCGGGAAGATAAAAGATCTAACTGCCCTCGAAGTTGTCGCCAAACATATCCAATCCAAAAATTATGGGAGTAATCCCCGGAGAGTCCATAAAAAGAAAGACGAAGAAGTCTCCTTGGTCTTACAAGGACACAATTCAAGGGGCGAATCAGACCACATGCCCATTCAAAGGAGGAACTATACCCCTTTCCAAGCTTCAGCACAGCTTGCAAACCCTCAATTCCAGAAAAACATGGAAGTCAGGCATCTAAGAAATTTCACCCCACTAGGGGATTCCCTCGAGAATGTGCTCAAACTTCTGACAGCTCAGAAGAAGATTGTTCAACTTCTTCCACCAACCAACACTAACAGAAGGAACTTCGATCCTAAAAATAAATGTGCTTATCATTCTGGATCTCTAGGCCATGATACTCAGGACTGTTGGTCTCTCAAGCATAAAATTTAAGACTTGATTGACAGCGGGGAAATTGTGGTAACAAAGCCTGACCAACCCCATGTCCAAGACAATCCTCTCCCACAACACAAAGAGGAAAATGTCAACACGATCAGTACCTCAAATGGAGAAGGATCTAAATACCTCCGTTACGTTGGGGAACCAAGTCAATCCAATCTCAATAGCCCAGAGAGTTGGGAAACTTTTGAGAAGCGATTTCTAATGGAGCAAGAAATTAAGTCTCTCAAAGAACAAATGGAGCAGTTGGCTGAACTGGTCGTCTACAAGCATCAACTCACCAGGAAGATGCTGAAGCAAATTCATCAATCTTTTGGCAGTCATTCTCCTCCGACGGAAATCAATTCCATTCCCAATAGGGATCATTGCCAGTTGCACGAATAACCAATGGTAAAAAATGAGTATACCCAAGAAGGTAGAAAATTCCTGTTTCAAAGGAATTTCACCAATCTGAACCAGCCAATGGAAGAAATCCTCCAAATGATAATCAACGAGGGGATGGTTGCAGATCTATTACCCCCATTACCCTCAATCCAGAAAATTCAAACCTAACCAAATATGTCAGTACCATTCCAACTCTCCTGGCCATGATACGGAAGAATGCTGGGCACTTCGTAACCTAATTCAAAACCTGATTGAGAAAGGTGACCTAATAAGAGGAGATCAAATCCTTGACTTGGCAGATAAAGATAGCCTCTAGATCCCCAATGCATGGTACCAGGACAAGTGGCTGTTGTATCCTGCTATAAGGAATCAATCCTCACACCCCTGGTACTAACAGGGAAATGGGTCCAAGAAGTCCAAAATCCTGTGAAGGTGGTTGCACCTCAACCTCTAATTTTTCCCTTTAGACCTCAATATCCAATCATCAGTCTGAAGAAGGTCCCATGGAACTACGGGGACATTGAAAGCTCTACTTCAAACAACATTTCCATCCTGTCAAAGGATAATCCATTATACTTGCCTCAGCAGGTAATTAAACCAGTTACCAAAGTAAAAGAAAAGGTGGCTGAAGAAAAGATCACAGAGTTCCTCAACAAAATGGGACACAATGAAATCAAGATAGTGCAAAGCTTGAAAGACGCACCCAAGCAAGTGTCTATCCTCGACCTGGTCTTATCATCAGAAGACCATCGCAACATTCTAGTGAAGGTACTAGAAGAAGCCCATCTGCTACACACGGTAAGCACAGAAAATTTTTGTCATGTGATAGAACACATCTTCAATAGCAATGTGATTTCCTTCACAGACGATGATATCCCGGCTGAGGGAAGAAGCCACCACAAGTCCCTGTATATAGCTGTAATGTCCTCCAGATACGTGATTGGAGGAGTACTTATTGACGGAGGATCTTTCCTCAACATTTGTCCATACGACACATTGGAAAGAACAAAGATCAATCCAAACCGGATCAAAACCAGTCATATGGTCATCCGGGCTTTCGATGGATCTCGCCGCCAGGCTATGGGGGAAATCGAGCTTCCTCTGGAAATTGGTCCACACACCTTCTACGTATCCTTCCAGGTGCTCAACATCACCATTGGATACAACTTGCTGTTAGGTAGACCATGGATCCGCATGGTAGGGGCAGTGCCATCCACCCTCCATCAGCAACTCAAGTACATCATTAACGCAGCCTCATCACGGTCAATGCCGAACTAGAATACCCTACCTACATACATGGGGACATGCCGATGATTAGCCTGGACGCAGGGATTAAGCCTGATAGTTTTTAAGCCTTCGAGGTAAGCGATAATCAATATCTACCAATCGGGGCACCAGCCCTAAAACCTAAAGTGTCCATTGAAGTAATGACCTTAGGCCAAGAAATGGTATCTTCGGGTTTCCAACCTAGAGAAGGGTTGGGAAAGGATAAGCAAGGCATCAAGATGCCAGTCCAAATCCCAAGTCAGATGGGAAGAGCAGGATTGGGATATTCATCCAAGTCAAACCACCAGAATCCACATAAACATCCCAAGGCTCATGCCTCTACAATTCTGCTCCCAAACCTCACAAATGCCAGCTGGGTGAAACCTACAAGGAAGATCCCGACTACGGTATCAGCCAGGCTATTTCCTCCAGTCATACCTGTCCATGAAAGAAAAACCCTTAAGCATGAGGCAAACAGTGAAAAGGGAAAAGAAAAGATCCTATACGAAGGACGAGACCCATTAGCTAACATGAAAGTTATTCTCAACTACGAGGGTATAAATGACGAACTCCCCGATAGTGACGACGACTATGTCCAAATTCCTCACATCAAGAAGAGGAATGATCTACAGAAAAGCCTTGGCCCTATTCTCAAGGATGTCTCAGTCATCATCCAGGACGAGGCGGACGAGCACAATTCCTTGATTCTCCCAATTAATGAGAATCTGACACTGGACAACTGGAGCAGTATCCCTTGCCTAAGTCGAAAAGGGTAAAAGGGGCAGAGAGTACATCTGCCCTTAATCATGCTTTCATTTACTACTTACTTTTAATTGCACAGCTAGAGCAGTAACTTTTGTCATGTTTTGCAAATGCCTTGTGTATTTAAGCAGTTGCATATATTAATGAAAGCATTTTTGTTTTCAGGACCCAAGCAATGGAGGTGTGTGTCTCTGCTGATGAGATGCCAACCTGTCAAGATGACTCCAACTTGGATGTAAAATTGGACTTCGACTTGATGGATATTGATCAAGAGGATGAAGATGACTATGAGGTGCCAGAGAAGATCAAGGAATGGGTCGAAGACAAACCCAAACCAAACCTCGACCAAACCTCCACCATCAACATAGGAACCTCCAAAAACATCAAAGAAATCCAAATAGGTTCAGACCTCACACCAAATCAAATAGCCGACCTGATCGAACTCCTAACACAGTACCAGGATGTGTTTGCATGGTCACATTAAGACATGATCGGTCTATCCACAGACATTGTCATCCATCGAATGCCCATCAAAGAAGGGTTCAAACCAGTTAAACAAAAACGCAGGCGATTGAAACCTGAGTGGAATCTCAAAGTCAAAGAAGAAGTCGTTAAGCAATTCAAAGCCAGGATCATCATGGTATCAACATACTCCGAATGGCTATCAAACATAGTCCTTATACCTAAAATGGGAGGGAAGGTACGAGTATACATGGATTACCTGGATTTGAACAAAGCCTGCCTCAAGGAAAATTTCCCGGTACCTTTCATCCACATTCTAATCGACAATACTGCGTAGTATGGCATGTATTCATTCGTGGATTGCTTTGCTGTTTACCATCAAATCATGGTTGCTGAGGAAGACCAGAAGAAAATAGCCTTTATCCCTCCCTAGGGAACTTTCTGCTACCGAGGACTATCCTTCTGCCTCATCAATGCCGGAGCAACGTATTAGCGAGCCATGATGGCTCTTTTTCATAATATGATGCATAAATAAATAGAAGTCTATGTTGACGACATCATCATCAAATCCCGAAGGTAGGATGATCACATAGACCATCTCAGGAAGCTGTTCAACAGGTTACGCAAATACAACCTCAAGCTAAATCCCGCCAAATGCACTTTTGGCGTCAAAGCAAGCAAACTGTTAGGACTCTTGGTGAGCAATCGGGGCATCGAGTTAGACCCTGCCAAGATCGAAGCCATTACTGAAATGCCCGTACCTCGTATAGAGAAGGAGATACGTGGATTCCTGGGAAGTATCAACTTCATAAGCAGTTCATTTCCCAGCTCACAGCAACCTGTGAGCCCATCTTCAAGTTGTTAAGGAAGAATTCCTCCACCACGTGGAATGAGGATTGTCAATAAACCTTCCTTGCCATCAAGAAACAGCTGACTGGAGCTCCTATTCTGATACCCCCAAGGGAGGGAGTCCCTTTGTTCATGTACCTGTCCGTAAATGCCAATACAAAGGGCTGCATGTTAGGACAGAAGGATGATAGTAGCAAGGAAAGAGCCATCTACTACATAAGTAAAAGATTCAGTAGTGGGGAACAGAAATACACCTTGATCGAAAAGACATGCTGTGCATTAGTATGGGCCGCTATGAAGTTGCATCACTATTTGCATGGGCACATAACCTACTTCATATCCCGCATGGATCCGCTCAAATATGTATTCTACAAACCAATGCTAAATTGCCGACTGTCCAAATGGCAGTTAATCCTACAGCAATTCGACATTGTCTACGTGACTCAGAAGTCAATCAAGGGTCAAGGCATTACAGATCAATTAGCAGAAACACCTTCAGGAGGGTTCGTGCCCCTAAAGACTTATTTTTTGGATGATGGGATCATGACAATTCAACAACTCCAGTCTGAGAATATAGTCCAACCATGGAAAATGTATTTCGATGAAGCGGTAAACATGGAAGGTGCTGGAGCTAGGGTAGTCCTCATCTCTGGTACAGGTGATTAATATCCTGTGGCTACCAAACTTTAAATTTGGCAACACCAACAACACGACCGAGTACGAAGGCTGTATCATGGGGTTGAAGCTAGCCCAATCCATGTCTATCAAACACTTACTCGTCTTCGGAGATTCTGAGCTGGTTATCAGACAAACTACCGGCGCGTATCTCACCAAAGAACTGCATTTGCTTCCCTACCATCAGCAAGTCCTCAAAATATCTCGGGAATTTGAAAAAATAACCTTCGTTCACATTCCTCGGGGTCGAAATGACTTTGCTGATGCATTAGCAACGTTGGCTTCATTAATTCGCATGTCCGATAGGAGTGGATTTCCCAACATTCAGTTCACGATTCAAAAAGCCTCGATATATGGGAACTGTGTGGGAGAAGTATCAGATAAAATACCTCCTGTCAAGCAGCCTTGGTTTCAAGACATCAAGGAATATCTCCGAGATGGATCCACACCCGCTGGTGCAAGCCAATCAGAGCGAAAATGGATTCTCAGAATGGCCATGAAGTTCTATCTGAGCGGAGACGCACTTTATAAAAGGGATGCTGGAATAGGCCTGTTAAGATGCCTCGACAAGGAGCAAGCCCAAAGACTAATGGATGAAGTCCATGGCAGAGTCTGTGGCCCACACATGAGTGGCCATCTACTGGCCAAGAAGATAATCAGAACAGGACATTACTGGATCTCGCTCAAAGCTGATTGCGATGATCACGTCAAGAGATGCTTTCAATGCCAAATATATGGAAATGCCATTCACGCTCCTCCAAATGAGCTGCATAACATGAGTTCACCATGGCCTTTCTCTATGTGGGGAATGAATGTAATAGGTCCAGTGGAACCCAAAGTCAGCAATGGTCATCGATTCATCTTCACTATGATCAATTACTTCACCAAATGGGTTGAAGTAGCCTCTTTTCTCAAAGTCACAAAAGAGGTCATCATCAGTTTCATCAAAAATAATGTCGTCTATCGATATGGACAACCGAAGGTGATCGTATCAGACAACGCCAAAAACCTGAACAATCAAATGATGATGGATCTGTGCAGTAAGTTCCACATCAAGCATCTCAATTTCGTCATCTATCGGCCCAAGATGAACGGTGCTATTGAAGCGGCCAACAAAAACATCAAAAAAATCATGTAAAAAATGTCCGCCAATCACAAGGACTGGACTGACCTGCTGCCTCTCACCCTGTTAGCATACAGGACTTCAATGCACACCTCTACTGGGGCTACCCCCTACTCGTTGGTCTATGACATGGAGGCAGTCCTTCCCATAGAAGTAGAGATGGAATCTTTGCGAGTGTTAATCAACGCTTAAATAGATGAAGATCCATGGTTGCAAGACCGGTATCATCAGCTGTCTCTAATAGATAAAAAGAGAGCTACAGCCATTTTTCACGGACAGTTGAACCAACAAAGGATAGCCAGATCCTACAACAAAAAGGTCCGAATCCTGCAATTCAAACAAAATAACTTGGTGCTAAAGAAAATCCTGGTCAATCAGGACGAAGCCAAAGGAAAATTGCCCCAAACTGGGAAGACCCTTTCATTGTTAAAGAAGTGTTGACTGGGGGCGCTATCAGACTGCAAGAGATGGATGGGATCGAATTTTCCCAACTCATCAATTCAGACACCGTGAAAAAGTATTACGTCTGAGACACATGCATACCCACATCTGGGTCCTACGAATTAAATCAGGTTCGACTTTTCACTAGAAAGCCAGAACTACGAATGACCTGATCTCCCTCAACCCGGGAGTACGTAGGCAGCCATTCTGGTGCGGTCAAACTAAGGAAAAAAATCCAAAAATAAAAAACATCAAACCATACCGGCGTAGCCGGAACTACGAATGACCTGATCTCCCTCAACCCGGGAGTACGTAAGCAGCCATTTTTGGTGCGGTCAAACTAAATAAAAACACAAAAACTCATCAAACCAGACTCAAAATCCAAGATAAACTCTTTTCAAACCTCTCCAAGTACACAGCCAGAACTATGAATGACCTGATCTCCCTCAGCCCGGGAGTACGTAGGTAGCCATCTACGGCGCGGTTTGACCTTCAAGAAAAACAAAAATAATATTAAAGACCAGTTCCAAGACACCAAAGACAACTAAAAGCTAAATTCTATCAATCCTATCCTGGTCAACAGACCTATCTGAGATACTCCCTGACATCTCAACTGTCAGTTCGTCAAGGAGGAGCTCAAGATACATCAACAATTGCGAGTTATGAAAGAAGTGGTAATCACTCAGCGATGATAATACATCTTTAGTCAGGGAAGTGCATCAAAAATATATTTCTCTGATATATAAAAACTGCTTTATATACATAATTCCCTGTACATGACAAAAATAGCTGATCTAGTCTGTGCAGGAAAAATAAAGCTAGTCTATGGATCCAAGGACAAGCGGGTCAACAATGCTAGCATGGCATCTCTCTCTGAAGATGGTGGAGCAGCCGTAAGTGCAGTCCACTCAGCATCCATATGGCTCAGAACATCCACAGTCATCTGCAAGGTGGCACTGTGGTCATCAATATAAGCATTTATCTCGATGATCAAACTATGAGTGTAAGATCGAAGAGCATTACTATCAGCAATGTGGAAATCACGGGAAGTTATAGCCTCATCCCTTTCTGCAAAAGCTGCGTCTCGAGCAATCAAAGTCTCCTCAATCTCAACATATGTTGCATCCCTAGCCGAGCGAATCTCGTCTCGCTCTACAACTGCAGTATCCAGAGCAGAGCGGAGCTCGTCCCCTCAATCAATCCAGCACCCAAAGTGGCCCTGAGACCATCCCTCTCAGCAAAAGCTAAATCTCTGCTAGACAAGGCAGCCAACATCTGTGCTCTATATGAGTCTCGCTCAAAGGTCATCCTGAATAGTGAGTCTGATAAAGTCGGATCTGTCCCCACAGGAATGGTCGGGGAATTGCTAACCAGAGCAGCGGTCAAGCCCGTGAACAGCTCATCCTCGGTAAGAGAATCTGGATCCTCCATGGGCTCCTCCTCGTCAGAGTCCACACCAGGAGATGAAGAAGCCTCTGCTACTACTCCTATCTCTTCCTCCAACCATGCAGAATACTCCGGAGAACAGCCCAGATGGCTATTGGAGAAATTAGCCCTCTCTCGATGAGTCCAACACTCATATACTCTAACCAAGTTGGCGGATGACATGGAAGAGGACGACATCCTTTAATCAGCAGACCCCTCAAAATGGTGCAAACTCTGCAGCTGATTAAAATGACACATAACTGCCAAAGGATGATAGGTAGTCACTCCTCTCAAACTGGCTAGGGGAAAATAATCCAAGCCAGATGCATGAGTAATAAAGCTATATGGGGATGCTAGCCCTGAGCATGGCAAGATCACAAACAGATGCTCAATATCCGATAGAAATGCCGACCAAGACTCTGCATCAATACACTCCGTAGGCTGAAAAGAGAAAGCTCTGGATGTCTCATGAGTAAAGAAAAAACCCCTACGCCTGAAGGATCCAATCGGTCGTATATGGGACATCAGCCATATATACAGCAAGACCGAGCTGCCCCTAAAAAACCAATACGTGGCGGATCTAAATAACTCAGTCAATATCATTGGGATGATGGTGTCTAAAGGCTCTAACCACTACTACTAATCCCACATCTAGATGATCCAATTGCAACGGCATGTAGACATATACCACAACAAACATCAGCAGAATGTCTATCCTGGCCGCATGCCATGCCTCTGCTGAACAAACAAAATCTTCGGCGTGGCGACCATAGCTGTCAAGCTCGCCAAAGCGCTCAATCAAGAAGTCCATAGAGATCATGTGCCCCGAAATGATCTCATCCATAACTACACTCTGACAAAGATCGGACAGCCTGATAAACGGCCTTCTCATATCACTAATCGCAGTCTGAGCGCATGACAACTCTAAATCTAAGCCTGAAAATCTCTGGTACTCCTCCAGAGTTGGCGTCAGCTCACGTCATCCGAAGCGGAACACCTGCCTGTCGGTAATCCAGCAGGGTAGAAGGCCCTCAATAAATCTAACCGGAACCCAAAAATCCGCAAGGGCCAATAAATGCCCCAACATCTGGTCCACAGTCCCCCTAGCAGGAAAGGGTAGACTATCATACCAGGACCTCAGTGATGCTACCACTAAAGATGGTGGTAAATGCACAATACAGCGAACTGCAGATGACGTCATCTGTAGCACCGTACCACAGGACCATCCAGAGGTCAAGTCAAGACACAGCTGTCTGAATGCATACACATGACATAATACATTCATGATGACAGTAATATAAATATGATGCAGAAGATAAGATATAGCAGGAATATCTACAACAAGCTATCTACTGCATACAACATCCCTGAATCCTGATATAAAGTGAAAGGAAGAATACAGGGAAAATGAGGCACCACCACCCAACTACTACAGTGGTCTATCAAAATGATGGTACAAGCGCTGAATAGCCAAAACAGTGGCTGACCAAAAAGTATAGCTCCAATAGCTATCAAAGGAAGTCGTAGACATCAGTGTCGAATCGATCAACCTGCTCCATCTCCTCTATCGGCACAAAGCTGCTAGGATCAGGCATATCTGGGCGGTATAAGGGAGGACCTGCCCCTGTATAACTGCTGCTAAATGGACCTGAAGAGGGACCTGATCTTTAGCTGGATGGGTTAAAAGAAGATGCCTCTAACAGATCTCGGCCAAGGTGCCTGATAAAGAAACGAGCCTGCTCTAACTCCCTGGTCAGATCTGCTATCTGGTCTGCGTGAGTCGGCTCCCTGAGGCAAGCTATCCAATCTTTCATCATCATGGATCCTGGCACCATGTCTGCCATAAACTGGGTAGCCCGAGTCTGAGCTCTAATAGTACGAGAGCTCCACCATCGGCCAAATGCCTCCAGGCTGTACGGACCCTCTAATAGGGTAAAACCATCAATGCCCTCCAAAGGGATGTCTGTCAAAGGCACAGTCAATGGCCAATGATGCCAAGCTAGAGGAATAATGGGAATATGGATCTCTCCCGTAATCTTCCTAATAGCACGCTCTCCAAGATAGAGCTCCCAGCCTCTTACCGTTAACAAAGGTACCCTGCGGGTCGATAAGTCAAACTCTCAGCCAGTAGGGACTCCTCCCTCGAATCCGACAGTCAAGTGCTCGGATGTGTACGACGTCTAGATGATCAAATCCGCCGTCAAAAGCTCCAACTGTAAACGGACCTGAGTGAATCCCTCAGCAACAGGGACCTCCATCAAAGTGGAGTGATGCCATCTCCATCCTTGAGGATAGGTCTCCAGACCTAAAGCAGTAGCGGGCCATAGGCAAGGAAGCCTCTCAAATGCCCAAAGCTGACCATGCAAATACCAAAAGTCCCCAGTGATCAAGACTGACAAAAATGCTGAAATCAAAAAGGTACAAAAAGATGTACTCACCAGCAGGAACGGGTAAAATCCTAATCAAGCCTCCGTCGCACCCTTTGACAGCATGTGCATGTCCCGGAGAAAATAGGCAAAGGTATAGGAGCCCCAATTATAGTCACTGAGACGCTCTACATGTCGAGTGGGGCTGATCAAAGCGAAGGACAAAATAGAAGAGTTGTCCGCCACGAAACAACCCCTGATGATCGACAAAAATAATCGCCTTAAAATGTGATCTCTAGCCCTCTGGTCATCAGGCGGAGGCAACTGCAAAGTCCCATCTTGGGCATCTATACTCAAGGGACCAGATTGGACTGTCTGACCCTTGAATGCCATCGTCAGGACTCCAAGCAGGGACAGAACGATAGCGGGCAAAATGTCAGTCATGACAGGTACTGACTCGCCCTCAAACTTAATGCCGAAGATAAATCTCCAGTCCATAGGAGTCAACATCACCTCGCAATCTAGAAAATGAAGGGACTGAGTCTGGTGGAACCAGCGCTCAGACAAAGCCCTCATATACACCCAGGGGCAACGATGGGGAAGGATCGAGAAAAAGGCCTGAAATCCCCAGCCATCAACAATCTCCCTGTAATCCTCATGCAAAGTGTGATACAGGGAGTGCACGCTAAACCAGTTCCCTCGAGGCTGCGTAAAGCCGGGAACCTGCATTAAAAAACCAACCAAAATCAAAAACCTTGTGCCTCAAGAATGGCAAAAAGGAAGAAAAGAATCCAGAGAGAAGAAATACTTCAAGTCACCTTGTTGCGTGAAGATATCTCGAAGGATGGCGACTCAAGTCGCCCAGTAGCTCCTGAGTAGGCACATCAATGCCTGGGACCTCCATACGTGGAACCTGAGCCGGAGCAAGAACGACGAACGGAGCCTCCTCATCATCAATATTCAATGGCTGCTCGTCCTGTGCGGGACGAACCCTACCCTCTACCAGTTTTTGAGACGTCCTATCCGGACGTGGCTGTGGCACATCAGACGCCCTCCTACGTCTAATACCCGAAGAGACCTTACTAGAACTGTCGGGTCTATCACGATCCATCTATGGCAATAATTCTCCAAATCACCTCAGAAAGGGTGCGGTAAGACATGCATGGGTTAGTCAAAAATACCCTAGAAAGTCAAAACTGCATGTTTTCAAAACCTAACAACTCAAAAACTGCATGGGTCAGTAAAAAATTTACCCACAGAGTCAAAAATACATGTTTTTTAAAGCCTAAAATTTTGGAAAAAATTCGCTAGAGTCCCCTTTGTAGAATGGACTGTCCACATGCACACAGGCATGCCTAGGTGGCCATTCAGTAGCACACCTACCCAAAACAGAAGCAGTTCATATTTATGAAAAAATATCAAATTAAAAATCAACCTCACATGGTAGCCAAATTACCATGGACAATTTTAGTTGAAAATCCAGGCTCACTAAGCCTCAAAAAGGATGATTAAACTGATCAAAAAGTGCAAAAATTGACTGTCTTAGAACCTGAATTTTCTTACATCCAAACGTGCATTACAGTAAGATATGCATACGTATGTAGTCAGAAAATTTTTTACAGATCATATAGGCATGCATTTTTCATACATTACGTTTGAAAGCACCCTAGGCGGTTCGCATGCTTTTAACGGTCAAAAAATGCAAAAAAAAACATGTAAAACGTTACATGTGCTGCGCTGAAAGCATAGGAACTGACGGAATCAAAATTCGATTGTCAGAACTCCGTAGATCTGAAAAAGAAGATCGAAAATCCTTTCGCTGCTCAAACGGAAAACTTGCAAAATGAAAACTCCTGAGCTCCATTTAAAGCCCAGGTAGCCACACCTCTACCTGTGGCTGCCGAACCTCCACCTACGGCAGCCTAGGTGGGTCCCACTCCCCCGGGCCCGATTCAGTTCTAGTCGAAACGGAGTTTAAACTGGCTGCCAAGTTAAATTTGAAGAGAAATCGCTACGCGATTGAGCTGTTTGGCCAGAAATCCTGCGTTTAAGCAGCGTCATCCTGACGGAAAGGGAAATTTCCAGTATTCATTTCGGAGCCTTGTCCGGGAATCAACAAATCAAACTGCAAAAAAACTGCGCAAGAATTGTGCAAAACTGCCAAAAACTATCATTTTGCGAAGTTCGGGTACTGACCAAAGCAGTTTCAGTCGTTGGCTCAGCCCCAGCGAAGTTCGGGTACTAACCAAAGTAGTTTCAGCCTTTGGCTCAGCCCCAGCAAAGTTCGGGCACTGACCAAAGCAGTTTCAGCCGTTGGCTCAGCCCCAGCGAAGTTCGGGTACTGACCAAAGCAGTTTCAGCCGTTGGCTCAGTCCCAGCGAAGTTTGGGTACTGACCGAAATAGTTTCAGCCATTGGCTCAGCCCTAGAGAAGTTCGGGTACCGACCGAAGTAGTTTTAGCTGTTGACTCAGCCCCAGCAAATTTCGGGTACCGACCGAAGCAGTTTCAGCCGTTGGCTCAGCCCTAGCGAAGTTAGGGTACTAACCAAAGCAGTTTCAGCCGTTGGCTCAGCTCCAGTGAAGTTCGGGTACTGACCAAAGCAGTTTCTGCCATTGGCTCAGCCCCAGCGAAGTTCGGGTACTGACCGAAGCAGTTTCAGCCGTTGGCTCAGCCCTAGCGAAGTTCGGGTACTGACCGAAGCAGTTTCAACCGTTGGTTTACCTCCAGCGAAGTTCGGGTGCAGACCGAAGTTGATTTCAACCGTTGGCTCAGTTCCAGCAAAGCTCGAGTACAGACCGAGATCCAATCTAGCTGTTGGCCCAACCCCAATGATGCTTCGACCATCGGACTAGCCCATGAGACATCAAGAGATGATCTCGAGGCAGAAGTCCTGCAATATTCCATCCCCATAGAGAATAGATGATGGAATCTGTTATACACATCCTTAAAAGGGGATTATTAATCGAGGTCGATGATACATACTCCTGTGGAGAACTACCAGTGCAGACTATCATCCAGGTAGGCGTTAGAAGCTTCAATCGAAACAATTTGATAACCAGAAGCTATCCCCAGCGGAGTATCTTTCAATCGATGAACATAGACACCCTTGATCTCAAATCAAGGAAGCGGCCATAACATCCCCATCAGGGAGGTCAATCAACAACAATTATATCAACCTCATCAGAATCTACAAAGCTATCGCAAAAGACGTCATCCCCAACAGATCAAGACGAAAAAATCTATGATAGCTTATCTTCACCAATCTCACCAGAGGCAAGCAGGCTATCATGAACATCGTCGTCCCCATCAAAAGGTGACGAAAGCCGTCTTTTATAGCCCTAAATTTGACAACTCATCAGGGAGGGTTAATCAACGATAATCGTATTAACCTCAATGGTCGTCATGAGTAACGTTATCCACAGCAGACAATGACGTGAAGTAATCCATGCTGACCCTACATATGACATGTCATGCACTGCCAGGCATCTATGTTTACATTTCTAGTGTCTACTAATCTTTATCCTGCCCATTCCATTGCATTGCATGGGCATAAAAAAGAGGGGCATCTGTAGACACTCAAAATTTTCACTGCCCCATCACCAACATTGTAGAAGGGCAGAGTTGTCTTTTTAAATCAACCCCGGTCTCAATACCAGGCCTCCAACTCAAAATCGACCACTAATGCCGGTCCGTCAATTCAAATCCGATCACCAATATCGGTAAACCTAAATTCGATCACCAATATTGGTAAACCTAAATCCGATCACCAATATTGGTAAACCTAAATCCGACCACCAATGTCGGTAAGCCTAAATTCGATCACCAATATCAGTAAACCTAAATTCGACCACCAATATCGATAAACCTAAATTCGACCACCAATGTCGGTAAATTCAAATCCGATCACCCATATCGGTACTCAATCCAGCTCTGATCTACAATCGGACCTTCAATCCAGCTTCGATCTCCAATTGAACCATCAATCCAGCTCCGATCTCCAATCGGACCGTCAATCTAGCTCCAATCTCCAATTAGACCATTAATCCAGCTCTGATCTCCAATCGGACAGTTAATCCAACTTCGATCTCCAATCGAACCGTCAATCCAGCTCCGATCTCCAATCGGACCGTCAGATCAACCCCGATCTCAATATCGGGCTATCAACTCAACCCTGGTCGTCGATCGGGTCGTTAAGTCCAACCTTGATCTCAATATCAGACCTTCAAATCAACCTCAACAATAGCCTGAAAGGTACAAGGCAGCCCCGACATCAACCCGGGAGGTACCGATCAATCCCGGTCTCAATATCGGGCCATCAAGATTAGCCCCGGTCTCAACCCAGGAGGTACAGGTCAACCTGGACATCAACCCAAGACATGTTAAGTCATCCCTGATCTCAGCCCAGGAAGTACAGATCAGCCCCGACGTCAATCCGGGAAATGCAGTTCAGCCCCAGAGACAACCTTGGGAAGCCAGATCCATCAAAGGTCGTGCCGACACCATAGGCAACCCCGGGAGGGGCAAAATAGTCATTTTACCAACTCTCAACCGATTCGGTCAAACTAAAGCCAAATTGATGCCATCGAAGTCAGAACGAACCACAACAACGATCCCAAGTGCCAACAACGCAAAATAGCTCAACGGACAAACTGTGGAGAATCGAAGACCTGGTTCTGAACCCGTCTTCTTGGGCTCGAAAAATGTTTTATCCCATATCATTGCAACACTCTAGCTGAGGGCTTTCCGAAAAGGTATCGCACGCCTTAAACGGTCGCTCCAATCAAAAGTTTGAAAGTACCGACTTTGACTGCGGGTTGTCCGGAGTGCACGCACTTTAAGATGATAGAACCTGGCATGTGGGCCCCACCTAGGGTAGCCACACCTCTACCTACGGCAGCCGTAGGTAGAGCTAGGGCTCACTGGCCTATAAATAAACGTTCACCCCCCCCCTTCATTTTCAAGTTTTCGAAACGCAGCGAAGCTCTGCCAGTTCAATTTCTCGACTTTTACACCTCTTCCAAACCCAAATATTTTTACTCTAACACGTAGATATACCCATATACTACGACATATCAGAAAATAACTGGTAGATTTGGATATATAGAGCCTACGCTTTGGCAAAAAGCCCGTATTGCAGTCCATTGTAAGTATTTTTACGATCAGAAAGTCAATACTACTACTTTGCACTGTTTTCCACTTGCACACAAAGTTTCATCTTCTAAATATACCCGAAACTTAGTTCCGCGAATGTTTTAGTCAAAATTTGGCACATTTCTTTACATAAACTAAATTTCTGGCATTTTTAAAACTCGGATTGACGATCCGTCAGTGCCAGCAGCTTCAATGCACTAGCACACACGTTCTGGCAACTTCGCCGGATGGGTTATCTTCCCAGTCTGGGTTTGGCCTTTTTTGTATATATTTAACTGTTTATGTACTAATATTTCAATTCTGTCAAGCCCCGAATTTCAAATCTGAGGTAGTTTACCGCTTTTATATATATTTACGCATATATAATCGACTTTCACCATCTCTAGTTATCTCATCAGACTTGGTTGACTATATTTCTGTTAATATATATATATATATATTTATATATTTTCAGTCGGGCCTGGATCATTTCATGGCCATTTTACTACTTTTGCACACTTCGCCATATTGGGTGCTCTCCCCAGTCACTGGTTGACTATTTAATGTCAATTTCAATTCCAGTACGTGCACCGACGTGAAAACCCATCACCTTTATTACAGTTTATATATATATATATATATATATATATATTTTAATTTTAGTCCGGGCTTGCGAGTGAAAATCCATCGCCCTTTTACAGTTTTTATATATATATATATATATATATATATATATATATTGCTTTACTCAATTTATTTAACTGCTGCATTTAACATTCATTTGTATATGAATCTGCACTAACATATCTGCGGGCACACTAGATTTATTTAAATCTCACCAATTCTAGTTTTCAAACGGTTCAAAACCTCCAGACTGAACTGGGAAGCTAGAATGGCTGAGATTTCTTTAAATCTAGCTTTCTTTCTAGTTTCAGCTTCAAAAGCAACCTCGCGTCCCTTAGATCGCTATCTAGTGGGAACGAGTTGCTTTGGTCACGCGCAGCCAGGATTTACTGATGAATCCTTGGTTCCATTGCGACGTGAGGATGTATATATATATATATATATATATATATATATATATATATATTTATTTCTGTACAAATTTGAACTGTGCAGATTTATGGGCTACTCATATGTGAGCCTAGGAATCGTGGGATTCGCGATCAAATCGATCGAAATCTGATTCCCATTATGGACAAACTCCAGTTTACAAATGTACCCTGCCAATTTTTCTGTAAAATATAGATACACAGACCTTAAAATGGTTATCCTAATTTAAGGTCTCATCATAGTGAAATGTCAATTGTCGTGTCAGTGTCCCTCTGATGGTTTTCATACCCATGAGAAGACTGACACTTGTCTATTCCTGTGGTCGAGGATGCTTCGCAGCCCGACAAATCACCATTCACATGCAGCCTTAAGGCTATAAAGATAAAATTGAAAGTAGCGATGCGCTTTAATTCCTATGGCAGCGTAAGGGTTTGATAAACCAGCTTTCAAAATATCATTTTCAATCAAAAGAAAAGCTTTTGTAATTCAAATTAAATTCTTTTGCAAATCAAATCAAAGACTGATTTTTAAATCAAATCAAACCCTTCGTATATAGGCTCAATGAAGTCTGTCAAAGCTTTCAATCAATCAAATCAATAGGCCCAACATTCAAATAACATTCACTGACGTATTCACAGTTTTAAGGGAAATATTGAAAAGATGTGGTACCGTGTCTACATGGGAGTTGTGGGGTGCCTAACACCTTCTCCACACTTAACCAAGCCCCCGAACTGAAAACTCCGATTTCAAAGATCAAGTTTCGACAGTGTCCAGCAATTGGGCCTCTTTTTAAATCAAACTCGGTTGAGTTGGTACAACTATTTTCAAATCTACCAACTGGCGACTCTGTTAAAACATTCAAATCGTCGACATAAACATATGTTGGCCTCTTTCCTAAAAAAACTCTTCAAAACCTTTTTCCTAAATAAAAAGAATAAGGATAGAGAGAACTTCAAAAGATCGATTTGAGGAAATCCGGGTTATGAACCGACCCGTGGAATTCTTAAATTTTTCAACGTCGATAATATTATATTATATTTATTTAATTTATTAAATTAAATTAATTTTAATTTATTTAATTTATTAAATTAAATTATTTATTTTATTATAATTTATTTTCATTAATTTATTTTATTTTAATTAAATTATGTTATGTTATTTCAATTATTTTATTTCATTTTAAATTAATTATCTTATGTTATTTAATTTTATTATTTTATATTGTAGACACTCGAAATTTCCTTTTCTTGTTACTAACACTGTAGGAGGGCAAAATTGTATTTTCAAATAAACTCCGATCTCCAATCGGGCCGTTAGATCAACCCCGATCTCAATATCGGGCCGTCAAATAAACCCCGATCTCCAATCGGGCCGTCATATCAACCCCGATCTCAATATCAGGTCATCAAATCAACCCCGATCTTCAATCGGGCCGTCAGATCAACCCCGATCTCAATTTCGGGCCATCAAATCAACCCCAATTTCCAATCGGGCAGTCAGATCAACCCTGATCTCAATATCGGGTAATCAAATCAACCCCGATCTTCAATCGGGCCGTCAGATCAACCCCGATCTCAACATCGGGCCATCAAATAAACCCCGATCTCAATATCGGGCCGTCAAAGCAACCTCGATCATAATATCGGGCCTTCAAATCAGCCCCGGTCTCAATACCGGGATGTCAACTCAACCCTGGTCACCAATATCAGGACAACCATAGCCTCTATCACCAATCTTGGGATGTCAACTCAGCCCCATTCTCAACCCTGGAGGTACAGGTCAGCCCCGGTCGCAACCCAGGAAATCAAGTCACCTTCGGGAACAAACCTGAAGCTCCACAACACCTCCAGAGGAAAACTTGGAATGACCAAGCCAGCCCCAGATACAACATTGAGGACAAACAGACTCGAATGGGATCTAAGTCTTGGAAATAACCCCCGGAAGTCAACCAAAGGCCATGCCGACACTAAAGGCAACCCCGGGAGGGTTAAAATGGTCATTTTACCAACCTCAAGACTATTTGATCAAACTTAAGCCAAATTGATTCCACCAAGGTCAGAACGAACAATAACGATGATCCCGAGTGCAAACAGCACACGACAGATCAATGGACAAACTGCGGGGAATCAAAGACGTGGTTATAAACCTGTATTCTTGGACCCAGAAAATGTTTTATCCCATGTCATTGTAACACTATCGACGAGGGCTTTTCATAAAGGTATAGCACGCCTAAAACGGACGCTCCGATCAAAAGTTAGAAAGTTTTGACTTCGACCTCGAGTTGCTCAAAGTGCACGTACTTCAAGACGACTCAACCGGACACGTTGGCCCCACCAGGGGAGTTGCACCTCTACCTATGGCAGCAGAAGGTAGAGCTGAGGCTCCCTGGCCTATATATATAAGGTGACCTCCCTCATTTTTAAGAATTTCGAAACGCAGCGAACCTTTGCCCATTTGATTTTCTGACTTTTTCATCTCTTCTAAACCCAAATTTTTTCACTCCAACACGTAGATATACCCACATACTACCACATATCAGAAAATAACCGGTGGATTTGGACGTTTAGAGCCTATGATTTGGCAAAAAGCCCGTGTAGCAGTCCATTGTGAGTATTTTTACGATCAGAAAGTTAATACTACTTCTTTGCATTGTTTTGCACTTACGTATCAAGTTTCATTTTCTAAAAATGCCCGAAACTTAGTTCTGTGGCCGTTTTTGTCAAAATTTGGTGCATTTTTGTACATAAACTCAATTTCTGGCATTTCTACAACTCGGATTGATGATCCGTCACTTCCAGCAGCTTCGGCACACTTACATCTTCGTTACTAGCAACTTCGCCGGACTGGTTTATCGTCCTACTCTGGGTTTGGCTTTTTTTGTGTTTATTTAACTGTTTATATACTAACTTTTCAATTCTGTCAAGCCCGAATGTCAAATCTGAGGTAGTTTACTGCTTTTATATATATTTATGCATATATGAGCAGCCTTCACCAACACTAGGTTCTCTTTCCAGTCTTGGTTGACTACGTTTCTGTCTCTATATATATATTTATATATTTTTGTCCGACCTGGATTATTCTGTGGCCTTTATATTATTTTTGCACATTTCACCATTATTGGGTTATCTTCCCAGTCCCTGGTTGACTACTTTTTTGTAAATTTACATTTCAGTCCGCCCTGGATCATTCTGTGGACTTTATACTATTTTTTGCACCCTTCACCATTATTGGGTTATCTTCTTAGTCTTTGGTTGACTACTTTTCTGTACATTTATATTTCAGTTCGGCCTGGATTATTCTGTGACCTTTTTACTGCTTTTATATATAAATATGCATATATGAGCAGCCTTCACCACCACTGGGTTCTCTTCCCAATCTTGGATGACTACTTTTCTATCAATATATATATATATATATATTTCAATTCCCGTCCGGGCACCGGTGTGAAAACTCATCGCCCTTTCCAGCTTTTGTATATATAACTGTGTATATATATTGCTTTACTTGCTTTTTATTAAATTGATGCTTTAAATATTCATTTGATATGAATCAGCATTTTTCAGTAGTAAAAGTAACCTCGCGTCCCTTAGCTCGCTATCTAGTGGGAACGAGACACTTCGGCCAGGTGCGAACCAGGATTTACTGATGAATCCTTGGTTCTGGCAATATTGGGATATATATGTATTTCTGTACAAATTTGAACTGTGCAGGTTTATTGGCTACTCATATATGAGCCTAGGAATCGTGGGATTCATGATCCAATCGATCAGAATCTGATTCCCACGATAGACAAACTTCACTTTACGAATGTACCCTGCCAGTTTTTCTGTAAAATGTACATACAAAGACCTTAAAACGGTTATCCGGATTTAAGGTCTCAACATAGTGAAAATATGGTTTGTCGTGTCAGAGTCCCTCCGATGGCTATCATGCCCATAAGGAGACCGACACTTGTAGTTATTTCTGTGGTCGAGGATGCTTCGCAGCCCGATAAATCACCATTCAAATTCAATCCTTAAGACTAAAAAGATAAAATTAAAAGTAAGAATATGCTTCAATTCCTATGTTAGCGTAAGGGTTTGATAACCAGCTTTCAAAATATCATTTCAAATTCAATCAAAAGAAAAGCTTTTGCAAATCAAATCAAATACTTTTACCAATCAAATCAAAGACTTTTGCAAATCAAATCAGACCCTTCGTGTATAGGCTCAACAAAGCACTTCCTTACTTTTAATCAATTAAACATAGGCCCAATTTTCAAACAGCATTCACACACGCATTTCAGTTTTAAGGAAAATATTGAAAAGATGCGGTACCGTGTTTACATGGGAGTTGTGGGGTGCCTAACACCTTCCCTACACTTAACCAAGGCCCCGAGCTCAAAACTTTATTTTCAAAGATCAAGTTTCGACAGTGTCCAACAATTGGGCCTCTTTCAAACAAAACGCGGTTGAGTTGGTACAACTATTTTTAAATCTACCAACTAGCGACTCTATAAAACATTCAAATCGTCGACATGATACATGTTGGCCTTTTCCTAAAAAACCCTTCAAACCTTTTTTCGCAATAAAAAGAGTAAGGGTAGAGATAACTTAGGAAGAGATAAAAGATCCGGGTTGTGACCCGACCCGCGGATTTTTTCCTGACGTCGACATATATTATATTATGTAAATTTAGTTTATATTATTATATTATTTTATTTTATTTAGTAGTGCTAAAACTAAGTAAATGCTAAAAGTTTATTTTAATATTGGAAAACTAAATAAAATACATAAATAAAATAAAATAGGGCCCATAAATATTGCAATTGAACATTTCTGACAAAAATTCCGTCGGGAATTCTGTCAGAAATAGCGAATATACAAAGCAAGCCAAAAATTAAATTGTAGGATATCATAGCAATACTATAAGCCAATACCAAAATCAGTCCCAATTGAGCTAAATAATATCAATGAATCATAAAGAAATGAAATCTCATCATCAATGAAATAATATATATATAACTTCGAATGGACTGATAAAACACAAAATTTGTCCCAAAATTGTCAAACACCTACCTAAGAATTGCAACAATTTTTAGAAATTAAATAATCCCAATTTTCAGAACAAAAATAATCCCAATTTTCAGCAACAAAATTTGCAGAACATAAATAATGCCAATTTCATCAACAGTCATTCAAAATAAGCCCCAATTTCATCAACAGTTCAAATTAAGTTTCAATTTCAGTAATTTCACCAACAATAAATATATAGTAGGAGTAATTTCAAACATATATTTCACCAATATGCACAGTATAAAGCAGTAAATTAAACATAATTTTTAGGCAAAAAATTACTGGCTGCAGATAAGTGATGAACGGCGAAGGAGAAGGAGGTGAACTACTGGCGGCAGAGTAGTAAATGGCGGCGATGGCGTGTAGGTGGCGCCGACGTGGTGGATGAGGTGGATATGGATGGAGGAGAGGGTGGGGTGTACCAGTGGCAGGGGGAGGGGGAGGGGGAGGGGGAGGGGTGGGGGCTGTGCCAGGGGGGAGAGGGGACCGGTGGGAGGGGGAGGGGTTGTGTCGTGGGGGAGAGGGGACCGGTTAAGAGAGAAAGAAAGAGTGATTTAAAAAAAGAAAGGAGGCGCAGAGAAGAAGACGTCAGAATTAGGTTTTAGTCGTTATTTTTGACAGAATTTTCGACGAAAATAATTCCCTCGGAATTATATTAATTTCGACGAAACATTCCCTCGGAAATAACTTTGATCATTTAAAATTAGGTTTCGCGCTGGCGGGAAAGCTTGCGCCACGGAGAGAATACTAATTTCGATGGAATTTCGTCAGAAGTATATTAGTTGCAAAGGAATTAGTTGCGACGGATTATTCCATCAGAAATAGATTAATAGCGACGGAATGTATTCCGTCGAGGATAATTCCGTCGAAAATAGCCGATTTTCTTATAGTGTGTCCAAATATTTCTCCATCTCATAAAGGTTCATCTCTTTTCTCACATCACCTCTATTAGGGAAATCCATCTTAAGGAAATCCACATCATGTGACTCTATCTCGGATATAGTCCCATTAGGCTGCTCTCCAATGAACATATAGCCTTTGGAGTGTTCAGAATATCTTATAAAGATACACTTCTTACCCCTCGGGCCCAACTTCCCATATTTATGAGAAGTGTTGTGCACGTAAGTTGTCGATCCCCAAGGCCACATATCGCTCAATTCAGAATTTTTGTCGGTCCACATTTCATATGGGGTGGACTGAACTAATTTCGAAGGCACAAGATTAAGTATATACGTCGCAGTCAATAATGAATCACCCCAATAGGAGATAGGCAAATTTACCTTCGCCATCATAGACTAACCATGTCTAATAATGTCTGGTTCCTCCTCTCCGCCACACCGTTTTGTTGTAAAGTTCTAAGAATTATCAGTTGCTTGATTATCCCTTTTTCCTCACATGTTCTTTAAACTGATTGGACATATACTCGCAGCCTCGATCAGTTCGAACTGCCTTAACACTTTTATCTAACTGTTTCTCGACCTCAATCAAATAACGTCTAAAGAAATCTAATGCCTCAGACTTATGAGAGATCAAGAAAGTTTACCTGAAACGCGTATTGTCGTCTATCATTATGACAAAATAGGAGCGCCTATGATAAGTGCATAATATTCATGAGTTTTGATTCCTTTATGTTTGGTTTTATTGCATGTTTTGTGTTCTAAATGGACTTAATAGGTTGTTTATTGGTTTCAGGATAAAATGGAGCTTAAGTGACGATATGGGACGATTCAAAGCAAATTCGAAGCAAAAAAAGGGAAATTTCAGAAACTGGTACCCCAGCCCTAGCGGGTATTTTGGCTTGAGAAGTGCCGCCCTGGCGGGGATCTCTCTGCTCAAAGCAGCCCCAACTCTATATGAAGCCACTTCGGCGGGCTCAACAAGCACAAAAATGCCGCCCGACGGGGGTCAACGGGGAGAAAAGAGAATCTTGGATTTTGGAAACTATTTAGAAGTAGATTTTGTCAAACTTCTACATGGATTTGGATTGATACTTCTACCAGATTTAAGATATCTTTTAGATGGAGATTTATTTCCTTATTGGATTTTATTTCTTAATTTATGAAAATTAGTTATGTTTTATAATTCCTTTTAGGATTTAGATTTCTAGTTCCCATAGTATTTAGGACCTTGTCTAGCACTATAAATATATGGTATTGCTGATATATTCAATCATTCAATCATCAGCTCTCATCTATACCATTGGAGTGCAGACTTGGAAACATGTCAGGCTAGTTCTTTCTATTTAGTTCTAAAGGGAGGTGGAACCTTGTTTACAAGTAAATAATTAATTGAGTTTTATTATTTATTCCTTCTTGTGTGAAACATCTTCTGATAACATGTTTTCATTAATTGCATGCTAATTGATCTAATTAATTTGATATGTCCAATTGAGTTGATTTGATCATTATCATATGCTAGATTAGAATTGATATTACCTGTAATTGATAACTATCTTCATCACAAGTAACAAATTAGTAATACTAATTGTGGACAAGCTTTTGTGTATTGCTAAGATTATTACAAAAATAAGTTAAACAAACCGAGCTTATATGTTTGTTGCTTGTATTAGCCTAATTCTCTATTTCTTAATGCTTCTGTCATATTAAATCTAGAGATCTTGTTATGGGTTATATGATAGTTAGAATATTGTGAATAGCTTGTTTCATACAGTGACTATCTAAGGAGAATTTTGAATAGCAGAACTTATTGTTATCTAGGGCTAATAGTTTCATTGAAGGGTAAATAATCAATTAATTGATTGTTGTAAATTGGTGAAACTAAACTGCAGAATTGAACTTTTTACATATTTGGTTAATCTTATCAATTTAATAAAGTTTTCTTTAGTTCAAAACAATTTTAAAAAACTCCATCTTTATTTTCTGTTAAAAATAGTAGAATAAATCTTAAACAAGTCACTCTCTGTGGGATCGATCCTTACTTATTAATGTGCTAATTATTTGAATTTGTGAAGTAAAAGTGAGATTAATTTTGGAGTGTCAATGACAACTCCCAAATTTTGGCGTCGTTGCCGGGGACTAATTGTGTGTTTTGTTTTATTCTATTATTTGTTTTGTTTTTTTTTTATGACTTGATCTTATCAGGTTGCTACATTAGATTTTGATCCAGAGATTGAGAAAACTGCAAGGAGGCTAAGGCAACAAAATCTTAAAACTCAACAGTCTATTGCAAATTTAGATGAAGATTTTGTACCATCACCGGGCCTCAACATAGCTTTGAAGTTACTGTCCAACAAATCTTCCACCGAATCAGACAAGGAAGAGGAGATGGCAGTTCCAAACAACGATAGAACTCTCAGGGAGTTGGCAACTCCTAATCTTACTCAGCAACCCTTATACATTGAATGTCCTGTTTTAAATGCTGCTTTCAATCTTAAATCCAGACTAATTCATCTTTTGCCTACATTTCGTGGTCTTATATGTGAAGATCCATACAAGCATTTGAACGAGTTCCATGTAGTGTGCTCGACCATGAAACCACACGGAATCACCGAAGAGCAAATCAAGGTAAGAGCCTTCCCATTTTCCCTAGCAGATTTGGCAAAGGATTGGTTATACTACTTGAACTCAGGTTCAAGACAGTATTGGAATGACATGATACAACTATTCTTAGAGAAATACTTTCAAACCTCAAGAGTAGCCGATGTGCATAAAGATATCTGTGGGAATAGACAAATCAGTGGAAAGACGCTATATAAGTATTGGGAACGATTCAAAAAGCTCTGTTCTAGCTGTCCATCACATCAAATAGACGAACAACACCTAATCCAGTACTGCTATGAAGGATTAGTGTTGATGGATAAAAGCATAATCGATGCAGCTAGTGGAGGATCACTGGTTGACAGGACCCCGGCGGCTACAAAGAATCTAATTGCGAACATGGCTGCAAACTCACAACAATATGGTACTAGAATGAATCATTCACCAGTAAGGGTAAGCGAGCTGAGCACTTGTGATCATGGTCAACAGATTTTTGAACTAACTACTTTGGTTTGACAACTAGCTGCAGGAAATGTATCGGTTTCAAAGGTTTAAAGAATATGTTTAATTGCAGGGCACACCACGGATTCATGTCCTACAATGCAAGAGGATGAGATTGGACAACAAGCTAATGCAATGGGAAATTAAGAGGCACAACCATAGAAAAAGTATGACCCATATTACAATCAACCCAGGATGGAGAGACCACCCTAACTTGAGTTATGGAAATAGGCCGCCAGTGCTTCTCCCAAAATAAACAACAAAGTTTTCAGCCCAATCAACCACAATATCAACCCAAACCAGCAGCTCCGGCAAATTCTGGAACATCCCTTGAAGATATGTTCAAAGCATTCATGACTCAGACACAATAATTCCAACAAGAGACAAGATCTTCCATCCATAGTTTGGAGAATCAGATGAGTCAACTTGCTACCACAGTCGGTTGATTGGACTCCCAAGGTTCAGGAAAGCTACCGTCACAAACTGTTATAAATCCAAAGGAGAATGCAAGTGTCATGACTTTGCGGAGTGGGAAACAAATGGATGCAGCAACAGTCATCGTCGAGTTTGAGGAAGAAGAAGCCAAGGAGGAAATAGAAAAATTAAAGGTATAACCTAACCCTCCTACTCAGCTTAAGAATGTTCCTCTTCCCTTTCCTCTTAGAAATTCTAAAACTTTAAAGAAAAATGAACAAGAAAAAGAAATTCTGGAAACTTTTAGGAAAGTAGAAGTGAACATCCCTCTCTTTGATGCAATTAAACAAGTACCAAAGGTATGCTAAGTGTCGACGTCGGGAAAAAATCCACGAGTCGGGTCACAACCCAGATCTTTCTCTCTTCCTAAGTTATGTCTACCCTTACTTTTTTTATTTTGAAAAAGGTTTTGAAGGGTTTTTTAGGAAAAGGCCAACATGTATCATGTCAACGATTTGAACGTTTTACAAAGTCGACAGTTGGTAGATTTGAAATGGTTGTACCAACTCAACCGAATTTGTTTGAAAGGAGGCCCAATTGTTGGACACTATCGAAACTTGATCTTTGAAAACAAAGTTTTGAGTTCAGGGGCTTGGTTAAGTGTGGGGAAGGTGTTAGGCACCCCACAACTCCCGTGTAAACACAGTACTGTATCTTTTTAATATTTTCCTTTTAAATCTGAAATGTGCGTGTGAATGCTGAAAGAAAATTGGGCCTATGCTTGGTTGAAAGTATGTCTATACATCATTGGACCTATATACGAAGGGTTTGATTTGATTTGCAAAAAGTGTTTGATTTGGTTTTCAAAAGTGTTTGATTTGATTTGCAAAAGCTTCTTTTTTCGATAAGCTTATTGAAATGATGTTTTTTGAAAGAAGGTTTTCAAACCCTTATGCTAACATAGGAATTGAAGCATATCGATACTTCAGTTTTATTTTATTAGCCTTAAGGCACAATTTAAATGGTGATTGTCGGGCTGCGAAGCATCCTCGACTACAAAAAATATACAAGTGTCGGTCTTCTTATGGGCATGACAGCCATCGGAGTGACTCTGATGCGACAAACCAAGTTTTCACTATGTTGAGACCTTAAATCCGGATAACCGTTTTAAAGTCTTTTGTATGTAAATTTTTACAGAAAAATTGGTAGCGTACATTTATAAAGTGGAGTTTATCCATCGTGGGAATCAGATTTTGATCAATTAAATCATGAATCCCACGATTCCTAGGCTCACATAGGTAGGCCAATAAACCTGCACAATACAAATTTGTACAGAAATATATCCAAATATCGCCAGAACCAAGGATTTATCAGTAAATCCTGGCTCGCACATGGTCGAAGCATCTCGTTCCCACTAGATAACGATCTAAGGGCCGCGAGGTAGCTTTGATAACTGAAACTAAAAAAATGCTAGATTTAAATAAATCTCAGTCATTCTAGCTTTCCTGTTCCGTCTGGACCTATTTTGAACAGTTTGAAAGCTAGAGTTGGCAAGATTTAAGTAAATCTAGTTCGCCCACAGAAATGTCAGTGCCGATTCATATCAGATGAATATTTAAAGCAACAATTTAATAAAATGAGTAAAGCAATATATATATATATATATATATATATATATAATTATATATATATATACGAATGCTGTAAAGGGCGATAGGTTTTCACTCCGATGCCCGGACTGGAATTAAAATATATATATATATATATATATTTATAAAAGCTATAAATAGCCACGGAATGATCCAGGCTTTGACAAAATTGAAATATATAAATGTATATATATATATATATATATAAGCATAAAAAGGGTGGTGGGTTTTCACTTTGAGGCCCGGAATGGAAAGTAAATATATATATATATAAATATATATATATACGTATTATGAATACGTGTTCTATAACACTTTCTTTAATATACTCGATATCAAAATCAAAAATGCTTAATAAAGATTGCCATCGAGCAAAAATATGCTTGGCAACTATATTTTTGACATCCTTTTCTAAAATATATTTAGCTGATTTACAATCAATTTTAACAAAAAATCTTTGATTTAATAAATCGTTTTGAAATTTACTAATACATAAAACTAAAGCTAAAATTTCCTTTTTAATTGTACTATAATTACTTTGAGCCTGATTCCATGCACCAGAGTGGAATCAAACAGTCTGTTCAGAAGAAGTAGGTGTTAATTTTTGCTTCAGAATATCTCCGAAACCAATTTCTGAGACATCAGTTTCAACAATTTTAAATGCAGATTCATTAGAAATGCCAAGGCAAGGCAAAACCTTAACATATTTCTTAACTTGTTGAACGATGAAAGTATGCTCATCCGTCCAAGGAGGAGGGTTTTTCTGTAAGCGAAGAAATAATGGTTTACAGATTTTTCTAAGGTTTTGATAAAATTTGCCAACATAATTCAGGGATCCTAAAAATTGCTGAAGTTGAGTCTTATCAATGATTTTATATGAAAATTTATCAGCAAATTGAATGACTCGTTGAATAGGACGGACTAGACCACGATGAATATCATATCCTAGGAATTTGACTTTTGTTTGGAACAGACTACATTTTGTAGGAGAAAGAACCAAACTATTTACTTTGATTGCCTTGAAGAACGAATTCAAATGTTTGAAGTGTTCGTCGATTGACTTGGAGAAGACCAGAATATCATCAATATAAACAATGATGAAATGACTGAACGGATTCAAAATTTCGTTAAGAATATTTTGGAATTCACTAGGGGTATTCTTAAGACCAAGAGCTTGAACGACCCATTCATAATGACCAAAGGGGGTGGTACAAGCAGTTTTATACCGATCACTGGGCTGTATACTAACTTGCCAGAATCCCGACTTAAGATCAAATTTACTAAAAATGGTTGTGTTACTAAGCCGACTAAGGAGGTCTTCTTTGTTAGGCAAGGGGTACCTAATCCATTCTAAGACCTTATTAAGGGGTTTGTAATTAATAACTAGTCTGGGAACACCTCTTTCTTTCTCAGCTTCATTATTAATATAAAAAGCTGGACAAGACCAAGGCGATTTACTATGCTTAATTAATCCTTTTGTAAGAAGATCATTAATTTCTTGCTTACAAAGCTCCATTTGTTGATGACTCATCTGAATAGATCTGGCCTTAGTAGGAATTAGGTGCTCCTTAAATTCCTTAGCATAGGGTAACCTAACAACATGCTTTCGTCTGTGCCAGAAAGCATTGGGAGAATCAGCACAAAGGTTAAAGAGTAAAATCACCTGTTATAATTGTGGTAAGAAAGGTCATTATAAATCTGAATGTAAGATTAAACAGAAGTTAAGTCAGTTAAATATTTCTGCAGATGATGCAGATAAACTGCTAGAGTTAATAAGGATAGAGAATGACGTTGCTAGCAATGACAATTCTGATATTCCTTATTCCTCTAATAATGAAGATATTAATCAAACGAAAAGTGATAATGAAGAAGTCACTCTTTGTACAGATAATTGCAGAACTGATTGCTGCAATAAAACCATTAATGTTCTTAGCGAAGACGATGAAGAAAGCTCTTTGTTAATTGATTTAATTGGTAAAATTACTGATTCAGAGTTAAAAACTCAATATATGAAACAGTTAAAAGATTTGTTAACCAAGAATATTTCTGGCAAGCATAAAATTATTAAGGGTAAAGATAAGCATATTATCAGCCTTAATAAAACCTTAGAACGGTTTAAAACTGCCGATAGAGAAATCACCCTTCCCGAATTAAACCAAGAAATCAATAAACTTGAGAAGGAAATTTCAGGTCTTAAGACTGAGATTTTTGAGTTACGCAAAGAAATGGCTAATCTGGCGACTAAAAGTTCAGAGCTTCACACACACACACACACACACACACACACAGATATATATATATATATATATATATATATATATATAGACAGAAAAGTAGTCAACCAAGACTGGGAAGATAACCCAGTGTGGCGAATGTTACAAAAACAGTAAAAAGGCCACAGAATAATTCAGGCCGAACTGGAAGGTAAATATATATATATATAGATAGAAAAGTAGTCAACCAAGATTGGGAAGATAACCCAGTGTGGTGAATGTTGCAAAAATAGTAAAAAGGCCACAGAGTGATCCAGGCCGAACTGGAATGTAAATATATATATAGTTAAATATAGATAGAATAATAGTCAAACTAGGACTGGGAAGATAACCTAGTTTGGTGAATGGTGCATATATATGTATATATATAAAAGCAGTAAAAAGGCCACAGAATGATCCAAGCCAAACTAGAATGTAAATATATATATATATATATATATATAGTTAAATATAGACAGAAAAATAATCAAACCAGAACTGGAAAGATAACCCAGTCTGGTGAAGGGTGCAAATATATATATATATATATATATATATATATATATAAGAAGTAAACTACCACGGATTTGATATCCGGGCTTGACAGAATTGAAAAGTTAGTATATATACAGTTAAATATATACAAAAAAAGCCAAACCCGAACTGGGAAGACAACCCATTCTAACGTAGTTGCTCAAAACGAAGATATTAGTATATAAAAGTTGCTGGAAGCGACGGATCGTCAATCCGAGTTGTAGAAATGTCAGAAAATGCGTTTAGGTACTAAAATATACCAAAAGTTAACAAAAAACGGCCACGAAACTGAGTTCCGGGCATATTTAGAAAATGAAATTTGATAAGCAATTGTATAATAGCGTAATGAAGTAATATAAACTTGCTGATCGTAAAAAATACTCACAATGGACTGCTAAACGGGCTTTTTGCTACTTAGTGGGCTTCAAACGTCCAAATCTACCGGTTAATTTCTGATATGTGGTAGTATGTGAGTATATCTACATGTTAGAGTGAAAAAATTTGGATTTGGAAGACAAGAAAATAGCTGAAAAACCAAACAGGCAGGGGTTAAGAGCGTTTTTGAATTATGAAATGAGCTAGGGGTCACCTCATATATATAGACCCGAGTGCCTCCACTCTTCCTACGGCTGCCTCCACTCTACCTGCAACTCCACATGGAAGGGTCTGGGTGGCGGGCCCTGTCGCCTCAAAGTACATGCACTCGAGCAAAGCAAGGTAAGATTCAAAACTTTCTAACTTTTGATCGGAGCGTCTGTTTGGGACGTGCTATACCTTTCGAAAAAGCTCTTTCTGAGGGCATCACAATGACATGATTTAACTCTTTTTTAGTCCAAAAAGACGGGTTCATAACCAGGTCTTCATTTCCATGCAGTTTGTCTTTTGAGCCGTCTTGCGGTGTTTTCACTTGGGATCAACGTCATGGTTCTTTCTGACCTTGGTGGCATTAATTTGGCTTGATTTTGACCAAATCGGCTTTAAGTTGGTAAAATGACCATTTTTCCCCTCTCGAGATTGTTTACTGTGCAGGCACGGTCTTCGACTGTCTTCCCGGGGTTGTTTCCCGAGGTTTAGCTCCCAACCGATTCTGTTTGTCCTCAGGGTAGTCTCCGAGGTTGACTTGGTCCTCCCAAGGTCGACTCTGGGGATGATGTAAAGCTTTGGGTTTGTCTCTAAAGGCTGAATTAGCTTCCCAGGTTTATCTCTAGGGCTGAACTGGATCTTCTGGTTGTGACCGGGGCTTAACTGTACCTCCCGAGTTACGACAAGGGCTGAGTTGATATCCCTGTATTCAGACCGAGGTTGATCTGATGGCCCGGTATTGATACCGGAGTTGACCTGATGGCCCGGTATTGAGACCGAGGTTGAACTGATGGCCCGGTATTAAGACCGGGGTTGATCTGATGGCCCGGTATTGAGACCGAGGTTAATCTGATGGCCCGATATTGAGACCGAGGTTGATTTAATGGCCCGGTATTGAGACCGAGGTTGAATTAATGGCCCGATATTGATATCGGGATTGATCTGATGGCCCGGTATTGAGACCGGGGTTGATCTGATGGCCTGTTATTAAGAATGGGGTTGATCTGATGGCCTGGTATTGGGACTGGGGATGTGGTTATCCCGGTATTGGTGACCAAAGTTGAGTTGACATCCCGATATTGGTGATCGGGGCTATGGTTGTCCCGGTATTGGTGATCGGGGTTGAGTTGACATCCCGATATTGGTGACCGGGGTTGAGTTAACAATTTTGCCTTCTTGCAAGGTTAGTACCAGGAATGTAAAAATTTTGAGTGTCTACAGATTCCCCTGTTTATCATGTTTATACAATGCAATGGAATGAGCATGATAAAGATTTACTAGACACTTGAAATATGATAGGATATTAATGATTCAAATCGCAATGCAATGAATGTTAAAATGTTTTCGCAAATTGCATATCGATTCGCAATCGTATATCGCATCGCAAATCACTTTTACCGGTGCCTGTGTTGGGGGCTGATATCCATGGTTGACTTTTATCAGTGATGCTAATGGCTATCCTGGTGTTGACTCCAACGGTTTAATTTTCATCGGTGTTGCCAATGCTCATTTGATGAAGATGAATTAAAATTTTTCCCACATTTCTGCTAGGGATGACGTTCTTTATGATAGCCTTTGCTGTTATCTTGGTTTTAAGATCAATGGTTTCCCCAATCTGTCAATACTATCAGGGGCCAGATTTTCTCTTGGCTGATGCCGTTGTACATTTCTGAAGGCTCCTCTGATGAGGATATATCTCTTTTGCCAAGTCACCTCAGTGGGTGCTCCCGATGCCTATCCTGATGATAACTTACACCGGTAGTTTGCAACAGTGCCTACCCTGATGGTAGGGACAATGGTTAATCATTGGACTGTCCTGATGCCTACTCAAACGGTAGCAGACTTTATCATAGAGTTTGTGTATTTAATGTGTATGCATTTTTAACTTTACTGCGTATGTATGCCTAACTTTTTAATGGAGATGTGCGCTGATGTAGCGCTTGTTACACATGTGTAGACCAGATATGATATAATGATCTTAATTTGTCCTAGGTTTATGCATATGCTTAATTGAATTGATGTAGAACCATACCTCACCATTTCTGAGGTGATTTGAAGTTTCTTTTCAGGCATGGATTTTGATAGGCTTGGCAGCTCTAACTCCCGTATGGCTCCTTTGTCATTCGTAGAGCAGATTCGGATGTTCCCTTTTTATATGTCGTCTTTTGTGGGGATCATATTGAGGCTGCTATTTTTTTAGATCTGGATCTGGTGCTGGTCCCTTTGGCGATCCAAACACTGATGGCTTTATTAGGAGATATCCCGATATCTTTGCTGAAGTAGTGTCCCACGGGCTACACCATCGGATCCTTTTTTGATGCTACGCTGGATTGATGCCAACGGTTTGATCACTGATTATGAAAAAGGGCGAGCTCTTTATTTTACAACCCTACTGGATTAGATCTGGCTTAGCTGATGACCCGGGTGATGCTGACGTCCTGGGGGATGTAGCCCGTTCCTTCATTGCCCAGAATTGAAATGCAGTGTAGAGGCCTTGACTTGTGACAACTTGGCACAGGTTGATATGTTTAATGATGTAGACTTCATTTGTTAGACCTTTTATCATTGGGCATCTACTTTTTCTGAGTTAAGGACTCTCTTGAGAATTTTTCCCTTTTTGTGGAGGGACAGCTTATGTCGCCTTGATTTTTTTCAGGAATTCTCGCTTTTCTTTTGATGAGGAACTTGGTTCTGCTGTAGATCCTTTCTATTTCTTGGAATCGGCAATGCCTTAGCTCTTTCGCAGGTTGTTACTGGGGTTCACAGATGAAACTCGCTTTGTTGACCACATCCAGAATGAGCAATATCCTGCACATTAGACAAATAACAAATTATGCCCAAAATCTTGATGGCTCAGGCCGTCGGGATTAGTATGATCTTGTGAGGCATTTGAAGTTAAAGTTTATGAAATTGCATGCTTGTATTCAATGCGCTCTTATCTTATTGCTAAATATCTTGAAAGGGAATATAAAAATGAATTTTTCCTAAGGAAATCAAAATTTTCATTTGACAAGTTATGAAATCGCAAGAAAACATTTAAGCGTCCATGGTCATTTTTCATGGGTAGGATCAGATTCAAAAGACTCATCTCTCTACATCAGAGACACCTTATCTTCGCTCTAGACACTGCTTCACAAAATTAAACATCATATGACATCTGCACTATGAGTGACGCAACCCTTAGTAGGGGTTTTTCTTCTATGACTTTAGATGATCATCTTTATCTTACAAAATATTTTGCTTTGCCCGCTCAACTTTGTCTCGTTTTCTTAGGCTATTCAGGGTTACCCATGTAACATGTTTTGGACCAATGACTCCTAAACCAAATGGTTTTAGGGCACTAGGTGTTAAGACACCCGTTTAATGGCTCGAGTAACAAAGGCCACACTTCGAGATAAGTCAAGCGGTCTACTCTTTTTGATCCTCACTTGATCAGCTTGTACAAGATTCGTTTCTTAGGCTCTAAATTACCTGTGTAGCTAGTGTTAGGCCGGTGACTCCCAAACCAGACGGCTTTAGGGCACCAGGTGTAGAGACACCCCTCGAGCTTAATTACTCGAGTATCCTAGGCTACGATTCGGATCTGCTCAGGTTTTTCCTTTTCTTCTTGTAATGCTCGTTTTCTTAGGTACTGAGTTACTTATGTAACGAGCGTTGAGCCGGTGACTCCGAAACCAGATGTCTTTAAGGCATCAGGTGTAAAGACACCTCTCAGGCTTAATAACTCGAGTATCCCAGACCATGATTCGAGACATTAGGCTGGCTACTAATTGTCATCCTTATCGTCATAGTTTCATACCCCACAACTAAGAGTTAGGGTGATCGCAAAGTGCAAACATGCATATGAGGTCAAGTTTGTTCCAAAAAGCGCTTTAAATTAGGATGTCGTGCCTAATCAAAAGGTTGAATAGTCTTAATTCTCTAATCGTTCTAATGATTCTTGCTCCACGGACGCTTATCAGAGTTAATCCAAGTCATAACAAGTTAAGTAAAAATCTTTTTTCCTTTCCTCTTTTTTCTGAGATTCTAATGCAAGATTTATCTATACTTAACATGTATACCTTTGCTCATGCATGTAACTAGAAGTTGAAAGCACATAAAGAGATGAAAGAGGCATACCTTCTCAGTGAATCGCAGTATTCTAAGAAAATTATGATTGGAAAAGATAGATTGATCATACCGGATCGCCAATGATGGAAGCTTTGATGATAACAGACCATGCTGATGGTGTCGACTAATGCATTTTCATTGGATGGTTGATAAATTCCCCAGTGTTGAATTGTCACAATTTTCAAAATTGGTCCAGTCTTGTTGTAAGGGTCCCAACATCGGGTTGTCTTGGATTCTGAACTTGCCTCGATCTTGCTTGTCATCTGAGATGATTGCTTTATCGTATGTTTGACAAATGGGCTGATAAGACACCGAGATCGCAAGAGTCTTTTAACTAACAACCCACATGGTGAACAGGTAGTTGATATGGGCTTTGATGTTTGGATGCCCCAATCATTGTTTCTGACTTGTGGGCGCAATTGACTTTGATGGTTGATATCGAGAGGCCTGCGGATTCCACTGAATTGGACTCAAGGGCTTGTGATGGTTGATTATGTGATGGCTTTAACCGGATTTGGTTTGATCTGTGAGTTTTAATATGTGGCCTTTTGCTCAGGGTACAGGTCGTCGGGTATGAGATAGACTTTGCCACAACGGTAGCCCATGTGCTTCTGTGGGTTAAAGGAGATTAAGTCTTCTCGCACATCAAGAGTGATGAGTTGCTAACAGGTTGCATACTATGATGATTGTCATTTCATCCCTGTGACTGGTCGTCTTGATGTATCGATGTCTCTTCTTTTCGAAACTTGCTCCGAATTTGATGGAACAACATTGAGGTGCCATTTGGTCCTCTCAACATGTGTCATCGATCTTGAGTGTCTTTCTTGGATGTAGTCTTTTCAGGTTTGGCCTTCATGAGTCGACTCCTACATTGAAGGAGTATGAGCGCCTTACAGGTTTGGCAATGGATCTGCCTTGGGCCAGGTCAGCCATCAGTGACTTGAGGCGACCATTCATAGGTATGACAGGCCTGAGGCGCCGGGTCGTTGTTGAGGAGGTTACTGCAGGATATGTAGTGTCCATAGATTTTTTGATTGATTGCTTTGGTAGGTTAGACAGCTATGAGCGATTCTCTAGGGATTTTATTAATCTGGAAGATGAGTGGCAGTTTGCACGATTGGATGTTCTGTTGATGTGCATCACTGCTTATCTGTACATGCCCCTGTATATGGACCACTTAGATATTGGCTTGATGGTAGTGGTTTGTGCCCTCAGACAGGGTTGTATAATTTTGCAGATGATATTAGCCGAGACTCTGAGGTCGGCTACTTTCTGCAGTACCCATCCAATGGGATTTTTCGGAGGTAGCGCCGTTACCCCCTCCTCACCTCTCCACATATTTAACCATTTCCCTTCTTCCACATCTTAAACAATATTTCAATCATTCCAACACAAAAATTCTAACACCCAATTGTTAGAATCTAACAAAACTCCCCCTCAAATTCCAACAGATTATAAAAAATGGGACTTGCAGTCACCAATTCATCCACTCAATCCCACCCCCGCACTCACAAACTGTTCCTCTTCACCAATTACATCCTCTTGGGTGCAGCTTCCAGCTGCATTTTCCTAACTCTCTCCCTCCTTTTATTGGAAGAATCCACCATCAAGACATGGTTCTTCTTGGATGGGAAGTGACCTTCTGCAGTTTTCAGCATGTTAAGCAGCTCAGGCAAGCTGACATCTAGCTTATTCATGTGAAAATTAACCACAAACTGCGAGAAGGTCTCAGGGAGTGACTGCAAGACCAAGTCTTGACTCAGCTCCCCATCCATGACGAACCCCAGCTGTCCAAGGCGTTCAATCAAATTGATCACCTTTAGGACGTGAGTCTCGACGGCAGTACCCTCGGTCATCCGAGATCGGAAGAGCTCCTTAGATATCTCATATCTAGCAGTCCTACTCTGTTCACCATACAACTCCTTGAGGTGAAGCAGCATAGCAGGAGCACCCATGTTTACGTGCTGACGCTGAAGCTCGTTATTCATGGATGCGAGCATGATGCATTGAGCCACAGATGCATCATCTTGCCACTTATTGAAAGTGGCAATCTCTTCCTCAGAGGCTGTTTCTGAAACAGATTCAGGGACAGTTGAATTTAGGACATAAGAAATCTTTTCAGCAGTGAGAACAATTCTCAGATTTCTTAGCCAGTCCTCATAATTCGGCCCGGTAAGCTTGTTTGCGTCAAGTATGATTCGTAGTGAGATTAGTGATTTAGACATTTTTAAAATTCTGCATGTGAAAGAAAACAACATTTTAGCAAACATTCATTTTATTAACTTTGCATACCAAAATAAATTTAGGTCTTTATTTTAAATTGGTATCTCCCACTATTTTCATCAAACTATATTACCCTCACTTATATAGTTCGGCAACATCTAATTAAAGATTTGCTAGTGAGAATAAGAATCCTATTTCAAATGTATATAACCTTGTGGATAGCACAACAAGCGATATACAAATAAATAGGTAGACAACTCTTGTCAATTACATCACCATGTAACTCCTTTTATTTTGCCTCTTAAATCATAATGGTCAAGTGTGTGCACATCCGAACTAAAATGATTTAAGTTAAGTCCAGCCTAGCACTTTCATAAATACAAAAAAGAAAAATGTTCGTCCTTGTGGATAGCACAACAAGACTAGATCGTCCAATTTTCTTGATAAGCATCAAATGTGATTAATTAACATCTTAAATACTCAATACTCGCCTTGTGGATAGCACAACAAACTCATATTAAATATTTAATACTCTATTAATTTATCATGCTAGAAGGCGACGTTCGATATTCCAAATATCTTTGAACGCTTCGGACTTAATATTATTTCTTTGAGGGGTTTGTTGTTATTTGTCTCATCTTATTTAGCGCGCATGCACATATATATATATATATATATAAAATACGCGTCATTTTATTAAACATGGGAAGCATGTTTGCATAAAATATAATATATATAATACTTAGCATGCACATATAGAATACTATATTCTACCAGGATTGATTATGAACTTTTATTCTATTTTGGTTCACTAGAGCCACCAAGTGAACCAAAAGGTCAAACCTAGGAGTGCAAGAATTTAAATTTAAACGTAACTATTACATTTAAACCCGGGCTCCATACAAACGGGTCTTCACGCGCTCCTTGCTCCTTGGTCTCCAATTTTTTCAAGATAATTCTAACTATTTCTATTACATTAAACTATTTAATTTAAATAGAAACCTTGATCAGCAGTCAAAGAGAAGTACATAGGAGGGAGATAGAATTTTACATCAAGAAAAAATTAGAGAAGACGAGGTACGCAGACCCCATTTAATAAAACCCATTCATTCAAGCATTCAACTAAAATAAAATCCAATCACATTGGTCAATAGTCCATAATCAATCCCTATTTATTATCATACATATCACCATATATATCAATAAATAAATATCCATCTCATGAATTAAAAATATTCCATATATATATGAGTATCATTTAATGGGCAATTTTAATTTGCATGAAATCCAATTTCAAGATTAAAATAAACTTTTTATTTTAATTATAAAATTATTAAGAATATAATTTATATATATAATATAACCGAATATATATATATATATATGGTCCAGAATATACATGAAACCATTCGTCCAATAAATTGAATCACTTTTTGAAAAAACGTGAATCATAATATTCAGGATCTCTTTTTAAAAAAAAATAATCCATGGGCTCAGGATCATTTTTGTTACTTTGAAGAGATTCATGTATGCTTTATATATATATATATATATGTTATATATATATAAGAAACATGATAATGCAGGAAGACCTTTTGAAATCCCTTTTGAAAATGCTGGATCACTTAAAATCGTGGGCCATTTTTTTAAAAAAAAATCGGTCATCCACTGCCTTTGTAGAACGAACAAATAATTCTAAATTCAATTCCCGAATGACCTTTTTCGTTTCTCATAAAAATAATTTTATACAATTAAAATTATGCCCAATAAATTATTCTAAATACATACCCATATGTATATGAAATCAAAATAACTAATAATTGCATAAAGGTTTGGCTTTGATACCACTGTTGGGTTTGTAAGAAATCGTGACGTAATCAAATTGCAAAAATTAGCGGAAGCATGGTATATCAGAGTTTAAAAAAATTTCTACAAAACCATTACCCAGATCATCCTTTATGCAAATTATTAATTTAAAACGATAAATAAGAAGTTATAAAATCATACCATTATAGAACGAAGCTTCCACAGGTACGAGTTCAACTCCTTGTTCTTCGAGATCTCCTTGAATTTCCGGGTTAGATTCCTTCATTTGATCAACGTTAGCCACCCAAGTGTTTGGCCTCTAGAGGTGATCCACCAAGGAAGATGAATTATCAAGAAGGGGGGTGTTTGGCTAAACCTTAGTTTTCTATCCTCTATAGAAAAGGAGTACTCTTCAACAATTGGAATTGCATGAAGTAATATCTATTATAAGAATCCTCTTATATAGATATTGGTCAACCCTTCTAATCCTATTAGACATGGGATTTCTTTTAATTAATTAAACTCCTTTAATTAATTTAGGCTTCCCACCACATGGGAAATAATTAATTAAATTCATTTAATTAATTTGTCTCCTAATCTTATTAGGAATAAATGAGAGTACTAATATTAAATTAATTACTAAACTCCTTTAGAAATTAAAATAATAATAATTATAATAATATTAATAAGACTCCTCTTATTAATTTATATTTAATATTTCCAAAATATTAAATAATAAATATTAAGCTATTTAATTTATTCTATCACCATAGATTAAATTAATTTCACTTAATGCATTATTACGATTATGTCATTACCTTCTTAAATAATTATTCTTCCTTTTATGGTGTGACCCTTTAGGTTCTCCATATTAAACCGGTTGTGAATAAATCAATTAGAACAATTCTAATCTTATTTAAATAAATAAATTAAACTAATAATCTATTTAAATAAATAATATTTATTCTACAATAGGGATAAGCCTCCCTAGCGATCAACGACTTTCCAGATAATATAGATTTCAACATTAATCATAATAGAACCTGTGAGTAAATAGTTACCATACAATTCAATCCTTCCACCATACAATGTCCCAATTAAATATAAGACATGAATTTACTGTCAAGTCTTATTTTATTTAATTATATGTATTTCGATTAGAAAATGCACAACTCCAAATAATGTAAATTAGAAACTCCTTTCTAATTTCATTTTACCTTGGCCAAGGATTCCTGGGTTGTCATTTAACGAATCACATAGGACATATCTCCTCCTTTACTAGAGGTGGTAGATTCTTTATTGATCATTCATTGTCTCCATATGTAACTCATTATACCCAAGCATACAAGATACTATGATGATCTCAAGTCCAAGGATCACTTGTACTACTATCACATTAGGAATTCCTATTGACAGGCGAGTAAAACTCCATTAGGCATTCCATAGCGAGTCACGTTCAGTGAACTTATTCTCCAATAAGCACCTACATACTTGCTTTAGTGTCTCCACACAAATGATTATGAGATCAATCATCCTCATCCAATGAGCAAGCAATATATGTACTAATCTATCCGGATTTACTAATCCCCTTTTTAGTAATCTCATGATTAGGAACTAATTTAGTTTTAGAGCTTTCTAAGAATTTAGATCTCATTGGCATAATCATCATCATGATTCTAAAAGCATTGCTTAAAACTATGGGTTATTTACATATTATAAAAACAGCACCATGTAGATAATTAAATGCCTTTAATAAATGAATATTTTTATTAATAAATAAATAAGATTGCCTCCAAAGTATATGCTTTATCATCATACATGATTGGCTTGTATGCATACTACTTTCATAAACTACCTCGGATTTGAAATTCGGGCTTGACAGAATTGAAATGTTAGTATATATACAGTTAAATATATACAAAAAGGGCCAAACCCAGATTGCAAAGATAACCTAGTCCGGCAAAGTTGCCAAAACGAAGAGTTTAGTGCATTGCTGGAGGTGACGGATCGTCAATCCGAGTTGTAGAAATGCCAGAAATTGAGTTTATGTACAAAAATATACCAAATTTTGACGAAAACTACCACGGAACTAAGTTTTGGGCATATTTAGAAAACGAAACTTAATGTTCAAGTGTATAAAAGTACGAAGAAGTAATATAAACTTGCTGATAGTAAAAATACTCATAATGGACTGCTACACGGGCTTTTTGCCAAATTGTAGGCTCTATACGTCCAAATCTACCAGTTATTTTCTGATATGTGGTAATATGTGGGTATTTCTAAGTGTTAGAGTGAAAAAATTTGGGTTTAGAAGACGCAAAAAAGTCAGAAAATCAAACGGGCAGAGGTTCGCTGCGTTTCGAAATTCTTGAAAATGAGGGGGGGTGGCCTCATATTTATAGACCAGGGAGCCTTGGCTCTACCTGCTGCTGTCGCAGGCAGAGGAGTGGCTCCCCTGGTGGGGCCCATCCATCCGACTTGGTCGTCTCAAAGTACGTGCACTCTGAGAAATGCGAGGTCGAAGTCGAAACTTTCTAACTTTTGATCGGAGCGTCCGTTTGAGGCATGCTATACCTTTCCAGAAAGCTCTCACTGAGAGTGTCACAATGACATGGGATAAAACCTTTTCCAGGTCCAAAAAATGGGTTCATAACCAGGTCTTCGATTCCCCGCAGTTTGCCCGTTGAGCTGTCTTGCGCTATTTGCACTCGGGATCATCGTTATGGTTTGTTCTAACCTTGATGGCATCAATTCGACTTGAATTTGACCAAATCGGATTAGGGTTAGTAAAATGACCATTTTTCCCCTTCTGGGGCTACCTGTAGTGTCGGCATGGCCTTTGGTTGACTTCCGGGAGTTGTTTCAAAGACTTGGATCCCATTCGAGTCTGATTGTCCTCAGTGTAGTCTCTGAAGTTGAATTGCTCATTCTAGGTTTTCCTCTGGAGATGTTGTAAAGTTTCAGGACTATTTTCGAAGTTAACTTGACTTCCTGGGTTGCGATCGGGGCTGACCTGTACCTCCCGGGTTGAGACCAGGGCTGAGTTAACGTCCCGAGACTGGTGTTCGACGCTGTGGTTATCCCGGTATTAGTGACTGGGGTTGATTTGAAAGGCCTAATATTGAGATTGGGGATGATCTGACGTTTGGAGATCGGAGTTGATTTGATGACCCGATATTGAGACCAGGGTTGATCTGACGGTCCGATTGGAGATCAGAGTTGATTTGATTGCCCGATATTGAGATCAGGGTTGATTTGACGGTTCGATTAGAGATTGAATTTGATTTAATTGCCCGATATTGAGATCGGGGTTGATCTGATGGTTCGATTAGAGATTAGAGTTGATTTGATTACCCGATTAGAGATCAGAGCTGGATTGACGGTCTGATTGGAGATCGGAGCTGGATGCAGGGTCCGATTGGAGATCAGAGTTGGATGGACGGTCCGTTTGGTGATCGGAGTTGGATTGACGATTTGATTGGCGATCGGAGTTGGATGGACGATCCGATTGGAGATCGGAGTTGATTTGATGGTTTGATTGGAGATTGGAGCTGGATTAACGGTCTGATTGGCGATCGGAGATGATTTGATGGCTCGATATTGAGATCGGGGTTAACTGGAGTACCGATATTGGTGATCAATTTTGACTGAAGTACCGATATTAGTAATCAAATTTGACTGGAGTACTTATATAGGTGATCAAATTTAACTGGAGTATGGATATTGGTGATCAGATTTGACTGGAGTACCGATATTGGCGATCGAATTTGACTAGAGTACCGATATTGGTGATCAAATTTGACTGGAGTACCGATATTGGTGATCTGATTTAACTGGAGTACCGATATTGGTGATCAGATTTGACTGGTTTGCTCCCCTACAGTATTAGTAATAAGGGCAGGAAATTTCAAGTGTCTACAGAGAATATAGTTGGGACTAGTCGGGGAATGGAGTGATGGTCCGAGATAGTGCTATAGTTGTCCTCACTATTTTGTAAAATAGTGTGATAATAATTGTAATGAGGACTTAATTTGAGCATTGATATTTTTCGTATTATATATGCCATAATATCTGTATTGCAGCTCACAGTCTGCATTGTCATATTTCGTACGACAGTTTAATGAAATAAGATTTGTATTTGAATTCTGTTACATGTATTTGGCGATTCAGAATGGGTTGTGTACTGGACTTATTTTGGGGGCGTCACAGTTGGTATCAAAGCTTAGGAATATGATCTCTGACAGAGATCTGGGAATAGAACTAGGAGGGGAGAGACGAGTAAAACCTTCGCTAGTGTGTCCTACCTAAGCTTATTTGTTATTCAATTGGTCGGTCGGAATATAGGGATAATATGTGACATGTAATTAACCCTTTTTTTGTGGCAGTATTTGAGAATGACATCTGAAAATCTAAGCAATGGAGCATATGAGACCATTGAGACACCGCCAATCAATTACTAGGATAATGTGCATCAGGAAGGCAATAATCCTCCTGTAAACAACACCACCGACCAAACGATGAACGATGGGGTGTTTAGGAGCTTTCTACAATTCATGCAAGACCAAACGAGAGAGACTCATGTCCAAAATATAGGTGGAAACAATGGTAATTCACGGTAAGTCACTGCTAAGCAATTCAAGGAGTTGGGACCGTCGGAGTTTTTGGGAAAGCCAGAGCCACTCAAGGTAGAAACTTGGATTAAGCAGATCACCAAAATATTTGATGTCCTGGGATGCACAGAGGAGCAAAAGGTTACCTTTGCCACCTTTATGTTGCATAGAGAGGAAGATTACTAGTGGAAATCTGTGAAACGTACACAGCTTTTCGCACTTAAGATGTCTTGGGAGAAGTTCCAGGAATTGTTCAACGACAAGTACTTTCCAGAAAGTATTCGTCATATGAAGGAGGTGGAATCCATCAAATTGGAACAAAACAATATGACTGTATCACAATACGAGGCCAAGTTTGCGGAATTATCCCGGTTTGCATTCTATTTGGTGGATAATGAGGAACGAATGACACGAATGTTTCTGAGAGATTTAAAACCAGAAATTCGTCAATACCTCATTTCTAATAACTTTGTTTGTATTCAGATGTTCTGAATAAGGCTCAATTATTGGACCAAGATAATGAGACTGTTCAACCAAAAGACAACAACCATAGTTGTACCGGTGATAACAGTCATCGGAGCAATGACAACCAGCGTGGAGCAAATTATCATGCCAGAAATGGTAACCACTTCAGTGGTAATCACGACCAAGATAATAGAAGAAGTGAGTTAGGGGGAAATTTCAAAATTAGAAGACATTGACACCAGCACCAGCAACCGATTCTAGGGGAGGGGAACGACCACCGGTCGTATATTATAAATGCAGACAAAAGAGACACATCAGTCTAAACTGCACACAACAATCCAAGGTGTGCTACAATTGCGGAAAAGAATGTCACGTAGCTCGAGTGTGCCCTATAGCGAAGTCAAGTCCAGCTAGGACGGTAACACCAAAGGCTGTCCCAGACAAGCCAAAGTCGGTGTTCAAGGGAGAGCGTTTGTCATGACTTTCCAAAATACGAGGAACCCAAACAAAGTTATCATGGGTAAGCTAATCATAAACTCTTGTAAAGTCTATACCTTATTAGATTCAGGTTCTACCCATTTTTTTATTTCACCTGCTTGTGCTCAACATTTGAACTTGACCCCTGAGAAATTAGACTTTGATTTATCTGTTGAAACTCCGTTGGGAGAAACATTCGTTATATTCACAGTTTATAAATCTTGTTTGATTCAAATTGGCACCCTCACATTACCTGTTGATCTTATCTCTTTGAAAATACTTGCATTTGATGTGATTTTAGGAATCGACTGGTTAACCACTCATCATGCTAAAATTGATTATTTTCGTAAGGTTGTTAGCTTTCATATTCCTAACCAACCTGTTATGCAAATTCAAGCAACCAAACCCCTAAAATCAATCACTATCATTTCAAGTCATAAAGCTATTCGTTTATTGAAAAACGGATGTCAAGCTTTCTTAGCCCATGTCATCGATTTAATAAAGAATACATCAGATTTGAATGATATTTCTGTTGTCAATAACTTCCCTGATGTATTTCCCGAAGAACTTCATGGCCTACCCCTGTAACGTGAAGTTAAATTTTTTTATTGACCTTGAACCCGGTACAAAACTCATTTCCAGAACCCTATATTGAATGACTCCTATTGAATTTCAGGAGTTAAAGGTCCAACTACAGGAATTGTTAGAGATCGGCTTTATTCGTCCTAGTACATAGCCTTGGGGTGCTCCTGTTTTATTCGTAAAGAAGAAAGACGAGAGTATACGACTTTGTATTGACTATCTGAAGTTGAACCATGTCACTATCAAAAATAGGTATCCGTTACCTCGCATTGATGACTTGTTTGACCAGTTACAAGGTGCTAAATTCTTCTCAAAGATCAATCTTCGTTCTGGATATCATTAGTTAAAGATTAAAACTGATGACATTCCAAAGACTTCCTTCAGAACTCGATACGGGCATTATGAATTCTTAGTCATATCTTTTGGATTGACTAATGCTCCTGCTACCTTCATAGATATGATGAACTGAATATTCAAGAAATATTTAGATCATTTTGTGGTTGTCTTTATTGATGACATCCTCATTTAATCCAAAAACCATGAAGATCATGAGCAACACTTGAGGCTGATACTCCAAAAGCTTCGTGAAAATAAACTATATCCCAAGTTGAAGAAATACGAGTTTTGTCTTGAGGAAGTAGCATTCCTTAGGCGTGTGGTATCGAAACATGGAATATCAGTTGACCCGGCGAAGATTGAAGCAATACAAATTTGGGAGCAACTTAAGTCAGTAACCAAAATACGTAGCTTTTTGGGCTTAGCTGGTTATTATCGGAGATTCGTGGAAGGATTTTCTCGAATCGCTACCCCATTAACTCAGCTGACTCAAAAAGATACAAAATTCGGATCGAGCGAGGAATGTGAAAAGAGTTTCCAGGAACTCAAGAGGAGACTCATTTCAGCACCTGTTCTGACAATACCATCTGGTTCGGAGGGATTTGTCATTTATAGCGATGCGTCAGGCAAAGGGTTAGGATGTGTTCTCATGCAACATGTGAAAGTCATAGCCTATGCCTCATGACAACTCAAAGAATATGAGAGGAATTATCCTACTCATGATCTAGAGTTGGCAACAGTCGTTTTCGCGCTAAAGATCTGGAGACACTACCTGTATGAGGAGAAAGTGGAGATCTATACGGATCATAAAAGTCTCAAATATTTCTTCACCCAAAAGGAACTCAACATGCGGCAACGACGTTGGCTCAAGCTGTTGAAAGATTATGACCATACTATTCAATACCATCCGGGAAAAGTGAACGTGGTAGTTGACGCGTTAAGTAGAAGATCATATGCGGGAACGAGTGCGATGCTGTCAACACAAAGGCCCATTTTGTATGATTTACAAAGGATGGAGATAGAGTTAAAGACTCCAAGGACCCACATGAAGATGGTAAATATACGCGTAGAACCAGCTTTAATTGATAAAGTTAAAGCTGCTCAAGCTACAGACCTGGAGCTGATGAATATGAAGAATAAGGTGCAAGAAGGTGCTATTCCAGAAGCAAGAGTTAAATCCAGAATTTGTGTTCCTAACGACTCTAATTTGAAGTATAAAATCATGATGGAGGCACACAACACACTATTTGCAATCCATCCTGGAAGTACCAAAATCTATCTTGATCTTCGACATATATTTTGGTGGACCAACATGAAGAGAGAAATCACGGAGTTTATCGTAAGGTGTTTAATGTGTCAACGTGTCAAGGCGTAGCATCAAGTGCCAAAGGGTCCATTGCAACCACTTGAGATTCCAAAATGGAAGTGGGAACTTATCAACATGGATTTCGTTATGGGTCTTCCCAAGGTTTCTCAAGGCATAGATGCAATTTAGGTTATTGTATATAGTTTATCCAAGTATACTCATTTCTTGCCTATACGAGAAGCTTATTCACTTGAACGTCTTGCTCGTATGTACATAAATGAGATTCTAAGACTGCATGGTATGCCAATATCCATAGTTTCTGATGGAGACCCAAGATTCACTTCACAATTTACGATTTATTTCTGCATATCATCCTTAAACAGATGGGCAATCGGAAAGGACTATTAAAACTCTTGTAGATCTATTGAGACTCTGCATTCTAGACTTCAAAGGAAGTTGGGACAAGTACTTACCATTGGTAGAATTCTCCTACAACAATAGTACTCAAGCAAGTATAGGTATGGCTCCATTCGAGGCTTTATATAGACAAAAGTGTCGTTCTCCAATATGCTGGGACGAGGTGGGTGAAGCAACATTGTTGGGACCCGAGTTGGTTGCATGACTACGAAAATGATTCAAATGATCCGACAACGTATATAAATAGCACAAGATCGACAAAAGAGTTATGTTGATCATCATAGAAGAGACGTTGAATTTAATGTCGGAGACCAGGTATTGTTACGTGTTGCTCCATGGAAAGAAGTTATGAGATTTGGAAAGAGAGGGAAGCTTAACCCTCGATTCATTAGTCCATTTGAAATCCTCGATCGAGTAGGAACTGTGGCCTATAGACTCGCCTTACCACCAAGTATGTCTCGTGTTCATAACGTTTTTTACATATCCATGCTACGTAAATATGTGAAAGACCCAAACCACTTCATTGAATTAGAACAAGACGAGATAGCTAAAGATTTAACGTATGAGGAGGTACCTGTCAAGATCTTGGTTAAAAAGGAACATATTCTACGCTCAAAGGTTATACCTCAAGTCAAAGTTTTTTGAAGAAACCATGATATTGAGGAAATGACCTGGGAGTTAGAATCTAAAATGAAAGCAAGGTATCCTCACCTCTTCAAAATACCAGGTACGTACATCAATTTCGAGGATGAAATTTCATAAGGATGGGAGGTTGTAAGACCCCAACTTTTATGAATAAAGATTTAATTTTCTCTACATATTGTTCTAAATAGTAAGGTGTTGATTTGTTATAATGTTATAGTTATGGGTGATTTCTGCAAATTTTACAAAATAAGCAAGTGGTCATAAAATATTCGTTGTGTCGAGGAATATTCGTTTGGTCGGGGAATATTCTTTTTGTCAGAGAATATTCGTACGACGGCGCAATCATTGGTGGACCCCACAACAGAATAACTGTCGGATATAGAAAGTGACAAAAATAACCTTTTTATAAAAATAACGGCAAGGCTTTTACCGTTAAACTGTTGAAATACCCGGTGATAAAGGTACAGTAATACGCGTTGTTGCACAGTAGCACACGGTATTGCACAGTATCTCTGATTATTGATTCTTACGAAAGAAGTCACTCAGTATTTCATTCAATAATTGTCATAGTAGTTGCTGCATAGTATCTCATATTATTGATTCAATTATTATCATAGTATCATTTGCACAATAATTTATATTATTAAATCATTAATTGACACGACACAGTTACTCATATTGTTATTATTAGCATTATTAACAATATCTAGAAAGTTCTATCAAGGAAAAGGGTTAGGTTATTTAATTGCGCGCCAATAAGGAGAAATCCTTATTGGAAAGCCCCCTCTTTCTTGGGAATGATCTGGTTGTCAATATTGTGAGTTATAATTTTAATGATAAATAGTTGATATAAATATTTCCATTATGTTGGGAATAATAATGTTAGTGAAAATTGAAATTTATTTCGATAATAGTTGATTTCTGTATATTAAATTGACCAAATGGGCAATTAATCGGATAAATGAGCAATTAATTGCTCTTGATTCACATGCAAGGAACTATTGGTTCACATGCAAGGAACTATTGGTTCACATTCAGGTACTATTATGGACTATTGTGCAAGATTGATAATACTTGAGGGACTAAATTTAAAATAGAGGTAAAGATGAAGGTACTAAAGTGTAATTAACCTTGTAATTTGCCACCTTTTTCTAGCCTATAAATACTCCTCCATCCATTCATTATTTCATAACATTTTTGAAGAGCAAAGTTATAATCACAAGCTATAGTGAGAGAAACTATAAAGAGAGAATAAGAGGAAAAGAAGAAGAGTATCCTACTACTACACTATTTCAGTATTCAATCTCCTACTGAGGTAAAGGATGTTATTTTCTTTCAATACTCGTAAGGGTTGTCATTCTATTCCTTATTAAGTTGTGGGAGTAACCTGTCTACGCGAATTCTCGCATGCATGGTGAATAACCCTTCGTATTCATTACTTTATTAAGTTGTGGGAATAACCTGTCTACGAGGACTACCGCATGCCTGGTGAATAACCCTTCGTATTCATTCTTTATTAAATTGTGGAAATGATCTGTCTACGCGGACTACCGCATGACGGGTGAAAATGCATTTGCAGTTTCTTATATTATTTCATTTCAGATTCCTAAATCTAAACTTACTATGGTAAGTATTGCTTCTATAATTCCTGAAATGATTAGAAATTTCTTAAGATTTTTGCTTCATCTAATATTATTTCACTGGAATATTGGTCTGAACTTCTTATTGAAATTTTAATCTTTTCATGTCGGGGTACTATTTATTCGGGTACTATTCACGACAAAATTGGTTTCTTTTTTCTGTTCAAATTATTTTTGATATATGAATATCATTCTTGAATTTTTCTCCACAATTGATTATTATGTTGGCAATTTGAACATTCTTGAACTTGGATAAATTAAATTATAAATCTCTAATATTTATCCTTGATCTCACTTCATTTGTTCTTTATATCATTTTTCATCATCCTCAGTCTTAAATTGTGGTGAAAGTTATCTTTGGCCCGTAGTACAAAGATGAACTGTTGATTGATGTAGTACAAAGATGAACAGTTGATTAATGAATATCTTTGGCCCGTAGTGCAAAGATGGACAGGTGTTTGGCATGATCATGACCACTAGTGATACAAACGAATATCTTTGGCCCGTAGTGCATAGATAATTCGTTGATTGGAAATATTTATTGATTGGTGTTACAAGAATAAAATATTGATGATGGACTTTTAAATCATATAAGATAGTAGACATCATTCTCTACTTGACTCTTCAAATGGATTATTATTTTCGCTGCAGTTGTTGATCTAAAACTGGTTGTTTATTATATTCTATCAGATTTTTCCCTGTTGAGAACTAAGGATAATTTGTTCTATATTATCTTAGTCATAATATTCTTTATTGGGCTAGTTAATCTCACCCTTTTCTTTCATTGTTCTCTTCAGGAAATGAGAATATAGCTGGGACTAGTCGGGAAATGGAGTGATGGTCCGAGATAGTCCTATAGTAGTCCTCACTATTTTGTAAAAGAGTGTGATAATAATTATAATGATGACTTAATTTGAGCGTTGATATTTTCGTATTATATACGACATAATATCTGTATTGCAGCTCACAATCTGTGTGATCGTATTTTGCACGACAGTTTAATGAAATAAGATTTGTATTTGGATTCTGTACCATATTTTTGGCGACTCAGAATGGGTTGTGTCCTGGACTTATTTTGGGGGCGTTAAAGTTAAACTCGTACCTGAGGAAGCTCGTATCTTCAAGGATATGAATCTCATCTTCTTCTTTTTGTTTAATTAATAATTAAGCATAAAGGATGATCCAGGTATATGGTTTGTAAAATTTTAAAACTCTTATTTATACGCTTCCATTACTATGTATGTAATTGTTGCATGCTTATGAATCTTACAAACCTAACAGAAGCTTCTTCATTATGTACTTATGAGATTTTACTATCTCAATCTGAAAGCGTCTAAACATCTCATTTGTATAAACAGCTGCTCCATGAGTTTCCAACGATGATTCAAGAGTCATAGTTCTCGTTCGATGACAAGTTGCGTAGTCAGCTTGTCTCTCTCTCATAATTTGTTTCTCAAGGGCTTTTTTTGAGTTTACGATAAATTCCTTGATACTCGTTGTCGCATTCACATACTCATCGAATAAACTATTCATTCTCTCACTCCTGGATGTAGTCGTCATTCCCGCTGCAAAAAAATTCTTTGTGTACGCTATGATCCATTTGTGCTTAACCTCATAAAGTGATTGGAGCCAATCATGGTCATGCAGTTCGTAATCTGTCATCAACGTTTTCCATCGCTCCTCAAATCTCGCAGATGTCAATGATTTATAGACACAACATTTAAAATAATGTTTAAATGTTGGGTATTCATCATACAATATATGTAATTTCTTTGGAAATTTGTTACTAATATGCCATGTGCAAAGTGCATGTTGTGTTTCAGGGAGAACCCTAGCAATCGCATTGCTCATAGCTTTGTCCTAATCAGTTATAATGGTAACTGGTGCCTTATTGTTCATCGTTTGAAGCCAAGTCTCAAAAACCCGTACAAAAGTATCCTCTATTTCATCCTTAATCAGTGCAAAACCAAACAAGACGGAATGATAATGATGATTTACCCACGTGAACGGAACAAACGACATAGAATACTTGTTCGTCCAATAAGTTGTATCAAATGTCACTACATCCCCAAAATTTTTGTACGCTATCATGGATCGATAATCTATCCACAAAATGCATGCGTTACGATGATCTTCATCTCGTTTGATATCGAAAAAATAGAGGATTTTTCGCCAAAAGTTTTTTCAGATATTGAAGTACTGCTTGGGCATCGTTTGAATCTATTGTGTCACATCTTATATCTAGCACAACATTCCGAATATCGTTATCACTGAAATCGACATTTTCTATCCCTCCTCCTATTCCACTAAAAACATTCAACATTTTACTTGACCCAACTCCAGTGCTGTTTAAAGTTTTAATTAAACTTCGAGCAACAGGAGTTATATTTTTCCGTGTTTGAATGAAATTTTTCTTGCTCAGAATCACCAAATCATGATTGTGAGTCAACTCAATTTTTGAAACTTTCCACGTATCTTCTTTCTTTAGATGAACAATAAACATTCTAGCTTTGCACATCGTGCGACCTATTGAATCCTTTTTTCTTTTGACCTTACTACCCTCAACTTCATCAACGTCTTGTTTCTTTCTTTCAATTAGTATTCTAGCTTTGATACATGTAAAAAGTCTGTTGGACAAGTTGTTTGAGTGGGCATATTTATGACTTGCTCCAATTTTTACTTCAAATCATGTACTACGTGCATAAGTTCTATAAAATTCTTCCGCCTCTTAGATAGTAGAAAAAAATCTGACTATGGACTTTTTGAATCGTTAATATACGATTGGTTCATGTTATGAACATCAATATTATCAATGTTAATATTATCTTGATAAGAATTTGAAGAACTAGAATTAAATATATCTTCAGCCATAATTCAAAACTTACCACGACGATATTGAGGAGCAAACACTTGCTTGATTAATTGTGTACTTTTCTTCCTTGATGTCAATTGAAGGCGGCTATATTATTTTGATTACTTTGGTAGGGCAAAAAATTTAAAAAGTATGATACACCAGCTATCTCTTAATATATTAGGTTTGTATAATATAATTTTGTTTTGTACTTAAATTAATTTTCTTATGTTTACTCGGAATAATTTGTATTTGACTCGGATATGGATTTGGAATAATGTGCAGGATATATTTGATTTGGAATTAACCTGTATTTGATTTGGAATTATGTGCAGGATATATTTGTGTTGCTGATTAGGAATAGGATGTATTTGATTTGATTTGGAATATGATGTATTTGATTTAATTTGGAATTTAATGTATTTGCTTTGATTTGGAATTTGATGTTTGTTGTTGTTATGATTTGGATTTGGAACAAAATTTGGGATGTTTGATGTGTTTTTGCTATGTGGTTGATTTCGTATGTAATGTTGTTGTTACATAGGATGTACTAGACTCCAAAGTACTAGTAATGCTAATATCCAGACTCCAAGGACTATTCTTTGGAAGGATATTACTTTGCCTAGCCAGTGGATTTTACCAAGTGAAGTTCCACAAAAACCAATTATTAATAATTTATTGAATCTAGAAAATATTAAACAATTTTCTAATGGTACTGTCAGAGTAAGTTTTGAACGTACCAGAAGACCTTTGATTATAGAAGAATTTACCAACTCTTCAGTTCCTTCAGTTATTTCTAGAAGAGACACTGAAGTCTTAAGTAATTTTTCTATACCTGATGTTTAACTAAAAGGAGTCTTGAACCAGGGTCAAACCAGTCATCCTTGCTATGCTCCTACTAATCTGGTAGAAGAAGAGCAAGATATTTCTCCTACTGCATCTGTAGGACTGCCCTTCGGATTTCGATGCCCCGGTTAATCATCAGTTAAGAGTCCTTAATAAATCATTTAAATTAGATTGGGATAATCTGGTTACAGATTTTAATTCCCCATCTAATAAGGTTAAGAGGCATGCTTTCCGTAACAAATACGAAAAGCATGATAAAGATAAAATTGTAAATAAATGGAAAAAATTTATTAAAATTGAGCAAGAGAACATCACATTTTATGATTGGTATGAAAAATATCATTCACAATGTAAAGTTCTTACTAAAAGTCAGTGGACGAAAGATGATAAATATAAAATTTTAGCAAGCCATCCTCCTTTAGAAACTGTTCTTTTACATGTTAAAAATACTTCAGTTGTTGTCAGTCCATTTAAAGTTGCGGATGAAAAAGCTGATGAAAAGAAAATTATTGAGCAAAATAATTTTACTAATCAGTATTTGACTACAATTGGTAAACAGTTAGATAAAATTGAAGAAAAATTTGATCATTCTATGGTTAAAAACCCAGATAAAAAACCTGATCAGCCTTTATTAACCCTCCTAGAAAAAAGAGAAAACATGGGATTACCTAATAAAGATTCTGAATTAGTTAAAACTATTGATAAGTTATTTAAAAAGATCAGTTCGAGTTCTGGAGAAGCCAGTGGTACTATTGCTATCATTGATCAGATTGAAGAATCCGACGATGAGAGTGTTAGTCAATCAGATATTAAATCTGAAACTGCCTCTATCCCAGATCTAAATGATCAGTTAAACAAGTTAACTTTTAATAATACGAGTATAACAAAAAATTGGTATTCTAGACCCATTCCTCCTGATCTTCAGTATGAAGAGAAGAATCTAGATAATCAATTTTCTGTTTCCTCTAATAAAATTTATGAATGGAATATTGATGGGTTTAGTGAACATCAGATTCTTACCAAAATGAATCATATGTCTATGGTCGCAAATAGTTATATTACAGCATTCAGTAGCTTAACGCAGCCTGAAATTGTTGAAATATTAACTAATGGATTCACTGGTGTTCTTCGTTCTTGGTGAAAAAAACACCTTGATGAAGATACTAAAAACTCTATTATCTATGCGCGACAACTAGATAATGATGGTCAACCTATCTTCAGAGAAGATATTGGTTTTGGTATTCCTGATGGTATTAACACATTAATCTTCACCATTATAAAACATTTTATTGGAACTCCTAGTAATATCACTGAAAGAATTCATGATCAGTTAAGTAATCTCACTTGTCCCACTCTAAGTGATTTTAGATAGTACAAAGATATTTTTATTTCTAGAGTCATGATGCGTAGTGATAGTAACAAGCCTTTCTGGTAAAAAAATTTTGTTAATGGTCTTCCTAACTTATTTGCTCATAAAGTTAGAGAGGAACTTAGTAAAACTTTGGGATACATTGATTATGATAACCTTACTTATGGTGATATAATCAGTTATATCCAAAAGATTGGTTTAAAAATGTGTATTGATTACAAGCTTGCTAAACAAGCTAGTAAAGATAAGAAAAAAGCTAAATATGAGCTTGGCACGTTTTGCGAATAATATGGTTTACCTCCTATTGCTCCCTCTAGAAGAAAGCATAGGAAGAAACAAATTAAAAAACGCAAATCTGGTAAGCATCATAAGAAGCGTTCTAGTCAGTCTAAAAACCAAGATAATTATTATGAGAAACCTAAATCAAAGCAAAAAACTCATAATAAGAAATCTAGTACTAAAACTCAAGACAAGAGTAAGATCACTTGTTATAATTGTGGTAAGAAAGGTCATTATAAAAGTGAGTGTAAAATTAAACAGAAATTAAGTCAGTTGAATATTTCTCCTGATGATACTGATAAACTTTTAGAGTTAATAAGGATTGAGAATAACATTGATAACGATGATTATTCTGATATTCCTTATTCCTCTGGTAATGATGAAAATAGTCAAACACACAGTGATGAAAATGAAGTCACTTTATGTACAGATAATTGCAGATTTGATTGCTGCAATAAAACTATAAATGTTCTTACCAAAGAAGAGGAAGAAAGCTCTTTGTTGGTAGATTTGATTAGTAAAATTACGGATCCGAAGTTAAAAACTTAATACATGAAGCAGTTAAAAGAATTGCTCACTAAGAACAATTCTGGTAAGCATAAGGTTATTAATGGTAAAGATAAGCCTATTATCAGCCTTAATAAAACCTTAGAACGGTTTAAAACTGTCGATAGAGAAATCACTCTTCCCAAATTAAACTAAGAAGTCAATAAACTTAAGAAGGAAATTGCAGGTCTTTAGACTGAGATTTCTGAGTTATGCAAAGATATGGCTGCTTTGGCGACTAAAGGTTCAGAACTTCACATATCTGATTCATCAGAAAATGATGAAGAAGCTGAATCTTATAATGTCAAAGAAGATGAGTCAATTCTTATGGTTCAAGGTAATTCATTAAAAAGGTTAAAAGACATTACCATTCAAAAATGGTATATTATTGTCTGACTAGTTATTGATGGAACTTTTGCGATTCAACTTTCTACTCTAGTTGATACGGGTGCGGATCTTAATTGCATTCAAGAAGGTTTGATACCTACTAAGTTCTATAAAAAACTAGTGAACGATTAAATTCTGCTAATGGTAGTATGATGAAAATAAAATATAAACTTCCTAAAGTTCATATTTGCCAAGATAATATGTGTTTTAAAACTTCTTTTGTTTTAATTCGCAACTTGACAAATAAGATTATTTTAGGACTTCCGTTTATATATTTATTATATCAATTTACTACTAGTAATAATGGTTTAACAACGGAACATTTGGGTCAGAAGGTAGTGTTTGAATTCATTACTCAACCCAAAGAAAGAGATTTAAAATTTATTCAAGATGAATCAGTTTCAAAATCTTTAAATCTGTTAAGTTGTAAAACTTCACATTTAAAATTCTTAAAACAAGAAATTAAATACAAACAGGTTGAAGATCTTCTTCTTCCTGAAAAGATTCAAGATATGATTGAAGAACTTCGGTTGTTTATGGTTAAAAATCTTTGCGCTGATTCTCCCAATGCTTTCTGGAATAGAAGAAAGCATGTTGTTAGGTTACCTTATGCTAAGAAATTCAAGGAACACTTAATTCCTACTAAGGCTAGACCTATACAAATGAGTCACCAGCAAATGGAGCTTTGTAAGCAAGAAATAAATGATCTTCTTGCAAAGGGTTTAATTAAACATAGTAAATCACCTTGGTCTTGTCCAGTTTTTTATGTTAATAATGAAGCTAAAAAAGAGCGAGGAGTCCCAGACTAGTTATCAATTACAAGCCTCTAAACAAAGTTTTAGAATGGATCAGGTACCCATTACCTAACAAAGAAGACCTTCTAAGTAGGCTTAGTAATGCTACCATCTTTAGTAAATTTGAGTCAGGATTTTGGCAAGTTAGTATACATCCCAGTGATAGGTATAAAACTGTTTTTACCACCCCTTTTGGTCATTATGAATGGATTGTTCAAGCCTTTGGTCTTAAGAATGCTCCTAGTGAATTTCAAAATATCCTTAATGAAATTTTGAATCCTTTTAGTCACTTCATCATTGTTTACATTGATGATATTCTTGTTTTTTCCAAGTCAATTGATGAACATTTCAAACATTTGAATTCATTCTTCAAAGCTATCAAAGTTAATGGTTTGGTTTTATCTCCCACTAAATGTAGTCTTTTCCAAACTAAAGTCAAATTTCTAGGGCATGATATTCATCGTGGTCTAATTCGTCCTATTCAGCGAGTTATCCAGGTTGCAGATAAGTTTCCTGATAAGATTCTTGATAAAACTCAACTCCAACGATTTTTAGGATCCCTAAACTATGTTGGAAAATTTTATCAGAATCTTCAAAAAATCTGTAAACCTTTGTTTCTTCATTTACAGAAGAATCCTCCTCCTTGGACTAATGAACACACATCCATAGTCCAACATGTTAAAAAATATGTTAAGGTCTTACCTTGCCTTGGCATTTCTAATGAATCTGCTTTTAAAATTGTTGAAACCGATGCCTTTAAAATTGGATTCGGTGGTATTCTAAAGCAGAAATTAACTCCTACTTCTTCTCAGCAAATAGTTCGATTTCATTCTGGTGCATGGAATCCGGCTCAAAGTAATTATAGTACAATTAAAAAAGAAATTTCAGCATTAGTTTTATGCATTAGTAAATTTCAAAATGATTTATTAAATCAAAGATTTTTGATCAGAATTGATTGCAAATCAGCCAAGTATATTTTGGAAAAGGATGTTAAAAATATAGCTGCTAAGCATATTTTTGCTAGATGGCAATCTCTATTAAGCATTTTTGATTTTGATATTGAGTACATTAAAGGAAGTTAAAATTCTTTTCCTGATTTTCTTACAAGAGAATTTATTAATTCAGGTACTCAAGAAAAATGAGTGTGAGAGGTGGCAGTAATACAGTTCGGCCCCTTCCTGGCCCAAGCCAGAGGCCCAAAGGAGCCGTAATCCCTCACCCAGTCACCCCAGTTACTCTTGTTGATGTTGCCAATAGGTATACTCTCCTTGGTACTGTTCCAAGACCTTACAATACGGTTTTGGCCCAGTCACCAAAGCACATTGATCATTTTGCTTCTTCTTCATCCAGTAACCCTAGTCAACTGCATTCCCAGTACGTCCCCATTTTTTCAGTCAATTTATTTCATATTGAATCCCATATGAAATCCATTGACGATCCAGTTAAATTGGCTGCCCAATTTTTCCCAACTGATTGGCACTTACTTCCTCTTGCTCCTTATAAATCCCTTGTGTATTATAAGGATATCCTTCTTCAAACACAGTCAATCTTAGTCAAACCCATTTATGATAGAAATAACGGTTCCAAAGTCATCTATCATTCTCTCTACATTAAACAGATTACTTCCATGTCTGACTGGGATAATCATCTGTCCGATCTTCGACAGTTAGATAATCACAATATCCAGTTCTGCTATTATGATTATATGGAGGCTTGGAACAAAGTCTTCTTATTTCAAACTCCCTCTTTCAGTCATTCGTGGTTCATTCAATTTGACCACAAATTTAAAAATCAAGTTCCTCATTGGTTTACTCTATGGTGGGAAAGATTCGGTCTCACTTACAGTGTTTTGCCTATTGAGCTCCAGTCAATTCTTAATCATTTTTGTTGTAGAAGTCCTCACAATCCTAAAAATGATTGTATTCCAGTTCTTCTTCAGTTTATTAGTAAATATAAAGTCCTTTGGATTCTTAAATGGAATTATGGCCTTTATACTCCTGTTGTTGAGCTAAATCTTGAGTCAACCAAAGATAAATCTATTGTCTTTCCTCGTATGGTTAGACAATTGACTTATGTGACTCGAGAGTTTTCTATTAAATGGTGGGATAAATTTGATATTTATCGCATCATTGGTCAAGTCCAGAAAGAATTTCCAGTAAATCCTACTCCTATTAATTCAATTCCTACTCCTAAGGAATCCTCTAGTAAATCCAAAAAATCTTCTCAGTCAAAATTAGATTTTGTGGATATTGAACACTGTTCTAATGCCGAGTTAAAACAATTAGCACGGCTCATTCAAAAATGAGTTGATAAGCTCAGTGAGGATAGTGTTCCTTCAATTTGCTTATCATCCTCGTCAAAATCTAGTCACGAAGCATCTAGTCCAGAAGATCCATACGGCAGCATCAGCCTCCAAGATGCTCAAGATCCTTTTGCCTAGGATGCCTTCAGTCACAGGTGTATGCTGGCAGCAGATAGAGACTGTTGCTTTCAAAAAAGTCATCATCAGCAGCGTGCTTCTTTTTCAAAAGTAGCCGAAAGTTAAAGCTAAAGCCAAGTCAGTTTGTTTTTCACGAGTCAGTTATCGTTTTGTTGCGTCATGATTCCACTGTCGGCCATTTGGTCGTTTTAGTCAAAAGTTGTAATTTATTTTTGCTTTACGCGTTTGTGTTTTAATCAAGAGTTGTAATAATGCATTTGTATTTAGTCAAAAGTTTTATGCGTCTGTAATAATTTACTTTTGTAAAAATTATTCGTCATTATTGAGTCTATAATCATCCCTCCTCTCCTTTCTCTTTATAAGGGAGGCGTAGTCATTTGTAAGAAGGAGGATTAGAAATCCACTAGAGCATTTTAGAAAGACTCAGATTCCCATCTGACTAATCTTTAAACCTCTTATGCCTTTTTACTTAGTAACCATGCTAGGTTTTTTATAATCGAGTCACCTTGTAAGTTTATTTCCAGTCATTTGTTTGTAAATATTTTGATCTTTCAATAAAATTAAATTGTTGTTCATTAACTACTGTTATCATTTCTTACAGTTATTACTATAGTTGTGATTCAGATTGCATGCGCACCTCTCTTCATCTCACATCTTTATGCTTTCGCCCTCTTGGTATCAAAGCTTCTTATTTCAAACTCCCTCTTTCAGGCATTCGTGGTTCATTCAATTTGACCACAAATTTAAAAGTCAAATTCCTCATTGGTTTACTCTATGGTGGGAAAGATTAGCTCTGATACCATTTAACAGAGGACGAAAAGTTTAAATAAAACTTTAAACTTAAAATAATTTTGAAACTTAAAGAAGATGACCGGTGATTCGGTAAAGTAATCTCTTTCTTTTATTTATAAATATTTGGGAAAGGATTACATTAATCTGGAAATGTTTACTAAGGGAGGCCGAAACCATAAGGGCTTCGACCTTCTTCTAACTAGAGAGAAGGTAGAGAGAAGGGGAAGAGAAGGAGGAGAGACCTCTATGAGATTTGTCAAAACAAAACCTAATGAATTCTAACACTTGAGTTCATTTAAATAGAAACTAAAGTTACCGGTTTATATTTACCGAAGTAACTTTTACATTTACTTAAAGTTAAAAGTAAAAACATTTAACTAAAGTAAGAAACATTTAACTTAGGTTAAAAGTAAATTATTTTTACATTTACTGAAGTAAAAACATTTAACTAAAGTTAAAAACATTTAACCAAAGTTAAAGTATTTACATTTACTTTTACTAAAGTAAATTACTTTTACTAAAGTAATTACTTAATTACTAAAGCAGCATCTGCTTTTACTTTCGGCTGCTTTTGACTTTGTCGGACGCACTGATTACATCTGGAGCATCCGATGACTGTGGGACCCTGGGAGGCCAGCATCGTCTGACTTCGTCTGACTGTTGAGGTCCGGCTCCTTCCTCGCCAGTTGGTGCTGTTAATTTTCTTTTCAGATAGATCACCATCCCCTATTCCTTCAACCCTAAAAAAAATCCAGGGATTCAATCATTTTTCCCCCAAAAAATTATGTTTAATTTTACACTCACTTTTATAATGACATTTCTTACCAAAATTATAACAAGTGATCTTACTCTTGTCTTGAGTTTTAGTACTAGATTTCTTATTATGAGTTTTTTGCTTTGATTTAGGTTTCTCATAATAATTATCTTGGTTTTTAGACTGACTAGAACGCTTCTTATGATGCTTACCAGATTTGCGTTTTTCAATTTGTTTCTTCCTATGCTTTCTTCTAGAGGGAGCAATAGGAGGTAAATCATATTATTCGCAAAACGTGCCAAGCTCATATTTAGCTTTTTTCTTATCTTTACTAGCTTGTTTAGCAAGCTTGTAATCAATACACATTTTTAAACCAATCTTTTGGATATAACTGATTATATCACCATAAGTAAGGTTATCATAATCAATATATACCAAAGTTTTACTAAGTTCCTCTCTAACTTTATGAGCAAATAAGTTAGGAAGACCATTAACAAATTTTTTTACCAGAAAGGCTTGTTCTATCACTACGCATCATGACTCTAGAAATAAAAATATCTTTGTAACATCTAAAATCACTTAGAGTGGGACAAGTGAGATTACTTAACTGATCATGAATTCTTTTAGTGATATTACTAAGAGCTCCAATAAAATGTTTTATAATGGTGAAGATTAATGTGTTAATACTATCAGGAATACCAAAACCAATATCTTCTCTAAAGATAGGTTGACCATCATTATCTAGTTGTCGCGCATGGATAATAGAGTTTCTAGCATCTTCATCAAGGTGTTTTTTTTACCAAGAACGAAGAACACCAGTGAATCCATTAGTTAATATTTCAACAATTTTAGGCTGCGTTAAGCTACTGAATGCTGTAATATAACTATTTGCGACCATAGACATATGATTCATTTTGGTAAGAATCTGATGTTCACTAAACCCATCAATATTCCATTCATAAATTTTATTAGAGGAAACAGAAAATTAATTATCTAGATTCTTCTCTTCATACTGAAGATCAGGAGGAGTGGGTCTAGAATACCAATTTTTTGTTATACTCGTATTATTAAAAGTTAACTTGTTTAACTGATCATTTAGATCTGGGATAGAGGCAGTTTCAGATTTAATATCTGATTGACTAACACTCTCATCGTCGGATTCTTCAATCTGATCAATGATAGCAATAGTACCACTGGCTTCTCCAGAACTCGAACTGATCTTTTTAATTAACTTATCAATAGTTTTAACTAACTCAGAATCTTTATTAGGTAATCCCATGTTTTCTCTTTTTTCTGGGAGAGTTAATAAAGGCTAATCAATATATATATATATATATATATATATATTACATGAATTCCAATTATTAATCAAAATTGGATAATTATACATTTATCTTTAATCATAATTTATCCATATAACATATTTCGTAATTAATTTCATCCACTTTCTTTAATAGTTTAATTACCATTAAATCTCATTTTCCTAGTATATGTATACTTTCATAATACGTCTTACATGTAATTCCAATTATCGTTTGATAATTTGTACATTTATAATTATGTATAAAAATCATTCCTAATTATGGAATTAAACCATAATTAATTTATCACTTTTTGTATAACAAATTATTATTTCAAATAATTAATATTTAAATCATTAATTATTTTAAATAATTACTTTAACTTAATCTCAACTAACTAATATTATTTATTTAATTTCCTTTACGTCTATATTTCTTTTCGTATTTAACTCAACTAACTAATTTAATAGTTAAATTCACTATTAAATATTATAGTCCAATAAATGTATATAATTCATAATTATATATACATTTTACATCTAACACATAAATCACATAAATGTATACACCACATATATATTCATACATTCAAGCTCATTACGTTTCACAATAAGAATTTTATTTATTAAATTTTTATTTTAATATTTTTTGAAAATATGGGTTATTACATCCTCTCCATAGGTTCTCTGTGGATATACCTTTTATATATTTAATAACTATGGACCAAATATTTTTTTTTCAAACTCATTTAATTAAATTTACAGTTAACCCTGGTAATTGATATCAAGTGTTAAAGTTGATTTAATTCATAAAGTCACACTTCTTAAGACAGTGAGAGTATTTAAAATACCAAAATGAATTTTTTCAAGCCAAAACAAGTATTTTATCTGTATATCTATACATATTAAAAGAGATTTTTGGCACCAAAATGATGGCCATATTCGGCTAAAATAAGAGATTGGGCACCAAAATGAAAAATATATACTTCATGCCAATTTCTCTTTTTGCACAAGCTTAAAGCCAAAATCTCTTTTTACATCACCTTCAAGGCAATTTATCTTTTAGCCACCAAACTAATCTCTCTTTTAAAAAAAATCTCTTTTGTGTAACAAAATACATTTTTGATTTATTTTTATCAAAAAACGGGCCAAATGTAGTCCTTGACCAGTTGACCGTGTCTATGATTTTGCTCGAGCCGAAGAAGACTATATGGCCAAGAGGGGGATCTATGGAGATAAAGGAGATACTAACAAGGGCGACAAGAAGATGAAGAGCTTCGATAAGAAGAGCTCAAAGGGTGATATATCTAAGAGACAAGATTGATTAAAAGCGCTCAAGGAGAGACTGGATACCAGCGATGCCACCCCATATCGTGGGTACTAATGGAAATCAAGGACAAGCCTTACATCCAATGGGCCAAGCCTATGAAAGGCAAGGATGACAATCGTAAACCTTCAAAGTACTGTGAGTATCACCCAACTAATAGGGATACTACTGATGATTGTTGGAGCCTCGTGGAGGAGGTAGAAAATTTGGTTAAGGTCGGGCACCTGGGTAATTACGTGAAGGAGGAAAAGAAAAGGTCAATGCATAATCGTTTAGGTCCTAAGACAGATGGAACATCTTCTGATCTCAATGGGGTAGCTTGAGTTATCCACACCATCATCAGAGGACCCTCCATTGGAGGGACAAGCCACAAAGCTAGGAAAGGCTATGTTTGACAGTTGGAGGTAAACCTCTCACAAGGATCTAACAAGAAGTTTCGAGTCAGGGACATCCCAACGCCACCTGTCACTTTTAGTGATGAAGATCTTGAGAACGTCGAGATTCCACATGATGATCCCTTGGTGGTGACCCTAGACATTGAAAATTAGGAGGTAAAACACATCCTAGTTAATAATGGTAGTCCTGCAAATATTTTATCTCTTGATACTTACACACAGATTGGGTTCTCCAACAAAGACTTGAAGCCCTTTGAATATATCTTATATGGATTTTTCGAACACCCAATCCTCCCAAAGGGGTTGATCACACTCCCCGTAAAGACAAGGGTAGATCCAAAGCAAGTTACAACAATGGTTAAATTCATTATGGTAAAGACTACCACCTCCTACAACATCACCAACAATGGTTAAATTCCTTATATGGATTCTCCTTGTTGACATAAGTTGGTCTTGGTGTTCCACCATCTGTTGCCAAATCAACTTCTTCTAATTCATTTTGTTGAGGCCTTGGACTATCCTCAAAGCATTCTGGAGTTGTTTCTACATTCTGCTGCACAACTTCTTCATTTGTATCACTGCTGGAGTAGGGGACACCTCCTGAGCCGAATGTTCCCTCTAGCTCCTCCCCCTTGCACCGTCACAAACGAAACATTACCTTTCTGTCGGGTTTAACAACCCTTTCCCATTTCGTCTTCTGGACAGCCTCTGATTGTGTTGCTCGCTTGGCATTTATTATGTTCATGGCATCTTCAGGGTCTGCTGCCCTCTTCTTTTCTCATTTTCCTTCCTTTTCCAGGTTTACCACTACTGGCTTCTTATTTTTGGAACATTCTCCTTGTTCTGAGGTCTTCTTCTTTTCTTTTTTTGCATGTACAAACTTATCCTCCTGCACTTACTCCTAGTTTCCTAGCCTTAGAGAATCAGGTTTTGCAATTTGGTTCTCTCCCTCTTTAGCGGTTGTTTTAGTGATGTGCGCCTCCTTCTCTCCAAAAGGATTCCTTGTTGTAGGTGTCTTCACTTCACTTCCTATCCAAATTGTTTTTAGGCATTGGTGAAAGACCGAGGGTACTACCCCATAGTCATTTTTCCAAGCCATTCCTAGCAACGCATGATATGTTGCATCCACCTCGATCACATGAAACATCACAGTTCCTCGGATCTTCCATACTTGCATATCAACCTTGATGTGTCCAAGGATTCTTGTACTTTGGCTAATGAGCCCTGTGATGTTTTTTTGTTCCTTCACAATCTTCTTCTCTGCAAAGCCTAACCGTTTAAACACGATATAATATTTACAGACGCTCCATTGTCAATAAACGCCCTCCGCACTTCTATGTCATTAATTATTGTTGTCACATACAATGGTCTATTGTGCGGATATCTTATCTCTCTGTCAGCTTTAGAGAAAGATATCTTATTTTTCTTCTTCTTCCATTGTCTTTACAAATCCTTTACTTACGACCATACATGTTTCCTGCGTCTCGACAACTTTAATGATTGTCTTGGTTGCTTCTATCCTTGCTTCCTTGGCCAATTGATGAGTGGGTAATATACCCATGATTTAGGTACTTCTAGATTTAATATTTTGCTTATTTTAAAGTATTTTAGGACATTTCACTATTTTATTTTGTCTTTTGTAGGTTAATGCAGGAAAAGGGCAAAGTAGGGGCGTTGTGGGAATTTCAGCATCATTAATGGCACTCTGGTAATTACTTCACAGTTCTAGCGCTGGGGCGCTACCTAATGAAGGAATCCCATCGCCCTGATGCTGGGAGGCAGAGTCAGTTGGTCGACTTTTGAGCTAGGCAGGGAAGGAAAGACATAATTCTATTCTAAAGAGGATTTCTATTGAAGCTGACTTGTGGTAGTCCTAAAGTATAAATAGAGAGGAGGCTAATGGAGATTATACACACATTCTTTAAAACAGAGCTGGAGATTGGATTAAAGATTACAAAGGAGCACTTAAGTATTGCAATTGGAGATTGAAGACTGGAGTCCATATCTGAGTTTTATTCTTCTTCTTTATTTGTAATTTAATTGAGATTTTTTCCATGGGATTTCTAGTTTTAATTTTCAGCATGAACTAACTTTTTAATTAAGGCTACAAATGAACCTTTTATGCTCATGAATTGATTATCCACATTAATCCAATTATTGATTCATATTGAGTTGTCTATCATATTTTGCATTAATTGCTTAATTATTTGGCCAATGATTACCATGTTACACTAGATTAATTCGGGAGATGAAATCTAGGGTTAGAACTAAATATGATAGCATGCATTCTTAGTTATCTACATGAGATAAATAATTAAGGTTGTGAATTGAATACAGATATCTCTTTTCACTGCATGTAACAATTGGGAATTGATGCTTAATGAATTTAATTCTTTTATTTTACATAGGAATATCGCAGGATTAATTGAGTTAGATATTTTTATTTGATCACTTGGAAAAGGGTTTATGAATACATTGAATTCCTGATAACAACTTATGTGGATTTAATAATTGGAGAAATTGGGTAATTGATTTATATTGCGTAATTGGGGATATTGTAGTCTTATGCCTTAAACATCTGAATCAAATCTTTGTGTTAAAATTAGTTTAGTTAATTGAAATTAGTTTTAATTAAAAAATCACAAAATTGGGTTGTTTAAATAAAATTGGATTGATATAAAATTAGTAGTTATGATTTATTAAATAGGATTCATCGTGGGTTCGACACTCTATTTTACCACTTTATTACTTGTTGACCGTGTATACTTGCACGTATTCATTGATTGTAAAATCGACCAACACCAATCCTTTTTGATTGAAAAAATTTCTAAACTTGGCTCCATTCATTAACGCCGCACCTGCAATCCTGGATCATCTTCCTCTCTTTCTTCCTTTATTTTTAAATTTTCCATCATTTCCACTCTCGGTGATGCACTCTGGGTAATAGTGTTCCATGTTTCTTTTCCTTTATGGTTTTGCAGTGGCTTGTCATGCACGCTACTTCCTTTTCTCAGTTCAATTTCTTCTGCTGCCATCTTCTCATAATATATCCTTCGCAGACTATAACAGTCCATAGTGGAATGTCTTGCGTATTGGTGGTATACACAGAAATCCAGTATTCTTTTCATCTCTTTCATCACAACAAATCTGGGCCTTGGAGGTTTCACCACTCCTTGCTCTACCCATTGTTCGTAAAGATCCTTGAATTCCTTCTCACTGCATGTAATAGCCTCTAAGATTGGCATTCTTGTATACTTGTCTCTGGGCTTTCCTTGGCTTCGTTCAAATTTTTTCTCATTATTCTCCCTCTTAACTCCTTGTGGTTTTGGCTGAGAATCTGCCAAAGCCACAGTTGTTATCCTCTTGCCCTTCTATGTAACCTTCACATGGCTGATAGGTAGTGTCATGATTCCTCCCAAGTTTTGTGCAAAAGACGAAAGAGTTGCAACTGAATCGCAGGCTTTTGTAATGAGATGGGTCTTGAATGCATCTAAAGCACCATTGTTACATATACTCACCAAATTCCTTTCTTCAATTGGCTCTGCACACTTCTATGCCTGAGCCTTAAATCTTTCCATATAATCTGACAGCTCCTAGTTCGACTTCTACTTAAATCGCATGAGCTCTACAATGGTTACCTATTTCTACACATAGAAAATTTTATTTAAAAAATTATAATTTTAGATCATCCCAATCATGGATTGACCATTTCTCCAAATTATAGTACCAACTGAAGGCACTATCCGTCAAATTCTTGTTGAATTCCCTCATCAACAGGTTGTGATTATTCACTTCATCTTAACCCAACCCTGAAAACATCCACTCCAAAAACCTGGCAATATGCTCCCTGACATTTCCTTTCTCCCCATTATATTTTGGAAACTGCGGGGAATGCTCAATATACCCTGATGGGTAAGGTTGTCTCCAAATGTGTGCCAGGTAGGGTGGAGTAAAGTCTAACTCCGAAAGTTGATATCTCTGCTTGCGAAGTTGATTAATCACATCGATCATATCATCCTTCGCCACGTACTGGCTCGTGGTATGGACTATGTTATGAATATTCATGAGAATGTTATTCCTATTTATATAAAATTTGTTTATGAACTTAATGAATGAATATGCAAATATGTTTGCATTGATGAAAGCTGTAAAGTCCTTAATAGATAATAGACAATATGTACAAGGACTTAGACTGAAAAGATCAAATGTGTTAGGTTGATCCTACATGAATAAACAACTTTATGAAGTCCTTCAAAAGATTACAATGTACAAGGACTATGAATAGAAAGATCAAGCTTGTTAGGTTGATCTTATAAAATGTAATAGATAGGCTCTTCTAATCGTGGAGCACTGCATGAGCCATCGCAGTATGCCAAGAGAGTTAAGGCAAAATCGTAGTCTATCAAGGCAGAATCGTAGTCTATAAAGATAGCCTCTCCCAGAATCGCAGTCTGCTACGAATACAACTCTTGAGCTCGTAAAGATAGCCTGCCGAGCCAAGTCAAGAATCGTAGGCTTCTCTCGAAGTCATGGAGTCTGCAGATCGTAACCGAGGAAGAATCGTAGTCGGGCAAGCCAGTCAAGAGATTGCAGATGTCAAGGCAAAAATCACAGTCTATTATATGGTCTACTCTAAGAGTCACAGACTACACTCAGAGTCGTAGTGTCTGCAGAACCAGAGCAGGATCGTAGTCTGAAGAACCAGAGCAGAATCATAGTCTGCAGAACCAGAGCAGAATCGTAGTCTGCAGCACCAGAGCCAAATCGTAGTCAGTCAAGTGCTCACAATACCAAGGAAAAATCGTAGAGCACTCCACGATTCTCAACAGATGAGAATTGTTGAAGTGTACACAAAGATCTCGCTCTCTGGTAAGAATATTCAAGGTTCAGAATGCAGTCTACTTGAAGAGTATCAAAAAGCATTCTTTGAATAGCCTGCAAGCAAACAAAAGATCGAAGCACCAACTCTATCAGCAAGGCTGATTGAGAAGTGAAGAGCCATTCAGGAGAAGTCTTCTACAAGAGCTTATCAGAAGACAACAAATGTAGTATCTGTCAAACCAACAGAAGACAACAATCGTAGTGTTGACGACAACGATCGTGGTGTTTTCCTAACAAGCAACATAGACTGATAAAACACCTACAGAGATATTGGCCAATCTGCAAAGGACAGACGAAAGGGATTGTCTATGCTCAGCCTCACCATGAAGAGTGACTAGGAGACCACATAGCTAAAAATTAAGAAAGTTTAGCATAACTAATCAGAAGAATCTTGTAAACCAAAGGGCCAAAACAGTCATCCCAGTTATCAGTTCCTGATGCGAGTCAAGACAAGCACTATCATAGAGCAGACAGCAAGAGCAAAGTGCAAGGTATTTCTACATTGGCAAATCACACAGCACTCTCAGAATCGTAGTGTTGTCAAATCCAGTCAACGTAAAACATCCATAGATAAACTACGGCCAAGAACATGAACGTCAGCATCAGAATCATGGAGCTTGTTCATCTGAATATTAAGATTCAGTAATGTCTCAATATGAGGACTGACAATCAAATGTTGCTGATTAAGAGTACCGATGCAGTCGCCAACATTCTTGGTCTGAATCGAGAAAACAAAAAGGAGAAATAAAGGTGACTGCCAACCTGACTTCTGAAAGTGACATCTATGAGGTGTTAGGTGAAACAGTAGACTGCTGTGTCAAGAAAGTCAAAAAGGAGCTGTCACATCAACTTAGCAGTCTGCATCAAAGAACTCATAATCCTTGAAGCTTTTCAAATATATTCCAACGGGAAGCTGATGGAGAGATATAAAATAGCTGAAGCTTCAAAGGTAAAGTGTTGTTGACTCTAAGTGAGTCCTACGGAGCTTAACAAAGAAAATGCCTCAGTGGCAGTGAGACTACCATAGAAGGAGTGAAGCACATCTGATGAAGGTCTTTAACTGCTAAAGGCTTCACTCAACACGAAGGAGAATGCTAACAGAGTGGCATCTGAGTTGAGAGCCGGAAGGCCAAGGAGTCAAGAACTAGAGTGGCAGATCTGAAAGCAGACCTCCAGAGCCACTCTACGTTTCACCATGAACAAGCTGAGCTGAAGAGAAGTAGATGCAGAGTAGAATATGCACACAAGAAAACCAGTGTTCAAAGGCTAATAAATACCAGAAGAAGTCTACCTGATATGCAAGACTTAGCAGTTCCTTAGTGGTGATAGTGTGTTGTGCTGAAATCAGATGAAGTCAAGCATCAACAACAAAGATCAGCTGCACCAAGGAGGTGAATCAGACTGCTAAGAACTTAAGGATGTCAAACTTAATGAACATCTTAGCAGTCCATCAGTCGTGATCAGGTCTCAATGCTGAATGCTAGAAGATCACAAGAAACTGCTAAGTACCAAAAAATGAACAAGCTGAATGTCATCTTAGCAACTCAGCACCAACACCAAACAAACAAACAACCAGGGCTTGAGGGGTCCTTGTCTTCGTGACTAAATCAAAGTCAAGTCTACTGGGCTTGCTGAGTACCGGAGGGTACAAGAGATTCTAAGTCTGCTGGGCTTAGTCTACAGTTCCAAGTCTACTGGGCTTGAAGAGTTCTTAGTGAACTAGAGTTCCAAGGCTAATGGCCTTGAAGGAATCTTAGTGATTCAGATTTACCCTTTCTTTAGTGGAATCCCCGCTTGTTGAAGCAGAAGAGTGGAGTAGGAGCATTTAGTCTCTGAAACACTTAAAACCCTTCGTGTCATTTATTTTATGTCTTTTACATTCTGCACTATAACTGCTATAACTGCTTACTACTAATCTAACAGTAGAACTATGTTTAACAAGATATTCTTGAAGGAGATCTTAACTAATTCTGCTGTGCATAATATGATTCTTCTATTTGTCATCTGCTAACTGCTTAGCAATACAAAAGAAAATGAAAAAGCTTTTGAAATTAAAAAGGATCTATTCAACCCCCCATTCTAGATCTATTGTGTGCCCCTGGGAACTAACAATTGGTATCAGAGTAGGTTCTCACGCTGTATCCAAAAGCTAACGCTTTGAGTTTGGTACACGGCACAAATAAGTTCTGAACTTAGTACTAGTTGTAAGTCATTTCTGAATGAAGATGAGCTCACAAGTTAAAAATTATACGTGTAAATGTGCATATCCACCTGAAGTTGTCCAGATTGGTCTCTGTCCTTTAATGCAATTGCATTCAGGCCAATCGGTGCCCATAGTCAATCAGCAGTCTACAGCCTATTGATGGAAAGTCAAGCAGTTTCGAGAGCAAAGAATTTGACATCCACTGTTCTGAAAGATGGAATGCCTATACATGCTATGAGATGCTTATCTAGAGGAGAAATGAGAATTCTTCAAATATGTATTTTGCTAAATCCATGTATCTGAACATTGAGGTTTGAGGGCGTCAAAGAATTCAAGTTGGCAAGACTTTCCACTGATCATAACTTCAAGACTCTACTTGATTAATCTAAGGCTATATGGAGCAACAACAGTTGTCAGTAGTGAAAATGCAAAGATTTGCACAACAATGCCTCATATCATTGTGCAAATAAGCAGGACAAATAACTGTCAAGAAACTGACAGTGTCAAGGTACGTTTCATCATCAATATATACATACATCATACTGCATCACCTTATGTGCTATAACAGTATTCTATTAAAAGATCAATTTCTTCCTAAAAAGGAAAAGAGAGAAAGTATATTTGAGGTTGGAAACTATTTGCTGACAAACTTTCTCTCCACCCATGTTTTAAGTTGAAAATAAAATTTTTGAAAGAAATCTGATATATGCCTTAAGCACATTTCAATCTAAGAAGTTTTTGTTGCTCGACCTTTGCTAATGGGTAGATATGTTTGTAAATTCATACAAACCAATGTTTTGTGTTTTTGATAAAGCATAGAGTGTGATCAACACTACAGGTGTATCTTGAGGGTTCTTGGAAGCAGATCAACTCCATTAACCAATAAGATGGAAATAATTAATAGAGCTGATCCTCACTCTGTGAATATTCAAAATCTATGAACATAGCAAAAGCAAAGGGTCTAACAACCAAAGAAAAAGATTAACATATCAAGAATGTTTAATTATACACACACTCACAATCATGCATTATAACTGTAATTATACCTCAAATTGATATATGTATGAATATGATTGTTGATGCTTATATGATGTAAATCCAAGAATATGAGGAACTAGGGTTTTTGAGAAAACTAACCTAGAAGGAGCCAAGTAGCCATGGGTACCAAGATAGAAATTCATTTAACCTGCAGGTACTTGGTATATCTGACCTAACTAGGGAAAACTGAAGCACATGACTTCAATCACAAAGACTCTACCAGCTGCAAGATCTAGATCCCTCAGCAATGCTCTCATTTAAGGTCATCCAATGCCAAAGCTTGCTCCTGAAGATTTGCTGAGTCCCCAAGAATGAAGATCTCATAAACTTAAATGGATTCGAAAATCCTTAGTATGATCGTCATGATACTTCAAAAGGAAGTTGGCTATTTATGTCAAGATGTAAGAGACCTTCCATGCTTATCCATGCAAAGCATATCATCTCAAAAGGAACATCAAGGAAGATCATATCAAGGGATCATAAAAAAATGGTGATGAAGTATAAATCATAGAAGTAAAACTCCACGAGTACAGAAGATGCTTATGTCTGAATGATAGAAACTACGTTCGTAGTGTCTAGTCAGCAAATCGTGGAGTAACCAGTTCTGAAGAAAATACTCTATGATAAAATGGAGCTGATTCAACCATGAAGATTCTAGCTAGAAAGAGATATTCAAGGCAACCTTACTTATGTATGAACAGAAGGATAGCCCATCTTTCTCTAAGATGATAGTATCAACTATAGGGTAGCGGTGATCTGCTAAGTCTAGCAGTGCTCATATTGACAAAGGAGCACATTAAAGCAAATCCTTCAGATCTCCTAAACAATTAAGGTAGCTAACCTTGATGACAAGGGAAGAACAACTGAAGATATGGAGGTGGTGAAGATTATGGAAAAGCAACTGAAGAAATGGAGGTGGTGAAGTTTAAGGAGAAGAAGAAGAAGTGGGATTCTTGCTATAAGTCCAGAGATAAGCTCAAAAGACAGGTCAAACTCTCGTATATATATGTTGACCACTCCACGAAGAACCAGTTCACTTCCAAGTCACTTCTGTTAAGTTCCTAAAACAGAAGCTTATCCAAACAACCACATCCCAGCTACAGAGTCCCAAAACTCTATGGCTGATGAACCAAATAAATCTTCATCCCTAGAAGTAATATCCTAAAACGTGCTACTGAAAAACCATATCAGCCAACAACCCCATTCGTGAAGTACCTACGATCAAACTCCTGATCATAGAGTAAAAGCAAGTTGACACCACGATCGGAGTCTATACAAATGCCAACATCAAAGAATATCCAGATTTGGTAAGTGAACTTCATGGCAGAGAAGCCCACTGTGATGATATTGTTACCACCAAGTCTAAGGAGCCCTTCTTCTGATAAGCGCCTCAGAGACAGACCTAACCTTAATTTTTGTACTAAGAGGCCAGCCCTTTCTAAGCTACCTTAACCTAGAAGAAGTGCTGATATAGAATTCATCACAAGGACCTCTGCAGAAGCATATAGTAGTCCCTCAGAAGAATACAAGATGCTGCTGAATCATGCAACTCCCCGTTGGAGATTAATGAAGAGTTGTTTGCTGAAGCATGGCTACAGATGACGATCGTCGAGTAGACAAAGAGATCGTCGAGCAGACAAAGAAATCATGGAGTACTAAAACTATGTCATCAGGCTACTCTACGAAAACTAAAGGAGTCAACGGTCAACTGAAGGGAAGTCAAATTTGAATGGCTGATCTGTTATAAAAAGTTCAGATGGTGACAAATCGTGCTCTTACACCTATCCTATTGAAAAGTAGAGGGAACAGTTATAAATGAAAATTTCAAATCTTTAGCAGGTAAACTTACAAGAAATCACCAAAAAGCTGTAAGTCTATCTAGCCCATCTTCCCTCTTTGAACCCGAATCCCTAAACATTCTCCAATAGCCTAAAATCTCTCAAACCTCTAAGCCATACTTAAATCGCCCTCAAATATCTCCTGTAATACTCCTAAAATCAAACACCCAAATATTTCTAACCCTTCAAATGGAAGATTGGCGTGTCATCATGGGTATTCAACTCGGCTCTAAGAGATTCAAAAAATCAGAAAAGAAGTTCAGGGATATTCTAGATCTTGTGAAGAAAGCTGGGTTTTCTAAATGTCTTGAATCGAACACCCTGATCTATGTCGACCTGGTGAAAGAGTTCTATTCAAATGCAATGATAGTTTCTGGGCTTCTATCTACAAAGTTAGAAGGATTAAATTTGAAGATAAGAGCTTCACACATCAATCAATTTCTAGGGTTTCCTGACCAGGGTCTGAAAAATCTTGAAGAAGTCGACATTAAAGAAGGAAAAAGGGTTATGCGCTACAAGAGGAACCCAAGTCTGAAGGACATAAAGAAGTAGGAGTTTCCTGAAGAGTTTGAGTTTCATGCAGAGATTGTAGGGAAGTGCATCATGAACAAAGATACTGCACATGATACATTGAGTGATCAGTAACTGAGAATCATGTCTACTATTGTCTTAAAGCAGCAAATCAACTTTGGAGCAATACTGTTTGACTTAATGTCCAAGTGGCTAGAAAAGGCAGAGAAGAAGAAATCAACAAATAAACCTCTCACAAAGGTTTTCCATGGGAGATTCTTGAGCATCATCTTGAAGAAGAAATTGAAGAACAAGATAAGGGATGATGAGGGCGAACCCCTTAATATTCACAAGGTGATGTCCCCAAAGCTGTTTGACAACTAGAAGAAGAATTCCATGGAGAACAAGAAGCTGAAGACGTATGGCAGCAGCAGCAAGGGCATTTCGAAGAAGAGGAAAGCAAGCAATATAGAGGATGAACTCTCTCACTCTGATGACTCCAAAGTTCCAAAGTCCACTTCTGAAAAGCCATCGAAGAAGAGAGCTAAGGTTGTGAAAAAGTCACCAGAGATCTCCCCAAGTAGTCCTTCTCTTTCTGCTAATGAAGAGGAATCAGAATCAGAAGAAGAAGAAGCACCTGGATCTCCTATTGTTGAACCCCCAAGAAGAAGAAGGACCAATTGACAACTTCTCAAACCAGGCCTCAAGAAGAAAGAAGGATCTTCAACAAAGATCATTGATCTCAATGATAACGATGATGATGAGCCTGAGACTATGGAAGAAGATTCATAGGGCAAAAGGAGGATGATTCTGATAGTTCCAACAATGATGAAAGTGAAAAGACTGCAAATGGATCTGAATCAGAAGAGGAAGATGAAGTTGAAGCTAAGGAGACTTTGAAGACTGCAAAGCAAGAAATGACTAGTGAGTCTATGAAAGCTAGCTCAGTAGAGGGTGATTGAAATGATGATCATATGCAGGAATCTACTGATGAGTCAGTTGAAGTGAGCTTGCACCAGTCTGACTCTAGATCAGGACATGAAGGAAAGGAAGCAAACTCAAGCTCTGAAGATCAGGGATCAACAGACTATCATGTTCCTTCTCCTACAAATGTTAGAAGAATATTAGTGGTGGAAGTATTTGATGAACCACAAGGTGTGCTACTAGGCAGAAGGGTAAACCATGGCAATGAAAGACTCAGTGTGGTAAGGATGTCCACATTGAATCTGCTCAACAATTTTTAAGACATGGACTTGAACCTTACAACTGTGCTATATGATTCTGAGAATAATCTAATAAAGTGGTTCTACCCTTGAATTCCATGGCTGAAGGCCTACACTGCTGGAGATAAAAGCTACATCAGCTGGTGTTATTCACACTTTCTTAACCTGGAGCTGATCTCACAAAACTTTCCAAGAGTTAAGTCATTTCTAACCAAGCTGATCAGAGACCAGCCTCACTTCAAAGTCTATCGTCAGGCCAGTAACATCTACATTCCCTACGATCTACGAAAAAACTTAGATGGTGGAAGGATCACATCAAAGTCTATGATCGTAGAGTCCTTACACTCTACCATTGCAAGTGATCTAGCTCACCCTGAGAAGTCAAACCTTGCTTCAGTAATCCTCTCTGATATCCCATCTTCCTTTATAGCGACTGGTATTCAAATCTCTTTGAGATTCTCACTACTTTTGAAAACATCTCTAAAAGTGAGAAACATGGTGTCCAACCAGCTGCTCAGCAGACGACTATCCTACCAGACTCTCAAATTCTTCAAGAGCAAGAGTTACTGAAAAACTCTGAAGAATTGGTTGAGAAATTCTCCTATATTGCTGAAGAAGCTAAGAGCCTGTCAGGAGGAGAAGACAGTGAGTTCCACAACAAGCTTCAAGCAACTATCTCAGATATATCTCTCAAGATTCAACAGAGAGATCAAATCTATCTAAAATCCATAAAGGGTCAAAAGGGAGAAGCTCTGCAAGTTTAGAAGAAAAGTGAAGAATCTATTATGTCTCTCTTTGAGAAAATAGACACTCTCAACCAGTCTCTTTCCCTAAAGCTAGAGCTCAGCCAGCAGGAACTCAAGATGGAAGTTGGCAACACATCTCACGTGATTGAGCAACTAATGTTTAATTTCCAGCATTTCTTTCAAGTGATTGATGACAAAAATGGGGAGAAAAAGAGGCACTCAAAGAGACGAATGAAGACAGAGGAGGAGAGCCAAAGCAGAAGGGTAAGGGAGCTGCAAGGAAAGAAGAAGAAGACAGAAATGGAGTCATCATTTGAGGGGGAGCAAAAAGAAGATGAATCCATGAAAACACGATGCGAGGGGGAGCCGAAAGTAGATGAAGCAATGAAGCAATCATCTGAGAGGAAGCATGAACGAGAAGAACAAACAGATGAGTAGCAACAATAGAAAGAGCATCCAGAAGACATGCAAAGAGAAGGTACATCTCTAATTATAATAGTATGTTCTTGATCCAGGACTTAGATTGCCATATCATTTGTAAATTAAATTCTCATCAATGACATTCATATTAATTGTTCTAGTAATACATTAGCTCATTGTATATTAAGATTCATTCATCTCATACATATGCATTTAATGTTTTTGTCATAATCAAATAGGGGGAGATTGTTAGGAATATACTTGAGAATGTTATTCCTATTTATATAAGATTTGTTTATGAACTTAATGAATGAATATGCAAATATGTCTACATTGATGAAAGCTGTAAAGTCCTTAATAGATGATAGACAATATGTACAAGGACTTAGACTGAAAAGATCAAATGTGCTAGGTTGATCCTACATGAATAAACAGCTTTGTGAAGTCCTTCAAAAGATTACAATGTAAAAGGACTAAGAATAGAAAGATCAAGCTTGTTAGGTTGATCTTATAAAATGTAATAGATAGACTCATCTGATCGTGGAGAACTGCACCAGCCATTGCAGTATGCCAAAAGAGTTAAGGCAGAATTATAGCCTATCAAGGCAAAATCATAGTCTGTAAAGATAGCCTCTCTCAGAATTGCAGTCTGCCAAGAAGACCACTATTGAGATCGTAGAAACAGCCTACCGAGCGCCTGCCAAGAATCATAGGCTTCACTCGAAGTCGTGGAGTATGTAGATCGTAACCGAGGAAGAATTGTAGTCGGACAAGCCAGTCAAGAGATTGCAGATGTCAAGGTAGAAATCGCAGTCTGTCATATAATCTACTCTAAGAGTCGTAGACTACACTCGGAGTCGTAGTGTCTGCAAAACCAGAGCAGGATCATAGTCTGTAGAACCAGAGCAGAATCGTAGTCTGCAGAACCAGAGCAGAATCGTAGTCTGCAGCACCAGGGCCAAATCGTAGTTAGTCAAGTTCTCACAATGCCAAGGAAGAATCATAGAGCACTCCACGATTCTCAAAAGAGAGCATTACTGAAGTGTACACAAAGATCTCGCTTTCTAGTAAGAATGGTCAAGGTTCAGAATGCAGTCTACTTGAAGAGTATCAAAAAGCATTCTCTGAATGGCCTGCAAGTAAATAGAAGATCAAAGCACCAACTTTATCAGCAAGGCTGATTAAGAAGTGAAGAGCCATTTAGGAGAAGTCTTCTACAAGAGCTTATCAAAAGACAACAAATGCAGTGTCTGTCAAACCAACAGAAGACAACGATCGTAGTGTTGACGATAATGATCGTGGTGTTTGCCAAACAAGCAGCATAGACTGATAAAGCACCTACAGAGATATTGGCAAATCTACAGAGGACAGACGAAAGGGATTGTCTATGCTCAGCCTTACCATGAAGAGTGACCAAGAGATCACAGAGCTGAAAGTCGAGAAAGTTGAGCATGACTAATTAGAAGAGTCTTGTAAAACAAAGGGCCAGAACAGTCATCCCAGTTATCAATTTTTGATGTGAGCCAAGGTAAGCACTATCATAGAGCAGACAATAAGAGCAAAGTGCAAGGTATTTCTACATTGGCAAATCACACAGCACTCTCAAAATCGTAGTGTTGTCAAAGCCAGTTAACTTGCAACATCCACAAACAAGCTACGACCAAGCACATAAATGTCAGCATCAGAATCGTGGAGGTCGTTCATCTGAATATTGAGATTTAGTAATGTCTCAATATGAGGACTGACAATCAAACATTGCTGATTGAGAATACCAATGTAGTCGCCATCATCCTTGGTCTGAATCGAGGAAACAAAAAGGAGAAATAAAGGTGACTACCAACCTGACTTCTGAAAGTGACATCTCAGAGGTGTTAAGTGAAATAGTAGACTGCTGTGTCAAGAAAGTTAAAAAGGGGTTTTCACGTCAACTCAATAGTCTGCATCAAAGAACTCATAATCCTTGAAGCTTTTCAAATAGTTTCCAACGGCTATATTCCAAATGGAAGCTGATGGAGAGATATAAAACAGCTGAAGCTTCAAAGGTAAAGTGTTGTTGACTCTAAGTGAGTCCTACAGAGCTTAACAAAGAAAATGTCTCAGTGGCAATGAGACTACCATAGAAGAAGTGAGGCACATCTGATGAAGGTCTTTAACTGCTAAAGGCTTCACTCAACACGAAGGAGAATGCCAATAGAGTGGCATCTGAGCTGAGAGCCGGAAGGCCTAAGAGTCAAAAACTAGAGTGGCAGATCTGAAAGCAGACCTCCAGAGCCACTCTACATTTCACCATGAATAACCTGAGCTGAAGAGAAGTTGATGCATAGCAGAATATGCACACATGACAACCAGTGTTCAAATACTGCTAAGTACCAGAAGAAGTCTACCTGATATGCAAGACTTAGCAGTTCCTCTGTAACGACCCCAAAATTCATACAATATAATTCTCATCCTCGATCATTAGCAATACATCTTTAATCTATCTTTACGTCATTATTCGATATTAAAATCACTAAAAATGCGGAATATTAAAATTTTTTATAAACTTTCTTTCTATATTGCCCTGAATCGCAACCTTAACATTACAAATATTTGATTCAATTCTATTACATGAATCGTTACAACGAATGGACTATACAAAGTCTTACATCACTAAGCAATATCCATTATACGTCGGATAGCTCAACTTACAACTTAACAATTAAGTTACAATGAAAACATCAACTACAATTTGAAATTTAACAAAATTAATATTCTTTAACATTGATCTCTATAAATCACTTAACACGTATATTTACCTTGCATCCTTGACCTGCAAAAATGATTATTTGCAAGAGTGAGCTCGACAGCTCAGCAAGATCTAACAGTTTTCATGCATCACATAGCACATAATTAACATGCTCAATATTAAAGTAACATGGCATACATGCTTTAATCACATATCAAATATAAAAATTGAGTTCCTTACTCAATCAACATTATTAAATCAATCAATGTAGTCATAAATTGACTTTAACATTTCATGCTTGCAACATATACAACATAGCATACTCTTTGCAATACAATTTAAAACAGTTCATAATATCATCAAGTTCACATAGAAAATAGGAACCGAAAGACTTTCCTGGCTCGTAGATTATCAATTATCGAAAAATAGCTTAATATAATCTGCTTCATGATCCTACATAACGTATTACCATACGCATCAATTATTAGTCACCTAGCAATGCTTATCAAATGTCTAAGTAAATAATACTTTATACTTTCTAATTCTCTTCTATTTACTCGTTTGACACTCGCTGTCAAACCTTATGTATAATTAACAATATCAGTTAATTATCACATAGCTAATCCTAATATTTAGTTATCCACTTTAGGTTAACTCATTCCTCTTTAACTCATAAGTTAATAATTAATTATCACATAATTAATCACATCACATAGTCATTTTACATTTCTCATGATTAATCAACTAATAATTACATACTCATTTTAAATTATAATTAAACAAATTATGATTTGAACATCCACTTTAATCAAACTACAATTAAACAATCATAATTTATAATGAATCAACTACATCATGCATTAAATCATAATTTAAGCATACTTAACTTAACCCATTACTTAGATTATAAACACTCAATTTTTATAAATGCCCTCATTAAATTATAATTATATAAATTATAATTTAAATTATACTTTTACTTTGATTATAATTATTCCAAATTATAATCACATATTAAGTTATAATTAAACAAATTATAACTTATAATCAATTAAACTATATCATGCATTATAATTACACAAATTATAATTAATCATGCAATTATCAATTTATAATCCATAATTAAACATGAATTTATTAAATTATAATTACATAAATTATAATTTAAATTAACATCTAATTGATTAAAATAAATCAACTAATATTCATTATAATTTAACAAAAATTATAATTTAATTTAAACATTTACTCTTGATTATAATTATACAAATTATAATTAATCAATTCACCATTAAACAATAATTCAATTAATACTTTAAGGTTTTCAAAACCTCTTTTCTTTTACAATTACCAAATTGTCAAATTCATGTTATCAACATGCTATTGCAACTTAAATATATGATCATTATTCTAGCAACAATGTAACTTAGTCATAAAAATAAACTGCACACTTAAATAAAACTCACTGCCTCTGCCCAAGACACGGCGCAGCTGCGCAGCCATAAGCCTTGGCACCGGCGCAGCTGCGCAGGTGACCAGCCTGAGAAAACCCAGTGGCGCAGCTGCGCTGCTTCTGGCTGTGCTCCCGGCGCAGCTGCGCAGGTACGCAGACAGAAGCAGGCAGTGCAGCCTCCCTGTTTCACCGATTAAACCCAACATGCCATCAAACGGCAATAACAAGCTACTAGAACAATGTATAGCATATACTTGATACAATACACTCATATAACATATCTCCAAACACAAAAACATTTAAATAACAATAATCAAGAGTTTTAGAAATCAAATTTGATATTTTCATAAAACTTATATATTTTATAAAACCATTCACTGTAAATCACTTTCTCAAGCAATTTAACTCTATATACATGCATTATATACGTAATTGAAGATAGCATCAAACAAATTCTTAATAAACATATTAACATATATCAATTTCATCAAACTAAAATCAACCATAATACCTAAAACTTATATGAACTCATATGAACATAACTTTTCTATTAAAACATGTTTCTACAATCAATTTGATTTCTAAAAATCATTGTTTATGGCATCTAATTAAATTTATAAACAGTATATTAACAAAATTCCAACATATATTCAACAAAATTACTAACTTTCATGAAAAACATTTTTACAGAGAAGTTCCACAACATAAAACACATTATTAAAACTAAATTTAGAAGTTATACCCTTTGATTATGCTTAGGAGAAGAAGATAATGGCTTAGCGAGAATTTTTTCAAGGTCTCTTTCCCCTTTCTTTCTCTTCTTCTTCCCTTCTTCTCTTTTCACTCCATCTTTCTCTGTGTTTTCTCTCTAACACAGACTAACCTTTGTTTTGTTCTTTTAACCAACGTATATACAAAATATACATACAACATATATACATAATATGTAACTTACAATATTAATGTATATAATAAATCCTATACTAATTACAATTAAAATAGAGGTTACACCTTTGAATTTTTTTTAAACAAAGCCCTAAGGCTTGTTTGGCAAAACAAGTTATTTTAAAAACAGATTTTTAGTAGTTAAGGTCATGTTTGGGTAAAACAGTTTTAAAACAAAAGTAAGGGCCTTGTTTGGAAAAAAATCATTTAAAAACTCTTTTCTTTATTTTAATAAATTCTTTTAACACATACTTTAATGCTACTCTTTAATTAATTAAATTTTAACATTCTAATTTAATTAATTAAAAGTCTAACATCAATTAAGCACATAAAATTATCACATAATTATAATTAATTGCTAATTATAATTGCATGTAACACTCATCACATTACTCATCTAATTTAATTATCTCAATTAAATTAGAACTATAACATAAAATCATTATATCAATTAAATACTAAATATTCATTTAATTAATATACTACACTTAATTACATTACTCCATAATAATCACATAATTATTTATTTAACTCAATAAATAATTCAATTAAAATATTTATTTACTCCAATAAATATTAACATTAATATTTAAATTATCTTCACATAGATTCACATATTTCACCATATATGACACGTATTCACATACTTAAACTCAAAACATCAGATAATAAGAATTTTATTTATTAAATTCTCATTTATAAATTCTAAAAATCTGGGATGTCACATCCTCAGTGGTGATAGTGTGTTGTGCTGAAATCAAATGAAGTCAAGCATCAACAACAAAGATCAGTTGCACCAAGGAGATGAATCAGACTGCTAAGTACTTAAGGATGTCAAGCTTAATGAACATCTTAGCAGTCCATTAGTCGTGATCAAGTCTCAATGCTGAATGCCAGAAGATCACAAGAAGCTGCTAAGTACCAGGATATGAACAAGCTGAATGTCATCTTAGCAGCTCAGCACCAATAATAACCAAACAAACAACTAGGGCCTGAGGGGTCCTTGTCTTCGTGACTAAATCAAAGTCAAGTCTGCTGGACTTGCTGAATACCGGAGGGTACAAGAGATTCTAAGTCTGTTGGGCTTAGTCTACAGTTCCAAGTCTGCTGGGCTTGAAGAGTTATTAGTGAACTAGAGTTCCAAGGCTACTAGCCTTGAAGGAATCTTAGTTATTCAGCGTTACCCTTTCCTTAGTGGAATCCCTGCTTATTGAAGCAGAAGAGTGGAGTAAAAGCATTTAGTCTCTGCACAACTTAAAACCCTTTGTTTCATTTACTTTATGTCTTTTACATACTATAACTGCTATAACTACTTACTACTAATCTAACACTAGAACTATATGTTTAATTAACAAGATATTCTTGAAGGGGATCTTAACTAATTCCACTGTGCATAAAATGATTCTTCTATTTGTCATCTTCTAACTGCTTAGCAATACAAAAGAAAATGAAAAGCTTTTAAAATTAAAAAGGATCTATTCAACCCCCTTTTTAGATCCATTGTGTGCCCCTGGAAACTAAAAGACTATTTGGGGTGTTGTAATGTATTACTGCAGTAGCGGTGTGTATGGTAAGGATATCGGATGATGTACACTTGCATCGTGCAAAGCTTGCATTGGTTGTACTTGTTGTCTTGTTCGTTGGGCATGGCTCGGGATAATCGGTATTTGCACTTGTGAAAATGCTGGGAGTGTGGTCAGGATGATGTTTGGTTGAGGTTAACTCGCTTCCAATATGGGTTGTGGTACTTCACCACTATTCTGAGGGTCCAAGTTGATGATTGGGATCGATTGATTCTCCGTTAATCGAGGTGCAGTCTGGTTCTCCTTTTTGTTGTTGTCGTTGTTGTTGTCCTCCATTCCTGCTCATTCTCCCTGCTAACTGCCTGAGAACATGGCCTTGAAAGTGGGGATTTACATCAACTGTTGGTGGAAATTCTCCATTTCTTCTTACTTCCTTTGCATCTCCAACATCATAGTCATCATCACTCCTTGTCCTCCCTGTACCTCTTTCAATGCCTTGAGCATCTCCAGTTGCACAGCGTTCATGGTTGTCTGCTCTCCACTTACTTACTTCCCGTGCTTTTCTGCCTGATATTTTTTTGTTGTTGATCATCCATATATGGTGATATTGAACTTCCTTCTGAAGCGTCTTCAAGGATGGGTTGATCGAGATCCAGATTCACGCCTTGGAAAACTTGATTTGGTTGCCTTGGAACTGGATCTGGCAAAGTAATGCTAGTTTTTGGTGAAACTCTTCCTGTAGTTCTCCCACTTCGAGTTGTGGGCACACCCTTAACGAATTCTACACCTCCCCAGCAGAGTCGCCAAAGAAATGTGGGCATTGTACCTTGCTAGGGTTAGGGTTTTATGTTGGCTGAGGAGGAAAGAAATCCACGAAAAGTACAAAATTGATTGATGAATTGAAAAGGGGAGAAGAACATGTGAGCAATTACCCCAATGACACATGGCAGAACTCTTAGGATCCGAAAGCCTACTGAAGGTATCAAGGATCCAAATAGCCTTGTAGGATTAAGAGAGAATCCACTAGTCTTCAATCTTCCGAAAGTCCCTTCTTCATAGAATGGAAGGAGTATTTATAGAGTTTCTTGGAAAGTGGTCACATGCCCTCAGAAAAATTTCAGAAATACCCTTAGTCATTAGAATAGTGCCCATATCGTCGTGTGCTTCTAGCCACCAATCCAATCCCTCAATTAATTCCCAAAATAAGTTACCTCCATAAGCCTTCTGCCTTTGGACTCATGGAAACTCCTCATCAATCTCATATTTCAAAGCTCTTGTTGCTCAAACCATGCTTTCATGCTCTTCCTTCTTTATTTGAGAATCTCGTCGCCGAAAAACCTTGGAAGAACTCAGCGTAGGACATAGGAGGTCATGCCCTAAGGGGCCGAACCTTAGGGGGGGCAAACCCTAGGTTTGAGTTTCCTTCAATTCTTTTCGTTCATTTTAGCCTTTCTTGGTCGATTTTCATTCTTTTCTCATGATTCTTGGTCCTGTAAGAAGCTCTTCTTGTTATGGAGATTCTAAGGCTAATCATTTCTTGAAGTTTCACAAGATTTTATTTTCTTTCTGCAGTCCGGGCTAATGCTCTGTCATTGCACCGATCAAAACCCTTCTGGTATGCAAATCGAGAAAATGAGGTAGCGCGTTTTAGGGGGCGAACCCTAGGGGGTCCAAACCCTAGGAGGTACTTTGGCTTTCTTTTGTTCATCTTTTGCCCGTTTTCCTTGTTTCGTTCTATAGTTCTAATCAAATTCAATTGAGGAAGAGATTGATTTATCTTTTCCTTAAGGAGGAGCCATCTTAGAGTGGTTGAACCCTAGAGTGGCCGAACCCTAGGGGCAAAACCCTAGGGTTTTCCCTTTGTGCTCATTTAATGCTTCGTTCATTAATTGCGATCTTGTTCATTCATTTTCGTCATTCATTTAATTATAGTGTGAACCCTAATTTGTGCATTTAATTTAATTAGGTCATGTGAACCCTAATTTGCACTTGGGCCCACACAAGCTCGTTAATATTTATACTTTGTGATTTTAATGATGACACTGCTTTATTGGGCTGAATTGATTTATTGAGCTTAATTTATATGTTGTTGGTCTATAATCTGTTTAGGGCCAGATTGGTAAATAAGTTTATACATGTTAAATGGATTGCTAAACTAATATAATAGGTATGGACTGATTGAGCTAATCCATAAAATGGGTTATAGTATGGGCTGACTTCATCATGGGTTATAAATTGTTATTCTGTTTTAATGCTCTATCTATATCTATGTGGCTTCATTTAAAGAGTCCAAGATTGCTGAAATTCTATTTGGCTATGAAGACCCATTCTAATCCAAATTGCAGTATGTTTCGAATTTGAAATACAAAGCTGAAACAGATTAATATTAATCTGTTATGGGATATATCTTTTATATATATATAGTATCTGTTGTTACCAAATTCGAAATATGAAATAGATCATTTTAAGGAGCTTGGAATCTGGGTTGTTGAAATTAGAGTGAAAGGTAACAGGTTGGTAAGATTAGCTTTATCTTTAATATTCTTTATTTACTTATATTAAACCTGTTATATATATATATATATATATATATGTGTGTGTGTGTGTGTGTGAATTAATATTGATGGACTTCTGTTAATATATATATATATATATATATATATATATATATATATATATGGTTACCAATTCAAAATGGATTTGAAGATTATCTAGGACTCTAACAATAATATTAGTTAAATTCTTTTTATTCAGCAAATCATATTACTTATCCATATTGCTGAGTATTATCTATCTGTTAGAGATAACATTTATCTGTGGAACTAGCCTTTGCAGATTTTCTATATATATTCTTACAGTGCTCGGCTAACAAGACTACAAGAATTCAAAGCTGAAATTATTCTGAAACTATCTGAATCTATTCAAATTGTTTAGTCATCCCTTAATTCTCAGATTGATAGCAGTCTTGTAACCTACTCTTGATATATTGTGTAATTGGATTTTAAGTCTAGGTTGGCTTGGGGAGTTATTATTATAAATTCATTCTGTTTGGCGAAGAATCAAAATCTCAGAGGTGAGAGCTGTTGCAGAGGTGCAAGGAGGGGCAGAGGTGTCCAGACGATTCTCGTTCTAACAGGAAGTTTTTAATTTTCTGTGTAATTATTGAATATTATATTAATAAAGTGAGTCTCCAATACCTTTTGGTATTGGACGTGGATGTAGGCCAATAGACTAGAGGTTTAAGAGCTGAACCACGTATAATTCCTAGTGTGATTTACATTCTGCATTTACATGCAGTTCAGTTGATTTAGCTTTCTGCAGATTTTAGTTAAGCTCGTTCTTTAAATTATACTAATACGAACAGGTATTACCCATCCGTTTATAGCAAACGAAGAACATACACTAATACGGACAGGGTTAGGATGTCCGTTTGTAAGCTGCATACATAAACTTTAAAAATTGACCATTGTAGATCACTATTAAGTATTTACACCTCTTCATCTCCTTTAGGTGTGCTAGTTACAGAATTACAAAGCTAACCGACATTTATATCGATTGATATTAATTGACTTAACAAATCTCTCAAACAAGCTTCTCACGCTGTTAATACTTCTTGATTCTTATTTATGTTTTTTTAATCAAAGTAAATATGACTATGCGAATTGCTCTTTACAAAGATGTTTCCTTTTCACTTGGTTATGCGAACAAAAGTAAATTATGGGTGATTAGTTTTGAGTTAATTAGCATATGCTGCTTGTCACAACTCTCTCAACCAAATTACTATAACACATGTTGAAACCAGATTAAGCTTTTGGATTATATCAATGGGAACACTAATCTGATTAACATTTACATTAACTACACACCCTTTAACTCTATAAGTAGAACACAAGGCGTCCTGGAAAAAGTATCAGCATACTATTGATTAAGGCAGAAATCCAGAAATATTTACATCATTACACCATGTAAAATAGAGGATTCGGTGGGGGTCGGGATGGGGATGGGGATGGGGGAGTAATAGTAGACATCAATAGAAGTGAAAATAAAGAATAGCTACATTAAGAATAAAAACAGAGGAAATTTGCAATTCACCCTAATTCTTGAAAGTTGTCATTCACTTTTAAAGTTGTCCTTAAAGTTTATTTTTCGTAATAATCATTATTTAAATAATTATTATTTTTTAAATAATTTTAAAGCTTTTTAGTTTTTTTTTAAAAAAATTAATTAGTGAAATTGGGTCTGGTCTAACTGAGTTGGGTTGAGTTGGATCAAAATTTGGTCAAAATAGGCCGAGTTGGGGTCATATCGGGTAAAAAGAATAAATTCGACAAAAAATATCACTTTAAAAACCTAATTTATGAAAAATGAATTTTAAGAACAACTTTAAAAATTGTTGACACTTAGAAGGTTATTCAGTCATTTTGAACCGTTAAAATTTAACGTATGATTTGTTACGAGAACACCCTAACACTACACCCATTTCGCACTTAAATCATTCTCATCATACTTGAATTCTTTTGCCATCGAAGAAAATTTCAGTAATTTTTTCCCTTCATATATAGCTTCCAAAACTCTATTGTTCACCTGAATTTCCTCTAATTTCAAAAGAAAACAGTTTTCTCCTTTTGAGATAACCTTGCACCAATTGATTAGTAGGAAACTCAGAATTGCTTCAATTTTATTCCTTTTCCCTTATCTTCATAGACAACCAGCCATATCAGCCGCTCCCAATCCTGTTTAATCACTTCTTTTACGAGCCTCACAAATTACAATATCCTTTTTCTTCTGACTCCATATTTTCTCTCTGGCCTTCTTTATGTGCAGAATGCTTTCTTTCCATGCATGATGATTTTGCTATATTCATCCATAGTTTCCTCCCTTTGTATATAAAATCATAGTTTCCTCCCTTTATATAAATTCATAGTTTCCTCCATTCCTCAAACTTCTAGCGTTCTACGTGAGAGTACTTCATAATGTAATTATTTTATATTCTAATAATCAGATGCTTTTAAAGGTTTGAGATGTGAATTTAGGGTTTAATAAAAATTTCCATTATGATACATTTTCATATGAAATTATTAAAGAACAAAAAAGTATATTATACTAGAATTAACATAAAAAGAACCTACAAAAAATTGAAATAAAATTGAGGGAACAAATTTTCATTAGGTATTTGCAATTAGAATAACATAATACAAAGAATGTTTGCACTGTTAAAAATAACAATCAAGCTGCATCCCGCATGCTAGACCATCAGTAGGAAATAACAGGGATACTTTGCTCATGTTTGAAAAAATTATCGGGATCAACCCTAGATTTCACTTTCACCAGCCTGTCAAAATTATTTTTGAAGTACCTTTTCCCCCATTTGCTTGCCTGTTGGTAGCTTGTCCTACCTTGTGGATTGTTTGTCCCCATCCAAAGATTAACATAATTCACATAAGCACTTCTGGGGGACTTGGTAACATAAGGAGTCAAATACCTTGCAAAACTTCTTACCCATTCAAGTATTTCAGCTTCATTGATTTCAGTCACTGCAAACATGTTCATCATATACAAGGTTCCAGCTCTATATGGGAATGGAAGAGCTGACTCTGAAATCTCGTCCATTCTTCCTCCGAACGGCGTAAACTGTAACGTTGCCGCTTGTGGCTCAATTTTGTACATCATTTCCCATAAACCTTGTACCCCTTTTTCAGGAATTGGTACTTCAGTAAAATCTGATCTTCCTTTGAAAGCAGCTGGTCTAGGTAAAATAGTCCTATTGAGCAAAATTTCTGGCGGCATGTCCACCTCAAAATTTGAGAAAAACATCATCGCCTGGACCCAACTGACCTCAAAACAATCTTCTCTCACCAGTCCTAACTCGGGAAATCTTTCTTGCATAACGGAAAGTAACTTGTCTTTTCCGCCAAGGTACAAGGATTCAAATAACATTACCATTGTTCTTTTATCGTCACGAGGACTTGCATCACTTAAGATACTTTGTCCAGTACATCTAATGCCAAGTTCTTTGGGAAACTTGGTCACAACAGATTGCCACTGATTAAAAGTATTTGTTAAATTTTGCTCTACAGTTCTCGTGACTTTGAAAACTGTAACAATTTTCGGAACAGGAACCAACTTTACCTTCCAAGAAAGTACAACTCCAAAGCTACCACCACCACCTCCTCTAATCGCCCAAAAAAGATCCTCACCCATTGATTTTCTATCAAGAATTCTTCCATGAACATCAATCAACTGAGCATCAATTACATTGTCAGCAGCAAGACCATATTTTCGTCTCATCATGCCATAACCCCCACCACTAAGTATTCCTCCAATGCCCACATTAGCCCACAAACCAGATGGAAATCCAAGGGTTTTTGTTACCTGGCCAATTCTATAATAAAGCTCACCATTTGTTAACCCACTTTCAACCCAAGCAGTTTTGCTTTTAGGGTCAAAACTAAAAGACCGAAGATTAATCATATCGAGTAAGACAAATGGTACTTGTGATACGTAAGAAAGACCCTCGAAACTATGACCTCCACTACGGATTCTAATTTCCAGATCATTTTTCTTCGAGCAATAAATAACAATTTGGATTTGCGACGCGCTCACTGGTGTAACAATGGCTAGAGGTTTAGGTGTCTCTGGCTTAGCGAGCCGCATATTGTTTACGGAGAGGAGCAACGTTTCAGTGTAGGAGGAGTTTTCTGGGGTGTAAATAACTTGGGAGATTGAGGAGTCATGAGAGTAATGAGTGAGGCATTGAAGGAAATTTTGCTGAGAATCATAAGATGAAACTGCTACTGCCCATGAAAAAGTTAACAAAAAAAGGAGGATAAACAAGGAAATCTGGGAAAAAGAATTTGCACTCTTCATTCTTGTCGAGGGTTAGTGACTTTGGTATTGGATAAGATATGAGAGAGGAAGATAGTATGCCTTGTATTTATAGTGTCTCCAGTCTGAAAAATAATACTAGTAGTATTGTTTATTAGGGAAGCTCGAGTGCAAGGGATAGTTGCCAACTTGGCATAGAAATTGGGCCAAAGTCAAATGTATTAATTGACTCTTACTCTGTACCTAAAAAGGTTTGTGACTTGTTAAAAGCTGAAGACAAAAGGGAAAGACTTGGCATGCATTTTATCGTGTGCATGGCAAAATTGAAATACTAAACCTATTGATCGGGTTTTATGTTGGGCCGTTGCCCCGTTGAAGTCATCTTATTTGGTTAACCAATACAATAAATGAGCTACTTAATTGGCTATCAATTAGGTCTTTATAGCCAATAACCAATTCCACCATATATATATATATATATATATATATATATATAGGGGTTGCATTTACAGCAACCACTTTATCCCACTCCTTATAGGAGCTTTTGACTCAATTTATCCTCCAAGTACAGTGGATCCCATTATAATAATGATTCCGAAATCCCATATAAAGTGGTTGCTCCCAGCAACCGGTTGCTGTGGATACAACCCCATATATATATATATATATATAAATTAATAGTACAAAAAAATGTGCTTCGCACAAGATCATAAATTAATTTAATTCAAAATTTATAATCAAAGTGTAAATATCTAATAAGCTACGTGATAGATTAAATGGTAACACATAATACACTTTCATAGTTTAAGAAATTTCAATTATTCTATTATGTAAATAATTAATTATCGATTTAATTTGAATTGAAAATTCAATACAATATTAGTCGACTTGTTAATTAAGTAGTTGTTAGTTTGTTGCTAGTTTTTTTTAAGTAAAAAAATAGAGCTTTCCATTCTTTGTATCCTAAATTGATTAATTAATTTCAATTTGAGAATGTCACTATTTGAACCCTAAATCCTTAATTATTATTAATTTTAGCAAGAACAACCGAACAGGTATATTCAATTCTTTCTTTGGCAGTGTGGAGGAGTCACTCTTAATTCCAGGTGTGAATTTAATTTTTTTGAATTATGTACTTATATATACTTTAGATAATTATTGTAGATTTTTATGCTTTATTTTTTTGATGAAATTGTTTGATTAAAATGTATAAGGTATACATTATATATCGGACAACTTCCTCCAAAAACTCTTCATTTAGACCTCATTGCGCAATAGGATGAGAGATGAGTGGATAAATTTTTGTCCAATCACATACATAGAAAGAGATATCTTTAATAATATTTTATAAATTTTTACAAATATGACTTTTTTGTATGCATGAATTTATAAAATTAGTATTCTTGAAATAATTTTATTTTAAATTTATTTTATGTTTTCCAATATAACATCTTATATTAACTAATTTATTGACCAAACCAACAAGTATCAATAAGAAGGAAAACTTCTTAGACATATAACTAGTCTTTACTTGGCAGACCAACAAGTCTTTACTTGGCATCAAGTCTTTATGTGGGCTATGGCAACGGTTTATATCTTATGGCGGCGGGTTTAGCGACGATTGTGTTCGTCACTAAAGGTGGTCCGCATGTTAATCACACACATAGGAAGCTATTTGTTTATATTTATATCAACAGTGTATTTAGTCAATGGGTTTACGAATTTGAGGATTGACATTAAATTTGTTGTTGGAGAGAGCTGGAATAATGATTACCAAGTTGTAATATATTTGAATGTCATTAATATTATTTCAATAAATACTCTTTATGTTATAAATTATAAAATTAATATCGAATTTTGCAAAAAGCTAATTTGAGATATTTAAAAGTTCAAGACGGGATTGATTTTTACTTCTTTTTTTTGAAAAATTAATCTTGTAATTAGTACTAGTTCTTTTAAATAATCTATGATTTTTGAAATTGTATTATCTTGAATTTTTGTAAATAAACGTAGCCTAAGGGTAAATAATAAAATAAAATAATACCCTTAATATTTTATAAATTTTTACAAATATGACTTTTTTTGTATGCATGAATTTATTAAATTTATATTCTTAAAATAATTTTATTTTAAATTTATTTTATTTTTCCAATATTACATCTTATATTAACTAATTTATTGACCAAACCAACAAGTATCGGTTACAAAGAAATCTTCTTAGACATAACATGTCTTTACTTGGCAGCGTTAAAGCTTGACTGCACAACAACGTTAAAGCAGGAGTCAATGGGTTTACGAAGTTGAGGATTGTCATTATATTTGTTGTTGGAGAGAGTTGGAATATATAATGAGATTCTGTAGCTTTGATAACGACTGGTCATATTCAATTGCCGATTACCAAGTTGTAATATATTTAAATGTCAACCAAAGTTAATATTATTTCATAAAATACTCTATGTTATAAATTATAAAATTAATATCGATTTTTGTAAAAAGTTAATTTGAGATATTTAAAAGTTCAAGACGGGATTGATTTTTACTTCTTTTTTCTTTTTATTTTTTTTGAAAAATTAATCTTGTAATCAATACTAGTTCTTTTAAATAATCTATAATTTTTAAATTGTATTATCTTAAATTAAATGAATTTATCAATTTAAATTTTAAAATATTTTAAATAGATTTTAAAATGTCAAAATTATTCTTATATTTTAGAACGAATATAATATAACAAATGATAAAGAGTAACGGTAGGGGTCTTTGTTATAATATGATTTCCTAAAAGGCTAAACTAGACCCATCTAAAGTCATAAGCTACAATGTCTAATCCATGATATTGTGGATCTTGGTTGGATGATGGATGTGATATGTTACTTTTATTGGCCTATAAAAGGCAAGCTCATCTAATGGAAAAATACACCAAGAAAGGGAGAAAGAAAAGAAATTCTCTACGTTTTCATCTTACATCTCTTCTTATTTCTTTAGTTTTATAGCACGTTATCAGCACAAACTCCAACCAATTGAGACGACCAACTTTAATAGATATGGAAGATATATGTTTAGCAGACAGTGCAATAACTCATACGATACTTCAAAGTGAGATATTTTTCACAACTAACCAAGGCTAAGGGAAACGTAGGAACTATCTCAGGCATATCAAATTTAATCGAGGGATTTGGAAAAGCTAGTTTCATGTTACTAAACGAGACACAGTTTTTCATCAAAAATGCTCTATATTCTAGTAAATCAAGAAGAAATTTGATAAGTTTTAAAGATATTCAACTAAATGGTTTTCACATTGAAACAACAAATAAAAATGATAATGAATATCTTCTCATCACTTCTACTATTTCTGGAAAGAAGAATATCCTAGAAAAACTTCATTTAATTTCTTCTAGGTTATATTCTATGAAAATTAGAGCAATTGAGTCTCATACTGTTGTGATTCCAAAATTTATAGATCCCAAATCATTTATGCTTTGGCATGAAAGACTAGGTCATCCAAGCACGTCTATGATGCATCGCATTATTGAAAATTCTACTGGTCATCCTCTCAAGAATCATAAGGTCCTTCCTATTAGTGATTTTCCTTGCGCAGCATGTTTTGAAGGAAAATTAATTATTTGACCATCACCAACAAAAGTTTATAATGAAATCCCAATATTCCTAGAGAGAATCCAAGGAGACATTTGTGGACCCATTCATCCAATGTCTGGATCATTTCAATATTTCATGGTTTTAATACATGCTTCAACTAGATGGTCTCATGTTTGTCTCCTCTTCTCTCGAAATTTTGCCTTCTCTAAACTTCTTGCTCAAATAATCAAGTTACGTTCTCAGTTCCCAGATCATTCAATCAAGTCAATTCGACTTGATAATGCTGCTGAATTTTCATCAAAGACCTTTAATGACTTCTGTATGACTATGGGAATCATCATTGAACATTATGTTCCTCATGTACATACACAAAATGGTTTAGCTGAATCCTTAATAAAAAGACTTCAACTAATTGCACGTCCATTGATATTAAGGTCTAACTTACCAACCTCAGTTTGGGGTCATGCAATTCTTCACGCTGCAGCCATCATTCGAGTGAGGCCAACAGCTCTTCATAAATATTCTCCTCTACAGTTAGTTCTTGGTCAGATACCCAACATCTCACACATTAGAGTTTTTGGAAGTGCAGTATATGTTCCAATTGCACCTCCACAAAGGACTAAAATGGGAGCTCAACGAAGAATTGAAATTTATGTTGGTTTTGATACTTCTTCTATTATTAGATATCTTGAGCCTTTAACTGGAGAAGTTTTTACTGCACGTTATGCAGATTGTGTAAGAGCCCAACTTTTATGAATAAAGATTTAATTTTCTTTATATATTATTTCAAAATAGTAAGGTGTTGATTTGATAAATATGAAAAATTATGGGTGAAATGTGCAAAAATTTTAAAATAAGCAAGTGGTTATAAAATATTCATTGTTGTCGGAGAATATTTGTTTGGTCGTGGAATATTCTTGTTGTCGGAGAATATTCGTACGACGACGCAGCTATTTGTGGGCCCCACAACTGAATAACTGTCGGATATAGAAAGCGACAGAAATAACCTTTTTATAAATAACGGCGTAGTTGTTACCGTTAGTACTGTTGAAATACCCGGTGGTTAAAATACAGTAATACGCGGTGTTGCACAGTAGCACACGGTATTGCACAGTATTTTGAATTATTGATTCTTACATAAGAAGACACTTACTCAATTATTGTTACAGTAATTACTGTTCAATATTTTATATTATTGAATGATATTTTATTAATTCAATAATTGTTACGTTGATATTTTTTATCAATAATTGCTACGTTGCTATTTTATATGATTGATTCAATAATTGCTACCGTTGATATTTTGTATTATTGATTCAATAATTGTCACTGCACAGTATTTCACATTATCAACTCAATAATTCATATTATTTGAATAATATTATTAGATAGTATTGACAATGTCTAAGGAAGTTCTGTCTAGGAGGGGTTATTTAATTGCGCGCTAGTAAGGAGAAATCCTTATCGGAAGGCCCCCTCTTTCCTGGGAACGACCTGGTTGTCAATATTGTAGTTCTGTAATATTATTTGTGAATAATTAATTATTGATTTATATGATAAGAAAATATTTATTTTGTGGATATAAAAGAAGGAATTAGTGCTGCTGTGTTTTTATCAGTATTTTGGTGTAAAAAATCATCCGTTTATGGATTTCGGATAATTTATGTTTGGAATTTGGAAAAACTTTCTTCTACAAAGTTGTAGAGAATTAAATTTCTTATGAAAAGGACATAGAATTTGTATTATTCTGACAAAAGGGCTATTTATTATGAATTATTGAAGTTTTAAAAAATAAACCATAACACATATAATATGGAGATTTATATAAACAAACTAAACGATCAGTTAATGAATGGTGTACTTTTATTAATAAATCAATGTCAAACATAAATAAACATTAAATAAATAGATAAATATGATTTTTATAGCAAAAAACAAATAATTTCCCGCTGACTATTAAATCATATCTGGCATGCATTTAATACCAATCACATCACAATGAGATTCAAAAACTTCAGCATGTAATTTTTTTGTGAATAGAGCTGCTAGATTTTCAACTCTTGTAATCTTGCATACTTTCATATCTTCTTTGTTCACATACTCTCGAATGATATGGTACTTGCGTTCAATGTGCTTCAATTTATTATGGTATCTGGGATCCTTTGATTGTGGTATTGGCTTAGTACCATAATCAAAGTTCAATTAAAAACTTTCGAAATCAAGTAGCTTCCTTGGAAGACTTTGAAGCTGCAACATATTCTGCTTCTATAGTGGAATTATCAATACAACAGTACTTAACACTCCTCCAACTAATAGCTCCACCACCTAAAGTGAACACATTCTCAAAAGTTGAATTTATAGTATCTTTACCACCCATAAAGTCTGAATCAGAATATCCAATAGAAATTAGATAATCACTGTGACAAAAAAACGTATAATCCCTCGTTCTCTGAAAATATTTGAGTATATGCTTAACTGTTGACCAGTGCTCAAGTCCTAGATTTGACTTATATTTGTTAATCATTCACATTACATAATAGATATCTAGTCTAGTACACAACATAACATACATTAAGCTTCCTACAAATGATGCATACGAAATAACTTTCATGCACTCTTTTTCAGATTCTATCAGGTTAAAGGTTTAAAATTACCCCTGTGATTTGGGCCAAAGTCCCACTTAGCCCTAGAATTTTTTTTCCAAAAATACCCTTAATGTTATATAACGTAGCTCAAATATACCCCTCCCGTTAAAAAAATGACAACTCAACAAACTGATGTTGGTTTATTTCTGATGTGGCTGAGATGTACCAATCCCCTAACCCAAATCAATAGCTTCTTCACTCCAAACTCTCAAACCCCACTAAATCGAAATAAAGTAATGACTCCCAGCCTAAAATAGAGCAATAATACCTAAAACCCCATTAATCCCCAAAATTCAACCCCCCATCTGAAATCCCCATATTAAATTTCATAAAACCCAATTGAGAAATTGGAGAAAATAATCAAAAGAGTCTGCCAGAGCAATTGGGTGTCCAAATCAAACCATAGTTTCATTCAGTTGCCAAACTAAGATCTAGAGATAACAAAACAACTTATAAAAAAGGCCCAAAATGTGGAAGATCAGTCGTGTATCAAAACAGAAATGTAAGATGAAGGAAAAAAATCACTTCAAATCGAGCCACACAAGACCACCAACAACACACACCCGTAGGCCAATACCACCATCACACACGCAGACTAGTAACAATTTTCATTCCACCATAGATCACCACCAATCACGCCGCACAACACCGCCAAAAGAAACTCAAACCCAAAAACACCACCACTACTTCAATTGACGGAGAAACACGAAAATACCAAATTGCTACCGAAAAAATAAAATTTCTTCTCAAACGAAGTCTAACTAGAAACAAATTCCTCCTCAAATCGTTGTCGTGACATGTTTGATGGAGTCTACCCAGATTCGTGGCCGTGAAACGAAAACCCACCAAGAAATCTCTCTTATTCTGTTTTTGACTTTTTTTTACTCAAATCGATTTTGGGAGTTTCTCAGTTTTGATATTGGATATATTAGATGTATTGGAAGTCATCTTTTGATTTTATGTAGCAATGGTGGATGAGGAAAGATGGAGAATGAAGAATGAAGAAGAAGATTAAACTCTAGATCACTGGAATTGAACTGGGGATTTGAAATGTAAAATGATCAGAAAGGGTTTTTTAATTTTATTTTTTCCCACGTCACTTGTTCAGAAATAAACTAACATATGTTTGTCTAGTTGTCATTTTCTTAACGGGAGGAATATATTTGAGTTACGCTTTATAACGTCAAAGGTTCTTTTATAAAAAAAAGTTTCAGGGCTAAGTGGGACTTCGGCCCAAACCACAAGGGCAAATTTGCACCTTTTGCCTAATTCTGTCGTAGGATAATGAATTGAAGAAATAGGAACTCTATGTCTAAAAGGTGTTAGTTTCTTTTTGGAATCATGCATATCATACTTAACCAAAATTTTATCTATATATGCCGCTTGAGAAAGGCACGACACTCTTTTCTGACGATCCCAGATAACCTGAATCCCAACAACGTATTTGGCTTCTCCAAAAACTTTCATGTCAAAATGATTAGATAGCCAAACTTAAACTTGAGATATAACAGTCATATGTCATTACCAATCAATAGGATGTCATCTACATATAAAAGCAAGAACACCACCATTTTACCTTCACTTCTTTTATAAGCACATGGCTCTTCGGGATTTTTTTTTCAAATCCAACTGATTGGATTACTTAATCAAATCTGACATTCCATGATCTCGATGATTGTTTAAGCCCATAAATAGATTTATGTAGCTTACAAATCATTCATTCTTGACCTTTAGCCATGAAATCATCTGGTTGAGACATGTAAACGTCTTCCTCAAGATAGCCATTAAGAAAAGTTATCTTGACATTCATTTATCATATCTCATAATCAAGATGTGCAGCAACAGATAAGAGAATTCTGATGGATTTAAGTTTTGCCACTGGCGGAAAAGTATCCTCGAAGTCAATACTTTCTTTTTGATTATATCCTTTCACAACAAGTCTAACTTTAAAGGTTTGAACCATCTCATCCACCCCTCTTTTTCTTGTACATCCACTTGCACCCAATAGGTTTTACTCCATTAGGAACATCTACAAGCTCCCAGACTTATTGGAATACATGGACTCCATTTCTTGTTTCATTGCTTCTTGCCATAGATTAACATCTCTATCAGCAAATGTCTCACTATAGCTACTAGGGTCTGAATCTAGATCATATGAGACAATCTCAGTAGAATCACCCAAAAGAGTAAATCTTTATGTGGGTCTAGAAATCATCCCACTACGACGAGGCTCTCTTGAGTTAGAAGATTAAAGTATTGTGACTTGTGTAATTATTGTTTATCAAATTTTGGTGCTGATTGCGATATCGAAGGATCTTCAGACATTTCCTCTAAGACAAGTATAGTACTTGACTTGTGTTCCATCATATAATCCTCTTTCAGAAAAATTACATTTTCACTCACAAATACATTCTGATTTTCAGGACTATAAAATAATCTACCCCTTGTCTCTTTTGGATACCCTACAAACAAACATACTTCTGATCTTGTTACTAATTTATCTAAATCTATTTTCCATTTTCGCACATGTGCAGGGCAACCCCATATATGAATGTGCTTCAAGCTAGGCTTACGCCCTGAACACAATTTTAATGGTATTTTTGGAACTAATTTAGATGAAATAATATTCAGTAAGTATATCACCGATTGGAAATCATATCTCCAAAAAGATATAGGTAGTGTAGAATAACACATCATAGATCTAACCATATCTAAAAGAGTCATGTTTCTTCTTTCTGCTACACCATTTTGCTGAGGAGTCTCAGGTGCAGACTGTTAGTTCCCAAAAACACGTTAGTTATCTTGAAGGGGGGTTGAATAGATATTTTAAATTTTTCTTGTTTGAAATACTTAATCAGTATTAATGATACTGACTGCAGCGGAATATATATTTTGTTTCCCTTCACGATATTGCAGTTATGGTATGATAAGCAATCATGACAGTTATAACAGTTATAGCAGTTAATGAGAGACAATGAGACACAATGTTTTAAGTGGTTCAGAGCACACAAGGCTCCTAATCCACTCTTCTACTCCACGAGTAGGAAATCCACTAAGGATGTCTTCTTACAACTAGATCACTTAGATCCCTTCAAGGCCAGCAGCCTTGGAACTTCACTTAGTTCACTTTTGAACTCTTCAAGTCCTCTGACTTGGATCTGTTCTTAGTTCACTTTTGAACTCTTCAAGTCCTCTGACTTGGATCTACTCTTAGTTCACTTTTGAACTCTTCAAGTCCTCTGACTTTGTACCTCACTTGAATTTGCAGTAGTTGTTTGAGGTGTGCTACTCAGTTGCAGTTCAGCATCTGTCTCCTAAAGACTGAGTAGCGAAGCAAGCTTTCCTCTTTTAGGATCGTAGTGTTGATCGTTGAGTGTTCTTGAGCTTTTCTCTTGATAATCTTTCTTATTGTATCTTGCTTGCTTAGTCTGAATCTTTGTCTGATGTCCTTATAAAGGAGCCATTCAAATGTATCCGTATGAATGCTCCCGTTGCTGCATTTAATGCTTCAGACGTTTCTGTGCAGTTGATGTTGACATATTGCTTTCCTACGGCACTGCAGACTGGCCCACTGACACAGCAGACTGTATCTTTCACCTAACACCTGAAAAGGTGCTTTCTGCAGGCAGCTTTAGTCCTTTCCTTAGCTTCTTCAATACGTTTCTTCGATTTGAACTAAGGATGAATATGAAAGTATTTGGGACTATCACTTTGTCAACGGCCATAAGCTTTTCTTCATTTGTTGCTCTTCTTCCCTTCATCAGAACTAAGATCTTTGATGCTGACTGGAGGAACACTACGATTATGGTCATCGTGACATAATCGTTGTGTGTTGGCTTTGGACAGCTTGATTCAGACTTGATCGTAGAGAACACTACGATTTCTCTTAAGATCTTGGTAGATTACGATTACTTGCTTGCTTGTCTTGCAGACTCCACACTTTGGATAGCACGCTGCGATTCTTAACTTGGCTCGGCAGATGCTCTTCAACTTTATGATTCTCAGTGTGGCTTCCAAGGCAGACTACGATTCTTTGATGCTTTCACTTAAGCTCAACGGATCTTGCCTTGACCTCTGCAGACTTGATTCTTTGGCAGACTACTATTCTGGACATCTTCATTTTTAGCTTCACGATTCTGCCTTTTCTTCTGCAGACTCGAATCTCTTGGCAAACTACGATTCTTGATATCTTCGTTCAAGCTCCACGATTCTGCCTTTTCTTCTGCAGACTTCGAATCTCTTGGCAGACTACGATTCTTGATATCTTCGTTCAAGCTCCACGATTCTGCCTTGTCTTCTGCAGACTCAAATCTCTTGACAGACTATAATTCTGGATGTCATCGTTTAAGCTCCACGATTCTACCTTGTCATCTGCATGCTACCTTTGACAGACTACGATTCTGTCAAGGCTTTAACTTTTACAGTTCAAAATAGATCAACCTAACAAGTTTGATCTTTCTTCTATACATTTATTTACATAAATGATAAACACTAAAGCTCAGATCAACCTAACAGTTTTGATCTATCATCTAAGTCCTTGTACAATGATTCTCTTAAGGGCTGTACGCTTAAGCATTTATATTTATTTTCAATATCAAATCTGAATATGCAATTCCCAACACAGACAACTATGATACTATTACATTTTCAGACATGTAATTCTTGAATTCTGTAATAAGGTATTCACCACATCGATCAGATCGAAGGGTCTTTATGTATTTACCCGTTTGTTTTTCAACTTCTGCCATAAACTCTTTGAATTTTTCAAAAGCTTCAGACTTGTAATGCATTAGGTATACATAACTAAATTGATGAGTTTTCAACTTTTAGAAATATTTTAATGATAACAATAATTAGTAAATAGGTTAAGTAAAAGGATAGAATCCTCTCAATATGATTTATATATATTTGTTTTTAATTATCTTATTTACTTTGGCCAAAAATATTTTCTAATTGAATTAATATTTTTCTTGACCTTGATAATTTAATATCAAGTGTTAAAAATATTAATTTACAAAGTAACATTTCCTAGAGCAAGGAGAGATCCTATTTCTCTTAAATAATTTTTCTTCACTAAAAGTTTTTCAAAATAATATATGATATATATAAGCTATTTTGAAAACAAAAGGCCTTGGCCTGTCTTCTTTCATCCGTTGACACACATGTGGGAGTATTGAAAATATAAGTAATATATGTGTATGGCATATGTGCTTAAATGAGGGAACAAATGGGAGGAGTAAAACCTTATTAGCGTTTTCTGTATGTTTGCAACATGTGTTAGATATTTTGAGTCTTTGAATATTCAAAGAGACATGAGCTAAAGGATTGTAAGCAACCTTTTTGCATGGGTTAAGTTTTAAAATTAAAAATTGTCAGTATGAAACTTTTGCTTAGCAATTTGTGGATCATCAAACAATTAAATCCTAGCCTCTCATTTTTAATCAAACTCATCCGAGCTGTTAGTTTCAAAATAAATTTCCAAATTAAAAGTATACCCTTGGCTCAAAACTTTCTATAAATATGAAACGTTTTCTTCATTTCTAACTTGTCAATTTCCAAGAAAATAAAAGTTTACTATCTCATTGTCTACATATTCTCTCTAAAAAGCTTTTTCTCTCTTCTACTCAAAGTTCTGTTTTTTTAAGAAGAAAAATTGGTCAAAGTTTTTGAGATAAGTTATTGAATTGATTTATATACATTATCTCATACTTGTTTACAATTATAGATGTACACATTTATAAATTGTTATACACATTCATATAAATAAAAAGTCAATTTTAGATACCAAAATTTGGAAATATTCCTTAAATAAGAATATCATTCAAATGGTGTTTAAAGTTCTAAGTGACATTTTATTGTTATAGTTGATTTATATAAATATCGTAAATTAGATCTGCTTTAGATACTGAAATTTGGAGCTATTCTTTAAACAAGAATATCATTTGAATAGTGTTTAAAGTTCTAAGTGGTCTATCGAAAATATTTATATAAGTATTAATTGTGAAATTTTAAATTCGGTCAGTTTTAGATACCGAAATTCGGAGGTATTCTTTAAACAAGAATATCATTCGAAGGATGTTTAAAGTTCTAAGTGACCTTATTCAATATTCACATAATAGATAAAATATATTATTATATATTTTTGAGTTAAACAGATTTATTTGTTATATGAAGTATTACTTAATTGATTAAACTATTATACTTGATATTTAACATCACAAGTATTTTGCACATAAAATAAAATCACTTATTCTTAATTACTTGTTGTATAATGTAAAAGTTATTTAAACTTTTATATCATAAACTTCAGTAAATATATTTGCTTAAAAAAGAAGCATATCACTTACTATAAAAGTTATTTAAACTTTTATATCTGAAACTGAAGTTATATCTGTTTAACATAGAAACACATTCTTTATTTATAAAGAAAAGTAAATCTTTATAAATCTACAAAACATTATATATCTGCTTATACAAAAGCACATTTGATTCAAGCTTAACTTTATACATCTGCTTATTCAGAAGCAATTTTATACAAATATAAAAGTTATATAAACTTTTATAACTATGCATAAATTTACATATTTACTTATATAGAAGCATTCTTTGATCTGATCATAAATTAATATCTGCTTACAAAGAAGCATATTTACGCAAGTATAAAAGTCTTTGAACTTTTATAAACATATATGATCTTTAATTGTTATATGCTTATTTGAGAAGCTTCAATTATAAAAATTATTTAAACTTTCGTATATCTATACTGAATTTTATCTGTTTATATTAGAAGCAAAATTCCGTCAAATATTTTGTAAAAATAGAAAAGGGTAGAGTTGGTTTATTTTATGTACATGTGAGAAAGACGAGTAATTCTTTGACCAATACTGTAATAGCTCAGAAAATTCTATGTAATATTTAGATATTATAATGACAATTTTGTGTCTAAATTTTTTTATATAAAATTGTTGTGAAATTATTATTATTAAATACTTAATAAATAATTTCGTAATTCCAATGAGATATGGAAAAAGAATGTGGAATGAATATACATTATTATAATAGTATATTTATATTAAGAATGAAAAGGAAAGCCAACATGGCTTAAATTGGATACATTCTCGAATTACGGCTATGTGTGTTTTCAATGAAATTATTGTATTATAATTTAAACACTTTCATTAATTTTTGTTGTGATGTAACAAAATTTATCCTTTAGCAATTCGTTAAATGCTATAATAAGCCACATAGCTTGAATTTTTGGAATTATAAATAAATATGGGAATTATAAATTTATGTATACAATAATAAGAGGCATGTTAAATAATGGGTCATGTTAAATAAATTTAACCATTTATGCTTCCAAGCTTATCTCCAACTATTATGGGTCATTGCTACATTAAATAAGTGTATTAGACCCAAACACAAAACCCAAACCCAACCCCTCCTTTAGTCCATTTCGGCAGCCCAAGAGAAGGAAAGAAAATAAATTGAGTGTTGTAATTAGTCACAAAGTCAGTTAAATGAGAATCCAGTTAGTTCAATTAACAATTAGTTAGCAAGTTAGTTAGAACCTAGAATGCATAGGTTGGTTGTTAGGGGTCAAGTTCACTGCAGGAGCCAGGTAGTTTAGTAGGGGCCAACTGACTGCTAGGCGAAAGTTGTGTCAGGGGGCTGAATGGAAGCCAAAGTAGAGCCGTATAGAAGCAATGTGGAGAAGGATAGGGGCCAAGTTCAAGGTTCAGGAAGAGGCTGACTGAGGTAGGGAAGCTCAGCCCATATAACCACAAATGGCACCCCAGTCCAGCTAGCTTCACCCAACTTCTGGGTTCCAAATCAGTAGCACATTTAGAGGGAGAAGGAGAGCTACGGTGGGTAAGGGGCAAGCCAATCAAGAACAGGACCTTCATTCTCCAAGCTAGCAAGGTGAGCATTCCATTTCAGTTCCATTTTCATTTATTTAGTGAGCCAACTGTTAGTGGTCAGGTAACTTAGTAGTGACTGCTACATTGAATAGTTAGTGTACTAACTGTTATAAGAATAACATTGTGGCTGTGAGTTGTTAACTTCTTGTTATTGTTGTTCTGCTAAATTAAAGGATGGTTCATTTGTAATACCCAGAAGAAAAAAAATTGACATTTTAAAATTTTGTTTTAAATATTTTAATTGAATTTTTCTTGTGTTTGGGTCAAACTGTATTTAATTATGTGAAATACATTAATTGGGCCTTAAAAAATTTATTGGATCTAATTTATATTTGGTTAATATTAAAATCTTATTATAATTAGGAGAAAGAATAAGAGAATAAGTAAAACCTAATCATACGTTCACTATACTGCGAAAAGAAAAGAAGAGGGTGACGACCGGGAGAGAACAGAACGAGAGCCGCAAGGAGTATATTCAGTTGCTAAGGATTTTTTTTGGTGAGTGACGAACTTATGTGTGGTTATTATTATTTTTTTATTAATTAAATATTAGAGCTATTCACGTGAGTAGTGATCAGAGCTTTAAATTTTGTTAGGCTTTTGATTTTGTCTGTAATCATTCGGATAGTTGAAGACTAAGTATACATGTAGATTAAAAAAAGAAGAAAAAAAGGCCTATCTACTATAGTACATACTACATGCATAAAGCCAGTAGGCCTTTGTAACAGGCATTCGTTATATATATATATATATATATATATATATATATATATATATATATATATATATATATATATATATATATATATATATATATATATATATATATGCAATATTTTATAAATCAAATTAAGAATTGTTTGTTAATTCAAATTAAATAATTTTGCTAATAAAATTTAACAATATGATGTTATTAATGGTTAGATTTGTAATAAAATTTTATTTTATTTTAGTAGTTCGAACGGAAGAGAGTTTAACGAGTTTAATTTGAAATATATTTTGGGTATTACATTGCTTGCTCCAGGTACGGATTCCGTACTCCTTCAGCGATAATCCTTTTAATTTTGTTGTGTTCATTTTGCTTTTCGTTAGATTTTGTTTATTGTTTTACATGATTGTTCATTCTCAAATTCACGTGATAGTTTCGTTTTGACGTTGATATTCAGAACTCATATTTGTACTTTTAGACTAGTGTATCATGTCTGGTGTCTATTTCGATATTTGTAGTAATGTACATGTTAATATATTTTTGGAGATTTGTGTTGTTGATTCGTTCGATTTAACATGTACGTACTAGAACCCCTTTGTGTTAATATTATGTCGCATGTGTTGTGGCATGGTATTTTTGTTAGAATATACCGTAGGTTATACTTGAGCTATAACCACATGTGGGGGTACCACAGGCATGTTCTCTTGGCACCGAGGCATGACACCTTCCGTGGCGGTGTGATCAGTCGACGGTGTCTACGTTTTGTGCTCTGGTGGGAGTTGGCCATTTGGTATTTTGTTGTGGGAGGCGTATGGGTCGACCCTAATTTTTTGTTCTGTTTTGTTTAGTGGAGTGGCGATGTTTGTGCCGAACACGCCTTCTGATTTTGCATACATTTGGATTCGTGGTCCAATATGTGTGACTTGCTTGTGTGACATTATTTGACTTGCCTGTGTGGCAAGGTATATTTCTGTTTTATTTTGAGCTCGGTATGAAATAACACCCAGCCATTTGATTCAGCCTAATAGTTCATTATGTTAGTTTTGTTCGTTTCAGTTCAGTTCTTTTAATTGAGTTAGTTATTTCGTTTCAGTATTCTTGTATTCTATATTCGTACTGGGCATTTGGCTCATGATGTGTTTTTCTTCCGACAGGTAATCAGAGGGATCACGAACAAGTGTGATGAGAGCTCCCTTCATTCCAATGGTTTAGAAATATTCTATTTAGGCTTGATGGATTGATTTATTTTGAGTTGTACTAAATACTCTAGATTTGAGTTTGAGCCTGTTGGCATTTATTCTGGTTTGACCTTTTTATATTTATTGGTTATAAACACTATTCTTTCGTGGCATAGAGCTTTCGTTCAGTTTTGTTGTATTTTGAGTAACCTCTCTTTTTATTTCGAAAAAGGGGGTGTTACAGAGTTGGTATCAAAGCTTAGGTTCTTTCTTATAGAAAACCTATTTAGGTTTGACCTGTGAGTTATGGGCAGACTTCTGGGTTAGGTTGTGTTCAGTTTGATTTTCTGTTCAGCTATATTCGACTCTGTCTTTAATCTGTTTTGCTTATATTCGTTGATCTCTTTCTTAGATGGCTTGTGGATCCGCTAGAGTTGCTGGGAGGAGAGGTAACAATGGGGGAAGGGGTGATGGTCAGCCCAATGAGCAACCTAATGATCAGATTAATGCTCAACTGGCTAACTTGGTGAATTAGGCGATTAATCAGGCTTTACCGCAGTTGGTGGCACAGGTTGTACAGGCAATGCAGCAGCCGCCAGAAATTCCTGAGCAGGGGAACTTGAGAAATGATGGTCCACAAGCAAACGAAGAGTAAGGAAATGCAGATGGTTTTGATCAGCAGGTGGTTCCAATACATGTATGATTGGAGAGGTTTCAGAAGCAGAAGCCACAGTCATTCAATTCAGCTTCGACTCCAATCGATGCATAGAATTGGATTGCACACCTAGAGAAGATTTTTGATGTGTTGGGGTGCTCGGATAATCAGAGAGTGTTTCTTGTTGCTTACAAGTTAGAGGGGGATGCACAGAGGTGGTGGAAAGCGATGATAACAACAAAGGGCGATGGGTATGTTGAGACACTTCGTTGGGCAGAATTTTGTGAGGTCTTTTATCAGCAGTACTTCCCAGCTGCTGATAAAGAGGCCTATGCCAGAGAGTATCTGTCTATTTGGCAGAAAGATGATGAGTTCATCACGAATTTTATGACGAGGTTCACCAGGTTGGCAGGCTTTACGGGAACTTCTGCAGGGACTGCAGCGGAACAGGCAAAAAAGTTCAAGTGGCAGATTCATTATAGGTATCGCCAGCATCTCATTAACACCAAGTTTGCGGATGTATCGGCTATGGCTAATGCGGCCAAGAACATTGAGATGGAGCGGCATGACTTTCGGTCTTCTAAACCAGAAGGGAGTCGAAAGAGGGACAGAGATGACCAACAGGGTCAAGCGTCGGGTCAGCATGGGAGAAATTAAGGTGGTCAGTGGAACATAAATCGTGGTGGCCAGCATGGGTAGGGGCAGTGGCGTGGCCAAAATCAGAACATGGATAATCAGCAGATGCCTCAGCAGGGACAGAATCGTCAACTTTAGCTACCTTGGTATGGTCAGAATCGCCAGCAAGGGCAGAATCGTCAGCAGGGGCAGAATCAGGGTCGTTATCCAGGACCAGTTGGTGGGGGCAACCCAAATCTTATTTCGATAGTTCCTTCTGCCATGTGTGGGGCTAATAATCCAGGGACACAGTGTCATAGAGTTACCGGTGCATGCTTCTTGTGTGGATAGATGAGTCACATGGCTAGAGATTGTACCGGACCACGTGGTAATGGTGGAGGCGGTGATCATGGTGGCAATGGAGGTCAGCGTCAAGGTGGTCGAGTGTTTGCCTTGACATATAATCAGGCGGTAGGTGCGCCAGGTACTGTTTCTGACACTCTTTGAGTTGGCAGTAGTGAGGCTTCTATTTTATTTGATACGGGTTCTACTCATTCTGTTGTTGCTCAGTCTTTTGTTAGGCACCTTGGTGTGCCATCTCAGTCTTTAGATTCTGTTATGTCTATTGCTACCCCGATGGGGACTTCTATTATTTTTGATTTATATCGAGGGTGTCCGATCAATTTTGGGGATAAGATTCGTAGGGCTAATCTTCTTCCGATGAGTATGCACGATTTTGATGTCACTCTTGGGATGGACTGGTTGGATAAGCACCAGGCTACTATCGACTGCCAGGCGAAGAAGGTTATATTTGGAGATGTGAAGTCTCCGTAATTCGTATTTCAGGGTTCAAAGCCGAGTAGAGTGGTGAAGTTGATTTCAGCTTTGAAGGCTGGGAAGTTAGTGGCAAAGGGTTGTGAAGGGTATTTGGCATTTGTGAAAGATACCTCCAAGGGTGAGTCTCGTATTAGGGATATTTCAGTGGTTCGTGACTTTTTCAATGTGTTTCTTGATGAGTTGTTAGGGTTGCCACCGCAGCGGGAAGTTGAGTTTACTATTGAGCTTGCTCCTGGTGCGGGACCTATTTCTAAGGCACCGTATCGGATGGCACCATTGGAGTTGCAGGAGTTAAAAGAGTAGTTGCAGGAACTGTTAGATCGTGGTGTGATTCGGCCGAGTGTTTTGCTGTGGGGTGCTCCGGTTTTGTTTGTGAAGAAGAAAGATGGGTCTATGAGGTTGTGCATAGACTACAGGGAGTTGAACAAGATTACTATCAGGAATCGGTATCCATTGCCGAGGATTGAAGACTTGTTCGACCAACTTCAGGGGGCGAAGTATTTTTCAAAGATAGACTTGAGGTCGGGTTATCATCAGTTGAGGGTGAGAGATGAGGATGTCTCTAAGACAGCTTTTCGTACTGGTTATGGGCATTACGAGTTTCTGGTGATGCCATTCAGGTTGACTAACGCTCCGGCGGTGTTTATGGATTTGATGAATCGGGTGTTGAAGGTGTACTTGACCAATATGTTATTGTCTTTATTGATGACATTTTGGTTTACTCCAAGTCTAGGGAGGAGCATGAGGAGCATCTTCGAACGGTGTTGGAAATTTTGCAGAAAGAGAAATTGTATGCTAAATTCTCTAAATGCGAGTTTTGGTTGGAGCAGGTTGCATTTTTGGGCCACGTTGTTTCTGCTGAAGGCATTAAGGTGGATCTTGGAAAGGTTGAGGCTATCACTAAATGGCTAAGACCTACTAATGTGACAGAGATTAGAAGTTTCTTGAGTTTAGCAGGGTACTATAGAAGATTTGTGGAAGGATTCTCTTTGCTTGCCTTACCGTTAACTCAGTTGTTGAAAAAGGGCACGAAGTTTGTGTGGAACGAGGAGCGCGAGAAGAGTTTCGAGGAGTTGCAGAAACGACTTGTGACAGCTCCTATACTTACATTACCATCGGGGATAGGAGGTTACCAGATTTATAGTGATGCTTTTAAGAAGGGCTTGGGGTGTGTTTTGATGCAACACGGTAAGATGATTGCTTATGCTTCTAGACAGCTTAAACCTTATGAGGTGAATTACCCCACTCATGACTTGGAGTTGGCAGCGGTGATCTTTGCTCTAAAGATTTGGAAGCACTATTTGTATGGAGAGATTTGTGATATCTTCACCGATCACAAAAGTCTTAAATACATTTTCACTCAAAAGGAGCTTAACATGAGGTATAGGCGTTGGTTAGAGCTTCTAAAAGATTATGATGCAAGGATTCAGTATCACCCGGGGAAGACGAATGTGGTTGCAGATGCTCTTAGCCGAAAGAGTTCAGGAAGTGTAGCAGCTCTTATTACACAACCTCAGCTTATTTCAGATATGGAGCAACTAGAGATGGAGTTGTATGTCCAAGGTTCAGATGGGCATTTGGCAGGTATGAGAGTGGAGCCCTCTCTTATTTTGAGGGTTAAAGAAGCTCAAAAGGAAGATGGAGAATTGTGGAGTATGGCGAAGAATTTGGAGGAGGGCAAGCAACCCGACTTTTGTATTGATGACCATAGTGTGATTTGGTTGGGTGAGCGGTTGTGTGTACCGTCTGATCCAATCATTTGGGAAGCTGTGTTGGCAGAGGCTCATAGTTCGCCATTTTCTATTCATCCGGGTTCTACAAAGATGTACAGAGATTTGAAAGAAAATTTTTGGTGGAATGGGATGAAGTGAGATATGGCTGAATATATTGGGAAGTGCCTCACTTGTCAACAAGTGAAGATAGAACATCAACGAGCTAGTGGTTTGCTACAACAGTTAGACATTCCAGTGTGGAAGTGGGAGGATATCACGATGGATTTTGTGACTGGTTTGCCGAAGACTTTCAAGAAGAATGATACTATTTGGGTTGTGGTGGACCGGTTGACTAAATCGGCACACTTTTTAGCGATCCATGAGGGTTACTTGGTGGATAGGTTGGCACAGATCTTTCAGCAGGAGATTTTTAGACTTCATGGTACTCCGGTGTCTATTGTTTCGGATCGGGACCCGCGATTCACTTCACGGTTCTGGAAAGGGTTTCAACGAGCTTGGGGTACTCGGCTCAAATTTAGTACTTCTTTCCATTAGCAAACTAATGGGCAATCCAAAAGGACCATTTAGATGTTAGAGGACATGTTGAGGTCTTGTGCACTTGAGTGGTCAGGTAATTGGGATGATTACTTAAGCCTAGTTGAGTTTGTGTATAACAATAGTTGGCATGTGAGTATTGGGATGGCTCCGTTTGAGGCGTTATTGGGATGGCTCCGTTTCTGTTCTGTTCTGTTTTGCGGAGTGGCGATGTTTATGGCAAACACGCCTTCCGATTTTGCATACATTTAGATTCGCGGTCCAATGTGTGTGACTTGCATGTGTGGCATTATTTGACTTGCCTGTGTGGCAAGGTATATTTCTGTTTTATTTTGAGCTCGGTATGAAATAACACCCAGCCATTTGATTCAGCCTAATATTTCATTATGTTAGTTTTGTTCGTTTTAGTTCAGTTCATTTAATTGAGTTAGTTATTTCGTTTCAGTATTCTTGTATTCTATATCCGTACTGGGCATTTGGCTCATGCTGTGTTTTTCTTCCGGCAAGTAATCAGAGGGATCAAGGGCAAGTGTGATGAGAGCTCCCTTCATTCCAATGGTTTAGAAATATTCTGTTTAGGCTTGATGGATTGATTTATTTTGGTAATAAATACTCTAAATTTGAGTTTGAGCCTGTTGGCATTTATTCTGGTTTGACCTTTTTATATTTATTGGTTATAAATACTATTCTTTCGTGGCATAGAGCTTTCGTTCAGTTTTGTTGTATTTTGAGTAACCTCTCTTTCTATTTCGGAAAAGGGGGTGTTACATCATTAGTGAATTAAGCCAAAAGGCTGGAAAATGGATAGGAAAATGATTGTTTCATGTAAACCAAAAAGCATGCCCACCAACTATTTGATAAAGTGACTAAATGAGGACTAAAATGTGATAAGTATATTGTAATACCCGTGAATTTTTTAAATAATATTAGTAATGAAAATAAAGATGTTTGAAAATTATTAATGTGCATGTATATATATATATATATATATATGTGTGTGTGTGTGTGTGTGTGTGTGTGTGTGTGTGTGTGTGTGTGTGTGTGTGTGTCATGAAACTTAATAATTCAATTTGAATTGAATTGAGTATGAGATGATTGAGAAATATAGTAATGATAATGATAAGCTTGATTATAATTAATTAAGCTTAAGCGATAAGCCTTCTGTGGCATGATTGATTTCATAATTGGATTAATTAAGAGATGAATAAATAAGATATTGGACTAAGGTATATACCCAAGCTCAATGAGAATATCAATATGTATATAATGTGTAGATAATTAGATATTATAGTTCAAGTGTTTAATGTTACTAGATTAACAATTAAGCCGAATGTGTATTAGATCCAAGCTAAGTTGAATTAAATTAGTAGCCCAGTGGTTATTATTTGGACTAAACCAATGTACATGGATCATATATATGATAATATGTATGTGTGTGGGGGAATATATATGTCTAGTTGTATATATATGTAGGTATATGTGTACATAAGCTAGCCTAGTGCAAGAGATGGAATAAAAAATGTAACATATGGGTAATGGGGCACCATGGCCGAAATTTCCACCCCTAATAAACCTATGTGCTGATATTTTTTTTGCTTCCTTTTTTCTAACAAGTTAAGCCATGTGGGTTAAATGATGAATAAGGACTAAGTTTGGTAAGAGTTGGTAACCTTTTTACCTAATTACCTTTTACCAATGTATAATAACTAGTTGGGTGTATAAAATATAAGTATTTTACATGTATTAGTACATGTAGTTGGTATATGAGTTTTCCTATAAATAGGACCCCTCCTAGCACATTGCTTCATTTGTTAAAATTCTAAGTGTTAGCAAATATAAGAGTTAGAGAGAAAAGGAAGAAACATAGAGAACTTCTTGCAATTTGGTGGAGTCCAAGAAGAAAGAACAAAGGTGGATAGCTATTTGAAATTCATTGCTAAGAGGAGAAAAGCATCAAGGAGGTAGGATTACAACCTAGTTTTTATTTTTGTAAGTTAAGTTAGTATAGTTTTAGTAGGAAATGCATGCTTGGTTGTGGGAGTTTTACTTGTTATGGGATCATGATGGATCCGAAGTTACAAGGATGGATATTGGAAGGAGATTATATGGTATGTCTGTCTTGTATATGATTTTATAACCAAATGAACAAGAAGAAAGCATGCAAGCATGAAACCTAAAATAGAAATGTTTAAAAGCATGAGTTTGATGTTAAATGTCATAAAATGTGTAATCTATGTGTATGATCTAAAAATACTATGTTGAACATCTATGAGATACAAAAATACCCCAAGTGGAATAGTCGGAATCGGACGTAAAACGAACTCGTAGCGGAACTTTTAGTAAGACATGTTAAAACAAGAACCTTGGCTTGGAAAATCAAAAAAATTGGTTAACTAACTATTTTGGAAAGTGACTTAAGAAATCAAATATTGAAGATATATAAGTTTATGAGATAATGGAAGTGGTTTGAACTCATTCTGATATATAATGCAAAAGTTATGCAAGATTGAATCAAAAGAGGTAGAAGATTAAAATATTGAAAAACTCAAACCTAGAAAGTTTTTCGGACCGGTGCTGTCGCGTCGTGCAAAGAACTAAATCCGGTCCTGTCGCACCATAACCATTTCAACAAAAATAAAAACCTTGTAAGGCCGACACTGTCGCGCCGCCTGCAAGTATAAACACGGCGCTGCAGCACCAGGCCCTTTTCATTGTTGACCCAGATCCGGTTCAAATTGGGTCGGGTCATGGTGAACCAGGTCGGGTCGGGTAAAATCGGGTCAGAAATGAAAATTTTTCTAGAATAATAAATAATTAAAATAATATTAAGAGATTATTTTAATTAAAAATGATTAAAAAATTTAAGTAATTTTAATTGTGAGTTAGTAAATTACAATTATTCTAATATTAAGGATTACTTTAAGGAATTCTTAAGCTATGATTAAACAATTAAAACTAAAGAAGGTTTTAATTGTGAATTAATAAAGTATAAACAATTAAGATGACATTAAATAACATTTTAATTGTGGACAATCAAAGTAATATTATGAGTTAATAATTACTTTATTAGGAAAGAATAATAATGAATAATTAAATACTTTTGAAGATTATTTAGTTGTGGACAAATGAGACATAAATAATTAGAATGATATAAAAAGATATCTCTAATTATAAATTAAAGTAATGACTAAATGATTGTGAACTAATAAAGTATGAATGGTACGTAATTAAGGAAATTACTTAAGGAGAAATTAAATGTTAATAAATAAAGTAAGAATATTTTATGAATACAATAAGGTGTGAACCCTTAAATGAACAATTAAGATAATAAAATATTATCTTATGAAATAAATGTAAAGATTAATAGTTTGAATGAATAATTGACTACTAATAAGAATAGTTGATTTGTGGGTCTTACCTATATGAGGTTAATATATTAGATTTGTATTTATGGGTTAATAGAGATTAACCGTTACGATAAAAATAGGTTATTCAAAGGATAACGAGTTAATGTCGGATATAGTCGACTACTCAGGCAAGCACCTAAATTTGTACTCTTATTGATCGTACGAGTAAATAATTGTTAAGACTGATTCTTGTATTATAAAAATTCATGAAAATTATTATTCATAATCTGAAGCTTGATTTAAAATCATAATTACATTAGCCAACATTGAACATATAAATTATTCCTAAACGTATCGAGAAAAGTGTCTACACCATTTGATTCGGCTATACTAATATCATGTGTTAGAAAGCGATCCAAACCAATTATTTTCGTGTGGACTCTTATAATCTGCTAAGATGAACCCTCATAGAAGGGAAAAATATATTATGTGGAAACCGACACGTGTGCGAACAACATGTTTAAGTGAATATTGTACTTATTTATATTGTGGATTTTCAGTGAATATTATTAATTCTCACAGGAATTCTTAGTGCATAGTGACTACTCAATGTTATATTTTCATCCACTTGGAAATATTGAAACCTTTGAATTCTTCTAATAACATTTCGGTTCATAGTAACTCATTATTAAATTCAAAGGACAGATTTGGAACTATTGGTATTTTCTTTGTTCACAATACTCTTAATTAAATTCCTGAGCTTTCAATTGTCATTACAACCTTTGAGATTATGAACTTTATATATGCTAATTCGCATTTATTATTATATTACTTGTTGAGCAAATTTTTTGCTCACTCTTGCTTCCCTTAAACATTTTAGCTAAGGCAGAATAGGGTGAAACCTCAGGAAAAGACAAGGGCAATGGCAAGGCTACGGAGTAGCTTTGTTCTTCTATGCTAGGATTTTATTCTTATGATGTATTAAGACTTAATTAAATTTATGTATTAAGTTATGTCATGGATTAAGTTATGTAGTGTATTAGTAATGGTTGCGAGACTTGGGACGAGAATATTTATTTTATGTCAATATAAATATTTCTATTATTCCGCTATTAGTCGTTATTAGTATGTTGTATAAGTTCGATCGTGGAGCACCAGATTCGAGCTACAGGTATCTCAATTTGGGGGCGTCACATATATGCTAACTGTGCAGCCAAGGTTTATGACTATAATACCATGTTAGTAATCAAGTAATGTCATGTATGCTTTCATGCTATATGTGATATGATATATTGTGAGTAACTTAGATATTATGTTAATCTATATATGAGCTAAACAAATTTATTGGGATTAGGCTAATAAGCTAAGTAAAGGTTGTTTACTCTTGACTTTAATAAGGTTCATATGCTATATCTTGATGACCAAAGGATCCAACTATGGAGTTTAGTAAGGGTAAAGCCTAAATAAAATTTTCAATTTGAAAAGAACCTAAAACAAGGAAAGTCTGGGCCAGTTTTGAACACGCCAGACTCGACCACTATTTTAGGAACTTTTATATGCTTATGTGTTACAAATTCATAAAATAATTTGGTTGTAGTGCTAGTTCATGTTTTAGAAACTTAAAGCAAGGGGCTATGTATCAAAAGCACAATAACTAGGATCTATGAGTTGTAAATCATGTATAAGGTTATAGATCAAGAACATGATGTATATATGCAGAGAACTTGAGTATTTAAATGCCTAGTACTGTTATGGTAAAGTAATGCTAACTCACATTTATATTGCCTAGGAAAAGGGCTGTTTTGGTATTGATAACTAAGCTAAGTTTGCAAACATGCTAGAGTGTGTGGTAATAATATTTAATGGTAATTTAAATTTTATATGAATGCTTCCTTTGAGTTTTAGCTTGGGACTGTTGGTGTTAAATAGCTAAAACAGTGCTTTAAACTCTAGAAATATGAATTGTTATGGCCAATGTTTGCAACTGATGTTATTAGGCAGTAAGGTGTACTTACATTGCCTATAAATGACATTTAAAATTTGTTCCTTAAGTTAGTTGGGGTTTAGATTAGGTAATGTCCAAAACTCATGTTTAAAAGATATAAAAGTAAGCTTTAATTTGTCAACTAGCACCTAAACAAAGAGTGTTGGGATACTCCTCGAATCTTATTCAGAAAAGAATTTGCTAATATGGAAAGGAAGAACTCTTATTTTTAATAGGAGTGTTAATTTAGAAAGAAATCAATTTATAGTAAGAATTTTATTTCAAAAGTGTCCTATTTTGAATATGAAGAGGAGATATGTGGGGTACTCTATAAATAGAGCATTATGTTGAGTTGTTGAAGGGTGGCACAATCAAAAGTTATGTAGCATTCTAAGAGTTGAGAGAGGATATGAGTGGGTTTTGTTTTTGTGTGAGGGAAAGGGTTTTTTACAGCTTTTATATTTCGTGCAAAAAAATTGTATTGTAGGTGGGAGGGTTTTGTAGCTTTTAATCCGTCCAAAAAGTTATGTCACAGTATTGTGAAATTATCTCAAGTTTTAGGGCGTAAAACTTGGGATGATTATTGTAAGCCTATTATTTTGATATAGTGGAGATTCGGAGTTTGGCCTGTGATTTTTCCCTTTAAGGGTTTTCCACATTAAATCTTGTGTTGTTTTATCTCTCTTTATTTTATTGTGTGGTTTGCGGTGACTTAATTCCCAACAAGTGGTATCAGAGTTAGGTTAGTTGAATCCAAGGAAGAAGGGGAATTAGTCATATTGGTGTGACAAATAAAGAGAGTAAAGATTGAAGCAGTTAGTGTTCATCGTGATGTTGATGAATAAGAGATTTTGCGCTTATGGAGAATCACCGTTGCAATCGCTAGTTGAAGATCATGAAGATGCTGATTAAGATAAAGACAATGATGATGGTAATGATAATGATGATGAAGATAAAGATTATTATGGTAGTGTAGATCATGCGAATGATATGAATGATGCAGATGATACGGAAGATGCGGATGTTGCAGATGATATGGAAGATGCGGATGTTGCGGATGACGCAGATGATACATATATTGTGGATAACGAGAGTAATGCAGAAAATACGAAAAATGCGGATGATGCGGATAGCGCGAGTGATGCGAATTATGGTGACGACTACAACAACGGTGAAAGTGATGAAGTTGAAGTGTTTGCGGATTCGTGTCGAGGAAAGAATTGTTAGGAAACTTCTCGAATCCTATTCAAATATAAAGTTGAAGTATTCGGGGATTCGAGTCGAGGGAGAAATTGTTGGGATACTCTTCGAATCCTATTCAGAAAAGAATTTGCTAATATGGAAAGGAAGAACTCCTATTTTTAATAGGAGTGTTAACTTAGAAAGAAATCAATTTGTAGTAGGAATTTTATTTTAGAAGTGTCCTATTTTGAATAGAAAGAGGAGATATATGGGGTACTCTATAAATAGAGTATTATGTTGAGTTGTTGAAGGGTAAAACAATGAAAAGTTATGTAGCATTCTAAGAGTTGAGAGAGGGTGTGAGTGGATTTTGTGTTTGTGTGAGGGAGAGGGTTTTTTGCAGCTTTTATATTCCGTGCAAAAAAATTGTATTGTGGGTGGGAGGGTTTTGCAGCTTTTAGTCCGTCCAAAAAGTTGTGTCGCGGTATTGTGAAATCTCAATTTTTAGGGCGTAAAACTTGAGATGATTATTGTAAGCCTATTATTTTGATATAGTTGAGATTCGGAGTTTGGCCTGTAGTTTTTCTCTTTAAGGGTTTTCTAAATTAAATCTTATATTGTTTTATCTCTCTTTATTTTATTATGTGGTATGCGGTGACTTAATTCCCAACAAAGAGATACAGTACTTGGACCTAGAAAGCATGTTTTAATAGCTATAATATGACATAAGTAAGCTACACAAGCTAGTGAAACCAAGTCTAGACTATTTTGAGTCTTGGACTTGTTAAAACCATGTTTTAAAGTTAAAAGTGGACTATTTTGGGCAATCCTTAGTACCTGACCTTAATGGACCGTAATGAGCTTATATAAAGTTGCTAATACATGATATTAGTGTTTCCCAATTATGGTCTTGACAAAAGCTAACAAGAGAACCAAGTTAGGATCTCTTTTACAAGCCTAAAGTGTGCTTTAATAGGTTAAATTCGGCTAGGTGATTAACTAAAGTGTGGTGATGATAAAAGTAACCTTAAGCAACTAAAATACACATGTCTGATCTATCGGAATAGCCAAAACTAGAAGAAAAAAATGGAAAAGTTTCAAACAATTTTGTAAAAAAAATGAGAAATAGGCCAGCTTGAGCCCCTGTTTTGAGAAGCGTAACTGACAAGAAACTAAACTTTGATTAAAATAACTTGATGTATGGTCTAGAAGTAGGGCTAAGTGGTAGAGCCAAGATCTTAACCAAGAAATTCCTAAAATCACCAAACTAGCATAGAAAATCACTCTAATTGTAGATTATGCAGTTGACAGAGAAAAAAAATAGAGATTTTTATATTTTGCTTAAAACTTAGTTTTGACATCTTAAAAAGTTGAGTTAGAAGTGCCCTAGCCTAGTCCAAGTGTTGGAATGCTAATACATTCAAGAAAATGAGAAATTAGTATGTAAAAGTTTAAAAATGCTAGGTTTAGAGAGTCAAATCCATATATATGTATAAAAATGTCAAGAGAATGCTAAAACTAGTCCTAAATAGTTATAATTCAAATGTTGGAATGAACCCAAGTGGCTAGAAATAAAATTGGCAAGAATTAACCAAAGTTAGTAAAATTAGAAACTGTGGTGAACAACCTAGTTTGGGCATCAGTTTAAAGAAACTGAGATAGCTTACTTGAGAACCTAAACCAGTGCAAAAATACTTTGATATATGGTCTATAAGAATATCCAAAGTTTGGGTCTAAAAGCTTAACATATAAATTCACAAAAATTATCAAAGTAGCCTAGAAAATAACTAAAAAATTAAAATTTTGCCAAGGAATGAAATGTGTAAAACAGCCCAATTGGGGCTTATTTTTGAATTGCTTAACTTGAAAGTTTTTGTGACGCCCCCAAATCCGGGTTACCTAACCCCCGAGCTTGGTGCTCACGATCCAACATTTAAATATCATCTAACTACTCATTTATTTATGAATAGAAATATACATATTATTAATTGATATTTATAATACATTGTCCTAGGTTTTCTAACCTTAACATAACAAATATACCCTTAGATATACAAAAAGGGTTATACAAAATAACATAATAAATATGTTCATTATAACTACTCCAGCAATACACCTTTGCCTTTGTCTTTCTCTGCCCCTCCGGCTACCTCGTTCCTAGCTGAAATATTGTATTTAAGCAAGGGTGAGCAACAAATTTGCTCCGCAAGTTAAATTATACAATAAAGTATAAGAATCAAGAATATAAGACTATCAATTCGATAGAATATCACCAAAGTTCAAAGGACTTTGAATTAGCTGAACAAAGCGTTAATCAATAACAAGACTTTCTCGCATTTTATGCAAAACAATAATTGGATAGTGAAAGAGTAAAACGCTTTCAAAATTTCTCAATTGAATAACAAGAATCAATTCTACGCAATAACAAAGTGGAATATTATCCAGATTTTTTTTAAGCTGAGCGACCCCACAGGATCTTGAACTTCTCGAGTAACTATCAAAGGTTTTACTTTGAAGTACCCAGGTGTATCAGATAACCATAAAGATTAAATCATACCCCTCCGCAAGTATATAAAGTGATTAGCTTCATTATATCCCATATTATGCATAATACTTACACGCGCGCTACGACCGAATATACGACCACAAAGCCCCTTTTTATATAAAAATGTTGTTCTTCTCAGTCTTATAACCAGAATTCGAATCACAATAATGAAATACAATGATTTCAATATCCAATCGCTTTCTCGATCTAGCCGAAATAATTGGCATTAACATGTTAGTAATAATTGAGTTCTCTTCTCGAACATATCAAATTTCAACAAATGTTTGTCTAGCCAAAACAATTAGCTACGACATATCTCAAAACTATTCAATAATAGACAGAAATTAACTGTACTATTTGCAATCAATAATAACTTCTACGGATGTGAATAAGCAACAACAGTTATTCCCCGAGCATATTCTCAAAATCAATAATTCAATTTAAATTAATAAACATGCACTAACTGCGAATAATCAACAATAATTCTTAGACGTGGTATAATCAGCAATAATTAACCACCAATATATTTGAAAAGTAATAACTAGAGATTGAGTTAAGGAAACTTGCCTGATTCGTTGACTACTGCTACGCAATTTAAGTTAACTTCTTTTGTAAGACCTATCATTAATAAGATCGATCTTTCAATTAGCATAACATACTTTATAATTAAACTATCTAACATTTAAACATATAGTCAAATATTAGATATCCTTAACACTACTGTATCATATAACTTGTGAATAATCACTTAGTCTTTCATTTTATAAGTCCTTTACAATTAAGTAAGTTAAATTCCTAATCCAGCAACCTGGATTCAAACTGACATCCAATCCAGTAACCTGGATTATCCAAACAGACCAATCCAGCATCCTGGATTGTCTAAACATCTCATCCAACAAATTTATGGCCAATCCAGCAAACTGATGTCCAATCCAGCAAGCTGGATTTTCCTTTTTAATCTAATCAACTTTTTATTTTTTTATCTTTTGTCCACACATAAATACATGTATTTCATACACAAAAATAAATTTTCAGAAATTTTCCAATTTCCTTTAGTATTTTTCAAAAATCTATTTCTAGTTAATTCTTTAAGAAAATAACTACCTCACGCTTAACTCCAAAAATTCCCAACTCTTGGCAGAATCTTACACATGTTATCGTGAGTCTCCAGTTTAAATTTCGTGGCCATCGGAGTTGTACAACTCCAGTTATAGCGTTTTTCGTCGAAATCCAAATATTGAAATAGTCATAACTTGCTCAATTTAAGTCGGAATGAGCTCATTTTTGGACACAAGCTACTTTATCCCATATATTTTCATGTCCCAAAAGTCCAGAATTTATTACATAATTTAAGTGGCCGAAACAGCCCTTACAAAATCATGACAGCAAGCTTTTGTCATTTTTCAGATTTTTGCTACTTTGCTAAAAATCAGTCCACACGAAAATTTACAACTCCTTTTTCAGTGATTCCACTTGGAAAAGTTAGAAGACTTATAGATCTAAGTCCATAAATTTACCACACTCAAAAACTCGAAATATATTGAGAGATATGGTCGTTTGAATTTCCCATTGCGTTTTCTCAAAAATCTAATTTTAAAACTTTGTGAGTTCTAAACAAACTTTCTTGATCTCTTGATTAATCACACATAAAACCTCATAAATCAACATAATACATTCTAATACCTTTAAGACTCATGGATCTACCATGATCCATGATCTATTGCATCAAACCTGCATCAAATCAAAGCAACTCATAATTTAGGCTAAGAAAATTAAGATTTTCAACTTTTTGAAACATAGTTTCATCCTTCTTGCTTTTGATCTAATTTTTGACACACCAAATGGTTAGATCTACACATAACACACTCTAGATCATGTAGATCTAGAGTTTTGAAGTTCAAGAATAAAAATCCAAATTTTGGTTTGAAACAACTAAAAATAACTTAAATCAAATATGGTTTATACCTTTATTTCTTGCTAGCCTTCCTTGTTCTTTCAAATAGATGTTGATCTTAGGTAGAAGGAAGATCAAAATCTCCTCTTTCTCCTTTTCTTCCCAACCGAATTCTCTCTCTCTCTTGCCTCTCTCTAGCTTTTCTTTTGCTAGCTAACTTGGGAGAATGAAATGAAAAATGAGTAAACTCTTTATTTGCAAATGAGATGGGTTTATTTATAAGCTAGCAATATGTGTAGATATAACTCATATATCTATACTAAATCTCCCAATATATCTTGGCATATCACACCAAATCTCTCCATATCTACCATATCTTTCCATATCTTATCAAAAACCCTCCCAAATCTATCCAATATCTTTTCAAATCTTATCAAATATCTTTTCAAATCTTATCAAATATCCTTATCCACAAGATTTAATTCTCATGCCCATTTCTTTCTAGCTTAGCCGAATTGGGCCTCCTTTGGCCCAATCTTGGTTTTCTTTTTAATGCTCAATTGACTTAATTAAGGTCCACTAAGGCCTCTCTCCCATAGGACTAAGTTTGGGCATTTATTTTAATTTCTTTGGGCCTTCCTTTAAATTCCTAATTTACTTACTAACTAAAATAAATTTGGAATTCCACCAAAAATTAAATTGGGCCATCCTAGTGCATCTCTCATACGTGATATATTGGGCTCGCTTAATGATTTAATTGTTCTTAAATCAAATTGGCTACACGTCCGATGCTTAAATAAATAATTGGGCTACAAATTAATTCTTTGAGCCATGAAAATAACATAGTTCCCTACTCATAAATTTTTATCTTACCCTAATCATTTAGTTAGGGTTTCCTCGCACACATTTATAAATTAATTCCTTACTCAAATATTTTTACTTTCATAACCCAATTAGACTTTCTTTACTTAGGTTATAAAATTTATTATTAGAGATGCATAAAATAAATCTCGTAGGGTTAGTATTTATACTTTTAAATACTATCATTTTCTTATATTATAACCCATTAGGTTATTTATTTATCATATCTAATATATGTATTAGGTTACATAACTTTATTCTTAATTCTCTTTATACGCTAAATAAATATATAAACATTAAATAATATATATTTATTTAGTCGCAAACATAATCCACATATGTCATAACATATTCCCCTAGTGTATTAACTTAACAGCCCTAATTGACTTACTAAGTTATAAACACTCACATATTCATCAATACAATTATTATAACTGTATTTTCTACCGAATCCTTATTCGTAACTAGGGTTAGAGTTTCTATTCTCTGTTAAACAAAAGTGTACTCATATTTCTCAGTCAATACACAGTTTGACCACTTTGATAAACTCGTATCACTGATACTCAGCACAATATTGATAATCAATGTCAATATTAATGAAGAAAAAAAATTATTCGAAAAATTTGAATTATGTGAAATTCTGGGTTCTCACAGTTTTAAAGGCCTAAACCATAAATAAAATACTATGATATGGGGTCTATAAGATTGCACAAGTGAGGGACTAAAAAGGCTACTACAGAAATTCTTATAAATCCTTAAAAGTACCTCAAAAATCATATTTTTGGTGTTTTTGAGTGATGTTGCAAAAGTGAAGATTAAGAATTGTAAATGTCTTAACATGAATAAATGAGATAATAAAAGTGTTTTATGATCTAAGATCTATATTATGTTATGTTTGGACTGAAACTTGTATGCTTAAGATGTATGAAAGTTATATGTGTTGTGTGTCTATATGAGCTAGCTATATAAAAGTACTATGTATATACTAAGCTGTGAAAATGTGCGATGATAAACTAAGTGCCTATGTGTACTTAACTGTATTTGCAAATAAAAGCTATTTATATAATTGTCTAATGTTAGTAAGTAATATACATGATAGTTGCTAATCATGACTTCAATAATTATAGTTGAACTATGTGTATCAATAATATGAACTTTGTGCTAAAAGATAACTAAGTAAGTCGATACTGTATATATATGTAGGCTACTCAGTGGAAAGACACTTTCTTAAAAAGTTTAATTGACGCGAGAGACAAGTATATCGAACTTATTTCTTAAATAAGTTTATATTGCAAATACTAAACTCGAAAGTTTTTCTTTTCAAGTTATTCAAATTATTGAACTGTAATATTTCGAATTCAGTTATTCTTATGTTATTGAAAGTATGCCAATGTCATTATTTCGGCTAGACAACTGTTAAGATATATTGATATTCTTTATTCATGAAAAATCTCATTTAAATTTTCTCCGAACCATTTTGATGTGGTGCGGACTCTTATATAATGTTGTGAACGAACAACCCTTTTATAGGGGCATAAGATATCGGACATATGATTCCAAAGGATATGTAATGTGTCATTAGACTATTATGTTGTGCACAACATAGGGTACTTAGGTTGATCCCCTAAAGTACAAGAGTATGATATATTTCAGTTTTAATAGTTATTTGTATCCATGGATTGCAGTTTTAGTACTGTTAATTCTCGTAATGAGTTCACTGGTCATTTGACCCTACAACATGCAAAAGCCTAATTTTCTAAACTCAAATCTTTAAAGGACTGTTTTGATAATTATCTCATAAATTATATCTCCTTTGTTATAAATATTCTGTTAGGAATATACATTAGAATACTATTCCTATTTATATAAGATTTGATTATGATCTTAATGAATGAATATGCAAATATGTCTGCATTGATGAAAGTTGTAAAGTCCTTAATAGATGATAGGCATATGTACAAGGACTTAGACTGAAATGATCAAATATGTTAGGTTGATCCTACATGAATAAACAGCTATGTAAAGTCCTTCAAAAGATTAAAATGTACAAGGATTATATATAGAAAGATCAAGCTTGTTAGGTTGATCTTATAAAGTGTAATAGATAGGCTTGTTTGATCGTCGAGCACTGTACCAACCTTCGTAGTCTACTAGGAGAGACAAGGAAGAATCGGAGTCTATCAACACAGAATCGTAGTCTGTAAGGATAGTCACTCTCGAAGTTCGTAGTCTTCCAGGAGAGACAAGGCAAGATCGTGGTGTGTCGAGGAGGACTTTCTCAAAGCCGTAGTAAGTCGAGGAAGTCATGTTCAGAATCGTGGAGACAGCCTGTCAAAGCGTATGTCGAGCGCCTGCCGAGCCAAGTCAAGAATCGTAGGTCTCACTTAAAGTTGTGGAGCCTGCAGATCCTAACAGAGGCAGAAATAGTAGTTGAGCAGATCAGTCAAGGGACAGCAAGTGTTAAGGCTGAAATCATAGTCTGTCATAAGATCTACTCTCAGAGTCGTGATGTCTGCAGAACCAAAGCAAGATCGTTGTCTGCAGAACAAAGGCTTAGACAAAGTCAAGTGCTCACAATGCCAAGGAAGAATCGTAGAGACTACACGATTCTCAACAAATGAGCACTCCCGAAGTATCCAAAGATCGAAGCCTCTGGTCAGAGCAGTCAAGATGTAATCTACCTAAAGAAAGCCAGAGAGCACTCAATGAATGGCCTGCAAGCAATTAGAAGATCGAAGCACCAACTCAATCAACATCCTGATTAAGAAGTGAAGCCATTCAGGATAAGTCTTCCACAAGCAAACATTAGAAGATAATAAATGAAGTGACTGACAAAAAGAAGTCAGCAAGTGCCGTAGCTGTCAAACCAACTGAAGACAACGATCATGGTGATGACTATGATCGTAGTGTTTGCCTAACGAGCAGCAAGAACTGATGAACCACATACAGTGGTGTCGACGTTGGAAAATTTAAGAATCATGCAGGTCCGTTCGTAACCTGGGTTTCCTCAAATCAATCTTCCTAAGTTCTCTCTACCCTTATTCTTTTTATTTAGGAAAAAGGTTTTGAAGGGTTTTTTAGGAAAGAGGCCAACATGTGTTTATGTCGATGATTTGAATGTTTAGAGTCGCCAGTTGGTAGATTGGAAAATGGTTGTACCAACTCAATCGAGTTTGATTTGAAAAGAGGCCCAATTGCTGGACACTGTCAAAACTTGATCTTTGAAATCAGAGTTTTGAGTTCGGGGGCTTGGTTAAGTGTAGGGAAGGTGTTAGTGTAACAACCCCAAAATTCATACAATATAGTTCTCATTCTCGATCGTTAATAATACAACTTCAATCTAACTTTACATCATTATTCGATATTAAAATCACAAAAAAAAATGCGGAATAACTAAAACTTTTATATAATCTTTTCTTTATTGCCCTGAATCTCAACCTTTACATAACATCTCTTCGATTCAAATCTATATCATGAATCGTTACAACAAAATGACTATACAAGTCTTACATCATGAAGCAATATCCATATACATCGGATAGCTCAACTTACAATTTATTAATCATGTTACATTTAAAACAATTACAATACTCATCTAGAATAAATAATTTCTCGCATCGCTATTGATCTCAATTAAAGTTTAACTAGCACATATCATTACTTTGCATTCTTGACCTGCAAAAATGATTATTTGCAAGAGTGAGCTCGACAGCTCAGCAAGTTCTAACAGTTTTCATGCATCACATAGCACATAATAACATGCTCAACATACATCTCATAATAATTAAAGTAACATGGCATATATGCTTCAATTCACATAGAAAATATAAAGATTGAGTTCCTTACTCAATCAACATTCTTTAATCAATCAATGTAGTCAAAAATTGACTTTAACATTCATGTTTACAACATATATAACATATCATGCTCTTTGCAAAATAATTTAAAATAGTTCATAATATCATCAAGTTCACATAGAAAATAGGAACCGAAAGACTTGCCTGGCTCGTAGATTACCAAATATCGAAAAACAGCTTAATATAATCTGCTTCATGATCCTACATAACGTATTACCATACGCATCAATTATTAGTCACCTAGCAACACTTATCAAACGTCTAAGTAAATACTACTTTATACTTTCTAATTCTCTTCTATTTACTCGTTTGATACTCGCTGTCAAATCATATGTATAATTAACAATATCAGTTAATTATCACATAGCTAATCATCATCGTTAGTTATCCACCTTAGGTTAACTCATTCTTCTTTAACTAATAAGTTAATAATTAATTATCACATAATTAATCACATCACATAATCATATTATATTTCACATGATTAATCAATTAATAATTACATACTCATTTTAAATTATAATTAAATAAATTATAATTTAAACATCCACTTTAATCAAACTATAATTAAACAATCATAATTTATAATGAATCAACTACATCATGCATTAAATCATAATTTAAACATATTTTAATTAAACCATTACTTATATTATAAATACTCAATTTCTATTCATGCCCTCATTAAATTATAATTATATAAATTATAATTTAAATTACACTTTTACCTTGATTATAATTATTACATATTATAATAACATATTAAGTTATAATTAAACAAATTATACTTCAAGTTAAACATTTACTTTGATTAAAACAATCAACTTAATTCATTATAATTTAACAATCATAATTTACATTAAACATTTACTATAATTATAATTATTCAAATTATAATTATATATATCATATTAGCTAAGTTATATTTAAACAATTATAATTTAATATCTATTATAAACAATTCAAATAATACTTTAAGGTTTTCCCAAAACCTCTTTTCTTTTTCAGTTATGAAATTGTCAAATTTATGATAACAATATGTTATTGCAACTTGGTACATGATCATTATCATAGAAATAAAACAATTTAGGTTTTAAAACTTGAACAAATAACTAGAGTTCTCTGCCTCTGCTCAGCCAGCGGCGCAACTGCGCAGCCACAAGCCTTGGCACCGGCGCAGTTGCGCTGGTGTCAAAACCCAGAAAACCTAGCGGCGCAGCTGCGCTGCTTCTGCCCTTGTTGCCGGCGCAGCTGCTCAGGAACGCAGACAGAAACAGTGCAGCAACGGCACTCTGCTTCACTGCTAATCCGAACAATTCAACAACGGCAATTACCAGTCACTCAAACAATGTAAGACATGCATACACTATACTACACATGTTATATAGATGCTACCAATCACAAAAATTGTCCAAGCAATGAAATCAAAGGTTTTAACAACTCAATTTTGACATTTTCATAGAAACTCATATATTTTCCAAAGCCATTCACTGTAAAACAATTTCTTAAGAAATTCATGCATTTTCTTTCCATGATTCAAGATATCATCAAAAACAATTCTAACAAGCATATTAACATATACTAATTTCATCAATTTTACTCTAAAATTAACCAAAACATGAAAACTCCACGTGAACACATATTCTCCATTTAAAACATGTTCTGACAAAACTTTGATTTCTGAAAATCCTTGTTTATGGCATACAATTCATATATAAACCATTATAAACACAATTTATATATGTACATCATATATATATAACTTTCATGCTAAATCATATACACAGAGAACCCATACTCATGAACAATCATAAGGAAAACATATAAAAACATAAGTGAATTAAGACATACCCTTTCTGCTTAGATGTTTGAAGAAGAAGATGATTATTCTCTTAAGTTCTTCCTTTTTGTCCTTCTCTTCTTCTCTAATTCTTCTATGCTCTTTCTTTTTCTCTTTAGCAAACTAACTTTGTTTTTCTAACTCTTGTTTTAATCTAACGTAATATACATATAATATCATATACATATATTACATAATTATAATACATATAACTTCCACTACATAATGGCATATATTAAATATAATAAGTACCATTAGTATATAAGTTACAATTATAATTTAAAAAGCCATAAGGCTTGTTTGGCAAAACCAGTTATTTTTTTTAAAAAATAGGTTTTTAAATAGTTAAGGCCCCGTTTGGCAAAACGGACTTAAAAATGGTACAAGGGCCTTGTTTGGGAAAACGATTTTTAAAAAAATTCTTTTTATTCTTTTCATAAATCCTTTAACACATATTCTTAATGTTATCCTTTAATTAATTAAATCTTAACATTCTAATTTAATTAATTAAAAGTCTAACATCAATTAAGCACATAAAATTAACACATAATTATAATTACTTGCCAATTATAATTGCATGTAACACTCATCACCTTACTCATCTAATTTAATTATCTCAATTAAATTAGAACTATAACATAAAATCATTATATCAATTAAATCAAATACAAAATACCCATTTAATTAATATACTACACTTAATTACCTTACTCCGTAATAATCATGTAATTATTTATTTAACTCAATAAATAATTCAATTAAAATATTTATTTAATCAATATATATTAAAATTAACATTTAAATTCTCTTCACATTAATTCACATATTTCACAATATATGACACGTATTCAAATACTCAAACTCAAAACATCAGATAATAAGAATTTTATTTATTAAATTCTCATTTATAAATTCTAAAAATCTATGATGTCACAGTTAGGCACCCCAAGACTCCTGTGTAAACACGGCACCGCATCTTTTCAATATTTTCCTTAAAACTGTGAATGCGTGAGTAAATGCTGTTTGAAAATTAGGCCTATTGATTTGATTGACTGAAAACTTTGACAGACTTCGTTGAGCCTATATACGAAGGGTTTGATTTGATTTGAAAATCAGTCTTTGATTTGATTTGCAAAAGCATTTAATTTGATTTACAAAAGCTTTTCTTTTGATTGAATTGAAAATGATGTTTGAAAAGCTGGTTTATCAAACCCTTACGCTGCCATAGGAATTGAAGTGTATCGCTACTTTCAATTTATTATCTTTATAGCCTTAAGGTTGCATGTGAATGGTGATTTGCTGGGATGTGAAGCATCCTCGACCAAAGAAATATACAAGTGTCGGTCTCCTAATGGGTATGAAAACCATCGGAGGGACGCTGACACGACAATTGACATTTCACTATGACGAGACCTTAAATTCGGATAACCGTTTTAAGGTCTACTTACATGTACATCTCTACAAAAAAAACCGACAGGGTACATTTGTAAACTAGAGTTTGTCCATCATGGGAATCAGATCCCGATCGATTTGATCGTGAATCTCACGATTCCTAGGCTCACATATGAGTAGCCAATAAACTTGCACAGTTCAAATTTGTACAGAAATAAATAAATATCCCAAAATTGCCAAAACCAAGGATTCATTCAGTAAATCCCGGTTCGGACGGCTGAAGCGTCTCGTTCCCACTAGATAGCGATCTTAGGGACGCGAGTTTGCTTTCAAAGCTGAAACTATAAAAATAACTAGATTTAAAGAAATTTCAGCTATTATAGCTTCTAGGTTCTGTCGAGACCTGTTTGAACCGTCGAAAGCTAGAATTGGCGAGATTTAGATAAATCTAGTCCGCCCGCAGATATGTCAATGCAGATTCATATACGAATGAATGTTAAATGCAGCAGTTGAATAAATTGAGTAAAGCAATATATATTTATATATATATATATATATATATAATTATATATATATATATATATATATATATATATATAAGCTGTAAAAGGGCGATGGGTTTTCACTCGCAAGCCCGGACTGGAATTAATATATATATATATATATATATATATATATATATATATATATATATATATATATATATATAAAGAACTGTAAATAGACACGAAATAATTCAGGCTGTGACAGAAATGAAATATATATATATATAGAAAAATAGTAAAAAGGGCGATGGATTTTCACGCCGGTGCCCGTACTGAAATTAAAATTGACTGAAAAGTAGTCAACCAGTGACTGGGGAGAGCACCCAGTATGGCGAAGTGTGCAAAAGCAGTAAAATGGCCACAAAGTAATCCAGGTCGGATTGAATATATATATATATATATATATATATATATATATTGACAGAAATGTAGTCAACCAGGACTGATATGAGTACCAGTGATGGTGAAATTCACTTATATATGCGTAAATATATGTAAAAGTGGTAAACTACCTAGAATTTGGCATCCGGACTTGACAGAATTAAAATGTTAGTACATAAACAGTTAAATATATACAAAAAAGGGCCAAACCCAAACTGAGAAGATAACCCAGTTCGACAGAGTTGCCAGAATGTGTGTGCTACTACATTGAAGCTGATGGAGCTGACGGATTGTCAATCCGAGTTGTAGAAATGCAAAATTTTGTATTTATCTACAAAAATGTACCAAATTTTGATAAAAACGGCCACGGAACTAAGTTTCGGGCATATTTAGAAGATGAAACTTCGTATGCAAGTGGAAAACAGTGCAAAGTAGTAGTATTGACTTTCTGATCGTAAAAATACTTACAATGGACTGCAATACTGGCTTTTTGCCAAATCGTAGGCTCTATACGTCCAAATCTACCAGTTATTTTCTGATATGTGATAGCATATGGGTATATCTAAGTGTTGGAGTAAAAATATTTGAGTTTGGAAGAGGTGTAAAAGTCAGAAAATCAAACTAGCAGGGCTTCGCTGCGTTTTCGAATTGTTGAAAATGAAGGGGGGTGAACCTCTATATATAGGCCAGGAAGCCTTAGCTCTACCTACTGCTACCGAAGGTAGAGGTGCTGCTCCCAAAGGTGGGGCCCACATGCCCGACTTCATTGTCTCGAAGTGCGTGCATGCCGGGCGATGCGATGTCAGGTTCGAAATTTCATAACTTTTGGTCGGAGCGTCCGTTTGAGGCGTGCTATAGCTTTTCGAAAATCCCTCACTGAGAGTGTCACAATAACATAGGATTTAACCCCTTTTAAGTCCCAAAAAGTGGGTTCATGACTGGGTCTCTTTTTCCCTGTAGTTTGTTCATCGAGCCGTCCGGTGCTGTTTTCACCCGGGATCACCATTGTGGTTCTTTCTGACCTTAATGGCATCAATTTGGATTGATTTTAACTGAATCGACTGAGAGTTGGTAAAATGACCATTTTGCCCCTCCTGGGGTTGCCCTTGGTGTCGGCATGGCCTTTAGTTGACTTCCAGGAGCTGTTTCCAAGACTTGGATTCCATTCGAGTTTGTTTGTTCTCAGTGTTGCCTCTGTGGCTAACGTGGTCATTTTAGGTTTTCTTTTGGAGGTGTTGTGATGCTTCAGGTTTATGTCTGAAGTCGACCTGACTTCCCGGACTGATGTCGGGGCTGACCTGTACTTCCCGGGTTGCTGCCGGGGCTGGTTTGTACCTCCTGGGTTATTACCGGGACTATGTTGTACCTTCCGGGTTACTGTCGGGGCTTTGTTAACATCCCGATATGGTTGATCGGTGATGTGGTTGTCCCGATATCGGTGATCGGGTTTAGCTGATGTCCCGATATTGAGATCAGGGCTGATCTAACGGTCCGATTGATGATCGAAATTGGATTAACGGTCCGATTGACTATCAGAGCTGGATTAACAGTATGATTGACTATCGGAGCTGGATTAACGGTCCGATTGACTATCAGAGCTGGATTGACGGTCCGATTGACTATCGGAGCTGGATTGACGATCCGATTGACTATCGGAGCTGGATTGACGGTTCGATTGACTATCAGAGCTGGATTAACGGTTCGATTGATTATCAGAGCTGGATTGACTGTCCGATTGACTATCAGAGTTGGCTGGAGTACCGATATTGGTGATCGAATTTGACTGGAGTTGACCGATATTGGGGATTGGATTTAGGTTTACCGACATTGGGGATCGGATTTAGGCTGAAGGACCGACATTTAGACTGGATGTCTGGTGTCGGGACCGGGGTGGCTTGATTGATGGTTTTGCCCTCCTACAATGTTAGTATTGGGGCAAGGAAAATTTTGAGTGTCTACAGATGCCCCTCTTTATCATGTTTATGTAATTCAATGGAATGAACAGGATAAAGATTGCTAGACACTTGAAATATGACAAGATATTAATGATGTAAATCTCAATGCAATGAATGTTAACACGTTTTTGCAAATCGCATATCGCATCGCAAATCGCATCGCATTGCAAATCGCATCGCATATCGCATCGCATTACCTTTACCGATGCCTGTGTTGGGGCTGATCTCAACGATTGACTTTCATCAGTGCTGCTGATGTCTATGTTGGTGTTGACTTGAACGGATTAATTTCTATCGGTGCTGCCGATGCTCTGTTTGATGAAGATAAACTGAAATGTTTCCCATATTTCTATTGGGGATGACGTCGTCGGTGATGGCCCTTTGCTGTTATCTTAGTTTTAAGACCAATGGTTTCCTCAATCTGTTGATACTATCAGAGACAATTTTTTTTTGGCTGATGTTGTTGTACATTTCTGAAAGCTCCTCTGATGGGGATATATCTCTTTTACCGAGTTACCTCATTGGCTGCTCCTGATGCCTATCTTGATGATAACTTACATCGGTAGTTTACAACAGTGCCTACCCTGATGGTAGGGACAATGGTTGATCATTGGACTGTCCCGATGCCTACTTGAACGGTAGCAGACTTTTTCATCGAGTTTGTGTGTTAAATGTGTATGCATTTTTGACTCTATTGGGTAAGTATGCCTAATGTTTTGATGGAGATGTGCGCTGATGTAGCGCTAGTTGCACATGTGCAGACCAGACATGATAAGATGATCTTAATTTACCTAGGTTGATGCATATGCTTAATTGAATTGATGTAGAACCATACCTCACCCTTTTCTGAGGTGATTTGGAGTTTCTTTTCAGACATGGATTTTGATAGGCTTAGCAGCTCTAACTTCCGTATGGCTCCTTCTATCATTCGCGGAGCAAATTTGGATGTTCCCCTTTCATGTGTTATTTTTGGTGAGAATCTCGCAGGGGCTGCTATTTTTTGGATCTGGATTTGATGCTGGTCCCTCTGGTGGTCCAAACACTGATGGCTTTATTAAGAGGTATCCCGATATCTTCGCTGAAGTAGCATTCCACGGCCTACAGCACTGGATCCTTCTCAATGCCCCTTCTAAAGGTTTATATAACATATTCCATTAGCTGTCCTCTGTGGGGATGGATCGGAGTTGGTCTGATGGCCCGATTGGAGATCGGGGTTGATATGATTTGATTTACCGATATTGGGGACCGAATTTAGGTTAAAAGACTAATATTGTGGATCGGATTTGGCTTAAAGAACCGATATTGGGGATCGAATTTGATATACTATCTTCGTCCCTGGATCATTCCCCGATGCTTTTCTGGGGTTATGCCAACAGCTGATCATTGAGTGTGAAAAGAGGCCAACTCTTTACTTGCGACCCTGCTGGTTTAGCTCTGGCTTGGCTGATGACCCGGGTGATGCTAATGTCCTGGAGGATGTAGCCCATTCTTTCATTGCCTAGATTTGAACTTCAATGTAAAGGCCTCGACTTGTGAGGACTTGGGGCAGTTTAACATGTTTAATGATGCAGATTTCCTTCACTAGATCTTTTTGTCATCGGGCATCTGTTCTTCCCGAGTTAAGGACTCGGTTGAGGATTTTTCCCTTTTTGTAGAGGGACAGCTGATGTCGCTTTGATTTCTTTCAGGAATTCACCCTCTTCTTTTGATGAGGAACTTGGTCCCACCGTAGATCCTTTCCATTTCTTGGAATGGAGAAATGCCCCAGCCCTTTGGTCGGTTGTTACTGGGGTTCATAGAAAAAAACTCGCTTTGTTGACCAATTCCACGGTGAGCAATATCTTGCACATTCAGACAAACAACAATATGTGCCGATAGCTTGATGGCTCGGGCCGTCGGGATTAGTATGATCTTATGAATGAGGCATTTGAAGTTAAAGTTTTTGAAATTGAATGCTTGTATTCACCGAGCTCTCATCTTATCGCTAAAGATTTTGAAAGGGAGTATGAAAATGAATTTTTCCTAAGAAAATCCAAATTTTCGCTTGACAAGTTATGAAATCGTAAGAAAACTTTTAAGCGTCCATGGTCATTTTTCATGGGTAGGATTAGAATCAAAAGACTTATCTCCCTTCATCAGAGACACCTCATCTTCGCTCTAGACACTGCTCTTCACAAGATTAAGATCATATGACATGTGCACTTAGTGTGACGCAACCCTTAGCATGGGTTTCTCTTCTATGATTTCTAGATGACCTCATTATTATCTTACAAAACTTTTTGCTTTTCTCGCTTAACTTTGTCTCGTTTTCTTAGGCTTTTTAGTGTTACCCATGTAACGAGTTTTGGACCAATGACTCCCAAACCTAACGGCTTTAGGGCACTAGGTGTTGAGACACCCCTTAGGGTTTACTGGCTCGAGTAATAAAGGCCACACTTCGAGATAAGTTAGGCGGTCTACTTTTTTGATCTTCGCCTAAGCCTGTTCAAGATTCGTTTTCTTAGGCTCTAAATTACCCGTGTAGCGAGTGTTGGGCCGGTGACTCCCAAACCAGACGGCTTTAGGGAACCAGGTGTAGAGACACCCCTCGGGCTTAATTACTCGAGTAACCTAAGCCACAATTTGGATCTGCTCAAGTTTTGATATCTTGTAATGTTCATTTTCTTAGGCACTGAGTTACCCATGTAACGAGCGTTGGGCCGGTGGCTCCCAAACCAGATGGCTTTAGGGCACCAGGTGTAAAGACATCCTTTAGGCTTAATAACTCAAGTAACCCAGGCCACGATTCAAGACATTAGGCTGGCTACTAATTGTCATCCTTGTCGTTACAGTTTCATACCCCACCACTAAGAGTCAGGTCAATCGCAAAGTGCAGACATGCATATGACGTCAAGTTTGCTCTAAAAAGTGCTTTGAACTAGGACGTCGTGCCTAGTCAAAAGGTTGAATAGTCTTAATTCTCTAATCGCTTTCATGATTCTTGCTCCACGGACGCTTATCAGAATTAATCCAATTCATAACAAGTTAAGCAAAAATCTCTTTTCTTTTTCTTTTTTTTCTCTTTTTTTTTGAGACACTAATGTAGGACTTATGTGTATTATCGCTAAGGTATGGAATTTGAATGCTCATATAAAGAGATGAAAGAGTCATACCTTATCAGCGGATCGCAGTATTCTAAGAAAATTATGATTGACAAAGATCGATTAGTCATACCGGATTGGCAATGATGGAAGCTTGGATGATGATGGACCATGCTGATGGTGCCGACTGGTGCATGTTGATTGCATGGTTGACAAATGCCCCAGTGTTGAGTTGTGCAATTTCCAAAATTGGTCCAGTCTTGTTGTAACGGTCCCAACATCAAGTTGTCGTTGACTTTGAACTTGCCCCAGTCTTGCTTGTCATCTGGGAGGATTGCTTGGTTGTATGTTTGACCGATAGGCTGATAAGATGTCGAGATCGTAAGAGTCTTTAATCGCAAGACCCCCATGGTGAACAAGTAGTGGATTTTGGCTTTAATACTTGGATTCCCCAGTCATTATTTTTGATTTGTTGGAGCAATTGGCTTTGATGACCTTTCTTCTGGTTTGATGAAGGTTTCAGAATGAGGCTTCAGCTCTTCGAAGGTCCTTGCGGATGTTTATGCTTGATATATCGCTATGTTGTTGTTCTAACTTTGACGATTGATGTCGAGATGCCTTCGGACTCCAATGAATTGGACTCAAGGGCTTGTGATGGTTGGTGGTAATGGCTTTGACCACGACTTTGGTTGGTGACCTACCGAATGTCCTTGCCGGAACAGATCTGGCTATAGCAGATTTGATAGCTCAAATGACCTTCGAGAGAGATCAGGCCAGGGCGTTGATGTAGACGGCCCATTCTAGTAGAGATATGACTTCTGTTGATAGAGGCGAGACTCGAGCCACTCGGGAGGCTGCTTTTGCTGAAAGGGACGAGGCCATAGTGTGCAGATGGCAGTGGATGTTCTGGCTCGTATGGAGACCGAGGGTTAGGAGCTCGCAACTGCTCCTCTATCTTCAAAGAGATGCCATGTTGGTACTGTTATCCCGCTTATCCACGGGTTTAGAGTCCAGCTTTGATTTTCCTCAGTAGGGCCTGTTGATCAGGGATCTTAATAGAGTTTAACTTCTATTTATCTTTGGTGTCTTGGAACTGGTCTTTATTTTTATTTTTTTTCTTGAAGGTCAAACAGCGCCGTAGATAGCCGCCTACGTACTCCCGGGTTGAGGGAGATCAGGTCATTCGTAGTTCTGGCTATTTGGTTAGAGAGGCTTGAAAAGAGTTTATCTTGGATTGTGAGTCTGGTTTGATATGTTTTCGAATTTTTGTGTTTGGATTCAATTTGAATTTTTTTGTTTGATTTGACCGCACCAAGATGGTTGCCTACGTACTCCCGGGCTGAGGGAGATCAGGTCTTTCGTAGTTCAAGTTTTTGGCTTGAAAGGCTCGATTTTTGATTTTTTTTTCTTTTTGATTTTTTTATTTTTTTTATTTTTTTTATTTTTTTTTGGTCTTTTGATTTTGTATACATGGAAAATAAAAGGCATAATGCTAGGAAAAGGATAATGTCCCAACATCCTCTGGAACTCGCAACTTTCCTCTGGATCTACGTCCTCCTGGCTAGCTGAGGCCCGATAGTCCAATCATCTGTGATTATGTCACCTTCGAGGCTTGTGATAAAGGTTCCCTCTTGGCTCTGAATATCTTAAATCCCTGCCATAAATTGATCGCCTCCTGAATCAGCATATCCCTTAAGGAGGCTTAAACTGGACTTGCCGCAGAAAGGTATGAACTCCAGATTCCTCGAGGGGTTGGCTTCTTTGAGAACTTCGCCACCTTTTTCTTCGTCTTCTCCTCCACCTTTCTCATAGCCTTGAGAGGATTTGAGTAAGAAATCCCCCTCACACTGATGTGGTATCTCTCGCAAGGAACTTTCCTTTTGTGCTTTTTCCATACGTGGAAGGATCAATATCTCCTCCTCATCTTCCAGAAGGATAAGGTCAGGCATGTAGTTGTTGGCTTTGGGCAACAAGATATTTGATGATGGTGGATGAACTTCATTGGGAGATTTTTTTTGTCTCCTCGGTCCCCGTATTAGGATCGATCCACCTTGTGTTCTGCCAGGATTGGTGCTCATATCCGTCACATCCTTTGAACTGTCAGCTTCAAGTGGACATCTTGAGCTCTTTATCTCCCTCTCGCCTTTTCTGGTTATGGGGAATTCTTTCTTCAGTTCACCATTTTCAATGAGATCCTGGATTTTATGTTTTAGAGCCCAACATTCCTCGGTCGCATGTCCTGGTGCTCTGGAATGATAAGCACATCTCTTATTGAGATTATATTGCCTTCCTTTGGGATCCATAGGTGGAGCGAGCTTAATGATCTTTTTCTGCAAAATCAACAGGGCTAATACATTTTCTAACGAGTTCCCCAAAGGTGTGAATATCCTTCTTTGCCTACTCTCCCCGACTTTCAGTGCCGTAGGATTTCGAGGGTTTGCTAGTGTTTGGCATGTTGATTGATATTTCTTATTTGGGGATTCGCATTCCTCTGGACGATTTTTCCTTTGTTGAGATCTTCTGGTAGTTTTATCATTCCATCTTTCTCGTTCATTCAACATGCTTTGATCCTCTTCATTTAGCCGGTGGATCTTGGAGGGAGATAGGCTTACAGTCTGAAAAACCTTCTCTTTCTCTTGGTTTTCTGATAGTTGAGTGAAAACCTGCCTTGTATCCTGATGTTGGCGTACTACCAGATTAGCCAGCAGAGTTACTTGGTGTTGGATCGTATCCAATTTTTGCATTATTGTCATACCCTCCTCTGTATTTTCCAACTTGAGGACATTTGTTATGTTCCTTTAGGGGTATTCCTCTATCCTTCGTATGTATTTACGATTTGGATACATTTCATCGCTTCCTGACCCGATCATGTTTACTTCCTCTGTATCATGCGGCTTTAGAAGGTTGGGGTGGTCATTGGGATGGTCATGTTGTTGGACCACAATATCGCCGTTTTCGATTAGGTTTTGGATTTTATGCTTCAAGGACCAACAATCCTGTGTATTGTGTCCTGAAGATCCTAAATGGTAAGAACATCTCTGGCTAGGATTGTATCTTTTGCTTTTTGGATCCAGAGGTGGAGCCAGTTCAGTAATTTTCTTGTGATCTATTAGCATCACCAACATGTTTTCAAGGGAATCGCCTAGTGGAGTGAACACCCAATTTTTCCGTTCTTTTAAATTTTCTCTTTCGCTCCTGGTAATTGTTGAATGTAGTTTGTTATGACTGCAGATTGCCTTCCCTCTTCCAAATGGGGGGACTATGCTTAGGTCTCCTAGACTGCCCCTGTACAACGAGGGATACATCTTCATCGCCCTCCTTGGGTACCCTTATAGGATCACTCGTATAGTTGCCAGACTGTATATGATCGGCGACTACTTTTAAGGCTGTAAGATCTTTGATCTTGCCTGCTTTCAGGCCCATCTCTGTCATTTCGTCGTGTTTGATCATCTTTGAGAATGGCTTTCCTATTTCGGCCAGGATCCTCTCATAATAAGGTGCCTCCTGAATGTCTATGGAAGTCATCACCATTTCAGCTTCGGTCATAGGCGGGCTGATTTGTGCTGCCAGACGTCTCCATCTTGGGCATATTCACGGAAAGACTCGGTACTCTGCTTTTTGACTTTGGACACTTAATATCGATCCAAAACCATCTGAGACTGGAAGCTGTATTGAGTTAGGAAGGCATGACCTAACTCTTTCCAACTATGAATTTTGGCATTGTCAAGTCGTGCATACCACGTCCTAGCCTCTCCAGTGAGACTCTTTTGGAAAAGCTGCATTCGGAGGCTTTCATCTTCAGCATAAGACCCTAGCTCGCCAATGTATACTTTCAAGTGCGTATAAGGATCGCCTGCCCCATTGTACTTTTCAAACTCTGGGACTTGGAATTTGTCAGGATATCTAGCCCTTGGGAATATGCATAGATCTGAATATGTGACACTTTCAAGGTTTCCAGTCCCTTTGATTACCCGGATGGTTTCTTCCATTTGTTGGACTTTCCTTCGGATATCGCCAGTTTCCCGAGCTTCCCTAAGATTTGTAATTTCAGGGATTTTGTTGGTTCTTTCACTGTATCGCGGTTCAGGGATCTGCATTTCCCCCTTTTTGTCAGCACGTTGATTACCACCCTGTGAGGAGGTATCTGTTTGATTGAGTGTTGGCTTGCCCTGAGTGTTTTTGCTTTGTTCTCTTAGAAGGATAACCAACTCTGCTATTTGATTCTTAAGTCCCTCAAACTCTTTTCGAGATACGGAACCCGACTCGCATTAGCTACTTTCAGCCATGTCGGTGGATAGGCTTCGTGCCTTTTCAGATTATGATCTAGTAGTAAGACCAATTTTTTATACCTACAACAAAACATAGGCGTGTCAATTTCCTGAGGTAGGTAAGGACAGGATGCATGATGTGTTTTTTAGATTTTATCCTGCAAAATCGAGGTTAGTTGCTTTAATGGCAGGATGACAGGATATTTATCTGACAGAAAAGTAAATCTTTCATTATGTCGTTTACATTGTGCTCCTCAGTAATTGGAGACTTGACATGGAATTGAAAGAGGAAGGCATGAAGAAGCTTCTCTTCGGATTTGGTTAATCAGAGGCTGACCTATCTTAGGTTACTCTCGCGGCTTTTGTTTCGGCATGAAGGCTCCCAGATCATCGCAATCTACTAGAAGGGAAGTTAATTCGATTGTTCAACTGAAGCGAATCTGAGTGGTGTATTTTCATGAGGCACCCCCAGAGACTTAATCGTCCCCAGAGTCATTACTTAACACCGACTGGGTTATCCTCCTTGTGAGAGGGACACACAACATACATTCTCATACATCGTGGCTCATCGTTTATGCATGTGATGACAGTTGGGTGCGAAGCACTAAATATGGATGTGAAGCACTAAGAAGCAAGAAAGCATTCATTCACATTCATTCGATGTAAAGACGCAGCATTCATTCACTGAAGACGCAGCAATCACTCATCCATTGACTGTGGAGACGCAGGATTTCACGCATTCAATAGTTTTGAAAGGGAAATTTTTGAAAGGACTAGAAAGCGGCCTAAGCCCTCTACTGTCCCCAGCAGAGTCGCCAACTGTCGACGTTAGAAAATTTAAGAATCCCGTGGGTCGGTTCATAACCCGGGTTTCCTCAAATCGATCTTCCTAAATTCTCTCTACCCTTATTCTTTTTATTTAGAAAAAAAGTTTTGAAGGATTTTTTAGGAAAGAGGCCAACATGTATTTATGTCGACGATTTGAACGTTTAGAGTCGCCAATTGGTAGATTGGAAAATGGTTGTACCAACTCAACCGAGTTTGATTTGAAAAGAGGCCCAATTACTGGACACTGCCGAAACTTGATCTTTGAAATCGGAGTTTTGAGTTCGTGGGCTTGGTTAAGTGTGGGGAAGGAGTTAGGCACCCCACGACTCCCTTGTGAATACGATACCGTATCTTTTCAATATTTTCCTTAAAACTGTGAATGCGTGAGTGAATGCTGTTTGAAAATTGGGCCTATTTATTTGATTGATTGAAAGCTTTGACAGACTTCGTTGAGCCTATATACGAAGGGTTTGATTTGATTTGAAAATCAGTCTTTGATTTGATTTTCAAAAGCATTTAATTTGATTTACAAAAGCTTTTCTTTTGATTGAAAATGATATTTTGAAAGCTGATTTATCAAACCCTTACGCTGCCATAGGAATTGAAGCGTATCGCTACTTTCAATTTTTTTTCTTTATAGCCTTAAGGCTGCATGTGAATGGTGATTTGCCAGGCTGCGAAGCATCCTCGACCACAGGAATAGACAAGTGTCGATCTCCTCATGGGTATGAAAACCATCGGAGGGACGCTGACACGACAATTGACATTTCACTATGACGAGACCTTAAATTCGGATAACCGTTTTAAGGTCTGTGTATGTACATTTTACCGAAAAACTAGCAGGGTACATCTGTAAACTGGAGTTTGTCCATCATGGGAATCAGATCCCGATCGATTTGATCGTGAATCCCACGATTCCTAGGCTCACATATGAGTAGCCCATAAACCTGCACAGTTCAAATTTGCACAGAAATGGATATATGTACATCCTCACATCGCAATGGAACCAAGGATTCATCAATAAATCCTGGTTGCGAATGGCCAAAGCGTCTCGTTCCCACTAGATGGCGATCTAAGGGACACGAGTTTGCTTTTAAAGCTGAAACTATATAAAAATAACTAGATGTAAAGAAATCTCAGCCATTATAGCTTCCAGGTTTTGTCGGGACCTGTTTGGACTGTTGGAAGCTAGAATTGGCAAGATTTGGATAAATCTAGTCCACCCGCAGATATGTTAGTGCAGATTCATATACATATGAATATTAAATACAACAGTTGAATAAATTGAGTAAAGCAATATATATATATATATATATAATTATATATATACAAAAGCTGTAAAAAGGACGATGGTTTTCACTCGCAAGCCCGGACTGGAATTGAAATATATGTGTTTATAAAAAATTGTAAATAGCCACGAAATAATCCAGGCTGTGACAGAAATGAAATATATATATATATATATATATATATAAATAGTAATAAGGGCGATGGGTTTTCACGCCGGTGACCGTACTGGAATTGAAATTAACAGAAAAGTAGTCAACCAGTGACTGGGGAGAGCACCCAGTATGGTGAAGTGTGCAAAAGCAGTAAAATTGCCACGAAGTAATCTAGGCCGAACTGTGACGCCCCCAGAATAGGTCCATTCAACCCAACCCATTCTGAGTCGCCAAATACATGGTACAGAATTCAAATACAAATTTTATATCATACGGTCGTGCAAAATACGACCACATAACTGTGAGTGTCAATACAAATATGTAGAAAATATTAAGATTCAAACTAAGTCCTCATTACAATTATTATCACACTATTTATCAGAAATAGTGAGGACACTACTGCTCTAACTCGGACCATCACTCTGTCCCCCGACTATTTCCCGCAACATTCTCATTTCCTGAAGAGGACAACAGATGAAAAGGGTGAGCTCAACTAGCTCAGTAAAGAATATTATGACTAAGATAATGGAAAATAAATTATCGTTAGTCATCAACAAATCAGATAAAATATAATGGACAACCAACTTTAGATCAATATTCGCAGCGGAAATAACAATTCATTAGAAGAGTTAAGCAGAGAATGAAGTCTACTATCTTCTATGATTTAAAAGTCCATCATCAATATTTTATCCCTGTAACATCAATCAATATACATCTTAAATCAAATATTCATCTTTGCACTACAGGCCAAAGATATTCATTTGTATCATCAGTGGTCATATTCATCTCAACACCTGTCATCTTTGCACTACAGGCCAAAGATATTCATCAGGTAATCATTCATCTTTGCTCTACAGGCCAAAGATATTCATCAAGTAATCATTCATCTTTGCTCTACAGGCCAAAGATATTCAGTTACATCACCTTTTAGGACTGAGAATGATGAAAAACATCTTTAAAAAACGAATCCAGTGAGATAAAAGACAAAGACTAAGGATTCGTATTTTAGTATATCCAATTCAAAAATACCTCGTAATAATCAATTATGGAGCAAAATTCAAGAATAGAGCTCAAAACTTGGATACAATCAAAGATAGTAACCTTAACAGACAATTTGGACAAATAGAAGAAAAATAAATTTTTTCGTGAATAGTGCCGTATACGTGAATAGTAACCCCGGCGGAAAAAGTTAGAATTTCAACATAAAATCCATGACAATATTTCTGTATAATGATATTGAAAAGAATAATATCATTTACGAAAGAAAATAGCATCCCTTACCTCAAAAAGATAGTACCTCTGACTTGAATATCGGATATAATACTGAAGGAAACTTGCACTGAATAGCAACACTCAAAGTATTGAAATACTCACAAAAATACGCTCGATATTATAGAGAGAAAACTTCTGATTCTGGTGTGATTTTCAATTCTAACCTAAGCACCCTATTTATAGGAAAAGCTTAGGATGCCAAAGGAGACTAAATGAATAAAATATTATTATTTTAAAAAAAAATTCCGCCGCCTGGGGGCTTAAAAATTTTCCACCAAAAGTGGGGCCCACCCATAAAAAAATATATTTTCCGAAACTTCAATAATTCATAACAAATAGCCCCTTTGTCAGAAAAATACAAATTCTATGTCCTTCCAAAGGAAATTTAATTCTCTACAACTTTGCAGAAGGAAGTTTTTTCAAATTCCAAACATAAATTATCCGAAATCCAAAAACAGATGATTTCTCACACCAAAATATTGATAAAAACTCACCAAATCCAATTCCTTCTTTAATATCCACAAAATAAATATTTCCTTATCATATAAATCAATAATTAATTATTCACAAATAATATTATAGAACTACAATATTAACAACCAGGTCGTTCCCAGGAAAGAGGGGGCCTTCTGATAAAGACTTCTCCTTACTGGCGCGCAATTAAATAACCCCTCCTAGACAGAACTTCCTTAGACATTGTCAATAATGCTATCTAATAATATTATTCAAATAATATGAATTATTGAGTTGATAACGTGAAATACTGTGCAACGACAATTATTGAATCAATACTACAAAATATCAACTGTAGCCATTATTGAATCAATCATATAAAAAGGCAACGTAGCAATTATTGAGTCAATAAAATATCAATGCAGCAATTATTGAGTCAATAATATAAAATATCAACGTAGCAATTATTGAGTCAATAATATAAAATATTGAACAGTAATTACTGTAACAATAATTGAATAATGGCTTCTCACGTAAGACTCAATAATTTGAAATACTGTGCGATACCGTGTGCTACTGTGCAACACCGCGTATCACTGTATTTTAACCACCGGGTATTTCAACAGTACTAACGGTAACAACTACGCCGTTATTTTGTAAAAAAGTTATTTCTGTCGCTTTCTATATCCGACAGTTATTCAGTTGTGGGGGCCCACAAATAGCTGCGCCGTCGTACGAATATTCCCCGACAACAAGAATATTCCACGACCAAACGAATATTCCCCGAAAACAAGAATATTTTATAACCACTTGCTCATTTTAAAAATGTTTGCACATTTCACCCATAACTTTCATATTTATCAAAACAACACTTTACTGTTTCGAAATAATATATAAAGAAAATTAAATCCTTATTCATAAAAGTTGGGGTCTTACAACCTCCCCTCCTTATGAAATTTCGTCCTCGAAATTGACGTACGTACCTGGTATGTCAAAAAGGTGAGGATACCTCGCTTTCATTTCCGATTCCAATTCCCACGTCATTTCCTCAATTGCATGGTTTCTCCACAAAACTTTAACTTGAGGTATAATTTTCGAGCGTAGGACATGCTCCTTCCTATCCAAGATCTTGACAGGTACCTCCTCGTACGTTAAATCTTCAGCTATCTCGTCTGGTTCTAACTCAATAATGCGGTTTGGATCCTTCACATATTTACGTAACACGGATATGTGAAACACGTTATGAACACGAGACATGCTTGGAGGTAAAGCGAGTCTATAAGCCACATTTCCTATTCGGTCAAGAATCTCAAATGGACCAATGAATCGTGGGTTGAGCTTTCCTCTCTTCCCAAACCTTGTAACTCCTTTCCACGGAGCAATACGTAACAATACATGGTCCCCAACGTTAAATTCCACATCCTTTCGATGAAGATCCGCATAACTCTTTTGTCGATCTTGTGCTATTTGTATACGTTGTCGGATTATTTGGATCTTTTTCGTAGTCATACGTACTAACTCCGGTCCCAACAATGTTGTTTCACCCACCTCGTTCCAACATACTGGAGAGCGACACTTTCTCCCATACAATGCCTCGAATGGAGCCACGCCTATACTTGCCTGATAACTGTTGTTGTAGGAGAATTCCACCAATGGTAAATACTTATCCCAACTCCCTTTGAAGTCTAGAACACAGAGTCTCAATAGATCTTCAAGAGTTTGGATAGTCCTTTCCGATTATCCGTCTGTTTGAGGATAATAAGCCGAACTGAATCGTAAATCCGTACCCATAGCTTTCTGTATACTGATCCAAAATCGTGAAGTAAATCTGGGATCACGATCCGAAACTATGGATACTGGCAAGCCATGCAACCTCACAATCTCATTCACGTACATATGAGCAAGACGTTCAAGGGAATAAGTCTCTCGTATCGGCAAGAAATGAGCAGACTTGGTTAATCTATCAACAATAACCCAAATCGCATCTAAGCCTTGAGAAACCTTGGGAAGACCCGTAACGAAATCCATCGTAATGTGTTCCCACTTCCATTTTGGAATCTCCAGTGGTTGCAATGGACCCTTCGGCACTTGATGCTCCGCCTTTACACGTTGACAAGTTAAACATCTCGAGATGAACTCCGCGATCTCTCTCTTCATATTGCCCCACCAAAATGTATGTCGAAGATCACGATACATTTTAGTTCTCCCAGGATGGATTGCAAACGGTGTGTTGTGTGCCTCCATCATGATTCTATACTTCAAGTCGAAATCGTTAGGAACACAAAGTCTGGAGTTGACTCGAAGTATTCCATCTTCATCGATTCTCGCTTCTGAAATTGCACCTTCTTGCACCTTCTTCTTCATCTTCATCAGCTCCGCATCCGTAGCTTGAGCAGCTTTAACTTTATCAATCAAAGTTGGTTCTACGCGTATACTTGACATTATCGCACTCGTTCCCACATATGATCTTCTACTCAACGCGTCAGCTACCACGTTCGCTTTTCCAAGATGGTATTGGATGGTATGATCGTAATCTTTCAACAGCTCAAGCCAACGTCGTTGCCGCATGTTGAGTTCCTTCTGAGTGAAGAAATATTTAAGGCTCTTATGATCCGTATAAATCTCCACTTTCTCTCCGTACAAGTAATGTCTCCAGATCTTCAACGCGAAAACGACTGCTGCCAACTCTAGATCATGAGTAGGATAATTCCTCTCATATTCTTTGAGTTGTCGCGAGGTATAGGCTATGACTTTCCCATGTTGCATGAAAACACATCCTAACCCTTTGTCCGAAGCATCGCTATGAATAACAAATCCATCCGAACCAGATGGTATTGTCAGAACAGGTGCCGAAATAAGTCTCCTCTTGAGCTCTTGGAAGCTCTTCTCGCATTCCTATCTCCAAACGAATTTCGTATCTTTCCGAGTCAACTGAGTTAATGGAGTAGCGATTCGAGAAAATTCCTCTACGAACCTCCGATAATAACCAGCTAAGCCCAGAAAGCTTCGTACTTCGGTCACCGACTTAGGTTGCTCCCAGCTTTGTATTGCTTCAATCTTCGCCGGGTCCACAGATACTCCACGTTTCGATACCACGTGCCCAAGGAATGCTACTTCCTCAAGACAAAACTCGCATTTCTTCAGCTTAGCATATAGCTTGTTCTCACGAAGCTTTTGAAGTACTAACTTCAAATGGTGTTCATGATCTTCACGGCTTTTAGAATAAATGAGAATGTCATCAATAAAGACAACAACGAATTGATCCAAATACTCCTTAAATACACGGTTCATCATATCCATGAAAGCAGCAGGAACATTAGTCAATCCAAAAGACATGACTAAGAACTCATAATGCCCGTACCGTGTTCTGAAAGCAGTCTTTGGAATATCCTCAGTTTTAATCTTCAACTGATGATATCCAGAACGAAGATCGATCTTTGAAATGAATTGTGCTCCTTGAAACTGGTCGAACAGGTCATCAATACGAGGTAACGGATACCTATTCTTAATGGTGACATGGTTCAACTCCCGATAGTCAATGCAAAGTCGCATACTCCCGTCTTTCTTCTTTACGAATAAAACAGGAGCACCCCAAGGAGACGTACTAGGACGAATAAAATCGATATCTAACAACTCTTGTAATTGGACCTTTAACTCCTGAAGTTCAATAGGAGCCATTCGATATGGGGTTTTAGAAATAGGTTTTGTACCGGGCTCAAGGTCAATAAAGAATTCAACTTCACGTTCTGGGGGTAGACCGGGAAGTTCTTCGGGAAATACATCAGGAAACTCATTAACAACGGAAATATTATTCAAATCTGATGTATTCTGGTTTAGATCAGTGACATGAACTAAGAAAGCTTGACATCCATTTTTCAATAAACGAATAGCCTTGGGATTTGAAATGATATTGACTGATTTTAGTGGTTTGGTGGTTTGAATTCGTACAACAGGTTGATTAGGAATATGAAAACTAACAACCTTACAAAAACAATCAATTTTGGCATGGTAAGTGGTTAACCAGTCAATTCCTAAAATCACGTCAAATGCAAGTATTTTCAAAGATATAAGATCAACAGGTAAGGTAAGGGTACCAATCTGAATCAAGCAAGATTTGTAAACTGTAAATGTAACAAAGGTTTCTCCTAACGGAGTTTCAACAGATAAGTCAAAGTCTAATTTATCAGAAGTCAAGTTCAAACGTTGAGCACAAGCAGGTGAAATAAAAGAATGGGTAGCACCGGTATCTAACAAGGTGTAAACTTCGCAAGAGTTTATGATTAACTAACCCGTGATAAATTCATTCGGGTTCCTCGCGTTTTGGGCAGTCTCGATAAACGCTCTTCATGGAACCACCGACTTTGATTTGTCTGGGACAGTCTTTGGTGTCACTATCCCAACTGGTCTTGACTTTGCTATACAGCTCATTCCACCCTCAACTGCTTCGTCACACTCCTGATCTATTATCTGAATCATTACTCTTCGATCCATATCGAATTGGGGTTGACCGCTATGCACAGGGTAATTCCAAACTCGATGTTTGATTCTCCCAATTGCTGTCCAAAAAGTAAAATCCATTTCGTCTATTTTGGCCTTCTTAGATCGGACGTCTCTTTCTAAAATATCAACGCGTCGTGCGGCTTTTACCCATGCATCTTCAATTCTCACTCGTTCCGTTGCTTCTTCTTTCAGCTGATCGTTGACATTTGCATTTTCAGATTCTAGCTCTAATATCATATGTTCTGCCAGAGAGAACTTCTGTTCAAGCCTCGCATAACGAGTAGCAAAATCTTGAATTTCTATATCCCTTTCTTGAATTATTGTATCCCTTTGTTCCACGGCTGTCTGTCGTTCTTCACCCTGCTCTTCTAACTCAAGAATACGATTTTGCAGTTCTACATTTCGATCATAAAGTTCTCCTAATAAATACTCCTCCTCAGGTTCCTCTTCTTCCTCACTCTCAGCTGCTACCTCTGCGACTAGCTCGGGTGCAACTATTAATTCTTCACTCACCACATGGATATTTCTAATTTCTTCTTCTTCTGTCATCACATTATCCTGGTTGGTGATTAAAGGTGTCTCCACGGTCTCATTCACTTCGTTGTTAACATTCTCAGCTGCCATTCTCAAATACTGCCATAAAACAAGGGTTAATCAAACAAATAACATATCACATATTAACCCTATGCTCCGACAGACCAATTAAATACCACATAAGTTTAGGTAGGACACACTAGCGAAGGATTTACTCGTCTCTCCCCTCCTAGTTCTATTCCCCGATCTCCGCCAGAGATCATATCCCTAAGCTCTGATACCAACTGTGACGCCCCCAGAATAGGTCCATTCAACCCAACCCATTCTGAGTCGCCAAATACATGGTACAGAATTCAAATACAAATTTTATATCATACGGTCGTGCAAAATACGACCACATAACTGTGAGTGTCAATACAAATATGTAGAAAATATTAAGATTCAAACTAAGTCCTCATTACAATTATTATCACACTGTTTATCAGAAATAGTGAGGACACTACTGCTCTAACTCGGACCATCACTCTGTCCCCCGACAATTTCCCGCAACATTCTCATTTCCTGAAGAGGACAACAGATGAAAAGGGTGAGCTCAATTAGCTCAGTAAAGAATATTATGACTAAGATAATGGAAAATAAATTATCGTTAGTCATCAACAAATCAGATAAAATATAATGGACAACCAACTTTAGATCAATATTCGCAGCGGAAATAACAATTCATTAGAAGAGTTAAGCAGAGAATGAAGTCTACTATCTTCTATGATTTAAAAGTCCATCATCAATATTTTATCCCTGTAACATCAATCAATATACATCTCAAATCAAATATTCATCTTTGCACTACAGGCCAAAGATATTCATTTGTATCATCAGTGGTCATATTCATCTCAACACCTGTCATCTTTGCACTACAGGCCAAAGATATTCATCAGGTAATCATTCATCTTTGCTCTACAGGCCAATGATATTCATCAAGTAATCATTCATCTTTGCTCTACTGGCCAAAGATATTCAGTTACATCACCTTTTAGGACTGAGAATGATGAAAAATATCTTTAAAAAACGAATCCAGTGAGATAAAAGACAAAGACTAAGGATTCGTATTTTAATATATCCAATCAAAAATACCTCGTAATAATCAATTATGGAGCAAAATTCAAGAATAGAGCTCAAAACTTAGATACAATCAAAGATAGTAACCTTAACAGCCAATTTGGACAAATAGAAGAAAAATAATTTTTTTCATGAATAGTGCCGTATACGTGAATAGTGCCGTATACGTGAATAGTAACCCCGGCGAAAAAAGTAAGAATTTCAACATAAAATCCATGACAATATTTCTGTATAATGATATTGAAAAGAATAATATCATTTACGAAAGAAAATAACATCCCTTACCTCAAAAAGATAGTACCTCTGACTGGAATATCGGATATAATACTGAAGGAAACTTGCACTGAATAGCAACACTCAAAGTATTTAAATACTCACAAAAATACGCTCGATATTATAGAGAGAGAAAACTTCTGATTCTGGTGTGATTTTCAATTCTAACCTAAGCACCCTATTTATAGGAAAAGCTTAGGATGCCAAAGGAGACTACATGAATAAAATATTATTATTTTAAAAAAAAATTCCGTCGCCTGGCGGCTAAAAAATTTTCCACCAAAAGTGGGGACCGCCCATAAAAAAAAATATTTTTCGAAACTTCAATAATTCATAACAAATAGCCCCTTTGTCAGAAAAATACAAATTCTATGTCCTTCCATAGGAAATTTAATTCTCTACAACTTTGCAGAAGAAAGTTTTTCCAAATTCCAAACATAAATTATCCGAAATTCATAAACAGATGATTTCTCACACCAAAATATTGATAAAAACTCATCAGCGCCAATTCCTTCTTTAATATCCACAAAATAAATATTTTCTTATCATATAAATCAATAATTAATTATTCACAAATAATATTATAGAACTACAATATTAACAACCAGGTCGTTCCCAGGAAAGAGGGGGCCTTCCGATAAGGACTTCTCCTTACTGGCGCGCAATTAAATAACCCCTCCTAGACAGAACTTCCTTAGACATTGTCAATAATGCTATCTAATAATATTATTCAAATAATATGAATTATTGAGTTGATAACGTGAAATACTGTGCAACGACAATTATTGAATCAATACTACAAAATATCAACTGTAGCCATTATTGAATCAATCATATAAAATGGCAACGTAGCAATTATTGAGTCAATAAAATATCAATGCAACAATTATTGAGTCAATAATATAAAATATCAACGTAGCAATTATTGAGTCAATAATATAAAATATTGAACAGTAATTACTGTAACAATTATTGAGTAATGGCTTCTCACGTAAGACTCAATAATTCGAAATACTGTGCGATACCGTGTGCTACTGTGCAACACCACGTATCACTGTATTTTAACCACCGGGTATTTCAACAGTACTAACGGTAACAACTACGCCGTTATTTTGTAAAAAAGTTATTTCTGTCGCTTTCTATATCCGACAGTTATTTCGTTGTGGGGGCCCACAAATAGTTGCGCCGTCGTACGAATATTCCCCGACAACAAGAATATTCCACGACCAAACGAATATTCCCCGACAACAAGAATATTTTATAACCACTTGCTCATTTTAAAAATGTTTGCACATTTCACCCATAACTTTCATATTTATCAAAACAACACCTTACTGTTTCGAAATAATATATAAAGAAAATTAAATCCTTATTCATAAAAGTTGGGGTCTTACACGAACGAAAAATATATAAATATATATATATATATAAATATATATATTGACAGAAATGTAGTCAACCAGGACTAATATAAGAACCAGTGATGGTGAAAGTCGCTTATATATGCGTAAATTGATATAAAAACGGTAAACTACCTCGGATTTGACATCCGAGCTTGACAGAATTGAAATGTTAGTCCATTTACAGTTAAATAAGCATGAAAAAGAGCCAAACCCGGACTGGGAAAACAACCCAGTCCGGCGGAGTTGCCAAAAATGTGTATGCTAGTGCATTGAAGCTGCTGAACTGACGGATCGTCAATCCGAGTTGTAAAAATACAAAAAACTGCATTTATGTTCAGAAATATACCAAATTTTGACAAAAACAGCCACGGAACTAAGTTCCGGGCATATTTAGAAGATAAACTTCGTGTGCAAGTGGAAAACAGTACAAAGTAGTAGTATTGACTTTCTGATCGTAAAAATACTTATAATGGAGTGAAATACGGGCTTTTTGCCAAATCGTAGGCTCTATACGTCCAAATCTACCAGTTATTTTCTGATATGTGGTAGTATATAGGTATATCTATGTGTTGGAGTGAAAATATTTAGGTTTGGAAGAGGTGTAAAAAGTTAAAAAATTAAACTGGCAGGGCTTCGCTGCGTTTTTGAATTGTTGAAAATGAAGGGTGGTGCACCTATATATATAGGCCAGGGAGCTTTAGCTCTACTTATTGCTGCCACAGGTAGAGGTGCGGCTCCCCAAGGTGGGGCCCACATGCCCGGCTTCGTCATCTCGAAGTGCGTGCATGCTGGGCGATGCGATGTCAGGTTCGAAACTTCATAACTTTTGATCGGAGCGTCTGTTTGAGGCGTGCTATAGCTTTTCGGAAAGCCCTCGCTGAGAGTGTCACAATGACATATGATTTAACCCCTTTTAAGTCCCAAAAGTTGGGTTCATGACCGGGTCTCTGTTTCCCCGCTGTTTATCCATCATGCCGCCCGGTTCTGTTTTCACCTGGATCACCGTTGTGGTTCTTTCTGACCTTGGTGGCATCAATTTGGCTTAATTTTGACTGAATCAGCTGAGATTTGGTAAAATGACCATTTTTCCCCTCCTGGGGTTGCCCTTGGTGTCGCCATGGCCTCTGGTTGACTTCCGGGAGCTGTTTCCAAAACATGGATCCCATTTGAGTCTGTTTGTTCTCAGTGTTGCCTCTGTGGCTGACGTGGTCATTCTAGGTTTTCTTCTAAAGGTGTTATAATGCTTCAGGTTTATGTCCGAAGTCGACCTGACTTCCCAGACTGATGTCGAGGTTGACCTGTACTTCCCGGGTTGCTGTCGGGGCTGATTTGTACCTCCCGGGTTACTGTCAGGACTACGTTGTACCTTCCGAGTTACTGCCGGGGCAACATTGACATCCTGATATGGTTGATGGATGCTATAGTTGTCCCAATATCGGTGACCAGGTTTTAGCTGATGTCCCGATATTGAGATTGGGGCTAATCTGAAAGTTTGATTGACGATCGGAATTGGAAGAACGGTCCGATTGACTATCGGAGCTGGATTGATGGTCCGATTGACTATCGGAGTTAGATTGACGGTCTGATTGACTATCAGAGCTGGATTGACAGTCTGATTGACTATCGAAGCTGGATTGACGGTCCGATTGACTATCGGAGCCGGAGCTGGATTGACAGTCCGATTGTCTATCGAAGCTGGATTAACGATCTGATTGACTATCGGAGCTGGATTGATGGTTTGATTGACTATCGGAGTTGGCTGGAGTACCGATATTGGTGATGTATTTGACTGGAGTTGACCTACATTGGGGATCGGATTTAGGTTTACCGACATTGGGGATCGGATTTAGGCTGAAGGACCGGCATTTAGATTGGATGTCTGGTGTCGAGACCGGGGTTGGCTTGATTGATGGTTTTGCCCTCCTACAGTGTTACTATTGAGGCAAGAAAATTTTTGAGTGTCTACAGCATGCATCTGAGGGGGAGCAAAATGAAGAAGAAAAGAAAGAAGAGTAGCTGAATAGAAAGCATCCAGGAGACATACAAGGAGCAGATATTGAAGAAGAAAAGGTATATTTCAAATTGTAATAGGTATATTCTGGATCCAGGATGTAGAGTGTCATAACATGTGTAAGTTAAATTTTTCATCAATGACATTCATGATTATCTGTTTTAGTAATACAGTTGCTAACTGTATATTAAGATTCATTCATCTCATACATATGCACTTAATATTTTTGTCATAATCAAATAGAGGGAGATTGTTAGGAATATGCATGAGAATGCTATTCCTATTTATATAAGATTTTATTATGATCTTAATGAATGAATATGCATATATGTTTGCATTGATGAAAGCTGTAAAGTCCTTAATAGATAATAGGCATATGTACAAGGACTTAGACTGAAATGATCAAATATGTTAGGTTGATCCTACATGAATAAACAGCTATGTAAAGTCATTCAAAAGATTAAGATGTAAAAGGACTATAAATAGAAAGATCAAGTTTGTTAGGTTGATCTTATAAAGTATAATAGATAGGCTTGTCTGATCGTCGAGCACTGCACCAGCCTTCATAGTCTGCCAGGAGAGACAAGGAAGAATCGGAGTCTATCAAGGCAGAATCGTAGTCTGTAAGGATAGTCACTCTGGAAGTTCGTAGTCTGCTAGGAGAGACAAGGCAGGATCGTGGTGTGTCGAGGATGACTTTCTCGAAGCAGTAGTATATCGAGAAAGTCATGTTCAGAATCGTGGAGATAGCCTGTCAAAGCGTATGTTAAGCGCCTGCCGAGCCAAGTCAAGAATCGTAGGTCTCACTTAAAGTCGTGGAGCCTGCAGATCATAACAGAGGCAAAAATCGTAGTTGAGCAGATCAGTCAAGGGACAACAAGTGTTAAGGCTGAAATCATAGTCTGTCATAAGATCTGCTCTTGGAGTCGTGATGTCTGCAGAACCAAAGCAAGATCGTTGTCTGCAGAACAAAGGCTTAGACAAAGTCAAGTGCTCACAATGCCAAGGAAGAATCGTAGAGACTACACGATTCTCAACAAATGAGCACTCCCGAAGTATCCAAAGATCGAAGCCTCTGGTCAGAGCAGTCAAGATGTAATCTACCTAAAGAAAGCCAGAGAGCACTTAACGAATGGCCTGCAAGCAATCAGAAGATCGAAGCACCAACTCAATCAGCATCCTGATTGAGAAGTGAGGCCATTCAGAAGAAGTCTTCCATAAGAAAACATTAGAAGACAATAAATGAAGTGACTGACTAAAGGAAGTCAGTAAGCGCAGTAGCTGTCAAACCAACTGAAGACAATGATCATGGTGATAACTAAGATCGTAGTGTTTGCCTAACAAGCAGCAAGAACTGATGAAGCACATACAGTGGAATTTGCCAACCTATAGAATAGACGAAAAGGATTGTCAGTGGCTCATCCTCACCATGTAGAGTGAAGGGGAGATCACAGGGTAGAATGTAGAGAGAGCTAAGCATAACTAATCAGAAGAGTCTTTCAAACCAGTAGGGCCAAAGCGTTCAGACAAGTTGTCAATTCCTAATGCGAGTCAAGGCAAGCAGAAGCATTGAAGTACTGCACGAGTAAAGGAGAGGTTCTACATTGTCAATCCAAAGAACAGTCTCAGAATCGTAGTGTTGTCTCAACCAGTCAACGAGCAACATTCAACAGACAAACTACGATCAAGTTCATGGTCATCTACATCAGAATCGTGGAGTTCGGTCATCTACTTATTAAAGCCTTGGCAATGTCTCAATATAAAGACTGACATTCGAACGTTGCATATTGAGAGCATCTGTGACGCCCCCATAATAGGTCCATTCAGCCCAACCCATTCTGAGTCGCCAAATACATGGTACAGAATTCAAATACAAACTTTATATCATACGGTCGTGCAAAATACGACCACACAACTGTGAGTGTCAATACAAATATGTAAAAAATATTAAGATTCAAACTAAGTCCTCATTACAATTATTATCACACTATTAATCAGAAATAGTGAGGACTACTACTGCTCTAACTCGGACCATCACTCTGTCCCCCGACTAGTTCCCGTAACATTCTCATTTCCTGAAGAGGACAATAGATAAAAAGGGTGAGCTCAACTAGCTCAGTAAAGAATATTATGACTAAGATAATGGAAAATAAATTATCGTTAGTCTTCAACAAATCAGATAAAATATAATGGACAACCAACTTTAGATCAATATTCGCAGCGGAAATAACAATTCATTAGAAGAGTTAAGAAGAGAATGAAGTCTACTATCTTCTATGATTTAAAAGTCCATCATCAATATTTTATCCCTGTAACATCAATCAATATACATCTCGAATCAAATATTCATCTTTGCACTACAGGCCAAAGATATTCATTTGTATCATCAGTGATCATGTTCATCTCAACACCTGTCATCTTTGCACTACAGGCCAAAGATATTCATCAGGTAATCATTCATCTTTGCTCTACAGGCCAAAGATATTCATCAAGTAATCATTCATCTTTGCTCTACAGGCCAAAGATATTCAGTTACATCACCTTTTAGGACTGAGAATGATAAAAAATATTTAAAAAAAATGAATCCAGTGAGATAAAAGACAAAGACTAAGGATTCGTATTTTAGTATATTCAATTCAAAAATACCTCGTAATAATCAATTATGGAGCAAAATTCAAGAATAGAGCTCAAAACTTGGATACAATCAAAGATAGTAACCTTAACAAGCAATTTGGACAAATAGAAGAAAATTTAATTTTTTTTCGTGAATAGTGCCGTATACGTGAATAGTGCCGTATACGTGAATAGTAACCCCGACGGAAAAAGTAAGAATTTCAACATAAAATCCATGACAATATTTCTGTATAATGATATTGAAAAGAATAACATCATTTACGAAAGAAATAACATCCCTTACCTCAAAAAGATAGTACCTCTGACTGGAATATCGGATATTATACCGAAAGAAACTTGCACTGAATACTAATACTCAAAGTATTAAAATACTCACAAAAATACGCTCGATATTATAGAGAGAGAAAACTTCTGATTCTGGTGTGACTTTCAATTCTAACCTAAGCACCCTATTTATAGGAAAAGCTTAGGATGCCAAAGGAGACTAAAATAATAAATAAAAAAAATTTTAAATTTCCTCCGCCACCGGCTGCTGCCCAAAATCAGATTTTCAACAAAAGTGGGGCCCACCCATTAAATAATATATATATTTTCCGAAACTTCAATAATTCATAACAAATACCCCCTTTGTCAGAAAAATACAAATTCTATGTCCTTCCATAGGAAATTTAATTCTCTACAACTTTGCAGAAGGAAGTTTTTCTAAATTCCAAACATAAATTATCCGAAATCCAAAAACAGATGATTTCTCACACCAAAATATTGATAAAAACTCACCAGCGCCAATTCCTTCTTTAATATCCACAAAATAAATATTTCCTTATCATATAAATCAATAATTAATTATTCACAAATAATATTATAGAACTACAATATTAACAATCAGGTCGTTCCCAGGAAAGAGGGGGCCTTCCGATAAGGACTTCTCCTTACTGGCGCGCAATTAAATAACCCCTCCTAGACAGAACTTCCTTAGACATTGTCAATAATGCTATCTAATAATATTATTCAAATAATATGAATTATTGAGTTGATAACGTGAAATACTGTGCAACGACAATTATTGAATCAATACTATAAAATATCAACTGTAGCCATTATTGAATCAATCATATAAAATGGCAACGTAGCAATTATTGAGTCAATAAAATATCAATGTAACAATTATTGAGTCAATAATATAAAATATCAACGTAGCAATTATTTAGTCAATAATATAAAATATTGAACAGTAATTACTGTAACAATAATTGAGTAATGGCTTCTCACGTAAGACTCAATAATTCGAAATACTGTGCAATACCGTGTGCTACTATGCAACACCGTGTATCACTGTATTTTAACCACCGGGTATTTCAACAGTACTAACGGTAACAACCACGCCGTTATTTTGTAAAAAAGTTATTTCTGTCGCTTTCTATATCCGACAGTTATTCCGTTGTGGGAGCCCACAAATAGCTGCGCCGTCGTACGAATATTCCCCGACAACAAGAATATTCCACGACCAAACGAATATTCCCCGACAACAAGAATATTTTATAACCACTTGCTCATTTTAAAAAATGTTTGCACATTTCACCCATAACTTTCATATTTATCAAACAACACCTTACTATTTCGAAATAATATAAAGAAAATTAAATCTTTATTAATAAAAGTTGGGGTCTTACAACCTCCCCTCCTTATGAAATTTCGTCCTCGAAATTGACGTACGGACCTGGTATGTCGAAAAGGTGAGGATACCTCGCTTTCATTTTCGATTCCAACTCCCAGGTCATTTCCTCAATAGCCTGGTTTCTCCACAAAACTTTAACTTGAGGTATAATTTTCGAGCGTAAGACATGCTCCTTCCTGTCCAAGATTTTGGCAGGTACCTCCTCGTACGTTAAATCTTCGGCTATCTCGTCTGGTTCTAACTCAATAATGCGGTTTGGATCCTTCACATATTTACGTAACACGGATATGTGAAACACGTTATGAACACAAGACATGCTTGGAGGTAAAGCGAGTCTATAAGCCACATTTCCTATTCGGTCAAGAATCTCAAATGGACCAATGAATCGTGGGTTGAGCTTTCCTCTCTTCCCAAACCTTGTAACTCCTTTCCACGGAGCAATACGTAACAATACATGGTCCCCAACGTTAAATTCCACATCCTTTCGATGAAGATCCACATAACTCTTTTGTCGATCTTGTGCTGTTTGTATACGTTGTCGGATTATTTAGATCTTTTTCGTAGTCATACGTACTAACTCCGGTCCCAACAATGTTGTTTCACCCACCTCGTTCCAACATACTGAAGAGCGACACTTTCTCCCATACAATGCCTCGAATGGAGCCACGCCTATACTTGCCTGATAACTGTTGTTGTAGGAGAATTCCACCAATGGTAAATACTTATCCCAACTCCCTTTGAAGTCTAGAACACAGAGTCTCAATAGATCTTCAAGAGTTTGGATAGTCCTTTCCGATTGTCCGTCTATTTGAGGATAATAAGCCGAACTGAATCGTAAATCCGTACCCATAGCTTTCTGTATACTGATCCAAAATCGTGAAGTAAATCTGGGATCACGATCCGAAACTATGGATACTGGCAAGCCATGCAACCTCACAATCTCATTCACGTACATATGAGCAAGACGTTCAAGGGAATAAGTCTCTCGTATCGACAAGAAATGAGCAGACTTGGTTAATCTATCAACAATAACCCAAATCGCATCTAAGCCTTGAGAAACCTTGGGAAGACCCGTAACGAAATCCATCGTAATGTGTTCCTACTTCCATTTTGGAATCTCCAGTGGTTGCAATGGACCCTTCGGCAATTGATGCTCCGCCTTTACACGTTGACAAGTTAAACATCTCGAGATGAACTCCGCGATCTCTCTCTTCATATTTCCCCACCAAAATGTATGTCGAAGATCACGATACATTTTAGTTCTCCCAGGATGGATTGCAAACGGTGTGTTGTGTGCCTCCATCATGATTCTATACTTCAAGTCGAAATCGTTAGGAACACAAAGTCTGGAGTTGACTCGAAGTATTCCATCTTCATCGATTCTCGCTTCTGAAATTGCACCTTCTTCTTCATCTTCATCAGCTCCGCATCCGTAGCTTGAGCAGCTTTAACTTTATCAATCAAAGTTGGTTCTACGCGTATACTTGACATTATCGCACTCGTTCCCACATATGATCTTCTACTCAACGCGTCAGCTACCACGTTCGCTTTTCCAAGATGGTATTGGATGATATGATCGTAATCTTTCAACAGCTCAAGCCAACGTCGTTGCCGCATGTTGAGTTCCTTCTGAGTGAAGAAATATTTAAGGCTCTTATGATCCGTATAAATCTCCACTTTCTCTCCGTACAAGTAATGTCTCCAGATCTTCAACGCGAAAACGACTGCTGCCAACTCTAGATCATGAGTAGGATAATTCCTCTCATATTCTTTGAGTTGTCGCGAGGTATAGGCTATGACTTTCCCATGTTGCATGAGAACACATCCTAACCCTTTGCCCGAAGCATCGCTATAAATAACAAATCCATCCGAACCAGATGGTATTGTCAGAACAGGTGCCGAAATAAGTCTCCTCTTGAGCTCTTGGAAGCTCTTCTCGCATTCCTCTCTCCAAACGAATTTCGTATCTTTCCGAGTCAACTGAGTTAATGGAGTAGCGATTCGAGAAAATCCCTCTACGAACCTCCGATAATAACCAGCTAAGCCCAGAAAGCTTCGTACTTCGGTCACCGACTTAGGTTGCTCCCAGCTTTGTATTGCTTCAATCTTCGCCGGGTCCACAGATACTCCACGTTTCGATACCACGTGCCTAAGGAATGCTACTTCCTCAAGCCAAAACTCGCATTTCTTCAGCTTAGCATATAGCTTGTTCTCACGAAGCTTTTGAAGTACTAACTTCAAATGGTGTTCATGATCTTCACGGCTTTTAGAATAAATGAGAATGTCATCAATAAACACAACAACGAATTGATCCAAATACTCCTTAAATACACGGTTCATCATATCCATGAAAGCAGCAGGAGCATTAGTCAATCCAAAAGACATGACTAAGAACTCATAATGCCCGTACCGTGTTCTGAAAGCAGTCTTTGGAATATCCTCAGTTTTAATCTTCAACTGATGATATCCAGAACGAAGATAGATCTTTGAAAAGAATTGTGCTCCTTGCAACTGGTCGAACAGGTCATCAATACGAGGTAACGGATACCTATTCTTAATGGTGACATGGTTCAACTCCCGATAGTCAATACAAAGTCGCATACTCCCGTCTTTCTTCTTTACGAATAAAACAGGAGCACCCCAAGGAGACGTACTAGGACGAATAAAATCGATATCTAACAACTCTTGTAATTGGACCTTTAACTCCTGAAGTTCAATAGGAGCCATTCGATATGGGGTTTTAGAAATAGGTTTTGTACCGGGCTCAAGGTCAATAAAGAATTCAACTTCACGTTCTGGGGGTAGACCGGGAAGTTCTTCGGAAAATACATCAGGAAACTCATTAACAACGGAAATATTATTCAAATCTGATGTATTCTGGTTTAGATCAGTGACATGAACTAAGAAAGCTTGACATCCGTTTTTCAATAAACGAATAGCCTTGGGATTTGAAATGATATTGACTGATTTTAGTGGTTTAGTGGTTTGAATTCGTACAACAGGTTGATTAGGAATATGAAAACTAACAACCTTACGAAAACAATCAATTTTGGCATGGTAAGTGGTTAACCAGTCAATTCCTAAAATCACGTCAAATGCAAGTATTTTCAAAGATATAAGATCAACAGGTAAGGTAAGGGTACCAATCTGAATCAAGCAAGATTTGTAAACTGTAAATGTAACAAAGGTTTCTCCTAACGGAGTTTCAACAGATAAGTCAAAGTCTAATTTATCAGAAGTCAAGTTCAAACGTTGAGCACAAGTAGGTGAAATAAAAGAATGGGTAGCACCGGTATCTAACAAGGTGTAAACTTCGCAAGAGTTTATGATTAACTAACCCGTGATAAATTCATTCGGGTTCCTCGCGTTTTGGGCAGTCTCGATAAACGCTCTTCATGGAACCACCGACTTTGATTTGTCTGGGACAGTCTTTGGTGTCACTATCCCAACTGGTCTTGACTTTGATATACAGCTCATTCCACCCTCAACTGCTTCGTCACACTCCTGATCCATGATCTGAATCATTACTCTTCGATCCATATCGAATTGGGGTTGACCGCTATGCACAGGGTAATTCCAAACTCGATGTTTGATTCTCCCAATTGCTGTCCAAAAAGTAAAATCCATTTCGTCTATTTTGGCCTTCTTAGATCGGACGTCTCTTTCTAAAATATCAACGCGTCGTGCGGCTTTTACCCATGCATCTTCAATTCTCACTCGTTCCGTTGCTTCTTCTTTCAGCTGATCGTTGACATTTGCATTTTCAGATTCAAGCTCTAATATCATATGTTCTGCCAGAGAGAACTTCTGTTCAAGCCTCGCATAACGAGTAGCAAAATCTTGAATTTCTATATCCCTTTCTTGAATTATTGTATCCCTTTGTTCCACGACTGTCTGTCGTTCTTCACCCTGCTCTTCTAACTCAAGAATACGATTTTGCAGTTCTACATTTCGATCATAAAGTTCTCCTAATAAATACTCCTCCTCAGGTTCCTCTTCTTCCTCACTCTCAGCTGCTACCTCTGCGACTAGCTCGGGTGCAACTATTAATTCTTCACTCACCACATGGATATTTCTAATTTCTTCTTCTTCTGTCATCACATTATCCTGATTGGTGATTAAAGGTGTCTCCACGGTCTCATTCACTTCGTTGTTAACATTCTCAGCTGCCATTCTCAAATACTGCCATAAAATAAGGGTTAATCAAACAAATAACATATCACATATTAACCCTATGCTCCGACAGACCAATTAAATACCACATAAGCTTATGTAGGACACACTAGCGAAGGATTTACTCGTCTCTCCCCTCCTAGTTCTATTCCCCGATCTCCGCCAGAGATCATATCCCTAAGCTCTGATACCAACTGTGACGCCCCCAGAATAGGTCCATTCAACCCAACCCATTCTGAGTCGCCAAATACATGGTACAGAATTCAAATACAAACTTTATACCATATGGTCGTGCAAAATACGACCACACAACTGTGAGTGTCAATACAAATATGTAGAAAATATTAAGATTCAAACTAAGTCCTCATTATAATTATTATCACACTATTTATCAGAAATAGTGAGGACTACTACTGCTCTAACTCGGACCATCACTCTGTCCCCCGACTAGTTCCCGTAACATTCTCATTTCCTGAAGAGGACAACAGATGAAAAGGGTGAGCTCAACTAGCTCAGTAAAGAATATTATGACTAAGATAATGGAAAATAAATTATCGTTAGTCTTCAACAAATCAGATAAAATATAATGGACAACCAACTTTAGATCAATATTCGCAGCGAAAATAACAATTCATTAGAAGAGTTAAGAAGAGAATGAAGTCTACTATCTTCTATGATTTAAAAGTCCATCATCAATATTTTATCCCTGTAACATCAATCAATATACATCTCGAATCAATATTCATCTTTGCACTACAGGCCAAAGATATTCATCAGGTAATCATTCATCTTTGCTCTACAGGCCAAAGATATTCATCAAGTAATCATTCATCTTTGCTCTATAGGCCAAAGATATTCAGTTACATCACCTTTTAGGACTTAGAATGATGAAAAATATTTAAAAAAAACGAATCCAGTGAGATAAAAGACAAAGACTAAGGATTCGTATTTTAGTATATCAAATTCAAAAATACCTCGTAATAATCAATTATAGAGCAAAATTCAAGAATAGAGCTCAAAACTTGGATACAATCAAAGATAGTAACCTTAACAAGCAATTTGGACAAATATAAGAAAATTTAATTTTTCCGTGAATAGTGCCGTATACGTGAATAGTGCCGTATACGTGAATAGTAACCCCGACGTAAAAAGTAAGAATTTCAACATAAAATCCATGACAATATTTCTGTATAATGATATTGAAAAGAATAGCATCATTTACGAAAGAAATAACATCCCTTACCTCAAAAAGATAGTACCTCTGACTGGAATATCGGATATAATACCGAAAGAAACTTGCACTGAATACTAATACTCAAAGTATTGAAATACTCACAAAAATACGCTCGATATTATAAAGAGAGAAAACTTCTGATTCTGGTGTGATTTTCAATTCTAACCTAAGCACCCTATTTATAGGAAAAGCTTAGGATGCCAAAGGAGACTAAAATAATAAAAAAAAAAATTAAATTTCCTCCGCCGCCGGCTGCTGCCCAAAATTAGATTTTAAACAAAAGTGGGGCCCACCCATTAAATAATATATATATTTTCTGAAACTTCAATAATTCATAACAAATAGCCCCTTTGTCAGAAAAATACAAATTCTATGTCCTTCCATAGGAAATTTAATTCTCTACAACTTTGCAGAAGGAAGTTTTTCTAAATTCCAAACATAAATTATCCGAAATCCAAAAACAGATGATTTCTCACACCAAAATATTGATAAAAACTCACCAGCGCCAATTCATTCTTTAATATTCACAAAATAAATATTTCCTTATCATATAAATCAATAATTAATTATTCACAAATAATATTATAGAACTACAATATTAACAACCAGGTCGTTCCCAAGACAGAGGGGGCCTTCCGATAAGGACTTCTCCTTACTGGCGCGCAATTAAATAACCCCTCCTAGACAGAACTTCCTTAGACATTGTCAATAATGCTATCTAATAATATTATTCAAATAATATGAATTATTGAGTTGATAACGTGAAATACTGTGCAACGACAATTATTGAATCAATACTACAAAATATCAACTGTAGCCATTATTGAATCAATCATATAAAATGGCAACGTAGCAATTATTGAGTCAATAAAATATCAATGTAACAATTATTGAGTCAATAATATAAAATATCAACGTAGCAATTATTGAGTCAATATTATAAAATATTGAACAGTAATTACTGTAACAATAATTGAGTAATAGCTTCTCACGTAAGACTCAATAATTCGAAATACTGTGCAATACCGTGTGCTACTATGCAACACCGTGTATCACTGTATTTTAACCACCGGGTATTTCAACAGTACTAACGGTAACAACCACGCCGTTATTTTATAAAAAAGTTATTTCTGTCGCTTTCTATATCCGACAGTTATTCCGTTGTGGGAGCCCACAAATAGCTGCGCCGTCGTACGAATATTCCCCGACAACAAGAATATTCCACGACCAAACGAATATTCCCCGACAACAAGAATATTTTATAACCACTTGCTCATTTTAAAAAATATTTGCACATTTCACCCATAACTTTCATATTTATCAAACAACACCTTACTATTTCGAAATAATATAAAGAAAATTAAATCTTTATTCATAAAAGTTGGGGTCTTACAGCATCGATGCAGAAGGACAACTCATGTGGTTCTAATCGAGGAATCAAAAAGGAGAAATAAAGGTGACTACCAGCCTGACACATGAAAGTGATATATCTGAAGTGGTAGGTGAAATAGTAGACTGCTGTGTCAGAAAAGTCAAAAAGGTGTTGTCACGTCAAGTCAGTAGTCTGCACCAAATAACTCAGGATCTTTGAAGCAATTCAAATAGCTTCCAACGGCTATATTCCAACGGGAATCTTATGGAGGAGTATATAACAGCTGAAGCTTCAAAGATGAAGAGTTGTTGACTCTACGAATTCTACAGAGCTTAACAAGACATGTCTCAGTGGAAGTGAGACTACCAAAGTAGAAGTGAAGCAGATTTGAAAAGAGCTTTAACTGATGAAGGCTTCACTCAACACAAATAAGAGTGCCAAACAGATTGGCATCTAAGCTGAGAGCCGAGAAGGCCAAGAAGACAAGAGGAAGAGTGGCTAACTAGAAAGTAGATCCAAAGGGCCACTCAACGATTCACCATGAACAACCTGAGTTGAAAAGAAACAGATGCTGTGACGCCCCCAGAATAGGTCCATTCAACCCAACCCATTCTGAGTCGCCAAATACATGGTACAGAATTCAAATACAAACTTTATATCATACGGTCGTGCAAAATACGACCACACAACTGTGAGTGTCAATACAAATATGTAGAAAATATTAAGATTCAAACTAAGTCCTCATTACAATTATTATCACACTATTTATCAGAAATAGTGAGGACTACTACTGCTCTAACTCGGACCATCACTCTGTCCCCCGACTAGTTCCCGTAACATTCTCATTTCCTGAAGAGGACAACAGATGAAAAGGGTGAGCTCAACTAGTTCAGTAAAGAATATTATGACTAAGATAATGGAAAATAAATTATCGTTAGTCTTCAACAAATCAGATAAAATATAATGGACAACCAACTTTAGATCAATATTCGCAGCGGAAATAACAATTCATTAGAAGAGTTAAGAAGAGAATGAAGTCTACTATCTTCTATGATTTAAAAGTCCATCATCAATATTTTATCCCTGTAACATCAATCAATATACATCTCGAATCAATATTCATCTTTGCACTACAGGCCAAAGATATTCATTTGTATCATCAGTGGTCATGTTCATCTCAACACCTGTCATCTTTGCACTACAGGCCAAAGATATTCATCAGGTAATCATTCATTTTTGCTCTACAGGCCAAAGATATTCATCAAGTAATCATTCATCTTTGCTCTACAGGCCAAAGATATTTAGTTACATCACCTTTTAGGACTGAGAATGATGAAAAATATTTAAAAAAAACGAATCCAGTGAGATAAAAGACAAAGACTAAGGATTCGTATTTTAGTATATCAAATTCAAAAATACCTCGTAATAATCAATTATGGAGCAAAATTCAAGAATAGAGCTCAAAACTTGGATACAATCAAAGATAGTAACCTTAACAAGCAATTTGGACAAATAGAAAAAAATTTAATTTTTCCGTGAATAGTGCCGTATACGTGAATAGTAACCCCGACGGAAAAAGGAAGAATTTTAACATAAAATCCATGACAATATTTCTGTATAATGATATTGAAAAGAATAACATCATTTACGAAAGAAATAACATCCCTTACCTCAAAAAGATAGTACCTCTGACTGGAATATCGGATATAATACCGAAAGAAACTTGCACTGAATACTAATACTCAAAGTATTAAAATACTCACAAAAATACGCTCGATATTATAGAGAGAGAAAACTTCTGATTCTGGTGTGATTTTCAATTCTAACCTAAGCACCCTATTTATAGGAAAAGCTTAGGATGCCAAAGGAGACTAAAATAATAAATAAAAAAAAATTTTAAATTTCCTCCGCCGCCGGCTGCTGCCCAAAATCAGATTTTCAACAAAAGTGGGGCCCACCCATTAAATAATATATATATTTTCCGAAACTTCAATAATTCATAACAAATAGCCCCTTTATCAGAAAAATACAAATTCTATGTCCTTCCATAGGAAATTTAATTCTCTACAACTTTGCAGAAGAAAGTTTTTCCAAATTCCAAACATAAATTATCCGAAATCCATAAACAGATGATTTCTCACACCAAAATATTGATAAAAACTCATCAGCGCCAATTCCTTCTTTAATATCCACAAAATAAATATTTCCTTATCATATAAATCAATAATTAATTATTCACAAATAATATTACAGAACTACAATATTAACAACCAGGTCGTTCCCAGGACAGAGGGGGCCTTCCGATAAGGACTTCTCCTTACTAGCGCGCAATTAAATAACCCCTCCTAGACAGAACTTCCTTAGACATTGTCAATAATGCTATCTAATAATATTATTCAAATAATATGAATTATTGAGTTGATAACGTGAAATACTGTGCAACGACAATTATTGAATCAATACTACAAAATATCAACTATAGCCATTATTGAATCAATCATATAAAATGACAACGTAGCAATTATTGAGTCAATAAAATATCAATGCAGCAATTATTGAGTCAATAATATAAAATATCAACGTAGCAATTATTGAGTCAATAATATAAAATATTGAACAGTAATTACTGTAACAATAATTGAGTAATGGCTTCTCACGTAAGACTCAATAATTTGAAATACTGTGCAATACTGTGTGCTACTATGCAACACCGCGTATCACTGTATTTTAACCACCGGGTATTTCAACAGTACTAACGGTAATAACTACGCCGTTATCTTGTAAAAAAGTTATTTCTGTCGCTTTCTATATCCGACAGTTATTCCGTTGTGGGAGCCCACAAATAGCTGCGCCGTCGTACGAATATTCCCCCGACAACAAGAATATTCCACGACCAAACGAATATTCCCCGACAACCAGAATATTTTATAACCACTTGCTCATTTTAAAAATATTTGCACATTTCACCCATAACTTTCATATTTATCAAATCAACACCTTACTATTTCGAAATAATATAAAGAAAATTAAATCTTTATTCATAAAAGTTGGGGTCTTACAGATGCAGAACCAAATCTGCACACAAGTCAATTTATGTTCAAGGGATGCTAAGTACTCGATGGAGTCTACCAGAAGTGCAAAGACATAGCAGACCCCAAGTGGTGAAAGTGTGCAAAGCTGATATCAGATAAAGACAAGCATCACCCACAAGATCAGTTGCATTAAGAAAGAAATGATAGACTGCTAAGTACTCAAAGATGTCAAGTTTCATGAATATCTTAGCAGTCCATCAATGGTGATCCAGTCTTAATGCAGAATCCATGGAAGATCACATCAAGCTGCTAAGTATCAAGAGATGATCAAGCTTAAAGTCATCTTAGCAGCTCAGCACCAGCACCACGAACAACAACAACAACAACAACAACAACAAGAAGCCAGGGCCTGAGGGGTCCTTGTCCGAGGGACTAAATCAAAATTAAGCCTGCTGGGTTTGCTAAGTACGGGAGGGTACAAGAGATTCTAAGTCTGCTGGACTTAGTCTACAGTTCCAAGTCTGCTGGACTTAAAGAATTCTTAGTGAACTGAAGTTCCAAGGCTGTTGGGTTTGAAGGGATCTTTGTGATTCAAGAGTTACCCATTTCCTTAGTGGAATTCCTACTTGTTGAAGCAAAAGAGTGGATTAGGAGCTTGAGTCTCTGAACCACTTAAAATCCCTTGTGTCATTTACTTTCAGTCATTTACCTTAAGTACCTTAAACTGGTATAACTGCTATAACTGTAATAACCACTTACAACTAAACTAACTCTAGAACAATGCATATTAAGATATCTATGAAGGGGATCTTCAACTTATTCCACTGTGCCTGAAATGATTCTTATGTTTGTCATATGCTAATTACTTAGCAATACAAAATAAAATAGAAAAGATTTGAAATTAAAAATGATCTATTCAACCCCCCCCCCCCCCCCTTCTAGAATTATTGTGTGCCCTCTGGGAACTAACATATTCTTGTTCCATTATATTCAACTTTTTATTTCCTTGTTGAGCAAGTTTTTGCTCACCCTTGCGTTGAATATAATGTTTTCAGTTAAAATCGAGAGCGCTGGTACTTTAGGAAAAGATAAGGGAAGGCAAAGTTGCAGCATAATGTATAATTAAGCGTCTGTGCTTAAATGAACTTAAGGAGTTCTTGTAATAATTACCATTATTATTATATCTTTTAATATTATTTGGTATCCAGTTATGTAAAGGTCCATAGAACTTGTGATTTAAGTTAAGATTATTATTGTAATCTAAGACAGGTTTAAGTTAGTATATGTTGGAATGTATGGATATTTATAGTATCGTGAGCACCAAGTCTGAGTTTAAGGTAACCTGAATTTGGTGGATTCACAAATACCAGTCTTAAAAAGGTATTGGGAGTTAGGTCTCTATTGTACTTTAAAGGTGAGGAAGAGGTTGTCGTTTTAAGACCAGATCATAAAATAGAACTGAACTCAAAGAAAAAGGTGCAACTAAACTTGAGGAGGGAGCTGGGAGCTTGCTATCCAAGATAGTTAGTTGTGTATAGTTGGAAGTTTATCTCTAAAATTTGTAAAGGTTTCTCCGTCTATTAAAGGAGTATTTAGTACTAAGAGTAATAGGATCTCAAGTCCTACAGAAGAGCTTGAGACTGAACGTAGCAACATATCCGGGATGTATGTTATGAACTAGACAAATCTTTGCGCGTTGTGTGATTGAATTTTTATTGTCTTGCATATTAATTTCTAATACTGCAAATTAATTAACTAAAAATTCAAAAAAGGTCTAAGATAAATTTTTAATCAGTAATAATCTATTCAACCCCCTTCTAGATTATTATTGGACTTTCACAAATCTTGAGTAACCATTAGTAAATGTGATAAAAATACTCATAGTTTCCTTTAGCTATCGATGTCAATGGACTACATACATCAATATGAACCAAAACTAACTTTTATTTGGCTTCATCACCTTTTTCTTTAAAAGGTCCTTTAGTCATTTTACCCTCTATATAGGATTCGCAGACTGGATAAAAATTAATTTTAAGAAAATTTAAAGGTCCATCCTTTACCAGTCTTAAGATCCTGTTTAAATTAATTGACCTAAACGTAAGTGTCATAAATAAGTTTTATTTGTTGAAGAAACTTTTCTTTTCTTAGATATGTTATTATCAATTTCAGTATTTTGTAGTGTTCTTGTAACAAGAGTGAGAACATATAAATTATCCAATAATGTACCATCACAAAGAAAAGTAGAATCTTTCATAATAGCAACTTTATTATTAAAAACCACAGAGTACCCTTGCTTAAATAAACAAGAAACCGAAATTAAATTCCTATGAGCATTTGGTACGTAAATTACATTATTCAAATATAAACTCATTTCACTAGAAAAGTGTAAATGATCTATTCCTACTGTTACTGGTGCAACTGTTGCATTCGATGCTAAATGTAGATAAATTTCCCCTTTACTTAGCCTTCTGCTCTCCTAGAACCACTGCAAAATAATGCAAACATGATTAGTGGCTCCGAAATTTATGCACCAAGATCACATACAAACCGCCAAGACACATGATTCAACTAGTAAAGTTCCAAACATAACTTTGTTATTCAACTTCTCAAGGAATGTTGGGCAATTGTGCTTTTAGCGTCCCTTTTCACCACAGTGAAAGCACTTCCCTTTGCGCTTAGCCTCGCCTTGACTCTATTTCTTTTCAAATCCCCCAGTGCCAGAAAACTTTGCATTCTTTTTCTTTTTGTTTTGTTTCATTTTCTTGTCAGCCTTAACCTTAGCAGCATTAGCCTCAGCCTTGTAAGCAACATTAGTCTCAGCTACATGGACAACTGGCTTAGGTACTAGAATACCTAGGTCCGATTATAGCTGTTTCATTAACATATGAATAGTATAATGAAATTGCCCCATATTGTAGTTAACCCTGAAATTTTTAAAAGTATCGGGCAATATCTACAACATGTCACTATCCGTGTCCACGTCGACATTTGCTCTGAGGACCTCCAGTTCGCTAAAGCAAGATATAAACTTGAGACAATGCTCACCCACTGGAGTTCCGTCAACCATTTTTTCTTCCATAAGAGACTTCATAATACTCTGCCTTACGGCACAAGCATGCTCACCAAACATACCATGCAAAGATTCTATCATGGCCTTAGCAGTTGGAACAACCATATATTGATTCTGCAAAATATTGGATAAAGAGCACAAGATGTAACATTTAGTCATCTCATCAGTCTTTACCCATTTTGCATGAGCTTCTTTAGAATCACGAGGAGCATTAGTTGCAGGTGGCTCAGGGCAAGGATCAGTAAGCACAAATTTATATTCCTGAGCAGTAAGAACAATGTCCAAATTCCTTTTCTAATCAGCATAATTAGGGTCAGTCAATTGGTTCTCTTTTAGAATGATTGAGATTGGTTTAAATACAAACATGATATCTAAAATAAAAAAAAAGCATACACACATCACTCATATGACCATTATTAAGTAAAATAATGCATATATTAAGCAATCCATTACTTTTAACATAGGTATCTTAATTTTTTAAATAAAGTCCATCCGTAGGAAAAGACAAATATTTTAAATTACCATTATTTTCTTTTCTAGTTAACTCTTATCAAAGAAAATAACATACCTATTTTTTTTTAGCCTTCAAGGGTGTTAATAAACAACCTTTCCGTAGGGAAAATTATTAATCTATTTATCAAGTGTATGCCATTATATTAGAGTTCAAAAAATATTCATAGCTCAAAATATATCTTTGTAGGGAAAGTATATTTCTACTATTATTTTAATAAACTCATATCCTATGCGGAAATCTATACTTGTTATCTTGATCACTAATATTTTTTTCGTAGAAAACATATTAGTTGTCATAACTATAGATATATAATGGAGGTTGTGGGATTTTATCTCTCACTCACTATAATTTTTATTATTTTTATTTATTCATATATCACTCATGAAATAAAATAAGCCACATAATAAATATTGAAAATTAGATAATTCAAAAGTTCTTTACAATTTCAGAAAAATATTTTTCCTTTAATTTCCATACAAATATAATTTCGTAAAATTTATTAGGCTTTATGTTCTGAATTTTTTGAATTAACTAAAATTCAATTCTGCTGCTTTAATCTAGCTAGGTTTTAATGACAAACATATAATCACATCATCAAGCATCACATAACAAGATGGCTATATAACAGTACACTCTCATGACTAATAACAATCCTGAATCCATCAGGACTCTCTTGAAACAACCATGTTGAACTCGAATGTTGTGTTCTACATGACTCCATGTCCATCTCAGACTATGAAAATACTCAATGTCTACCTTCTTCAACAGCTTACATAATATTAGCTCAGAGGATTACATATAGATCATATACTTCATACGAAGTGTACATCCGAACTATGTATAATTACATCAATGAAACATACTCATTAAGAGTTTACATATCATCTCAACTGCAGAAAAATTAAATTACTCACAGTAGGAGTTTTACAACCCAAAATCAAAACCAACATTTATTTAATTAAAACATACATTCATACTAGCCATGAGAGTAAAACTGCAAAACAAAAGTTAGAATAATAATCTATCCAACTGTGTATCGTAAAGAAAATACTTTAATACATCACATGCATACTTTAATTTTATAACATAAACGGAAAGATTACTTTATTAAAACCCTAAAGCAGCAGATTTCCAAAATTACCTATACACATATATATTCATGTTATTCATATAAAAGCATAAAGATTGCTCTTATGCCAATTGTTGATAAAAAAAATTCAAAAATATGTTTTAAAAAAATATATAAAACTATGATCATCTTTATGGTTTTATGTGAAGAACCAATATATATATCTTGTATCTAAAGTATGAATTTGCTACCTAGTGTTTGGTTAGATTAGCGCGCTTTGAAAATCCCTACAGTCTCTAGTATCATCAAAATCTTCCCTCTTATGACATTATGTTGAACATGGAGTGTACGTGGCTTCCAAAGCACTGTTTTGAAGAGAAAAAAACTCTAGCTATGTTTTTCCTTGGCTGAAAGAGAGAATACGAAATTTAGCTTTTTCTTCTGATAGAAAAAATACTCAAATACGTTTCTGATCAATGATATATATAATAATATTGATCCTTACCCTATCTTAAGAATCCGGTCCATATTAGACTAGGAAGGGATCCTAAAGGATTCTTTTTCTGAATTCAATACTTATCTAGATATTATTATCTAATAATAATATTCAAAATAAATATTAACTATAATTAATTCCACTAAATTAATCATTGCAATTGTACTTCAGTTCAGGAATTAATTAAATAAACATTTTACTAATAAATTGTAAATATTTCCTATATAAATGCACATAATTATTTCAAAATCAATTAATATAATTCTAATACATTTAAACTAATTTCATAAGTTCATAATTTATTTCTATTTGATCATAAATTGCTTTAACAATTAAATCAATCCTTTTAATAATAAATATTAAAAGACACGACCAAGATTCTATGATCAATGATAAATTATATTATGAAAAATCTTATATATGTTTTGACAATAATAATGTTCCTAATATTAATTAAATATATAAATCGACATTCCGAGATATTAATTAACACGATATAATCTCATTCATTGAAACATCAAATTAGTATATAAAACAATACTAAGTCCATTATTACTTCAAAATTAAGAAATTTCACAAACTAGTATTTATGTGAAAATATTTTATAAATAAAATATTATCACATGATCCATTTTAATGCACACCGTTAATGCACTAGTACTTTAATTAGAAGTTCAACTTTCATGATCAAGATAAATCATTTCTGTTAAAATACTATAACCTACAGGATAATATCTCCAAAGTATCTTGGATTATATACCATTATTTCTTTATTTATCTATTACATATGATTTATATCTTCTATGTATAACATTTATTTATACACATAAACCATAACATATATAATATGGAGATTTATATAAACAAATTAAACGATCATTTAATGAATGATGAATGATATACTTTTTATTAATAAATCAATATCCAACATAAATAAATAAATAGAATTTTTATAACAAAAATCCAACAGGAGATGTCTCATTAAGAAGATAAATGTTTACTGTTGAGTGTAAAATACTATTACTTATAACTTAGTTTCTAGGAAATGCACTAATTAGAATGAAAAATAGTGAGCCACTCATTTTTTAATAAACAAAACAAATGTCTTAAAATGTCATTTCTTAAATTTTATGCCACTCAAATTCTCATCATGTAAATGACTATTGAATTACTCTATATGTTCCTTTTTAATTGACGTTTTATAAAAAAAAATTAAATAATATACATAATCATTAAATCTTATTAATCAAATTGGTTATTAAATCTTAATATTATTTTTCAAAAAATTATTTAAAAAATAAAAGAGAAACAAATTAGTTTTTAATACATGAATATATAAGAAATTATGTCATTAATACTTTCTTATAATTCAAAAATAAAAATTAAAAAAAATATTTCACTATTTAAAAAAAATAAAAAAGAACCAATAGATTATTATCCATCCACAAGACTGGTCAATATGCGACCGATCAATGACGTAAGTTAGAACTTATATAGTATTTCCTCCGTTCCATAATAATTGACTTTCTAGATTGAAAAATTTGTTCCAATTTATTTATCGTTTGTCACTTTTTAAGGTCATATATGTTTGCAAAGATTATAATCCCGGGACTATATTTTCATGAATTTTAATTCCAAAACTATTAATTCTACGATTAAATTGTCCTAGTCACATGTTTTTTTATGGGATTATTCATGGGATAATTTAAAATAATACCATATTATATATTTTTTTGTCCAGAATTATTTAAAAGATTGTATAAAAACTTATCGTTTGGACCATCATTCCCTTACTACTAATAACAAATATATATTTTCGTTAGTTTAAGTATAGATAGATATGATAAGATGCATCGGTCTTTTTAAACAAAGTTAAAAGTTAATTTTGTCCACAAATTTTTAGCCCCAAATGGTAGGAATTATAATACCTAATTGAACATGGTATTAAATAGTCTCCCCTTTTAAGTCATTTTATTATCTCGGAACTAATAGTCTCAAATCTATTTTTAAAAATAAAAAAAATACTTAGAATTAATAGTCTAATCCCAAGTACAATGTTTGCAAACAAACATTAACTAAGCAATAACTCATTAAGCATTCCCGCAGAAACTACAAGCACCTAATATGTGTTTCCAAAATATCCAAATATCATTTTTTTTGCATTTCCAAATTTAAAATACACTCAATAAACTGTAATAACCTAGATTTTAAAAATAATAATTTAATAGTAATTTAACTTTCTTAAAAGCATAATTGAATTAAAAAGGAAAGTTACTAATTTATTTCTTCCTTATTTCTTGGGGAAAGATAATTTTGTTAGTAGATAATTAATTAAATAAATTAATTGAAATTAAGGAGCCCATTAGGATTTTGGTAACTTATACATGGTTTCCTCTTTATATAAAATCATAATCCTATTATAACTTGATTAGTTGAACACCCGAGTAAAATATTTATATGCACTGTACCACCTTAGAAAAATCATAATTAATTCATCCGATATTGGAATTGAGTGAATCCAAAACATATTTTTTCAATTTTTCGTCCTCTTTAATTATAGACAGGAAAAAAAGTTATTTGACACCGTTTTTCTACCTTAAATTGATGAAAACCGCAACATGTTCTGATTCCCGTCACTATTTTCATCTCTAATTTTGAAAATTCTTAACTTAGTCTATAACTTCGAATCAAGCTATTCTTGAGCCTATTTCATGTTTATTTCTGAGAACTACAATTTTTGTAAGACATAAAGAGATTTTAAAAACTCTAAAAGACCCAAAATTCAGATTCTTTGCTGCTGTGATTTGTAGAAAGACAAGCATGCAAGGAATGTAAATATTATTTTGTATTATAATTTGAAATTTTAATATAAGGATTTTAAACAAGGGATTATTTTTAATTAATATATGGAGATAGAGAATTAGAAATCATGAAAATTTGAAAGAGAAGATGGATTAATATAAAAGAAAATAACTCAATTGAATGTAAAAGTTAGAATCGAAAAATCTGTCTATAATTTTAAGGTATATTGTGTGTGTTATATCTCCTAATCCGACCGTTGGATTATTGTAAATTTTGGATATGTTATACTTATATAAATTAAGAATAGTTTCACCAATTTTGAACCGTTAAAATATAACGTATGATTTGTTATGAATTTTAAGAAAGGGCTTATTTGATATTTTTTGTAGAATTTTCAACAGTGAGTTCTAATATGTAAAAATGGATAATTTAATGATTTTAAATCTGATTTGAGTGATTCTTGAGGTTAAATTGGAGCATTTTTATGTCTAATTTCTGTTAAAATTAATTAATTTGAAAAAATAATTATAAACTCAGATTGATATGAGCAATACAATGGATTGAGGTCTTAAAAATAATTTGTCATATTGGGGTTTTTAACTTTCTTAACTTTTGTTATTAATTTTTATACTTCGCGTCATTAATAAATGATCTAAAGAAAACAACTAAAGTAACTTGGAAATGGATTAAAAAGTGTTTTAGAATTATTAGTTTGAATTGTATATTTAATTCGGGGTTAATATGTTTAGGTAGTGAATAAGATTTCATATTTGATATCGTTGAGATTTGATTATCATGTACAGATTCCGTACTCCAGTCCTTTGATTTTTGTTGTATTATCTATATCTCTTGATATTTCGTCATTCGTTAGCTTTTTCTTATATTTCTGTTGGCACTCTTGAATAGAAATTTGATCTTTGATATCTTGACTTTATTCTATAATTTGAATTCATTTCTTTCTATATATTACAATTTGTACAGATTTCTTAGTTTTTCATTGATTCTCTCGTTATGTTGATTTGTTTATTTTGCTAATCATTTCGAATTTGGTACTCGCTTAATTGTTTCTTTTCTAGTCAAAATCTTATTTTGCTTCGTTTTAGTCTAGATGTTCATAACTTCGTATTTTTTTACTCTTTCGTTTTTTTTTTTTCATGCATAGAACTTTATTGATCGTTGTAAAGCAGTACATATACGTTTAGACCCCTTTTATTGGTATTATGTCGCATGCATAGAATTTTGTCTATGATTTGATTTGGTTCAACATGTACGTTTACACCCCTTTTGTTGATATTATGTCGCATGTGTTATAACATCATATTTTTATAGAATAAGTGATAGGGTATACGGAGTTATAACTACATGTAAGGTTACCACAAACATGTCCTCTTAGCACCGAGGCATGACACATTCCGTGGCGATGTGATCAGTCCATAACGAATCCTTTTGTATATTGCTCTAGGTATGAGCTTTGGCCATTTGATATGTTCGTAATGCATATTTGTTCGAAATGCATATGGGTCAACCCTATTTTTCTGTTCTGTTTTGCAGATTGGTGATGTTTGTGCTAGACACAGTACCTTCTGATTTGCATGCATTTGGATTCATGATCCGATGTATGATTTTCTTGTGTGACATTATTTTGAATTGCCTGTGTGGCAAAGTATATTTATATTTTGTTCCGAGCTGGATATATAATAACCACTTAGCCACTTTGATTCAGCCTTCAGTTTTGGTTGGTTAGTTTTTTTAGATTCATGTTATATCTTATTCAGACTTCGGAGATTTTGTTAACGTTGGTATTTATATTTGAGGTTATCTTTCATATTCCGTTTAGTTAGTTCTATATGTCAATTATGTTTCTTTTGTATATCTTTATCCGTACTAGAGATTTGGCTCATGTTGTGTTTTTCTTCCGACAGATTTATAGGAATGATTTTGGGTTTCGTGTGAAGAGAGCTTACCCTTGGCCACGTAGGTTGTTATGATTTTAGGTTTTGATTATTATGTAAATTTTTGGAAAATTCATTTATGAATTGTAGACTATTATTAAATATTTGAAGTTATTAGTGCTCTTTTACTTATTTTAAGTTTTAGTGTCCTTTGTACCTAACCTCCGTTTCTTATTCAGGAAGGGGGTGTAAACAGTTACATAAACGTAACAAACAAATTACCAGAAGCAGAAGACCGAGAGGCCAGAGCCAGTGGGTACCGAAACGGTTTCTACAGTTTCCGCCGTAGCCTTCCTTGATAGGATAACAACAATTCAACCGAAATGACGACACAGAAGACTGAAACACCACCATGGAAATTAATTTCATAACTGAGAATTTAGCTTTTTTGTGAAAAAGGTGAAATCTTTTCAGGAATTTGGAAGCAAGAATTGGTCCTGTGAGAATTGTAGAGCAGAAAAATGGCACAGCGTGTATTATTTTGAGCTGGGTATTAGCTTTTATCTTGGCGCTCCACTTCTTGTATAAAATGCATGCATGCATATATAATTTTTTTTTTCTTTCTGGAAATTGAATTTCAATATAATTAAGAAATTAATTTTAAAATAATTTATTTATTTTATACAAAGACGAGGGCATTTAAGAACATTATTTTTGTGAAAAAAATATCCAAATGTATTAGTTTTGGCATGATACAACTCAACATAACTAGAAATTTAAAATATGTATCTTCAATATTAAAAATGAGAGTATAGTTTTTCCATTTGCGTTTATTGTGAAGCAAGGTACAAATTTTTGATATTGCTTGAAAGTTGAAACCAATTGACTCAAAATATTAGGATAAATGAATTCTACAGAACTTAGAAATGCAAGAAAACTAAATTCAATTGCTGCTAAAATTAATTTTATCCATTACCAAAAAAGAAAAAATTAATTCCATCAATTGATCGTTTCCATTAAATTTGTGTTTTATGGGTTCTAAATTTGAACAGAAATCAAAAGAAGGATTACTGAAAATCCAATTCTTACATGTGGATGCCGAAAACAAATCAATTTTTGACAATAACCAAGGGTGGAAAAGCCTTCAATCTTACTTAGCTAAAAGTGAAACTACAATAGGAGTTTTTGTCTTTCAATTGACTTTCAGTGTCAATTTTGTTCCCAATTCAGAAGTGGATCAAAGGAAAAAATCAAGCAAGAGAGGACCAGAAACAGAAGTTGCTACTTACATGGTTGAAGTCCGTTGGACTCGGAGTGAAAAAAGGACAATCCAACGATATTTTTCCATGCAAATGCAAGAGAAACACAACTCCGACAAGGGAGGCAACAGAAGTTCAGACCGTCTTTGACTCTGTGATTATGCTGACTGCATCCACTAAGGGAGAATATTAGGAATTGTCGAGTCTTTTCTTTCGGGCATACTTCCTCTTTCCTTCTATGGTGTCATTGGGACCAAAAGGCTTTGAGGTTCTTGGATTTGGAAGGAGTCAGCATAATCACATAGTCAAAGACGGTCCAAATTTTTGTTGCCTCCCATGTCAGAGTTGTGTTTCTCCTGTATTTGTGTGGAAACATCATCTTTTGTATGGAAACATCATCTTTCGATTGCCCTTTTCCACTCTGGAACTCAACATCTTCAACCATGTTAGTAGCAACTTCTATTTCATGATCATCGCTTGTGAGGGAGGCAACGAAAGTTTGGATCGTCTTTGACTCTCTGATTATGATTATGTTGGCTCCATCCACCAAGGGAGAATATGAGGAATTGTTGAGTCTTTTCTTTCGGACATACTTCCTCTTCCCTGTTGGGTTGTCATTGGGACCAACAGGCTTTGGAGTTCTTGGATTTGGAAGGAGTCGGCATAATCACAGAATCAAAGATGGTCCAAACTTTTGTTGGCTCCCTTGTTAGAGTTGTGTTTCTCATGTATTTGTGTGGAAACAACATATTTCTATTGTCCTTTTTTACTCTGGAACTCGACTAGTTCAACCATGTCAGTAGCAAGTAATGTTTCCTCATCCTCGCTTGCTCGACTTTTTCTTTGATCCACTTGAATTGGGAGTACTAGAAATATATGCCTGTTTTCCTCCTTTAGAGAGAGCTGGTGTATCAGGTGTAAATAAGGAGGAAGTTCTTTTGCCCAATACTGGATCTGCTGCTGGTTGTGGAGGCGAATTAAGATCAAAGGAAGGTTGCCAATAAACAGAGCACCCACCTGTAGAATAGAATACAGATCCATTTAGGCAATATCTTGAAAAAATATGTATATTCCAACATGATATGAAAAAAAGTTTAGCGCACGTTTATTTTGTGTGGCAAAGAATGCAACATATTTTCAGGAGACGGGTTACATTTTATAGCAGAGAGGAATGAGAATTTCTAATATAAATGGAGTAGGGAAACCAGAGAGTTAAGAACTATGCTATGTCAACTCAGGACGTGCCAAGCTAGGTCATGAGTCTAGATCCATTATAGTATTTAATGGATTGTTTGTAAATTGGTTGAGAAGAATGAAATTTTAGCTGACATTTTTAGATTAAACCAAACAATTCGGTATGCACAAAAAATAAATCAAATGTACGCACAGTAGGCCCCGCTTAGATACGTGAATAAATCGAGAAATCTTACAATTAAGCCTGGAGATTATTGGAAGCTTTACTCCTCCTTGAAGTCCCTCGGTATCTCACCATGTTGACAATATATGAGATTAATATCAGGTACCTCCTCAATATCGGCATCAGGCTACTCAAAATTGTCAAAATATAATTACCATAAGGAAAAAAATATACAAAATAAGATGTAATGACAAAGTTGTGAAACCAATGCCAATATGAGACAGATATACCTTCCAAAGTTGTAAGAGACACCATAATAAATAATCAATCATCATAACCAAGCAAAAAAGCTTGCCTGCCCAGGAACCGCAAGTGAGGTACCTAGAACAAATCAAGTTGTCAGCACACATTAAATTTGTTTTCTAATTGACCTGAAAATACTGAGACAATCATTACTGGGATAAGTTTTCATCCATATCTGTTAGTGGTTGCCAAAAATGCTACTCTAGCGCAAGTAATCACCAAATACAGCCCAATACCTTGACCCCTAGAAGGTAACTAGTATTTAAAAGCATAACTTCACTCGCAAATCACAATTCAAAAAGCTTAGAAAGAAAGACTTAAAGATGTGCTGGTTATTTACGTGTGGCTTCAAGTTGAAAACAATAACCGTACCCTTAGCCCAGCTTAACATAGATTAGATACCTCCAATGCAGATCAAAAGTTTTAAAATATACTAATCTGCCGACTACTAATCAAAAGTTTTGGTACATGAAAATTGAAGCAGAGGGGGTACAAATTTCACAAAACTCAAAAGAGACAACAAATTCTTATTGATGGACTAGTTCCTATAACCACATATGTGCATATGTATCAAATACCAAAAGGCATGAATAAATATTGAATACATGTCAGGTATTCTCTCTCTCTCTCTCTCTCTCTCTCTCTCTCTCTCTCTCTCTCTCTCTCTCTCTCTCTCTCTCTCTCTCTATATATATATATATATATATATATATATATATATATATTACACCCACCTACACTGACAAACATAAATGCCAACCATTCATGAATACACAGGCATGCACACACAACTGTTTTACTAAAGCTGAAGCATACAAGGACCCGATCAATACCAACTTAAAGCATTGCCAAGTCTTAACCCTAAATCAAACTTTAGTCAAACTACATAAGTTCAGAATCTAGTTAAACTTCCAATCTAATCAAACCCAACATGATTAGTTGAGCTCAATCAAACTATTAATCAAGCTGTGACTTGATCAAACCTTTTTTTACCGAATTTAGATAAACCAATTATGAAAGCCTAAACTCTCATCAAGACAAAGTTCAGTGAAAAAGAGCAAAAAAAAATCACAAAGATGCCCTAAATAAGATGACGAAAAGACTAGACCAGTAGAAGGCTGAGTTGAACCATTATATCCATCAAGATGAGTCCTTACATGTTACATTATTATTATGGTTATTTCAAATTTAGCCGTTGCTGTTGTGATTCATTGGTTTTTCATTGTTTCTGCAGATATTCACTATAGGGTAATAGGGTGTCAACTTATACGAAATTGCAAGTGTTTAACTAGACGAGCCAGATATAGAAGTCACAATATTCCCGAACAAAGGGGTGTTGAAAATAATAAAAACCACACTAGAGAAAAATGGAGAAGATGTTATCACAAAGGATATCTTATATTTCTTGTTTTCCTCAAATGAATTGAGTACATAAGTATTTATAGGAATCTCCTAACATGTATAAACCCAAATACATGAATGAACACTAAATGAAAAACAACTCCCTAGACACCTTTTCAACTAGCTACATGAACCTTCAAATACATGAATCAACAGGTACATAAAAATTAATTAAAACATAAAATATGCTAAATAAAAATACTTAATTATTTTTGGGAAAAGTTTATTTTTCAACACCCCCTCTTAAACTTGTCACACCAAGTGAGTTCCGCAATTTGCAAAATAATTCGACTTTGAGTGGCTTCATAAAAATATCGGCAATTTGGTCTTGAGTCTTCACAAATACAAGTTCAACTTCTTTCTTTGCAACACATTCTCTTATAAAATGATACCTCATATCAATGTGTTTGTTTCGCTCATGAAACACCGGATTCTTAGCCAATGCAAGTGCCGAATTGTTGTCAATATAAATCTCCGTTGGCTTCTCTTGTTGCAAATTAAGATCTCTTAAAAGATTTTTCGAAGCCAAATGGCTTCGCAAACACAAGATGTAGCGGCAACATATTCCGCTTCACAAGTAGAGAGGGCAATAGGTTGCTTCTTTGAGGACCATGTAAATGCCGCATTTCCCATAAAGAAAACAAATTCGGTTGTACTCTTTTTTATCATCAACATCACTGCCCCAATCGCTATCACAATATCCCTCAAGCTTGAAATTATTTGAAATTGAATAAAATAAGCCAAAATCAAGAGTACCTTTGATGTAACGGATAATTCGCTTAGCAACTCCATATACAATATCCGGCCTTGTGGATGTTAAGTATCGCAAACTTCCAACAAGACTCTTGAAAAATGTTGGATCCACCATATCTCCATCATGCTTTGACAATTTAACTCCACATTCAAAGGGTGTGCTCAACGGCTTACAATCAAGCATTTTTAAATTTCTTAAGGTATTTAGCATATCCTTCTTGAGAAATACAAATTCCTTCTTTGCTTTGCTTCACTTCATGGCCAAGGTCTTAAACCATGAGACCCATATTCGTCATCTCGAATTCATCCGCCATAGCCCTCTTAAATTCTTCAAACATGCTTGGATCACTTCTAGTAAAAATCAAATCATCGACATATGAGCACACAAATAAAATATCGCCACTCTTTCCAACCTTCGAATAAACGGCATGTTCATACGAGCATCTTTTGAAATTATTGTCTTGAAAATATTTATCAATTCGGCTATTCCAAGCTCTTGGCGCTTGCTTCAATCCGTATAACGCCTTCTTCAATTTTAAAACTTTATCTTCTTCTCCTTTGACAATATAGCTAAGCGGATGTTCCGCGTACACTTCTTCTTCAAGAAATCCCTTCAAAAATGCAGACTTCACATCCATTTGGTAAATTGACCAGTCGTTTTGAGCTGCCAATGATCTAACCAATTTTATAGTTTCCAAGCGAGCAACGGGAGCAAATACTTCATCGTAGTCAATATCGGGACTTTGATTGTAGCCTTCGGCTACTAATCTTGCTTTGTATTTCTCCACTTCGTCCTTTGCATTCCTCTGTCTTGTACACCCATTTCACCCTAATTGGCTTTTGGCCTTTTGGAAGTGTGGTAAGCTCCCATGTCTCATTCTTCACAATGGCTTTGATTTCTTCATTCATGGCACTACTCCATTTCTTGTCTTTGGATGCTTCTTCAAACCCCATAGCAGTGTTCTAAAAATCCCTGCCTAGGTCCATTTAGGCGCTAGGCCCCCAGGCGCCTCGCCTAGGCCCCTCCTGGCACCTCGCCTAGGCGCTAGACCTTCCTGGCGCCTCGCCTAGGCACTAGCCCCCCCTGGCATCTCACCTAGGCGCTAGGCCCCCTGGCACCTCGCCTAAGCCCAAGGTGACAAAAAAATCCATTCAGGAAATTAGGCGGGCTAGGCGGAGAGGGATTTTTTATTTTAATAACTATCCAAACCAGATCTTGATATATTTATTTTTCTAATGATTTACCATATTCATAATGCATGTTGTAGCATATCAAATCACAACAAGAAATGAACAAGATCAAGTCAAAATGGATAATTTTATTATAGTTATAATTTTTTGAACTTGTACCAACTTCAAATTATATAAATGATGATACATTTGTAATATTTAGTTTAATTCAATATAATTGTTAAATTTATGTTTAGTTTCTTAAGTTTTAATATTGAATTGAATTCTTGAAATTTTAAATTTTATTATTTAATAGCAATCTTGTTTATGACTAATACGTTAAAAATATGTTTGAACTTTGAACAATTGCATGTTTGTGTTTGAACTTTGACATTGACAATATGGATGATATGTGTTTAAACTTTAAACAAAGGCCTTTATTATCTTTATTATAGATTATAGATTGTTTTGCTTTATATTATTGTTTTGTTTGGATAAATGTAAGATAAAATATTAAAATTGGTTTAAAATAAAAAATACCGCCTAGGCCCCGCCTCTAGGCCCCCCGCCCGCCTCCCGCCTAGCGTCTTTTAGAACATTGCCCCATAGGTTCACAATCCACAAAAAGACAATAAATTCAAATTATCAATATCTACCTCCTCGGTAGTATCAAAAATTTCTTGCACACTTCTCATCTTTTGAGGCCGCTCACTTCAACTTGATTGAGATGAAGGTGGACTAGATTGCCCATTGGATGGTGGTGGAGATGGAGGCGGAGAAATAGGATTCCCCATGATCTCTTCTCTTTCTTGTGCTTCCTCGTCAATGAAAGGAAAGAAATTATAATTTTCCTCTAAAATATTCCAATCCCACGAGCTTTCTTCATCAAATTTCACATCTCTACTTATCAATTTTGGCGTTGCTTGGATTGTACAATTTGTAGCCTTTGGATCTTGCAACATAGCCGATGAAAATATGTTTCACTTTTATCATCTAGCTTCGACCTCTTCTCATCCGGTACATGCATGTAAGCAATACTCTCAAAAACACACAAATGAGAAACATTTGGCTTTCTCCCATTCCATGCTTCTTGTGGTGTCATGCCTTCAACACTTCGGACAACGGTTTAACAAACAGATGGCACAATAAATAGCTTCGGCCTAAAATTCTCTTGGCATTTGCTTGCTCTTCAACATACTTCGAGTCATGTTAAGGATGCTTCTATTTTTTCTCTCCGCCACCCCATTTTGCTGTGGCAATCTTAGAACCGTTAAAGGATGGCGAATTCCATTTTCTTCACAAAAAATTTAAATTCATTTGACGTGAATTCGCCCCCTCTATCAGATCTAATGGCCTTAATATCATACCCGCTATGCTTCTCCACAAGTGCCTTGAATATTTTAAAGGCTCCAAACACATCCAATTTTTCTTTGAGAAAATACATCCATGTCTTCCTACTAAAATCATCGATAAAGAGGAGAAAATAATTATTCTTTCCAAATGATGACGGACGAATAGGACCACACATCTAAGTGCATAAGTTCCAACAACATGGTTGCTCTAGTAGTTAACTTTTTCGGAAAACTTTCCCGAAATTGCTTTCCAAAAGACACCCTTCACAAAGTTGATTGGGGTGGTGAATTGAAGGCAACCCTTTCACCATCCTCTTCTTCGACAAATCTTCCAAACCACCAAAATTCAAGTGCCCAAGTCTCAAGACCCAAAATCGAGACAAATCTTTAAAACAAGCTTTTAAACATTTTGCCACATCATTTTGAATATTTAATAACATTCGATTTATTGTCATAGGCACCTTCACTAGTAAATTTACGGATTGATCTCTTATTGAAAGGTTAGAATCTCTCACCAAAATATCATAACCTTTCTCTAAGAGTTGCCCCAAACTCAAAGATTGTTCTTCATATTTGGCACATAATAAACATTTGAAATAAATTGGTGCCTCCCATCCTTTAAGCGAACCAAAATTTTACCTTTTCCTTTAACCAAAATTTTTGACGACTCTCCAAAAGTGACCATATACTGATTCATCAAGCTCACCGAACATATTTTTTCTTCCACACATGATTGCTTACATTCGTGTCAATATACCATGACTTGTCATCTTCACTCATCTCTCCTTTGCACATCAAAAGAAAAGTGGGCTCCACTTCATCAACATTTTTCTCCACATAATTTGACTTTCCTTCAACATCTTTTGAATCATTCTTGCACTCCGAAGCTAGCCCATAATTGTGACAATTGTTACATTAAACACGAGATTTATCATACCTCCTTTGATACGGTCGTGAATAATTTCTTCTTCCACGTCCCCTTGTATGGTGAAACTCTTGGTCCCTTTCTTCTTTGTGAGGAGAGTAGTGACCTCTTCCACGGCCTCGTGCTTGGCCACGACCTCGACCTCATTGACTATTTCCATGATTTTCTTCTCTCCTTAAAAGAAAGCTTCGCTTGGAGCACTTGCTCAATAGGCCCCTTCTTTTGCTTTTCAAGCCTGCCTTCATGGATTTGCAACTAACCCATAAGTTCGTCAACGGTCATGGTTTCCAAGCCTTTCGACTCCTCAATGGCTACAACAATATTGTGACGAACGAGAATTTTGTAATTTAATTTAAATATTTATTGAATTAAATAAATATTTTTCGATGATTTAATTATTGAGTTAAATAATTATGTGATGGAATTGTGAAAAATTAATTTAATTATATGTGTTACATTGGTTAAATTAATGTGTAGTAATTTTGAGTTCAAAGCAAGTATTTAATTGAGCTTATTTGATTAAATGAATTATTTAATAAGCATAATGTTATTCTAATTAATTTAATAATTAATTAGAGATTTAATGATTTGACATAATTAATAAATGAAGACTTTAATTGTGTGATAATGTGATTTAATGTGGAATTATGATATTTTATTTAATTGATTTAAATAAGATTATTTGGTTAATCCATTATAGGATTAACTGACCATTAACTCATCAGTTATGTTATATACGTATTATATATTATATAACTTATATATTATATCAGGTAAGTTATATTCATGTTCATATAACGTATATTTCATCAGAGAAAGGCTAGAAAGAGTTTGAGAGAGAAATTGTGAGGGAATTAGTGAATTGAAGAAGAATTAGTGAGGAATTATTATCTTTGAATCATCTTAAAAAATAGCAAGGCCGTGAAAATTATTTCAAAGTCTTTGTAACTAAAGTTATGGATGATTGTTGTATATATGATGATATATATATATATATATATATATTAATGTGTTCATAACATGTTTTATACTATGTATGCATGATTTAAAGTAATTAAATTCATGTAATTATGTTTAAATTGGATTTTCAGAAGTTACAGAGTATGAACACGTATTTGGCCCTTATGTACAAATTGTATGCTTTGAATTGTTTGTTTAATATAAAATTGATAGTAAATTATGATTATGCATGTTTAAACGAACAAAACAAAATTTAAACGGACAAATTCGGAGTTATAACGAATCTGTAACGCTGAATTTCATATTTTTCCTCAAAACTTTACAAAATATCAAAAACAGTAAATTATATGTTTTAATTTGAGTAATTATGTGATATTAAGTGTTAGAAACATGCTAGAAATGTCGTATCATGTTTCTGTTTAGTTTATTAGTTCATGAGTAACAGTAATTTTGCTGTGTTAGTTTAATTTGGGATTTATTTGGCCTTTTTTGGCCTTTTCTGTGTTCTTCGCGAACACTGTCAGACCATTCTGTGACTTTGAGAAATTGTCATGTGATCTAAATTGGAGAAATTATATGACCTAAATTGTTAAAAACATGCTAGAAACGTTATATGATGTTTCTGTTAAGATTATAAATCATGGGTAACAACAAATGGTTATGTTAGTTTAATTTGACATTTATTTGGCTTTTTCTGTGTTCTTCGCGAACACTGTCAGACCATTCTACGACTTTGAAAATTTGTTATGTGATCTAAATTGGAGTAATTATGTGATCTAAATTGTTAAAAACATGATAGAAACGTTATATGATGTTTCTATTAAGATTATAAATCATGGATAACATTAAAATTGTTGTGTTAGTTTAATTTGGCATTTATTTGGCTTTTCTGTGTTCTCCGTGAACACTGTCAAACCGGCAGAATAAAATTAATGAAAATTTTATTAAGTGTTCAAAAGTCAGAAATGTATTTAAAACCTAATCTAATAAACATGATGGCATGTTAAGCATATATGGAGATATTAAAACAGAATTAATAACTTGTTTATGTGATTAATTGATATGTTAAATACGTTATGTAAACTCGTTACTCGTGAAGTCTAATAACGTGTTCAAGAATCAATGTTTGTGATTCGATGAGTATAATCGGACTTATAATTAATTGGTATTGTGAATGTAATGATATGTAGGATTAATTGAGGATCATGAATTATAATTGTAGCTTGTGCACGAGGCAAGTTTTCTAACTATACTCTTTAAATTAAGCCAGTTTCTAAACCTTACTTTAATTGAGCAAGTATTCATATCCTATTTTGATTTCAATTATGCAAGTCTTGAATCGTATTCTAAGATCGATTAAGTTCCTATTGTTATCTATTCAAATCATGATTCCATTTGAGATGCATTATTTCTTTTGAAGTTATACTTCAGTTATACAATAATTATTCTATTGTATACCCTTGAGATACATTATTCAATTTAAGCATCATTTATTGTTAAACCTTATAAGACTAGCGAACTCTTATTGATTTGACTAGTCTATAGTTGATGAGCGTTCTAAATTCTAGAACTGTAATTGAGCTTATCCAAACCAAACTTCCTTTGGTGCGGATTCTAATGTCAAACTGAGATGAACAACCCTTTATAGGGAATTATGTACGCGTTAGCATTGAGATGATGTGCACATTCATGGTACTAAGGGCTGATCCTCCTAAGTACCAGTAGTAGAGTCCATATAGTCTTATGACTGTTAAAGGTTTAAAGTAGAAATACTTGACAACCTAGGACATAGTTCTTGGTCTTATGACCCTCAGATATACTTTTGATTCTTGTATTCATTTCTTGATTCAAAAGTCGAGCTTTCTATTATTCAGATCTCTTTGATTTCTCACATGTTATTATTACTGTTTTATTGTTACACTTGTGGGCAACCGTGCTCACTCTTGCATAATAACATTGCAACTAAGATTGAAATGACCGACGTGCCTTCCACTAGCAAAGGCAAGGGCAAAGCTAACAAGTGTTGAAGACTTGTTATTTTATTTGAGAATATTATGTTTAAGACTTATGATGTTGATTAAAACTTATTTGTTTACGCTTCCGCATTTGAGATTTAAGGTTAAGTATGACCTGGGATTAATTATGTATTTTATTTCAGATGTAACCCCATAAGGGGAGATGATGGAGTTTTTTATCTATTTCGTGGTTTGCTTTTATTATGGGTAGATAGATATATGATATTTGTTCAGTGAACACCAAATCCCGTGAAAATTGAAGTACCCGGATTTGGGAGTGTCACAAATATACTCATAATTAGGACTTAAAGAACGAAGGATTTTTTCATTTACTCGAGCATCACTAATTTCTTCACCATTACTTTTCATTTGATTAACAATTGCTAAAATTCTAGAAAAAAAAAACCGAAATTGTTTCGGAATCCTTCATACGCAAACCTTCGAAGTCACTTCTCAATGTTTGAAGACGAACATTCTTTAGAGAATTTCCCACTGAAGGCTTCCTTTTGTGCTTGTGATAACGAATCTTCATCTTCAAGCTCTCCATAACCTTTGGTCACAATGTCCCATAGATCTTGTGAACCAAAAATCGCCTTCATGCAAATACACCAACTCTCATAGTTATCCTTATTCAATTGAGGAACTTGGAATTGGACCGATCCATTTGCCACTTTCTAGTGGGTGTTACTAGCAACCTAGCTCTGACACCAATTTGTAGAAAATGATAAACACACTATAGATAAAAATGGAGAAGATGTTATCACAAAGGAAGTTTTATATTTCTTGCTTTCTACTTTCCTCAAATGAATTGAGTACATGGGTATTTATAGGAATTAGGTAACATGTATAATTCCAAATACATGAACGAACACTTGATGAAAAACAACTCCCTGGACACCTTTTTAACTAGCTACATGAACCTTTAAATACATGAATCAACTAGTACATAAAAATTAATTAAAACATAAAATGTGCTAAATAAAAATACTTAATTATTTTTGGGACAAGTTTATTTTTCAACAAGGCGGTGAAGATAGATGTTAATGATATTTACTAATATAATTGGGCCTTTATGAAAAATTTCCCTTTTGCTTTTAGGGGGAGAGGTATAAGCAGTGTTCTAAAAATTCTCTCCTAGGTCTGCCTAGGCCCCACCTAGGCGCTAGGACCCCCTGGGTGCCTCGCCTAGGCTCTAGGCCCCCTTAGCGCCTCACCTAGGCCCAAAGCGGCAAAAAATTCCTCCAAGAAATTAGGTGGGGTCTAGGCGAAGAAGTTTTTTTTATTTTAATAACTACCCAAACCAGATCTTGATATATTTATTTTTCTAATGATTTACCATATTCATAATGCAAATTGTAGCATATCAAATCACAACAAGAAGTGAACAAGATCAAGTCAAAATGGATAATTTTATTATAGTTGTAATTTGTTGAATTTGTACCAACTTCAAATTATATAAATGATGATACATTTGTAATATTTAGTTTAATTCAATATAATTGTTAAATTTATGTTTAGTTTCTTAAGTTTTAATATTGAATTGAATTCTTGAAATTTTAAATTTTATTATTTAATAGCAATCTTGTTTATGAATAAAACTAATATGTTAAAGATATGTTTGAACTTTGAACAATTGCAAGTTTGTGTTTGAACTTTGACATTGTCAATACGGATACATGTTTGAACTTTAAGCAAAGGCATTTCCTTTATTAGCTTTATTATAGATTGTTTTGCTTTATATTATTGTTTTCTTTTGATAAATGTAAGATCAAATATTAAAATTGGCTTAAAATAAAAAATCTCGCCTAGGCCCCATAGGCGCTAGCGCCCCCCCCCCCCCCCCGCCCCCGCCTCCGCCTTTTAGAACATTAGGTATAAGAAACCCCCCCCCCTCCCCCCTCCCCCCTCTTCCCTCTTCCCTCTTCCCTCTTCCCTCTTCCCTCTTCCCTCTTTCCTCTTTCCTCTTTCCTCTTTCCTCTTTTCTCTTTTCTGGTTTTATGGGCATAAGAGAATCTATTGTTCCATATGTGTTGGTTTGTAGAATATGCATGCAGTATTTATTAATTATCGCAAAGCATAATAATAAACATGTTAAATCTTAAAATACTTGACATGTCCACTTCAATTTTTTCGCAATTAGGTAATATCATTGCATAGATATTTGTGTGTACCAATGGTTCATAGTTTGGCCACAATATCCATCAAGCACAAGATTGCATTTTCTTTCATAATTTGAAAAGAAAAATCAAACATATAGTTTCCTGGGCATACCGTGATAGTCGTTCCAAAAGATTCTGATTGGAACATCTCAGAGCACGGTCATACACAATCTCAGTCCTTTTGGCAACATCATGCCAACTATACAGTTTTTTCATCTGTAGAAAATATGAGAAGGTAAACCAAGAAAACTGAGAGATATATTGTGAAAGGATCAAATATATAAAGGAGAACTCACTCACACGAAGGTGCATGTCTTGTGGATCAATCTGGGGAAGTATGTGAATAGCTTTTGCAATTGCTTGAACCATGTCATCAGGATCTGGCTCTGCAAGGACAATCATATCGTCTGGTAGAACCTAATGAAACAAATAGAACTAAAATATAAAAAAACCAAATTAAACTATTCCAGAACTTCTGTTATGCAAGTAAAACTTCTCATATTTAATGTGCAAATGGTACAAAATAACCAAGTACAGAGACATTATATCCCAATGCATACCTCTGGGACACCTCCAACACGTGTACTGACTGTCAGTAATCCACAACTAGCAGCCTCCAGAATGGCAATGCAAAACGCTTCTGTTAAAGAACTGCCAAAATTAATAAAAGAACCAAGTGTTATCCTGGGAAAATAAAGGCTTCCTAAAGTCACGGGACATTGAACCGAAATAATTTTTCTGAAATAAAACAAGAATTTATTTATAGAGAAAAAAGAGCATATAAGGTAGAAGGTGGCCTCCTAAGATGAAAAAAAAAAGGAACTAAATAAAGTATTAACCCCTTTAAAAGTTCCCTTCAAAAAAAGGAATATACTGATCTTTAAATCTATTTTTTAACAATCCAGACACCTAACAACAGTATAGATCCTCCATCTCCAAAACTTTTGGAATCCTTCCTATTTGCCAAGACATTTAAATTTAACTATGTTCACCAAATATAAAGGGAAAACCCAAGTCCACTCAAAAAGACAGAAAAGAAAAATTAAGGGGTTCCAAGCAATCAGTCACAAAAGAACAGATGAGTTAAGATTCGCTGGTGTTTACTCTTTGGTCCACTAATTTGGCCTCTTATATCCATTGACAAACCTCGGCCTTAGATTGGTCTTCGGCTCTTAATTGGCTAAAAACACAAATGACTTACTAAAAGTGTGTAGACTTCCTAGGACATTATCCCCTGAAATTTGTTTTATGTATATTCCAAGGATGTAGACTCATTCCCACCCATTCTTTCATTGCTCTACAATGTGCAGACTTTCAAATACACATTTTGGTTGGCTTGCTTTTGGGGATAGTTTTTGTCGTGTGGGGCATATGGAATACAAACCCTTATTGGATAAATAGGATTCATTAATTCTCCCCAAGTAGTTGAAACAAAGTTTTTTTGAGATTATAGTTAAACCTTACGACGTATTCTAGCTAGTATGCCAAAAGTAATTCTATTACACGCAATTTTTATTTTTTTTATCGTTAGTTAATAATCATTAATCATTAGTTTATAAGAGATTAGATACAATTGCCACTTGCTGAATTCATTTTTCAACTCTATTTGTTCAATACTAAGAAGCAAAGATTCAGGTGCGGGGATAGGAGTGCGCGACACAGGAATACGGGAGTTAGAAATATTTTTAAAAAATGTATGTAGATTATGGTGTGGTGAGAATACGGCACATATTTAATTATTATTATTATTATTATTATTATTATTATTATTATTATTATTATATAAACTGGAACTGCCTAACAAAACTGGAAATAATTAAGAGGAATGTAACTGTAAGAATAAGTAAAAGATATTAATAAAACATGTGGCACATATATGTACATGTATGCTTCTTATTATCCACACAGTACGCAATGACGGTAAAAGAAAAAAAAAACAATGTTGCCTCCCTCTCTCTGAATCGCAACTGGAAAAGAATGAATTTGTCGCCTCCCTTTGAATCGCATAGAGAAAGTAGAAAGAGAAGAAAGAAGAAAAAGAAGCAGCCTCTCTGTTCATCCGGAGCAACCGTAAAAGGTAAGTTTGTTCTCCCCTCCCTTCTCCAATGAAGCCCTAATTCAGCCTCCTCTCTTTATTTTTTTCTATTAATTTGGGGATACGGCACTTGTCGCAACCCGCACCACCATGCGCCAGTTTGTGAACTAGTTGCCGCACCCCTGCTTCTTAGGTTGCGTGTGCACGTGTGTGTGTATATATATGTGTGTGCAATAAAAAATTCAAAGTCAAACGCCTGAGAAAAGAAATGAAATCTAAAAAAGTGCAAGAGATTTATCAAAAGTCCATTATCTACATTTTAAATATCCAACATTCTAAAGTAGTTTAATATAATTAGAATACAGTGTTTTATTTTTTATACTTTTTATTTAGTATTTTCCTTCCCTTCTCCTCATGTGTTCCAAGTTGGCCTATGTCATGACCCTCACTTGGTCATGACTGTGGTGCTGAAATAACTGCAGCTGCAAAGCAATTCCATGGAGGTTAAGAGAGAATTCAAATAAGAAATGGGGACTGGAAAAGAAGGGGAGGGAGAAGATCCATGTGACTCATAAACAAGCACTGGTTTTCAGATTATAATTCATCAAAATAAGCATAGGATTTTCTGAATACATCATGATATTTATAGACTAAATGGCTAAAAGACTGAAATACCCTTCCAACTACTACTCTCCTTCCCACAAAAAATAACATGCTCTCTATTTGCCAGCTACCGCTAGATTTCTAATTATTTACTACTAATACCCCTAACAAAACTATGCTGATATGATAGCCTATGTATTTATAAACATGCTATCTAAATAGGCATATTCAATCTGTAAAAAAACAAATGGTGAGTAACATATTGATGATATGTCAACTTATTCACTAACATTTTGAGATATTAACTTCTTTTTCTTTTATATATCGTACCATATTGAGATATTATACATAATAATGGATATACTCATTATGTATTCCTCAATATACCTTCAACAAAAAACTGAAACCAATTTCACCATATAAGTAAAAATTACCAGAATTGACTTTGCTTGTGTCTATACTCAATTTGACCATCCAGCAACCCTTTGTCAAAATTTCACTTATAAATTCTAATTAAAAAGAAGCCAACAAGGAAAATTTGGATATTTCCACCAATTCAATCTCTTATGTGTGATACTCAGTAAGGCAGAGAATCCAGTATTATGAAAACCCTTCTGGATATCAGTATTCCAAGCTTGGAAGACCTTTTCAAACACTGGGCAGAAGTATTCAGAAGCGGTCTTAGAGACAACATGGCCCGATTCTCTTAAAGGAATTTTCCTGTAATTTCAAGATTTTGATGTTGTAACTAGTATATCCATTAGTCAAAAGTAGATTAAATTATATAATGACACATAAGATCCGTCACTATTTGTATGCATAACACAATCTGAAAAACATAAGACTCCCTCACTATTTGTATGCATAATACAATCTAAAATATAATTATTAATGCACATGTTTTCATGAACACTCTTGCAACATTTATTGTAAATGTCAGAAATTTATTGCACCTTCTTTTTGATTCAGGAACAAACTATGCAATGGAATTACAAAGTAATTTAGAACCCCTCGCTGAACAAATTGATAAGCCCAAATCGAACGATGTGCAACATGATCTTGTATTTGCAAATATTAAGTATTTAATTTCTAAAATTAATCACTGGGTGAAAAGAACCAACAGGTTTGAAGCATGAAGGCTTAAAACTGTTGGAGAAAACTAGTAAGAGTTACTTGACTAAATAATGGCAGGTCCTATAAGTATTTGTATGATTTTAAAATAGTTAACAAAAGAAAAATCATCTCTTATTGCTATCAATTTTAATTTCAGAAAAGAAATGAAGGAAATACATTGAAAGAAAAGAAACAAATGAATAAGATAAGTGATTCAAAAATCCATGTACCTGTTTAAGAATATATGGCCACATATCAAGACTGACTGTACTTTAGCATGAGGAACAGCACCTAACATATCAACTCGGTCTTGAAGAGAGTGTTTTTCCCTCATCTCTTCCAGCCGAACTCTTTTAGGCCCATCGCCTCCAACAATGAAACGAACCTGAACACATCTTGCTAGATGAGATGATGATTGAATTCAAAATGGAAAGACACATTCAAGCTAGGCAGATACATAAAAGATATTCTTTCTTTTTTTATAAACATTTACAAACGTGATATATGATGATTTGATAGCACTTAACAAATATAAATACACACACATACACACGCACGCGCGCGCACACACACACACACACACACACACACACACACACACACATATATATATATATATATATATATATTAATTATAAATTGATAGAACCATTACAAGGATTTTGTGATCATCGAAGAAGAAAGAGAGGTGAGAAGGGAAAATTCTACAAGAACTAATATTACTAAATAGATGTATAGCACATCATATATGTATGAATATGACAAATAAATATTTAATACTATGCACAACCCCGATATGGGATGGTCAAATGGTTGTAAACTCTACATGCAAGGAATCAAAAGAATAACAATGATGGGTAATAATCGTAAAGGAAACAAGATCTACTTTATCTACAAATGGTAGCTTTTTCACATACGCTAGTAGACGAGCAAAGGCTTAAACCAATTATGACAGAGTCCATGGTTAGATTGTCGAATCAATACTAAATACACACTAATTTTTGTAAGTACTCACAGTTGGAAACAAGCGGCATACTTCAGGAATAACTTCAACAAGCAGGTCTGCACCCTTCCGATAAACCAATCTACTTATCACAACTATAATAATCTCATTACGGTCTAGTTGCTCTGGAGCAGGCTTGAACATAGCTGTGTCCACAGCATTTGGAATAACAAAAACCTTTTCTGGTGGCAATCCTGATCTAAGTACTGTGTTTTCCTTGCTTGTATGGGAAACACAAATTGCCTGACTCACATCTGCTAGAGTAAATTGCAGAACCTTGTTCATGTGAACACTCCCCACATCAGCAAAACCATAGAGTGAATGGTCAGTAAATACAACTTTGTATCCCATAGTGCGTGCATGCATCAGAGCTTCATTACAGAGCGTCGAGAAGGCTTGATGTCCATGCACTAATGATATTCTTTCCCTAAGGAGAATTGTCCTTATAATGGGAAGTGTCCCATAAAAGGTGGGAAATGTATTCTGCATAACAAATGGTACCCAAGGAACATAATAAACTTTCAGGCCACCCGTCATATACCTCACACCAGAACGATTTCCATAAGCATGAGTCATAACCACAACCTGAAAATTTATAGAGTAAGTTGGTTTGATTGCTAAACACAAGTACGATGCACACTGATCTATGCACCTACTAGAAAGATAATGGACTTCTGATATTCATCTGATTCCAATGAATAAGAAGAAATACATTTCACGGTTAACAAAAGCAATTACAATTTGCAAAACCAAAAGAAAATACAAACCTAAACTTCCCTTTGTTTTCCATTTTAGCTTCAAAAGATATACAGAAGAACAAAGGGGGTTATGTATATAGGTGGAGAAAAAAAATTCAAAGCTTTTTATATTAAGAATACTTGCTTTTCAAATAATACATGCAAGAGAAAATTCTATATGTAAATAAAAGGAAGGAAAGTGGAGGTGGAAAATAACATTTATTTCTTGTATACAAATCCTACACTGAGAAAGGACTCCTTTTGATTTTCTAATCAACAAGTTCAAGCCAGAAACTGAACACATTGACTAACCTTGTGCCCAAGTGTAAGCAAGCATTGCGAGAGATAATAAATGTGATTCTCCACGCCACCAAAGTTGGGATAGTAAAAGTCAGACACCATCAAAATTCTATGTCTAACCTGCTGACCCATGGTATTTGATATTCAATACCTGAAGCAAGATAAACGTTCTGTTTGAGATAAAAGTGTCCAAACCATAAGAGGAAGGAGCTAAACTAAAATAATGACATAGATGACTTGAGAGATCATTTAATATAGTTAGTTACAATGATTAACCAGATGAGTAATAGCACCAGTGCACCACTATGTCCAAAAAAAGGAGGCACTAAAAAGAGCTCTTGATAAAGGCACCAATGCAGTTTTAGATAATAATGGACTACATGGGTTCATCATGACTATGAATAACAACAAAATCCAAGATAAACCAGGTCAATTACTGGTGTGAAGGAAAGAAGCAAAACTGCCCAAGAATTTAGTGTTAGATTCAGATCAAGAAAAGGGGGAAATCAAAGTTTATCTATTAATCTCAGCTGTAAACGTATATTTACAATGTTTCTTGCAAAAGCATGATATTCTTTTTTTTATATTTTTCAAGTGTCAAATTGGTGGACTTCCCTTAGAGCTATTGGTTATTTGACATTTCCATCATTAAAGGCCACTTTTGATAATTTTCTTTTGTCATTTTTATTTTCTCTTGTTGTATCCTTTTTGAATTGCAGAGAATAATGAAGATAAAATTCACATAACTGATCAGCAACACTAGTCAACTACAAGCTGAGTGGAAGGAACACCAAAAAACTTTTATCATGTGCATCAAAACATCCAAGAAAAAGAGTCTTAACATACTAAAAGCAACAGGGATAACAAGCACCAACTGAGTGTACTATTAGAAGAAATGTACATGTATATTGTCTAATAGGCTTCATACAAGAATCTTACATTACTCCAATTTGAGGGGAACAAAGTAACAGCTAGAAAGAGTAGAGATAAAATACGGCTGGTGTGCCGGCACATGGTTCACATTTTCTAGTCGATGTTTATTCGGCTACAGCGTGATTTCTGCACTCAGCCCATTTCTGTCCTATCCAAGTCAATTTTGTTCTCTCGACAGCAAAACTTCGACTCCCAAGTATCTCTCCCCGCATAATGCTACATACAACCATAGATTACACAAGTTATTTGACTTTAGGATGTCCCCATCTGCATATATAGGGTATGTGATACTGTCATGGAACCACAGGTTTGCTCTCCCAAGCCTATTTTGCTTCTAACAGATCTGGACAATATGGCTTTGCCAGATTTTCAGCTTGTTCAGCAAAAGAGTTGTTCCCATGTATGCCTAGGTGAAGATTATTCCAATTCACATCCTCTATGCAGCATGCATCCAAGTTAAAAGTGCATCAAGCAGGCGATAATCATCAAAATCAGCACAAATACCATTAGCTACCATAGAAGAAGTCAACTGCTTGTACCATTTCATGCAGCATGTTGCATTGCTTCTAGTGGACAATTTGTCACAATGTCACTAATAAATATTATCTCGCAACATCCCATTCTTGGATCTCTTATGTTCAAAAGCCTTCATTCGCAGATCCGTATTCACTAAATCAAACAAGTTCTGGTATTTTTCTTAGGACCAATGTCCTTCCTTCCGGTTAGTAAGTTTTATTCTGCGGCATGTATCCTTCACGTGAATTCTAAGTTTACCAAGTTCTTCAGCCAATGCCTTCCGATGGTTCCCATGCTTTTCCTGGAATTTCTGGACAAGGTCATTATGGTCTTCTTTAGTCCATTCATGCTTATTATCCCTCTCAAACAAAATATGAGTATGGTAATACATAGCAGTATAAGGCCTACATGGTAAGGCAGCCCCTATATCCTTCCAACAGTTATTTATTTCAGGGTGAGATTTACCGTGCAAAACCATTTTCAAGCCTTCTTCATTCAAGCCATGCGCCTCTATATAATTTAAAACAGCCTCTTTCACAATCTCATCTTCTTCTCGTGAAAAGCTCTTACCTCAAAGTAGGTCTTCTTCCTGATCTTTTTTCTTTCCAGCACTTCTATAATCAGAAGAAGGGAAAACCTCTATATGACTAGAAACCTAACTCTTTTCAATTTTCCTTTTGGTTTTGGAATTTCAAAATAATACTCAACTGACTCGGTCTTCTCCCTCTTGCTTATTTGTCCATTTGTGGTTTCAGCATTATGTGTCGTACTTATATCCAAATGAGCATGAGCTGCACGACCATCCTTATCTTTTATCTTCTCGGTCTTCCTCTTCTTTTTTAAACTCCTATCCCTACCGTCCTTATGACAGTCCTTCCCAGGATTTGCAAACTCTTTTTCATCTTTTATTTTCTTCTTTCCCTTTAAATTATTATCCTCGGTTTCCCTCATCCTTTTCTTATTTTTCTTCCTTCCATAGTTGTCATGGCGTTGCCACGGAGTTGCCTAGTTGACGACTAGGCATCCTGGCGTTGGAGAAGGGCAAGGCAAACACTTGGACGCCGAGCTGCCAAGGCTCACGCAATGGTAGCGGACCCAAATTAAGTGATTAAGTCATTTTTTACCATGACTCATCATAACCCATGTACTTTTCTAATTACCCAAGTAACTCAACCCATGACCCTAACCTAACCCATGACCTTACTCCTTTGAATGAAAGTAATGTTAGTGAGGGAGACGGAAATGACTTCATAGTTGATGACTTTGCTTGATCTATGACTAGAGACAGTAGAGTAAAGACTTTTTTATAGTGTTAGTTATTATGATTTGGGTTTTTGAGTATATAAAATTTTATTGTGCAATATACATTTGAAGTAAAATAAATAGTGTTCTAAAAAGCGACCTAGGTGCTAGGCCCCCCTGGCGCCACGCCTAGGCCAAAAAAAAATTTCAGGAAATTAGGCGGGACCTAGGTAGAGAGGTTTTTTTTTATTTTAATAACTACCCAAACCAGATCTTGATATATTTATTTTTCTAATGATTTACCATATTCATAATGTAAGTTGTAGCATATCAAATCACAACAAGAAGTGAACAAGATCAAGTCAAAATGGATAATTTTATTATAGTTGTAATTATTTGAACTTGTACCAACTTCAAATTATATAAATGATGATACATTTATAATATTTAGTTTAATTCAATATAATTCTTAAATTTATGTTTAGTTTCTTAAGTTTTACTATTGAATTGAATTCTTAAAATTTTAAATTTTATTATTTAATAGCAATCTTATTTATGAATAAAACTAATACGTTAAAGATATGTGTTTGAACTTAAAGCAAAGACCTTTATTATCTTTATTATAGATTGTTTTGCTTTATACTATTGTTTTGTTTGGATAAATGTAAGATAAAATATTAAAATTGGCTTAAAATAAAAAATCCCGCGCTAGGCCCCCTCGGCCGCCTCTCGCCTAGCACCTTTTAAAACATTGAAAATAAATGATGTATAAAGTGCACATTGTTAACGACTTTTCGTCATACGGACGTCATGGCTGGCGCCTTTTCGCCTAGGCATCCTAGCGGTCAACTACCGCCGCGTCCCGTCTTGGCGCTGTGACAACTATGCTTCCTTCTATGCCCTTCTTTCATGTTCTCAATTTCAGTTATATCATCTTTCTGAATGGCTTTTTTCCTTTTACCCAACTCATTATTTCCCATTTTGTTGCTCTCAACATTTTTTGTGGAAAAAGGTACAGTGCTTCTATCCTCCACTTCCTGCTCCTCGTTGCTTTTCTCCTCATCTTTTCTTCATTCCAACTAACTAGCTTGCTCATTGTCCACACCATCATTTGTCTGAAAGCTCCTCTTCTCCTTTACATCAGTTTGAGTATTCTCATTCAAAGGGTCTTTACCTTCACTAGGCTTTAGTTTTCTCTTCTCTGTGTTTTTTTTCTTTGCATCTATATCTGTTTGATCTTCATATCGTGAGACATTGACTATAATATCTCCACCAGCCTCATGTTTCTTCTTATTTTTCATTTTCTTATCTTCTTTGCTCAAAGTTAAGTTAAACTCAGCCAGGAGAGAAATAATGGGTCTTCTAAAGAACCCCTTTTGTAAATGGTTTCTTAATCTCAAAACTAAACTCATTCCCAAATTCTTGTATCACCCTTTTCACTTTAAGGGATGAAACAACTCAATGCCTAAAATTTTACAAAAATAGAAAAATGGGAACTATAAATCAGATTCCAAACTGCAGTGTCTACTTAAACTGATAACGAAAAGTGAAGGATCAAAAATCAATAATAAGCTCATGTACGTAGCTAATGAGACAAATCAACTGTAACATATTCAATAGCCAACGAATTAGTAAGAATTGGAGTGAGTTTCAGAACTGATTTGGCATTCATATAGCAGTTAAAGCAAAACACATATACATGAATATGTATGAATCGCAACGGGACTAGGGCTTTTCGATTTGTAAGGATGAATGGTAGAGATATATAACAATATTTATACATAGAGAGATAAAGAACTTACTTGTGAGTCTCAGCGTTGCGCGCTGTCGTCTCGGCGATTTTCACCGAAGAGTGAAGACAGAGGGGAGGGGATAACCAGACAAGTATAAAGGCATATGTGAAAATTCCGGGTGTTCTTTTTCTTTTTCATTTCTCCTGTTATTCCCCATTCTTCTATATAGAGTGTTTTGCCCGTGACAAATTTTGCCATGTTCGGGACCAACTTATACCCAACTTATAAGTTAGTCAAAACCAACTTATAAGTTCTTTCACTATTAAGCTATTTGACAATCACTTATTTTTTGATTTATAAGTTGAGTTTTAAGTAAAAAAAATAAGTAAGTATTTATGACTTATTTAAAAATGACTTATAAGTCATTTTAAAATAAGTTAATTTGACCAAATGTAATATCTATTTTGATTTTTGTCCCTCTTCCATTTCGTCACTCTTTTTATTAATGTCTTTTTTAGTAATCTTTATATTTATTTTAATTTATAAGTCAGTATGAGCCGAACAACTTCATAACTTGTTTTAATTTGATTTGCGACTTATAAGTCAAATTGATGTCGAACGTTTTTAATTATAAGCCCCAACTTAAAACAACTTATAAATCAACTTATATTTTCACTTATAAGTTATTTTAAAATAAGTCATTCCCAAACAGGCATAAAGGAAAATTGACAATTCTTTTTTCTTTTTTTTAATTGGATGGAAAAATAATAATAATAATAATAAATACTTATTTATAATAGATAAGAAAAGAATAAAAAAATATTATTAATTTTGTATTTAAATTATTAATTTATTTTTACATCAAGTTTTATTGTGCTTGTCATGATAATATAACAGAAAATAAATTATATATTTATTGTACATTTAAATCATTTATGTATTTTTATATTAAATTTATTGTGTTTGTCGAGGTATATTAGGAATTATAAAAATAAATATGACTTTAATATTTTATCAATTTTAATTTAAGTCAAATTGATTTCGTTCCCTTTTCTCTTTCGTTAAGTAAATTTGTCAACGATGGCACCAACCTTAGATAAGATTGTAAACGAACCAAACAGTTCGGAGTTGATTCAGGCTCAACTCGAAAAAATACGAACAAGACTCGGATTCGTTATAATATGATCCAAATTTGAGTATAACAAATAGTTTGAATAAAAATACGAGTAGAATCTGAGCAATATTATACTCGACTCGTTTAAGATTCAAATTACTCGAATTCTCGATTATGATTGGATACATACTCGATTGATACATATTCTATTAGATACTCGATACATTCTCTTATAATATATACAAAGCTAAATCAAATTAGGATGATTAATTATTATTGTTTTGTTTTGTTTTTAATTTTAATTTGGATTTTATATTTGTAAAGTGTAATAGTAAATATATTTTATCATTTCTATGTAAAATAATAAATTTAATTTATAATTATATTTATTATAAAACTAGTTATTATGTGGAGACTTGAATTCGAGCTTGAATTCGAAGTTCGCAAGTAGTTTGAATATAATTTGATCCGGTTCGGATCGAATTCGAGTAATGAATATTCGAGTCGAGCCAAATCTGAGTGGAGTTTTTCAAATACAATTCAAATTCGAGTATGAATTTATTTTTTCAAGTCGAATTCGAGCAACTGTCTGTTTAATTCAGTTCGACTTGTTTACACCTTTAACCTGAGATGTTTTACTCCTAACCCCACAAGCTATTATACCAATTACCAAATAAAAGGGTAAAATGCAAAGTCGACCACTGAACTTTAGTAATTTTTGGGTATTGAGTCCTCTTTTGTTGGTCAACGCAAATTGAGCCCCTTTTTATTAAAAAATTTGGATTAATTGCCAAAAAACACAGTTTTCCAAGAATCGAACCCAAAACTTCAAATTTGAAAAGTTGGTTATGAGACCACCTAAGCTACACAAGATTAGCTATTATTTTAGCAAAATAATTAAGATTTATACAAAATCAATTCATTTCCCCTAGCAGAATATTAAAAGGATTAAGTTTTATACCAAACTACTACTATTATTATTATTGTTGTTGTTGTTGTTATTATTATTATTATTATTATTATTATTATTATTATTATTATTATTATTAGTGTTATTATGATTATTATTATTTTTATTATTATGACTTTTATTGTTATTATTATTATTATTTTCAGATCCACCCAACAACAACATACCCTAACCTAAAACAGATCTGAACAAGTGGAAAAGCCAGATCTAGATGCAGCCACCAAATTTAATTCCCATGGAGATGATTGTTGTTTTGAATTATAGAATCAGTAACCCATATTTATCGTCACAATCTGCAATCTCAACAATGTAGGGGCTTAAATTCTTCTGTTCTTTTGTCCATTGATCTGAAAGCTTCACTGCAAAATACTGACCATGAGCTACCAAAATCTGCCTATGAACATTGATAGTAGGGGCGGAGGGAGCGAGGGAGGGGGGGTTCAGGGGAGTCCACGCCCCCCACCCCCCCCGCCCGCCCGCCCGCCGAAAAAATTAGTATGTAGTAGGTATGTGAAATGGTCCATTCTAAAATTCGGCAATAGAGGGGGGGGGGGGGTCCGGGAAGCTCTACGTGCGCTGGTAGGAAGAAGAAAGGGGAAGAAGAAAAAGAAAAAGAAATTAAAAATATATATATATATATAAAACTTTATAATTAAGTAGCCTACACATAATATAAATACTAACATATTAATAAATTTTTATCCGTTTGTAATTTTAAAATGGTCAAAAAAATGAATCTCTAATTTAAAAAGGAAGAAGTACTAATTTATCTAGATTTTTTGCATCTTTTTGACACTTTTGGAGGCAAGTCGTTTAACAAACTTTATTATATAATCTTTCTATTTTGTAAGAGAAAAAAAGAGAGTCTCATTTATAAATTTTGCAAACACTAACTACTTTTCATTTTATATATGTATAATTTTTAAAATAATAAGGTGTTCATTCATTAATAATGACATTATATATATGAATATAACTAAGTGATATGATTTATTTATTTTTTAAAACGAAAGGAGTATTTCTGTTATTTAAAAATAATAATTACTTCGTTTCACAAAAAGAACTTTATTTATAAAATTTATCAATATTAAATATGTATTTTTGTTCTATATCTATCTCAAGTGAATAAGTTGTTAGGTTAACATTAACCACACTATATTAAAATTTGATGATAATTTATACTCATCACTACAAAAATAATTATTTTTATACTCTTTTTAAAAGGAGTAATGGACGTGTTTGACCTTTTTAATATTTTTCTATTTGTGAAACGAAGTAAATAACAGAGGAAGTTTGTATATTGGGGGATCTGGTAGAAACAGAGGAGGAGAAGAGAGCCACCGCTGTTGCCGCCGGTCGCCACTGCTGATTGTCGTGCCGACGGCCGCTTGCCGAACCTCCCGGCTAAAATTCTCTGGCTCCGTCACTGATTGATAGCAACACTTAGATCATCCTTGGAGCTCAATGTGAGCTTCATATCACTCGAACTCGGGTCATTGAACTGATTCCCAAGGATCCGACAAGAAAAAAGATCCCATATTCGCTGTTGCATTAAGGCTTGTTTGTTTAGTGGGACCAATTGTGATTTAGGGGCTGAAACGACGACGTTGGTAGTGGTGATCTAGGGTTTTGGGTGGCAATCGAAATTGCTAGTTATCATTTCGAAGAGGGTCGGGCTGGATCGAATCAACTTATCGGCGGAGGAAGGCGGCGGGGACATTGGGTTGAGGAGGCCGGCTGTGAGGGCTGAGTTGAATTTGCTGAAAGATTGAGGGAAATAGTCTGGGGTTGACGCGCCACTATAGACGGCGACATTAGCAGAGGCGCAATAATGGGTGGTAGTGGTAGGGACTGAGTTCATGATTTGAGCGAGTGTACTGGGTTACTGGTTCTGTAATTCAGAACAACAATCATCTCCAGGGAATTACCGTCTTTAACAAATTTGGTGGCTGCATCTAGATCTGGTTTTTCCATTTGTTCAGATATGTTAGGTCAGGGTATGTTGTTGTTTGGTGGATCTGGAAATAATAATAATAATAATAATAATAATAATAATAATAATAATAACAACAACAACAATAAAAGTCATAATAATAATAATCATAATAACAATAAAAATAATCATAATCATAATAACAATAATAATAACACTAATAATAATAATAATAATAATAATAATAATAATAATAATAATAATAATAATAATTGTTTAGTATAAAACTTAGGGGCTGTTTGATAAAAACTGAATGAATCTGAATCTGAATGAGCTGAATCTGAATCTGAATTTGAATGAAAAAAGTTGTTTGATAATCGATACGCCTGAAATATCTGAATAACAGTCTTTTACTATTTTACCCCTCTGAACTATGCTGAACAAGTATATAATTTTGTGTGGACGTATTTTAAAAAATTAAATACAAATATTCATTGTACAACAAATAAAAATAAATAATTCAAACAAAGTATTGAATAATTCAAACAATTTTAACCCAAGTTTCATAGAAAATAAGAAATGTAACGAGTTAAACAAACATTTCAACATAATAATAAAATTACATAATAAATTAACTCAAGTTTCATAGAAAATAAGAAATGTTTAGAAATTACCATTTTCTTTGCTATTTTTTCTTCACCATTTTTATCTTTAGACGGTGCATTGTGTATTCAATTGAGATATAGGAGAATACTAAAGAATTGTCTATTATTATTGGTGACATATGCATAACTTTTTAAATTTTAAACTAAAAAAGGAGAAGAAACAGCAAACAATGCTATTTGGGTAAAACACGACTATTCAGCCCATTCAGACGAATTTTTTTAAAAGAATCGCTCAGATGTATTCAGCCCAATTCAGATTTCAAAATTTGTAAACAAACAGTCTGAATGGCTGAATCGCTCAGATTTAGAGCCATTCAGACCTTATCAAACAGCCCCTTAATCCTTTTAATATTACGCTGGGGGAAATGAATTGATTTTGTATAAATCTTAATTATTTTGCTAACATAATAGTTAGTCTTGTGTAGCTTAGGTGGTCTCATGACCAAGTTTTCAAATATGAGGTTTTGGGTTCGATTATTGGAAAACTGTGTTTTTTGACAATTAATTGGAGCAGGTCCACATCAGCGGTGCAACATAGGCGCCACGTCAGCAAGTCAACGCCCTGGGGCTCAATATCCAAATTTTTTAATAGAAAGGGGCTCAATTTGCGTTGACCAATAAAAGGGGGCTCAATACCCAAAAATCACTAAAGTTCAGTGGTCGACTTTACATTTTACCCCCAAATAAAATGATGAATAATTGGTTAAAGTCCTACTACTATGAATAATTGATCTCATCCCTTGATTAATCATTAGACTAAAATACTTTGAGGCCTAGTTTTTCCTATAAATAGACGAGTATTTCTTCATTTCTTATTTCCAATTTACAAAATCAAAAGCTTACAAGTTAAAATTCTCTCACTACCTATATTTTAGAAAAGCTTATGAGTTCTCTTCTACTACTCTCTGATTTTGAATTTTCTATATTTGAAGAGAAAAATTGGTCTACAACTATTTTGTTCTTGATCAGTTTATATAAACTGTTTATCTCTTTAACGGTTATAAACTGTGATATAGATATTGTTCTTCACATTGTTATATTTTATATTTATTTCATCTACACAATTCTTTGCGAGATCATCTCAAAAGAACTGTAATCGTTTATATATAAATAATATTCACGAACTATTTTGAAGTGCAAGTGGTTATTTGGAGGCCTTAGATCTGACTCTTAGTGGTTAATCTTTAGTAACCTGAGTACCTAACGCTTAGTAGTCCCTTTTATTTTATATATTTACATATAAATTGGTTGTGAGCTCTAATTTTGGTGAACTTAAAGAATGGTTATCTCAGGACTTTGATCTAACATGGTTGATTAATTGAACATCGAGTGCCAAGGGTACATTGATCAAAGTTTATCTCACGTGTAGTTTTAATACATATAATCAATTATAACTTTAGTGTTAACAATTCTGCAATTATGATTATATATATACTGAGATGACTAATATCATTTAATTGATTAAATCTTTAGAATTGATTGTTAGAGTTTACATATTTAAATTTGATGATGAATAAGCTTAATGTATATTAGTACCAGTATGATTTGTACATTCCTTAGAAAAAATTAATCAAATGTACAAGGACTTAGAATATAAAGATCAAATAATGTTAGGTTGATCTCGAAGAAGATGAATTGATGTATAATTGATAGGTTGTTGTAATATCGTAAAGTTACTCTGCTAATTTGAGTTCAAGATCGTAGAGTAAGCACAAGATCACAATACATCAAGAGGATCATTGAATTACTTGGAGCTATCGCAAAGTTCACTTTGATTCATAAAGCCACTTCAGTTCGCAAAGTGAAAAAGTGAATCTTTCAGTTAAGCAATAGATCGTAGATAAGAACTCGATCGTAGAATAGTCAAGTCTGACAAACTGAATGACATTGGAGCGTTGCAAGTTGAAGGTCCCAATGCACTCCCCAAAATATCTTTGGAGAAAATCGAAGTTCAGAATATGTGTGAACTAGTTGGTTGGTGACAGTGACACGTCGAGGATATTAGGTGAGAAAGCAGACTGATGTGACAGGCAAGGGAAAAGGAACTGTCTCCTAGGTTTAAAATGTCAACATCAAGGATCCTAAGATATCTGAGCATTAAAATGCACAAACGAGCATTTTGCAACGGGAAGATTTCTCAACAAAGTATAAAAGGTAACAAGGATTCAACTTAAGAAGGAAAGAACATTGATCAAAAAGCCAATACTCTGTCAAAGTCCAAAAAGCGAACTCAACGATCCTAAATACAAAGTTCAAATTGTTAAGTACTTGAGAAAAAGAGCTTAACCTAAACTTAGCAGCACCTCTCACAATCATCACATCAGATCATCAGATTGCTAAGAGTCCTTGTCTTTGTGACTAAATATCCAAGTCTGCGGGGCTTGAAGACGGCAATGTGTACTTGTCTTTGTGACTAAAAATTCAAGTCTGCTGGGCTTGAAGAGGGCAAAGTGTCATTGTCTGTGTGACTAAACTTTTAGTGGATTTCCTACTCAAGGAATAGAAGAGTGGAGTAGGAGTTATTCATGTAGGATTCTAGAGTTATTCATGTAGGATTGTGAAAACGTAATAAAAGCAAACAATCAAATTGTAAAGACTGCGGAAGCATGCAAAATAATAATTTAAAATTTTTTGCAATCCCAATGTATAGCCTTATGTAATATTATTAATTGAGGAAGGATAAATAAATACCTTTGAAGAGAATCAGCGATTTAATGTAGCCTTCAAATTGCATCTTTGCTCCTTCACGATCTCTCCAATCTCCGGATCACACGTTCATTACAAAGTGTATGCAACGCCCAAGAGATATCCACCAAGAGTAATTGATTGAAGAATGAATTTAGACTCAACTAGGTCTTGGATGGCTAATCCTATTTCTCACTTTTCTAACAACTTAGGGTTTTAGAGAATACTTGCAAGAGAGAAACAAGTTGCATAAATTGCATTAGTCTTTTCCACTGTAACGATCGAGAATTTTGTATTTAATTTAAAATATTTATCGAATTAAATAAATATTTTAGTTGATTTATTTATTGATTAAATAAATAATTGATGGTGTTGTTGTGGAATAATTTGATTAAGTGTGATATATTAATCAAATTGATGTTAAATATGTTTTAATTTAATTAGATAATTAAATTAAAAGATGAATGAATTGTTAAATAATTACAATGTTGTGTAATGGTGGTGTTCTAATTTAGTTTAATAATTAAATTAGAGATTTATTAATTTGTTAAATGAAAGTATAATTTATAATGGAAATTTTAATTATATGGCAAAGGATTAATTTGATTTAAGAGTTAAATTAATTTGATTAATCAAAGTATGACATGGGTATCATATAGTAAGGGAATAATGAAAATAATTTAAAAAGAGTTTGAGATGGTTTGCCAAACATGGTCTTTTGACCTTTGGTTATTGTAACAGCTGAGACCCTTAGTTGTTTTAACAGATGGAGTCTTATTAAGCTACGTAAAGTCATATATCAGTTTATTTACGTGTTTTATTTCCTTAAGCCTAAGAGTAGAGAGAAAACAGAGAAAAACAAAGAGAGAAAATTGTGAGTTATGTGAAATTGAAGAAGTGGAATTGGGGAACTAAAGAGGGAAGAAGAAGATTTACAAGGCCATTCTCATCTTCTAACAAAGTTTAACAAGGAATTAAAGGTACATAATCTAGTTTATATTCCTAGTTTATGTGTTCTTGAGTTTTTTTTAAAAAAATTGGAGATTTGGTTGATGAATTTGTTAGAATAGTTGTTGTATATGTTATTAGATGATTATAATATGTTATATGTTGTCTAGAAACGATTTTCAAAATTCAAATTCTTATAAAACATGTTTTAAATGAAGATTTAAGTTTTTGCGGTTATATGTACAATGTGGCTTACTTTGAGACTAAAATTAATGGTTGAATCATGTGTTAATCTGTAAATTGATTATTGTTTATGTTAATACATTCAAATACGAAAAGAATGCAAGTTGTATGAACTGATTTGGTTGAGAAACGAACTCGTAGTGATTGATTTCGTTAAAGATGTCTAAAAATGGAGTTATAGCAAGAACTTATAATTTAAGGGTTTAAATTTGGTTGTTGTAGTTGTTTTGTTGGTTAGAAACAATGTATTCATGCTTGGTGATGATTATATGAAGTCTTTGTATTTTGGGTGTGTTAAAATTCTGTTTGAGTAGTGAAATTCGTGAGTTTTTGGCTTATGAACAGTGCAGTCGCGAACCTGCAGAATCCAATTCTGGGCAACCCCGCCCCGGCGGGCGTTCCCAATACAAGTTTTATTGTCCCAGCGGGCCCTTTCTTAGCCATAAACACCGCCCCGGCGGGGGTGTCCAGAGCTGAAATTGTTTTTTTATTTTTTATTTTTCAGACCATAGCATGTTAATTTAACCTAGCCTAATGAACATGATAATGTGTTAGACATATAACAAGATGCTATAACAGATTGTTAACACGTATGTGATGGTTTCAAGTTGTAAATTAACAAAGTTGTATGTGGACTTAAACTGGTTGTCCGTGAGGTTTGGTTACATTGTTTAAGAGCTAAGACTTGTGTGGTATGCTTGTAGTGATTTTAAATTCGTATTGTGTGATTAGAATAATCAGACTTTAAGCAAGAGTGATAAATTAACTAAGATGGTGATTAAGCCAATGAAGTTGGTGTTAATGTAACTAACTATGGTGATTATCCTAAATGGTACGTGTAGGATATTTTGAAGATCGGGCATTATAATTTTGTAGCTTACGCGAAAGACAAGTTTCTAAATCCTATTCTTACGTTGAGCAAGTTCTTATTCCTTAACTTGTTATTGTTACGCAAGTTCATTAACTCAATTCTTCTATTGAGCAAGTATCATAACCTTGATTTATTGTTATTCAAACAAAGTTTCCAACGCTTATGTTTGATTAAAGCCTTTTAGTTCTTATGAAAGCATGTTTTGATATACAATGCTTATCCATTATGGTTATTTGGTATCCTATCATTGCTAAAGCATTCTTTACAATATAACATTGTTATTGAACTCGCGAACGTTATTAAATCCTTTTCGATTCAACTAATCCTAAGTTGATGAACGTTGAGCATCCAAATTACCCTTGAAGCTAATCCAAACCAAACTTCCTTTGGTGCGGACTCTTATGTGAAAGATGAGATGAACAACCCTATTATAGGGGATTATATTACGCCATAGCGTTACAATATTTGTGCACAATACATTGTACAAAGGTCTGATCCTCCTGAGTACGAGAAGAAAGGTCCATATAGTCTTATGACTGTTAAAGGTTAAAATAGAGATACTTAATAACCTAGAACGTAGTTCATGGTCTTGTGACCCTCAGACATACTTTAGATCTTGTTTTCTAATCTTGATTCAAAAGTCAAATTTCCTATTGAGTTTTCTGTTTTTGATTATCATTGACAGGAAAGGTTATTTTATTCAGTTGAGTTTATTCTTTTTTATTCGTATACTGTTATTATTCATTGTTATTCCAGTGAGCATTTTTTTGACCACTCTTGCATATAAAAACATTGCAGCTAAACTGGAAAAATCTGACGAGTTGTCCACTAGCAATGGTAAAGGCAAAATGAACAAATGATAAGGACTTGTTTAATTTTATTTGATAAAGTTCATGTAATAAGACTTAATTGTTATATTTATTTCTGTAAATGATGATTTAATAAATGTTAGATAACCTGGGATTTGTTTTGAGCTTTAATGGGGAGGATTATTATTTAGGATAAATCTATACATACATCCCTTCTACTCCTTCCTTTCGGAATCCCACCTATCGTATATACAAAATTAAGAATTGCTCCTCTCTTTCTAAGGAAACCCCCAACACTTTGCCAGTCCTTTCACACTCACTCTCGTTCTCTCTCTTCTTAACTCACTTACTATTCACTCACTTCTCCTCTAAGCTCCCCCAAAATCTGTCAAGTAACCCCCCTCTTTTTTTTCTTCTTTTCCCCAAATTTTTTCTTTTGTCCTGCAAAATCAATTTTCTCTCCTTTCCCACTGTAAAATCAACATCTATCTTCTTTCTCTCTAATACTAAATAATTGATCATAAGCCGTGGGATGTAGGAATCATATTTATAAGCATAAAATTAACAAAAAGTTAAAAATTTTCATAAATATAAATAACATTGGAACATTAATTTCCTTGGTTAGCTTAATGGGTTCCCTTGATTAAATCCATAACTAGAGTTAACAATCATAGCAATCCAAAAGGCAATAAAAAGATGAGAAAGGCATCATCTAGGTATTTCTTATTGTGCCTTATGACTCCTCCTGCTCACCCATCTACCCATCAGTACTTTCCATTAGTTGAAGAAGAAGGGTACTTTCCAATTATAGGACCCATTAAACCCTCATCATTTTCAGCTCTATTTGCTACTCCCAACTGTAAAATTTGAGTTTTAGAGAAAAAGATGGAGTTTTGAAAAGACCCGTTTGATGGGAACTGATAAAGATTCAGACTTTAGAGAAAGAGGGGGAGCTTGAAGAAGACTGATAGAGGAGAAGTCAGTGAGTTGATAGGAGAGAGGAGAGAGGAGAGAGGAGAGAGAAAGAGAGTGAGTGTGAAAGGACTGACAAAGTGTTAGGGATTTCCTTAGAAAGGGGGGCAGTTTTTAATTTTGTCAATACGACAGGTGGGATAGCGTATCGGGAAGATGGGAGTAAAAGGGATGTATGTATAGATTTATCCTATTATTTAAGTTTATTAAGTTTACATATTGTTATTATCCTTTATTGTAGGTAGTTAGATGTGATTGTTTTGGACAGTGAACATCAAATTCTGTGGGATGAAGTACCCGGATTTGGGGGTGTCACACCCACAATAAGACTCCTCAATTTAAAGACTAACCCTAATCCTAAACCATTTAGAATTTTGGATTTTAATTTAATTCTCAAGTAACTAAATATAAAATAATAATAATAATAATAATAATAATAAGAAGACTCCTTTTATTTATTTATAATATAGTATTTCTGTAACAAATGTGATTTTTGTAATTTATTAAAATACTTATCGAATTAAATAAATATTTTAGTTGGTTTATTTATTGAATAAAATAAATAATTGATGAAAATTGTTATGGAGTAATTTAATTAAGTGTGATAATATTAAGTAAATTGATGTTAAATAATTTTATAGTTTGTGCGCTATGGTGTTGGTAATATTTTGATTTAATTTGAAAAATTAAATTAAAGGACAAGTGAGTTGCTAAATAATTGCAATATTGTGTAATGTTGATGTTCTAATTTAATTTAATAATTAAATCAGAGATTTAATAATTTGTTAAATAAAATTATAATTTATAATGATAATTTTAATTATATGACCTGCATTAATTTGATTTAAGAATTAAATTAATTTAATTTGTTTAAAAGGTGTGACATGAGTATTATATAATAAGAGAATAATAAAAATAATTTAAAAAGGGTTTTTGGGAGCCAAGTCATACATGGCCTTGTGGCTTTTGGTTTATTTAACTGATAAAACTTTTTACTTGTATAACTGATACATTAAGTTATTATACGTAATACATATTGGTTAGTTTATATTTTCCGTATTTTTTTATTTGGCTAAGTCTAAAGAACAGAGAGAAAGAGAGAAATTCAGAGTACTGTGAAATTGAGAAGGAGAAATTCTAAGAATCAAAGAGAAAAGGAGGATTAAGCAAGCTATTCTAATCATCTTTGCTATGTCTAAACAAAAATCAAGGTAAATTGTGACGCCCCCAAATTCAGACCACTCGCGTCTCAAATTCGGTTCGTCACGTTCTAAATATCCAATGACTAAATATCATCTCGCGCAACGGAAATAACAGAATAAATTACATTTCTTTAATATAATTATTCGGATCCCATGGTTTCGTAACTTAAACATCTCTTACATATCTTACACACACTTAAACATAGCTTAGACATAGTTAATACATAATATAAATTAAGTCTTATTACATCATCATAATATTTTTAACTAAGTACAAAGCTACTCCGTAGCCTTGCCCTTGCCCTTATCAGTGCCCGAGGGTCCGCCTTGCTCTACCTTAATTGAAATATTTTTTAGAAAAGCAAAAAAGAGCAACAAGTTTGCTCAGCAAGTAATATAGCAATAAGGGGATCAATATAGTTTTCAATTTCCCAAGGGTACAATAATAAATGATAGTTCAAGAATAGCAAGAAGTATCGATAGTTCTCAACAATAGTCGCTAAGAAAAAAAAGATATCAATAAGATTCAATGCTTAATCATTTCGAGATTTCAAAATAATGAATACTGAGCAGTCACTAAGGACTATGAACTTCTACTAAAATTAACAGTAATATGCTGATAATCCATCAAAAACAAGTACAATAGGTGATCAGCCTAAAGTACCCTACGTTATGCATAACATTTAATCGTATTCAAGTGCGCATGTCGGTCACCCGACAATATATAGTTTCCCCTTCAAGGAGGGTTGTTCATCTCAGTCAATATAAGATTTCGCATCAATCAATTGGCTTAGATCGCGTTCAAATTCATGATATAGGTTTAGCCGAATCAAATGGCATAGATCGCTCTTTCAATGTATATAAGAACGATTATAAGTTCAATACTCAAGATTAAAGTTCGAAGAATATAAACCGACTTTACCTTAAGCGATGAAGCATTAAGTCATAAGACATGAATCATACTTTCAATTGTTTACTTGTACGACCAATATTAATACAAGCTTAAGTAATGCTCAATAAAGAGTAAGGTTAGGAACTTGCTCAATAAAAAGTAAGGTCCGAATACTTGCATAAAGTAAATGTGTCGGTTAGATACTTGCACAATATTCAAAGTTGTGTAAGATAGAAAACTTGCCTTATGCGTAGTTTACCAATGTATAGCTTATCAACACTTTTCAAATCCTATTATAACACAGTTACGTATATAGGATATTCATTAGTTACGTACATTGAATACATATACTTGATATGTAAGCTAAACACGCGCATACAATTCTAACATAGTCGTATAATCCCATACGTACGTCATTACGTACCTTACATACACATAACACAAAAATCAGTTTATAGGATATTATGAAATCAATAACATAGTTCGTAATCATTACTTGACTTAGCGTTTTAAAAGTTTATAAATACTTATCACTATATGGTTTCATCATTCTCATTAACACTTCATACTACACTAAACATGTATTGTAGATTAGAATAACAATACAAGCATGCATCAAGTCTCAGATCATAAACAAAATAGGCAGACTACACTGCAGGGTGGCGCGGCCGTGCTTGGTTTGAAATAGGGAGTGGCGAGGCCGCGGTGCTCCCAGTTCAAACTAGAGCTGAGTTTCAGATTTCATGGCCATGCTTTCTCACCAGCACACTTCGATAATAACACATGCCGAACATACATGTTATGATAGGCTTGGTTCTTATATCTTGCCTTTAACATAGTTCATATAAATTTTCAACTAACGAGGCTTTAACGTGTTTGATTAACAAAGTTCTTCACGTTTAGTCATTATATATATGCTATGAGGTCAATAAGCTTCTATTATACATGCTCACGTTATCTTAGTCATGCATTTCCCTTGGTTAAACATCTCTTACATATCTTACAAACTCCCATGCTCACGTTATCTTAGTCATGCTATGAGGTATAATGAAGTTATACTAGCATGCTCCATTAATCAGAAAACATGAAAATCGTCGCTTGGTTCTGCAGATGGACGCGGCCGAGCCCTGTTTGTACTAGGGAGTGGCGCGGCCGCGCCACTCCGGTTCCAGCTAGGAAGTTTTCTGCTATTGCAGAGCTTCAATTCCATGTCCAACATTACTCAGTTAGCATGCTTAAATACTATCACATTGCATATATAACATTCATATAAACTATATTAACATGCTAATACCATCTCTCATAACCAATTCCAACTAAATCATGCTATTATAATTGATTGAATTTCAAAATGGGTTTAAGTATTATACCTCTTGAGCTTTGAATTGGACAGAACTTCCTCTCAATATCAGATTTCTCACTCAACACTCTCTCTCTATATCAATTTAGCAACAATTTGGTAACTTGATTATGAGAGAATGAGCTTGGTATTTATAGGAGAATTCAATATCCATGCCAAGCTATTGCACCATGAATCAAACCATTGGAGGAAGGAAGAAGATGATGGGCAATTGTTAGTTGGTGGAATAGTTGCCACCCACCATATCAACCCACTCCCCTTTACCATCATTAGTAGCTAGATTGAGGAAATTGAGAGATGAAGGGGATAGGCTAGTCTTAGGCCAATGGCCATTCACGTGAAGGAGAAAGTGAGTCACTCATTGTGGGACAATTCATATCTCAGCAACTAGAGGCAATGAAATAATACCAACACTTAGGTTTATTATACATATACACATTATGTATACTTAGGTTTAAATTCAATTGGGTATATACATGGACTCTTAATGAAACAATTATATTACATTATAGCAAGTTTGGGGTATATATCTATACACATAATATAATCCATGTACATTTTGATAATACCGAATATAATCTAATTGAGCATTATCTTTTCACATTATCATAAACTTTATTATTTTAACTATATTTAATTATTAAAATAATTATGAATATCAATTATTTATATTGTTTAATTTAATATTTCACAAAGTACACATAACATGTATTCACATAGGTCCATTTATGTAATTCATGTGACTCCCTTCATTTTACCATATAGTTCCTATATTACATAGTCACATTACAATGTCACACTACACTTTATATTATATAGATGTAGGTACTACACAATATACCATTACTCCTCACATAATATTGCACTTAGCAATTAATTGAATAAACACTAATCTATTATATTAATTAATTATTTATTCATTAATATGCGATTACTCATAATAATAATTAATTAACATTATTATATTAATTAATCATTCACTTATTAATTCATTCTTTAATTAATTAATCCATCATAATTCTCATCACCGTGCCACACAAGGCATTCTACGAGCTTATCATAAACTCCATATTTTCTTAATTATCATTAATTTAATTGAGTTACTCACTTTATGTTATATAAACATTTATATTCAAATAAATATTCACATTCTTATTAATATCAATATTAATATTATTCATAAAATTCACACCCCCCTTATAAAATTCCGTCCTCGGAATTGGTACAAGGTTACACAAAAAGATGGAGATAATCCCTCCTTATCTTATCTTCTAATTCCCACGTGGCCTCCTCGGCATCGTGGTTACGCCAAAGTTCCTTTACAGAAGATATAACTTTATTCCTTAATGTCTGTTCTTTCCTATCTAGTATTTGGACAGGAATTTCTTCGTACGCCAGGTTCTTCTCTACTTGAATGGGCTCATAGGAAATCACGTGCTTGTAGTCAGGCTTGTACGGACGCAACACGGAGATGTAAAACACGTTGTGGATGTGTTCCAACTCGGGTGGTATTGCAACTTTGTATGCCACTTCGCCCACTCGCTTCAATATTTCGAATGGTCCTATGAACCTCGGACTCAATTTTTCCTTCTTGCCAAATCGTATTTTTCCTTTCCAGGGAGATACCTTCAAGAATACCAAACTACCGAATTTAAAGTCTCGGTCTTATCGATGCAAATCTGCGTACTTTTTCTGGCGATCTTGAGCTGCTACCAGTCTGGCTCTTATCATTATCACCACGTCTGCGATTTGTTGCACTAACACTGGTCCCAAAATTCGTCGTTCTCCGACTTCGTCCCAACATAATGGCGTTCTGTACTTTCTCCCGTAAAGAGCTTCGTACGGTGGCATGCCGATACTCGCATGGTAACTATTATTATATGCAAATTCTACTAGGGGTAGGTGATCGTCCCAATTTTCCTTGAAGTCCATCACGCAAGTTCTAAGCATGTCCTCCAGCGTTTGTATCGTTCACTCACTTTGTCCGTCTGTCTGAGGATGATAAGAAGTACTCAACCTCAACTGTGTTCCCATCCTCTCTTGCAAGCTTTTCCAGAAGTTTGACTTGAAGCGCGGATCTCAATCAGAGACAATTGACACCGGCACTCCATGTCATGAAACAATCTCCTTTACGTACAGATTCGCTAACTGATTCAAATTATATCTGATCTTGATCGGTAGAAAATGAGCCGTCTTAGTTAGTCGATCTACGATAACCCAAATGGCATCATAATCTTTCTGCGTGACTGGAAGTCCCACCACGAAGTTCATCGTAATGTGCTCCCATTTCCATTCTGGTATCTCCAACGGTTGAAGTAGACCACTCGGCCTCTGGTGTTCTGCTTTGACCCGTTGGCAAGTAAGACATCCACTGACGCACTCTGCGACTTCCCGTTTCAAATTGGGCCACCAAAAATGTTGCCTCAGATCTCGGTACATCTTTGTGCCTCCTGGATGAACGGAATACGTCGTATTGTGTGCCTTGTGCAAAATCTCCTCTCTTAGTTCGATTACCGTTGGTACCCAGACTCTTACTTCAAATCTCAAGTTACCGTTCTTATCTATTCTAAATCTTTCCTCTTCATTTTCTACTATCCTCTTCCTTATTTCCTCACATTCCTCTTCATTCTTTTGTGATTCCTTCACTCTATCCAACAATGTCGGACGAGCTTCCATTGTAAATAATTTTTCTTCAGAACTCCCCGGTCCCTTTACCTCTAGTTCTAATTTTTCCATCTCTCTTATTAATTCTTCCTGAGTCTTCAATTGGAACAATTTCTCCCTTCCTTTTCTGCTTAGCGCATCAGTAACTACGTTCGTCTTTCCTGGGTGATAAAGAATATCACAATTATAATCCTTGATCAATTCTAGCCACCTTCTTTGTCGCATATTCAAATCCTTCTGTGTGAAGATATATTTTAGACTCTTGTGGTCCGTGTATATCTCACATTTCTCTCCGTACAAATAATGTCTCCAAATCTTTAATGCAAAAACTACTGCCGCTAACTCTAAGTCGTGAGTAGGGTATCGTTTTTCGTAATCCTTCAATTGTCGTGATGCATACGCAATGACCTTGCCATGTTGTATGAGCACACAACCAAGTCCCTTGTGTGATGCATCACTATACACCACGAAACCTCCCGCATCGTCTGGTAATGATAATACAGGTGCTTCGCTTAATCTCTTCTTTAACTCCTGAAAGCTTTCTTTGCATTTTTCCGTCCATACGAATTTCACCGTCTTCCTCGTTAGATTGGTCAACGGGGTCGCTCTCTTAGAAACATCCTGGATAAATATTTGATAGTACCCAGCTAACCCTAAGAAACTTCTTATGTCTGTTGGTGTTTTCGGCTGCTCCTAATTACTCACTACTTCTACCTTTGCAAGGTCTACTAAAATTTCATCCTTATCTACCACGTGTCCTAAGAATTGAATTTTCTCCATCCAAAACTCATATTTTGAAAACTTCGCATACATCTTCTCTTTCCTTAGCGCTTCTAAAACCATCTTCAGATGTTCGGCGTGCTCTTCCTTCAGCTTCGAGTAAATCAAGATGTCGTCGATGAAGACTACCACAAATTTGTCCAAGTAGGGCTTGAAAACTCGGTTCATCAAGTTTATGAATGCTGCCGGAGCATTTTTCAATCCGAATGACATTACAAAAAACTCGTAATGCCCATAACGGGTTCGAAACACCGTCTTTGGTATGTCCTCCTCACGTACCTTCAACTGGTGATATCCCGTTCATAGGTCTATCTTTGAGAAACACTTTGCTCCCTTCAATTGATCAAAAAGGTCTTCTATCCTCGGTAACGGATATTTATTCTTGATCGTTACGCTGTTCAATTCTCGATAATCGATATAGAGCCTCATCGATCCGTCCTTCTTCTTGATAAACAACACGGGTGTTCCCCAAGGAGACACACTCGGTCGTACGTAACCCTTATCCAATAACTCTTGCAATTGTATCAACAATTCTTTTATTTCTACTGGCGCCATACGATATGGAGCTTTCAAAATCGGTGCCGTTCCCGGTGCTAAGTCTATTACGAATTCGATTTCTCTGTCAGGCGGAAGACCAGGCAGATTGTCCGAAAATACATCTTGGAATTCCCTCACTACGGATATATCCTTAATTTCTACTCCCTTTTTTTGAGTATCTACAATGTAAGCTAAGTAACCTACACATCCTTTTCTTAACAACTTCTTGGCCTAAATCATCGTAAGACAACACGATTGCTTAAGCGATGAGCTACCATAAAATACTATCTTAGACTTATTCGGAGTCTGAAGGTTCATGCTTTTGTTCTGACAATCAATTATCGCAGAATGGTTATACAATCAATCCATTCTCAATATTACGTCAAATTCTCCCAATCTAATTGGGATTAAGTTTACGCTCAGTTTATGATCTCTAATGTTTGCGCGACAATTTCGGTATATGAATTCTATAAAGATCACTTCCTTATTTGCAACTTCTATGTCTAAAGGATTTCCTAATCGTTCTTAGGGTAAGTTTAACCGACTAGCAAATTCTTCAGACACAAATGAACAGGTAGCACCCGAATCGGATAATACATAAGCATTTATATTATTGATTGGGATAATACCTGACACCATGTCCTTTGCAGCTATTGCATCCTGGACTGTCATATTAAAGGTTCTAGTGGCTGGGCAGTTGGTTTGCGTTGGTCCGCCGATCATTAACTTGTTGCCTCCCCTTTGTTGGCCACTTCCTCTGCCACTTCCTTTCTTTGGGCAGTCCTTAATCAGGTGATTCGCTGAGCCACAAGCGAAACATCCCTTGATCTTCTTGGGCTGCGGGCAGTTGGGTGAAATTTGCCCCTCTTGGCCATAGTTATAGCAGGTACTGCGCCCCTTCCAGCACTCACCCTGGTCATTCCTTCCACACTTCAGGCATCCCTCAGCCCTCTTCTTAAAACCTCCATGAAAATTTCCCGACTGATTGTTTTTGTTGTTGTTATTGTTATTCTCCCATTTCCTTTTTCCCGAATTTCTTCCCCCGCTACTACTTCCTCCACAGCTTTCTCCTCCCGTGTTCTTACCCTTCTTCTCTTTGTTATACATACTCAAGGCTTCACTACCTCCCTTTGCAATAATTGCCTTTTCTAGCAACGTCACAAATGAATCGATCTGAAGAACTGACACCTTGTTGAACAACCAAGGTTTCAGTCCCTGATCAAAACGTCTAGCTTTCCTCTCTTTATCCTCTACTTGGTGTTCTGGAAACCTGGCTAGCTCATTGAATTTAGCCGCGTACTGCGCCACCGTCATATCTCCTTGCCTAAGTTCTAAGAACTTCACCTCTATTCTGTTTTTCATGCTCTTCGGGAAATAGTTCTCGAAGCACAGCGTCTTAAACCTCTCCCATGCTATTATCCATTCTCCTGCTCTTTGCTAATCTGCCTCCCACCAGTAGTTCGCCTCGCCCCTCATCATGTAGGTGGCAAACACCGTATTTTGGTCCTCACCCACACGAGCGATAGTGAAGGCCTGCTCGATCTCCTTTACCCATGTTTGTGCCATTATCGGATCAGTAGTACCCTCAGACTCTGGGGGTCCTACGCTCCTAAAGTCTTTGAAGTTTGTGACTAGAACTGCTTGGGGATTGGGGCTAACGGGTTCATTGTTCCTTCCCCTAAGAGCTTCCCCTAACAAATCAACTAATCTCTAAATGGGATCTACTTGCTCTCTTTCGTTGTTAACTGATTCCTCAGGTGCAGTTAATCTACGTCTGGGCGGCATTATCTGCATCACAAATTTCATTCTTATTATTTATTATATTACTTAAGTATTTCTTTAATGCAAAAAAAATAGAATTTATAACACGTTTCTGAAATAAGATCATTTATATTCATATGACAAAGCATTACATCAAAATGATCATCCCTAGCATACTTCTATAAATGTCAACATATATCCCCTAATATCATAAAAGATGAGAAAACACTAACATAAGCCTATCCGGGGTTTACAACTATCCCTTATCTTACACAAAAGATTAGGATTACATTACAATATACACATCACATAAAAGAAACTACTAATACTACTACCACTAACTAAGGGGTCTCATCCCAACATTCCGCGCTTCACAGCGCTCTTGTATTCTATCTGGGCTATGTACGCCATCAACTCTCTGCTCATAGTGTGTCGGGTCTGTCCCTGTTCCACTGGGTAGTGGTATACACCATTGATCACCCTCTCTATGGCCGAGCGAAACACGTAACCCATCTTGTTCACCTTCCTCTTCTTACACCTTACTTCATCCTCAAGATCCTCTGCCCTATCGTTAGCTACTTCCTACTTCTCCTTGAAGTGGATCCTCTCCATTACCTCTAACTCTAGCTAAGTACAGAGAGCCTCCTTCTTCGTCTTCTCTCTCAACTCTCTCTATTCCACCCCTTCCAGTTTCCCTGCCAAGTCGACATTCCTAGACACCTACCTGTGAAACAGAGTTCCCATCTGGATTCCTGCCTCCCTGCGGTAAGCAATCTCTACCTCTAACTCCTGCATCGCTAAATTCCTCTGGTGGTCCTCGTCCCTCAATTTCTGGAACTCGGTCTCCCTCTCGTGAGCCTTAGCCTCAAGCTCTTGAACTCTGCAGTCTAACTCTAAGATCCGCTCCTCGTACTTTCCCAACATCCGCTCCTCAATAGTAGCCTCGTCAGAGTCCTCCATGGGCTCGTCCTCCATAGGCTCTTCTTCTGGATCGGACTCCACCTCAATCTCGTCCTCGTCGCCAAACTCGGACAGTGCAACTGCCTGCACAGGCTCAGCCTCTAAAGGTGCCTCATATACGACATGTATATCTCGGGGCTCCCTTATGGCCACTCTACTAGGCTCTCCCATGTCTGTCATCCTACAACCACAAACACAAGATAAACAAACAACAACTCCGTTAGAATGTTAAATAAAACATAAGTTCATTGTATAAAATGAAATTATATTTCATAACACACTAAGTCTCTCCAGGAAAACTCTACATGAGTTTTATCTCCTTTCTATCTTCTAAGTTCTTCTAAAGTTATAATCTAAGGACTCTCGCTCCTAAGGTTTATAACTAAAGCTCTGATACCAACCTGTGACGCCCCCAAATTCGGACTACTCGCGTCTTAAATTCGGTTCGTCACGTTCTAAATATCCAATGAATAAATATCATCTCGCGTAACAAAAATAACAGAATAAATTACATTTATTTAATATAATTATTCGGGTCCCATGGTCTAGTAACTTAAACATCTCTTACATAGCTTACACACACTTCAACATAGCTTAGACATAGTTAATACATAATACAAATTAAGTTTTATTACATCATCATAATATTTTTAACTAAGTACAAAGCTACTCCGTAGCCTTGCCCTTGCCCTTATCAGTGCCCGAGGGTCCACCTTGCTCTGCCTTAACTGAAATATTTTTTGGGAAAGCAAGAATGAGCAACAAGTTTGCTCAGCAAGTAATATAGCAATAAGGGGATCAATATAGTTTTTAATTTCCCAAGGGTACAATAATAAATGATAGTTCAAGAATAGCAAGAAGTATCGATAGTTCTCAACAATAGTCGCTAAGGACAGAAAGATATCAATAAGATTCAATGCTTAATCATTTCAAGATTTCAAAATAATGAATACTGAGCAGTCACTAAGGACTATGAACTTCTACTAGAATTAACAGTAATATGCTGGTAATCCATAAAAAATAAGTACAACAGGTGATCAGCCTAAAGTACCCTACGTTATGCATAACATTTAATCGTACTCAAGTGCGCACGTCGGTCGCCCGACAATATATAGTTTTCCCTTCAAGGAGGGTTGTTCATCTCAGTCAATATAAGATTCCACACCAATCAATTGGTTTGGATCGCTTTCAAATTCATGATATAGGTCTAGCCGAATCAAATGGAATAAACCGCTCTTTCAATGTATATAGGAACGATTATAAGTTCATTACTCAAGATTAAAGTTCGAAGAATATAAACCGACTTTACCTTAAGCTATGAAGCATTAAGTCATAAGACACGAATCATACTTTCAATTGTTTACTTGTACGACCAATAATAGCACAAGCTTAAGTAATGCTCAATAAAGAGTAAGGTTAGGAACTTGCTCAATAAAAAGTAAGGTCCGAATACTTGCATAAAGTAAATGTGTCGGTTAGGATACTTGCACAATATTCAAAGTTCTGTAAGATAGAAAACTTGCCTTATACGTAGTTTACCAATGTATAGCTTATCAACACTTTTCGAATCTTATTATAACATAGTTACGTATATAGGATATTCATTAGTTACGTACATTGAATACATATACTTAATATGTAAGCTAAACACGCGCATACGATTCTAACTTAGTTGTATAATCCCATACGTATGTCATTACGTACCTTACATACACATAACACAAAAATCAGTTTATAGGATACTATGAAATCAATAACATAGTTCATAATTATTACTTGACTTAGCATTTTAAAAGTTTATAAATACTTATCACTATATGGTTTCATCATTCTCATTAACACTGCATACTACACTAAACATGTATTGTAGATTAGGATAACAATACAAGCATGCATCAAGTCTCAGATCACAAACAAAATAGGCAGACTACACTGCAGGGTGGTGCGGCCGCGCTTGGTTTGATCTAGGGAGTGGCGCGGCCGCGCTGCTCCCAGTTCAAACCAGAGCTGAGTTTCAGATTGCATGACCATACTCGCTCACCCGCACACTTCTATAATAACACATGACGAACATACATGTTATGATAGGCTTGGTTCTTATATCTTGCCTTTAACATAGCTCATATAAATTTTCAACTAACGAGGCTGTAACGTGTTTGATTAACAAAGTTCTTCACGTTTAGTCATTATATATTTGCTATGAGGTCAATAAGCTTCTATTATACATGCTCACGTTATCTTAGTCATGCATTTCAAGTTACATGGTTTTACTTCTTTAAAACTCATTCTAAACCATGCTCAACTAGTTTACAACGTACGTGGCTAGTTAGGCATACATGTCAATCATGTCTAGATGCATAATATATCCTATCTTGATAGTTATAAATTTTAGAATACATGTAAGGTGGTTATCAACCGATTTAGTTTTCCAAACTCTTAAGTTTCCTTTGAAACCTCATGTTAAACCAACTAATCATGCAAAGTAACTTCACATGTCATATTTCATGCTCATGTATATACATAATCAGACCACATAAGTATGTTTACAAGTTCATATCGTATAGTATACTTAGTTCATTGAATTTGACCTTTGAAAACTCTAAGTTTCCTTTAGAAACCAAGCTAAGGTAGGTGTTAACATGCAAGGTCACCTCTGTCAGTATGTCATGGACAAAAATAGGCATAATGAAGTTATACTAGCATGCTCCATTAATCAGAAAGCATGAAAATCGTCGCTTGGTTCTGCAGATGGGCGCGGCCGCGCCCTGTTTGTACTAGGGAGTGGCGCGGCCGCGCCACTCCGGTTCCAGCCAGGAAGTTTTCTGCTATTGCAGAGCTTCAATTCCATTTCCAACATTACTCAGTTAGCATGCTTGAATACTATCACATTGCATATATAACATTCATATAAACTATACAAACATGCTAATACCATCTCTCACAACCAATTCCAACTAAATCATGCTATTATAATTGATTGAATTTCAAAATGGGTTTAAGTATTATACCTCTTGAGCTTTGAATTGGACAGAACTTCCTCTTAATATCAGATTTCTCACTCAACACTCTCTATATCAATTTAGCAATAATTTGGTAACTTGATTATAATAGAATGAGCTTGGTATTTATAGGAGAATTCAATATCTATGCCAGGCTATTGCACCATGAATCAAACCATTGGAGGAAGGAAGAAGATGATGGGCAATTGTTAGTTGGTGGAATAGTTGCCACCCACCACATCAACCCACTCCCCTTTGCCATCATTAGTAGCTAGATTGAGGAAATTGAGAGATGAAGGGGATAGGCTAGTCTTAGGCCAATGGCCATTCTCGTGAAGGAGAAAGTGAGTCACTCATTGTGGGACAATTCATATCTCAGCAACTAGAGGCAATGAAATAATACCAACACTTAGGTTTATTATACATATACACATTATGTATACTTAGGTTTAAATTCAATTGGGTATATACATGGACTCTTAATGAAACAATTATATTACATTATAGCAAGTTTGGGGTATATATCTATACACATAATATAATCCATGTACATTTTGATAATACCGAATATAATCTAATTGAGCATTATCTTTTCACATTATCATAAACTTTATTATTTTAACTATATTTAATTATTAAAATAATTATGAATATCAATTATTAATATTGTTTAATTTAATATTTCACAAAGTACACATAACATGTATTCACATAGGTCCATTTATGTAATTCATGTGACTCCCTTCATTTTACCATATAGTTCCTATATTACATAGTCACATTACAATGTCACACTACACTTTATATTATATAGATGTAGGTACTACACAATATACCATTACTCCTCACATAATATTGCACTTAGCAATTAATTGAATAAACACTAATCTATTATATTAATTAATTATTTATTATGCAATTACTCATAATAACAATTAATCAACATTATTATATTAGTTATTCATTCACTTATTAATTTCTTCTTTAATTAATTAATCCATCATAATTCCCATCACCGTGCCACACAAGGCATTCTACGAGCTTATCATAAACTCCACATTTTCTCAATTATCATTAATTCAATTTAATTTAATTGAGTTACTCACTTTATTCTATATAAACATTTATATTCAAATAAATATTCACATTATTATTAATATCAATATTAATATTATTCATAAAATTCACGGGTTTTACATAAATAATCTAACTTCAAACTTTTAGTTTATGTGTTCTAAAGTTTTTATTGAGAATGGATTTCTATGGTTAAATTGTTAAGGAATTGGTTGTATATGATGATGAGTTGGTATAATTCTCTTTATGTTGTTGGTAATTGATTTTTCAGAAATCAAATTCATGAAAACATGTTTTAGAAAAGAAAATTTGAGTTTTTGGTTAATATGTACCTTATAGCTTACTTTGAGACTAAAATTGATGGTTAATTCTTGATATAAACTATAAATTGATGGTTGATTGTGTTGGTATATTGAAATACGAAAACAACGAAAGAAAAATGAATCAGTTTGGTTGAATAACGAATTCATAATGGTTGAATTCGCAAAACATGTCAAAATAGCATGAACTTTGGTTTTAGTTCTTCTAAATTAGTCGTTTAAGTTGCTTATGTTATTAAAATCATGCTATGTATGTTGGGTTATGTTTCTATAAAGCCTATAGTATCTGGGTATGTTTAATTTGTTGTTTGAGTGAAATTTTTGTGTGTTTTTGGCTTTGGAACTGTGCTGTTCGCGAATTTCAGAGTCTGTTTCTGAGTCACGGTGTCGCAAAGCCTGTTCCATGAGTTAGTACGACGCAACAATGCTGGATAAGAGCTGCAGCGCCTCTGGGTAAGTGTGTTTGGGCACCGCAGCGCCTGAGTAGAGCTGCAACGCTGGTTTCAAGCTTAAAAGTTGAGCCGCAGTTCTTGAACAACACCGCAGCGCCGGTTTCAAGTTCAAGTGGTGGCACCGCAGCGCCACTTAGTAGTATGACCCAGATATGAGTAGTTAAGTGTATAAATTCTTGGCATGCTTATGTAATCTTAATGAAAAATTGTAAGGAGATGTAAAACATAAGTATAAGATGTAATAAAACGTGGTAAGCATATAATTGATGATTATAGGTTATAGTTTGGTAACTTATATAAAACTAAACCTTGATGTTCGTAAAGTATAGTAACATAGTTTAAATGCTAAAACTTGTGTTATATGCTAGTAAAGGTTTCCATATTTATGGTATGTGATAGTATGGTTAACTAAAGTTGAAGATTATGAACTTAGTTAAGATAACTAAGTTAAGTGAAATAAAAGTAAACCAATAATGTTAGTTGTAATATAACTAATTGGTATTGTGGTTCCATATGATATGTGTAGGATATTAGGAGAACGTGAGTTGTAATTATATAGCTAATGCACGAGTCAAGTTCTCTAACCCTAATCTTTTAATGAGCAAGTTTCCTATTATTAATTTGTTATTAATACGCAAGTTTCTTAACCCTAGTTCTACATTGTGCAATTATTTTTTTATTTTAAGCGAGGTTTCTTTGATTATTCAAAGTTGATAACTCTTTTGAAAGAATTACCTCGTTATAAAAGTTTATTCAATTATGAATCATTATTGTTGATCCTTGATCATAAATATCATCGTTCAATCCTATATTATTTTATCAAACTCTTTAATGGCTAGCGAACCCTTATTGATTCGACTAGTCCTTAGTTGATGAGCGTTCTAAAGACTTATAATTTCTTTGAAGCTAATTCAAACCAAACTTACTTTGGTGCGGATTCTAATGACAAAGCTGAGATGAACAACCCTAATATAGGGGATTATATTATGCAATGACGTTAAAATATTTGTGCACAATACATTGTACGAAGGGTTGATCCCCCGGAGTACGAGATGATGGTCCATATAGTCTATAAGACTGTTAAAGGTTACGGTAGAGATACTTGTTAACCTAGGACATAGTTCATGATCTTGTGACAGATATACTTTTGATCTTGCTTTCTAATCTTGATTCAAAATCCGAGTTTTCTATTTAGTTATTAGTTCTTGATTATCGTTGATTGATTTCAGAAAAGATTGTATTATTCAACATTCATTGATTATTCTCATGTTATTATTGTTGTTGTTATTCTTATGGGCAATTGTTTGTTCACCCTTGCATAAAAACGTTGCAGCTAATGTTGAAAAATTTGACGAGCCGTCCAAAAGTAAGGGCAAGGGCAAGATGAACAAATGATGAAGATTGATTTACTTTTAATTGATTAAGTTGTGTAATGAGACTTATTTATTATTATGTTTTATTCCCGCAAATAATGTAATAAAGTTTAGATGACCTGAGATTTATTTTGAATTAGGTAACCCTTTAATGGGGAAGATTGTTTATTTAGTTTATGAGTTTTATTATTATCCTTTATTATGGGTAGTTAGATGTGAATGTTTGAGACAATGAACACCAAATCTGTGGGATTGAAGTACCCGGATTTGAGGTATCACAATTTCTCCAAATACTTAATTATAAATATATGTATTTCTACAAATACATATTATTATTATTTAGTCAATTTAATAATAATAATAATAATAATAATAATAATAATAATAAGATGATAAATCTTATTAATTTATAATATTAATATTTCTCTAAATAATTAATTATAAATCTTAAGATATTTAATTTATTTCACTAATAAATTAAATACACTTAATTTATTATTTAGCCAATCAATTCTAAAATCATATTTCTCCCTTTTACGGTGTGACCCTCTGGGTTCAATATTAAGCTAGTAGTAGAATAAATAAATTAGAACAATTCTAATATTATTTATAATGAATTAAAGGAGTGACACCTTTATGATGTATCATGACTATCCGCACAAAATGATGTAGAATAAATTATATTTATTCTACATCATGAGTGACACCTTATAAATAATATATCATGACTATCCGCATAATATGAATTCAACGCTAATCACAAAGATTATCACAAAGAATACAAAGAACCTATTCTATGAATAGTTACCATACAATTTAATCCTTCTAGCATACAATATTCCAATCAAATATAAAATATGGAATTACTGTCAAGTTTTATTTATTTAATTATATGTATTTCGATTCTTAAATGCACAACAATAGTTAATGTAAATTAGAAACTCCTTTCTAATTTTCATTTAACTCTGGCTAGGAATTTCCATGTTGTCATTTTATCGAATCACATAGGACAGTCTCTCCCTTTAGTGGAAGTGGTAGATTCTTTGTTGATCATTCACTTATCTCCATATATACTTTATTATATTTGAGTATACCCTACGACATACTCAAGAGTATTAAGGAATATGACAAAACATAATTCAGTAGATACAAGATACTATGATGGTCTCAAGTCCAAGGATTACTTGTACTACTATAACATTAGGAACTCCTATTGACAGACAAGTAAAACTCCATTAGGGTTCCTTTATTAGTCACGTTCAGTGAACTTATTCTCCAATAAGCACCTACATACTTACTTTAGTGTCTCCACACAAATGATCATGAGATCAATCATCCTCTTCAACAAAGCAAGCATAGTATGTATTAATCTATCCGAAATCAGTAATCCCACATTAGCGATCCATACGATTAAGAACATTTTAGTTTTGAGCTATCAAGAATTTAGATCTCATTAGCATGATCAACATCATGATTCTAAAAGAATTGCTCAATAACTATGGGTTTATCTCATTTATTAATTCAACTAATTAACATGGATAAAGATGCCTTTTATGAAATGAATTCTCTTATTAATAAATAAATAAGATTACAAATTAAATGTTTATTACATCAAATGTAATTGGATTGAGGGCATACTACTTTTAATTCAGTCTCTGAACCACTTAAAATTGCTTGTGTCTTTACTCGTTATTCTTATCATTTATTTGCTTGATTATCATATTTATACTACTCATATTCAAAACTGATATTTGTTTTAAATCTTCAAGGGTTTTTTCAATAGATATATTATGTTGTGCTTAAATCAATAAGATTAACAAATATTTGGTAACAGTCTTTTATTAATCAGAAATTTTAAAAGATCTATTCAACCCCCATTCTAGATTTATAAGTGCCTTTGGGAAATAACAAGTGGTATCAGAGCAAGGTTCTCACGAACAAAAAGCTTACACTTTGAGTAGATCCACGACACAAATCAAAAATGGTTATGAGCTTGGTGGTGGAAGTAATTCACCTCTTCTTAACAAAGAAAAATTTACAAACTGGAAAGTGCGTATGCAGACATACATGGATGCTATCGATGATGATCTGTTTGAAGCTGTTTTCATTGTTTCATACATTCCTACAAAGCAAGCTCCTACAACAGACGATCCCAACAAGGAGGTTGTAAAAATGTGTGAAGAATGGACTGAAAATTAGAAGAAGCGTGTGCAGTTAGACAAAAGGGCAAAAAATATTCTATTCATGGCCTTGGAGGATGAACTCTTTGAAAATGTTGTAAATTGCACTACTGCCAAGAAAGTATGGGAAGCTCTGATGGTGATGCATGAGGGAATAAAAGAAGTTAGAGAAAACAAGCAATTTCTTCTAACTCAACAATACGAGGTGTTTACTCATATTCCTAGAGAAAACATTACATCAACATATGAAAGATTCAATATTCTCTTAAATGCTCTAAAGTCTTATGGCAAGTTATATCGAAATAAAGATCTTAATATAAAGTTCATGCGAGCATTACCCAATAAGTGGGATGCCAAGACCACAACCATCCGAGAGTCAAAGAATCAGCATGAAATGACTGTACAAAAACTCTATGGTAATCTTCTTACCTATGAGTTGGAGCTGAATCAAAGAGCAAAAACTCTGGCTTAAAATAAGAGAAAAGATAAAGGTGTCGCTCTCAAAGCATCTGATGATACATTCAAAACTAAAGATGAAGCTGGTGAAGATGATCGAGAAGTTGCAGATGATGATATAACACTGGTTGCTCGAAGATTGAGAAAATTCATGAGAAAAAACAGCAATTGGAAACTAAGAAGAAATTTCAACAAAGGAAGTAGCAGTAGAGAAAAAGAAAAGAACATGTTCTACAGCTGCAAGAAACCTGGTTATTTCATAGTAGAATGTACCAAGCCTCTACGAGAGGATCTCAAGAAGAACAAATAGAAGCCTGATAAGAAGAAATAATATAAAGATTACAAGAAGTATCACAAGAAAGAAAGAGGTCTAGTAGCTGATAGCTCTTTTAGCGACTCAGATGATGATACCAGATCAGACTCAAGTGATGACTAAAAGCCTTAAGTAGCTAACCTGTTTTTGATGGCTATAGAGGAAAATTCTAACGCAATCACTGATTATTGGGAAATTGACATCAGTGAGGTATTTGACTTCAACTCTCCTGATGTTAGTATGAATAATCTTAGAACTGCATTGCATGATATTACATCTGAATTGCATAGATACATGAAGTTATTTAGGGTTATATCAAAGGATTATTCTCTTCTTCAAAAGGAGAAAGAGAAGAAGTGGGTAGAATTGGAAACTACTCTAAGAAGCACTATCTCTTTATCCAAGCTTGAAATAGAGAATAATAATTTGAGAAAGATAACTGAGGCAAACTCCTTGAGAGAATCTATTCTTAATTCCAAAATAAAGGAACTAGAAAAGATAATCTCTTTGTGGAACCAATCCTCCTCATCTATGAACTCACTGATCACAAGTCAGAGAGTTGCCTCTGACATATCAGGATTAGGTTTTGAAGGTTTGTCTTCATCTAATCTAAGTATGGAAAAATATCTGGAAACTAACAAAAATAAAGTACTGTGTTTGTGGAATCCAAAGTGACTATTGAATCAAGTATATCTTGCAAATCAATCTCTGTCGACCAGATTGCTATTCCAAAGAATAACATGTCACATACTGGTTTGAGTTTTGTAAAATTAAAAGGCAAAATAAAGTCTACGATCATATCTAGAAAAGCCTTAGAGTTTGGAAATAACTCTACGGAACTTCAAAATCGCAAAACTGTATGGAGACAGGGAGGTCAATCAGGAAGAAAAATACATCAACCATATAAGCTCCAAATAAGAAGGAATCCATACACACACTCACACATGCCATATATAAACTGTTATAAATTTCATAGATATGGACATAAAACTGTTAATTGCTACACTACTTATTGTCGACCAAAGATTAGGTAAATCGGGGTTCCCAAAGTAACTAACAATGAAGGACCCAAGAGAATATGGGTACCAAAATAAATAATTACTATCCATACACGTACCAATCAACGGAATCCATTTGGTATCTTGATAGTGGGTGCTCCAGGCACATGACTGGAAATAAAGCTCTTCTGGTAGATTTCAAAGAGCAAGATGGTACAATAGTTATCTTTGGAGATGACGACTCTGGTAAAACAAGAGGATATGGATCTATTGGAAAAGGAGTTGTTTCTTTCATTAAAGTGGCCTATGTTAAAGGACTAAAGCACAACCTGCTAAGTATAAGTCAGTTGTGTGATAAAGGTCATCAAGTCATCTTCTTCAACAACAAGTGTCAAGTTAGAGATCTGGAAACCAACTTTGTCAAGATAACTGGATCAAGAGAAGGAAATGTATATGTGATAAACATCTCTGAAGTAAGTTCCTTAATATCATCTTGCTTCTTTTATAAGGCTTCAGAAGATGTGAGCTGGTTATGGCATAGAAGGTTGTCTCACTTAAACTTCAAGAACAGGTCAAAACTCGTATCAAAGGATCTAGTCAGAGGTCTTCCCAAGCTGAATTTCGTCAAAGAAAGACTCTGCAAAGCTTGTCAGCTAGGAAAGCAGACCAAGTGCTCATTTAAAAGCAAAATGGTTAACTCGAATGAAAGACCGCTATAACTTCTCTGTATGCATCTTTTCGGGCCTATTCCAACAGCCAGTCTTGGAGGCAAAAGATAATCACTCGTAGTAGTAGATGAATATACCATATTCACATGGGTATTCTTTCTAAGCTCGAAAGACGAAACTAGCACTCAACTTATTATATTCTTTAAGGTAATAATGAATGAGAAGGGCGAGAAGATAAAAGCTATAAGGAGTGATCATGGCAGGGAGTTTGATTATTCTGAAGTCAATTAGTTTTGTGAAGATAATGGCATTTAACATAATTTCTCAACACCTCAAACTCCACAACAAATTGGAGTAGCTGAAAGGAATAACAGAACACTGATTGAAGCAGGAAGAACCTTTCTAGCAGTAGCTCGACTACCAGAGTATTTCTGGGCTAAAGCTGTTAGCACTGCATGTTATACTCAAAATAGATCCTTGATCCACTCCAAGATCAAAAAGACGCCCTACGAGTTGTGGAAAGGAATAAAGCCCAATATCAGCTACTATTGTGCCTTTGGCTGTGCATGTTAAATCCTTAACAATGACAAAAGATATCTAACCAAATTTCAGCCTAAATCAGATGAAGGAATTTTTCTTGGATACTCCATGGAAAACAAAGCCTATAGAGTATTCAACAAGAATACCTTGAATTTAGAAGTATCTATTTATGTTTCGTTCGATGAATCTGATGGAGGTGAACCTAGCAAAGCAGCTCAAGTTGAAGAAGTCATAGAATTGGAGCCTCAGAACGCAGAATAAGTGAATCCTACAATCGATGAAAATGTGCCAAATCTTACGATCGTAGTACCATATAAAGAAATCGTAGAGTCTCAAATTCCAACTACTAAAACTCTATGAACCAATGAAGGTGCATAACAAGAACCAAATCTTGAAGAACTCCGACACGAGGGCACAGGGACTGATGCTTTATCTGGATCAAGATGGGTAAGACATCACACTCAAAATCTAATCATTAGAGATCCAAGTGAACGTGTCAGGACAAGATCAACCACTCAAAATGAATGTTTCGATCTGAGTTTGCTTTCCCAGACTAAGCCAAAAAATTGAAGAAGCTCTAGAAGATTCAAACTGGATCGAGGCTATGGAAGAATAGCTAAATCAATTTTAAAGAATCAAAGTTTGGAGGCTGGTTCCAAGACCAAAAGAATATCCAGTTGTTGGCACAAAATGAGTCTTTAGGAACAAAATGGATGAAGCTGGTGTGATCACAAGAAATAAGACAAGGCTGGTGGCGAAAGGATATTCTCAAGAAGAAAGAATAGATTATGATGAAACCTTCACGCCTGTTGCTAGAATGGAAGCCATCAGGATGTTCTTAGCCTATGCAGCTCACATGAGATTCAAAATATTTCAAATAGACGTTAAAAGTGCATTCCTTAACGGTGAACTTCAAGAAGAAGTCTATGTCGAACAACCAATAGGTTTTATTTACCCTACTTTTTCTAATGATGTCTATAGACTTGATAAAATACTATACAGCTTAAAACAAGCACATAGAGCATGGTATGAAACACTCACTAATTATCTTATTAAAAATGGATTCACTAAAGGAAGAGTTGATAAAAATCTATTTCCTAGAAAGCATAAGGATAAAATTTTATTAGTGCAAATATATGTTGACGATAACATATTTGGCTCTACTGATGAAAAATATTGTAAGAGATTTGCCAAGTTAATGCAGAATAAATTTGAGATGAGTATGATGGAAGAGCTTTACTTTTTCCTTGAACTTCAAGTCAAGCAATCTGATGAAAGAATCTTTATCAATCAAGCCAAGTGTATCAAAGATCTTCTTAAGAAGTATGACTTAGAATCAACAACTCCCATGAAAAATCCAATGGCATCTGCCACTAAACTTGATAAGGATGAAAAAGGTAAAAGTATTGACATCAATACAGAGGTATGATTGGATCTCTTCTGTAATTAACTGCTAATAGACCAGATATCATGTTCTCAACTTGTATTTATTCTAGATTTCAATCTAATCCTAAAGAATCTCATCTAATAGTTGTGAAAATAATTTTTAGATATTTCAAGGGCACTCCATATTTGGGTTTGTGTTATCCCAAGAAGTCTCCCTTTGACTTAATAGGATATTAAGATGCAAATTTTGCAGAATGCAAGATTGACAGGAAAAGAACTAGTGAAACATGTTAATTACTAGGAAATAAACTCGTCTCTTGGTTCAGCAAAAAGCAGAATTTTTTGTCAACCTCGACTGCAGAAGCTGAATATATTGCAGCTGGTAGCTGTTGTGCTCAAATCTTATGAATAAAGAAATAGCTTGCTGATTATGGGTTTGATTTCAAGTTTATCCCTATATTTTATGATAATACTAGTGCTTTCTCAATCACTCATAATCCTGTCATGCATTCTAGAACTAAACATATAGATATCAGATATCATTTTATTAGAGACCATGTTTAAAATGGAGATATATCTCTACATTTTATTCCAACTGATGATCAGCTAGCAGATGTATTTACTAAGCCACTAGATGAATCTAGGTTCAACAAACTAATAAGGAATGCTAAATCTGCATCCATAATACTATGTTTCTAGATGATATTAACTAGTACAGAAAAAGAGAATCGTAAAGCTAATGAAAATCGTAGAAGGGGCGTGTATTGCTCACAATAAAGCAAGCAAGTGGAAAATAAAGCTACGACTTATTAACTGCAAAATATCATAACTGAAACGACGTGAAAATTATCATGTCATGCCACGTGTCCCACTCCAAAAAACTAAGAGGGAAGTTATATAAATTATTTCAAAATCAGTTTTTGACCTTTAATCTTCCATTTTGAAATCTGAAGCTTAGAGTTTTTCAAAGTTCTAAACCTTTCTAACCCTAGTTCTCAAAATTCCTAGAAAAATTAATCTCTTGTGTTAATTTTTCAGAATAGTTTTATTCAAATGGCTAACTTTCAAATCGTGACTGGTATTCAACTATGCTCTGATCAGTTTGTAGCTCAAGAGAAGAACATCAGAGATATTCTAAAGCTTGTTAAGAACATTAGAGATTTTCTAAAGCTCGTTGAACACGCTGGGTTATTTGAGTGTCTAAAATCCAACACGAAGATCTACTCAGACCTCATCAAGGAATTCTATCTAAATGTTGTGTTCAAGGATGGTGTGTTAACAACCAAAGTCAATGAAGTCACACTTCAGATGAGAGCTGTTGAAATCAATGTGTGTCTAGGTTTTCAGAAAAATGGTCTCACTTCGCTGGATAAAGTTAATTTTAATGAAGGAATGACATTAATGGGTCACAAGAAGAACCCATAGTTGAAAGGGCTGAAGAAAAAATAATTTCCTCAAGAGTATGAGTTCCTTGCTAAAATTGTGGGCAAGTGTATTATCTGTAAAGATACTGCTCATGACTTAGTAAGTGAACTACAATTAAAGTTCATGACATCTATATTTCAATCAAAGAAAATCAACTTTGGTGCTATATATATGACTTGGTTGGGTATGTTAAAGATTTTGAAAAATCAAAAGCGTCCAGAAATTCTGCCCCCAAAATGTTTCATGGGAAATTATTGAGTATTATTTTGAAGAAAATTCTGCAGAACAGAATTGCAGATGATGAAGGAGTTCCTCTTAATGCAAACAAAAAGATCACCCCTAAATTATTTGAGCATTGGAAAAGAAACCCTATAGAGAATTTAAAGTCCAAATTGTCTGAAGGTGAAAGTGAAAGGACTATTAGTGAAGTGCAGAAGCCAGTTAAAGCCAAAGGAAAAAGAAAGGTAGATGTCATTGAGGAAGAGGAAGAAGCTTCTCAAGGATCTATTCCTCCTCTGGTTCGTAGAACTCCTGATTAACCGAAGAAGAAATTGAAGCTTTCAGAGACAACTCTCCAAGAAGGTCAAGAGGATGCGCAGAAAGAAGTGCAAACCTCTGAGCAAATGAAAGATGCAAAGGATGTAAATATTCCTCTATATAAGATGATTCTAAAGAAGAAAAGGTAGAATCTTCGAAGAAAAGCTCCTGTTCAACTCGTGGAATGAGCTGGAGAATCCATGCCTCCTCAAATTGAAGAAATAGTAGAAGAGGAAGAAGAAGATGAAAAATATATACTGATTCGAAAGAATCAAGGAAAGAGGAAATCAGATTCCTCTGGCCTAAAGGCAGAGGAAGATTTTGCTGAACAAGGTTCCATTCGTAAGCCTCTACTCAATGTTGAATTGATGGCTGAGACGACTTTTATGCCTGAGCCACAAATAGTTGCAGGAACAAAGCTTGTTGCTGAAGGTATACGCTCTGTGCCCAAGGACAAAAAAGAAGAGCAGACAATTAATCAAGATGACTGAGAAAGCTGATAGAAGACAGTAAAAGGTACCAAGATTGGAAGCAGAACGACAAAAGAAAAAGGCAGAAGCAAAGCAGAAAAGAAGAGAAGAAACGAGGAAGAGAAAAGAGATGAGAACAAAACACAAGGAAGATTCTGCTCAGCGATCAACACACTATATGCTTCTCTACGATTAACTCATGTCATCTCCAATATTTTAGAGGACTCTACCAAGGGTTTTGACCCTCCTATCGTAAAGCCTGAAGATCCTACCTCTGAGGGGGAGCAACCACGGGAATCTCAAATCCCTCCCTCATCTCAACCTGTGCTAGAATGGTTACCTCCACGAAGAGCACATCAACCAGGGATGTGGAGAGTTATTCTTACTGGGAAAGAGGTTCCAGAAAATGTTCATCTACTTCCAAATGAGTTTGAAGGCACAAAGGAAGGTCAAATGAGAGTAATCCATTCCACATATGATTTGTATTGAAATTCAGATAGGCACACTTAGAAGGGGGGTTGAATAAGTGTGAGAACAAACTATGACCAATTTTTATTTTATGTTAAACTTATTCTCTATACCTAATTCAACTTGCTGAATGAATGAATTCGGGTTACTGGATTAACAATGCAGTTTACTGATTTACGAATATAACTTACTGAATTGACAATCTCAACAAAATTTATATTACTAAATCTTTTGTGAATTTTCTTAAGACACTTGAAATATCCAACTAATGATTTTAAATTCAATTTAGAAAATTTCTTGTCAGCAAGGAAATTAAACTCAATCAATTAAATGAACACCAAGTATTTTTACGTGGTTCAACTATTACTCTCTATAATAGTACTCTACTCCATGTCCAATACCAACTAGTATTGGACACTCACTTTATTTATTTATTTCAATTACAAATTGACACTTTTACAAGACAGATTCTTTCAAGAATTAAAACAATTAAATTCTCTTGAGCATTTTTCCTCATTGTGCACCTATGCACTCTTAAGCACATATGCTTCCTTGAACTTGGTTGTAAAAATTCCCTAATCCACACGAATTAGAACCTTTAGACTACATTAAGTCTAATCAAAATAGAATTACAAATATAGAAGTCTATGATCATAGCAAATAACCAATTAAAAATGCAAGGCTCAACTATAAATGCAATGCAATGATCAAAGAGTAAGAAATGTCACCAATTTGAAGCTCACAAGATTAAGCTGAAAAATATCAGAGATTAATTGCACAGCAACTCACTTAACCACACCCAAAACAATAGAATAGCTTTTCTTGATTTTAGTTTTATTGCAGCTGATTCGTGTTTTCAACTGAGATAGATCCATTCTATTTGTAGACTAGATTTATTACCGTTGAGTCTCATGATATAACCCAATCTTTCTAAATAATACCAGTTAACAAAGATCAAGGAGAATATCATATATAAAATGGATATCCACAAATTAGTGAAGCTTCAATTGATTTCTTCCAAGAGATAACCCACTAAAGAGATGATTTTAAAATTACCGTTGAATATCCCCCGTCAGCCCAAAAATAAACTTCCCCGTTTAAAGTTTATCTCCCCATCTTAAAATAATACTACCTTCGTCCTACAATAAATACTTTTTTAGGTTTAATATTTTTTTCCAAAATAAGTAATGTGTTACGATTTCAATACAATTTTTATAATATTTTTCCATATGTGCCCTTATGCAACCAATGTTATTTATTACATATTTATTGGGAAGTTGAAAGGTTGAAGAAAGGGAAAGAGAGACCAAAAGGCAATAAAAAAATCTCAAACAAAACAAACAAAGTATATTAAAGGTATTTTTATCATTTTAACTTGTATATTAGTTTGTATGATTTAAACTAAAAAAATACTTATCATGAGACGGAAGTAATATCTGTTAAGAGAAACTTTAGGAATATTATCATGATATATAACTTTGTTTAACTCCTTCAAAGCAACAACCCACTTTAAGAGATTTGATTTAATTTGAAAAGAATAATGGATAAAGGATAAGATAAGAAGTCAGATATGTAATTATGATTTTGACCGACTTCTCAGATATTGTTCCACAATATAACTGTTAACTTTACAAAGCAATAAACCCGACATATATCATGATTATCCACAATAAATGTTCCGAGAATTACTACTATCAAATAACACTTCAAGTAAACAAAGCAACAGTCAATTTTTAAATTTCCAAGAGTTTAGCTCATACGTCATTATCCACTATTTATTTAGATAATGCTTTTAGAAAACAGTCAGATTAAGCTAAACTAGAAACACTAACTTTAATTATAAACTCAATTAAGTTCTCAATTCCCAGAAAATAAAATTAGTTAACATTTCATTTTAAAATTCCTTTCAATTTTAAGCATGCATAAAATATTTATCATATTTAAATGCACATAAAATATCCTAAAGTCTTGATTGAAAATTAATTAATGTAAATGACCTTATATTAATTCCAAGGACTCAAATGTCTTCAATCTTTAGAAAAAATCACCAGTGATTTTTTTATCAACTTCCTGAAATTTTACGGTAGAGAATTTAATATAAAATACACATCATCATCAAAACATAATGTTAGAATATGAATAACACAACATTGTATATTCTCTTTTATGATTTGGACATTGACCAAACTACAGCTTTATTTGAGCCAAAAGGTGATCAATTATTCTACTTTATGTCACGTTTGCCTTTGCTCCGAGAAATCATGCAACGTGATCACAACTTTGTTCGCTGGGCATACACTACCTATCCTAGTCTACTTATGATATCTCATAATTTTCCTATAGTCTTAAGGTATGACACTAAATTACTTTGCTTTGCACCTTTCAAAAAGGAAACTCGGTCAATTCCACCCATCTTGTCAATATTTACTTTCCTAATTCCCGTTCACTATATCACATCAACATCTGTCTGTGATGAAGAAATCCCTCCTCCGCTCGAAGAGTTTCTTCACTCTCCAAGTGATGAAAATCATAAAAATCATAGATTTTCATCCCTCTACTGATTCTCCACCCGACCTTCACTCTCCGATCATTCATTCACCGCTTTCTATTGTCGAATCTCCTTCCCCTGTACATATATCCAATCTCTTAGCATCTCCTTATGATTCCTCTCTCCCTTTAGATTCCTCTACCCCATGGTCCTCAAATTCTCCATACATTGATTCCCCTCATCTTACATTTGGTAAAACTAAGGCTAATTCACATTCCTCTCCAAAACAATCAAATTCATCGATTCCCACCTATATTCCCTTATCTTCTCGAAATGAATTCTTCGATCTCTCTCTTACTCTGCTGAATTTATCTCACGGTTCTCCACCCACTCCAGAGTTCCCCTTCACTCCAGTTTTGGAACATCTGGATACCATCACTCAGCTTACTACTCAGATGGCTCATGATCTTGATGATAAGATTACCAAGAATAATGCTGACATTAAAGATCATATGCATAATATTATGTTTGTTGCTACCTGGTGTTACGGGCAGAGAGATACATAAACAGCTGCAGTCCATGTTCACTAATATGATCGAGCGTCTACATGAGCGAGACCGAGTATTCTTTGACACCTTGGCTGCTCATAAACGTGATATTGTTGCTCTTCAACAACAACATGAGTCCTCCCTCAAGTCCATCACGGACAAACTATTTGCACTCAGTGGCACCCTCTCAGATTTCATGAGCGCTATGGAAACCAATGCCCTAAATAATCAAGCTCTTAGTGTTCAGCAAAATGAGCAAGCTACTGCTCGTCAAAATGAAATTCGGGCTGATACTGTCATGACGACCTCTCAGCTTCAGGAACTTGTTGATGATGTTCGACATTCTTCTCGGTTTTCTGATGACAAAAAGGGAGAGAAAGCGCAAAGGCAAGGAGACAAAAATAAAGGAGCCTATCAATCTCAAGGGGAGAGGAGAAAATGTAATCAAGAGAAAATATTCATTACTCCTCCAATCTTTAGATCAAGATCACCTCCTCAATTGCCATCAGGTATTCCTTTGGAGCAAATTCGATCCTTGTCACAACAAGAATCGTCGAGCAGAGTAACTACTACTGACATTCACATTCCTACTGAAGATCCTACCTATCTACGGAGAAATTTTCAAGGAACTCACATCGTAGGAGAAGAGATAATGGATGCATCACATCTTGGCTCCATATATTTTGCTGAGGAAATTAGAAGAAAAGCGAACGAAGACAGAATCAGATCTGATCACAGAAGAAAGTGTGAGATGAAATGACTCTCAAAGGAAAAGGGGCCAAGGAGAGGTAAAATAGAAATAGCTCAAAAATTGTGTATTATGTGTTTAATGAAGTCTCTTGTGATCAATTTCGAGATGTTAATAAATTCATGCTTATGATCAAATCAATATAGTAGCTCACTGTATGTTAAGGCATATCTACTTTTAAGTTACTGCATTTGATGAATGTTGTAGAACTACTGGTTTTGTTATCATCAAATAGGAGGAGATTGTTAGAGTTTGTATATTTAAATTTGATGATAAATAAGTTTAATGTATATTTGTATCAGTATGATTTGTATAGTCCTTAGAAAGAATTGATCAAATGTTCAAGGATTTAGAATAGAAAAATCAAATAATGTTAGGTTGATATTGAAGAAGATGAATTGATGTATAATTAATAGGCTATTGTAATATCATAAAGTTACTCTGCTACTTTGAATTCAAGATCACAGAGTAATTACAAGATCATAATACATCAAGAGGATCGCTGGATTACTTGGAGCTATCACAAAGTTCACTTTGATTCGTAAAGTCACTTCAGCTCGCAAAATGAATAAGTCAATCTTTCAGTTAAGCAATAGATCGTTGAGAAGAACTCGATCGTAGAACAGTCAAGTCTGACAAACTGACTGACATTGAAGCGTTGCAAGTTGAAGGTCCCAATGCACTCCCCAAAAAAATTCTTGGTGAAATCAAAGTTCAGAATATGTGTCTACTTGCTGGTCTGTGACAGTGACACATCGATGATGTTAGGTGAGAAAGCAGACTGATGTGACAAGCAAGGGAAAATAAACGGTCTCTTAGGTTTAAAATGTCAACATCAAGGATCCTAGGATATCTGAGCATTAAAATGCACAAAAGGGCATTTTGCAACGGGAAGATTTCTCAGCAAAGTATAAAAGGCAACAAGGATTCAACTTAAGAAGGGACAAACATTGATCAAAAAGCCAACACTTTGTCAAAGTCCAAAAAGCGAACTCAACGATCCTAAATACAAAGTTCAAGATGTTAAGTACTTGAGAAGAAGAACTTAACGCAAACTTAGAAGCACCTCTCACAATCATCAATCATCAAATCATTAGAGGGCTAAGATTCCTTGTCTTTGTGAATAAATATCCAAGTCTGTGGGGCTTAAAGAGGGTAGTGTGTCCTTGTCTTTGTGACTAAAAATCCAAGTTTGTTGGGCTTAAAGAGGGCAAAGTGTCCTTGCCTGTGTGACTAAAATATTAGTGAATTTGTTACTCAAGGAGTAGAAGAGTGGATTACGAGTTATTCAGTCTTCGAACAACTTAAAATTGCATGTGTCTTTACTCGCTGTTCTTATCATTTATTTGCTTGATTATCATATTTAAACTGCTCATATTCAAAACTGATATTTGTTTTAAATCTTCAAGGGGTTTCTCAAAAGACATATTCCGTTGTGCTTAAATCAATAAGATTAACAAATATTTGGTAACAGTGTTTTATTAATCAAAAATTTAAAAATTCTATTCAACCCCCCCTTCTAGATCTATAAGTGCCTATGGGAAATAACATTGATATATACATATTTCAAGTATCTGTGCTCATAAATTCATTTATTTATATTTGTGATATAATATAAAAGTTAGTAAAACTTTTATATCAAAAGCTTAAACTGATATATCTGCTTATTTAAAGACGCACATATCAAACTTATAAAAGTCTTTGTACTTTTATCAATTGAACCTAAATTGACATATCTGCTTATTTAAAGAAGTACATGTCAAACTTATAAAAGTTTTTTTACTTTTATAAATTGAACTTAAACTATATATCTACTTATTTGAAAGTACATATAAGTCTTTGACCTTTTAAAAACTGCACTTAAATATTTATCTGTTTAATTATATGCACATATTAAATTAATACAAGTCTTTGTACTTTTATTAACTGCACAAAATTTATATCTACTTATCATAGAAGTACATCTTTTATTTATATACTTATGAGTTTTTATAAATACAACACTGAATTATATATGTGTGTGTGTGTTAAGAAGCATTCAAATCAAATCTTTTTCTGAAAAGGTATTAAAGTTTGCTTATTTTCGTATATGTGAGAAAAAAAAGTAATCTTAAAACCAAGACCAGAGTCGTAGATATGTCAACTGAATGTTGAGTCTTTAGCATACTTACGAGGTAAGAGAGAAATTTTGTGTTTCAAGATCAGATCAAGAAATAAAACATAACTCTGAGTTATAGGTGAAACTAAGTTTAAGAAAGGAGTGGGGAGTTGATGTTTAAGATAATTAGTTGTGTTAATTTTTAAAGTTAGGCTAAAAACTTTGTAAAAGTTTCTCCCCTTGTAAAATGACTAGTTCATTACTGATATTATTAGAATCCCAAGTGTAAGACCCTAACTTTTAATAAATAAAGCTTAATTTTCTTCATAAATAGTATTTTAAACAATAATTTATTAAATTGATAAAAAGTTAAAGTTAAGAGTGATATGTGCAAAATATAAGAAATACAAAGTATGTTGGGGAATATTCAGTAAATTACAACGGCGCCGAAATAATCAATCATTTGTGGACCCCATAAAGAAATAATTTTTGGATACAAAAAACGACATAAATAAACTTTTTAATAAAAAAAATCAGTCGAACTATTACCTTTAACTGTTAAAATACCCAATGATAAAGGAACAGTTAGCACACGGTGTTAGGTTATTACTCGAATCCTATTATGAAAAAAATTGTTAATATAAAAAGAAAGAAATATTATTTTTAATAGGAGTATTATTTAGGAAAGTAATCTATTTGTAGTAGGAGCTTTATTTTAGATGTGTCCTATTTTGAATAGGAAGATGAGAATTGTGAGTACTCTATAAATAGAGTATTATGTTCAGTTGTTGAAGTGTATCACAATCAAAAGTCATATAGCATCATAATAGTTGAGAGAGGGTGTGAGTGAGTTTTGTGTGTGTGAGGGAGAGGATTTTTTGCGGCTTTTATATTCCGTGCAAAAAAGTATTGTGGGTGGGAGTATTTTGCATCTTTTAGTCCATGCAAAAAGTTGTGTCACGATATTGTGGAACATCAATTTTTAGGGCTTAAAACTTGGGAGGATTATTCTAAACCTATTATTTTGATATAATGGAGATTCGGAGTTTGGCCTGTAATTTTTTCATTTAAAGGTTTTCACATTAAATCTTTAGTTGTTTCATCTTTCGTTATTTTATTGTGTGTTTTGTGTTGACTTAATTCACAACAAGTGGTATTAGAACTAGGTTACTTGGATCCAAGATAGAAGGAAAATTAGTCGCATTGATGTAACAAATAAAGAGAGTAAAAATTGAAGGAGTTAGTGTTCATGTTGATAAATAAGATATTTTGCAGTTATGGAGGATCGTCGTTGTAGTCATTCGATGATAAAGATAATGGAGATGTTAATGAAGATGAAGACAACGATGTTGATGATGATGCTATTGAAGATGATAATGTTAAAAAGGAAGATGACGATGGTAACTATAATGCAAGTAATGTCAATGACGTGGATGATGTGGATGATGCAGATTACAAGGATGATGCAGAAAGTGCAGGTAATGCGGATGATGCGGATCATACAGATGATGTGGATAGCGCGGGTGATGGTGACGACTACAACAACGGTGAAAGTGATGAAGTTGAAGTGTTTGCGAATTTGAGTCGAGAGAGTAATTGTTGGGGTACTCCTCGAATCTTATTCAGATATAAAGTTGAAGTATTCGGGGATTCGAGTCGAGGGAGGAATTGTTGTTTACTCCTCGAATCCTATTATAAAAGAATTGTTAATATGTAAAGGAATAACTCTTATTTTTAATAGGAGTATTATTTTGGAAAAGAATCTATTTGTAGTAGGAGTTTTATTTTGGATGTGTCCTATTTTGAATAAAAAGAGGAGAATTGTGGGTACTTTATAAATAGAGTATTATGCTGAGTTGTTGAATTGTAGCACAATCAAAAGTTATGTAGCATCCTAATAGTTGAGAAAGGGTGTAAGTGAGTTTTGTGTTTGTGTGAAGGAAAGAGTTTTTTACAGCTTTTATTCTGTGCAAAAATATTGTATTGTGGGTGGAAGTTTTTTGCAGCTTTTAATCCGTGCAAAAAGTTGTGTCACGGTATTGTGGAATCTCAAGTTTTAGGACGTGAAACTTGGGAAAATTATTGTAAACCCATTATTTTGATATAGTGGAGATTCGGAGTTTGGCCTGTGATTTTTTTCTTTAAGAGTTTTTCACATTAAATCTCGAGTTGTTTTATCTTTCTTTATTTTATTGTGTGGTTTGTCTTGACTTAAATCCCAACACGTGGTACTCCACAGTAGCATACGATTTCCACAGTAACACACGATATTACACAATATTTCGTATTATTGAATCAATAATTGTCACAATAGTAACTGTACAATATTTCATATTATTGAACTAATAATTGTTACAATAGCAACTGCACAATACTTCATATTATTGAATCAATTATTGTCACATTAGTAACTGCACAATATTTCATATTATTGAACTAATAATTGTCACACTAGTAAGGGTATTAATGAAAAGTTACGTAATTAAAAGTTATGAGTATTAAATATTTAGACATACTCATTATTTGAAGAACACTGATATCTGTGATATTAATACATTAAGACAATAATGCAGAAGATAGATAATATAATAATAATTGTGAATAGTAAAGAAAAATATAATCTTGAAATGTGAAATGTGTGGTTTGATAGTAGTGTGCATACAAGCCAATCATGTATGATGATAAAGCACATACTTTGTAAAAAATCTTATTTATTTATTAATAAAATATTTATTTATTAAAGACATTTAATTATCTACATGGTGCTGTTTTTATAATATGTAAATAACCCATAGTTTTAAGCAGTGCTTTTAGAATCATGATGTTGATCATGCTAATGAGATCTAAATTCTTAGAAAGCTTTAAAACTAAAATAGTTTCCAATCGTGGGATTACTAAAAAGGGAATTAGTAAATCCGGATAGATTGGTACATATGTTGCTTGCTCATTGGATGAGGATGACTGATCTTATGGTCATTTGTGTGAAGACACTAAAGCAAGTATGTAGGTGCTTATTGGAGAATAAGTTCACTGAACGTGACTCGCTATGGAATACCTAATGGAGTTTTACTCGCCTGTCAATAGAAATTCCTAATGTGATAGTAGTACATGTGATCCTTGGACTTGAGATCATCATAGTATCTTGTATGTAACAAATTATACTTTGACTAATTCCTTAAGGCCTTTTAAGGCATATATAGGGTATGCTTGGGTGTAATGAGTTACATATGGAGATAATGAATGATCAATAAAGAATCTACCACCTCTAGTAAAAAAGGAGATATGTCCTATGTGATTCGTTAAATGACAACCCAGGAATCCTTGGCCAAGGTAGAATGAAATTAGAAAGAGGTTTCTAATTTGCATTATTTGGAGTTGTGCATTTTCTAATCGAAATACATATGATTAAATAAATTAAGACTTGACAGTAAATCCATGTCTTATATTTAATTGGGACATTGTATGGTGGAACGATTGAATTGTACGATAACAATTAACTCACAGGTTCTTTTATGATTAATGTTAAAATCTATATTATCTGGAAAGTCGTTGATCGCTAGGGAGGCTTATCCCTATTGTAGAATAAATGTTATTTATTTAAACAGATTATTAGTTTAATTTGTTTATTTAAATAAGATTAGAATTGTTCTAATTGATTTATTCACAATCGGTTTAATATGGAGAACCTAAAGGGTCACACCATAAAAGGAAGAAGAATTATTTAAGAAGAAAATGACATGATAGTAATAATGCATTAAGTATAATTAATTTAATCTATGATGATAGAATAAATTAAATAGCTTAATGTTTATTATTTAATATTTTAGAAATATTAAATATAAATTAATAAGAGGAGTCTTATTAATATTATTATTATTATTATTATTTTAATTCTAAAGGAGTTTAGGAATTAATATAATATCAGTACTCTCTCTCAATCCTAATAAAGATTAGGATATAAATTAATTAAAAGTAATTAATTAATTAATTAAATAAAATCCTATTCTAATTGGATTAGGAGGGTTAACCTAATATCTATATAAGAGAGTCTTATATCAGAAATAAGGGACGTGAAATTTTCCAAGAGTTGGGAGTACACATATTCTATAGAGATAGAAACAAGGGTTAAGCCAATAACCCATCTTCTTGAGTTCTTCATCTTCCTTGGTGGATCACCGTTAGAGGCCAAACATTTGGGTGGCTGACATTGATCAAGGGAAGGAGCCACTACAGAGGAATCAAATGAGTAGAACTTGTACCTGAGGAAGCTTAGATCTTCAAAGGTATAATTCCATGTTCTCTCTTTTCTGTTATTGATAACAAGCACAAAGCATGATCATGGTTATGGGTTTGTATAAATTTTGAAAACCTAATTTTTTACGCTTCCGCCCTATTTATGTGATTTGATTGCATGATTGCGTTACGTACAAACCCAACATGGATAACTAATATATAGTAGATTAAAAATAATCTTGAAATGTGAAACATGTGGATAATTGATGAATAATATAGATTAAAGATAATATTGAAATATGAAACGTGTGGATAACTAATATGTGGTCGATTAAAGATAGTCATGAAATGTGAAACATGTGGATAATTGATGAATGATATAGATTAAAGATATTATTGAAATGTGAAACGTATGAATAATTGATGAATGATATAGATTAAAGATAATCTTGAAATGTTAAACGTGTGGATAAGTGATGAATGATATAGATTAAAAATAATCTTAAAATGTGAAAAATATGGTTAAGTGATGTATGGTAGATGTTGGTTAAGTTTTGACTATAAATAGGGGGGCTTAGCTAAGGAGATTCATAACTTTCTTGCTTATCCTTCCTTTCACTTTCTAAAAATTGTTTAGTGTAAATATCTCTTTGAGTGTGTTAAGACTACCTTAAATATTGGTGAATATCAGTAAAAATTCAAAAATTGCTCAGGTGAGTTTTTTTTTAAAAAAGTTGCACAAGCACCCGCACACACATCACACAGTGTTTACAACTCTTCCTTTAAAAGATTCATTTTGAAAAGTTTCATCTGGAAGATTGTATTGAAATATTACTTTATTCCTTCAAAAATTATTTTGAAGTTTTTTCTACTCTATTTTGTACACTACACAAATTTATAGCATCAAGTCACTTTTGACAATTTCATAATATATGAGTTAGTATACACCATGAAACTTATATGTAGTAGTTACTAATTAAATTATAAATATACATATAGGTTGATCAACTACATAGAAAACAATATATAATCACTTGCTAAGGTAAAAGATATCATTTTCTTTCATAATTCTAAATTTATGGTAAGAAATTATTTTTCATTTATACAATCTTATCATTAAACGGTGAAAATTCTTGAGATGATTAGAATATCCTTAATAATTGGTACTTCATCTATTATCTTTTGACCTAAACTTTCCTATTGAATTTTAAACTTTATATTTGAACTGTGAACCTTATATTTTATTCTTGAACTCAAATCGATATTCTGGATATCATGTTGACAATTTGGATATTATTAGATTCTGAACAAATTAAATTACAAATCTCTAATGTTTATTTTTTATCTTAGTATTCTTATTATTTTTGTTCATCTTTTATATAATTGTTATATTTATCAGGACTTGAGTTATGGTGAAAGTTCTTTTTGATCTGAGTACAAAGAGGAACTGTTGATTGTCATGATCATGATCATTGGTGTTACAGTTGAATGTCTTTGGCCTAAGTGCAAAGACAATATGATTATTGAGTGTCTTTAACATGACTGACAAAGGCACATAGTGAAAGTTTTCTTTAGTTTGAGTGCAAAGAGGAACTGTTTATTAATTTGAGCATGACCATTGATGTTACAATTGATGAAATCTTGATGGTGAATTTTTTTTAAATTAGAGAATATAATAGACATTATAATCTATTTGACTCTTCTAATGAATTGTTCATTCCGCTGCAGTTGTTTGTTGAAAACTTATGCTATCTATCATTTTCTAAATCTTTGACTTTGAAGGCTAATGAAAACTTATAATTCGTTATACTAGTCATGATATTTTTTCCTGGGCTATTTGAGCTCATTCTTTTGTTTCATAATTCCTTTCAGGAAATAAGAGTGTAACTAGGGCTAGCGGGGAGAACAGATGAATAGAATGATTGTCCGAGTTAATAGTTGTATTAGTCCTCACCAAATTATAAAATAGTGTGACAATAATTGTATTGAGAATTTAGTGTGTGTGTGTTGTCTTACTATACACGACATTATAATAATTATAAATAAGAGAATTTATGTATATTGTTTGTATGTTGGCGACTCAAATTGTGTGGTGTTGACTAGAATTTAAGGGCGTCACACCAAGTCCTGAAGATGAACTTGAGACTAGACACAACAATATACTAGGTGTATATTGTGAACCAATTAAATCAATGTACATTTGTGTGATTGCTTTTATATCTGTTTTATTTATCTTGCAAATCACCAAGTAATTAATTTTTAATTAATATTTAAAAAATGTCAAAAAAAATTAAGCAGTAATAATCCATTCAACCTCCTTCTAGATTATTGTTACCCTTTTCGGTGGAATTCTTGAATTATTATTTTTTTATTCAATAATTTAAATTAAGGAAAAAATACTTACTTTCTTGTAGCTATTTATTTAAACATTTCAACGTCTAGGAAAATAGGAAAATGAGATACACTTCCTTGGTTTTAAATATATGATCAATTTTTACCTTTTAAAGTAAATTTAGATTTTTCAAATTCAAAATTCAAAAAATTTCATTTAGTTTTAAATATTACAATTATAAAAATTGTAAACTATTGAAAACAAACTACTAATTAAAGTATGTATCGTCTTTAAAAGTTAAATAATCACAATATTATGAATTCAAAAATGTCAAAAACTGATTTTAAAAGGTTAAAAATTAATCTTATATTCCGAAAATTTGAAAAAAAGAGAAGAAAAAGAAAATGACAATGGAGCATAACGCTGCTTGTGCTTACAATCCATATTACTGTACAAAGTTTAACATTTCTCTAGTTTCTGCTATTCAAGTTAACTATCCTGCATTTTATATACAAATATATTTGGTGAAATAAACTACCTTTATATTTTATTTTATTTTTTTAAAAAAACTAACTTTATATTAAGTTTGATTTATTCATGATGCCAAAGCAGTCCAATAATTTGCTACGCATAAGCTTGTGGGAGTGCCAATAATACGTGACCATGCCCAATTTCTGTCCTCATTTAGTCGCATTTCTCCCAACTGCCATAGAAAATAAAGTTAGGGATACATCCATTTCATTCAAATAAGTTTAATTTTAAAATATGTAGTTTCTTATGGTTTTAACCCTTTAGCTATATTTTGTGAAAAATGGTGCAAAAATTAGTTTACAAAATGGCTAAAAAGGAGGTGAGTGACACAACACATAATTAGATGAGCTATTGCATAAAAACGACATCGTTTTGTGTAATTATATATACGGTTCGGATCTTAAACTCACATTTTATCCAACATACCTTCTTCACCCCCCTTTAGCGACGGACCGGGCGACGATTCGGTCCGTCACTATATATACAACCGCTGTCTTAACTTTTAGCCACGAACAATATATAGACGACGATTGTATATATAGCGACGGACCAAATCATCTCCCGATCAGTCGTTAAAGGGAGGTAAGCAAGGTATATTTGATAAAGGGTAAACTTAAGATCCGGACCGATTATATATATATTCTTCCTTCCTTGCTATATGTATACGAGTATTATTTAATTTTTCAAACAATATTATTTTGGGAACAACTCACGCAATAATGTGAGGTGTCTATCATCTCTCGTGCCCTCTTAAAAAATAATCAATTTGAAAAATTAGTTTAAAATTGAGAAATTTATTTTGAGACAAAAGTAGTAGTAGTACATAGTGTTTTATGTTAACCATTTCCTTTTTTTTTTTACTATATTGACACACACATCCTCCTTGCTGTCATCAAAGATCAAACCCTCGACCTCATAGATACCATGAAGCTAGTCATATCATTGGACCAAATACAATCTGGTATTAACTTTACCCCATGAAACTTCAAGCATATCAGTTTTGCAATGCTACAACATGATTACTGCTCTTTCATATCATTAATGGTTGGATAAAACTACGGGCAAAACATGGAATAAGTTCTTCATGCAATTTTTTTTTTATCCATTTTGTGTAAAAAAAGTTGCATCACCACGCTCAATGATAAAACAATTACTCATAAGACTTTGGGTGCAAAAGGTCTTAGGATCCATTTTTGCTGAAGTCAGGAATGTTGAGATTTCAGCTAAAAACTAGCAAAAAAGAAAAAGGTTGCATCTAAAATATTGTACAAAAAATTAATCTTGTACTTTAGATTCGACTATTTTCTACACGAGATGTATTGAAAAAATTTTGTATCCATTATTTTCCGGGATAATCTTTCGGTGCCTCTATCTTTATTGTTAATGGTTATTTGTTAAAACTTGTAATTTCATTTTCAAACTAATTAATAGGCCTCTAAGGATAAGGATGAATATTAAATTTATAGTTCAAGAATGTCTATGAGTAGAGATTTTGATTCTTACTCTGCCATCTCTTAGCTCGAATATCACTGAATCCTCTGTAAATGGTATTGGCCGTGTAGTTGAAATCTGCATATAACCCAAAATATTAGGGAAAATATTTATATTACGACAAAAACATGGTGACTTTTGTTGCGATTGCGAGTAGACACATTAATTAATTATCCATGTATTTGATTTAATTTATAAACTATGTCAGTCAATATGATTCGGCATGTTCTTGTCACAACATATAGAAGGACTCAAAATATTATTTCAGGAAGTTTTCTATTAGGATTATGCAGATCATTTTCATTAGGATTTACTAACATTTAACATGACTCTTATCATATACCAACAAATGCTGCAATCAAAATAACAATCATTTTGCTAACCTTAGGGTCACAGTTTCTGCTTAATGCATGCAAATCTTCTTCAATTTTCTCGGATCGGCTCCAAAAATCTTCATCAATACAAACTTCTTCCTTTCCAGGTTTCTCGACATCCTGACCTTGAACATAAGGGAAAGAGCAGTCCTTCCATTTCCACGTCGCTTGATCCAACTCCAAGTACCTGAGATACACTTTACCATTGGAACCTATCAAAAACAGTTGATTTCCTACAAAGCACGGGCCAGGCGAACCGACCAAAGTCACACTTAAATGAGGCGTTCCGTGTTCTACCCAATTCCACCCGTCAATTGCATTCCAATGATATTCAATCAGTTTACCGTCTTCTGAGAGCATAAAAAGAGAGCCTGTTAAGGATACAGATGAGGGTCGTGTTGCAGTTCCTGGTAATCTCGAGAGAACCAAGTGTTGGGACTGGTAATGCTCGTGCCATAATTCAGTAACTTTGTTGTACTGATAAAGTCTACCATTTCTTCCGATAACAAACACTATGTTTTCTCTGAAGACTTCTTGATCAACTATACTTGCTATTTTAGTGTCCTGAGGGTATTTGCAATCTTTCCACTTGAATTTCCTCAATGCAACCTACAAACAAATTGTATTTGCAGTTGGCATAATATTGATGCAACAAAAAAATGTTTCATACAAAACGCGGTGAGTAATTGGTAATTGGTATACTATCCGGAGGAAAATGTCAACGACTAATCATTCTCTTTTAGGGTTTGTTTGGTAACTAGCGTTTGCATCTTTGGCAGTAGTAGAGTTTGGTGCAATTGGATTTCTAAACGCATTGCACCAAATGCACTGCACCATTTTTGGTGTGATACGTGTTCTCCAAACGTTGCGTTTGTGAGTTAAATAAGTTGTAGAATACGTTGTTTCTATTCAAACAAGATTTAAGAGTGCGTTTGAACTTCCAAACACACTAAACGCTGTCTAACCAAACAAGCACTATATGGTTCTGTTTATGTAGTAGTATTTCTCAGATGAATTTACCTCAAGATTGTTGGAAATGTTCTCTAATATGAAATCTTAATAACTGTAACTAATGATTGAACCGACTTCAGGATATCCTTTTTTAATTATCATTGCCTATGTTTAATCTTTATTCATCTTTAATATTCGATATGTTTGATCAAGAAGAAAGACTCTGTTCCACTTACAGTCAATTGTAGCAACCGCCCGCTTTTGCTAATGAAGAAAAGGGCATCTTCTGCTGTGACTTTCAAAGCTTTTTCTGGAACTACATCCCATGGTGGACCTCCAATAACATGCTTTCCTTTCCTCATAGCAGTGCAATTTATCCATGCTAATTCGTTACTGCTTCTTTCTCTAATGAGCAAATTTCTATACTCATCGACCAGAAATAAACTTCCATTGTAGTTCCCTAAAGCACCTTTCATAGCATTCGAATGCTCGTGCCTCAGCCAAAACCACATATTTTCAGCACTTAGATATTCAAATATCAAGCCACCATCTGTTATAAGGAAGAATGACCGTCCTCTATGCATTACTCGTAGACGAAAGTTTGTGTTTATCCACTTATCTTGTACACTATAATCTTCCGTGGATTTACCTAAGCTAGCGTGCTTTTCACCAAAAGATAAGTAATTTTGTTGTACTTTATTACCCTTTCGCCTTCTTGGCATTGATCTTGTAGTTTCTGTATCATCGGCTTCATCTTTTATGCCGATTATGCAATTTGAGGGCCCCCGTTCTTCAGTGCAATACTCTGCATTCCATCCTTCAGTCTCCGGGGCATCTAATATTGACCATACGTACTTTATTGTTGCTTTTCTTCGAACATTACTTTGATAACTCGGGCCTGAGCTCTCACCCCCGATGCCTGGCAAATGTAGCTCTCCTAACCTACCATCATCTAGTGGGAAAATCACTCTACCAACTTGAAATTCCAGCCCTATAATGCCTTTTGCCGCCTTTGCATGTGGAGGATGCATATGATTCACCCAATTCTCTGCTATTTGGTTCTCTTCGGCACTGCCTGTCTTCATGTGAAACATTGCATTATTAATGCAGTTAATTCAATCAACTTTTTTGATATCACTATTTGACCATATTTACCATTTAGAGTTGACTAAAATGCAAAACTGTACCTTGAGTTTACCACGTGGTACAATTAGCAATGCAAAATTATACATTTTGGGTCAGTTTTGCACTGCTAATTATACCTTTAAGGGTACAGTTTTGCACTAATAGTTGTACTTTGAGGGAGAAATTCGCTAATTGGTCGAACTCAAGGACGAAAACATCACACGAGAGTTTTGCATTTTAGTTTCAGAGTAATTGCATATTTAATCAACTTTATAGATATTTTCAGCCACTAAGGTCATAATAAAACCTTAAATTGGTGTATCATATGTATATGGCAACACCATTAGAAATTAGTTTACCTGAATGTTTCGGAATATGATATTCAAAAATGAATCCAGTTGCTGATGTGAGAAACAAGGAATACGATTTCTCGTTCAATTCGTCTTGTGATACAGGCGTAATAGATGTTAGAAGATGATCTTTTGGACTTCCATGAACTATCCATTTCCACTTCCTTTGGTGCAACCGTCTCTCAACCAAATTACCACCCTGAGTATGAAAAAGATTTAATGAGACAAAAGGCACAAACAACATATCAAAAACAGGGACATGAAGTATTTCTAAATTGCTGATGAGTTCTAATACAATACCTTAGTTAAGAGAAACAGAGAAATGGAATGAGCGCCATTTATTCCACGTAAACTACACCCCATAGATGGCATTAAAGAAATATCATCTTCTGATCCTTCTCGCCATATATGCTTCTTCCACATTGGCTTTGAGTTAATGTCATATTCATATAGATCTCCTGTAGAACTACAATTTATAGTTTTAATTTTAGCATGTCATAATGCAACTCAGTTCTCACTTTTCACACACACAAGCCACACACCAATGTTTTCAAACCCGTAACGGTCATCAAACTTGAAAAGCTACCGGATGGATGGGTCACTAGTTCAAGAAGTGGTCGAACTATTATTGAACTAGTAACGTCATAAATACATAAAAAAATATGTTATTAATAATTAGTATAATTTTAAAACATCTCTTTTCTGATTCACTAAAATATAGTCAAATCTAAAAGTGTTTAATTTGAAAATATAAAATATTCTTGGTACCAAAAAAATATTTAAAAATTAATAAAAAAAAAACTTGTTCACCGGGTCAATTTGATTGGTTTTACCAGTTGAACCACTTTCGACCGGTGGTCAACCAATTCAATCCGTTTATTGATCAAGCTGGTTTAACTAGGCCAAATTGGACCCAGGCATATGACCGGTTTGTGGTCCACCCAGTTTAACCGGCCGGTCTAGATTCAATTTTCAAAATATTGCCCCCCCACACACGGAGCTCACCTTAAAGTAAATAATATTCCTGGTTTAACTGTACCAGCATCAGCTATTGCTGCAACATTTGCACCAGGAGGTCTCCCATGATTAATCCAACTGTTCGTATTTGCAAAACAAAACTCCAGTCAGACTCAAATGAAATTTACTGTCATTTTACAGAAGGACTAGCTTTCAAGACTTTCGGATAATAGGATATTTAGGCACAATGACGATATTTAGTACTTTTACATCACCTTGGAGGGTCAACCCCACTAAGTTCAAACAGCAACCCACTCTTTGTGCAGAAATATATCCTCCTGGCATAAACAACCGCAAAATCAAGACCCCCGGTTAACAATATTGACCAGATGCCCAGATATGTATTTATTTTTTCCAAAAATATAATCAATTCCGAGAAAGGAAATGAAGGGTCATACAGTTAATAATACTAATTACTCACTCCCTATCATGGGAAATGACTCCACATCTTAATTGGATTGCAGCATCTTTTTCTGTTTCTTTTCTTCTGTTTTGATCTATTGTTGGTGCAAGCTCAACCCAAATTGGCTGTGAATTTTCCCCCAGCTGCATCTGCAACAATCCAAACAAAAGCATATGCATTTATATCATTATTTATTATTACATTATCTTCATCATGCAGACACACTACCAATTAAACTTTGACTAAGACAATAGGACCAAATTCTTGATTGTCTCCATCCATATCTTCCTTTGGCATCTTGGTTTTTGCCAAATAATGGCCGTTGGTGGTGGCTATGGAACCCAACAAATACGACTAACAAGCTCTAGCTCAAGTGATATCCCTCTTGTACGTGGGAGTAGTCAATGCAGTATTTGATCTAGCCCAAGTGAAACATTACTTCCTCAATCAGTTCAACAAAAAGAATTCTATTTTTTTTAATTGCAGTATAAAATGACTCAGTGTCCTCAAGTTTATCATCACAATTATATTATCATGTCATCACTATAATGATAAACTCCTACTAAATTTAGGACTAAACATGGGAATCTTTTTGAAGAAGCAGATAGGAAGCCGGATTTGAGACCCACGGCCATCAAGGGCTGAGACTAGAGCCATTTCATTATGCTTCCAAATTTGACCAATTCCAAATTTGATCAAATTCGCCAAATTAGCAAAATACAATAAAAATAAAATAAAAATTAATAAACTAAACAAGTATCTCCCAACTATTTTCCAAACAGGGAAAAAACACCAGACTTGAAGAAAGAAAGCAAAACAAAACTTCATTCAACATTCAACGGCAGGGTGGATACATGTAAAGATGATATTAATAAAAATATAAATAATAATTTTTTTTAAAAAAAATATAACAATACTTTTGGTTAGTACTAAATACTAATCAATATGTAAGTGGTTTATGAAGATAATTGATATACCTGATACAAATTTCCAGTATAAATAAAGCAAATAAATACTTTTGGATGATACTAATCAAATATGAATTAATTTATGAAACACAACTAATATATACCTGATACAAATTTCCAGCATCAGATAGAGCAAGAATGGTCTGATTGACAATAAAAGAGGCAACTGCAAAGCCAGCCGATACCGGTAAATCATGAGGAGCAACTACCCACTGCAATCCATTCCAAAACCTCTCATAAATAGAGCCACTTACCCCAGTGACCCAAATGGATGCCTCTGACATTTTAATCAATGAAACTCTCTTTCTCAAAGGCATAAAAACATTATTATAACCATTATTCTTCTTGAAATCCTCTTTTTGCTCTTCTTTCTTGACTATCATCATCTGATCAATAGAACCCACTTTGGTACAATTATCATTTACACAAGAAACAAGATCAAAGGGCAATTTCACCTCAACCCAACTGTTGGATTGCTCATCAAACTCCCAAAACTTGTGGGTTTTTTGCTGGAATTTTTTACTAATTTGTCTGAGGTAGTTTTGTGGGCACCAAGAAGTAGAACAAGAATCAGTAAAAGGGGTCAATAGTAAGATGACCCATATGAAGAATATGGGGAAGAATTTGGACATGGTGGCTGAAAAGCCAGAATAATGGGACAGACTTACCGAATACATATAGTAGCATGAACTCTTGTAAAAAAAATAAAATTAAAATATTCAGATACTTTCATGGGCAAATTTGGCTGCTGGTGTACTTTTGAAGTGACCCCATATGTACGAAGAACTCTGATCATCAGTTTTGGCCCTCCATAAAAACAGAGAGAGAGAGAGAGAGAGAGAGAGAGAGAGAGAGAGTTTGGAGGGTAATAGAAAGAGGGGAGTGGGGGTCCAAATATGGTGGGGATATTTAGAACAAAACTACTTGGAGGACAATGAGAGGTTTTCTTGTCAAATACCTCTCGTCAAATCTCAGGTTAATAAAGACACTGAGATGAAAGTCTTTTTCGATGGGGGTGTGTGGGGGTGATGGTGGGAGTAGTGGCGAGGGAGGAGCCAAATTTCTACATTAATTTTGAATGTAATTTCTTCTAGACTTGACATACTGTTTCTGAGTTCTGAAGTATTAAAGGGGCAAGAAAAAAATAAAGAACTTAAAAAAGAAAAAAAAGTATTAAAATTTGTATGTTTTCTTTAATATTGTTACTGAATTTATAGTAAAAAAGAGAGTAAATATAAGTTTTACATTAAATGAAGTACAAATTTATCCCTATTTAATACTACGGTGAAAAAAGATAGTTACAAAAAATTATATTCAAAATAATATTTCAAATTATAATTAGTTGATGTTTCACTGTACATGAATGAGTATAATAAATCATTATCATACACATTATTTGGTATTCTCTTTTGTATTTAATTTTTTGCAACCAAAATATTATCGTATTAGTAAAGTTGTTGATAATATTATAACAATATTTAACGTCACTTAATTTTACACTTGTTTTAATAACACTTTATATTTTTAACGACATTTATTGTTCTGACAGCATAGTTATTGTTCTGATAATTATCAATGGTCTAATTTTATTGTGTTTATAATATAAAGAGTAATAAAAATTATAAAATATTTGTTTATATTATTTAGATTTCTGTCCGAATCAGTCCATTTTTAAACATAAAACTTTTTTGACAAGAAAAATGATCATATTTTTCATTTTATGTTATTCTTTTCTGTTCATTAGAAAACTCGGCATATACAAGAGTTAGACATAAAACTTAAAAATTTAATCTATTTTAAAATCAGTAACACAGTGTTAGGGAGGTTGAAATTTTTTCTAACCTGTTTCTCAAATAAAATGTTTTTCTTACCTAAATTTTATTTTTCTAATGTTTTGTTTTGTTTTATGGTTGAGTTGATTCCCAATGACTTCTGCTACTGTGTGCACCATCCATTTGTAGGCTAATTTCAACCATAGAAAATTTTTATATATTTGTGGACAATTGTTCCATTAACTTTTGTTAAACTCGTGTAAAAAATTCTACACTTGACAGCAAACACAGAACATGGTTACTCTTATTCCCAGACCAATTTGATAAAACAATTCCCACCATTGGATTAATATAGGTAGATACTACATTTTTTTTTATTAGTGATTCGTTTTAGAAAAAATGATATATATTGCGAATATTTACATTAATTTTTTAATTATTAATTACGTTGATAAGTATTAATGGCAGTCCGTTTCTGGTGCATATCCCTTTATTTTACATATCCTGCTCACCACCTTTAGCGACGGACCGGGCGACGGTTTGGTCCGTCGCTATAGAACAGATAAACGGTTTATATGTTATGGCGACGGTTCGATGCGTTGCTAAAAACTAAGACGACGGTTCTCTGGTATACGCTACGGACCAAACCGTCGTCCGGTCCGTCATTAAATGTGGTGAGTAGGGTATGTTAAATAAAAGAGTATGCACTTGATCCTTTCCGGTATTAATGATAATTCTTTTGGAGAAATTTTGTGATAAGTAAAACTCTCTAATAATCATATCCAATCTCATGTATTAATATATTTCAAAATTGTAATTCGACACAAATTTGTTGCAATAAATAGCACGACTCATCTTTTTTAGTAGTAGTATAAAGTGTTGCGTATTTTAAATTTATCATCGTAATTTTAATATTATGTTAACAAATTATTCTCTCTGTTTCTCAAAAAGATACTTATTTGTCAATTTTTTTTGTACTACAAAAATGCAAGTTTTAATAATTAGTAATATAAAATAACACAATTTTTGAGTATTTTTAAAATTGGGATTTCCAAAAAATCATAATTTATTTATATGTAAAATTATGAAGCACTTAGATTATTGTGTCCACCTAGGGTAGCAGCTGGGCTTCCTTTTTAATAAAACAAAAATAAAAAGAGAATTGTTGTTTTTCACACGAAAATTTTGATATTTTTACAAGAACTTATTCATATAGATGTGGGTCTCATCTATTATTTATGTGAGAATAATATTGTGAAATTATTAAATTTCTTTATGAAAATATCAATTGCAAATAAAAATAGTGGCTCTTAGACCTTTTTTTTAATGTTATAATCAATCTATTATAATAATTTATCATAACCTAAGAGGAGTTTATGTCCATTTTCATCTTGCACTGCTGCCTCCTGAACAGGGGAGGAGGGAGAAGGGGTCCAAGGGGGGTCCACGGCCTCCACGGCCATCGAAAAAATTACTATGTAATATGCGTGCGCTGATAAGAAGAAGGAAGGGAAAAAAGAAAAAAAAATTAAAAATATATATATAACTTTATAATTAAGTAGCCTACACATAATATAAATATTGACATATTAATAAATTTTTATCCGTTTGCAATTTTAAAATGGTCAAAGAAATGAATCTCTAATTTAAAAAGGAAGAAATACTAATTTACCTAAATTTTTTGCATCTTTTTGATACTTTTGGAGGCAAGTTGTCTAACAAACTTTATTATATAATCTTTTTATTTTGCAAGAGAAAAAAAGAGAGTCCCATTTATAAATTTTGCAAACACTAACTACTTTTTATTTTATATATGTATACTTTTTAAAATAATAAAGTGTTCATTCATTAATAATGACATTATATACATGAATATAACTAAGTGATAGAATTTATTTTTTTTGAAACGAAAGGAGTATTTCTGTTATTTAAAAATAATAATTATTTCGTTTCACATAAAAAAAAATTTATTTATAAAATTTATCAATCTTAAATATGTATTTTTGTTCTATATCTATATCAAGTGAATAAGTTGTTAGGTTAACATTAAGCACACTATATTAAAATATGATGATAATTTATACTTATCACTACAAAAATAATTATTTTTATACTCTTTTTAAAAGGAGTAATGGACGTGTTTGACCTTTTCAATATTTTTCTATTTGTGAAACGAAATAAATAACGGAGGAGGTCTGTATATTGGGGGGTCTGGTAGAAACGAAGGAGGAGAGGAGAGGAGAGAAGAGAGCCACCGCTGCTGTCGCCGGTCGCCACTGCCGATCGCCGAGCTGACACTCGTCCGTCGGACCCCCCGGCTAAAATTCTCTTGCTCCGCCACTGCTCCTGAACCTATCTTCATGATTTGCTGTCAATAAGAATCGGACTCTCGATTTTTATATTAATAAAAGTTAATCATTTTGTATGGTTTGATATTAATTTATTTTTATTTGGAAAGAGACGAGTGCTTATCAGCTGAGGTAAGATATCACTAATATTTCTGCTTAAAGTCATCAAGAGAGGTGAAAGCTGAAAATGGACACAACACAAGTGGTATATCAAGTGGGGTTGATATTGTAATTTACTGGGCAAGTCTTTCATAATTTTAAACTTCTATTTATACATTATGGATGTCATATTCATCAGTTTTCATGGCTTCCTCATGATTCTGATTTTTAAAATGAGATGCAAATTATTGTGGTATAATTAGTGCATGATGTTTTAAGTAATTTTGAGATAGATAGATCATGCCATACATTTTTGTTTCTTGAGATTTGTCTAATATTTCAATTTTCAAGGGCACTATTTTTTTTGTTTTAAATTTTGTGGCCATGTTTGTACGTGATATTAGAGTGCCAAATGAGATGTCAATATTATTTTAATATGATAAGTCAATTTAATTAGTAATATTAGTTTGTTTCAAGATATATATATATATATATATATATATATATATATATATATATATATATATATATATATATATATATATATATTTTGCCGTTCTCCAACGGACTAGTCCGTAAATGAACCAGTCTTTAGCGACGATCATAATATGCATGTTATGAGTTTTAACGATAGATATCACCTGACCAACCCGTTGAAGAATCGACCTATATATATACATAAAATTTTAGGTTTGACCACTTGTTCGATAAGGCAAATTTTGAATATGTTGTCCCCTTTTTTCAAGTTTCTCTCTCAAAAGGAAAGCTCATATTTTAAGACGCAAGGTAAATAAAAATGAGATCCTTATTAAAAGGCGTTTGATATTGTCAGAACAAAAAAATATTTTCAAAGTAATAAATGCTGTTTAAAATTTTAAGTATTATTAAAATAATTATAAAAGTATTACTGAATATACATCATATTTATTATGATAATATCAACCACCTTTTAAAAATTCAAAACTTAGCAACAAGATCCAAATTTGGTGGTAATTTAACACGTCCTTGCTTAAATATGAATGTATTTTTCACCTATTTAAAATTTATATTAATAGTCCAATTAACTTTTTGTTTTTTCCATAATGATCCTCCAATGAGACTGTACATTGAAGATCAGCCAATAACAAAAAGATGTGCAGTTATTTTTGACTTCTTATATTTCCCATTAATTTGCCACCTAGGGGAGTGCTAGATAGTTTTCATGCAATAAATTGGCAAATAATCTCTCTCCATCTTTATCATCTTTTTAACAAGTTATAACCACCACTAATTTCATTTTTCACCTTTTTCACCTTTCTATCTTTTTTGTATAGATGCATAAAATCCTATATTTCAATTTTTGAAAGAAAAAAAAAATTGGAATCATAAATTGGGGAAAAGCTACTCTCTCCTCTAGAAAGGCCTAGAAGGGCATAAACACTATAATTGAACTGTCCAAACAAAATAGTTTTAGATGAGTTCGAGTCTGGCTCGTTTATATATTATTTCTTAGACATTATTTTAATTTTAAATAAATAAACGAGTCAATTTTGAACATAAAAAATTGAAACCATGTGTTTACAAATATGTTCAAGTAAAACTTGATACCACTTTGTATAATTCGAAATATTTATTTATAAATACGTTCAAGTAATGCTCCATACCAATTAACACAAACGTGATAAAAAAATTCATCACAGGCTCATTTAAAATGTCATGACTGAATGTACTATTGTTGATAATTTAATTCCTTATACATATACAAATAAAGTCGATCTTAAATACGAAATTTGATTAGGGTAAAAGCTCGACTCTTAAGGTCATACAATTTAAAACGAGTTACTCTTGAAATTTTAATCACGAATTTGGTTAGTGTAAAAGTTCAACTTAAGATTGTCAAATTTCAAAAAAGTTATGCTTGAAATTTTAATAACGACTCAGTTTGACTTGTTTATAACTTTAATCGTGTGAATAAACGAAAAATAAACGAAAGAGGGAATAAATTTTCTTCCAAATTTAGCCCTTATTCAATATGTTTCACTCGAATTTTTTCTTTGGAATTTAATATTAAAAATTAGTTCCCACGTAAACTCTACATATTTAACTAATTTTTTTTTTTTGGATCTTTCAAATCATTCCTGCCGGACCTTTTTTTGTTCTATATCTCCATGAATCTAGAAAGTACTTTTATTTGTATTGTTTTATTAGTATGGTAATTTAATACCAAAAATTTTATATATAACTATCTATGTTTTTTCAAATTTAGGTGGTGTTTAATAAAATTGAGTAATTAAGATCTTAATAGTTAATATATCTTAATAAATTAGATCATTTGAATGAAATAACATCTGAATCTAAAAAATTATTTGATAACTAAAAAGTGTAAAATATCTGAATGACATATTTTATCATTTTAACCCTCTGAGTTATTTAAAAAATTTATTTGAATGATCTTAAAATTTGAAATTGAAGGAGTACAATATTTATTGAGGCTATTTTTGTCCATAAATTTTAAATAAACTATTAAGAGGCAACTCTTAATAGTTAAAATTTGAGTTTCTGTCTTAACGATTAAGAGGTAAAAAAAAAATTACCAAACAAAATTTGCCTTTGACCGAATCAGAGACAGATAAATTAAGAGATATTCAGACACAAACAAACACCACCTAATTAACTTTTAGAAAAACATATAAAAAGATAAATGGGCTCTCAATAAGGACTTAGGGGTGTATTGTTCTTGAAATCAACACTTAACATTTAATCAATAATAATATAATAAATCATTATATCAAGATATTGGACAAACTATACCAATTACCTAGCATATGAATTATATTTTTTTAATATTTATTTTATTTTATTGTGGAGGCATATGATAGCCGCTATTAAAATGTCATCAAATGACTAAGTGAATATAAAAAGTAAAATAAAAAGTGCAAAAAATAAAAATTTGCTCATATTTTTATGCTAAGGTTTAAGAAAACCATTAATCATTCTCGAATATATTAAAGTAAATAATATATCAAAAAATTTAAAAATGAAAAAGGATGAAAGAATCGCAATAAGGGAATAATCTAGTGATTCATTTAAAATGGTAGGGATGTAATTATTATTAAATTAATTGAACCGGTTGTTTTTTAGTTGTCCCACAAGGGAACATGAATCTTGGGGGTGTGCTGCTGCACATGTCCAAATTTTCTGGAAGATCCAGAGAATCTCGGAACGGCCACGTCTTTAGAATCTTATTTTCTATTTTTATTATCTACCGGTGCCCGTTGACGCATATATAGTGTGCGTAAATTATTCGGGATTATAATAAAAAATTTATAAATTTAAAAGACTAAATTAAGAAAAAATAATTAAAAAGAACAAAATAAATAAATTAAATTAAATTAATATTATTATTTTTCTCTTTTATCCTTATAAATTAAATTAATAAATTATCGAGAGAAATAGGATAAAGAAATATTATTATTTATATTTTTTTAATTTTTCTATTTAATTCTCTAAATTTTATAAAAATTTTATTTTATCTTACACAATTTACACACGCATAGTATTAAAACACTTATTATTATAATATCATAATTTGAAATTCTAAATAAATTGACTTTTTGATCAATAATTAAAATCATATTTTCCTTGAGAAATCCAAGCAGGTGGGATATCGATCCTACCATTAATCCTTATGGTTAACCTCTTTTCTTTTTTCACTTCATTGAAAAAGAATTGTGCAAAGACTTTGACCTTATAAACAAATACTAGATGTTAAAAAAAACAAAAAAAAAGCTGAAAAAGTTACTTACAAATTGATTATATGACTGTCCGATTATAATATTCACTAAACTCAATGTTCACAGTTCAAAATTAAAATTCAAATATATGTTTGATTATTAACTCTAAAAATAATTAATTTTGAGAATAAGGAAATAATTAAAAACTCTATTATTACGAGGATTTAAAAACTTTTTATTCATTTTCAAGTAAAACACTATGATTGATAAGAGTTATTGTAGGGGGAAAATCAGAGAGCTCACGCATTGCGTGCGCGTGCATTGCGTGCGCGTAGACAATGCACTAGCTCATATGTTTGGAATCTAATTTGAATCAAAAACTTAAGTCTCTTAAAACTTGGGTTAGGATAAAATAAAAATTAGGACCAAAGGTTTAATCTAGATTTGCTTCTATGATCTTAGGAGCATTGGCCGCCATGACCCAAATGAAAGTAAAAAGACTATCATAATTCAATTGGACATATACGTTATATTCGTACTAGTTTTTCATGTGGAACCATAAAAGGAATTCAATCACTAGTAATTTGCATTCTTTATTTATGTATCAATAATTATAGATGCATTCGCCATAGTTTCAGCAATACAACAAACCCATGTCAAATAACCTATCAGATCTAGGGCATTCATTATTACTTCGATATGGGGCTCTAGCTCACATTAAGAATTAAACATTTTCTCTTCAATCACCATGGATCACTGATTCTCAACTAACTACTCTCAGAACTTTTTCATGAGAGCCTTTAGGGAGCCAGTGATCCTTCATCGAGAATTTACCACTATCACATTTTTTTAAGAATTTGTCAATCATTAATTTTTGAGCCATCATTACTAGCACACACGTCTAAAAAATCAATTTGACCCAAAAGTTTAAGTTATTAGGATTCGGACTCATTCATGTATATTAATCCTTCACTAGTTTACTATTTTTTCGATGTGTGACTCCAACTCATTTATGATATTTTAACAGTTACGATGTTAAAGATTACGTGTAATACCCCGAATTTTAATTAATAAAACTTAATTATCTTTTATATTTTCTGAAACAGTAACTAGTTAAATTGTTAAAAAGTTAAAATTAAAGATGATATGTGCAAGTTATAAAAAATAAATAGAATGTCGGCAGAGATGCCAAAGAATATTTGGTATCGTACGACGGCGCCGAAACAACCAATCATTGGTGGAGCCCATAACAGAATAATTGTCGGATACAGAAAATAACAAAATAACCTTTAATAAAAGGTATCGGTGGAACTGTTACCTTTAACTATTGAAATACATGAAAATAAAGGAAAAGTAACACAGTGTCTGTGACACCCCCAAATTCGGATACCTCAATCTCACAAATTTGGTGCTCACGATCGATCACATACATCATCTAACTACCCATAACATAGGATAATAAATTCATAATCAACAATCCTTATAAATTGTTACATAATTAAACAAAATCCCAAGTCAACTAACCTTTAATTTTACATCATAACAACGGAATAAATAAAACATAATAAGTCTATTACATAAGGTTCACAAATAAAAGATAGGCTAAACATTATTATCTACTTATGCATCTTGCCCTTTCCTTTGCTTGTAGACGACTCCTCAGGTTTTTTGACCTTCGCTGAAATGTTTTATACAAGAGTGATCAAAACAACTTGCTCACAAGTATAACAATATACAATAACAGTATATGAATGAAAAAATGATTTAAGCTTCAATTGAATAATATATTCTTTAATGAAATCAATCATCGTTAAGTCAAGAACTATGAGTTCGATAAAATAATCGACTTTAAAATAAATCTCTAGATATCAAGATCAAAGATGAATACTGAGGGTCACAAGACCATGAACTATGTCCTAGGTTATCAAGTATTTCTACTGTAACCTTTAACAATCAAGAGACTATATGGACCATCCATCTCGTACTCCAGATGTTCAGCCCTTCGTACTATGTATTGTGCACAACCATATCATCGCTATTGCGTAGCTCAGAAGAATTATAGTTTCCGATAACATATTCCCCTATTATAGGGTTGTTCATCTCAGTTTTTAAAATTAAGATCCGCTCCAAAGACAGTTTGGTTTAGAATAGCTTCAAAAAAAATTTAGATCTTTAGAACGCTCATCAACTATGGACTAGTCAAAATAAAAAGGGTTCGATAGTCATTTAAGAGTTTGATAACAACATAATCTAGAATAACACTGAATAAGAAAGTCATGATTCAACAAGAAATGAAATCACAATGATTCATAAATGAACGAGTGACATTTATTGAAGTAATGCTTTCGAAAGAATTGGAAAGCTTGCTCAAAACATAAGCATTATACAAATCAAGAAACCTTGTCAAGTATGAAAGCATAAGCAAAGGTTAGGAAACTTGCCTTGCGTGTTCGCTACACAATTACAGAATACTTCCTTTAAATATCCTACACATTTCAGTCGCAATAACACATTGATTAGCTACGATATCATACTCACTAATCACTTACATTAATCTCATTCTACGACTCATCATCCTTCGATTATCACATTACATCTTTTATGTAATTACAATATGTTATTATATATTGTTACATGTTTTAAGCTTCACTACATTCATTAGAATAGGTTAGGCAAACATCTCCCAGACTGAACAAACAAGAACTCATTTTTGGGTCTATTCTGCATTAGGCGCGACCGCGCCCTAACTACTTTTGTTCACTGCGATGCAGCGCTCCATTTGTTCTTTATTCCAGCGCGGCCGCGCTGGAACTGAGAATCAATTTCTGCAGTTCGCGATTCAGCCCTTCTTCCAACCCAAAATTCCCAATTTCTTCACCCAATCTCCAAATCAACCAATTTTAAATGTTATAGACTTAACCAACATAAAACCATACATCTACAAAACCATTCTAACATCTCAAACAACCACAACAACCAATTTTAAGGATTCAAATTTCAAGTTCATGCTAGTTTTTGATATTGTAACTTATTATACATAATCAACCATCCCGAATTTGTTTTTCAACTATTTTGATTCATTCCAGTTGCATTGCTTTCATATCTCAGAGTATTATAGCAATCAACCATCAACAACCTAAAGCATGGATTCACAACCAATTTTACCTCTAAAACAGACCATAATATACATATTTAAACAAAAGTCTAATTCTTCGTCTTTTATGCATAAACACGAATTTGATTATTTAAAAATCAGTTATAAATGATACTAAATAGATTATATACACTTATAAACACATATAACCCAACTCCTGTAACGAATGAGAATTTTATATATTAATTTTAATATTTATTAAATTAAATAAATATTTTAATTAATTTACTGATTTATTTATTGAGTTAAATAAATAAATTATGTGATTTTTGTGGAGTAATTTAATTAAGTGTAATATATTAATTAATTAAATATCTAATATTTAATTTAATTGATGTATAATAATTTTATGGTATAGTTCTAATTTAATTGAGATAATTAAATTAGATGAAGTTTATGTGGTAATTGTTACATGAAATTATAATTAGCGAGTAATTATAATTGTTATGTAGCAATTTTTATATGGTTAATTGATGTTAGCTTTTATTTAATTAAATGAGAATGTTAAGATTTAATTAAATAAAGTATAACAATTAAGTTATGTGTTAAAAAGATTTATTAAAAGAATTAAAAGAATTTTGCCAAACAAGTCCCTTGCATCTCTTTTAACCCTGTTTTACCAAACATGGCCTTAAATATTAAATGGCTAGTTTTTAGAAATAATGGGTTTTTACTAAACAGCCTTATGGCTTTTGAATTCAAATAAAATATAACTGACATATATTAATATAGGGTATTAATATGTTTTAATTACTTGTCAGTTATATATTGTATAATTATGTTTTATGTTATATACGTATATTAGTTTTATATTATACGTTAGTTAAAACAGAGTTAGAAATATAGTCAGTGTTAGAACAAAACAAAGAACAGAGAAAAGTTAGACATAAAAGAGAGAAAGAAGAAGAAGAAGAATAAGGAGAAGGAATTGTTAGAAATTGAAGCTTATCATCATCTTCTTCTTTACTACAATTAGCAAAAGGGTATAATTTCTAAAACTTATAGTTTTAAAATTTTATTTCATGTTCTTCGTATTTTCGTTCTCTGTAAACATGAATTATATGAAAATTGTATGAACGTGAATTGTATATGCAATCTATGTTATAAACATGCTTATATATGAGTTGTATGCATAATTAGATAGTTTAATTCATGTAAACATGATGAACATGAAGAATTCATGTTCATCAAAAGTTACAGTAAAGTATTTTATTTTTTATTTTAAAATCAAAATTTATGTTTGATTGTATACTATTGTGTAAATTAATGGTAGTTGATGATAGCATGTTTAGAAACTAATTGATTATACTTGAAATTGTGTGAATTGGTTTAAAAACAAATTCACACTGTTCAATTTCATCAAGAACACTGAAAAGTAGTTTTCTTCAACATTATCAAAATTGAAGTTTTAAATTATGTAATTTGATGTCTTTATGTGTTAAAACATGTTAGAAACTTAGAATTATGTTTCTATGAAAGTTTTTATGAATTATGTTGGCTGAATTTGGAACTTGATGTGGAAAAATAAGTTAAATTGGCTTTTTCTCTGCAAAGTTCGCGACACTGTCAGACCAGTCTGCACAGTGGCGCGGTCACGCTGGTCTTGCAGATTGGGCAGAAAGCTATTTTTAATTGTACAAAATTATAAGATTTTTTATGTAATAAATTATAAAGCATGTTGATAAAATTAAAATGCTAAATGGACAGTAATGAATTATATTAATAAAATATAATATATAATTATAATTTGAATAATTATAATTAAGAAAAATGTGTAATTTAAATTATAAATTATTGATTATAATTTAATTAGTGCATGAATTGAAATTGATTAATTATAATCAAAGTAATTATTTAATTTAAATTATAATTAATTTAATTATAATTTAATTAATATAAATGCATAAATTTAGTTTAATTAATTTTAATCAAAGTACATGTTTAATTTAAATTATAATTTGTTTAATTATAATTTTATTTATATAAAATGTAATTATAATTTGATAAATTATAATTAAAGTGAATGATTAATTTAAATTATAATTTAATTAATGTAAGATGTAATTATAATTTGATTTAATTATAATTAAAATGAATTATTTAATTTAAATTATAATTTAATTAATATGAGTACGTAATTATTATTTGATTAATTATGTGAACATGTGATGTGATTAATTATGTGATAATTAATTTTTAACTTAATAATTAAAGAGGAATGAGTTAACCTAATGAGTTAACTAATTATGTGAATTAGTTATGTGATAACTAATTTAGATTATTATGGTTAAATATATATGTGTAGGATTTATTAAAGAACGTGAGTTGTAACTGTAGCTTGCGCTTAAGGCAAATTTTCTAAACTCAAACTTGTTATTGTTATACAAGTGTTTTAAATTCAAATATTTATTATATTTGAGATTGTCCTTTTTATTTCTGCAATGGACAAATTTTTATTTAAAGTTCATGATTTAATTAAAGTGACCTTGACTTAATTGTTCAAGTAAGGTCTATCTTATTTTTTTCGTATGCTTTAATTTAAATTCTAAAGCATAAGTTAATTCGTAATTCTTTTATAGTTGAATTATGCTAAGTTATTGTGAGTTGCTTCAACTACTCCTTAGTTGATGATAGTTGAAACTCCAAATTTCCTTTTAGCTATCCAAACTAAACTTTCTTTGGTGCGGACTCGTATCAAATACTGAGATGAACAACCCTATTTATTAGGGGAGGTTATTACCCGAAAGCGTTAAATGTTTGTGCACAATACATGGTACGAAGGGTTGATCCCCCTAAGTACGAGTTGAGAATCCATAGTCTAAATGACTGTTAAAAGTTTTAAATATAAATGTTTATAACCTAGGACAAAGTTCAAGGTCTTATGACCCTCAGATGATTTCAATATTTGAAATTTAAAATATGGATGAAAGAATTATATTTCAATTCTTTATTGTTGATGAAAGAAAAGTTCTTTAAATCTCTTGAAGTTATTAAGTTGATGTCGTTATTATTATTATCGTTATTCCAAGTGAGCTTTTATTTGCTCACTCTTGCAATTTAAATAACCATTGCAGCTATAGTCGAGAACGTTGATGTACCGTCAACAAGTAAGGGAAAAAGCAAGATGAACAAGTGAAGACTTATTTTATTTGATTATGAATTGTAATAAGACTTTATGTTATGATTCCGCATTTATTGTTTATATTAAGGTTAGATAAAACCCTGGATATTTTGTGAGAAGTTGTAATCCTTTTGATAAAGAAGATTTTAAGTATTTATAAAGGTTGTAATTTATGTTTGAAATTCTTTATTATTGGGCAATAGTTGTATTTTATTTAGATAGTGAGCACCAAATCTTGTGGATACGAAGTACCCGGATTTGGGGGTGTCACAACTTCTCATCAAATCATCCATCAAAACAATTTTACAGTGAAGAACTTTGAGAAAATATAAACTAAAATTTTTGGAATTCTTTTTCTTACCTCTTGAATCTTCTTTAGGTTTAACAAATGATTTCAATTGCTGGATTAATCCTGATTGATCTCCTTCCTCCTACTTCTTTGATTTAACAGTGAACTCTCTTGCTCTTTCTCTCTTTCGCACTCTGAACTCTCAGCCTTATGCAAATAATATGAGAAAAATAAATTGAAGAATATTTTAACGAGTTTTTCAATTGGCCAGTTACTGAAGAATATTTTAACGTGTTTTTCAATTGGCCAGTTGGGACGATTTTCGCAGCCTGTTGTACTAATTCGGGCCCTAAAAATGACGTTCACCGACCTCATCCCAACACAGTGGAGTCCTGCACTTCCTTCCGTACAACACTTCATAAGACGGCATGCCAATACTTGCGTGATAGCTATTATTATAGGCAAATTCAACCAGTGGTAGATGGTTATAAAATATTCGTTGTGTCGGAGAATATTCGTTTGGTCGGGGAATATTCTTTTTATTGGAGAATATTTGGTGTGCTATCGCAGAAAATCAAAAATAAAATCTTACTGCGAAGAATAATTATGTAGTAGTGCTAGTAAGAGTCGATCCCACATAGACTAATTAATCTATTTTTCTACTTTGTATTCCAAAAGAAGGGGTTTTTGATTGTTAATTAAAATAAACTAATGTGTAAAATAATGTAACAAACTAAATCAGGAGAACAAACCTTGGATTAAGTCAACTTCTACCTTAGAAACATACACTGATCATTGACTCAAGCATATACAATTAATACTTTGAATATTCATCGTTAGAATTAATTCACCATTCAAAATTATTCCACGTCTTTCCTTAATTTTAGTTAGATAGAAGCAAGCGATCTATAAAACCCTATATACTAAATAACTTCAGACAAGCGCTAAAAGTTTAATCTAGTAGAAGCTTTAAGAATCAGAAAAACCGATGAAGCTGAACAACACAAGCACAAGCGGTTGTATTTAATTCAGTTGAATATTCTTCCTAAGATATAATAATCTCGTGATCTGCAGTCAATTATTAATCTTAGTTACTTCACAAATTAGAGTGACCAAACAATTACGGATTTGATGTCTAACTTAGCAGTAGATTTCAATGAACAATAAACTAGTATGCATCCTAGCAATTAATCAAATCAATCATATAATTCAAGCACAGGAGAATAATCAATACTCACAATATTAATTGAACAAATAAAATCAATTAAATCTCACAGTGTAATAATCTAAGGCTTCTGTCTCCTTAATCCAAGAACAAGAGTTTAGCCGTACTTGGCCATCGAATCAACAAAGAATTATGGAGAGAAAAGTATTTTTCTTAATTGAATGAATACAAGATTAGATATATATCCCTTCTAAGCTAATTCAAGCCTCTTTTTATATCCTTCAAAACCTAGCATTCCATTATACCCTAGCTGCTGTGCCAATCCTCCTCGCGAAAGGAAATTGCTGGCCATGTTCTGCCTCCCTGCTGGGGCGGGCTGTTGACTGTTATCCAAGCCGCTGGGGCAGAAGCCCTCCAGACCCAACCAGTGACCATCCCCGCAGGGGCAGGTCCTCCAAGTGTAAAGCCCCGCTGGGGCGGGATAACTCTCTGCCCTGTCGGCTTATTCCCATAGCATGATCTTCTATTTTCCTTTTACTAGCTGTTGCACCGTTAGCTACTAGGACAACAAACCGTGGCCCCCACATATAAATTGATTAACCTTCCTTGCATACTACCCACCTGCTAACCAATTGCCATTAACCAAGTGAATTACATGAAATGCTTTGTATGGCGTGGCCCACGTATGACTAGGCAAACATGATAATGATTTGCATGGATTTCCCTTGCATGAATGAGCTGCTCCTTTTAACATGAATCACCAAATCCATTCGCATGCATGCAATTTCCTTATTGGGTTTAAAAGCCCACAAACTTATTCCTTTATCATCATTTCAGCCCTTTTAGCTCTAATCCCTCCTGAAATCAATAAATGTCTTAATAAGTCCACATACACTATAAAACATGTAATAAAATAAATATAAAGGAATAAAAATAAATGAATATTATGTACTTATCAAATTTCTCCACACTTAGCCTTTACACGTCCTCGTGTAAACTAAAAATAAACTATAACACAAAAATTCAACCAAAAAAAACTGACAAACTTGAGCCACGAATTAATATGAACTTCAGCATTGACCTCAAAGATTCAAAATAATAACTCTTGGAAAACTTCAAAACAATGTATCATCAGAAACCAAAATTTATTTATCGACCTTATTTTCCTCTCAACCCTTTGTGCGTGTGTGAATCCACCTGTATCAACCCAATCAGACCACAGAAAATATTTATAAAATCAAAGCAGTAAAGGAGACCGATAAACTTAATCACTTATTTTCACACCGATCTCAGTTAACATCAGCAGATAACATCCAAGGATCAAAAGGCTTTTTTTTCTTTCTTTTTCTTCTCTTTTCTTTGGTAAGTGCATTTTATGCTCCTTCTTACCAGCGAGTGCGTTTTATGCTCCATCTCGCATTTCATGTGTTTATGAGTAAGTGCATTTTACACTCTATCTTACCCACCACATGAATCATTAATTGATTTATTCTTCTTCTTTTTTCTTGTGTTTCAAGCTTACAAACTTTGCCTAAATCATCTCCCTTTTCTTAAATAGTACCTCATATTAACTTCAAGTGATGATCAAACAAACGATAGTGTTCCAAAACTTTTCCCCTAGACATTTAATCAGATAAATTTCTTTCAAGTCAAAACTAGGTCGAACAAATGGACTGTTGCTTAATAATTAAGGGTCTATAGTAATCATCAACAAAGAAAACTTGAATTTAGATTACCCAATGTCTATCAGTCTTCCAAGAAGATATCAAAAAGAACTCAAAATTTTATCATTTGTCAAGAATCAAAATCCAAATTAACTTATTGCTCAAGCAACACATCCTAAAATTACCCCATTTTTGTAGGAAACACGATTACACTTAGCATGTGCAACAAGCCTTTAAACCCCAAGGTTACCTCAAGTGGACGAGTTTTGCCTCGTGAGGGTTTGTAGTGAATATATCCACAAAATTTTGAAAAATATCCTCAATCCTTCCCCCTACACTTAAAACTTATATTGTCCTTAATGTAAACTAAAATGCAAAGAAAAGTAGAGAGATACACCCCTATGGGTTGCCTCACATGCAGCGCCTTTGTTTATGGTCTTTGGCTCGACTCACCATTGCCTTTGAGTTAATCAGTATAAACTGGATCGTCAAGGTCCACATTCTCCACTTTTTCTTCTCGAAAACCCTCATGGAAATATTTGAGTCTATGACCATTCACCTTAAACACCTTAGAAGTTGCTAAAATTTTGATTTCAACTGCACCATGTGGAAAAACATTAGTAACAACAAAAGGTCCATTCCAACGAGAACGTAACGTACCTGGAAACAAACGAAGCCGTGATTGGTAGAGAAGAACTTTTTGACCAATTTAAAATTCTTTCCTAGAGATTCTTTTGTCATGAAAAGCTTTCATTTTTTCCTTGTTAATCCGTGCGCTCTCATACACATCATTACGAATTTCCTCCAACTCTTGTAGTTGCAACTTTTGGTGTTCTCCACTTTCATCCATATTCATATTAAAGCTCTTAATATCCCAAAAAGCCTTATGTTCCAACTCAACGGGTAGGTGACATGGCTTCCCAAACACTAATCTAAAAGGGGACATACCAATGGGTGTCTTGAATGCGATCCGGTAAGCCCATAAAGCATCATCCAAGTGAAAACTCCAATCTTTTCTGCTTGGGTTAACTGTCTTCTCAATAATTGCTTTGATTTCCCTGTTTGACACCTCAGCTTGTCCATTAGCCTGCGGGTGATAAGCAGTTGATACCTTATGAGTCACATGGTACTTCCTCAACAATGCTCCCACAGTTCGATTGCAAAAGTACGTCCCTCGATCACTGAATAAAGATCTTGGAATGCCAAACCTAGAAAAGATGTTAGACTGAATAAAATCTGCATCCACTTTAGAATCGTCAGTCCTGGTGGCTTTGGCTTCCACCCATTTCGAAACATAATCAACAGCAAGTAAGATATAAGTATAACCGAAAGATACAGGAAACGACCCCATGAAATCAATTCCCCAAACATCAAAAATTTCACAATAAAGTATAGCGGTTTGTAACATCTCATTTCGTTGGGAAATATTACCTGTCATTTGACAATTATAGCATGACTTGCAAAATAAATATGGATCTTTGAATAGAGAAGGCGAAAAGAAACTACTTTCTAATACCTTCCTTGCTGTTCTCTTGGCTCCAAAGTGACCTCCACAGGCATAAGTATGGCAAAAAGTGAGAATAAAGGCAATTTCACCTTCAAGGATGCATCTCCGTATTATTTGGTCAGCACAATGCTTCCATAAGTAGGGATCATCCCACACATAGTGCTTGGCATCACTTTTGATTTTATCTCTTTGAGCAGTAGATAAACCAGAAGGTAAAATGTTAGTAGCCAAATAATTCACAATATTTGCATACCAGGGCATGGTTGTACTTGCAGAAAATAAATGTGCATTTGGAAACTCTTCTTTCAGTTGAAGCTCATTCTGCACATTAACTAGGCGACTCAAATGGTCCGCAACACTATTCTCCGATCTTTTTTTGTCCTTAATTTCCAAGTCAAATTCACTCAAGAGAAGTATCCATCTTATCAATCTTGGATTCGCGTCTTTCTTTGTCATCAAATAACGAAGAGCTGCATGATCAGAATACACAATAACTTTAGTATCAAGCAGATAAGATCGAAATTTTTTTAAAGCAAAAACAACAGCTAGAAGCTCTTTTTCAGTAGAAGAATAGTTTTATTGGGCATCATTCAAAGTTCTCAATGCGTAATAAATGGCATGTGATGCTTTTTCAATTCTTTGGCCCAACACAACTCCTACAGCATAGTCACTTGCGTCACACATTATCTCAAAAGGAATGGTCCAATCAGGTGGTTGAATAACTGGAGTGGATGTCAGTGGTTCCTTCAATTTATCAAACGCCTTGCGACACTCCTCATCAAATTCAAACTCTGCATCCTTTTGTAGTAAACTGCATAGGGGTGCTGCTATGTTGGAAAAGTCCTTGATAAATCTCCGATAAAAACCTGCATGTCCAAGAAAAGAACGAATTTCCCGAACACTAGTGGGATATGAAAGAGATTGAATAACATCAATTGTAGCTTTATCTACTTCAATTGCCCTAAATGAAACAACAAGACCCAAAACTATACCTTGTTCAACCATAAAATGACATTTTTCAAAATTTAAGACAAGGTTAGTTTCTATGCATCTTTGAAGAATAAGTGTACGGTTATGCAAAAATTTATCAAATGAGTCTCCTTAAACTGTAAAATTGTCCATAAAAACTTCCATGATATGCTCAATATAATCTGAAAATATGCTAACCATACACCTCTGAAAAGTAGCCGGTGCGTTGCAAAGTCCAAAGGCCATGCGGCGATACGCAAAGGTACCAAATGGGCATGTAAAAGTCGTCTTCTCTTGATCCTCCGTGGAGATTGCAATTTGAAAGTAATCTGAATAACCATCAAGAAAGCAATAGTAAGAATGACCAGCTAATCGTTCAAGCATTTGATCAATAAAAGGTAAAGAAAAATGGACCTTGCGGGTTACAACATTTAATTTTCTATAATCTATACAAACCCTCCACCCGTTTTGAACTCGGGTGGGAACCAACTCGTCATTCTGATTTTTCACAACAGTTATTCCAGTCTTCTTAGGAACCACTTGAACTGGGCTCACCCAACTGCTATCCGAAATAGGGTAGATCACTCCGACGTCAAGAAGTTTGAGAATTTCTTTCTTCACGACATCAATCATGGGAGGGTTCAATCTTCTTTGTGGTTGACGGGAAGGTTTCACTTCATCCTCCAGCAAGATCTGATGCATGCATGTAGAAGGGCTTATTCCTTTAATATCAGCTATAGTCCATCCAATGGCCTTCTTATGCTCCTTTAGAACATGCATGAGTTTCTCTTCTCGTGATTCACCAAGTGTATTGGAGATAATCACTGGTAATGTTTCTCCTTCTCCAAGGAACACATATTGTAGATGACTAGGAAGGGGTTTCAAATCAGAAATCGATGCCTGCGAAACAGAGGGTAAAGACTTCTCGTTAGAAATCGGCAATTCAACATAACAGATGTTACCTGATTTTGGAACGTCATTCAAGTCTGTGACAGTTGATTGCAACTCGGTGCTCAAGGTCAAATTCGCACTTTCTTTATCGATGTTCTTACTAAGTGCAGTTTCCAATTCATCCTTTCCATCAAGTTCAAAAACTTCCTGTGCTAAAGATTCAATCACATCAACTAAATAAATAGAGTTATCATCAGTGGGATATCACATGACATCATAAATATTAAACTTAACAATCTCGCCATCACATTCCATTAAAAGTGTACCACTATGAACATCTATTTTAGTCTTTGATGTTTTTAAAAATGGTCTTCCTAACAAAATAGGAGCATTTTGGTCATCGTTTTTCATATCAAGCACATAAAAATCAGTAGAAAAGATCAAATCATTGACTTGCACAAGGACATTCTCAACTATACCTTTGGGATAAGCATTAGATCTGTCAGCCAGCTGTATTACAATACCAGTTTTACTCAAAGGTTCAAGTGATAAAGTAGCATATATAGAATATGGCATGACGTTTATAGAAGCTCCTAAGTCTAACATGGCTTTTTCAAATCTGGTGCTACCTATCGTGCACGGAATAGTGAACATACCCGAATTCTGGGCACTTAGTAGGTAGCTTTCTTTGAATGACTGCTGAGACATTTTCCTCTACCCTTACCTTTTTATATTTTTTAATTTCCTGCTTCCTCTTGTGTGTACACAGTTCTTTCAAAAATTTTGCGTAACGAGGTACTTGTTTAATAGCATCTAACAATGGAATATTTACCTCGCATTTACGAAAAGTTTCATACAAATCTGAATTTTTCTCATATTTTCTGTTTTCTGTTAAAGCAAGAGGGAAAAAAGGTACAGGTTTATATTCAGAGAGAGGGGGAAATTTACGCTTAGGTACATCTTTGTCATTCAGAACACTGCAGTCTACTTTTTCTTTTTCCTTATCTGCATTATCTTGATCTTGTGGTGTAGGCACTGTCTTTTCTGAATTTTCTATCTCTTTACCATTCCTCAAAGTGATTGCACTCGCATTTTCTTTTGGGTTCACCACTGTTTGAGAGGGTAATTTTCCAGAACTTTGCGCTTCTAATCGACTGATTGCAGTTGCCATTTGTCCCACTTGCGTACCCAAATTCTGAAAACTTGCCCTTGTTTCCTGTTAAAAATTTAAAGTGTTAGTGGCAAGTGATTTAACAATATCTTCTAAAGATATACTAGGGTTAGAAGATTGGCCCCTCCTGTTGCCTATTGGGATACGATGGTTTGTACTTTTGCTGATTTGGAAAAGCTTGAGGTACGGGTTGACTTGCTTGAGGTATGGGTTGACTTGCTTGTGGATTCTCGTAGCTGAAGTTAGGATGATCCCTCCACCCAGGATTATATGTATTTGAAAAGGGATCATATTTCCTTTGTTGTTGCCCAGGAAATCCTCCTGCTGTATAGGCATGCTCAACGGATTCCTCTTGGAAAGTTGGGCACATATCCGTCGGATGTCCTACTACCGCACAAATTCCGCAAGCTTTCACCTGTTGTGTGTTACTTGCACCCATTTGAGGAACAAGAGAAGTTAAACTCACAAGTTGTTGTTCAATAGCAGAAATTTGTACCTCACTAGTATTCCTAGGTGAAGAATCAAGTCTAGTGCCAAATTGTTGAGAGTTGGCTGCCATATTCGCGATTAGATTTCTTGCAACCTCGGGAGTCTTATCCACCAACACTCCGCCACTAGCAGCATCAATCATGCTTCTATCGGTGCAACTGAGACCTTCATAAAAATACTGGATGAGAAGCTGATCACTAATTTGGTGATGAGGGCAACTTCTACACAGTATCTTGAAACGTTCCCAATACTCATGTCGGGATTCTCCGTTGTTCTGCCTCACACCACAAATTGACTTCTGAATGTTGGCTGCCCTTGAAGCGGGAAAATATTTCTCTAAAAATAATCTTTTAATTTCTTCCCACGTGGTGATACTTTCGGAGGGTAGATAGTAAAGCCAATCCTTAGCTGAAGCTTTCAGAGAAAATGGAAAGGCCTTTGGCTTGATATGCTCTTCGATCACTCCGGTAGGTTTCATACTCGTGCATACCACATGGAATTCCTTCAAGTGTTTGTGGGGATCTTCACCTGCCAAACCATGAAAAGAAGGTAGAAGATGTATTAATCCAGATTTCAATTCAAAGTGAGTAGTAGTATCAAGATTAGAGAAAGTTATGCTTAAGGGTTGTTGGTTCAAATCAGGAGCTTAAAGCTCTTTCAGGGTTCGATTTGCGGCCATGGCTTCCTTTTCTGCACGATTCGCCCGAGCTTCCTTCCTTAATCTCTGAATGGTTCTCTCTATCTCTGGATCATACTTTAAATCACCTTGATTAGTAGATCGAGTTTCGGGCATAAATAATCAAGGAAATTCAAATTACCTATAAGAAATAAAAAAAATGAAATAAAATAAGGATCACAAAAATATAAAAATAAACTAAAATCAGTCCCTGAAAACGGCACCAAAATTTGGTTTGTTGTCGCAGACAGCCAAAAATAAAACCTTACTGCGAAGAATAATTATGTAGTAGTGCAAGCAAGAGTCGATCCCACATAGACTGATTAATCTATTTTTCTACTTTGTATTCCAAAAGAAGGGGTTTTTGATTGTTAATTAAAATAAACTAATGTGTAAAATAATGTAATGAACTAAATCTGGAGAACAAACCTTGGATTAAGTCAACTTCTACCTTAGAAATATACACTGATCATTGACTCAAGCATACACAATTAATGCTTTGAATATTTATCGTTAAAATTAATTCACCATTCAGAATTATTCCATGTCTTTCCTTAATTTTAGTTAGATAGAAACAAGCGATCTATAAAATCCTATCTACTAAATAACTTCAGACAAGCGCTAAAAGTTTAATCTAGTAGAAGCTTTAAGAATCAGAAAAATCGATGAAGCTGAACAACACAAGCACTAGCGGTTGTATTTAATTCATATGAATATTCTCCCTAAGATATAATAATCTCGTGATCTGCAGTCAATTATTAATCTTAGTTACTTCACAAATTAGAGTGACCAAACAATTACGAATTTGATGTCTAATTTAGCAGTAGATTTCAATGAACAATAAACTAGTATGCATCCTAGCAATTAATCAAATCAATCATATAATTCAAGCACAGGAGAATAATCAATACTCACAATATTAATTGAACAAATAAAATTAATTAGATCTCACAGTGTAATAATCTAAGGCTTCCGTCTCCTTAATCCAAGAACAAGAGTTTAGCCATACTTGGCCATCGAATCAACAAAGAATTATGGAGAGAAAAATATTTTTCTTAATTGAATGAATACAAGATTAGATATATATCCCTTCTAAGCTAATTCAAGCCTCTTGTAATAGCCTTCAAAACCTAGAATTCCATTATACCCTAGCTGCTGTGCCAATCCTCTTCACAAAAGGAAATTGCTGGCCATGTTCTGCCTCCCTGCTGGGGCAGGCTGTTGACTGCTATCCAAGCTGCTGGGTCGAGAGCCCTCTAGACCCAACCAGTGACCATCCTCGCTGGGGCGGGTCCTCCAAGTGTAAAGCCCCGCTGGGGCTGGATAACTCTCTACCCATCCGGCTTATTCCCATAGCATGATATTCTATTTTCCTTTTGCTAGCTGCTGCACCGTTAGCTACTAGGACAACAAACCGTGGCCCACACATATAAATTGATTAACCTTCCTTGCATACTACCCACGTGCTAACCAATTGCCATTGACCAAGTGAATTGCATGAAAGGCTTTGTATAGCGTGGCCCACATATGACTAGGCAAACATGATAATGATTTACATGGATTTCCCTTGCATGAATGAGCTGCTCCTTTTAACATGAATCACCAAATCCATTCGTATGCATGCAATTTCCTTATTGGATTTAAAATCCCCCAAACTTATTCCTTTATCATCATTTCAGCCCTTTTAGCTCTAATTCCTCCTGAAATTAATAAATATCTTAATAAGTCCATATACACTATAAAACATGTAATAAACTAAATATAAAAGAATAAAAATAAATGAATATTATGTACTTATCAATATTTATATGACGGCGCAATCATAGGTTGACCTCATAACAGAATAATTGTCGGATATAGAAAGCGACAGAAGTAACTTTTTTATAAAAATAACGGTAAAACTTTTACCATTAAACTGTTGAAATACCCGGTGATAAAAGTACAGTAATACGCATTGTGGCACAGTAGCACACGGTATTGCACAATATTTTTAATTATTGATTTTTACTTAAGAAGTCACTCGTTCAATAATTGTCACAATAATTACTGTTCAGTATTTTATATTATTGATTCAATAATTGCTACATTGATAATTGCATATTATTTTATATTATTAATTCAATAATTGTCACCGTAACCACTGCACAGTACTTCACATTATTAAATCAATAATTGTCACTCATATTATTGGAATAATATTATTAGATAATATTATTGGCAATGTCTAAAAAGTTCTGTCGAGAAAAGTGGTTAGATTTTATAATTGCGTGCCAGTAAGGATAAATTCTTATCGAAAAGTCCCCTCTTTCCTGGGAACGACCTGGTTGTCAATATTGTAATTCTGTAATATTAATTATGAATAATAATTGATTATTGATAAATATGATAAGTAAATATTTATTCAATTTTGATATAAATATAGGAAGTTTTAGCAAGAGACATTTGTTGAAAGTTAGCATTTTATCTTCTCCGATAAAATAATTCATTCAAATATATTATTATAATATTACATTATAATAGTATAATGTGATAATATAATAGTATAATTTTATAATTTAAATGGTAATATTAGTATAATAAATTTATGGTATAAAAAATAAAATGAGGTGGAAGAGAACAAATTGAATTTGAATTCTTTTTAATAATTATAAATGTTTTTAAATTAAAAACATGTGGTTGGTGGAGGTGTTCATGTTTGAATTGTGTCCTTTGAGGTGTGCTGCAAGGTTTTCAAAAGTGTAGTGCTAGAAAATCATTCGTGAGTATAGTTTGTTAATCTTGGTGTGCTGACATTTTTCTATAAATAAGGTGTTTAGTTAAGAAATGAAAATCACACCAGAATCAAAAAATTCTTTCTCTATACTATTGAGCGTATTTCTTGTGAGTATAAAGATATTTTGAGTGTTGATAATAGTGCAAGATTTTCTCAACATAATCTCCGATATTCCAGTCAGATTTAGTATTCCACTAAGGTAAAGGTTATTATTTTTCCCGTAAATGATGTTATTTTCTTTCAATATTTGTAAAGAATATTATTTTTTTTCATATTCCATATTATAAAAGTGATAATATTTCATTTCATATTCCTAAATTTAAACTTACTACGGTAAGTATTGCTTCTATAATTCCTGAAATGATTAAAAATTTCTTGAGTTTTGCGCTTCATCTAATATCATTTCACCGGAATATTGGTCTGAACTTTTTTATGAAATTTTTACCTTTCCATGTCGGGGTACTATTCATACATACGGTACTATTCATGAGTACTATTCACAATGAAATTAAATTTTCTTTTCTTTGTCCAAGTTATCTTTTATGGATCTTATTCTTGAAATTGGATCCATGTTTTGATCTTCATATTGACAACTTGAATATTCTTGAACTCTGGATAAATTGAATTATAAATCTCTAATATTTATCCTTGATCTCACTTGATTCATTCTTAATACCATTGTCATAATCCTCAAACTTAAATTGTGGTGAAAGTTATCTTTGGCCCGTAGTGCAAAGATGAATTGTTCATTGATCTTTGGCCCGTACTGCAAAGATGAACTGTTGATTGATAAATATATTTGGCCCGTAGTACAAAGATGGATAGGTGTTTGGCATGATCATGACCACTGGTGATACAAATAAATATCTTTGGTCCGTAGTGTAAAGATGAATTATTGGTTTGAAATATTTATTGATTGATGTTACAGGAATAAAATATTGACGATGGACTTTTAAATCATAGAAGATAGTAGACATCATTCTCTACTTAACTCTTCTAATGAATTGTTAATACCGTTGCAGTTGTTGATCTAAAACTTGTTGTCCATAATATTTTATCTGATTTATTAGAGGCTAACGATAATTTATTCTTCATTATCTTAGTCATAAGATTCTTTACTGGGCTAGTTGAGCTCACCCTTTTCTTTTATTATTCTCTTCAGAAAATTAGAATATAGCTGGGACTAGTCGGGGAATGGAGTGATGGTCCAGGATAGTGCTATAATAGTCATCACTATTTTGTAAAATAGTGTGATAATGATTTTAATAAGGACTTAATTTGAGCGTTTATTTTTTCTACATATATATGTATTGACGCTCATAGTTTGTATGGTCATATTTTGTACGACAATTTAATAGTTGTAATAGGAAGATTTGTATTTGAATTCTGTACCATGTATTTGGCGACTCAGAATGGGTTGTGTGGACCTATTTTGGGGGTGTCACACACAAGCTTTTAACATATCTTCTAATGTCGGGGATATGCTTTCACTTTGTCCATCAGTTTGAGGATGATATGTTGTGCTCATTCTCAACTGTGTTTCCATAATTTCTTACAAACTCTTCCAAAAATTTGATGTGAAACGCGGATCTCGGTCTGACACAATCGATACTGGAACACCGTGCCTTGAAATAATCTTTTTGACATATAATTTTGCCAACTGATCCAAATTAAACCTAATCTTGATCGACAAAAAATGAGCTGATTTGTCTGTCGATCTACGATAACCCATATTGCGTCATAACCTTTCTGAGTAGTTGGAAGACCTACCACAAAATTCATCGTAATATGCTCCCATTTCTATTCTGGTATCTCCAATGGTTGTAACAAATCACTTGACCTCTGATGTTTTTCTTTGACTTTCTGACATGTTAAGCAATTCGCAACACACTCAACAACTTCTCGCTTCATATTTGGCCACCAAAAGTGTTATTGAAGATCTTAGTACATTTTCGTGCTCCTTGGGTGAATTGAATATCTCGAACTATAAGCCTAATGCAAAATTTCTTCTCTAACTTCCGGTACTGGCGGAACCCAGATTTTTTCTTCAAATCTCAATAACCATTCGGTATCAATTTTGAATTTGACATCCTCCTCTTCCGACACTCTTTTCCTTATTTTCTCACACTCCTCATCCTGGAGTTGCGTTTCCTTTACTTTATCCAATAAGGTTGGATGAGTTTCCATCTGAAACAACTTTTCCTCCGACTCCTTCAAATATTTTACCTCTAACTCCAGCTTTGCCATTTCTTTTATGAGTTCTTCTTGAGCAGTTAACATTGATAACTTCTCCCGACCCTTCCTGCTTAAGGCGTCGGCAACCACATTAGCTTTTCCCAGATGGTAAAGAATTTCATAATCATAGTCCTTGATTAACTCTAACCATCGCCTTTGACGCATATTTAAATCTTTTTGTGTGAAGATATACTTCAGACTTTTATGGTCTGTATATATCTCACATTTCTCTCCATAGAGATAATGCCTCCATATCTTTAGGGCAAACATTACTGCAGCTAATTCTAGATCATTAGTGGGATACCCTTTCTCGTAATCTTTTAATTATCACGATGCATACGCAATGACCTTGTCATTTTGCATAAGCACACAACCTAGTCCCTTGTGCGATGCGTCGCTATACACCAAAAAATTCCCTGTATCATCTGGTAGAGATAACACATGTGTCATACTTAGCCTCTTGTTCAATTCTTGGAAACTTTCTTCGCATTTTTCTGTCCAGATGAACTTCACTGATTTCCTCGTCAAGTTAGTCAACGGACATGATTTCTTGGAAAAATTCTGAATAAACCTTCGATAATAATTTGCCAATCCTAAGAAACTCCTCACTTCTGACAGTATTTTTGGCTGATCCCAATTCATTACAGCTTCTACCTTTGATAGATCTACCAAAATTTTGTCCTTATCAATTATGTGACCCAAAAATTGCACACGCTCCAACCAAAATTCGCATTTTGAGAATTTTGCGTACAACTTCTCTCTCCTTAATGATTCTAACGTTAATCTCAAATGTTCCGCATGCTCTTCCCAGGTTTTAGAATAAATAAATATGTCATCGATGAACATTAACACAAATTTATCCAATAATGGTTTAAATACCCTATTCATTAAGTCCATAAACGTTGTAGGTGCGTTTGTTAAACCAAACGACATCACCAGAAACTCGTAATGACCATATCGAGTTCTGAACGCCGTCTTCGGAATATATATCCTTCTTTCTGACCTTCAACTGATGATACCCACTTCGTAAGTATATATTCGAGAAATATTTTGCTCCTTTTAATTAATCATAAAAATCGTCAATCCTTGGCAACGGATACCTATTCTTGATAGTGACTTTGTTCAACTCCCTATAATCAATACAAAGTCGCATTGATCCATCCTTCTTCTTGAAGAACAACATTGGGGCACCCCATGACGATACGCTCGGCTGGATATACTTCTTATCCAATAATTTTTACAACTGCACCATTAACTCCTTCATCTCCATTGGAGCCATTCTGTACGGGGCTTTCGATATAGGGGCAGTCCTGGGCGCTAAATCGATCACGAATTTAATTTCTTTATCTGGCTGAAGTCCTGACAAATCGTTCGAAAAGACGTCCACAAATTCTTTAACAACCAGTATTTCCTACAGCTTCGCACCCACCTTTCGAGTATCAACTATGTAGGCTAAATATCCCACACACCCTTTTCTTAACAACTTATTGGTCTGCATCATCATCAGACTACTCGATTGTCTAGGCGACCTGCTACTGAAAAACACTACCTTTGACTTCTTCAGAGTCATAAGGTTTACACATTTTCTTTGATAGTAAATTATTGTACCATGGTTAAACAACCAATCCATTCCTAGGATAACATCAAACTCCCCAAGTAGAATTGGAATTAAATCCACCGACATCACATGACCCGTAATATCTATACGAAAATTTATGTGTACAAACTTAACATGAATCACTTCTCTATTCGCAATTTCTATATTCAGAGGGTAGTCTAACTCTTGAGGCAAATCAAATTTTCTAGCAAATTCATCGGATATGAATGAACAAGTAGCACCTGAATCAAATAATACATAAGCATTTAGATCATTGATCGGAATGATACCTGACACCACGTACTTAGATTGCACAAAATCTTGCACCGTCATATTGAATGTTCGAGCAGTTGGTCGAGTCGGCTGCGCTAGTCCAGTGACGGTCAGCTTGCCACTACCGTTATTCTCTCTACCTCCGCTCTGCTCTTCTGCCACCTTCTTTGGGCAATCACGAGCTAAGTTATCCTTCGACCCGCAAGTGAAACATGCTCCCTTCTTTGGACTAGGGCAATTCGAAGCGATATGGCCCTTCAAACTATAATTACTTCAAATCACAATTGAAGCATACCCTCTTACCCTTCAAGCAAATGCATGCGTGATTCTTACCACAGTTACCACATGCCTCCGCTGTCTTCTTATGATTTCCTTGCTGATTCCAGTGGTGATACTGTGGTTCCACTTCTTTTTCGGTGCATAGCCACTATGGCTACCACCTGCCTTATTTTCATTTTCACCCTTCTTTTTCTTCTGCTCCTGGTTGTATTTTTTCAATGCATCACTTCCCCCTTCTGCGATGATCGCCTTTTCCAACACTGGCGTGAACGACTACAGTTAAAACATCAAGAATCGACTGTACAGCCAGGGCTTCAGTCCCTGTTTAAATCTTCTCAACTTCCTCTCGTAAATGTTGACTTGGTATGGTAAAAATCATGACAACTCGTTAAATCTTGCGACGTATTCAGACACAATCATAGTTTCTTGTTTGAGTTCTAAAAATTGCACCTCCATTTGGTTCTTCATGCTTGGTGGATAATAGGTTTCAAAAAAAATCTCTTTAAATCTTTCCCACGAAATAATTCCTTGACCCTCTTGATACTTATTAGCTTGCCACCAAAAACCCAATTATGCTTTCAGCATAAAAGTAGCGAAGGCAGTCTTTTGATCCTATGCAACCTTAGCGACCTCAATCACCTTGTCCATCTCCAAAACCCATGTCTGAGATTTAATCGAATTGGTAGTCCCTCGAAACTCTGAAGGTCCTACAACTTTAAAATCTTTGAATGTCGTGGCCTGAGTTATAGTTTGATTCATAAGTGCGCCCATTAGTAGATTCACAAACTGCTGCATCGGTTTAACGTCGGTTTCTCCGTTACCATTAGTAGACCCCTTGGGGGTTGGTGATCGCGACTGTCTCTTTCTCGGTGGCATCTTACTGTTTAAAATTTATGATATTAGATCCTTATTCATTTATTAAAACATTTAAGGCTTATCTTAAAAACTTTTAAATAACAAATAACATATCTAATAAACACTGATATTTATTTATTTATTGCTTTAGAGCATAACAATAATAGCATAACTGTTAATTACATCATCTATCATGTAATAGCAAAATTCCAGGATTACATCATCATCATATCCCATTATTTATTTCAAAAGTTGGGATTTACATCTTATTAATAACCTCATAATTATTTATCATATTATTAATTTTCTCGCAGCCTACAAAGACATTCCACGTCGCACAACATCTTTACGCTCTTGCTCCATGATACGTATCATCGTTCTGCGATCCATAACGTACCAAGGATAATCTTCAAATTGCACAGGATAGTGGAAGACTTGATCCTGAGCTCTATCAACTGCTGTGTGAAAAGTGTAATCCATCTCATCCATCTTGGCTTTCTTTGGCTGAACTTCTCCTTCAACATGATGTACGCGTTGAGCAGCCCTCATTCATGCGTCTTCAGCTTTCGATCGCTTAGCTGAATCCTCCATTAAGTCATCCTGCAGATTCTCATTCGCAACCACTAACTGTCCTCTCTGATACTCAGACTGAGCTAACTTCTGCTCAAGTTCTGCAACCCGTACGGTGAGTGTGACGCCCCCAAATTCCAGGACCGTCACGGGGTCTCTCGAATTCGGTTCATCACGTGCTCATGGTAATACATCACGATAATAATAACTAAATATCACACGATCACAGCAAAAAATCTATTCTAGAATAATTTACAATGATTTATTATAATTATTCCCCCAAGTCTCGCAACCTACAGTACTTAATAGATTACATAATAATATCAATTAACGACTTATTACATAACCTAACTTAAGCTTAAATATAATTAAATACAGTCTTACTACATCATCTTAATACAACATTAAAATATTTAAAAACATAAAAGAGACAAGCTAGTTGGTAGCCTTGCCCTTGCCCTTATCAACGCCCGAAGGTTCACCATGCTCTGCCTTAACTGAAATGTTTTAAGGAAAGCAAGAATGAGCACAAATTGCCCAGCAAGTAATATACAATAAGGGTTTGTAATATAATTCTCAATTCTTAAAAAGGTATAACAAGGTTTGATAGTTCAAGGATAACAAGAATATCAACAGTTCTCAATAACAGTCACTAAGGACAGAATAATATCAATATGATTCAATAATACGTCAGTTCAAGATTTCAAATAACTGAATACTGAGCAGTCACTAAGGACTATGAACTTCTACTAGAATTGACAGTAATAAACTGAAAATCCAATAAAAACAGGTACAACAGGTGATCAGCCTAAAGTACCATCGTTATGCATAACAATCAATCATACTCAAGTGTGCACGTCGGTTCTCCGACAATTATATATTCCCTTCAAAGAAGGTTGTTCTTCTCAGTCAAATACAAGATCCCGCACCAATTAATTAGCTTGGGTAGCTTTTCAATAATATAAGTCTAGCCGAATCAAATGGCATAGACACTTTCACAATATTCAAGAACAATACTAAGTTCAACGTGAATAATAGCTTTAATGAAATAAGAGTTCAAGTATGCTAATTCAATTCAAACGATTAAGTAGGGAACTAGTTCGCAATATACAAAGATAGAATACTTGCACAGTAAAAGAGTGTAAGTAAGAGAACTTGCAAAATCATAGATTTCCTTGCATAAAGTAAATACGTCGGTTAGGATACTTGCCTTTAGCGTAGTTTATCCACGTTAAGTAAATCAACACTTTCGAATTCCTATCGTAATACAATTACGTATATGATATTAATTAGTCATATAATCTTCACATTTTGTCTTCAAATATACTATCAACACGTTAGCTAAGTTTTAACCTAGCTACACAGTTATATAGAATATAAGTTCTATCTTTAACGTTCCTCCTTTAGAGTTTAAACATATTCTTATATCTTATAAGATCGCAATTAATGCTAAATATATTTCATTTTAGCAAGTTACGGCATTCTCTTGAGTTAACCGTCAAAATCGGGTTCAAATAACATCATATAATATCACGTAGCATGTATACGTGTTTAAAGATTACTTTCATGCTTGTATAACTTTTTCAAATCCAATCGTACATGGTATAGGTTCTTAAGTTAATACTTAAAGCCATTCAAGGACACGAACTCATATGGTCTAACATGCTCACTTTTTAAACACATAAGATTTTTATATAACTTGTATTAGGCATGCTCATGAGTACTCGTATCGCATATATGTAGCTAGCATTGTTATTATCTTGAAAACATGCTTCGTTTATGCTAAAATTTAATCACGGCAACTAATCATGGTATATATACATGCATGACACATGAATGAGTCTAAGAGTACTATCACATGTGTCCAAATTATCAGATTTTAACTCTCGTCATAACATACCAAAGTTTACGTTCAAAGCTTATACTTTGTTAGTTTAGTTCATTAATAAGGTCTATCATGTCCATACTTCCTTATGAAACCTATATATATAAGTTAACATGCTTTTCATGCATTTCAAGGCCCTATAAACATGCTCGAAAAGTCAGAATGTATACATGGTCTTTACATGTCAATATCAACCTTCAAAACTTGTATTTTTGTTAGATATGTTCAATAGTGAGGTCTAACATGCTCTTGTCATACTACGAACCATATATACATAAGTTAATATGTCTTTTATGCATCTCTACCTCATACCGACATGCCTTGAAAAATCAGAATATTAACATGCTTCATATATGTTAACGTTCGTTTAGGAAACTTTAAGTTCGTTTCCAAACTATATGTCGTTTGGTTAACCATGCATGCTAATATACTAAAACATGCTTACATTGCCTCATTAGGTTTATATATATGTATTAATCATGCTTCCATTCTTGTTTAAACAAAAATCAAACAATTAGTACATAACAGTTTTGTTGCAGAATGCAGAAAACTGCACACAGAGTCCGGCGCTGCGGCGCGGCAACAGCAGGCACAATCTGGCGCTGAGGCGCGGGCATAAAGCCTTGGGATTGGCGCTGCGGCGTGGGTGGCACTGCGGCGCGAACAATGGCACTGCGGCGTGGGGGCAGTTTCTGCAGTTCACACTACAGCCGAAACTGACCCAAAACCTCCCATTTCATCGATTTCAACATACCCAGATGCTATTAGACTTCTTTAACTTACTAACACACATATATATATATGCTTATATAACAGTCAATCGCCATTTATCAATTCCCAATTTCATGAACTCCAACCAATTTCACGAATTTGATGTTTTACAGAAATTGCAGAGCAAAAATGGAAATGAAAGTCAAGAAAGCTATATAGTGGTTTCATCATATATATATGTTCATATAACAACAATATAAGGGTCCTACAAACCAATTACGAACCAATTTGACATAATCAAGAATTTGAACTTTGACAGAAAACGAAAATGAATAACAAAGAAACTGTAATATACCTTCTGCTAGAATCTGAACTTGCTGCTACTCAAGGACACTGATATATATATATATATATATATATATATATATATATATATATATAACTCTTAACTTACTTAGCCCAAAATTCTCAGCAAATGAATTAGGAAGAGGATGGGTTATATTTATAGAAGAACTTATAATCCAGACAATGTTATTGCCTACCATTTTAAACTAACAGAAATTTGAATTGCAGGGAGGTTATTAGGGGGTTGGTAATGGTGGTTGAAATCCATCATGATAGCCACACCCTTCTTCATCATTTGCTAGCCTATGTTACTGAGTTTAAGGAAGAATAGGGGAGTAGGATAGCTTGTGTATTTCACGTGAAGGAGACAGTGACTCTCCCAGCAAAACAAACTCAGTCTTCTATACTACACTTAAATCATTATACACATATGTATTATACTACACTTAAATCATTATACACATATGTATTAAATACTTAGGCTATCTACACATATATATATATATTTATATATTTTGCACATATGTCTTTAATTGAAATGTCACACTATAATTCACATAATGTAGTAAGTGTGACTTATACACATATAATCCAGGTACATTTTTATCATACTGGTATAATTTTCTCGGATATAATCACATCACACTGTATCCTTTATTATTAAATTCTACTAATCAATAATTGTTTATCATATATTCATGATGTACTATTTTAATGTATACTTACCTACATATTGTCACATAGGCATAAACATGTAGCTTATATATTTCAATCAATATAATTGTTAATCTCCATAAAATTTAATTAACCCTTATATGATTAATTATCACTTTAATATAAATCTTATTATATTTATAAACACGTTGCTCATTATTATTATTATATTTCTTGCAATAATAATAATCACATATTATTAATCAATCACAGTTAATATTCCACAACAATTAATTAATATTCTACAATTAATATAGATTAACTGTTTGCTTAAACTAATATAATCATTCTCATATTACGTCACTGTGCCACACAAGGCTCCCAACGAGTTTATCGCAAACTCCATAATTTCTCAATTATTATAATTATTCAATCTTATATAATTGAATTAATTCATCTCATAACACAAAATCATTTATATTCAAATAAATTCTCGTTTCCATTAATATATTTATTTAATAATATATGAAAATTCACGGGTATTACAGTGAGATCCTGAACCATCGTCTCTCTTTGTTCTAAAGCGGTCTCATGCTCTGCTTCTCTCTCTTCTAACTCCACGACTCTATCCCGTAACTCGATATTTTGGTCATACACTTCATCGAACATCTCAGCTCCATAGATTTAAGTGGTATCTTTTCAGGATCCTCCTCTTCTTCCTCCTCTACCTCAATTTCCTCGGATTCCTCCTCCGGGTCAAACTCAGACTCATACTCAGAGCCTACAACTGTAATCAACAATGGGGATGACTCTCTCGGCACTAACTGCTCTCAGACTGTATGAATGTCTCGCAGGTCCTCCTCCCTAGCCTGGCTAGGTTCTCTTATATCAGTCATCCTAAAATCATCATTTTAAATTTTAATTACTACTCGTGAAATCTCAAGTTTATTAATAACATGTAAGCACATAAGTCATTTTATTATTTAATTTTTAATGAATTTCCTTAATTCATTCCTTAGAACTCGATAAGAGTTTTTATCACCACTATATTTTTGATTTTCTGAAAGGCTATTTCCTAAGGTTTCCCTACCTAAGGTTCATAACCTACAGCTTTGATACCAACTTGTGACACCCCCAAATTCGGGTACCTCAATCCCACATATTTGGTGCTCACGATCCATCACATATATCATCTAACTATAGGATAATAAATTTATAATCAACAAACCTTATAAAAAGGTTACATAATTAAACGAAATCCCAGTTCAACTAACCTTTAATTATTACATCATAATAGCGAAATAAATAAAACATAATAGGTCTATTACGTAAGCTTCACGAATAAAAGATAAGATAAACATCATTATCTACTTAGGCATCTTGCCCTTTCCTTTGCTCGTAGACGGCTCCTCAGGTTTTTCGACCTTCGCTGAAATATTTTATGTAAAAGTGAGCAAAACAATTTTCTCACAAGTAGAACAATATACAATAACAGTATATGAATGAACAAATGATTTAAGCTTCAAATGAATAATATATTTTTTAATGAAATCATCGTTAAGTCAAGAACTGTGAGTTCGATAGAATAATTGACTTTAAAATAAATCTTTAGATATCAAGATCAAAGATGAATACTGAGGGTCACAAGACCATGAACTATATCTTATGTTATCAATTATTTCTAATGTAACATTTAGCATTCAAAAGACTATATGGACCATCCATCTCGTACTCCAAGTGATCAGCCCTTCATACTATGTATTATACACAAATATGTCATCGCTATTGCATAGCTCGGAATTATAGTTTCCGATAACATATTCCCCTATTATAGGGTTGTTCATCTCATTCTTTAACATTAAGATTTGCGCCAAAGACAATTTGGTTTGGAATAGCTTCAAATAAATTTTAGATATTTAGAACGCTCATCAACTATGGACTAGTCAAAACAAAAAGGGTTCGATAATCATTTAAGAGTTTGATAACAACATAATCTCGAATAACACTGAATAAGTAAGTCATGATTCAACAAGAAATGAAATCACAATGATTCATAAATGAACGAGTGACATTTATTAAAGTAATACTTTCAAAAGAACTGGAAAACTTGCTCAAAACATAAGCATTATACAAATTAAGAAACTTTGCTAAGTATGAACGCATAAGCAAAGGTTAGGAAACTTGCCTTGCGCATTTGCTACACAATTATAGAATACTTCCTTTAAATATCCTACACATTTTAGTCACAATAACACATTGATTAGCTACAATATCATACTCACTAATCACTTACATTAATCTCATTCTACGAATCATCATCCTTCGATTATCACATTACATCTTTTATGTAATTACAATATGTTATTATATCTTGTTAAATGTTTTAAGCTTCATTATATTCATTAGAATAGGTTAGGAAAACTTCTCCCAGACTAAACAAACAAGAACTCATTTCTGGGTTTGTTCTGCATCAAGCACGGTCGCGCCCTAATTACTCTTGTTCACTGCGCGGCAGCGCCCTAGCGCGCGGCGGCGCTCCATTTGTTCTTTATTCTAGCGCGACCGCGATGGAACTTAGAATCAGTTTCTGCAATTCGCGATTCGGCCTTACTTCTAACCCAAAATTCCTAATTTCTTCACCCAAAATTCAAATCAACCAATTTCAGATGCTATAAACTTAAACAACATAAAATCATACATCTACAGAACCATCCTAACATCTTAAACAACCACAACAACCAATTTTAAGGATTTAAATTCCATGTTTATGCTTGTTTTTGATATTTTAACATATTATACATAATCAACCATCCCGAATTTATTTTTCAACCATTTTGATTCATTCCAAATGCATTGTTTTCGTATCTCAGAGTATTATAGCAAGCAACCATTAATTTACAACCTAAAGCATGGATTCACAACCAATTGTGCCTCTAAAACATACCATAATATACATATTAAAACAAAAGTCTAATTCTTCCTCTTTTATGCAAAAACACGATGTCATTAGTGAGTCATTATCGACGGGGCATTGTCGATGGACAGACTGTTAAAGCAAATGGGCACGCCGTCACTAGTGAGTCATTATCGATGGGGCATTGTCGATCGGGATGCCGTCGAGAATAAGTAAGCTTTTAAATAAAATCATCGTCCGCGACGGCAACGACTCCTTTTATTTCCCTCTCTGATATTTATCTTTCCCTCTTAAATTCGCTCATTTGCTCTTTTACTTTTCCACTTAATTCTCAAATTTGTTCTATTGATTCTCTAATTTGGTCAATAAATTTTGCCATTTTCCTTTATTTGACCCACAATCCTCTCATCCCTGTTGCAACTCCTCCTTTATCCTAGCTCCCCGCTGCAATCGCCCGCCATTCGGACCTCTGCCACTGTTTTACGGTTGGTTTTCCAACACTTTCTGGAACCCAGAGGTATCATCAACTTCTTTTTTCCTTTAGAGAAAAATTGTTCTTGCTGTTTAGTCCTAAATTATAGATCCTAAAATCATTCCGTTTTAAGATTGAAGATTGAAATCTTTTAAAGGAATATTTCGAAGTAGTGTAGTTGATTTTAAATTTCTAGTTCTCTAACTTTGTGCAACTTGAATGATATTTAGAGAAAAAAATGTCATTTAGAGAAAAGGGATTCTTCTGCACAAAGAAAATAATGACAATTATTGGGCTTACATTTATGTAATTATTGGGATTCCTTATGTGGCCTCTACTATCTATGTAATTATTGGGCTTACATATTGTATTAATTTATTACTTTATTTATGGGTTTGGTAATTAATTATGTGGCCCATAAATAATATTACTAATAGTTTTTGGCATAATGGGCCCTAGAGTTTCATAATCTTGATAAATGATTTTGACCCTTAGCTATCTAATAAATAAAATAGTTAGGGTTTGGTCCCAGTTATCGTCTCAAGAACTTTATACACACCTATACATCTATCCAAAGATTGAGAGAGACAATTGAAGACCTTCACCCTTACGAGCATTGGAAGCTTTATACATACAAGATGTCTTATCTCAATTCATGTAAGTACCTAATTGTTTATTTGATTTTATTCTATGCAATAGCATGTTCCGTTATAATTTATTTAACATATGATATCAAGAGCTAAGGTTACGCTATTGTATAGAATAAATTAATTATGTTGTTATGCTAAAAATTTTAATTACGCATAACCTATTTATTAGAATAATATAAAATTATTCGGTATTTTCATGAATTTTCGAAAGTAACGTCAAGATTGAAAATAGTCATGTTACTGCCGAAATTAAAATAGTCAAACTTTAATGAATTTCCTAAAGATTAAATGTTTGCTTCTGCGTAAGATTCATAGTACTACTATGAATATTGTCCATAGTTTGTTGAGAATGGACGTTTATGTCCTTTTTTGTCAAACATTATTACATCATCCATGACAAAATCTTTTGAATGAGCCTCCTGTCAATTCAATTTCTACATCATTTGAAAAATTATATTCTATAAGTTTAATGTAATGTCTAGTTGATTCCACTAGAGAATGAATATATATATATATATATATATATATATATATATATATATATGCACAGTTCATATATATGCACTGTTCCTTTCCGATATATCATATCAATTTGGCATGTATTTAGTTTGGAATTTATGTGAATATTTTATAATCAATTCATGTTCATAACTATATATTTTAATTTAGATTCTAGAACATGATATGATATATTATTAATTAGGGTTTTAAATTGTTACATGTAAATTATAAATACTGTTAATTTTCAAACTTAATTAATATGTTGTTTAAGGAAAATTGAGTTTGATCATAATAATTTACATGTATGCGTGACTCTTTTATTATTAAAATTAATAATCAACCCAACGGAGGGTTATTAATTGAAACAATTAAAGATTAAGAAAAGTCACATAAAGTTACATTTAATAAATAAATATTTTAATTTTATCCAACGGAAAATTAGAATTAAAATTTATTAAATGGAATTTTATTGCATAAGTAACATGTTTATTTCGTTTCTACCCAACGGTGATGCGTGGATAAATGTGCTGTGCATTATTTTATGGAGATGTTATTAGCATATTATTAATTGGACCAACGAAAGATTGATAATTATGCACCAACGTCTCATTAAAATCTATTTTGGTGTTGTAAATAGATTTTATGTAACTAACTGTTTACCCTACAGTTGGTTTTATTATGATTAATTATCAATTATTATTATACATTGTGGATTTCTTTTAGTTTTTTTGTAAGCATGCTTATGAACTTGATTATGTTTCAGCATTGACTCCAACTAGTATTTTTGCTTATGTTGCTCATTTAACTACCACTAGATCTCATAAGAAGAATGCTCATAAAAATAGCAAAGGTTTTAAGAATAAGAATAAGCATAATTTCTACTAAGACAAATAAGGTAAATTATTCAGGTAACAACTTTGATGCATGTCCTAAATGTCACTTCTGTAAGAAGCAATGACATATTAAGAAAGAATGCCCTAAATTAAGAGAATGGCTTGAAAAGAAAGGTATATCGTCCTTCAATTATGTAACTTATGAATCCTTTTTAATTGATGTTCCTTCTAATACATGGTGGCTTGACACTGGTGCTATGGTTCACATTACTAATTCATTGCAAGGATTCCTTTCAAAGAAAACACTCCAAATAGGGGAAAGAACCATTAAAGTTAGTAATGGAGAGTCTATACAAGTTGAAGTTGTAGGAACTCTCCCTTTAGTTTTGGAAAGTGGTTTCACCTTGTATTTATATGATACTCTTTATGTTCCCAGTATGACACGGAATTTAATTTATGTATCTAAACTTGACGTTGATGGATTTTCGTTTAAGTTTGGGAATAATAAAATAATAATATATCATTACTCTCATGTTATTGGTTCTGGCTCTTTAGAGGGAAACCTCTATAAGATAAATTTGGATAATGTCTTTGCTGAATCCTTATTAACAATGAATGTGACAGAAAATACCTTTAAAAGTGAAAATAAGAGAAAACTAGATAATGAGAATTCTTCAAAAATTGTGGCATAAACGCTTAGGCCATATTTCAAAAGACAGAATGCAACGTCTTATAAAGGATGAAATTCTTCATTCACTAAATTTTTCTGATTTTGACCATTGTATTGAATGTATAAAAGAAACATTTGTGAAAGGTAATAAGAAAGGAGCCACTAGAAGTGGTGCACTACTTGAGGTGATTTACACTGATATATGTCAACCATTTTCTCCAGGAATTGGGGGACATAAATCTTTCATTACGTTTATTGATTACTATTCTCGTTATACTTATATCTACTTGATTAATGAGAAATCTGAATCACTAAATATGTTAAAAAATTTCACGGCTGAAGTTGAAAATCAACTTGACCGAAAAATTAAAGTAGTGAGATCAAATAGAGGCGGAGAGTATTATGGTAAACACTCCGATACAGGTTATAGTCCTGGCCCATTTGCCTTATTTTGTCAAGAAAATGAAATCGTCACTCAGTATACAATGCCTGGTACACCATAGCAGAATGGTGTAGCTGAGAGATGAAATCGTACCCTTATGGATATGGTACGTAGTATGTTATGCAATTCCAACTTACCGATATTTTTGTGGACTGAGGCATTAAAGACAGCTGTTCATATTTTAAATTGGGTTCCTAGCAAATCTGTCCCTAACACTCTTTATGAAATTTGGACAGGTAGGAAACCTAGTTTAAAATACTTACGGGTGTGGGGCTGTCCAGCCGAGGCTAAGATTTTTAATCCACAAATAAAGAAACTTAACTCTAAAACCATTAGTTGCCATTTCATTGGATATCCTGATAGATCTAAGGGTTTTCGATTTTACTGTCCCTCTCATACCACTAGAATTGTTGAGACTAGGCATGCAGAGTTTTTAGAGAATGGTGATTTAAGTGGGAGTGGTGAGCCTAAAAAAATTGATCTTGAAGAAAACAGGTTTTATGTTCCTAATCCTGTAATTCAAGAGGGTGAGGCACAACAACCTCTTATTGAGGCGAATGATGCCCCTGAGATAGCTGAGCCACCACCTAATGTTAAACCCCACATTATTGAAAATTATATTCCTGAAATTGTGCATCCTTTACGTAGGTCCAAAAGACCTAGAAAGCCTGTTAGTTTTTATGATTTTATAACCTATCTTAACGAGATTGACTATGATTCAAGTAAGATTAATGATCCTATCTCCTTTAAAGAGGTCATTACGAGTGCTCAATCAACTCAATGGCTTGAAGCCATGAATGATGAGTTGAAATCAATGGAGCTTAATAACGTTTGGGATCTTGAAGAATTACCAAAAGGTATTAAACCTGTTGGTTGCAAGTGGGTCTATAAGACCAAATTAGATCCTAAAGGAAACGTTGAAAGGTATAAAGCTCGATTGGTTGCTAAGGGTTTCACTCAAAAGGAAGGTGTGGATTATAATGAAACTTTCTCTCCAGTATCCAGAAAAGATTCATTTAGAATAGTCATGGCTTTAGTAGCTCATTATGATTTAGAGTTACATCAGATGGATGTTAAAACTGCATTCCTTAATGGTAACTTGCATGAGAATGTCTATATGACACAACCAAAAGGTTTTTTGGTTAAAGGCAAGGAACATATAGTATGTAGACTTAAGAAGTCCATATATGGGTTAAAACAGACTTCTCGACAATGGTATCTTAAGTTTCACGAGGTGATGAGTACTTTTGATTTTAAGAAAAATATAGTGGATCAATGCATATACTTGAAGGTCAGTGGGAGTAAATTTGTTATTCTTATTTTGTATGTTGATGATATACTACTAGCAAGTAATAACTTAGACATGTTGCATGAGACCAAACGTTTTATTTCTGGAAATTTTGATATGAAGGATCTCGGTGAAGCCTCTTATGTTATAGGTATTGAAATTCATCGAGATAAGTCTCGCGGGATATTAGGATTGTCCCAAAGAGCTTATATTGACAAAGTTCTTAACAAATACAACATGCAAAATTGCTCCCCTACTGTCACCCTTGTTGTTAAGGGTGACAAATTTGGCTCATATCAATGCCCTAAGAATAAACTTGAACGTGATCAAATGAATCTTATTCCCTATGCATCTGTGGTTGGGAGTCTTATGTATGCTCAAGTTTGTACACGTCCAGATATAGCGTATGTAACTGGCATGCTTGGACGTTACTAGTCAAATCCAGGTTTGGATCACTGGAAAGCAACCAAAAAGGTTTTACGCTACTTACAGGGCACTAAGGATTTTATGCTTACATTCAGAAAACAGATAACCTTGAAGTTGTTGGTTATTCTGATTCTGATTTTGCTAAGTGTAAAGACGAAAAGAAATCTACATCAGGGTACATCTTTATACTTTCGGAAGGCCCTATTTTGTGGAGAAATCATAAGCAGAAGTTAACTACCACTTCCATGATGATGACATAATATGTGACTTGTTATCATGCTACTTGTCACGCCGTATTATTGAGGAATCTTATTTCATGACTTAAAGTTATAAATTCCATTTCAAGGCCATTGAAAGTATTTTGTGATAATGATTCTCCTGTTAGTTTTTTCAACAACACCAGTTCGAGTGGTGCTGGACTATACCTCGACACTAAGTACTTATTTGTCAGGGAAAGAGTTGAAGACCAAAACGTTGTCATTAAGTATATTAGTATGCATGATATGTTAGCGGATCCACTTACGAAAGGCTTACCACCCAAGCTCTTTTTAGAGCATATTGCCGGCATGGGTTTAACTGGTAGTCTTAATTAGTGAGTTATTTTGATGTAAGACAACAATTTTGAGCTCGTTGTTTTGAACTTCACATTATGTTTATGGTTTGTTATTCTCTTTATTGTACACACTTGAGAATTTATGAGCAAATGGAACGATTATGTTTTGGACCATATGAATGAGTTTAATCTATTACCACTTTTGTAATCTCTATTCATACCTGTTATGCTTAATGTTAATATTTGTTCTAATAAAAGTACTAATTGTGTAACCAGTGGTGAAGCCACACAGGAAAAAAAAATTGTTTTATAATGTAAGGTAAATTTTAAAATTTTTAATTATTATATATAAATTGACCCCACTAAAATTTTATAAATTTTCTATTATACGGGGTCAAATTGAAAATTTATAACTTTGTCAATCAAATTTTAACCACACATGACTTATATCCTCTCAATATATGTACATCTCTCTATAATATTTTAAACTAAATAATAATCTAATTTATATTATTTTTAAAAATAAATAATGAATTACTTACTTATAGACAGTAGTGATTAAAAAAGTCTATTATGAGTCAATATAGTGTATACATACCATATATTATTACTTATTATATTTTCATTGTAACATAGTGTGTGTATATATATGTGACCCGAAAGTATAAAGTATTAAAAAAAATTGGCTCGGGGGCGCTGCCCCTGAACCCCCGCCAAATTATTTGTAGCTCAGTAATAATTTTGACCCCACTGTCAAAACTTTCTGACTTCGCCACTGTGTGTAACTAATGGGAATCTTGTGTTAATAGTGACACAACGATTGTATTAATTCGCATTGGTATTTTTTATTTGAATAGAATGTAGAAATTAAATTAATACTTGGCCAAATTAATGATTATAAGCATTATGTTTTGTATATATAAATAGTATTTCGGCCAAGTGGGAGAATGTAGGAATATTTTATTCCTTATGTGGACTCTACTATTTATGTAATTATTGGGCTTATATATTGTATTAATTTATTACTTTATTTATGGGTTTGCTAATTAATTATGTGGCCCATAAATAATATTACTAATATTTTTTGGCATAATGGGCCCTAAGGTTAATCTTGATGGACGATTTTGACCCTTAGCTATCTAATAAATAAAACAGTTATGGTTTGGTCCCAGTTGTCGTCTCAATAACTTTATACACACCTATACATCCATCTTAAGATTGAGAGAGACAATTGAAGACCTTCATCCTTACGAGCAGCAGAAGCTTTATGCATACAAGATGTCTTCTCTCAATTCATGTAAGTACATAATTGTTTATTTGATTTTATTCTATGCAATAGCACGTTTCTTTATAATTTATTTAACAATTAGTACAAAGGAACTTGTACTAATTAAAAATGGATTAGAATCCAACATTTTGTCAGCATATAGTAGTTTGTTAAATTAAAAATGGCACTATATAATCTTATTTTGGAGATATCAAATAGCCTTATAAATGATAACAAATAGTTCATAATATTAAATAACGAACTAATTAGGATAAAGTAGTCTGTTAAATTAGTACAAAAAGTTATATATTGTATCCATCATTTTTACAAATAAATGTAGCCTAATAGTAAGAGACTTTCTTCTTTATGTTGGAAATTGATGTAGTGTGTATATAGAATATATATAAGTATGGTTAAATACACTTTTCCCTACTCTACTCGAGCTCGATTTACAAATGCACCATTGAACTGAAATTTTTTATGGTGTACTCATTGAACTACACGTTATTTACAAATATAAGAGGAGATGGTGAGAACAACTGAGCTGATGTTGATGATGCTACGGAGGGTGGGACCGGCGGTGACACTATAGATGGCGATGATGATGCTGGTGCTGGTGATGATCGAGGGATATAATTAGTTTATATTTATATTTGTACTTTCATGTATGTACTTATACAATTTTTGGGTTGTACAAACTAGGAATTTGTATCTAGTTAGGTTGATGGTTTATGTATCTAACTAAATTGATGAAAGTTTTCTGGTGATTACATTTTGTATATACTAACATTTTATACTTTATATATGTGATTACGTTGTCTATGTATTTGATTGTTGATAGCAAAAGATTTGATGTTTATTGATATGCGTTCGTGAAGAATTATATTTTTTTTAGTTTATAGCAAATACAATTATGTATATGTAAATGAACATGGGGTTTTGTAATTTTCTAATTTTTTTTGAAATTATCTTTAACGACTAGGTCATTAGCGACGGCCTGGCCGTTGCTAATGAGTAATAGCGCCGGCCGTAGCGACGGATAATCCGTCGCTAATGATCCTTTTAATAATAAAACTAAACACCCATTACCGACGAACCATCAGTCATTAGCGACGGATACCAATGATCTCAATACCGACGGGAGCACAGAAAGACGACCATTGAGGCGACAGGGTTGGCGACGAGAATTGTCGTTGCCAATGACCTCATTGTTGACGACAAAGTGGTCATTGGAGACGACAATACCCATCGGCAATGACCGTTTTTTTTGTAGTGAAAGTTATCTTTAGCCTTCAACAAAGATAAATTAGAGATTTAAAACAAACTAAACAACATAAGTTTTTAACAATAACTGCATCGAAATGAGCAATCCATTAGGAGAGTCAAATAGACAATAATATTTACTATCTCCCCCAATTAGAAATCCATCATCAAGACTATCAAATATAACACCAATGGTCATGATCATGTCAAACAATAGTTCATCATTACATCTAGACTCAATAGTTCATCTTTACATCTAGACTAAAGATAACTTTCACCATGTGTCTTTGTCACACAAGTTAAAAATATCCAATAACCATATTTTCTTTACACCCAAGCCAAAGATATTCATAACAACTTGAATCTTGATGGTTAGTACAAATAACAAAGAATAAACATAAATTATATGAATAATACAGTAATGAAAGAATATTAAAGATCTGCAATTTACTTATGTTTAAGAAATAATTTAATTTTTCCATAGTTCAATATATATAATCTCTAAATTATCAACACGATGTCCAAATATTGGAACGAGTTCAAGTTCAAGGGTATTGTCCAAGATTTATAGATAGGAAGTTTAACGGAAAGGTACATGGTACAAGGAATATATAACAGTCTAAAATGTTCACTATTCAAATAGAGAGTTCAAGTTAAAATGTTCATAGTCCAAATATAAAGTTTAAAGTCTAAAATGTTCACAATTCAAATATAAAAGTTAAAATTCAATAAGAAAGTTCAGGTCAAAAGATATTAGATAAAGCGCAAACTATTAAAAAAAAATTAACAATTTTTTATTTCGAAAAATTTCACCGTTTAATGTTAAAAGTTGTAGAAACGAATAATAATATTTTACCATAGTAAATTTAAATTTAAGAGTATGAAGAAAATGATATCCCTTACCTTAACACGTGACTAGATTCTGCTTCATATATAAGAGATCAACATGAGCAATCCTTGTACCAACACTCAAATATCCTTATCACACTCAAAGAAGTACTCTCACTAAAAAATATTTAGAAAGTGAGGGAAGAATAAGCAAGAAAGTTAAGCTAAGTCCTTATGTAAAACCCTATTTTATAGTCAAATCTTAGCCAATATCTACCACACATTAACTTTAACACACTTTTCACATTTCATGATTACCTTTAATCGACTACACATTATTTTATCACAATTTTCACATTTGAAGATTACCTTTAATCTACTGCACACAAATTTTGGCACAACTTTCACATTTTAAGATTACTTTTAATCTACCATATATAATTTTAGCACAACTAATTTCATGTTTTAAGATTACATTTTCTTTTCTATTCATAATTGTTATTATATTTGTCCATCTTATGTATTATTTAATTAATATATTAATACATAAATATTTATATATACAATGTTTTTTACCTAACATATTAATTAGTTTGTCTAACTTTTCAGTACCTACGACTTTTAAATACACAACTTTTCATTATTATCTGTTAACACCAAGTTTTGCCGGCGCGTCCAATCACCAAATCCACGCGCTTAAACCTGCACAATAACACGTCACAAACGAAGCTTGACGGCTTGGGCCGTCGGGTGATAGTTCCGGTGTGGGAATGAGTACAGGCTGGTTACAAGGTTTAACAATGGAGGCAATAGTATTTAGTGTTCAAGTGAGTATTATTTGTTACCTTTAGGTCAAGCCTTGTATTTATAGCCATTCCCACCGCCTTAGAGTCCATGTCCCAATCGGATTAGGACTCCTAAATATGGCAGTTACCATTGTTTGGGTCCAACTCAATCTCCTTTAAAAGTGCAAGTTGGTGGTTATCCTACCACTTGCCTTATAGGAGTTGGTTCATAAATGTGATTAGGGTTTGAGCCCTTAATCATTTAGACTCCTTATTGCTCCGGACTCCACCCAAGGAATGTCCTTCGGTATGGGCCTTATAAAGTGGTCTGGACTCCGGCCTGAAGGGCTCGGTAGTCTGATCCCGATTGTCACCAATCCAATCTAGACTCCGGCCCGAAGGGCTCGGTAGTCCGACCACAAACACCATCATGTTGGTTTGGGCTCCGGCTCAAAGGACTTGGACACCCGATCCCGAGCACTACAAAACCATGTTTGGCTTCGGCCCATTGGGCTCGATAAACCCTTCTCGGCCCAGGCCTTCAGTCCATATAGGGGTCGGTGGATTATATCCGAACATTACCCCCCAGTCTCTTATTATAACAATCATTTAATGAGAGACTTGAAAAGCCGTATGGGGAATCCATCCGACCTCTTAAATGCAATGCACGTTATCCAAGAAACGGGCCTCCCAACACGCCATCATTAGCCGTCCTTTGGAATTTGTGCAGCCCCTGTATAAATACCTCCACTTAGCCACAACCGTCACTTTTTACAGAATTTCTCCAACCCTCCCCTATTTTTCAAATTTCTCTGCAAGTGCGATTTCCGGCGAACAATCCACCATCACTGCCGTACCTCCGATTCAGGCTTTTTTGCCCTCAAACCTTACATTTCCAGTCATTTTCTGACTCAATGGCTGATTCCAGCATTCTTCTAGCATCCTCCACCACTGACCTGACTCTGATCGGCTCCGCCACCCCCATTTCTACCGATATTGCCGCAACCATCACTATCGGCAGCACAGATCTGGTGCCGGTCGACCTGCCGGAAGCTCTCACCGATGACACCGCCGACGGTACTGAAGGAAGAATTCGAGCCGTTTACCGATCTGAAGCTAATTTTTCTCATGTTAACACCAGATCCACCATCACTCCGTCCCAGCTCTCTGACATCCGAACCCTTTTTAACATTCCAAGGGAGTACAAACTTCGGGTGCCGGAAGCTGGTGAGAGAATGTACTGGCGCCCCGAAGGCAAATGGGTGGCCGTCCCGACCTATGCTCTGAAGTACGGGGTTTGCTTCCTGCTTCATGAGTTCATTGTCTCTTTCCTCTGCTTTGTGGGGATCGGATTTGTACAACTAGTGCCGAACTCGTATATCCACTTAGTCAGCTTTATTGCCATCTGTCAAGAACTGGGAATTACCCCGGGTCTTGACTTCTTCTTTGTCTTGTTTACCGTCGACAGGTCAAAAGAACCTGGCCTTCGGTAACTAAACCGTGTCTCCAGTCGGGCCACCTTCACCAAGACACCCTCCAGTAATAAGGGTTGGCACAATCAGTGGATCTTCATCAGGGGGACTGACCTCCAACTTCTCCAGAAACTGGGCCACCCCCGAAGACCTTATCGTGAAAGTGTCCACATTTCCAATAAACCGCAGGGACGAATTCAGAACTTTCTACCAGAAGAAGACCCTGTGGAGTCTGGCCGTCTGGACCGATGACGCCTGGCTATATAGGCATGGACGTAATTACTCTTTCCCGATCTCTTTCATTCTTCCATTTTGTTTCTGATATGCCTCGCTAATCTTCTGATGTGTTTGTCTATTTTTACAGTGACCATTTTTAAGCCTGAAGGGGCCGATGAGTCTCTAACCCCCCTTCCCATTCAGTTTGGCCCAATCCGCCTACCCCTCGAGGACGAAGCAGCCGAAGGGGAGACCATCCCAATTTTGGAGCTCTCTGTCGACTCCTCCCCTACCCATCCGAAGAATGCCTTAAAGATGTCTGCGGCTGAGAAGGTGGCTCTGCTGAAGAAGGGTAAGAAGAGGGTTCAGGCAAAGGCCCCCTCCAAGCCATCGGCTCCGAAGCCGAAGGACATGAAGTCTACTCCTCCACCACCTCCCGATGTGATTATCCTTGAGGATCCCAAGGAAAGCGAAGAGGAAGCTCTCGAACCTCGTCCCAAGAGATTAAAATTGAAGTTGGTTGACGAGCCCGATCTTTAAATTACCCCGGCCGCTGCCCATACTCCTTCCGGCACCTTCTACCGAGGTCGGTCCCTCTACCGGAGCCGGTCCTTCCACCGAGGTCGGTTCGTCCAAGGGGTCACCTCTTTCAACTTTTTAGCTGAAGAGCCCTTCTGAAGTATTCCCCTTTGAACAGCTAGAGCACTTTAAACTTCCCGGAGATGACGCTCGGTTCAAAGGGCATACTTCCGAGTAGACCCGGCAAAAGAAGCCCGGGCCCGCGGGCCAGCCCGGCCCGCCCGGAAAAAAGCGGGCTATGGGCTTTATAATTTCGGCCCATGTAAAGTTGGGCCATTTCGGCTCGGCCCGTTTTTGGCCCGGCCCGCGACGGCCCGGCCCGCGGGTGGCCCGGCCCGGCCCGTGGCCCGTTCATGTTTTTTTTTTTTTTTTTTAAACAATGATGCTTGTGAGGGTTGAACACAAGACCTCCAACTTATTAAATTAGAGTTAAACCAACTGAGCTACAACAACTACTTATTTGAGATTAAAATTTTTTAGATCAAATTAACCTCAACCTCTTATATTACTATTATTTTGTAAGCATATATTTTTAATCAACTTCTAATATATTTTATAAACGCAAAAAATGTATGTTTTCTATTTTAACAATTAAATGTCATTTTCATTTTATAATTTTTTTTAAATAATCAAAAAGAAGTTAGCAAAACAATAATGTTTGAAATATTTCTTTTATACACATCATATGCCATGTGCCCATGTGTGATGACAACTCATCCTTAATTAATCATATTCATACAAAATTACAAATGTTAAATTCTACTCCCTCCGCTCCTAAAAAAAGAGTCCATTTACCTTTTTTTTATTCCAAAAAAAGAGTTTGATTTGTTTTGATTGTAGCATTAACAAACATCCTTAACTCATGAAGCTAAGGGAATTTGAATTTTACAAAATTATGACATAAAAAGATTGTGTAAAATAAATTTTACAAAAAAAAAATAAAAAAAAATAAGGCAAAAGCCCGCGGGCCGGCCCGGCCCGGCCCGGGTTGGGCCACGGGCCGTTGTTTTTCGGCCCACGAAAAACCGGGTTGTTTTGGCCCGGCCCAAAAATGACCCGGCCCGCGCTTAGCCTGGCCCGGCCCGGCCCGCCCGTTTGCCAGGTGTACTTCCGAGGGCTTTCTGGTGGCCTCTATCAAAGCCCAGTGTCAAGTATCCCCAGAAGCCTTAACTTATATATTTTGATTATCCTGTTATACCTGTGAATAACACACATGTCCCCTTTTACTGCAGGCTAATACCATCCTTGCCCGAGCCATCCCAACTCTAGCCAAAGCCACTAGGAGTGAAGTCCAACTTCGAACCGAGGTGGAGTTGCTCGGGTCTGAGGTTCGGGATCTGTCTTCTGAACTTTTGAGGGAGAAGGATCTGCATGCCGGCACCCGGAACAAGGTGACAAAACTGAATGTCAAGTCAGCGAACACCAGAAACAGCTTTACAAACTGCAGAAGGAGTTTGTCGGTCTTGACGACTATAATAAGCAGCTCCTCGAGGAGAGGGCTCTTCTGAAGGAAAAGGACTTGGATCAGCAGAACGCTATTCTGATCCTTCAGAGCAAAATATCTGAAATGCATGCCCAAACTGTTAAGGAGTATTAAGAATCGCCCAAACTGCGTGATGCAATCATGGCCCAGTTTGCTGAAGGCTATGGAGCTCACAAGGAGTGGCCTAAGGCTAAATTGACAGCTGCTGGACTGGATGCTGCTGTCCTTGATTCTTCAGATGAAGAGTCTGGTGCCGAAGATGGAGCTGCTGACGCCGAGGACAAAGCCCCCGATGCTAAGGGTGAAACCCCTCCGGCCGAGGACGGAGCCCCTGACCCTTAGTTGCTTTTAGGATTTTTACTTGTAATTTTTTGTCTTCTTTATTTCTTTTGTAACTTTCTCTATCAGATCTGCGTGTAACTTGTCCGATCAGTGAAGTTATTTGTAACTTTTCTGATTGAATCTGTTCACTGCTAGTCCGATGGGTCTTGTAAAAATTTAGAATATAAATGAAGTACAAAAAAATTTCTGAAGAGAAATCCATTTTGTTTTATTGATGTATGAAGCAACTTACATAATTCAAGGGGAAGAATTACATAACTTCTTACTGATAATATTTTCTAAGTCTTCCAGCATGCCATGTATTCTTTACTTCTGTACCATCCAGTGAGCGAAGCCGGTAAGTTCCGGGCTTTGGCACTTCAGTCACTTCATACGGTCCCTCCCAGTTCGGCATTAACTTGCCCGTGTTCTGGGGGGTAGATGATTCTTCTTCCCGAAGTACCAAATCCCCGATCTCAAACCTCCTTTGTTTCACATTCTGATTGTAGTGTCGGGCAGTTCGCCTTTGGTAGATAGCTAGCCTCACCAGTGCCAAATCCCGAACCTCTTCCAATAGATCTAAGTTCAGTCGTAAGCCATCATCATTATATAACTCTTTGTACTAACTGACCCGAAGTGTAGGAGACCCGATCTCAACGGGTATTAATTCGTCGGTTCCGTATGCCAATCTGAATGGTGAATCCCCTGTTGTCGTCCTTGGGGTAGTCCGATATGCCCATAAGACACAAGTAGCTCTTCGGGCCAACGCCCCTTCAGTTCATCCAATCTTCGCTTGATCCCATTGAGCAAAATTCGATTGGTGACTTCTACCTATCCATTTGACTGAGGATGGGCAACTGGCGTCTTTCTGTGTTGGATGCCCAGCTCCTTCCGGAAAGCTTTAAATTTTGACCCCACGAACTATCTACCATTGTCCGAGACCAGGACCATCGGAATGCCGAACCGATACGCCATGTACTCCTTGAAGAATTTAAGACATTCTTGTTCGATAATTTTTTGTAATGGTTTGGCTTCCACCCACTTGGTCATGTAGTCTATGGCGACGATCACGAAAGTGACTTGTCCCTTAGCCTTCGGTAATGGTCCCAAGATATCAAACCCCCACATAGCAAATGGGACCGGGGATAAGACCGAATACAACTCCTCGGGAGGCTGATGAGGGATAGAGCTATTTAACTGACACTTAGGATATTTTTTGACATAGTCCTTTGCTTCCTAGAAGATGGTCGGTCAATAGTGCCCCTGCCTCAGAATTTTGTAAGCCAATGACTTGGCCCCCATGTGATCCCCACATATTCCTTCATGCACTTCCCTGAGTGGGTACTCGACTTCCGAAGGTGTCAAACACTTGAGCAATGGAGAAGTGAACACCCTTTGGTACAGATCCCCATCAATGAGAACAAAGTTGGAACTCCTGTGTCTGATCTTTCTGGCGTACATGCGATCCAAAGGTAGAACCCCATCAGCCAGATATGAGATGTACGGTGTGAGCCAACAGTCGAGCCGATCCAAGGCTAATACCTCCACCCTATGAACACTAGGTTTGTCTAACACTTCTAGATATACCGATCCGGTAAAAGAACTTGCTTCGGTTGTAGCTAGTCAGGATAGGGAGTCTGCTATCGTGTTGTCTGACCGATCAATCCCTAGACAACTGTACGAACCGAAGTATGAGAGTCTGTCCTTTACCTCTGCCAGATATTTTGCCATCCTGGCCCCCCGAGCTTCGTATTCCCCCTATATCTGTTTAACCATCAGCTGTGAGTCACTGTACACCACTATTTTTTGCACTTCCAGGCTTCGGGCCAACCGAAGTCAAGCAAGAATAGATTCGTACTCGGCCTCATTGTTGGTGGACTTGAATCGAAACTTGATGGCTTGTTAGACCCGAAATCCTTCGGGACTTGTCAGAATAACCCCTGCTCCGCTGATGTCCGAAGTAGATGACCCATCCACGTAGAGAGTCCATGTTGTTTGTTGTGCTTGTGCTTCTGTGACCGAAGCTACATCTGGTTCTGAGAAGGAGCACTTTACAACAAAGTCTGCCAAGGCCTGTCCCTTAATTGCTGTTCGGGGATGGTATTCTAGAGTAAACTGAGTTAATTCCATCGCCCATGCGGCAAGCCTACCCGAGACTTCGGGTCGGTGCAGTACTTTCTTCAACGGCTGATCCGTGTAGACTTTCATCAACCGACCCTGAAAATAGTGCCGAAGCTTTCGACTTGCAATGATCAGAGTGTAGGCAAACTTTTCCAGGTTCGGGTATCTGGTTTCTGCATCTCAAAGGACGTGGCTGACATAGTAAATCGGGAACTGTTTTCCCCCCTTTTCCCCTACCAATGATGCACCTACTGCCATCGAGCTTGCGGCTAGGTATAGGTATAGCGGTTCTGAAGGGATCGACTTCATCAACAGAGGTGTCGAGGACAAGTATTGCTTGATCCCCTGGAAGGCGTCTTTGCATTCAGAGGTCCATTAGAAACTCTTTTCATTTTTTGGCCCCTTTAGAGTGTCGAAGAACGGCAGACACCTCTCTGCTGATTTTGACACAAACCTCCGAAAGGCTGTTATTCGACCTGTTAACCTCTGCACATCTTTATAAGACTTTGGCAATTTCATATCTAGTATCGCTTGAATTTTTTTCGGATTTGGCTCGATGCCTCTTTTGCTGATCAGATAACCTAGAAACTTTCCTGACCCCAAGCCGAAGGTACACTTTGTCGGATTTAGACGTACTTTATGTTTCTGAACTGTTTTAAAGTAGTTTTCAGGTCCGCCAGATGATCTCGAGCCGACACGCTTTTTACAATCATATCGTCCACGTAGACCTCCATGCTTCGGCGTAGCTGTTTCGTAAACACATAATTCATCATTCGCTGATAAGTGGCCCCTGCATTGAGTAGTCCGAAGGTCATTTTTCGATACGCATAAATGGCCCGATGCGTGATGAAACTGGTCTTCGGGATGTCTTCTTTGCTCATTGAGATTTGATGATACCCGAAAAACACATCCATGAAACTTAGCATGCCATAGCCTGAAGTGGCATCTATTAACTGGTTGATGTTAGGTAAAGGGTAGAAATCTTTCGGGCAGGCCTTATTCAGATCTGTGTAGTCAATGCAAATTCTCCACTTCCCGTTCTATTTCTGAACCAGTACCACATTCGCCAGCCACTCCGGGTAGTCGATCTCGAAGATGAAATCCGCCTCCAGGAGTTTGGCAATTTCCTCGTCAATAATTTTCTATCTCTCTAGGGTAAAAGTTCTCCTCTTCTGTATGACTGGCTTCTTGCTAGGGTCTACCTGCAATCTATGTACTGATACCGATTTGTCAACCCCGAGCATATCACTAAGTACCCATGCAAAGATGTCTGCGTACATCCGAAGCAGATCTATCAGCCCAGTCCGGAAGGGTTCCGCCAGTCGCGCCCCTATTTTTGTCAGTTTCTCCTTGTTCCCAGGAATCAACTGTACGTCCTCGGTCTCCTCGGCTGGTAGGGCAAGTGGCTCTGTGCTGCCTTTCGTGAATGGTTCTATTTCGATAGCCATTGTCTGCTTTTGCCTACTTACCCCGACTCCCGAAGAGATCAATGTATTCCGGTAGCACCTTCGGGCAATATCGAGATCACCTTTTACCTCCCCGATCTCGTTTGGTGTTGGAAACTTAATTTTGAAATGGGGTATGGACGTGACCGCTTGCAAGGCTGCCAGGGTCGGACTTCCCAATATTGCATTGTAAGCCGAATCCACCTGGACAACAAAGAATCTAACCGTAACCTCCACCTGCTGAGGAGCTGTACCGAACCTGACCAGTAGTTCAATCATGCCCGATACATGCATCGGGTCACCACTGAATCCATACAAGGGTCCTTCCCCCCCCCCCCAGTTCTATCTTCTTCCCCTCTAGATCCATCCTCTGATAGGCATGAGTATACAGTATGTCGACCGAGGATCCTTTGTCAATCATCATTCGTTTCATATCCACTGGTCCGACCTGAGCTGTTATCACCAATGCCCCGTCATGTGATTTTATGGGGTTTGTGGGATAATTTTTGTCTGAAAAAGAGATAACCGTTCCCGAAAAGGCCCTGTCCTTTTTTGCCGAGGACCCCGCAACCGATAGAATTGCCTCTAGGTGCTCGCTTCTCTTCCTTCCAGTCACATGCCCCATCGAACCGCCCAAAATAACATCAATCACTCCCCGAGCAGGCTGGGTCTGAGTGGGTTGTGTGTCTCGGGCTTGAACTCTATCTTCGTCCCTCGACTGAGCCTCGGTATTTTCCCTTCCTGCTACATTCTGAATCAGCTTCCCATTCTGTATGTTTTTCTCGATCAGGTCCCCCAGGTCAAGGCACTCCTCTATCGTATGGCCCAAACTCTGATGGTACTGGCAATACCTGTTCTTGCTCCTTCTCCCAGGCTTCGGCCTCGTGGTACAGGGCTTATAAAAGGGCTTGTTCCTGATGTCCTCCAATATTTTGGTTCGATCGGTATTGAGGGGGGTGTAAACCCTGTTGACACTTCTATTTGGGAAGGGTGGTCGGCCACTACCCGATCCCCCGCTGTTATAGTTTTTCCTCCCTTGATTATCCGATCTCCCTTGATTGTTGTTTGACCGTTGGCTGTTCTGCTTGTCTCTGTCCTTGGACTTGTCGTGTGAATGGGGCCTGAAGTTTCCCATGGTTTCTTCAATAGTAATGTACCCTTCGGCCTGATGAAAAGCTTCGGTCAGGTCCGAGGGTGGGTTAATCACGAGGTCTTTCATCAGCTTTTTTGACCTTCCTATATCCAAACCTGTTGTGAAGAATCCCAAGGCCTGTGGTGAATTCAACTCCGTCACCGATCCTACAGCTTCCCTAAACCTCTAGACATACGTACCGAGAGTCTCATCCGAACGCTGCCTCACCTGCATGAGAGATGCAGTGATCTTTCCCTTTCTCCTGTTACTCCCGAACCTGGTATGGAATTTTTCCCGAAGATCGCTCTAAGAGCTGATTGTTCCCGATGCCAAAGTTCCCATCCACTCTCTGGCACTCTTCTTCAGGGTAGTTGCAAACATATGATACTTAGCGGCATCCGAATGCCCATAATATGTCATCAATCTGTCATATCCATCCGAATGATCATACGGGTCCCCCATTCCATCATAAGTTTCCATCGGGGGCATCTTCTTCTTTGGGTCAGCCGTGACCTGATTAATCTCGGGCGAGAAGGGCGAGCTGTGACAGCTCGAGGGTGTTCCCATCGGGTTTTTCACTGCCAGAAGCTTCTCCAACTTCGCGACTCGTCGAACGATGGGGTTGGTCTCCTCCTTACGGGGGGAAGGCCTGTGCCTGTCCCTCTCATATTCAGGGGATCCGATCCTCATCCTCTGTCCCGATCGGCCCGGGTGATCAGACTTCCGTTCGGGGGAACGACTCCGTCTTCATCTCCTCCTATCCCGAGAGTGGCTCCTATGTCTGTTCTTGTTTTTCCCAGCCTCATCCTAACGTGGCGATCTGGATCGGCTCCGATGCCTACGCCTCTTCGAAGAGGCTTCCTGTTCTCCAGCCACCTTTGTCATCTGCAATTCCAGCTCCTCTTGTTGGAGACGTAAGGCCAGCATGGCGTCCTTATTCTGCCTTATTTTTGTCAGCAGAATAAACTGACGCTGGTCTTGGCTGTTCTCCACCCGATCCTTATCCCTTCATTGGTAGGCCTGGGACTGGTTGTCCTCAATGTGGGTGTGCTGGCTGGGAGCGAACAGTTGTCGTCGTGCCGACTGGGCCTGAACCGAATTGTCCTCCTGATTGATCGGTCTCAATCGGTCCTTGACCGACGCCCTGACCAGGGTCGTCGGATGAGTCTTAGCCTTCTCCTGGTTTGAAGCTGCCCCGTCCTTACTGGCCATGTCTTTCAACCGAAAAAGTGTAAAGTGATTACTAAAGCACTAAAAGGCCCTCCTTCTAGCGCCAATGTTAACGCCAAGTTTTGTCGGCACGTCCAATCACCAAATCCACACGCTTAAACCTGCACAATAACACGTCACAAACGAAGCTTGACGGCTTGGGCCGCCGGCTGATAGCTCCGGTGTAAGAATGAGTACAGGCTGGTCACAAGGTTTAACAATGGAGGCAATAGTATTTAGTGTTCAAGTGAGTATTATTTGTTACCTTTAGGTCAAGCCTTATATTTATAGCCATTCTCACCACCATAGAGTCCATGTCCCAATCGGATTAGGACTCCTATACATGGCAGTTACCATTGTTTGGGTCCAACTCATTCTCCTTTAGAAGTGCAAGTTGGTGGTTATCCTACCACTTGCCTTATAGGAGTTGGTTCATAGATATGATTAGGGTTTGAGCTCTTAATTATTTAGACTCCTTATTGCTCCGGACTCCATCCGAGGAATGTCATTCGGTATGGGCCTTATAAAGTAGTCTGGACTCCGGCCCGAAGAGCTCGGTAATCCGATCCCGATCGTCACCAATCCAGTCTAGACTCCGGCCCGAAGGGCTAGGTAGTCCGACCCCGAACACCATCATGTTGGTCTGAGCTCCGGCCCAAAGGACTTGGACACCCGATCCCGAGCACTACTAAACTATGTTTGGCTTCGGCCCATTGGGCTCGATAAATTCTTCTCGGCCCAGGCCTTCAGTCCATATAAGGGTCGATAAATTATATCCGAACATTATATTTGTTATTACGATAATTATTTGATCAATACTGTAGAATACTATAATGACACTATGTTATTTTTATTTTATTAATTATATTTATTAATCTTCCTGTTTTCTAAAACATCACTAGAAAAGAAACAAACGAAGAGAATATTTTTTAATGCGCGCTTCACTTTTTTCGTAGTCAACTCTGCAGTCTGCATTAGAAGGTGAGCTTTTTCTTGTCAATTCTGATATACGTCTAATTATGACACTCAGGTTAAGTCTTTGTGGTGGGGTTAGTTTAACTTCTCCATTGATTAGATTATAATACGTACTCGTTTGACTTTTAGGAAAAAAAAACTTAGTAGAGAAGTGTGATTGATATCTATGGGGTATTTAATGAAAAAAATTATATATATTACGATTTTATACATTAATTTGTTTATTACAAATTACGTAGATAAATTTAATTAATAATATTTTTACGACATATTAGATGAGCTAATTTTATAATTATATTCAATTTATGTATTAATATACGTCACAATCGTAATTCGACTGAAATCTTTCACAATATATAACAAGACTCTTTAACTAGTATACTTTCACCATGTAGTTTAGTTTTGATTATTTTTATTTTTATTTTAAATTGATCATTTTTAAAAATAATTTTTTTTACTATTTTTATCAAATTATAGGTGATGATTTTATAATAATAAAAAAAGTATATATTGCATTCGTTCCAAATTTAGATATACATTTTGGCATTTTAAAATCAATTCGCAAAATTCAAAATTGATATAATTTTGTTCAAATTTTAGAAATAACAAATATGATAATTAGTAGTAGTTTATACTCTCTCCGTTCCTAAAAGATTGTCGTTTTAGGAAGTAATTTTTGTTCCAAAAAGATTATCGTTTTGAGTTTATCAATACACTTTAGCTATATTTTTCCTACTTTACCCTTATTTAAAACTTTCTCCTATTTAAAATTTTATTCCCTTCCCAATGATTCTTATTCAATTCAATACTATAATCCAAGTAGTAATTAGTTGAATTGAATAAGAAACATTGGAAAGTGAATAATTGGTTGAGACAATTAATAAGGATAGTATAGTATTTTTAATAGGTATTAATTACATTCTTTAACCTGTGTGCATTAACCTTAAACGGCAATCTTTTAGGAACAGAGGGAGTAGTTAGTTTACAATTATTATATTTGTTGTATGAAAACTAAATAGTTTCATATCAATTTTGAATTCTAGAATTTTATGAATCAACCCAATTTTAAAATATTAATTAGTTTAATGGGGTAATTTAAAAAATTAAAAATTAAATGGTGTAATCAGTAAAACGTGTCAACTACAGTGAGTAATTCATTACTTTTGTTGATAAAAAATTAATGTCCGTTTATTTTTTTTAACGGAATGACAGAATTTCAAAATAATAATTAGTTTAGTGGAGTAATTTAAAAAATTAAAAGTTCAATGGTGTAATTAGTAAAACGTGCCAACTACAGTGGATATTTTATTAGTTTGCCAAATTAATATATATAACAATATTAAGTCCACTGTAATTTCAAAATTAAGAAATTTTACTAATTAGTATTTATGTGAAAATATTTTATAAATAAAATATTATCGCATGATCCGTTTAATGCAAACTGTTAATGCATTAGTACTTTAATTAGAAGTCCAACTTTCATGATCAAAATAAATGATCTCTGTTAAAGTACTATAACCTACAAGATAATATTTTCAAATTATCCTAAGTTATAAACTATTATTTCTTTATTTATATATTACATATGATTTATATCTTCTTTGTATAATATTTATTTATACACATAAATCATAACATATATAATATGGATATATATATATATATATATATATATATATATATATAAACAAATTAAATGATCATTTAATAAATGATGAATGATGTAATTTTATTAATAAATTAATGTCCAACATAAATAAATAAACATTAAATAAATAGTTAACAGAAACATCATGCCATCTTTTATTCTGATTTTTGAAAGTTTTCTTGGGGATAAATATAAAGAATTTTTTTTACCTTACTTTTAACCGTGATTATAATGTCAGTCTTAATAATGTTTATTAATTTTTTTTACTATTATACAAGTTTTTACCTAGTGATTAAAATTGAGATACTATAACTTTTATATTGTACCCTCAGTATATTGTAGTTAATTATGTAATTCACTTATGTTTGTATTGACATCCCTTCAAATTAGGGGTGTTTAAAAACCAAATAAAAAAATTTCTAGCCCATGAAATATTAAAGTCCATAAAAAAATTTAAGCATCCTAATTATCAACGCTTATTAGATAATTAATAAATTGTATAATTGTATTAGTTAAAATATAATAAATTCTTATAAATTTTAAAATTAAAAATATTGAAATTGACCTTATAAAGTCAAATACAACTTGCATTGAAAGGAAGGAAGGAAAAATATCAACAAGGAAACCGGAATCTCGAGGTTTGCCGCCTTAGGAACCAATTTCCTTGTAGATTCACGGAATCTTGAATCCGCCGGTCTGTCGCTATTACAAATTATTATTATTTATTATTATTATTATTATTATTATTATTATTATTAATAAATTAATGCTTTCAAATTGATAATTAATACAAAAATAATTTCGAATCCTTTAATTTTATTTTAGAATTAACATGTCAATTTAAAATACTTTTATATTTAAATTATTTAAAAATTAAAGGAATTTCATCAATTATGAATTTAAGTGTATCTCAAATTGACTTTATAAAGTAGGATGAAAAGTTGACTTAATAAAGCAAAAATTGGCTTTTTAATGGAGTCACTATTTTAGATTGTGTTACTGTTTTACTAAATTCTCTTTTAAAATGCAGTAAGGTATGTTTTCATTTGGGCTGAAGAAGTGGGCTACCAGGCTCTAGTGTTAATGTTTGGGCTATTAAATGTTTTGGGTTTAGCAGGTCCAAAAGAAGTTCAGTCTTTAGAGTCCATCTTGATCCCCAAGTCTTTTATCGCCGATATACTTTAAAGAGGTGTTGAACCCAATACCTAAAGCCATGCTGTGCAAACCTCCACCAGACTTATGCTTGAACCCAACCAAAGGACCAAGTGCAATTATCTTGGTAATATATTACTATAACCCTAGATTTAGTCATAATAAATAAAACTCCATTTTAAATTATAAGTTTTGTATTGACTCTTTAAAATTAATTTGGAAATTTTTAAATTTAAACTTAATATAAATTAATTTAATTTTTTCCAAAACAACTCTGAATATTATAAACTATGAAGAATATAGTATTAATTAAGAGAATTATTGTTTTTAAACTTAGATGAATCGTTTGAATTTTATATTCAAAAATATTTTGAATTGGCTTGTAGAAAAACATTAATATTATATTTGAAAGGGAGAGATTCTTTTTTATCTTTCTTTTTAAAAAGTGAAAGTCGTTCATTTTCTCATTAATTTGTAGATTTAAAGCAAATATTAATGACTTAATTAGATTTCCAAATTATCCCTATGTTAGATATCAATTTGTTTCTCTCTTATCTTTTAATAAATATTTAGAAGGGTTATGTTGGGATTTTATATCCAATTGGATCAATCAGACAAAAGTGTAAAGTTATAATTCTTATTTTTATTTGTTTCTTTTAAAACATCAATTAAAAATGAGCAGATAGAGTATCATTAAAAAATAATAATTATAGGAGTCTCAAATATGTCTAAAGGCCATACATCATCAATACATAGATTTTTGTGGTAGGTGTAAAACAATTATTAGATACATAAAAAGACGGAGCTACTTTATCATATTTCGAATTTAACGATTTCAATAAATTCCCCATAATAGTTGGTTCCCCATAATAGTACTAAAAACATTTTCTATTATAAAATGTCCTAATATCAAATTCATATCACCTGGTCCCCTTTTCTTAAATTGGTCACAAAATGACAGAACCCTAATTCTAAGGCAATTCCAAACTAGGTTTGGGAGACGCAATAAGTAACTTGCAACTTCCTTTGGTACAAATTTGGTGTAAGCTTACATAAAGCATTAAGAACACGGATTGGCCCCATGATTATGATTTTAACTAAAGATTTTTTTTCTTCTAATTATTTATTTATTAAATTAGAGTTAATCGGTTTATTTCTTACATGTGGTAAAATAACTAAAATTAACTCATATCTTGTTTTGTTAGTGAGAAATATTGGTGTAATTTTTATTAGAGAATTGATATTTCCACAAGTAAAAATGTTAGTTCCATAAGTATTCATGTGAGAATGGCCTTGTGGAACTATGATTTTTACTTGTAGAAATTTCAATTCTCTTCTTATTACTACTCAACAACAATATGATCATCAGTGGTAAGTGGGTCATTTACCTCAGTCAAAACTTTGTCAAATTCCCACACATAACAGATAGTTGGGGGTAACTTTACATTTTACATGTTCGTGAAAAATTCCTGAATTTTGGTCTCAACATAAGTGCGATGAACATTTCTTTAAATGTGTAGTTGTCATTGGTTCAATCTATGATGTCGAGAGTTTGAAATACTTTGCCTACCTCTAATTTTTTTGTACGAAGAAAAAGGCCGCTATGGCGTGAATGCGATTGCATCCTTTAATATGAAAAAGAAGAAGTATTACTATATTGAATGACTTGTCTTAATAACTTTTAAATTTAGGGTATAAAACAAACACAGACAACATATTGTGAAATCCATAAACAATATGTTGCCTAGTAGGATGCCGCAAATATCAAAAATAACCGCAAATATCAAAAATAAGCAATCATATATATATATATAAGATATTCATCCGTAGCAAACAGTTGCTACGGACACTGTTCAGCAACCATATTTTGGACCGTAGATTAGAAGATTGAAAGACTAAAATTAGTGGGACTTCCTCCCTGCCGCTACAAGCTTGTAGCGGCAGGAGCTTTTGCTTTGCAAATTACTGTTATGCCCATCTGCCCCTCCAATATAGCCATTAGCTGCCGGTTTTTTAAGTTAGCGAGGGGGGAATATACATGGGCTCACTGACAGCTCATGACAAGTCAGAGACACAATTATAATATAATAATTATATTTAATAATTTAAAATAATATTTATTTTTTTATTTAAAATATAATATTATTTTTTAAAAATTATAAAGATAATTATTATTCTAAAGAAAAAATATTAGAAACTTTTATTTTTTCAAAGATGAGTAAAGTTTCATAAAATATAATTCAAAAAAATTACATAAGAAAATAAAATTTTATTTTTTTTAAAATAAAGTGATTTTTTCATTTTTTTATGTAAAAATTTATTTTCAGAAAAAAAAAATTAATATTAACTTTTTTTATATTTTATATTTTAAAATAAATTATTATTTTTAAAATAGTTATTTCTAATATTTAAAAATAAAATATTAGTTTTTTTAAAAAAAATTAAATATAATTATTATATTTAATATTCTAAAATAAAAATTTTAAAAAAAATTAAAAAATATTATTTTTAATATTCTAAAATAATTATATTTAATATTCTAAAAGTAAATAATGTTTTTAATATTTTAAAAGTAAATATTATTTTAAAAATAATATTTACAAAAATAATATTTACTTTTAAAATATTAAAAATAATAATTATTTAAAAAATATTTATTTTAGAATATTTTAAGTATTAGTAGTACCATATTGCAAATGAAATTGTAGAATATTTAAAGTATTAGTAGTACTATATTGTAAAATATTTACTAATTTATTTTTAAATTAGTAATGAAATTGTAGTTATTGCTCAATTTCGTTAAAGACTAGTCACCAGCTTCCAAAGTGTGATAATTAGTAATGAAGTCAGCCCTGCCGCTACAGGCTCTCGTGACAGGGAAGCTTCAAACCTGACTGTGACATATGTGAAGGAGGGGCAGCATAGTAATTTTGCACATGGCAATTTGGCAAAAAGTCCTGCCGCTACAAGCTCCTGCGGCAGGGAGCAAATTCACTTAATCTTAACTTTTCAATTTTTTAATCTACGGTCCAAAATATGGTTGCTGAACAGTATCCGTAACAAACGGTTGCTACGGATGAAAACCCATATATATATATATATATATATATATATATATATATATATATATATATATATATATATATATATACACACACACACGGACCACCTTTAGCGACGAACAAAATCGTCGTTAAACCAGTCGTCATAGGGTCTGAACCGTCGTTATAGCTCAGAACCGTCGCTATAGCCCGGTTCAGACCCTATAACGACGAGTTTAGCGATGTTTTTGTCCGTCGTTAAAGATGGTCTGCATGCGGATCACCCGCATAAGAAGCGAGCTATATATATATATATATATATTTACAGTTAAATACCCCAACATAATAATAAGGTGAACTTCAAATCAAGAATAAATTAAACATATTCCAACATAATTCAAGTAATAATAATGTATAAGTCAGTCCTAAAAGTGTAAGTTACTATATTAGAGTATTACTAGTTGAGCAATGCTACTATCACATAAAAATTATCACATAACTCTCACATACACACATATATATATATATTGTGGGTCCCTGTCTGATATGCGGGACCCGCAATATATATGTGTGTGTATGTGAGAGTTATGTGAAATAATTTATGTGATAGTAGCATTATTTTTACTAGTTATAGTAAGTATCCATTTGGCAGAGCTGTGCAGTATGGTGGATGTGAAGAAACACTTTTTGACTTTTATATTTAGAGTTTTTGACAAACTACGTATATAAGAAAGTTAAAATAAGGTTTGATTATATAATTATAAAATTTTTGAATATATTATTGACATATTTAAAGTGATTGTGTGGTACGATATTTTGTTTTTGTTTAGCAATTTAAGGATAATTTTGAAATTTTAATTATTGCCAAAAATGTTACAAACAATAATACATATTTTCTAAGGGAAACACTATTTTCACACGTGTTTTTGATATTTTCACATAATTCTTTCTCACATAAAAGTGAGACTCACTGTACGCTCATGTGAGAGAGTACCATGTAAAAATATTAAAAATACATATAAAAATACCCATTCTAATTTTCTAATTAAGCTAAAAGTATTTTTATAATCAAATATCTACTTTTAAAAGTTATCAAATATCAAAATATTTTAGTCCGTCCAAAAACACCAATAAACAGCTCTAAAGTGAGAAAATGATATAACACAATGGGTTTGTGCCTTGTGGTATGAATAAGGTAACGATTTTTGTCATATCTCCATCCACATCTATATGCATATTTATATTTACATAAATGATATGACTTTTTGTAAATACAATTCCAGTTTTGTGCTTCCTCCCGTGTATCTACAATGAAGAAAAAAAACAATGTATTAAATTTAAAATTGAGTTTTTATATATTGTACTTCTTATTAATAAAATATTTATATCAAAGATTATTATTTTTATTTTAATGATGAGTCATAATATTATTATAACACCTCATTTCCGAAAAAGAAAGATAGGTTATCCAAAACACAACATAACTAAAAAAAATCATAATAAGACTCTAAACCACAAAAGAATGGTCTTAATAACAAATAAATATCAAAGGCAAACCATACTAAATGTCAAACCGGTTCAAACCACAATCTAAAATAATTATTACTACTCTAAACAAACGAATGTATCACAACCTAAACTGAATATATAAACCATTTGAATAAAAGGTAGCTCTCGTCACACTTGCCCTTGATCCCTCTGATTATCTACCCGGAGAAAAATACAGCATGAGCCAAATGCCCTGTACGAATATAGAGTACAAGAATAATGAAATGAAATAACTAACTTAATTAAATGAACTGAACTGAACTGAAATGAAACGAACAAAACTAACACAACGAAATAATAGGCTGAATCAAATGGCTGTGTTATTTTATACTGCGCTAAAAATAAAACAGAAATATACATTGCCACATAGGCAAGTCAAAACAATGCCATGCACATAGGCAAGTCGCACACATTGGACCGCGAATTCAAATGTATATAAAATTGAAAGACGTCTTTGGCACAAACATCACCAATTCGCATAGCAGAATAGAAAATTAGGGTCGACTCATATGCCTACCATAACAAATTAAATTACCAAATGACTAACTCCCACCGAAGCACAAAACGGAGACGCCATGGACTGATCACACCGCCACGAAAAGTGTAATATCTCGGTGCCAAGAGAACATGCTTGTGGTACCCCCCCATAGGTGGTTATTATAAGACCTCAAGTTTTATGAATAAAGATTTAATTCTCTCTAAATATTATTTTGAATAGTAAGGTAATATGTGCAAATTTTACAAAGTATGCAAGTTGTCATATAATATTCGTTGTGTCGGGAAATATTCATTTGGTCTGGAAATATTCTTTTTGTCGGAGAATATTCGTACGACGGTGCACTCATTGGTGGACCCCACAACGAAATAACCGTCGGATACAGAATGCAACAGAAATAACCTTTTTATAAGAATAACGACAAGACTTTTACCGTTAAACTGTTGAAATACCCGGTGCTAAAGGTACAGTAATACGTGTTATTGCGCATTAGCACACGGTATTGCACAGTATCTCTGATTATTGATGCTTACGTAAGAACTCACTCTGTATTTCATTCAATAATTGCCACAGTAGTTGCTGCATAGTATCTCATATTATTGATTCAATTATTGTAACAGTATCATCTGCACAATACTTTATATTATTAAATCAATAATTGACACGACACAGTTACTCATATTATTGTTATTAGCATTATTGACAATATCTAGAAAGTTCTGTTAAGAAAAGGGATTAGATTATTTAATTGCACACCAGTAAGAAAAAATTCTTCTCAGAAAGCCTCCTTTTTCTTAGGAACAATCTGGTTGTCAATATTGTGAGTTATAATATTAATGATGATGTGTTGATATAAATATTTCCATTTTATTGAGAATATTAATGTTAGTGAAAATCGACATTTATTTCGATAATAGTTGATTTCTGGATATTAAATTGACTAAACGGGCAATTAATCGGATAAATGAACAATTAATTACTATTGGTTCACATACGAGGAACTATTGGTTCATATGCAAGGAACTATTGGTTCACATTTTGATACTATTAGGGGAGGTGGTGCAAAATTAATAATACTTGAGGGACTAAATTAAAATGGAGATAAAGATGAAGGTACTAAAGTGTAATTAACCTTGTAAATTGCCACCTTTCTCCTAGCCTATAAATACTCCTTCATCCATTCATTATTTCCTACCATTTTTGAATAGCAAAGTTATAAAGCTATAGTGAGGGAAACTATAGAGAGAGAATAAAAGAGAAAGAAGAAGAGTATTCTGCTACTACCCTATTTCAGTATTCAATCTCCTACTAAGGTAAAGGATGTTATTTTCTTTCAATACTCGTAAGGGTTGTTATTCTATTTCTTATTAAGCTGTGGGAATAACCTGTCTACGCGAACTACCACATACATGGTGAATAACCATTCGTATTCGTTCTTTATTAAGTTGTGGGAATAACATATCTACGCGGACTACTGCATGCATGGTGAATAACCATTCGTATTCATTCTTTATTAATCTGTGAAAATAACATGTCTACGCTGACTACCGCATGCCTAGTAAAAATTCATTTGCAGTTTCGTATATTATTTCATTTCAGATTCTTAAATATAAACTAACTATGGTAAGTATTGCTTCTATAATTCCTGAAATGATTAGAAATTGCTTAAGGTTTTCGCTTCATCTAATATTATTTCATCGAAATATTGTTCTGAAATTTTTATTGAAATTTTAATCTTTTCATGTCAGGGTACTATTTATTCTGATACTATTCATTCGAGTACTATTCACGGGTGTACTATTCACGGGGTACTAGTCACGACAAAATTGGTTTCTTTTTCTGTCCAAATTATTTTTGATATATAAATATCATTCTTGAATTTTGCTCCACAATTGATTATCATGTTGACAATTTGAACAGTCTTGAACTTGGATAAATTAAATTATAAATTTTTAATATTTGTCCTTGATCTTACTTGATTTGTTCTTTATTTCATTTTTCATCATCCTCAGTCTTAAATTGTGGTGAAAGTTATCTTTGGCCCGTAGTGCAAAGATAAACTGTTGATTGATGAATATCTTTGGGCCGTAGTGCAAAGATGAACAGTTGATTGATGAATATCTTTGGCCCGTAATGCAAAGATGGACAGTTGTTTGGCATGATCATGACCACTAGTGATACAAACGATTATCTTTGGCCCGTAGTGCATAGATAATTCGTTGATTTAAAATAATTATTGATTGGTGTTACAGGGATAAAATATTGATGATGGACTTTTAAATAATAGAAGATAGTATACATCATTCTCTACTCGACTCTTCTAATAGATTGTTATTTCCACTGCAGTTGTTGATCTAAAACTTGTTATCTATTGTATTGTATCAGACTTTTTCTTGTTGAGGTCTAAGGATAATTTGTTCTACATTATCTTAGTCATAATATTCTTTACTGGGCTAGTTGAGCTAACCCTTTTTTTTATTGTTCTCTTCAGAAAATGAGAATATAGCGGGGACTAGTCGGAGAATGGAGTGATGGTCCGAGATAGTGCTGTAGTAGTCCTCACTATTTTATAAAATAGTGTGATAATAATTGTAATGGGGACTTAATTTGAGCGTTGATATTTTCGTATTATATACGACATAATATCTGTATTGAACTCACAGTTTGTGTGGTCGTATTTTGCACGACCGTTTTATGTAATAAAATTTGTATTTGGATTCTGTACCGTGTATTTGGCGACTCAGAATATGTTGTGTACTGGACCTATTTTGGGGGTGTCATAGTTGGTATCAGAGCTTAGGGATATGATCTCTAGCGGAGATCTGGGAATAGAACTAAGAAGGAAGAGACGAGTAAAATCTTCGCTAATGTGTCCTACCTAAGTTTATTTGATATTTAATTGGTCGGTCTGAATATAAAAATAATATGTGATATGTCAATTTCTTTAATTAACCCTTGTTTTGTGGCAGTATTTGAGAATAGCATCTAAAAATCTAAGCAATGAAGCATATGAGACCATTGAGGCACCGCCAATTAATAACCAGGATAATGTGCATCAGGAGGGCAATAATCCTCTTGTAAACAACACCACCGACCAAACGATGAACGATAGGGTGTTTAGGAGCTTTCTATAATTCATGCAAAACCAGACAAGAGAGACTCCTGTTCAAAATGCAGGTGGAAACAATGGTAACTCACGGCAGGTCACTGCTAAGCAATTCAAGGAGTTGGGACCGCCGGAGTTTTTGGGAAAGTCAAAGCCACTCAAGGCAGAAGCTTGGATTAAGCAGATCACCAAGATATTTGATGTCCTGGGATGCACAGAGGAGCAAAAGGTCCCCTTCGCCACCTTCATATTGCGTGGAGAGGCAGATTTCTGGTGGGAATCTGTGAAACGTACTCAGCTTTCCGCACTTAAGATGTCTTGAAAGAAGTTCCAGAAATTGTTCAACAACAAGTACTTTCTAGAAAGTATTCGTCATATGAAGGAGGTGTAATTCATCAAACTGGAACAAAATAATATGAATGTATCACAATACGAGGCCAAGTTTGATGAATTATCCCGATTTGCATCCCATTTGGTGGATAATGAGGAACGAATGACACGAATGTTTTTGAGAGGTTTGAAACTTGAAATTCGTCAATACCTCGTTTCTTATAAACTTTGTTTGTATTCAAATGTTGTGAATAGGGCTCAATTATTGGAGAGAGATAATGAGACTGTTCAACCAAAGGACAACTACCATAGTCGTACAGGTGGCAACAGTCATCATAACCAGCGTGGAGAAAATTATCATGCCAGAAATGGTAACCACTTCGGTGGTAATCATGGCCAAGATAATAGAAGAAGTGAGTCAGGTGGAAATTTCAAAAGGAGAATATTCAACAATAACGACGAAAAGACATCAGCACCAGTACCAGTAACCGTTTTTAGGGGAGGGGAACGACCACCGATCGTATGTTACAAATGTAGACAAGAGAGACACATCAGTCCAAACTGCACACAGCAATCCAAAGTGTGCTACAATTGCAGAAGGAAAGGTCACATAGCTCGAGTGTGCCCTACAGCGAAGTCAAGTCCAGCTGGAATGGTGACACCAAAGGATGTCTCAGATAAGTCAAAGTCGGTGGTTCAGGGGAGAGCTTTTGTCGTGACTGCACAAAAAGCGAGGAACCCGAATGAAGCTATCACGGGTAAGATAATCATAAACTCTTGCGAAGTCTATACCTTATTAGATACAAGTTCTACCCACTCTTTTATTTCACCTGCTTGTGCTCAACGTTTGAACTTGACCCCTGAGAAATTAGACTTTGATTTATCTATTGAAACTCCGTTGGGAGAAACCTTCGTTATATCCACAGTTTACAAATCTTGTTTGATTCAAATTGGCACCCTCACATTACCTGTTGATCTCATCTCTTTGAAAATACTTGCATTTGATGTGATTTTGGGAATTGACTGGTTAACCACTCATCATGCTAAAATTGATTGTTTTCTTAAGGTTGTTAGCTTTCATATTCCTAACCAACCTATTATGTAAATTCAAACAACCAAACCACTAAAATCAATCACTGTCATTTCAAGTCATAAAGTTATTCGTTTATTGAAAAACGGATATCAAGCCTTCTTAGCCCATGTCACCGATTTAAATAAGAATACGTCAGATTTGAATGATATTTCTGTTATTAATAAATTCCCTGATGTATTTCCCAAATAACTTCCTGGCCTACCCCCAGAACGTGAGGTTGAATTTTTTATTGACCTTGAACCCGGTATAAAATCCATTTCCAGAACCCCATATCGAATGGCTCCTATTGAACTTTAGGAGTTAAAGGTTCAACTATAGGAATTGTTAGACATCGACTTTATTCGTCCTAGTACATCGCCTTGGGGTGCTCCTATTTTATTCGTAAAGAAGAAAGACGGGAGTATGCGACTTTGTATTGACTATCAAGAGTTGAACCATGTCACCATAAAAAATAGGTATCCGTTATCTCGCATTGATGACTTGTTTGACCAGTTGCAATGTGCTAAATTCTTCTCAAAGATTGATCTTCGTTCTGGATATCATCAGTTAAAGATTAAAATTGATAACATTCCAAAGACTGCCTTCAGAACTCGATACGGGCATTATGAATTCTTAGTTATGTCTTTTGAATTGACTAATGCTCATGCTGCCTTCATGGATATGATGAACCTGATATTCAAGGAATATTTGGATCATTTTGTGGTTGTCTTTATTGATGAAATCCTAATTTACTCCAAAAGCCGTGAAGATCATGAACAACACTTGAGGCTGATACTCCAAAAGCTTCGTGAAAACAAACTATATGTCAAGTTGAAGAAATGCGAGTTCTGGCTTGAGGAAATAACATTCCTTAGGCACGTGGTAACGAAACATGGAATATCAGTTGACCCGGCGAAGATTGAAGCAATAAAAATTTAGGAGCAACCTAAGTCAGTAACCGAAATACGTAGCTTTTTGGGCTTAGCTGGTTATTATCGGAGATTCGTGGAAGGATTTTCTTGAATCTCCACTTCATTAACTCAGCTGACTTGAAAAGATACAAAATTCGGATGGAGCGAGAAATGTGAGAAGAGTTTCCAGGAACTCAAGAGGAGACTTATTTCAGCACCAGTTCTGACAATACCATCTGGTTCGGAGGGATTTGTCATCTACAGCGATGCATCAGGCAAAGGGTTAGGATGTGTTCTTATGTAACATGGGAAAGTCATAGCCTATGCCTCACGACAACTCAAAGAATATGAGAGGAATTATCCTACTCATGATCTAGAGTTGGCAGCTGTCATTTTTGCGTTGAAGATCTGGAGACACTACCTGTATGGGGAGAAAGTGGAGATCTATACGAATCATAAGAGCCTTAAATATTTTTTCACTCAAAAGGAACTCAACATGCACAACGACATTGGCTTAAGCTGTTGAAAGATTATGACCATACCATTCAATACCATCCGGGAAAGGCGAACGTGGTAGCTGACGCGTTGAGTAGAAGATCATATACTGGAACGAGTGCGATGATGTCAACACAAAGGCCCATTTTTATGACTTACAAAGAATGGAGATAGAATTAAAGACTCTAGGGACCCACGTGAAGATGGCAAATATACGCGTAGAACTAGATTTAATTGATAAAGTTAAAGCTGCTCAAGCTACAGACCCGGACATGATGAATATGAAGAAGAATGTGCAAGAAGGTGTTATTCCAGAAGCAAGAATCGATGAAGAGGGAATACTTCGAGTCAACTCCAGACTTTGTGTTCCTAACGACTCTGATTTAAAGTATAAAATCATGATGGAAGCACACAACACACCGTTTGCAATTCATCCCGAAGTACCAAAATGTATCGTGATCTTCGACATACATTTTGGTGGAGTAATATGAAGAGAGAGATCACGGAGTTTATCTCGAGGTGTTTAACTTGTCAACGTGTTAAGGCGGAGCATCAAGTGCCAAAGGGTCCATTACAACCACTTGAGATTCCAAAATGGAAGTGGGAACATATCAACATGGATTTTGTTACGGGTCTTCCCAAGGTTTCTGAAGGCATAGATGCAATTTGGGTTATTGTCGATAGATTAACCAAGTCTGCTCATTTCTTGCCTATACGAGAGACTTATTCACTTGAACGTCTTGCTCGTATGTACATAAATGAGATTGTAAGACTACATGGTATGCCAGTATCCATAGTTTTTGATCGAGACCCAAGATTCACTTCACGATTTTGGGTCAGCTTGCAGAAAGATATGGGCACTGATTTACGATTCAGTTCTGCATATCATCCTAAAACGGACGGGCAATCAGAAAGGACTATTCAAACTCTTGAAGATCTATTGAGACTCTGCGTTCTAGACTTCAAAGGAAGTTGGGACAAGTACTTACCATTGGTGGAATTCTCCTACAACAACAGTTATCAAGCAAGTATAGGCATGGCTCCATTCGAGGCGTTGTATAAACGAAAGTGTCGTCCTCCAGTATGTTGGGACGAGGTGGGTGAAACAACATTGTTGGGACCGGAGTTAGTACGTATAACTACGAAAAAGATTCAAATGATCCGGCAACGTATATAAACAGCACAAGATAGACAAAAGAGTTATGCTGATCTTCATCGAAGAAATGTGGAATTTAATGTCAGAGACCATGTATTGTTAAGTGTTGCTCTATGAAAAGGAGTTACGAGATTCGAAAAGAGAGGAAAGCTCAACCCTCGATTCATTGGTCCATTTGAAATCCTCGATCGAGTAGAAACTGTGGCCTATAGACTCGCCTTACCGCCACGCATTTCTCATGTTCATAACGTTTTTCACATATCCATGCTACGTAAATATGTGAAAAACCTAAACCACATCATTGAATTAGAACCAGACGAGATAGCCGAAGATTTAACGTATGAGGAAGTACGTGTCAAGATCTTGGATGAGAAGGAATATATTCTACGCTCAAAAGTTATACCTCAAGTCAAAGTTTTATGGAGAAACCATGATATTGAGAAAATGACCTGTGAGTTAGAATCTGAAATGAAAGAAAGGTATCCTCACCTCTTCGAAATACCAAGTACGTACGTCAATTTTGAGGACGAAATTTCATAAGGAGTGGAGGTTTTAAGACCCCAACTTTTATGAATAAATATTTAATTCTCTCTAAATATTATTTTGAATAGTAAGGTGATATGTGCAAGTTTTACAAAGTATGCAAGTTGTCATATAATATTTGTTGTGTCGGGGAATATTCGTTTGGTCGGGAAATATTTTTTTATCAGAGAATATTCGTATGACGGCGCAATCATTGGTGGACCCCACAACGGAATAACCGTCGGATACAGAAAGCGACAAAAAATAACCTTTTTATAAGAATAACGACAAGACTTTTACCGTTAAACTGTTGAAATACCCGGTGATAAAGGTACAGTAATACGCGTTGTTGCACAGTAGCACATGGTATTTCACAGTATCTCTGATTATTGATGCTGACGTAAGAAGTCATTCAGTATTTCATTCAATAATTGCCACAGTAGTTGCTGCATAGTATCTCATATTATTGATTCAATTATTGTCACAGTATCATCTGCACAATACTTTATATTAATAAATCAATAATTAACACGACACAATTACTCATATTATTATTATTAGCATTATTGACAATGTCTAGAAAGTTCTGTCAAGAAAAGGGGGTAGGTTATTTAATTGCGCGCCAATAAGGAGATATTCTTATCGGAAAGCCCTTCTTTCCTAGGAATGATCTGGTTGTCAATATTGCGAGTTATAATATTAATGATGATGTGTTGATATAAATATTTCCATTGTGTTGGGAATATTAATGTTAGAGAAAATCGACATTTATTTCAATAATAGTTGATTTCTGGATATTAAATTGACCAAACGGACAATTAATCAGATAAATGAGCAATTAATTGCTATTGGTTCACATGCGAGGAACTATTGGTTCACATGCATTAGTTCACATTCTGGTACTATTAGGGGAGGTGGTGCAAAATTGATAATACTTGAGGGACTAAATTAAAATGGAGGTAAAGATGAATGTACTAAAGTGTAATTAACCTTGTAAATTTCCACCTTTCTCCTAGCCTATAAATACTCCTCCATCCATTCATTATTTCCTACCATTTCTGAAGAGAAAAGTTATAAAGATATAATGAGAGAAACTATAGAGAGAGAATAAGAGAGAAAGAAGAAGAGTATTTTGCTACTACCCTATTTCAGTATTCAATCTCCTACTAAGGTAAAGGATGTTATTTTCTTTCAATAATCGTAAGGGTTGTTATTCTATTCCTTATTAAGCTGTGAAAATAACTTGTCTACGCGGACTACCGCATGCATGGTGAATAACCCTTCGTATTCATTCTTTATTAAGCTGTCGGAATAGCCTGTTTACGTGGACTACCGCATACATGGTGAATAACCCTTCGTATTCATTCTTTATTAATTTGTGGGAATAACCTGTTTACGCGGACTACCGCATGCCTGGTGAAAATTCATTTGCAGTTTCGTATATTATTTCATTTCAGATTCCTAAATATATATTTACTATGGTAAGTATTGCTTCTATAATTCCTAAAATGATTAAAACTTGCTTAAGATTTTCGCTTCATCTAATATTATTTCACTGGAATATTGTTTTCTGAACTTTTTATTGAAATTTTAATCTTTTCATGTCAGGGTACTATTTATTCGGGTACTATTTATTCGGGTACTATTCATTCGAGTACTATTCACCAGTGTACTATTCACGGGGTACTATTCACGACAAAATTGATTTCTTTTTCTGTCCAAATTATTTTTGATATATGAATATTATTTTTGAATTTTGCTCCACAATTGATTATCATGTTGATAATTTGAACATTCTTGAACTTAGATAAATTAAATTATAAATTTCTAATATTTGTCCTTGATCTCATTTGATTTGTTCTTTATATCATTTTTCATCATCCTCGGTCTTAAATTGTGGTGAAAGTTATCTTTGGCCTGTAGTGCAAAGATGAACTGTTGATTGATGAATATCTTTGGCCCATAGTGCAAAGATGAACAGTTGATTGATGAATATCTTTGGCCCGTAATGCAAAGATGGACATGTGTTTAGCATGGTCATGATCACTAGTGATACAAACGATTATCTTTGGCCCGTAGTGCATAGATAATTCGTTAATTTAAAATAATTATTGATTGGTGTTACAGGAATAAAATATTGATGATAAATTTTTAATTAATAGAAGATAGTAGACATCATTCTCTACTTGACTCTTCTAATGGATTGTTATTTCCGCTGCAGTTGTTGATCTAAAACTTGTTATCTATTATATTCTATCAAATTTTTTCCTGTTGAGGTCTAAGGATAATTTGTTCTATATTATCTTAGTCATAATATTCTTTACTGGGCTAGTTGAGCTAACCTTTTTTTTTTATTGTTCTCTTCAGGAAATGAGAATATAGCGGGGACTAGCCGGAGAATGGAGTGATGGTCCGAGATAGTGTTGTAGTAGTCCTCACTATTTTATAAAATAGTGTGATAATAATTGTAATGAGGACTTAATTTGAGCGTTGATATTTTTGTATTATATACGACATAATATCTGTATTGAACTCACAGTCTGCGTGGTCGTATTTTGCACGACCGTTTTATGTAATAAGATTTGTATTTGGATTCTGTACCGTGTATTTGGCGACTCAGAATAGGTTGTGTACTGCACCTATTTTGGGGGCGTCATAGTTATAGTTTAGGTATACCCTATGGTATATTCTAATAAAGATACCGATTCACAACACATGCGACACAATATCAACACAAGGGGTTCTAATATGTACATGTTAAATCGAAACGAATTATCAACACAAAGTCTCCAAAAACTATACTAACATGTACATTACTACAAAAATCGAAATAAATATTAAACATGATAAATGAGTTCAAAGAGTACAAGTTATGATATTCCGAAGGTCAAAATAAACTATCATATGAATTCCACTACAATTGCGTATCGAGACAATATTCGAATTTAAATCGAGAAGCAAAACGAACAAACTAAAATTAAAAAGTATCGCTGAATGAGTACATAATCCGTAACTGGATTAAGTAATTTAATACCCAGAAATTATATTCCAATTATAACTCGTTAAACTTTTTCCGTTCGAGCTAATTACACAAAATAATAATAAATATAAGTACATTTGTAAAAATATTCCTTCTATCTTTAACCCGTTAATTCAATCATATCATTATTATTATTATTATTATTATTATTATTATTATTATTATTATTATTATTATTATTATTCACTCCAAAACTAAATTCATATTTGGATTCATTAATTCCAAATATATGATACATGTTGACTTCCGTTCAAAAAATAATGAACATAAGGTTCATTCTTCATAATGAGTAACAAAATAAACTATTTAAATTTAACAAGAGTATCGTTGAAGGAGTACAGAATCCGTACTCATTCAACGATACTCTTTAATTTTAGTTTGTTCGTTTAGCTTCTCGATTTGAATTCAGATATTGTCTCGATATGTGATTGTAGTGGAATTTATATGATAGTTTATTTTGGCATTCGAAATATCATAACTTGTACTCTTTGAACTCGTTTACCATGTTTAATATTTATTTCAATTTTTATAGTAATGTACATATTAGTATAGTTTTTGGAGACTTTGTGTTGATAATTTATTTCGATTTAACATGTACATATTAGAACCCTCTGTGTTGATATTGTGTCGTATGTGTTGTGACATAGTATCTTTGTTAGAATATACCGTAGGGTATACCTGAGGTATAACCACCTGTGGGGGTACCACACGCATGTTCTCTTGGCACTGAGGCAGTGGCGGAACCAGAACATTTTTAGAGGGGGGTCAAAATACATCAGTGAAAAAATTTATTTACGTGCTTCTTTCAAATTTATTTTATCCAATTATTATATTTCACAACATCATATTTCAACCCTTGTCAACCTTTGATTTGTGAGTATAATGACTTTTTTTTTGAATAGGATGAGTATAATGACTTTAAATACATATACATCATATATATATATATATATATTAATTTCCTTCCAAACTATTAGACTATTAATCAGACTTTAAAATTTTTAGTCAACTGATTAGCTACTTTTATAGATAAATTATAAATTATAATATTATATATTCAAAACCTTATATTGTGGTTCTAGTCATCTTTCTTGAAGACAACTGAGATGAGCCACTCAAAGCAAGAAAATGAATTAAGTTATTCTCATTTACAAAAAATTGATACCAAGGTATGATTTAGTCAATAAGACAAATGAGTGCAATATTAATTAATTAATCATCAAACTTATTTAATATTATTTTATCTTATAGTAATATTATTAATTTATTATAGATAGAAGGATATGAGAAAGCAAATGAATTAATACCATCACATAACAAAGATCAAGTTTAACTTACATTAGCATACTTCATTCCAAGGTTGGGGGGTACCCCCTAGTTCCGCCAATGCACTGAGGCATGCCACCTTTCGTGACGGTGTGATCAGTATACGGCGTCTCCGTTTTGTGCTCTGGTGGGAGTTGGCCATTTGGTGATTTGTTGTAGGAGGTGTATGGGTCGACCCTAGTTTTCTGTTCTGTGGATTGGTGGTGTTTGTGCCAAACACGCCTTCCGATTTTACGTACATTTTGATTTGCGGTCCAATGTGTGTGACTTGCCTATGTGGCATTATTTGACTTGCTTGTGTGACAATGTATATTTCTGTTTTATTTTGAGCTCAGTATGAAATAACACACAGCCATTTGATTCAGCTTATTATTTCATTCTGTTAAGTTTTGTTCGTTTCAGTTCAGTTCATTTTATTGAGTTAGTTATTTCATTTCATTATTCTTGCACTATATATTCGTACTGGGCATTTGACTCATGCTGTGTTTTTTTCCCGACTGGTAATCAGGGAGATCAAGGGCAAGTGTGACAAGAGCTCCCTTTTATTCAAATGGTTTAAATATTCTGTTTTGGTTGTGATACATTCGTTTGTTTATAGTAATAATTATTTTATATTGTGGTTTGAGCCGATTTGACATTTAGTATGGTTTGCCTTTGATATTTATTTGTTATAAAGACTATTATTTTGTGGTTTATAGTCTTATTATGATTTCTTTAGTTATGTTGTGTTTTGAGTAATCTCTTTCTATTTCGAAAAGGGGGTCTTACAATTAATCTATATTATACACTATAGATATATTCTTAAATGAAAAAGTGTATATATTACGAATATTTACATCGATTTTTTAATTACAATTACGTGAATAAGTATAAGTGATAATTATTTCGAAAAAAAGTGTAATACATAAAATTCTCTTATAATTTTTATCAATCTTGATAAATTTTATAATTATAATTTTACGTAAATTTATCACAATAAATAGTATGAATATCTTAAATTTATGTAGGCAAGTAAAGAATTTCTACCATTGCTTGATGAAGATATTTAACCAAAGAGGTTGAATGCAAGTATTAACCATTGTGGGACCCAATATTAAATTTTCCCCGCCCCTCCATAACCAATTAATCCCCCAGTCCCCCCTCTCTCTAGCTGCCACCCATATGGACTGTCCACAGTTTTCAAAACCCTCTCTGTCTCTCTTTCATACACACAATCACACACACAAAAGGTGAAAAGGGTAGCATTAAAATTCACAAGTTGTTTGGTGAGAACAGTTAATTTTACTCATTATTCATCGTTCATATCAAATTCATGCATATACAGCTTAATGTACATGAGCTTCTTCCTCTATCTAATTCTCCCTCTTTTTAGTTGATTTTTTTTTTGTGAAAAAAGTTAATTTATAATATGGAAATTGAGGTGACTGGTGGTAGTGGTGGCGGTGGTGGTGGTTCAGATGTTGAGGCGTACGGCGGATATGAGGGCGGAGCGTACTTGGTTTGGGAAGATCTCACGGTGGTGCTGCCTAATTTTGGGCATGGGCCCACCAAGAGATTGCTTCATGGATTCAACGGATATGCTGAGCCTGGTAGAATCATGGCTATTATGGGTCCTTCTGGGTCTGGCAAATCCACCCTTCTTGATGCCTTGGCAGGTCTTTCTTGATACTCCCTTGTCCCAAAATAAGAGTCCTATTATGATTTGTTCATTCTGTTTGGGAACATAGAGGATCACACATTAATTTAGACATTATTTTTCTTGATAATATAATTCATATGATTTAAGGACTAAAATCTGTAATGGGATTTTTTTTTAATTTCTAATTTTTGAATAGAATAATATTTTAGTGTATGCTTAAGCAAAAGTCCAAGCAGTTAAATATGACTCTCATTTTGGGACAGATAGATTCTACTCCCTCCATCCCATAATACCTGTAGTTTTAGCACATGGATTAAGAAAGTCATTTAATGCTATCATTTATTAATTAAAATTTGTGTAAAATTCCATCACTACCCCTTTATGGGAAGTTGAAAACTATTAATACAAGGGAGAGAATTTCTTAGGACAATGAGAGAAGGTAGGAGTGATATAGGAAAGTAAATAATTTATTCTCCTAGAAAGTTGTAAAAGACAAATAAATTGAGAAAATTTTTTCTTCTAAAACGACAGTTATTATGGGATGGAGGGAGTAATTTGTATGTGTTACATATGTAGCTAATAAATTTTAAGGTGATTATGCAAGAATTGTGAGCTACAAGATTGTTTTGTTTAATAACAAGCAGACAAACAAAATGGACTTTAGATCCAATCAAATAGGTACAAAATTGGAAAAGAATACAATTCTATACGTAAGTTTTAATGGTAAATTAATTTAAGAAGTCAAAGGTTAAGTTATCTTTGTAGTGGTTTCTACAATTCTTGCTATGTCCGAAGAATAAAAGTAGGGTCACGGGATGGATAACCGGAAGTTGTTCCAGATGCAACTTTTTTCTATAGCAAGTCTATAACAAAAGTTGCAGGTGAGGTATTTTCTAAAAATGCTTTTGACCCAATATGCAACTTTTTCTGATGCAATTTTTGGGATATTTATCCGCTGCCCCTAATTTTATCCATTCTGGAACTTCATCTAAATGGCCATTAATTAGGTACTCTGTACCATAAATGGAGAATTTGTCATTTATTGTGAGAGTGACTTTTGGGTGCAAGAGTGTGGAAACAATTTATGGAATAAGAACCTTTTTTAGTTGCGTATGAGAATAGCATGTTGCTGTCCTTAAACATGGTTTTCCCTCCTTGGAAGATTGTATCCCTTGGGAAAGGAAAATTTAACGGTTCAGTTTTTGCGCTTTGGTAGAGATGTCTTTGGTAACTGGAATAGAATTCTAGATAGATTAGGTGCCCTAAACTAGAACTACTCTATCCCCCGGGTATTTCAGTTCTTTTTTTGTGAGCTGCGCGTTACAGAGGCATTTAAATCATACTACGTAGCTGTTAACCTGGAATGTTTAGGCCTTTGAGGCCTTGAAAATATCTAAAAGTTGTGGTCTAGTGAATTTTGCAATATTTTTGTTCATAATTTTATTTTATGTTTTTCTAAATTATGTAAGCTCCTGGATGGGGGCCTAGCCAAGTTATGGAACAAATGTGAGTCTATAGCCTTTGATAGGGGTCTGTCTGAGATGCATCGAGGGACTAAACCAAATTTAGAATTTTTTTAATCCATTTTTATTGTTGTTAGGTTCAACTGTTGTATACTACTTTCGCTCCATAAAACAAGTCCCATTTGCAAAATTTAACAAACTTAAATATATACTTTTATCCCTAAATTTATTGAGTGTATTAGTTTAAAGTGATGGCATTATAAGTTTATAATGAAATTATAATAGGACATTGTATCATTTTATACTAACGTCAATAGAAATGGGATTTTTTGGAACAAAAGAATTTGTCAAATGGGACTCTTGGTGTAATGGAGGGAGTACTACGTTAAAAAGGTAACAATGATAAGGATAATAGGAAATAAAACATGAATTAGTTATGGTGTTTTTTTCTTTCACTTGTGCTGATAGATTAAATATTTATTGAGTTTTGCCACAGGTAGACTGTCAAATAATGTTGTCATGACTGGAAATATTCTTGTTAATGGTAACAAGAGGAGACGGAACTACGGTGTTGTTGTAAGTAAACCCTCAAATTGTTGCAGATCATTTAGTTCGAAATGAAGTTACTGAGAATTTCACATTTCATTAAATATACAACAAAAAGAAAATTTAATTTTTTTAAATAGTGGAATCTGAAGTTCAGAACCTTGGTTCTGTCATAGCAGAAATGACAAGATTCTGCAATTGAAATAAATGCCAATCCAAAAGTTAATCTTTTTCCTAATGTATAAAATCAACAACACTACCTTGATTTTTTATTTATTTTTTTTGTGCCTAATTTTGGCATTTATTCTTCCTTTTCTCTGATTGGTTTTTATTTCAGGCTTATGTGACTCAAGAGGATGTATTATTAGGAACTCTCACAGTTAGAGAAACTATTACTTACTCTGCCTATTTGAGACTTCCACCCACCCTGAGTAAAGAAGAGGTAAATGGTGTTATAGAGGGAACCATTTTGGAGATGGGGCTTGAGGATTGTGCCGATCGGCTTATCGGAAACTGGCATTTAAGAGGTGTAAGTGGTGGAGAGAAGAAGAGAGTAAGCATTGCTCTCGAAATTCTAGTAAGACCCCGTATCTTGTTTCTTGACGAACCCACTAGCGGCCTTGATAGTGCCTCAGCCTTCTTTGTGATCCAAGCTCTTAAAAGTGTTGCTCGTGATGGAAGAACCGTGATTTCTTCAATTCATCAGCCTAGTAGTGAAGTTTTTGCATTGTTTGATGACCTCTTTTTATTGTCTGGGGGAGAAGTTTGTTACTTTGGCGAAGCAAAGATGGCCATACAGGTATAATGTTCTTTTCCATATCGTTCATAAATCATAATCAAGTTGATCTTTTGCTTCATCCAATTAATAATCTTTGTAAAAGTTTACTCAAACCGAGATACTATGCAGCTTTTGTAAAATTGCTACACTTAGCCTACATATTTTAAAAATCCCGATTTGAATCTTGTCTGATTTAATTTTTTACTGTTCTTTAGTTCTTTGCTGAAGCTGGATTTCCATGTCCGAGTCGAAGAAATCCTTCTGATCATTTCCTGCGCTGCGTAAATTCCGACTTTGACATTGTAATGGCCACACTGAAAGGATCACAGAGAATTCGTGTATGTATGCAGTAGTGGCTAGAGTCACTCATTTATTTTTCTTACAAATTCATTTTACATACTGCGATGCATCTTTGAAAGGATTTACAAAAATGGAATAATTGGGATTAATTTTAAGATTTCTCAACTGCATTTTGTAATCTGCCTTTCAGTCAATGAACTAAAACTTTTTTTCCCATTTGGTAAATCTTGTTATGCAACTATTACTCATGTGTTCATTACAGGAAAGTGAAAATGTATCTGATCCTTTGATGAATTTGGCTACGGCAGAGATCAAAGCATTTCTTATTGAGAAATACAAACGCTCTAGTTATAGTGCAAGGACTAAATCTAGGATTCATGAAATCAAGGACTTTGTAAGCATTTCTTCCTCAAGCACTTCGGTTGTTGATAAAAGTTTTGTTGTTCCATATTACTTTGCCTCTTTATCTCTCATCAACACATCAATCTTTGATTTTAGGTTCGTATGATAATGATTAAGTGTTGCATTAGAAAGAAGCAGAGTCTTTCTTTTGTTCTTTCAAAAAGAATGTTCATTACTTGTTCGGTGCTGAAATTTCATTCAGCACACAGTTAACTTAAAGGCTAAAGCATATTAAAACACTTATAAAGGGAGTGCAAACATGGAATTTAAGGCGACTGAACATGTGGTTAGCCCAGAGGGTTGGATTTGTGGTGGCTAGTTCTGACCCGCCTGTTTGTTCTTGGTACTGGAAAAAGAACGGTCGGTGCTACACTAAACCTTGAACACCCAATTGGTTGTTCCAACTCTTTCGGTGACCTTTTTTGATTCTAAAACTCTTCTTTATTTCTGTCATCTAGGGCTTTGTCCAATTAATCTGAAGTATTGTGGGTCCTTTTTTCTAGCAAATACTCATTTTGTCCAGAAATGATAGTCCATTTAACTTTTTTTAATAAATTACTGAAAAATTATAAGGTTGTGTCTCTTAGGCAAACTTTAATAAGGGGGACATGTTATTTTATGTACAGTGAATACAGGACATGTAATTTTATTTACAGTGAATACAGGACATGTTATTTTATTTACAGTGAAGACAGGATCAACTTACACTTGGACTGTGGCAGGACGAGTTATTGACTGTTTTCTTAGTATACTCCTTAAGTTTCTCTTTTTGATGATTCCATAGGTTTTCCCGGAAAACAATCCTGTGCAACACTACCTTTTCAAATCTTGAACCCAATGGGAACAAATTTCAACAAATTATACCAGTGAAAATTAAATATCTTGATTTCTATCTATTTATTTCAAACTACAATATGTATTAAGCTCATCTACTGCAGCAAGGAATTGAGATTGAATCAAGAAATGGAAGCCAAGCTGGATGGTGGAAGCAACTTGTGACGTTGACGCGAAGATCTTTTGTGAACATGTCAAGAGATGTGGGATATTACTGGCTACGGATAATTATTTATATACTCGTATCCTTATGCGTTGGCACGATCTACTTTGATGTTGGCACTGGTTACACTGCAATATTGGCTCGTGGAGCTTGTGGTGGTTTCATAACAGGTTTTATGACTTTCATGTCCATCGGAGGCTTCCCATCCTTTATTGAGGAAATGAAGGTAAACAACTTCAATATATACTCATTCTGTCTACAATTGAAACTGAATCTTTTTAAGTGAAAGTTTACCTTTTCAAATTTACCACCAGTAATTTAAAGGACAATTTTTGTACCTTTTAATTGATTTTTATACTTAAGGTTAACTGAAGGTGAATTTCAAATATCATGAGAATCGCTGCAAAATGGGGGGCAAAATAAAAACGAAGAAAAATAGGGTTAAACTCACCACTCTACTGAACTCCACCAATAGAGATAAGAGCAACTAATAGTTCATTCTAGATGGTTAGAACACTCGCCACCCGTAGGGATCTACACAGGAATGAGAGTTAGAATAAGAAGAAATCCGTCTTTCTAAGAGGCCAAAAGGTCATATATATTTATTACCAAATACTTCCCTCTTTCCAAATTATAAGATAAATATTGACTTTTTAAACTCAATTTGAGACATTTAAAAAATTAAAAATTGATGTGATTCATTTAACTTTATAAAACAATAGAACTTGTAATTAGTAGTTCATTTTAGATAGTTTTTAATATTTGAGATTGTATTGACCAAACTTACAAGAATGTCAATCTTAAATTTGAAAATGTCTCGCATTGATTTCAGAAGTCAAATTTGATCTTATAATTTGGAAAAGAGGGAGTAGGACTTATGCTTACTATCAGAGTTTTGAGCTTTTATATAGATTAACTTTGGAACTTCCCTTCGTTCATAGGTTAACTCATGCTAATAGAATAGGCCTTGAAAGCAGACTTTAGTAGCTTTCCGATAGAATAGGCCTTGCATGCTAATACGTTCCAAATTAGGCCAGTTTACTCTTCAGATATGGGCCAAAACTGCTGAATATATATTGTTCGTCAGCCTCTGAAACTTCGTCTTCGGCTTATGGATCATATGAGCTCAATTTTGGACATCAGGCTAGATGCTCCGGTAACAGATTTAGTAGCGTAACTTTCTTGTGACTGGGAGTTGGAAGAAATGTTAGCGATAGTCTTGTGGGCTTGATGCTTGGCAATATTTCATTCCTAACAGGTTTTCTATCGAGAAAGGCTCAATGGATACTATGGAGTTGCTGTTTTCATACTGTCAAACTTCCTCTCTTCCTTCCCATTTTTGGTTGCAGTTTCATTCGTTACCGGGACAATCACGTACTTCATGGTGAAATTCCGGGATGGATATTCCCATTATGCGTACTTCTGTCTCAATCTCTTTGGCTGTATTGCTGTCGTAGAGAGCTGCATGATGATTGTAGCATCATTAGTTCCCAATTTCCTGATGGGAATCATAACCGGGGCAGGAATATTGGTAAGAGAACTTATCTAAAACCTTTTGTATTCTTTGTTCATTATGTCATTCTTGTCATTATCAATGGATTTTTATACAGGGAATCATGATGATGACGTCGGGGTTCTTCCGCTTGCTTCCTGACCTTCCCAAGCCAGTTTGGCGGTACCCAATTTCGTATATAAGTTATGGATCATGGTCACTACAGGTAAATTAAATGATAAAACTTACTACCTTCTATGGATAATTCTTTAATTAGTCCCCAAATTGTAGCTGTTTTTCCATATTGGTTCCCTTAAAAAAAAATCCCGCGAATTTCATCCTCGAACATTACAATTTTTTGCAATCTCAGCCCAACCTCACAAAAATAGAGCGATTAAAGGGGCCTAAACTTGAAGAACGGCTATACTTTGATGATTAAACCTGAAAATAACTATAGTTTAACAACTAAACGTGAAAACCAGCTATAGTTTGGTCACCAATATGAAAAACAACTATGGTTTGAGGACACAAAAAATTTAGTTAGGGCACTCAACATGGGAAACAACTATATTTTGAGGAATAACGGGAGGATTATCTGCATCTGCTGCATGATTTAGTTCAATGAATAAAATAGTGAATAGATAAAAAAAGAAAAGAAAAGGGACTCTGCATAAATAATTAAATATAATATTTCATATTCTATGCATAAAGATTCTGTTGTTGAGAGTACAGATCACACTGAAATAATTTACCTCATAAACATTCATCATAATTCAAATGCAGGGATCATACAAGAACGACATGATCGGACTCATTTTTGATCCTCTAGTTCCCGGTGACCCAAAAATGTCTGGTGAAGATGTCATAAAAAAGATATACGGGTTGCCACTGGACCACTCGAAATGGTGGGATTTATGTGCCGTTTTTGCCATTCTCATTTCTTACAGATTCATTTTCTTTGTGATTCTCAAGTTGAAGGAGAAAGCTGCACCATTTTTCCGGTCCCTTTATGCCAAAAGAACTCTGTATCGCCTCAACCAGAGGCCGTCGTTCAAGAGGAAGCCATCGTATTCTTCCAAGAGGCACTATAATCTCCATCCATTATCGTCTCAAGAGGGACTCAGCTCTCCAATCCCCTAAAATGCAGCTACAGAAACAGAACTCGGACTTTTAGCCATGTTTTTGCTGCTTTCAATCTGCTGCAGAATCACACAAAAAGTATGTTCTTATAGAAAACTGACTAGTAAATACAAAGTTTGTATTCTTTATATTGATCAAAGATAATAAGTTGTCAGCTTGCGTTGGTCATTTGATATGGTGTGACACTAAAATATTTTATTGTGTTGATCATATTCTGAATTCTTGAATAAGTCGTAAGTTTACTACTGATGCATAGGCCAAAGCTGGGAGTGGTTAGCATGAAGTTAACTTTGGTCAATTAATTAATACAGTGCCGACATGTAGACCGGGAAGTGATTTCTCTCTGCGTGTCAGTATTGTATTGGTCAATTTATCAACTTACCATGAAGTCGGAACCGCCAAAGCTACATAAATATCTATGGAATTGGAGTTTCCCATTTGCTGCATGGTAAAGTTGAAAGACCTTAATACTGTCTTTGTTTTCCAAAACATAAGATCATTATTAGTTTTTTAAAGTCAATTTTGATAATTAATTGTATTGGGATTGTGCTATTTCATACAATAAAATATAAATTAATTAAATTAATTATTGCATTAGGTGCTTACATGAATTGAGTGAATAATCTTGTATGTAATCAAGATCTCTTGAACTTAAATGTGAAAGTCTTTAATTATTTCTTTCAATCTTAGGATAGATGTGTAGGTATGCATATGAATTCTTGAGACCATAATTGAGACCAAGATTATGAAACCGCCAAAATAGTACTAGTAATAATATTAATGTGCCACATAATTACCAAAATTAAATTTATGCAATATGTAAGTACAATAATTCTATAAATAGTAGGAGTCAAATAAAAAATTATATTAAATTAAAATAATTAACAAATTTGAGATATTTTTAAATTTAAAATTGATATATATATATATATATATATATATATATATATATAAACTTACTATTTATATAATAATGAATATTGCAAATTATTTAAAAAATATTAGTAATTGTAAGATTTATGGTTTCGTAATTGATAATAAATCAAATCAAAATAATTTGAAAATAGTTCGAATTAGCTTTTAAAAGTCAATAATAGTCAATAATGATTTTATAATAAGAAATGGATAGAGTATTAAACTAGTAAATTATGTTTTATTATCTCTTAAATTCATTTTTAATAATAAAAAACTACTTTTCAAGCGCAAGTCCAGATTTACAAGCCCAACGAGCTAGCTTAATTTCCAGAAAGTTTGGAACCAAAATATACAAATAATACTGACTCTGTCACATAAAAAGAGTTTCATTTATAAAATTCGTGAATATTATGTATTTATAAATTATCTATATTCCTAAAAATAATAAATTATTAGTTTAATAGTTTAGTATGATAATAAAATTATGATAATGATGAAATTAGTTTAAATTAGACATTTGTTAATTATTTTTTTAAAAGAATAAGTTACTCTTTTTACTAATAATAGTATAATTGATACAAAATTCTTAAGTTTGTCAGTATAATTTCAATATCGTGTCGCGCTTATTTAACTAACTTAATTGTTATTTTAAAGGCTCACATGAAACTTTTTTTTACACGCTTGTTATTTATAAATTTTGAAATGAAAATCTTTTTGTTTAACGCACGAGTATTATATATGGCTATAATTTAGCTTGCCAACCATCGATCTCACGATGAAACACGTTTATTATCTAAGATTATTTACTGAAGCTGTGTTTGTTTGTAAAAATGATGGATGAGATGTGAGTATTTATAATCAGGTACAGTAATGTGCTCTGCCTGACTGATCAATTCCTGATCATCTTCTATGGTTCTGGTATCTTTTTCAGTTGGACCAGATGAATGATTGATTGCTTTATTCAGCCTTTTCACCAACAATCCTTTGACCATCTTCCTCATCTGCCAGATCAATCTTCTTGATAAGTCTCTTAGTCCTCTTTTTTGACTTGGACACAACCTTTGCACTTTCTTCAAATTCAGCCCTGACAGTTGTTCAGGCTGAGAGGCTGTTGCAGCTTTTCAATTTGCAGTCATAACTTGTCTGGACTCTACGATTTGTGATAACTCTACAATCGTAGTGAGTGAGGACTTCTTTGTTCTGTGATTGCTTTTCTTCTTCTTCTGAAGTTCACAACTACCTTCAACTTCATCTTCAGGACTGATCACTCCACGATTGTTGACAGAACTACGAACGTAGTCTTCTTTATCTAACACCTGAACAGATATTTTCAGCAGGCTTGTAGTCCTTCCTTAGTTTCTTCAGTATACACTAAGGATGAATGAAGAATCATTTGGGACTATCAATTCGTCAACATTTATCAGTCTTTCTTCAGTTAATTGCTCTTCCTCCTTTATCAGAACTATGGACTTTGATGCTGACTGGAGGGACACTGCGATTGTGGTCATTGTACCATAAGCGTTGTGTGTTGGCTTGCACAGGCTTGACTCAGTCTTGATTGTAGAGAACACTACGATTTTTCTCAAGCTCTTTGATAGACTGCACTCGTGGAGTTCTGCTTCTATGATGAATTCTTCATAATCAATAATTGATGATCATTTGATGTGATCTTCTTCACGGTTCCTTCTGAGATGATAATCCTTGTATGGATAAGTCATGAAAGGTCTTTTTCATCTTGGCATGGATGATTAACTTCCATATGGAGATCAGCAATCATGTGAGCTTCATTCATGTGGGCTCAGCAAGTCTTCAAGAACAGGCTTTGGCATAGAATGAATTTGTCAAGAACATTGTTGAAATGTCTTGAGCCTCCAGCTGGTTGAATCTTCGTGACTAAAGCCATCTGCTTCAGCATTCCTTAGTGTGGTCGGATAGACCAAGTACCTGCAGGTTAGATAAATTTCTATTCTTGGTACCCATGGTTAAATAGGTCCTGCTAGGTTAGTTTCCTCAAAATCCCCATTCCTCATATACTTGAATTTATATCATGTTTAGCATCAGCAGTCATATTCATGCATATATCAGATTTAGATATGACATTTAAATTGCATGATTATGAGTGAGAGTAAGATTTATCATTTTGATAAGGCACTCTTTTTCTTTGATGGTTTCACCCTTTGCTTAGTTGTGTTCACAGATTTTGAATGTTCTCAGAGTAGGAATCAACTCTATTACTTATTTGTATCTGGTTGATACATGGAGATGATCAGTTTCTAAGAATCTTCAAGATACTCCTCTAAAACTAATCATACTCTACGTATTATCAAAAACTTAGAACATAGACTTAAAACTTTAGCAAGGACTACTCCACTTAAGCTTAATTAAATCCTGATATGCTTATGACCTATTTCAGACTTCTTTCAAGATGTTATCTTCAACCTAAAACTTGGAAGGAGAGAAAGTTTGTTAGCAATCAAGTTTCCAACCTTAGTGTACTTTCTCTCTTCCCCTTTTTAGGAAGAGTATGATCTCTTGATAGAATACTGTTATAGTGCATAAGGTGATGCAACATGATTTACAGATAAATATAAATGAGGAACCGTACCTTTTGATAGTAGTGTGCATACAAGCCAATCATGTATGATGATAAAGCACGTACTTTGTAAACAATCTTATTTATTTATTAATAAAATATTCATTTATTAAAGGCATTTAATTATCTACATGTTGCTGTTTTTATAATATGTAAATAACCCATAGTTTTAAGCAATGCTTTTAGAATCATGATGATGATCATGCAAATGAGATCTAAATTCTTAGAAAGTTTTAAAACTAAAATAGTTCCCAATTGTGGGATTACTAAAAAGAGGATTAGTAAATCCGGATAGATTGGTACATATGTTGCTTGCTCATTGGATGAGGATGATTGATCTCATGATCATTTGTGTGGAGACACTAAAGCAAATATGTAGGTGCTTATTGGAGAATAAGTTCACTGAACGTGATTCGCTATGGAATACCTTATGGAGATTTACTCGCCTGTCAATAGGAATTCCTAATGTGATAGTAGTACAAGTAATCCTTAGACTTGAGATCATCATAGTATCTTGTATGTAACAAATTATACTTTGACTTATTCCTTAAGACCTTTTAAGGCATATATAGGGTATGCTTGGGTATAATGAGTTACATATGGAGATAATGAATGATCAATAAAGAATCTACCACCTCTAGTAAAAGAGGAGATATATCCTATGTGATTCGTTAAATGACAACCCAGGAATCCTTGGCCAAGGTGAAATGAAATTAGAAAGGAGTTTCTAATTTGCATTATTTGGAGTTGTGCATTTTCTAATCGAAATACATATAATTAAATAAAATAAGACTTGACAGTAAATCCATGTCTTATATTTAATTGGGACATTGTATGGTGGAAGGATTGAATTGTATGGTAACTATTTACTCACAGGTTCTTTATGATTAATGTTGAAATCTATATTATCTGGAAAGTCGTTGATCGCTAGGGAGGCTTATCCCTATTGTAGAATAAATATTATTTATTTAAATATATTATTAGTTTAATTTATTTATTTAAATAAGATTAGAATTGTTCTAATTGATTTATTCACAACCGGTTTAATATGGAGAACCTAAAGGGTCACACCATAAAAGGAAAAATAATTATTTAAGAAGGTAATGGCATAATCGTAATAATGCATTAAGTATAATTAATTTAATCTATAGTGATAGAATAAATTAAATAGCTTAATGTTTATTGTTTAATATTTTAGAAATATTAAATATAAATTAATAAGAGGAGTCTTATTAATATTATTACAATTATTATTATTTTAATTTCTAAAAGAGTTTAGTAATTAATTTAATATTAGTACTCTCATTTATTCCTAATAAGATTAGGAGACAAATTAATTAAATGAATTTAATTAATTATTCCCCATGTGGTGGGAAGCCTAAATTAATTAAAGGAGTTTAATTAATTAAAAGAAATCCCATGTCTAATAGGATTAGAAGGGTTGACCAATATCTATATAAGAGGAGTCTTATAATAGATATCAGTTGAGGCAATTCCAATTGTTGGAGAGTACTCCTTTTTTTAGATGATAGAAAACTAAGCCAACCACCCTCCTTCTTGATAATTCATCTTCCTTGGTGGATCACCTCTAGAGGCCAAACACTTGGGTGGTTAACGTTGATCAAAGGAAAGAATCTAACCCAAAAATTTAAGGAGATCACGAAGAACAAGGAGTTGAACTCGTACCTGTGGAAGCTTCGTTTTACAAGGGTATGATTCCATAACTTCTTATTTATCGTTTTAAATTAATAATTTGCATAAAGGATGATCCGGGTAATGGTTTTGTAGAAATTTTTTTAAACTCTAATATACCATGCTTCCGCTAATTTTTGCAATTTGATTGCATCACGATTTCGTACAAACCCAACAGTGGCATCAGAGCCAAACCTTTATGCAATTATTAATTATTTTAATTTCATATACATATGGGTATGCATTTAGAATAATTTATTGGGCATAATTTTATTGTATAAAATTATTTTATAAATATATAAAAAAAAGGGGAAATCACGTAAAAAGGGGTCAGATCGCGAAACTTCTTTTAATTCGCAATTGTTGTGTGAATTTGGTTGCAAGTGACCCACGAATTCTCCATTTAAAATTGACCCACACGAATTCTCTTTTTTTAAAATGATCCAGGATGTTTTAAAAGTGATGCTGAATCAATGTTAGCAATTAAAGGAATTCTAAAAGTAAGCTTGAGCTTTATATGGGTCACGATTACTTTATTATATATATATATATATAATAATAATAATAATAATCTTAATAATTTTATAATTAAAATAAAGAGTTTATTTTAATTTTGAAATTGGATTTCATGCAATTTAAAATTATCCATTAAATGATACTCATATATATATGAAATGTTTTAATTCATGAGATGAATATTTATTTATTGATATATATGGTGATATGTATGATAATAAATGAGGATTGATTATGGACTATTTGACCAATGTGATTGGATTTTATTTTAGTAGAATGCTTGAATGAATGAGTTTTATTAAATGGGATCTGCGTACCTCGCCTTCTCTAATTTTTCTTGATGTAAAATTCTATCTCACTCCTATGTACTTCCCCTTGACTGCTGATCAAGGTTTCTATTTAAATTAAATAGTTTAATGTAATAGAAATAGTTAGAATTATCTTGAAGAAATTGGAGACCAAGGAGCCAAGGAGCGCGTGAAGACCCGTTTGTATGGAGCCCGGGTTTAAATGTAATAGTTACGTTTAAATTTAAATTCTTGCACTCCTAGGTTTGACCTTTTGGTTCACTTGGTGGCTCTAGTGAACCAAACTAGAATAAAAGTTCATAATCAATCCGGGTAGAATATAGTATTCTATATTGCAAGCTAAATATTATATATATTATATTTTATGCAAACATGCTTCGCATGTTTAATAAAATGACGCGTATTTTATATATATATATATATATATATATATATATATATATATGTGCATGCGCGCTAAACAAGATGAGACAAATAATAACAAACCCCTCAAAGAAATAATATTAAGTCTGAAGCGTTCAAATGATATTTGGAATATCGAACGTCGCCTTCTAGCATGATTAATTAATAGAGTATTAAATATTTAATATGAGTTTGTTGTGCTATCCACAAGGCGAGTATTGAGTATTTAAGATGTTAATTAATCACATTTGATGCTTATCAAGAAAATTGAACGATCTAGTCTTGTTGTGCTATCCACAAGGACGAACATTTTTCTTTTTTGAATTTATGGAAGTGCTAGGCTAGACTTAACTTAAATCATTTTAGTTCGGATGTGCACACACTTGACCATTATGATTTAAGAGGCAAAATAAAAGGAATTATATGGTGATGTAATTGACAAGAGTTGTCTACCTATTTATTTGTATATCGCTTGTTGTGCTATCCACAAGGTTATATACATTTGAAATGGGATCCTTATTCTCACTAACAAATCTTTAATTAGATGTTGCCGAACTATATAAGTGAGGGTAATATAGTTTGATGAAAATAGTGGGAGATACCAATTTAAAATAAAGACCTAAATTTATTTTGGTATGCAAAGTTAATAAAATGAATGTTTGCTAAAATGATTGTTTTCTTTCACATGCAGAATTTTAAAAATGTTTAAATCACTAATTTCACTACGAAGCATACTTGATGCAAACAAGCTTACCGGGCCGAATTATGAGGACTGGCTAAGAAATCTGAGAATTGTTCTCACTGCTGAAAAGATTTCTTATGTCCTAAATTCAATTGTCCCTGAATCTGTTTCAGAAACAGCCTCTGAGGAAGAGATTGCCACTTTCAATAAGTGGCAAGATGATGCATCTGTGGCTCAATGCATCATGCTCGCATCCATGAATAACGAGCTTCAGCGTCAGCACGTAAATATGGATGCTCCTGCTATGCTGCTTCACCTCAAGGAGTTGTATGGTGAACAGAGTAGGACTGCTAGATATGAGATATCTAAGGAGCTCTTCCGATCTCGGATGACCGAGGGTACTGCCGTCGAGACTCATGTCCTGAAAGTGATCAATTTGATTGAACGCCTTGGACAGCTTGGGTTCGTCATGGATGGGGAGTTGAGTCAAGACTTGGTCTTGCAGTCACTCCCTGAGACCTTCTCGCAGTTTGTGGTTAATTTTCACATAAATAAGCTAGATGTCAGCTTGCCTGAGCTGCTTAACATGCTGAAAACTGCAGAAGGTCACTTCCCATCCAAGAAGAACCATGTCTTGATGGTGGATTCTTCCAATAAAAGGAAGAGGCCCAATGTATCTTCTGAAAAGAAGAAATCCAAGAAGGCTAAGGGAAAGGGGAAAGAAAAGGAACAAAAGAAACTTGAACCAGCTAAAGGAATGTGCTTTCATTGCAACAAGTCGGGACATTAGAAAAGGAACTACAAGAAGTATCTAGCAGAGAAGAAGCTTGGAGAAGCTTCGACTTTCAATCAAGGTTTGTTTATGATTGAAATTAATTTTTCTGAAAGTCATAATTCTACTTGGGTATTGGATACCGGCTGTGGTTCGCACATATGTAATACTGTGCAGGGACTGGTTAGAAGTAGAAAGCTGAACAATGATGAGGTGATCCTACGAGTAGGGAATGGAGCAAAGGTTGCTGCATTAGCTGTAGGAACTTATTATTTAGCAATGCCTTCGGGCAAGTCCATTTATCTTAATAATTATTATTATGTTCCGAATATTATTAAAAATATTATTTCAATTTCTGTATTGGATATGGAAGGATTTAACGTTGTTATAAAGAATAATAGTTGTTCTATTTATAAAGACGATGTTTTATATGGTATTGGAAATTTGCGAAATGGACTTTATACACTTGGCTTACAAGAAAATATATTTCAAATTGAACAAACTAAGAAAAGGAAAAGAGATGATATTAATTATACCTACATGTGGCACTGTAGACTCGGTCATATCAATGAAACAAGATTATCCAAGTTGCATAAAGATGGGCTCCTCGAGCTATCCGATTATGAATCATATCCAACTTGTGAATCATGTCTCATGGGTAAAATGACTAAATCTCCTTTTAGTGGAAAAGGAGAAAGAGTTACAGAGTTGTTGGCATTGATTCACACAGACGTTTGTGGGCCTATGACAACAAGTGCACGGGGTGGGTATTCTTATTTTATTACTTTCACTGATGATCACTCAAGATTTGGATATGTGTATTTAATGAAATATAAGTCAGAATCATTTGAAAAGTTCAAAGAGTTCAGAAGTGAAGTAGAGAAACAAACGGGCAAGAGTATAAAGATACTTCGATCAGATCGAGGTGGAGAATACTTGAGCGGTGAGTTTCTCAATTGTCTCAAAGAAAATGGTATAATCTCACAATGGATTCCTCCAAGTACACCACAGTTAAATGGAGTATCTGAAAGGAGAAATCGAACACTGTTGGACATGATTCGATCCATGATAAGTTTTACCGACCTTCCAATTTCTTTCTGGGGATATGCCCTAGAAATGGCTGCATACCTACTTAACAAGATACCTATCAAATTCGCCCTAAAGACTTCATATGAGATGTGGAAGGGGAGGAAACCAAATATTAAGCATGTTAAGACTTGGGGTTGCCCAGCTTATGTCAAAAAATTTGAAAATGATAAGCTACAGACTAAATTCGATAATTGTAGATTTGTGGGATACCTTAAAGAAACTTTAGGGTATTATTTTTATCATCCAACTGATCAAAAGGTGTTTGTTGCGAAACATGCTACCTTCTTGGAAAAGGAGTTTATCCATGAAGGGGTCAGTGGGAGTAAGATATATCTTGAAGAAGTTCAAGAACCACACATTACCACGGATCAAAGTCAGGTACCTGACCAAGTAGAAGAACCTACTATACCACACCCTGTTCGTAAATTTGGAAGAGTACCGAAGATACCTGAGAGGTATGGATTCGTTATAGAGGATGACGATGAGGTACGCATCATGAATGATGATGATCCATTGAATTATGAACAGGCCATGAGTAATAAAGACTCAGGGAAATGGCTTGAAGCCATGAAATCCGAAATGGACTCAATGTATGAAAACAAAGTATAGACTTTGATTTCACCACCTGAAGGCATTAAGCCTATTGGGTGTAAATGGGTCTTTAAAAGAAAGACTGGAGCGGACGGCAAGGTGGAGACCTATAAGGCCCGACTGGTTGCAAAAGGTTTCAAACAAAGATAAGGAGTTGACTATGATGAAACCTTTTCACCAGTAGCTATGCTCAAGTCCATTCGGATTTTGCTTGCGATTGCAGCTTATAACGACTATGAGATCTGGCAGATGGACGTGAAAACGGCCTTCCTCAATGGGAAACTTGAGGAGGATGTGTATATGACACAGCCAGAGGGATTTGTTTCAAAGGTTGAAATAAATCAAGTCTGTAAGCTGCAACGATCCATTTATGGATTGAAGCAAGCTTCTCGTAGATGGAACATTCGTTTTGATGAGACAATTAAAGAGTTTGATTTTATCAAAAACGACGATGAACCATGTGTGTACAAGAAGGTTAGTGGGAGCGCAGTTTCATTCCTTGTATTATATGTTGATGATATATTACTGATAGGGAATGACATTCCTATACTACAATCAATTAAAATATGGTTATCTAAACACTTCTCCATGAAGGACTTGGGAGAAGCATCCTATATTTTGGGGATAAAGATCTATAGAGATAGACCTAAAAGGATGCTTGGTTTATCCCAAGGAACGTACATTGATGCAATGCTAAAGAGATTTAGCATGGACGATTCCAAAAGAGGTATCATGTCGATGAGCCATGGAATACATCTCTCCAAGAAACAGGTCCCAAAGAAACCTGAGGAGAGAGACCGTATGAGTAAGATCCCTTATGCTTCTGCAATAGGATCTATCATGTACGGTATGATATGTACTAGACCGAATGTTGCTCATGCACTTAGTGTAACGAGCAGATACCAGTCGAATTCAGGAGAAGAGCACTGGAAGGCAGTGAAGAATATCCTAAAATACTTGAGAAGGACTAAGGATATTTTTCTTGTCTATGGTGGGTCTGAATTAAAACTCGAGGGCTTCACAGACTCAAGTTTTCAAACGGACCAAGATGACAGTAAATCTGTTTCGGGGTATGTTTTTACCTTGAACGGAGGCGCAGTGAGTTGGAAGAGTTCCAAACAGCAAACAGTTGTTGATTCAGTGACAGAGGCAGAGTATATAGCTGCAAGTGAAGCTGTTTGGATGAAGAAGTTCATAACTGAACTTGGTGTGGTTCCTAGCATTGGAGAAGCAGTTCCCGTTTACTGTGACAACACAGGAGCAGTTGCACAGGCTAAGGAACCGAGGTCTCATCAAAAATCTAAACACGTGTTGCGGCGATTTCATTTGATCAGGAAAATCATTGAAAGAGGAGACGTCACCTTGGAGCGTGTAGACTCTCAAGACAACATTGCAGATCCATTTACTAAAGCTTTAACACAACAGCAGTTTGATCGTCACTTAGAGAAGATGGGTATGAGATACCATGGCGATTGGCTTTAGTGCAAGTGGGAGATTGATAGTAGTGTGCATACAAGCCAATCATGTATGATGATAAAGCACGTACTTTATAAACAATCTTATTTATTTATTAATAAAATATTCATTTATTAAAGGCATTTAATTATCTACATGTTGCTGTTTTTATAATATGTAAATTACCCATAGTTTTAAGCAATGCTTTTAGAATCATGATGATGATCATGCTAATGAGATCTAAATTCTTAGAAAGTTTTAAAACTAAAATAGTTCCCAATCGTGGGATTACTAAAAAGAGGATTAGTAAATCCGGATAGATTGGTACATATGTTGCTTGCTCATTGGATGAGGATGATTGATCTCATGATCATTTGTGTGGAGACACTAAAGCAAGTATGTAGGTACTTATTGGAGTATAAGTTCACTGAACGTGATTCGCTATGGAATACCTTATGGAGATTTACTCGCCTGTCAATAGGAATTCCTAATGTGATAGTAGTACAAGTAATCCTTGGACTTGAGATCATCATAGTATCTTGTATGTAATAAATTATACTTTGACTTATTCCTTAAGACCTTTTAAGGCATATATAGGGTATGCTTGGGTATAATGAGTTACATATGGAGATAATGAATGATCAATAAAGAATCTACCACCTCTAGTAAAAGAGGAGATATATCCTATGTGATTCGTTAAATGACAACCCAGGAATCCTTGGCCAAGGTGAAATGAAATTAGAAAGGAGTTTCTAATTTACATTATTTGGAGTTGTGCATTTTCTAATCGAAATACATATAATTAAATAAAATAAGACTTGATAGTAAATCCATGTCTTATATTTAATTGGGACATTGTATGGTGGAAGGATTGAATTGTATGGTAACTATTTACTCACAGGTTCTTTATGATTAATGTTAAAATCTATATTATCTGAAAAGTCGTTGATCGCTAGGGAGGCTTATCCCTATTGTAGAATAAATATTATTTATTTAAATAGATTATTAGTTTAATTTATTTATTTAAATAAGATTAGAATTGTTCTAATTGATTTATTCACAACCGGTTTAATATGGAGAACCTAAAGGGTCACACCATAAAAGGAAAAATAATTATTTAAGAAGGTAATGGCATAATCGTAATAATGCATTAAGTATAATTAATTTAATCTATAGTAATAGAATAAATTAAATAGCTTAATGTTTATTGTTTAATATTTTAGAAATATTAAATATAAATTAATAAGAGGAGTCTTATTAATATTATTACAATTATTATTATTTTAATTTCTAAAAGAGTTTAGTAATTAATTTAATATTAGTACTCTCATTTATTCCTAATAAGATTAGGAGACAAATTAATTAAATGAATTTAATTAATTATTCCCCATGTGGTGGGAAGCCTAAATTAATTAAAGGAGTTTAATTAATTAAAAGAAATCCCATGTCTAATAGGATTAGAAGGGTTGACCAATATCTATATAAGAGGAGTCTTATAATAGATATCAGTTGAGGCAATTCCAATTGTTGGAGAGTACTCCTTTTCTATAGATAATAGAAAACTAAGCCAACCACCCTCCTTCTTGATAATTCATCTTCCTTGGTGGATCACCTCTAGAGGCCAAACACTTGGGTGGTTAACGTTGATCAAAGGAAAGAATCTAACCCAAAAATTCAAGGAGATCACGAAGAACAAGGAGTTGAACTCGTACCTGTGGAAGCTTCGTTTTACAAGGGTATGATTCCATAACTTCTTATTTATCGTTTTAAATTAATAATTTGCATAAAGGATGATCCGGGTAATGGTTTTGTAGAAATTTTTTTAAACTCTAATATACCATGCTTCCGCTAATTTTTGCAATTTGATTGCATCAAGATTTCGTACAAACCCAACAGTACCTTTACACTGTCAGATTCTTGACAGTCACCTTTCTTGCTTATAATGATGTTAGGCATTGATGTGCATATCTTTGCATTTAATACTGACAGCCTGTTGCTCCATTTGACCTTCGATCAATCATATAGTCTTGGAGATGTAATGCTAGGAAAGTCTTGACAGCTTTAACCCTTTGATAACCTTGAACCTCAGGGTCTATATCCAACTGTTGGTTAGCCAAATACATATTGGAGGAAATCTTTTTTCTCCTTTGAAGAAGCATTTCATAGCATGTATAGCCCTTTCATCTTTCAGGATAGGTGGATACTGATTCTCTTCTTTTGATGCCTCTTGACTTCCCATCTCTGGTCTGTAGATTACAAGATTGACTGTGGACAAGGATTGGTCTTGTTGCTATGGCATTTAAGAACATGAACCAATCTGAGCAGCTTCAAGCGTATATACACATTTACCTGTACACATTATTTCCAACGTGTGAGCTCATCTGCATTTATAAGTGACTTACTACTAAACTAGGTTTAGAACAATGTTTGTGCCTAGGATCAGACTCAAAGTGATTATCTTTTGAATATAGCATAAAAACCTGCTTTGATACCAATTGTTAGTTCCAGTAGGCACAAAATAGATCTAGAAGGGGGGGTTGAATAGATCCTTTTTAATTTCAAATACTTTTCCCTATCATTTTTTATTACTAAGTAATTAGCATATGACAAACATAAGAATCTTTTCAAGCACAGGAGAATAAGTAAAAGATCACCTCCATTGATATATTCATAAACACAGTTACACATTGTTCTTGTAGTTAGTTTAGTTGTAAGTAGTTAATAGATACATAGCAGTTAAGTACATAATGTAAATAACATAAAGTAAATGACAGAATGTAAAAGACACAAGGGATTTTAAGTGGTTCAGAGACTAAAGTTCTTAATCCACTCTTCTGCTTCACTAGCAGGAATTCCACTAAGGAAAGGGCAGCACCCTGAATCACTAAGATTCTTTCAAGGCCAGTAGCCTTGGAACTTCAGTTCACTAAGAACTCTTTAAGCCCAGCAGGCTTGGAACTCCTCTAGTTCATTAAGAACTCTTCAAGGCCAGCAGCCTTGGAACTCTAGTTCTCTACGAACTATTCAAGACCAGCAGCCTTGGAACTTCAGTTTAGTCCCTCCGGACAAGGACCCCTCAGGCCCTGGCTACTTGTTGTTGTTGATGTTGTTGTTGTGTTGTGCTTTGCTGCTAAGATGTCTTGAAGTTTTATCATCTCAGGTACTTAGCAGCTTGGCATGGTCCTCTTTGCATTCTGCGTAGAGTCTGGAACACTTCTTCTTTGGTGCAGCTGAGCTTCTCTCTGTTCTGCTCATCTTCATCTGATGTCAGCTGTGCACCATCACCATCAGGGTTTGCTAAGGTTTGACATTGCTGATCTATTTCTTCTGGTCCATAGCACTCCCTGAACCCTTCTTGAATGATATGCAGACATGGTTTTGCATCTTTTCCTTTTCAGCTTCTAGTTCTTCATAGTGATCCGTAGTGTGGCTCTTAGGATCTTCTTTCTGCTCAGCCACTTTTCTGAATGTTATCTTCATGGCCTTCTCGGCTCTCAGCTTAGCTGTCATTTTCAATGGCATCCTCATCGTTGTTGAATGAAGCCTTAGTCTGTTGAAGCCTTCTTCAAATCTGCTTCACTTCCACTTTCGTAGTCTCACTGCCACTGAGACTTGTTCTGTTCAGCTCTGGTGGAACTCGTAGAGTCAACAATATAGCATTCCAACAACTCAACGATTTTGCAAATCAGCAACCCTTGATCTTTGAATCTTCATCTGTTAAATGCTCTTCCATGATCTTCCCATTGAAAAATAGCCGTTGGAAGCTTTTTGAATTACTTCGCAGATCTCGAGTTATTTGGTGCAGATTGCTGATGTGACGTGACAGCTTCTTTATGACTTTACTGACACATCAGTCTGCTACTTCACTTACCGCCTCAGAGATGTCACCTTTCCGTGTCAGGCTGGTAGTCACCTTTATTTCTCCTTTCTGATTCCTTGATTCGAATCTATAGGAGTTGTCCTTCTGCATCGATGCTCTCGATCAGCAACGTTCGAATATCAATCTTCAGATTAAACCGTTGCCAATGCTTCAATCTTCAGATGACCAAACTCTACAATTCTGATGCAGTTGTTCTTGGACCTTGATTGTAGTGTGTCTTGTTGAATGTTGCTCACGGACTGGTTAGAGACAACACTACGATTATGAAGAGTGTTCTGTGGGTTTGCAACGTAGAACACCTCTTCCTTCATTTGTGCAGTGCTTCAACACTTTTGCTTGCCTTGACACATCTTAGGAACTGATAGCTTGACCTATTGCTCTGGCCTCTTCTAAATAGCAAGACACATCAGATTTGTGGCATACCCAGCTCTCTTTCTCCTGGTGATCTCCCGTTCACCTATCATCAATGGTCTGACCCATGCTTAATTACTTTTATCTTGTTCTTCATAAGCTGGCTAGTATCTCTTTGTAAACTGCATCAGTTCCTGCTTTGTTTGGCAAACACTACGATCCTGGTTAATCCCAAGATCGTTGTCTTCTGTTCTCTTGACAGCTACTGCACTTGCTGACTTTCTTTAGTCAGTCACTATATCTGAAGTCTTCTTCTGATTTGCTTGTGGAAGACTTCATCTTAAATGGATTCACAACTCAATCAGGATGTTGATTGAGTTAGTGCTTAGATCTTCTGTTTGCTTGCATGTCATTCGTTGAGTGCTCTCTGGTTTCCTTCAGGTGGAATGTATCTTTGCAGCTCAGACCAGAGGCTTCATTTTTGGATTCTTTGGGAGTGCTCATATGTTTAGAATCGTGTTGACACTACAATTATTCCTTAGAGTTGTGAGCACTTTTGTTGAAGTTTTAGTTCTGCAGACTACGATTGAGCTTTGGTTCTGCAGACACTACGACTCCGAGATCAGACCTTGACAGACTATGATTTCTGCCTTCATGCTTGCTGTCCTTGTCTGATATGGCTCGACTACGATCTCTGCCTCTGATATGATCAGTAGACTCCACTACTTCAAGTGTGGCCTACGATTCTTGACTTAGCTTTGGCAGGCGCTCAGTCGGCTCTTAGACAGGCTGTCTCTACACAGACTTCCTCAATATACTACGGCTCTGAGAAAGTTCTTCTCAACACACCACGATCATGCCTCGTCGATCCTGCCCCGTCTCTCCTGGCAGACTACGAACTCCAAGATCTACTATCCTTGCAGACTACGATTCCACCTTTATAGTTCTCGAGTCTTCCTTGTCTTTCCTGACAGACTACGATGGCTTGTGCAGTGCTCGACGATCAGACATGCCTATCTATTACATTGTATAAGATCAACCTAACAGGCTTGATCTTTTTATTTATAGTCCTTGTACATCATTTCTTTTTAAGGACTTTACAAAGCTGTTTTGCTTATGTAGGATCAACTTAACATATTTGATCATTTCAGTCTAAGTCCTTGTACATATGTTCCTATTATCTATCAAAGGACTTTACAGCTTTTATCAATGCAAGCATACTTGCATATTCATTCATTTATATCATAATCAAATCTTATATAAATAGGAATACCATTCTTATGAATATTCCTAATACGATGGTATGTACAAGACCGAATTTGGCACATGCAGTCAGCACAGTTAGTAAGTTCATGGGAAATCTAGGCCGAAAGTACTGGAAAGCGGTAAAATGGATATTCAGATATCTGAAAGGTACTGCAGATCATGGAATTATGTTTGCAAAGCAAAATGATCAGATATCAGTGGCGGGGTATGTAGATGCGGATTTCGCTGGAAGGTTGGATGACTTGAGGTCTACAACAGGGTATATGTTCACTTTAGCAGGTGGACCGATTTGTTGGAGATCCATGGTGCAATCTCTAGTAGCTCTATCAACTACTGAATCTGAGTATATGGCTTTGGCTGAGGCTGGGAAAGAAGCATTGTGGTTAAAGGATTTTGTGACAGAGTTGGGCATAGATCAAAGTAGAGTACAGTTGTATTGCGATAGTCAGAGTGCCATTTACTTGGCAAAGCATCAGGTATATCACGCAAGGACCATGCACATTAATGTAAGGTATCACAAGGTGAAAGAATTAATTGCTATGGGTGAAGTGATATTGGAAAAAGTGCACACTTCTGAAAATACAGCTGATATGTTGACAAAGACTGTGACTGCGGACAAGTTCAAGCATTGCTTAGACATGGTTAATGTCTTCGAATGTTAGTAGGAGGTACCCCTCCCCCCCCCCCCCGGGTTTGGTTGGAACAAGTGATTTATCTTCAAAATGGGTGAGGCTATTCGTCAAGGTGGAGTTTATTGGGACTTGTGACTCATAATCCGCTCCGCACTAGCCCATCAGGGATGAGAGGTTGCGGGGGCGTGCGGGGGGGGGGGGGTGAGAAACTCCGGTACGGTACAGAATCTGTCAGGGAAGCGCTGACCGCGCCTATGCTAGGCACGCTCGGACCGCGAGAGGCTGGGAGGCAGATTCTGGAGGTCTAGCGCGGGGCGCACTTGGGATGGCGCGGGGCGCACTTGAGACGCGCAGACCGCGCTCGTCGGCGAAAGGCTGATTTTTGTTTTGATTAGGAAGGGATATTATGGGGATTTAGGCCACAATATGAATTAGGTTTGGAATAGGATTAGTGGATATAAATATTACCTATTGTAAAGCTCTATGTAACTGATTCATTCATAATAAGAAAAGGAACGTCTCTCCCATGGACTACCTAAATTGGAAAACCACGTAAATCTCTATGTGTTAATTCTCTATAATCGTGTGCGTGCGTGTGATCTATTATTCTAACCTTTTAGGTGAGGAGGTGGTCCAACATGCTTATTGAGCCAGTCTGATGAATTGATGTAGGTTGTGGATCGAACAATAACACTTCAAATGGTATCAGAGCTCATGGTTCGATGGGCCCAAAATATCACAAGGTGGGGAAAATAGAGTTGAATCAGGTGGAGCACAATAGTTTGTGTCAGGTGGAGCTGGCTTGGGGATGGCTCTGGAAAAATTACTCAGGGTCCCCCGTGTGCCTGGGCATGGTGGAGTAATTAGAGTCGAACGGGGGATACTCTTAAAAGATTCAAAGAAGGTGTGCTTAATGGTGAATACTCTAGTATCTTGTGATGGGTATTCAAGTGAAAGGTGGAAATTGTTGGAATAGTTCACATGAATCCCATATCGAATAAATTCAAGAGTGTAGATGGGTTAATAAGTATGGTGGAGCCTCAACCTAATAGGTTAACCTTTTAGGTGAGGAGGTGGTACAACATGCTTATTGGGCCAGTCTGGTGAATTAATGTGGGTTGTGGATCGAACAATAACACTTCAGAAACTTAAAACAACTTAGCAGCATCTCACAACAAACATTTTTTCTTAGTGACTGATAAGATCTTAGTGATCAATTGTAATCTAAGTCTGTGTGACTTGAATGATTCTTTGTGAATCAATTGTGTAATAGTTCTTAGTGAACTGTAATATCTGTGATTACCCTCCTTGGTGGAATATCTCTACTTGTGGAGTAGAAAAGAAGACTAAAAGACTTTTGTACTCCGAACCTCTTAAAAATACTTGTGTTCTTTACTTTCTGCACTTTTACATCCTGTCACTCTACGATTTGATACTGTGACTTATTTATGTAATTGTTCACTAAATTTAGAGTTATATGTTCATATAATCTTTGAATGAGTTTTTTAAAGTATAATTTCGTTGTGCTAAAGTAATCAATTAATTTGCTTAACTGATTTGGCAATAACTCTTTAATCTTTTTTAAAGAAACTATTTAACCGCCCTTCTGGATCTATTTGTGCCTTTGGGATTAATAACACAGTCAAATCGAATAAAATATTTTGAAACTATACATTGTTACAAACGATGAAAAGATTACAATACAAAGAATTGAAATAGTAATCATTTTAAACATAATAACAAATAATCAAGAAAATGGTCAATCATAACAACAACTAGTGGACACCAAATATACTCCTAAAAAACAGTCAAAATTCCAAAGTAATAACAAAATATGTATATTTGAGCAGTTATTCAATACGAGCAACGAAAGAACTGGTCGTCATGATAACGTTATACTCAAATCTGAACAATCTATTTTCAACCATTTATGCATCCAAAGAAATTCTCACTAACGAAAAAAATCTCCCAAGTACTGGAGAAAACAAACTCCCAAGAGATGATAATGAAATTCTATCACAAATAGAAAGAAATTAGTTATATCATGAAAAAAAATATGTCCTACAAAGGGGGAAAATAAATTACACAAGAAAGGATAAATTATTAGAGCACAAGAAAAAAGAAATTATTAGAGCATAAGAAAAGAGATCTAGGGGAGGGTCTCTCCAAAATAAGGAGAGTCCTCCCCAGACAAGACAGATTTTTGTGCAGATAGAATAGAGAGAAAAAAAAGAAGAAAAAGAGGACTTAGGAGAGGTTCTCTTTAGTATAGCTCTCCCCTTATGTGAAAGTAAGGAGGGTAGACAAAAAAATTTGTAAAGAGAAAAAGAGAGACAAAAAGTACATATCACATAACTAAATAAGTCTTTTAACAATTAATTTTTATAGTAAATTTTGATCCAAATATTACATCAAAAATTAAATCATTCAGAAATAATAATTATAAATGTCAACAGGTCAAATAAATAAGAAGTACAAAAGAGATCGGGAGAACATTTCTATACGAGGCTGTTGGTGTTACCCTATATAATAAGGTCATTTTAAGCATTAAAATTCAATTAGGTCATTTGTGCAAAGTAACATGGAATTTTTGTTCCTTTTAAAATGGAAACTTAAAAGATGGGGCTGAGAATTGATTATTAATTAAAGCTAGACCCGGTAAGATGGGTTGCTGCCCCATGTCCACCCATAATAAATGAGTTTGGGTTCATAATTATTAATTAAAAAATATATATGATTTAATTTATATTCACCCACTTAATTATGAGTTTTAGTATCTGCGACCACGGGCTGCTCGTTATGTGACAACCTATTTTTCCTTGTCTAATTTCTATTATATTAAAACTCCACAATCTATTTTCTATAAATCTTATTAGAGTTTGTATATAATTTAAATTGATACAAGTTTGACCGAATTACCTTCTTAAATTAATTTTAAAATAGTCCTACCAATCATTTTTTCGATTGTACCCTTAATCTCTCCCCTTTTTCTTTTTTAAAAATAAAATCACAAATAAAGAATTTGGAGAAAAAGAGTAATAACTTTCCATTCCTTTCTCCAAAAATAAATAAACATGGTTTAATTAAGAAGTGTTAACGCCAAGTTTTGCTGGTGCGTCCAATCACCAAATCCACACGCTTAAACTTGCACAATAACACGTCACAAACGAAGCTTGACGGCTTGGGCCGCCGGGAGATAGCTCCGGTGTGAGAATAAGTACAGGCTGGTCACAAGGTTAATAATGGAGGCAGTAGTGTATAGTGCTCAATTGGGTATTACCTGTTACCATTAGGTCAAGCCTTGTATTTATAACCATTCTCACCTCCACTAGAGTCCATGTTCCAGTCGGATCAGGACTCCTAAACATAGCAGTTACTATTGTTTGGGTCCAACGCAATCTCCTTTAAAAGTGCAAGTTGGTAGTTATCCAACCACTTGCCTTATAGGAGTTGGTATGTAGATATGAATAGGGTTTAAGTCCTTAACCATTTAGACTCCTTGTTGCTCCGGACTCCATCCGAGGAATGACCCTTCGGTATGGGCCTTATATATTGGTCTGGACTCCAGCCCGAAGGGCTTGGTAATCCGATCCCAATCATCATCAATCTAGTTTAGACTCCGGCCCTAAGGGCTCGATAGTCCGACCCCGAACACTCTCATGTTGGTCTGGGCTCCGGTCCAATAGACTAGGATGCCCGATTCAGACATCACCAGTTGGGTCTGGGTTCCGGCCCAAAGAACTCGGATACCCAATCCCGAACTCTGTTACTCCAAGTTTGGCTTCGGCCCATTGGGCTCGATGACCCCTTTTCGGCCCAGGCCTTCAGTCCATGTAGGGGTCGGTGGATTGTATCCGAACATTGCCCCCCAGTCTCTCATTAAAATAGATTTTTAATGAGAGATTTGAAGAGATGACTGGGTAATCCAACCGACCTATTTAATGCCGTACACGTTACCCCAGAAATAAAAGGCCCAACATCATTATTAGCCGCCTCTCGAGATTCGTGTAGCAACAGTATAAATACCCCCTATCAGCCCCAACCGTTACTTTTTATGAACTTCTTCTCCACCAAGCTATATTCAAAAAATATTCCGGCAAGTGCGATTTCCAGCTAGTAGCTCCACCACTCCGATTAAGCCTTTTACCACCTCAAACCACCACATTTTCCAGTAATTTTTTTGTTCTAATGGCCGATTCTGGAATCCTTCCAGCTGCTTCTACCACCGACTTGACCCCCACCACTGAGGTCACTCCTGTTTCTGCTGATATGGCCACCACCGTTACCATCACCAGCACCGATTTGGTGCCGGTTGATTTACCAAAAGCTCCCACCGGTGACACTGCTGATGGAACCGAGGCACGGATCCTATCTGTCTATCGTCCTGAGACGGAATATTCTCACATCAACACCATGTCTACCATTACTCTGTCCCAGATTTCTAACGCCCGAGCCCTTTTCAATATCCCCCAAGAGTATAAGCTTCGGCTACCCAGGGCCGAAGAGAGAATGTTCTGGCGCCCCGAAGGCAAATGGGTGGCCGTCCCCACTTATGCTATGAGGTACGGTATCCGCTTCCCTCTTCACGAGTTTATCGTGTCTTTTCTCTACTTTGTTGGGATCGGGTTCCCACAACTTGTGCCGAACTCATATATCCACGTAGTAAGCTTTATAGCTATCTGCCAAGAACTAGGGATCACCCCTGGTCTTGATTTCTTCTTCGTCTTGTTTTCGGTCTGCAAATCCAAGGAGCCCGGCTTCCGTCGACTGAACCGTGTCTCCGGCCGAGCCACCTTTGCCAAGACTCCCTCCAGCAACAAGGGTTGGCACAATTAGTGGATCTTCGTCAAGGGGACCGACCTTCAACTTCTCCCGAACTGGGCCACCCCCGAAGATCTGATCGTGAAAGTGACCGCCTTCCCAACCAACCGAAGGGACGAGTTTCGAGTCTTCTATCAAAAGGTGAAGAAGACCATGTGGAGCCTGGATACTTTAGCCAATGAGGCCTGGCTGTATAGGCACGGATGTAAGTATTCTATCCCGATCTCTTTTCCTTTCGAGCATTAGTTTCTGATTTGATTTTTTGATTTTTTGATGGATCTACTTATTTTTTCAGTGGCCATCTTCAAGCCGAAGGGTGTTGATGAGTCCCTTACCCCCTCCCCGTTCGGTCCGGTCCAATCCGCCTACCGCTCGGGGATGGCGCGGTCGAAGGAGAGACAATCCCAATTTCTGAGCTCTCAGCCGATTCCTCCCTTGTCGAAGCCAAAAATGTTGTGAAAATGTCCGCTGCTGAGAAGGTGGCTCAGCTAAGGAAGGGCAAAAAGAGGGCTCTCTCCAAAGGCTCTTCTAAAATTTCCCTCCTGAAGCCGACCCTCCAGAAGCCGGCTCATCCGCCCCCTCCCCCAGTTTCTGTTCTTGAGGATTGTGAGGAAATCGAGGAGGAAACTCTGAGGCCTCGTCCCAAGAAGCTGAAACTTGTAGATGAGCCTGACCTTCAGAAGGTCGGGATCCAGCCGGATGCTGCCCCGCAGACTCCTGCGGTCCAACTGTCTGCTGAGGTCGTACCCTCTGCAGCTGTCGGCTCGTCTGCCGAAGCCAGTCCTTCCGAAGGGTCTCTGACCCAGTCTTTTTAGCCGAAGAGCCCGTCGAAAGGGTTTCCTTTGGACCGCTTGGACTACTTTAAGCTTCCTGCCGATGATGCCCGGTTCAAAGGGTACTCTGCCGAAGCCTTGATGGTGGCGTATATCAAAGCCTAGAGTCAGGTATTCCCGAAAGCTTTAGCTTGTGTTCTCTGATTATCTGCCTGACCTTTATTAACCTGTTTCTCTTTTCTCGATGCAGACTAACGCCATTCTGGCCCGAGCTATCCCTCCTGTCGTCAAGGCTACCCGGAAGGAGGCTCAACTTTGGACCGAGGTGGAAATGCTCGGGGTGGAGGTTCGGTGGTTATCGGCTGATCTGGCAAAAGAGAAGGAAGATCATGCCGATACCCGTACTAAGGTGACCTTCGCCGAATGTCAAGTTAGCAAACACCAGAGTCTCCATAATCTGCAGAAGGAGTTCGTTGCCCTTGACGGCTTCAATAAACAGCTCGTCGAGGAAAGGGCTCTTCTGAAAGAGAAGGATCTGGATCAGCAGAACGCACTTCTGATCCTCCAAAGCCAAATTTTTGAAATGCACGCCCAACACCTGGTGTTGATGAGAGAAAATACAGCTCTGGAGGCAGAATGTGCCGAAGCCAAGCAGCGGGGTGAGCAAGAGTATCAGGAGTCGGCTGAGCTCCGCGATACCATTATGGTTCAGTTTGCCGAAGGCTATGGAGCTCATAAGGAGTGGGCTCAAGCGAAGATGACTGCTGTTAGGCTTGATGCTGCTATCCTAGACTCCTCTGATGATGAGTCCGATGCCGGAGATGATGCTGATGGCGAGGCTCCTGATCCGTAGTTTAGGATTTCACTAGTAATGTTTTATCTTCTTTATTTCTTTTGTAACTTTGCCAGATCGAATCTGCGTGTACCTTTGTCCGATCAATTCGAGTTATTTTGTAACTATTCTGATCGGATCTGTTCATCGCTAGTCCAATGGATTTTGTAGACTTTTTAGAATATAAATGAAGATCAAAATTTTTCAAAGAGAAATCCATTTTATTTTATTTATGTATGAAGCAACTTACATAAGCAGAAGTAAAGAATTACATAACTCTTACTGATAACATTTTCTAAGTCTTCCAGCATGCCATGTATTCTTTATATCTGTGTCATCCATTGTCCGAAGCCGATAGGTGCCCGGATTTGGCACTTCTATTACTTCATAAGGTCCTTCCCAGTTCAACATTAGCTTGCCCGTGTTCTGGGGGGTAGATGCCTATGCTTCCCGAAGTACCAAGTCCCCGACCTCAAACCTCCTTTGCTTCACATTCTGGTTGTAGTGTTGGGCAGTTCGTTTCTGGTAGATAGCTAGCCTTACCGATGTTGAATCCCGAACCTCCTCCAACAGATTTAGGTTCAGTCGTAAACCGTCATCATTGTATAGTCCTTGGTATTGACTGACCCGAAGTGTTGGTGATCCGATCTCGACGGGTATTAGCGCGTCGGTCCCATAGGCCAATCTGAAAAGCGAGTCCCCTGTTGTTGTCCTCGGCGTGGTCCGATATGCCCACAAGACGCTGAGTAGTTCTTCGGGCCATTGTCCTTTTAGTCCATCCAACCTTCGCTTAATTCCGCTAAGTAGAGTCCGGTTGGTAACTTCTACTTGTCCATTCAACTGAGGGTGGGCAACTGAAGTCTTTCTGTGTTGGATGCCTAGCTCTTTTAGGAAAGCTTCAAATTTTGTCCCCACAAACTGTCTGCCATTGTCCGAGACCAGGACCATCAGAATACTGAACCGGTATACAACATACTCCTTGAAGAACTTAAGACATTCCTGTTCGGTAATCTTTTGTAACGGTTTGGCTTCTACCCACTTTGTCATGTAGTCGATTGCGACGATCACAAAAGTGACCTGTCCCTTGGCCTTCGACAATGGTCCCAAGATATCAATTCCCCACATAGCAAATGGAACCGGGGATAAGACCAAATACAACTCCTCGGGAGGCTGATGCGGGATAGAACTATTTAACTGGCACTTATGATATTTTTTGACATAGTCCTTTGCTTCCTGGAAGATGGTCGGCCAATAGTACCCCTGCCTTAGAATTTTGTAAGCCCAAATTGGCCCCCATGTGATCCCCACATATTCCTTCATGCACTTCCCTGAGTGTGTACTCGGCTTCCGAAGGTGTCAGACACTTAAGCAATGGGAAGTGAACGCCCTTCGGTACAGATCCCCGTAAATAAGAACAAAGTTGGAACTCCTGTGTCTGATTTTCTTGGCGTACATACGATCCGAAGGAAAAACCCCATCTGCCAGGTATGAGATATACGGTGTGAGCCAACAGTCGAGCCGATCCAAGGCTAGTACGTCCACCCTCTGAACACTAGGTTTGTCCAACACTTCCAAATATACCGATCCGGTGAAAGAGCTTGCTTCGGTTGTAGCTAGTCGGGCTAGGGAGTCTGCTATTGTGTTATATGACCGATCAATCCCTAGACAGCTGTACGAACCAAAGTATAAGAGTCTGTCTTTCACCTCTGTCAGGTATTTTGCCATTCGGGCCCCCCGGGCTTCATATTCCCCCGATATCTGCTTGACCACCAGCTGAGAGTCACTGTAGACCACTATCTTCTGTACCTCCAGGCTCTGGGCCAATCTAAGTCCGGCAAGAATGGCTTCGTATTCAGCCTCATTGTTAGTGGCCTTGGATTGAAGCTTAATAGCTTGTTGGACCCGAAACCCTTCAGGACTTGTTAGAATGACCACTGCTCTGCTGATGTTTGAAGTAGATGACCCATCTACGTAGAGAGTCCATGCTGTTTGTAACGGATATGCCTCGGTGACCGAGGCTACATCTGGCTCGGTGAAGGAGCATTCTACGACAAAGTCTGCCAAGGCCTGTCCCTTTATTGCCGTTCGGGGGTAGTATTCTAGAGCAAATTGAGTTAGTTCCATCGCCCATGCGGCAAGCCTTCCCGAGACTTCTGGCCTGTGCAGTACTTTCTTCAACGGCTGATCTGTGTAGACTATCATCATCCGACCCTGGAAATAGTGCCGAAGCTTCCGACTTGCAATGATCAGAGCGTAGGCAAACTTTTCTAGGTTCGTGTATCTGGTTTCTACATCTCGAAGGACGTGGTTGACATAGTAGACCGGGAACTGCTTTCCCCCCTTTTCCCGTACCAATGTTGCCCCCATAGTCATCGAGCTTGCTGCTAGATACAAGTACAACGATTTCGAAGGGATCGGTTTCATCAATAGAGGTGCCGAAGATAAATATAGCTTGATCCCCTGGAAGGCATCTTCGCACTTAGAGGTCCATTGGAAGCTTTTCTCATTTTTCGGCCCCTTTAGAGTGTCGAAGAATGGCAAACACCTTTCTGCTGATTTTGACACGAACCTCCGAAGAGCCGCTATCCGACCTGTCAACCTCTGCACATCCTTGTACGACTTCGGCGATGTCATATCTAGTATCGCTTGGATTTTCTCTGGATTTGCCTCGATGCCTCTTTTACTGATTAGATAACCCAAAAACTTCCCTGACCCCAAGCCGAAGGTGCACTTTGTTGGATTTAGACGTAGCTTATGTTTTTGAACTGTTTCAAAGAAATTTTCCAGGTCCGCCAGATGATCTCGGGCTGACACGCTTTTTACAATCATGTCATCCACGTAGACCTCCATGCTTTGGCCTAGCTATTTTGTAAACACAAAGTTCATCATCCGCTGATAAGTGGCCCCCTCATTGAGTAGTCCGAATATCATCTTCCGATACGCATAAATGGCTCGATGCGTGATAAAGCTTGTCTTTGGGATATCCTCTTTGTTCATTGAGATCTGATGATACCCCGAGAAAGCATCTATAAAACTCAACATGTCGTACCCCGAAGTGGCATCAATCAATTGGTCGATGTTGGGTAATGGGTAGAAATCCTTTGGGCAAGCCTTGTTCAGATCCGTATAGTCAATGCATATCCTCCATTTCCCATTCTGTTTCAGAACCAATACCACATTCGCCAACCACTCCGGGTAGTCAATCTTGAAGATAAAGTCCGCCTCCAAGAGCTTGGAAATTTCCTCATCGATGATCTTCTGTCTCTCTGGGGCGAAAATTCTCCTCTTCTGTATAATGGGCTTCTTACTGGGATCCACTTCCAGCCGGTATACTGCTACTGACTTGTCCACCCCGGGCATATCACTAGGTATCCATGCAAAGATATCCGCGTATGCCCGAAGGAGATCAATCAGCCCGGTCCAGAAGGGTTCTGATAGGCCCGAACCAATCTTTATCAATTTCTCCTTGTTCCCCGGTATCAATTGTATATCCTCTGTTTCTTCTGCTGGTAGGGCAAGCGGCTCTGTACTGCCTTCTGTGAATGGTTCCATCTCGATAGCCATCGTCTACTTCTGTTTACTTACCCCGATCCCTAAGAGATCAATGTGTTCCGATAGCACCTTCGGGCAATGTCCAGATCCCCTTTTACCTTCCCGATCACGTTAGGTGTCGAAAACTTGATTTTAAAGTGGGGTATGGACGTGACTGCTTGCAAGGCTACCAGGGTCAGTCTTCCCAATATTGCATTGTAAGCCGAATCCACCTGGACAACGAAGAATCTGACCATAACTTCCACCTGCTGAGGAGCTGTGCCGAACCTGATCGGCAGTTCAATGGTGCCCGATACATGCACCGGTTCGCCACTGAATCCATAAAAAGGTTATTCTCCTCCCAGCTCTATCTTCTTTCCCTCTAGATCCATCCTTTGGTAGGCATGTGTATACAGTATGTCAACCGAAGACCCGTTGTCAATCAATATCCGCTTCATGTCCACTGGTCCGACCTGAGCTGTTATTACCAATGCCCCATCATGTGATTCTATGGGATTTGTGGGGTAATCTTCATCTGAGAAAGAGATAACCGTCCCCGGGAAGGTCCTGTCCTTCCCCTACAACTGATAGGACTGCGTCCAGGTGCTCGCTTCTTTTTCTCCCGGTTACACGACCCACCGAACCACCTAAAATAACATCGATCACCCCCTTGACAGGCTAGTTCTGATTCGGCTGTGTTTCTCGGGCTTGAGCCTTGTCTTCCTCTCTTGGTTGGGTTTCGGTATTTTCCCTACCGGCCACGTACTGAATCAGCTTCCCGTTCTGTATATTTTTCTCGATTAGATCACCCAGGTCAAGGCACTCCTCTGTCGTATGGCCCGCATTTTGATGGTACTGGCAATACTTATCTCTGCTTTGACTGCCATGCTTCGGCCTCGTCTTGCAGGGCTCATAGAAGGGTTTGTCCTTGATGTCTTCCAATATTCTAGCTCGATCGGTGTTGAGGGGGGTGAAAACCTTATTGACACTCCTACTTGGGAAGGGTGGTCAACCACTGCCCGATGCCCCACTGTTGTAGTTTTTCCTCCCCTAATTATCCAATCTCCCATGATGATTGTCCGACCGTGTGTTATTCTGCTTATCTCTGTCCTTGGATCTATCGTGTGAGTGTGGTTTGACGTTTCCCATGGCCTCTTCAATGGCAATGTACCCTTCGGCCCGATGAAAGGCTTCAGTCAAGTCCGAGGGTGGGTTAATCACGTGGTCTTTCATCAGCTTCTTTGACCTTCCTATGTCCAAATCGGTTGTGAAGAATCACAAGGCTTAGGGTGAATTCAATTCTGCCACCGATCCCATAGCTTCCCGAAACCTCTTGACATAAGTGCTGATGGTCTCATCCGAACGTTGCCTCACCTGCATGAGAGATGCAGTGATCTTTCCCCTTCTCCTGTTACTCCCGAACCGAGCATGGAATTTTTCGCTTAGATCACTCCATGAACTGATTGTTCCCGATGCCAAGGTTCTCATCCATTCTCTGGCGCTCTTTTTCAAGGTGGTTGTAAACATGTGACACTTAGTGGCATCCGAATGCCAGTAATACGTCATCAGCCTGTCATATCCATCCGAATGATCATAAGGGTCTCCCATCCTGTCATAAGTCTCCATAGGGGGCATTTTCTTCTTCAGGTCAGCAGTGACCTGATTGATCTCGGGCGAGAAGGGTGAGCTGTAACAGCTCGAGGGTGTTCCCATGTGATTCTTTGCAGCCAGAAGCTTCTCCAACTCTGCGACTCGTCGAGCGAGGGGGTCAGTCTCCTCCTTACGGGGGGAAGGCCTGCGCCTATCCCTCTCATATTTAGGAGATTCGATCCTCGTCCTCTGTTCCGATCTGCCCGGGTGATCAAATTTTTGTTTAGAGAAACGACTCCTTCTTCGGCTCCTCCTTTCCCGAGAGTGACTTCTGTATCGGTTCTCGTTCTTCCCAGCCTCCTCTCGTCGTGGTGATCTGGATCGGCTCTGATGCCTACGCTTCTTCGAAGAGGCCTCCTGTTCTCCAACCACCTTAGCCATCTGCAGTTCCAGTTCTTCTTGCTGGAGGCGCAAGGCCAGCATGGCGTCCTTATTCTGTTGTATTTTTATCAACAGAATAAACTGACGCTGGTCCTTGCTGTTCTCCACCCGATCGTTACCCCGTCGTGCATAGGCCTGAGACTGATTATCTTCCACATGGGTGTGCTGGGGAACCGGAGTGTGTTGAGTGGGGACGAACAGTTGCCATCGTGCCGACTGGGCCTGCACCGAATTGCCCTCCTGGTTGCTAGGTCCCAATTGGTCTTTGACTGACGCCCTGACCAAGGTCGTTGGGTGAGTCTTGGCCTTTTCCTGGTTTGAAGCCCCACTGTCCTTACTGGCCATGTCTTTCTACCGAAAAAGTGCAAAGTGATTGATCTAAGCACTAAAAAACCCTCATTCTAGCACCAATGTTAACTCCAAGTTTTGCCGGCGCGTTCGATCACCAAATCCACACGCTTAAACCTGCACAATAACACGTCACAAACAAAGCTTGACGGCTTGGGCCGCCGGGAGATAGCTCCGGTGTGAGAATAAGTACAGGCTGGTCACAAGGTTAATAATGGAGACAGTAGTGTATAGTGCTCAATTGGGTATTACCTGTTACCATTAGGTCAAGCCTTGTATTTATAACCATTCTCACCGCCACTAGAGTCCATGTCCCAGTCGGATTAGGACTCCTAAACATAGCAGTTACCATTGTTTGGGTCCAACGCAATCTCCTTTAAAAGTGCAAGTTGGTAGTTATCCAACCACTTGCCTTATAGGAGTTGGTATGTAGATATGACTAGGGTTTGAGTCCTTAACCATTTAGACTCCTTGTTGCTCCGGACTCCCATCCGAGGAATGATCCTTCGGTATGGGCCTTATATACTGGTCTGGACTCCGGCCCTAAGGGCTTGGTAATCCGATCCCGATCATCATCAATCTAGTTTAGAATCCGGCCCGAAGGGCTCGGTAGTCTGACCCCGAACACTCTCATGTTGGTCTGGGCTCCGGTCCAATGGACTAGGATGTCCGATCCAGACATCACCAGTTGGGTCTGGGTTCCGGCCCAAAGAACTCGGATACCCGATCCCGAACTCTGCTACTATAGGTTTGGCTTTGCCCCATTGGGCTCGATGACCCCTTTTCGGCCCAGGCTTTCAGTCCATGTAGGGGTCGGTGGATTGTATCTGAACAAGAAGCATTCTTAAACTGAAAAAGATCGATATAGAAACATGGTTTGTTTATCCTTAATTGTTTGACATAAAACTAATAGAGTAGGCAAAAAGAATTAAGTAATCCCTCTGTCCTATAATATATGACATTTTAGAGTTGTGCATATAAGAATTAAAAAAATGATTGTATAACATTAAATATAATATTAATTATCTATAATACTCTTATATTTTCATAATTATCATACTTATTTCATACTCTCTCATTTGTACTAAGATTTTCTTATGAGGGGTAATTTTGAAAAGATTGTAGTTAATTCTCTTAAATTATATAAAATGATAACTAATTAAAAAAAATAAAATCATGTAAAACGTCATATATTATATGAAAAATAATGCTACTATCACATAAATTCTTTTACATAACTCTCACATACACACACATACATATTGCGGGTCTCGTATGTCAGGCGGAAACCCACAGTATGTATGTGTATCTATGTGAGAGTTATATGATAGAATTTATGTGATACTCTTTCTATTCCTAAAAGATTGTCGTTTAAGGTTAATGCACACAAATTAAGGAATGTAATTAATACATAGCGGAAATACTATATTATCCTTATTAATTGTCTCAACCAATTATTTCTTTCACAATGTTTCTTATTCAATTCAACCAATTACTACTTGAATTATAGTATTGAATTGAATAAGAATCATTGAGAAGAAAAAAAAGCTTTAAATAAAGATAAAATAGAAAAAAAATAATTAATGTGTATTAATAAACTCAAAACGATAATTTTTTTAAAACAAAAATTATTTTTTAAAACGATAATTTTTTAAGAACGGAATGGGTATCATTGCTCTTATATGAAAGAGGGAGTAACTAGGAAAAGAAGTCGACCAAACATGATTACCCATTTTATTAAAAACATGTGTTCAGTTAAATGTCTCTATTTTGTCTTATCCTAGGGCCAAGATCTAAGACAAGTGTCAAGCTTTGAGAAGATGGAATTAATACCCAAAATTCAATGAGTTTGTACTTGATTGTAGTAACTACTGGTAAGCATATATAACAACAAGCGTCTATTTTTTTTAAAAAAACATAAATCTTGGGTTTAAATTTTCACAATAATACTATCTCCGTCTCATAATAAGTGTTTTTTTAGCTTAAATTATACATATCAATACACAAGTTAAAATAATAAAAATACCCTTAATATACTTTCTTTATTTTGTTTGAGACTTTTTTTATTGTCTTTTTGTCTCTCTTTCTCTTTCTTCAACCTTTCAACTTCCCAATAAATACGCAATAAATATCATTGGTTGCATAAGGGCACATATGAGAAAATATTATAAAAATTGTATTGAAATTCTAACACATTACTTATTTTGAGAAAAAATATTAAGTCTAAAAAATCACTTATTTTAATTTTTTTTTATAAACTTGTAAATTTTAAATATGCAAATAGGTACCTTATATGTAAACAAATTTTTCATAATAGTCCCTGGAGCGCGGCCCCACGGTCCCAGTGTAGGAAAGTTTACTACTGTGTACGTCTGTGCTTAGCGTCTATAAATACATTATTATTCTGCTAAATTGGTAGTAGTATAGGAGTAGTGTATCATTTAAAGAGGGAGGAATGGAGATAGAGGCAGCAAATATTCATGATGCTGCAATATTAACAGATCTCGAGAAGGGGACGACGACGACGACGACAGGTGGTGATCAAGGAGGAGCAGAAGCAGCAGCAGCAGCATACTTGGTGTGGGAAGATCTGACGGTGGTGATTCCAAACTTTGGAGATGGACCCACCAGGAGGTTGCTCAATGGCCTTACTGGTTATGCTCAGCCCGGTAGAATTTTGGCTATTATGGGTCCTTCTGGCTCTGGTAAATCCACCCTTCTCGATTCTTTAGCAGGTAATTTATATATATCTCCTCCCTCTCTCTCTCTAGATCTCTCTCATCATGCATGAACAGTATAGACATATATATTTTTGGAGTTCATTACCATAATCCATTATATATATATATATATATGTATATATATATATATGTGTGTGTGTGTGTGGAAAAATACGTACATAGCTACATATAGTTTAATGTAGTAGCAGTCTGCAAATATAACTATTTGATAGTTGATGTAGATAACATAACTATATAGTTTATTGTAGTATAAGTACTTAATATTTCTTAAATTTTATAAAATTTTGATATTTTTATTTCATATTCTCCAAGATTTATCAGAAAAATAAAGTGTATATATATAAATACTCTTTTTAAAAAAATATAAGAAAGTACTTCATTTGTTCCAAATATAAGAGTTATTTTAATTTATTTTTATATATCTCAATTTTAAAATATATATTTTACTTTTCATTTTTTAAGTATCATTATACGAATATCAAATTTTATGGTCTCTTTTTGTTCAATTTTGTTTACTATATATAAATGGGCCATATATTAATTATATATATGCAATACAAATAAATCTTATTGCTACCCCCATATATAGTATAAAATTGTTAATAAAATTTAGACCAAGAATAGTATATATCCGAACCTCAATAAATTATTCATGACATTATAACATTATGTTTTGAGGCTCCAAAAAAAAAAATAGACTTCGTCCCTAACCCTAATTAATTTAACATTTATTCAGAGTCGTCAAATATTAAATTTATAAATAATATTATTATTACATAAATAATTTTATATCATGCTCACATACACATATATATACTGTGAACTCTATATATTAGGTTATAATATATATGTGTATACGTGAGCATTATATGAGAACTCTCACCCTCCCATTCGCTTGAAAACTTGAAAGAGATACGGTTCTGGCCCAAGCAGTCAATACAAATATCTTAAAAATCCGCCGAATACCAGACGAATACGGATAGCGATTTAATTTGATTGATCTTTTTGATGCAACTTATACATGCTAGAGTATTGAATAATTTATCACTTACACATAAAGGCTAGATTAGACCTACTTTTTCAGGAAAAAAGCTGACCGACTTTATTTTATTTTATTTTTTTCGAGTTTGCACATGTCCTTGTCCTTGCTCCCGCATACATATTTTTTGAATTCGGTGATAAATTAGTCAATTGATCAATAGAGTATTGATACGTAGAGAAAGAAAATATCTATTCGTTTGCGTGCCAGCATTTTATTAATCAATTGATTAATTTATTAATTTTTGAACTTCATACTAATCACTTCCATATTTTTTGTCTTAGGGTTGTATTTTATATCCAAAAGTTGTAATTAAAAAATAAAAATAAATCATTTAGGATGAGAAATAGAATTTGAATTTGATTTTTTTTCCCTAGGGAGTAGTCAGTAGAGTACTATTCGGATCTTGAATCCAACCAATTCTACAGAAATAAGTTTTATTTTATATCATATAATATTGATATAACAAAGTCATCTAAAATATAATTTCGATATTTAAATACAGAGAATGGATCTAAAGCATAACTCTTAAATAACATACATCTATTAAAATTACGTCATTTTGAAAAATTTTTTAAAAAATAAAACAATATTAAAAGAGAGTGGTTTCACTTATTTTTCTTTTATTTATAAAACTCTCACCCACGATCCCATTTATTTTTTAAAAGAATCTCTAAAATAACTTAATTTTAATAGATATATGCTATTTAAGAGATGCATGATATTTAAGAGAGATGTTTTAAATCCTGCACTATATATATTTCAAACAAATTGACAAAGTTCATACAAAAATGGGTTCGGTTGGCAAAATTTTATAATGGGGATCCATTAATATTAGTCCTCTATTGGTATATTTGTTTCCTCCCATTAATTCACTACATAAATAGGTAACATTAAGTAGGCATGTGGAAGAGTGCCGCTTTCGTAACCTCATTAAATGCATTTTATCTTCCTCTGATCAAATGATCAAAAAAATAAGTATGCATGTTCAACAAACCCATGGTCATGACAATTGCCGACCCAAAAAGGGATAAAATGAATTATTTTGACTATTCAATTATTTGAATATATTCGGTTATAATTGTTTTATATTTTGATTTTGATTTTATACTATTTTTTTAAAGAAAATATAAGAAAGTGCTTCATTTGTTCAAAATATAAGAGTTATTTTAATTTATTTTTATATATCTCAATTAGAAATATCGGTCGTAGGTATCATTATACGAATATCAAATTTTATGGTCTCTTTTTGTTCAATTTTGTTTACTATGAATGGTCCATATATATGCCATACAAATAAATCTTATTGCTACCCCCTTAGTATAAAATTGTTCATAAAATTTAGACCAAGAATAGTATATATCCGAACCTCAACAAATTATTCCTGACATTATAAAATTATGTCTTGAAGTTCCAAAAAAAAAAAAAAAAATTGAAACTTCGTCCCTAACCCTAATTAAACATTTATTAACAATCGTCAAATATTAAATTTATTTGTTTGTTTGAGTCCAAAACGACGTAGTTTTAATAAAAAATAAAAGTACGTTATTTAAGAGAGGTATTATATTTAAAAGATATGTTTTAAATCCGTCATACAATTATTTTATTTTATTTTTATAAACTGTCTAAATAAATTATTCCTTTTAAACAGCCCGAAATCAGGATCCGTAGTACTCAAGAGTCGCTAATGTGTGCTTCATTAGTTGAGAACATTTACAAAAACTAAATATTACATAAAAAAAGAAATAAGTTATAATAAAAAAAATTACCCCCTCCGTCTCATAATAAGTGATGTTTTAGATGATTTTATTTGTCTCAAATTATTTGATGTTTTAGAAAATCTAAGAACATTAATTATAATATTTTCAAAATTACCCCTCATTATTCCTACTTCAATACCCAGATGTTTTTAACTCTCTCTCCTTATTAACACAAAGGGTATTATAGACAAATGATACTACCTCCGTCCCATAATAAGTGTTTTTTTAGCTTAAATCACACATACCAATACACAATCTAAAATGACAAAAATACCCTTAATATACTTTCTTTGTTTTGTTTGAGACTTTTTTTATTGCCTTTTGATCTCTCTTTCTCTTTTTTTAATCTTTCAGCTTCTCAATAAATACGCAATAAATACCATTGGTGGCATAAGAGCACATATGGGAAAATATTGTAAAAACTGTATTGGAATTCTAACACATCACTTATTTTGGAAAAAAATATTAAGCCTAAAAAAGCACTTATTATGGGACGGAGGTAGTACTATATTTAATGCTATACAATCATTTTCTTAATAGTTGTGTCCAATTCTAAAATATCACTTATTATAGGACGGAGAGAGTATTAGGCAATTTTAAGGCCACATATGATACATGCACTATATATATTTCAAACAAATTGACAAAGTTTATACGTAGTACATGCATAAATGGGCTCCGCTGGCAAAATTTTATATTGGGGATCCATTAATATTAGTCCTCTATTGGTATATTTGTTTCCTCCCATTAATTAATTCACTACATAAGTAGGTAACATTAAAGCAGGATTAACGTAGGCATGTGGAAAGACTGGAAGAGTGCCACTTTGGTTACCTCATTAAATGCATTCTAACTTCCTCCCATCAAGAAAGTAACTATGCATGTTCAAACTCATGGTCATGACAGTAACAGGCTAAATATGTCATTCATCTTTATTCCTTCATAAAAGAATCAGATTAAATACAAATTTAACTTTTATATCACGGTAAGTACCCCATTTATTAGAAATATTTCATGTTGTTTGATTTTAAATTAAAAATAATTGTACAAAAGTAATAAAAATTTAGCTTGAAAAAAGGGATGAATTTGGGAAAACGGCCCGGGGCGGGTACATAGTGATTATTTTCAGGGTCGGGTCGGGTCAAAGAAAATGTATATATTGATGGTGTGGGTTTGGGAAAAGGTCCTGCGGACCATATTCACCTCGTTGTCAAGTCTATAGAATAATGTTATTCGGAAGTGATTTGAATGTTTGCACGTTGAGCAGTGTAAAGGCTCCGCGGGGCTGGGTCTGCAAGCATTCCTTGTGCATCTTGATATTGATAACAAATACTCCTTTCGTCCCTTAATATAAGTTATTTTAGATAAATATTTGTGTCTTTTTTCAATACAAGGATAATATAGACAATTGATATTTTATTTAATGTTATACATTCATTTCCTTAATACTTGTACACAATTCTAAAACGACTTATACTAAGGGACGGAGGGAGTACTTACTAGAGATGATTCTTATATCTATATATAAAGTGAGTTCTTCTAGGGGGGGGGGACCGAGGGTGGCGACCGGTCCAATTTTTTTTTTATGATTCCCAAATAATTAATGTGATTTATTGGAACTGAAATTTTTACAAAATACAGTTATTTAGGTGTCATTTGGATACATGTAAAAAACAAGATTGTACAGTCTATCACATTAGTTATTTGAGAGTCATAAAAAATAAAAAATTAGACCGGTCGCCACCCACGGTCACCGTAAACTTTTTGATATAAAGTTCATTATATGCATTTTATCTTCATTAGATGGATCCGGCTAGCATGAAGTTATTTCTTTAGTAAGTTTGTCAATTGGCCAATAGAATCTTGACAAACATACAGCATCGCTTGTGTGTCAGTATTCTATTGACCAATAGACCAACTTATTTCAAAATAAATTTCATGCTAACCACTTCCTCCTTAGATCATGAAAATAAATATGCATGTTAAAACTCATGGTCATGATGGTAACATTTTATCCTATCATTCCATGTGGAGGAGATTATATATCTATGATAAAATAGTATGGGGTTGTAGTGTATTTATTGTGGATATAATATAATTAACTTTGCAGACTGTTAGCAGGTAGGCTTTCAGGAAATGTTATAATGACTGGAACTGTTCTTCTCAATGGTAGAAACAAAAGGATGGACTATGGATTTGTTGTAAGTAATTACACCCTCTGTCCTACTTCACCTGTTTCCTTTAATTTTTGTTACAAGCATTTTAGGAACTTAGAAAACATGGTTTACGAAGGATACTCGAGTAAAATGCTATTTTCTAAACCATATATATATATTGGGACTGATTCATTGACAACGTTGTCAATTTAAGATTATCCTTACAACAAATCGTGATCGTTCATCCATAGATCCAGGGGCGGATCTAGGATTCTTTTCCAACAGGAGCAGATTTTAACTAATTTCTTTTGTTGAAACTAAATAAAGAAAACTTGAAATAATTATAATAATAACTAATCATAATAATGTTTACAAATTGCAATAAATATTCATAATCCAAACTAAAAAAAAGAATTTCAAATAAAAAATATTTAGATACAATTTAGAAACTTATTTCGGTTACTTGTCATAGTTCAATTTGAATGATTCCCCAAATGCTCAAAGTTTCAAACCAAATTTGTTATATTCAAACAAAACCATGAATTAATTTCAAGTTTTGTATTTCTAAGATTTCACTGAGTCTTAAAACTAAAAAGATTTTTGTACTTGTATTTAGAATTGATTTATGAAATTTATTTTGCCCCCTCCAAGTTTAACTCTTTCATTAATCTGTCCACTTAAATTTATTAATTTATATATCTGTCCTACTCCTATACCTATAAAATAAAAATTCCACCAGAGACAGCTGCCTATGCTGCCCCTCCGCCCCTGCTTAGATCGAATAATTAATAGAGTCCTCGTTCGTATGAGTCCCGATTTCCAGTTATGTGTTCTGAAAAACGAGTACCATTTTTGGTGAAAATTACAAAGAAAGTAGACTCTATTTTCTGCACATATTTTATATTTTCTTACCTCTTTTTTCCCCTATGATTGTTCTATCATCAGTCTTATGTGACACAAGAAGATTTACTGTTGGGCACACTTACAGTCAAAGAAACCATCACTTATTCAGCACAGTTGAGGTTACCAGAAAACGTTAACAAAGAAGAGGTGAATGCAATTGTAGAAGAGACCATCATAGAAATGGGGCTCCAGGACTGCGCTGACCGCCTCATCGGAAACTGGCATTTGAGAGGTATAAGTGGTGGAGAAAAGAAGAGAGTTAGCATTGCACTCGAGATCCTGACACGCCCAAGCGTCTTGTTTATTGATGAACCCACCAGTGGCCTTGACAGTGCCTCGGCTTTCTTTGTGATTCAAGCGCTTAGAAATATCTCGTGCGATGGCAGAACAGTCGTCTCTTCCATTCACCAGCCGAGTAGCGAGGTTTTTGTACTGTTTGATGATCTTTTTCTCTTATCTGGTGGTGAAACTGTCTACTTTGGAGAAGCTAAGATGGCTCTTCAGGTACACAAAAATTTATTTTACGAGCTCTTCTACGCAGATATGAAAATTGAACCCGAGTGTTTTTGAATTTCACATATTTTGTATTTTTATCCTTGGTCAAAATACACTATGATCTAATTTTCATGTACACGTAATAAAAACAGTGTTTGGGACTTAAACGTAACGAACCAAAAATAGTGCAACACGTTTGGAAGTGCAAACGCTACAAATACAACCCATGCAAATCAAGCTTCTACTGTAAAAACAGAGAGTTCTCCTAAGCAGACATGAAAATTGTAACCCAGATATTGTATTTGAATTTGTATTTTTTTTCCGTCAAAATACAAATAGGTGAAATTCAAATATAGTTTAATCCAATTTTCATGTACAGTTTTCATGTCTACATAGATTTTTTTTGTAAAAACAGTGTGTGGGACTTAAACGTAACGCACCAAGAATAGTGCTGACGCGTTTGGAAGTCCAAACGCTACAAATACTACCCATGCAAACGCTAGCTATATAGTAAAGCAAGCTTCTACACATAAGCTGCAGTCTTTTACATTACAAAGCACAGACTTGAATATTATCAATTGTGATCTAAATTTCGTTACTGATATTTTTCAGTTCTTTGCTGATGCTGGATTTCCCTGTCCAAGTAAAAGAAATCCTTCTGATCACTTTCTTCGTTGTATTAATTCGGATTTCGACGCTGTTAATGAAAATTTGATGGGATCTAACAGAATAACAGTACGTAAATCTCTATGCTTTACTATCATAGTATAGTATCATTTTCTTCTGCTTAATTTAGGCGTTTGATATTGTCGAAGCAAAACTGATATTGTCAAAACAATAAACGTCAGCTTAAAATATTAAAAGTCGCTAAAATAATTGAAAAAAGTGTCGTTAAATGTATATTTATCTGGCAATGTCAACATACTTAATTTTTATCATGTATTATAGAGTCTAATGTTTCCCCCCTCATTATTTCATGGCTTTATAGGTGCAGGATTTCCACAAGTGTTCAGATCCCTTGGAAAATTTGTCAACAGCAGAAATCAAAACCAAGCTTATTGAGAACTACAAATTCCTAAAGTATGCCTCAAGAGCTAAATCTAGGATCCGGCAAATCTTAGCCATTGTAAGTCTTTATGCATAATATTTATTGAAATTTTTACTTGTTTTGTATTGTTTCTTTATTCTCCTATCTTTCATTGTCAGCGTTAATCAACCACTAATGTTTCAATTTGAAGACGTTGAATTTAAATTTCTATAAATAAAGTCTTTTGGCCGGACTTGGAATTTATTGTCGGAAGAAGGCACACGACTCGAATAAAAGGGCAATTAAGTCTTTTAATGGTTAAATCGTTCATATTAGCTACAATATTTTCTCATTTTTTTCCCTTCATCACACACTAATCGAGCGCGTACAATTTTTTGTTCTTCGAAAGATAGTTACGATTGAAACTACCCAAAATATCCTCATTTTTTCAAGACAAAGGGAGTAGTAATAAAGAAGAGACAAGAGAGGAAAACAATGTTGACAAATGACAATGTGTTATTTGGAAAACATCAACTATGAAATTCATTACTAGGAGGCTAAATGTGGTGTTGCAGGAGGGACTTTCAGTTGAAACAAAATGTGGGAGCAAGGCAAAATGGTTGAAGCAACTATCCACATTAACAAAGAGATCATTTGTGAACATGTCTAGAGACATTGGGTACTACTGGCTACGAATATTCATCTACGTAGCGTTATCTATCTGCGTTGGCACTGTATTTTTCAAAATCGGAACCAGCTATCATTCAATCTTGGCACGCGGAGCATGCGGTGCATACATAACCGGCTTTATGACAATGATGTCCATCGGAGGCTTCCCTTCCTTCATTGAAGAAATGAAGGTAAAATGAACCATCTTAATTATTTCCCTTTCGAATGGTTACACCATGAAATGTTTTATATTATTGGAAAGTATAATATAATTTCATAATCAAGTACATCATCACTATTACAATAGTAATAACCAGTCAAGCCTCGCATAGAGGAGAAAGAATAATTTTGCAGTACTAATTGTACTACGAGATAATGTTTTACAATATTATAAAACCGGGTACTATATCTCCACAAATTGATAAACTCGACCTAAAGTTTTGCATTTTAGTTGGGTCAGAATCATTAGTTCAAATTACCATCCTCTCCAAATTGTCACCATATTAAACATATTATCTCTTTTTCCTCTCCATATATCTAATTTCCCTTGTTATAAATCAATGTTACCTGGAATATAAATAGTTTCAAACAGATAGGGGAATGTGGTATACTACATAGTCTTCTAAGAGCATCTCCAACAGCCTCTTCAACCACTTTAGGATACTCAAATACCAACAGCCTCTTCAACCTTAGTCATCAAATCTGCAACCTCATTCTCTCTCGATAAGGCATAAAATATGAAAGTAGCAAATAATGTTCTTCAAATTACCACGTACGTCAACAAACTTCAAATTTCCCTTGTTGTAAATCAATGTTACCTGGAATATAAATAGTTTCAAACAGATAGGAGAATGTGGTATACTACATGTGATTCTAATAGTTAGGTATTCTCTTATATAATCTAAAGTGAATAAAACTAAATCTCAAATAGGATTTTAAGTCACATCAACAAGTAATAATTTTGTAAAATGTGATGTTTGAGCATTTAATACTAACTTAGAATATGGGTATTTGTGCACTTCGAGATTGAGATAAATTTAGAGTCCCGCAACATAAAAATACTCCATCCGTTCCTTAATATAATACTGGTTTTAGAGAAATATCTCTGTCTCTTAATATTTGTCGTTTGAAAATTTCAAGTAAACATTAATTACTTAATTTTCAATATTACCCCAAGTATTAAATATAATTTTGCTTCTCTTATTATTATCTGTCCAATAAATAACACTCTTTTTTTTCTAATACAAGGGCAATATAGACAATTGATATTATATTGGATGCTTTACAATCATTTCCTTACTATTTGTGCACAACTCTAAAACGACTTATATTAAGGAACGGAAGAGTATCTGATAATTCTGATATAAATATGGGATGAAAAGGTTTAATTTACTCTATTTGTTCCTAAACTAGAACACAAGCCTTGGTGTAAATTTTCTGCTCAGTTTTTTCCCTCTCTACTGAACAGATATTCAACAAAGAAAGGCTGAACGGACATTATGGAGTTGTGGTGTTTACCCTTTCAAACTTCTTGGCTTCGTTTCCATTCTTAGCTGTGATGTCGCTTGCTACTGCAACCATCACGTATTACATGGTGGGATTCCAGCCAGGCTTCTCCCATATTTTGTATGCATATCTTGATCTATTTAGCGCCATTGCTGTTGTCGAAAGCTGCATGATGGTTGTGGCTACACTGGTTCCCAACTTCTTGATGGGAATCATTGCAGGAGCTGGACTTATAGTAAGATTTCGGCCTTCTTTTAAATTATTATTATTATGATTTTTTCTACCTTTTTTTTCACCTTCCACGCAACACTAGTAGACACTGCCTGGGGCTGATCCAGAATTTTTTCTCATGAGCGGATTTTAACTAATTTTTTTTGTTGAAGTTAAATAAAAAAAAAACTTGAATTAATCGTAATATTAACTAATCAAAATAATGTTTATAAATTGCAATAAATATTCATAATCTAAACTAAAAAAATAAATAAATAAATAAAATTTAGAAACAACTTAGAAGACCGAAGTAGAATGAATATTCGTTTTAGGATATGAATGAATATATTTTTTGTCCCCTCCAAGTTTAACTCTTCTATTAATTTGCCCCTCAAATTTATTCACTTACATATTTGCCTCTACCCCTATACCTATAAAAAAAATCCAACAGGGGTAGCTGCCTATGATGCCCCCTTAATAGATCCGCACATGGATACAGTATTTTTCCTAAAAATAAAATACGATACGTTGGGGATATGTTTAGCTTTATATATAATATTAGTGAAGTGCATAAAAATATACACAACCAATATAATAGACATATATTTACTAGACATATATAGTGTAGCAAGCAAAAATTATCTGATGTAGGGGTTGTTTGATTGTGTCTGGATGAATCTGAATGGCCTAAATTCAGAATCGGTCAGATTTCTTTGTTGTTTGATAAACTTCCGCGCAAGCTGAACGACTTCTGAATTCTTCTGAATCAGTAAGCCTCCCATATCTGGCTTGGTCAGCTAGATCACTGAATTGTTTTTTAGTTCTATATCCTCCCACAAGCTAATTAAGAAAGTAAGAAACTGTATTGACGTTTTTTTGATTTTTTTAATGATCTAATAATTTAATATATTGACCTTTTTTAATTTCATTGCATACATAATGATAATTTTAATTTTCAAAATTTAAAATAATAGTTAACTTTCAAAAAAGTTAACTATATTTTAAAAAAAAATTAATTACTTGCTATTTTACTTATTTTTATTTTTTTCTTTCCTGAAAATAATATTAATTTTTAAATATTAGTTATTAATTATTATGAGTTATTAATTAGTTGGTATTTTATTATTCTATTAGTTAATTAATATATGAATTATTATTATATTAGTTATTAACATGGGTTAAAATTACTTGAATTATTCAATACTTTGTTTAATAATTTGGTTGAATTATTTATTTTTATTTGTTGTACAATAAATATTGTATTTAATTTTTTTAAATGCGTCTAGACAAAACTATATATTTGTTCAGCATTGTTTTGAGGGGTAAAATAGTAAAAGACTGTTATTCAGATATTTCAGACGAATTAATTATCAAACAACTTTTTGCATTCACATTCAGATTCAGATTCATTCAGTTTTTATCAAACAGCCCCAGTACTGCTATATCATTAACTTATGCGGTAATAAATGCATTACCTTCCGGGCTTCATTGTTTTTACTTTTTAGTGTACGATCAACTAGGGGTGCTCAAAATTTTCGGTTTTTTCGGTTTTTTACCGAACCGGGCGGTACCGGTTTTTTTCTGTACCGATTTTTTTCGGTATCGGTTTTTTCGGTTTTTTTATACTTTTTGGTACCGGTACCGGTTCTTAAATTTTTGAATTCGGTAAAACCGAAAAACCGAAAAAAAAAACCAAAATTTAAAATTGATACAAATCATTCAATTTTAATTGATACAATTAATCCCAACTATTAAAAATGTATGCTATCTAAAATTTCTAGCATGCATGAAATTGTAACAGTATAGATTTTTAAATAAATAAAATAAATAATACTAACACCAATAATAATAATAATAATAATAATAAATTAATAATAATAAAAAGAAATGGTAGATTACAAAAAGAAATGGTAGATTACAAAAAGAAATGTAGATTATAAAATGAAATGGTAGATTATAAAATGAAATTCTATTAATATATATAAAAAAATTCTTAGTTTTAAAAAAATTTATTAATATAAAAAAATTTATTTAATTATTTAATTTTTGCGGTATTACCGAAAACCGAACCGAAAAAACCGAAACCGACTTTGTACCGAACCGGTAACGAAACCGGTTTTTCGGTACCGATACCGGTTCTTGATTTTCCGGTATTTTGATTCGGTACCGGTTCGGTTTTTTCGGTACCGGTTCGGTTTTTTTGATCGGATGTTTTTCGTAATTTTAACTGTTGTGGTTGCAGGGAATTATGATGATGGACGCAGGGTTTTTCCGGCTCATCCCTGATCTTCCTAACATGTTTTGGCGATATCCAATGTCATACATCAATTATATGGCATGGGCATTACAGGTAATTTTCATCGATTGGACTTTGTCTCGAGAATTTTTTTACTGAATTTTTTTACTGAAGTTTAAGAGTAAATAGAGTAAATAGCACAATCAAAATAGTAAAATTACTTGCACAAATAGCTTTACCTTTGGAACCGAATGAATTGTTTTAAGTTTTATTTTTTAGGTAGACATAGGCATGAAATGTGATCGAGTGAGAAGAGGAAAGTAATTGAGTAAATATAGCAATAGTGAGGGTCACAATGGTGCTGCTATATAGAACTAACTGTAAATGAGCTGAGCAGGTTTTGACTTGCTGACCTCGAGTTTTTTTTAAAAGTTAAACGAGCCGGGCTTTAAACGAGTTCTTGGGCTTAATTGAGCCCTAGCTCGTTTAACTTTTTTATTATAAGAAAAAATAATAACAATTAAATTCTAAACAAGACGGACTCGAGCTAGATACCACATTTTTTTCGAGTTGGACTTGTTTAATTAAACGGACAAGGCACGACTCATTTTTAACGAGCTCGAGTCGGACTTAGTCGAACCGAGCCGAGTTGGGCTTGCCAGTAGCCAGTTCGTTTACAATTCTAATGCTTTACCTGACAAATTTAGCTACAAAAAAATGTACTACTAAAAATTAAACTGATTCGCCAATGTGCTAATATTTGTTTCTTGTTCTGTTAAAAACTTTAACTACCAGGGCGCATACAAGAACGACATGATCGGCCTCGAGTTTGATGCTGGCGATCCAGGCGAGCCGAAACTGAAGGGGGAAGTCATCCTGGAAACGAACCTCGGCATTTCGCTAAAGTACTCGAAATGGTGGGATTTAGCAATGGTTGTAGGCATTCTTATATTCTGCAGGCTTCTCTTCTTTACCATTCTCAAGTTCAGGGAAAGAGCTTCACCGGTGTGGCGAAAACTTTATGCCAAGAGAACTATGCAGCATCTCAACAAGAGGCCTTCATTTAGGAAAACACCAAGTTTTCCCTCATTGAGGCACCAAGTTGCACATTCTTTATCTTCTCAAGAGGGTCTTATCTCTCCGATTCACTAAAAATAGCCCCACTTTTCTCTACTTTTTCAGTAGAAAAGTTGTGGTTCAGTTTATTTCATCCAACTATATTTAATGTCAAGTACCATAGAATTATTTTGCAGGTTTCAGCATGTTTCAATGTCTGATAATATAATATTGTCAAGTTTTTCTTGCTCTTTGGGAGTTTTTGCTGCATTTTCTTTTAGAAAATTAATATTTTCACCTCTTTCTGATATTTTCACATAAAAAGTGTTGATATAAATGTATAGCGACAGTGAAAACCGTCGCTATCAGTCAGTGATCAATGATCGCACTGTTGTCTTTTTCCTTATATATTGTTACCTGCATTATTATTATTATTATGTTTCAATTAATTCTCACGGGTTATTAAAAAAATAATATAATAAAATAAATATAAATATAAATATAAAAGGTATAACCTGTGTAAATTTCCATGTAACTATTTTTAGCATTTCGATATTTTTACACCACTTTTTGATATTTTCACATAAAAAACGACTGTTTTCATATGAAAATATCATTTTCTGCTGGTGTTAGTTTCAGTTTGTCTTTTTCCTTATATATTGTTACCTGCATTATTATTATTATTATTATTATTATTATTAATATTATTATTATTATGAAGGTATAACCTGTGTAAATTTCCAACTATCTATTTTTTAGCATTTTGTCCCCTTGCTAATTGTTTCGCATATTTAGTTCTCAAACTATATACAGTCTGCGTTAATCCCCATAATATAATTGTTTTTTATGTTTAGTCCCTTAATTATAGCTATTTTTACATCTATTCTTAGAGTTATAGTTGTTTTTCGTGTCAATCCCCCTTTAACTGGTCAATTTTTGTGAGGTTGGAGTGTGATTGCAAAAATTGCAAAGTTTGAGGATTAGATAAGCAAAAAAAATTATTTAAGAGACCAAAAAACCAATTACAGTTAAGGGACTAACTAAAGATTATTCCGGGAAGAAAAAAAAAACTACTTCCATAGATTTTTTGTTTACATTTTTAGGCATTGAGAAGAGAGAAGCAATACAGATAATATTTACAATAAGTTCTGAGGGCAAAGGTGGGTTAAGTGTGAAAACCCTTTACACACGTCCTCAAACCATAATTCATACATATTACTATATTAGTCACCAAACTTTATCCGGTTCTCATGTTTAATCCCCATACTATAGTCGTTTAACAAGTTTAATCCTCAAACAATACTTGTTTTTCAAGTTTAGTCTCTACCTTTGTGAAGTTGGACCTCAACTGCAAAAATTATAAAGTGTGAATACGAAATACGTAAAACGATTATCCTAAAAAATTATAACTCAAAACTCTACAATAGATATTCTGTTTTGCTTTACAGGCATTGAAAAGAAAGGCAAGTACTACAGAAAATATATACATAAAGTTATGAGGGCAAAGGTGGGTTAAGCGTGATAACCCTTCACAACCCTTTGTGGCCTTCTTCTAATATACATAAAAAGATGTTAGAACTCCCTAACCAGAATTAAAAACACTAAAAAAAATGACATCTATTAGAGCAAACCAGCATATCCACTTGAATAGCTAAAACAGAATTGAGATGCAAACTAGTGTTTTCTTCAACTCTTATATGGAGGCCGGCCCATGAGAAAACAGTCAAAATTGCACCAATCTTCAGCTTGGGCAGGACAAACTGCATCTCTGGTAGCTGCTACTGTAATTAGTCTTTTCCTTTGGTGCGCTGCCGCACTACTTCGAAAACCATCTACTGAAAAAAAAAAAAAAAAAATCCCATTTCTCCCTTACAAGCTATGTCTAGCAATAATGGAACTATAAAATACCATGATTCCTATCCAAAACAGTTGAAAATTCTGTGCTAATATATATATATATGGAATAATGATCATACACAGCTATGTATGTTTTATTTCTGCACAGTCTGCCAAAAATATGTCGTTTTGGCAAATTTATTTTTGATTTCTGATTTGAGAGGAGAGATGTCTGATTCAATTATGCCAAAGACTGCACAAATAAAACATACACAGCTGTGTATGGCCATATTGCCCATATATATATATATATATATATACATATATAATAGAGGCGAAACACGTGCAAACTTAAATTTTTTAGTTTTAAATGTACAGCTCAATTTCTTCCTCAAACAATGGGGTTCAAGGTTTAAGACTGGTGGAATTGGGAAAGAAGGACAAAATCTATAGAACTACAAAGCTCTCGTTACTTCTCTCTAATCAAAAGAGGTATAAATAACAACCCATGTGTATATGTATAATAGATCTAATATTCTTCAAATATTAACTATTATTCCTTGCACTACAATTAAGAAAATTGTCACTAACATAACAAGGAACCAAATAAAATTAAGGGATAACCTCTTTGTTAGTCCCCGAACAATAGCTATTTTTCAAGTTTAGTCCTCTTAACTATTTTTTTTTCACATATTTATCCTCAAACTATATATTTCTTTCACGTTAATCCCAAAATGTAATATCTTTTTCACGTTTAATTCCCAAACTGGTTGTTGTTCACGTTTAGTCCTCAATCTATAATCATTTTTCATATTTAGAACCCTTCAATTGCTCTATTTTTGTAATTTTGGACAAACATTATAGAAATAATAAAGTCTAAAGACAAAATACGTGGAAAAAATAATTTATGAACTAAATATGAAAAAAAATTATAGTTTGTGGACTAATAAAGAGTTAATCCCTAAAATTAAAAAGTGATAACCTCTTCATTAGTCCCCGAATTATAGTTGTTGTTTACATTTAGTCCCCTAATTAAATTTTTTTCCCGTATTTTGTCCTTAAACTATATAATTTTATCATGTTGGTCCAAAATATAGCAACTTTCCCGTTTAATCCCCCAACAGCAGGTTTTTTTTTAATAAGTTTAGTCCCCTTTAATTGCTATGTTTTTTTCAAGGATGGACTGAGATTCGAGAAATTATAACACAAAAAAGATAGTTAGGAGGTCAAACATAAAAAACAACTATAGTTCGAGGACTAATGAATTAAATTTCCCTAAACAAATATTTATACCACTATTAAATAAAACTACTAGAAGCTCTTCTTGGAACCTTTGGACTCTTTGACATAGGCTTTCAATACTTTTTATATTTGTCCAACCTCATTACGCAACCTTGTTATGCATCAATTCTCCTGCGCATACCATGATATATGTAGGAGCACATTGAATCACCAAAGAATTCTTCTCAAAGTTTCAAAGTTAGCTTGCTAGTAGCACAAATAAGAGTGTACTTGGTTTCGCCATTGAAATATGAGCAAGTGTATGCACCTAAGACCTGGCAAAATCGGCCCAGCCCGCCCATCAAAAAATGGATTTTGGGCTTCACTTTTTTAGCCCATAACAATCTAGGCGTGTTTGGCCCGACCTGTAGAGAAAAGGAACGGCGACCTGGCAGCAAAATCGGCCCAGGCCCGCAAGCCGGGCTAGCCCGCCCGTCAAAAAATGGGTTTTGAGCTTCACTTTTTCAGTCCACCAAAACCTGGGCCGCTTTGGCCCGGCCCGGCGATGGCCTAGCCTGTTTGCCAGGTCTGCACCTAAGAAGTAAGGATTCAGACTCGAGTATTTAGGTTGGCAAAGATTCAGAGGTTCGAATAATCACAAAAATAAGAATTTGAGTTCAACAGGATACAACACGTATTTATACACTAAAATTTCAAAACCAATAAATAACAACTCATGCTAAAATGTAAAACATTCAAACAAAATATACGAATTTCTACAAGCTAATATTATCTAGGAATTTAGGAAATATCCCCCCCCCCTCCCTCCCCCTTCAAAATATATGATCAATATTGACTTTTTAAAGTTAATTTGAGAATTTTTAAGTTCAAAATTGATATGAATTAATTGATACATTTCAATTAAATTCTAGGGATACATTTCAATTCTATGGTCCTAGGGACAACTTGGTAAGGGGCTAAGAGGAGAACTACGGGAAACTTACCTTCAATATGTGTAGCGTCTACTAATTTTGGCTTGCTGAGAGATATACTTGAACTTGTAACCTTACACAGTAAAGGGAGAGACCTTACCACTAGGCTATTACCTTTGATCTCTTGTTGGACCCATTGGACTCTATGATATGGGCTCCCAAAACCTATTATATTGGTCCAAACACGTGCGTAAAGGCTTTCAAAACCTATTATATTGGTCCAACCACGTGTAAGGGCTTGCTTACAAACCTTATTATATTGGTCCAACCGCATGGATCCCTGTTTATGAAAATATTATACCAAAACTGCACCAAGCATTTCATTGCACTACACCGACATATAAATTTAAAGTAAATAAATTAAAATATTTAAAAAATATAAAATAACATCAGATATTAAGAATTTGTACAACTTAAATATAGTTTTTCATATAAGAAATAAAATACTTAAGTATCTCATCATTATATGTTAATACAAACTCACCAACTTAATATTTTAATATATATATAATACATCGGTTCAGTGCAAGAGAAAGAAAAGTAAGGGTTCATGCATCCGATGTAGTGCGGTGCAAACCGCACTACCTTCAATTTATTATGTTTGTACCAAAACCGCCCTGGCCAAGTCATCGATTCAATTACAAACCAAGCGATTCGATTCGATTTGACCGATTTTAAATCGATTCCAGTTCAAATTGTCGTCACTATTCACCAACTCACAGCTTTGTGTTTTAGTTCCGGGTGCAGACCTTCAACACAATTTTTTTCACATCATCCTCATAAACAACATTAGTACATCTTCAACTATCAATCACAAGAGAACAAGTTTGTCCCGTCCACCAATTTACCCAAATGTATTTGTGCAACATCCCTATATTTGGGCCGAAAAAAGTTGCTAAGCTAGCATCACCTTCAGCATTAAGAGCATCGATACTGCGATACCAATCTTAAATCCTAAATGTGGGAGGAAGTGAAGTGCATATAAAGTCTCAAATCTATTAGTAGGAGTACCAGTAACTAGTGGCTTTTGGGTAGGTCTTTGGTGGGCCAAGACCCAATCGACACTTTTGACAGTAGATTGAACCTTGATCTATTCAAGGCAGGTCATTACAAATGGTATTAAACGGCGTCTACTCGTGGTTTGGTAGGTCTAGAGCTCACATCCTCAAGAAATTGGTTATGGGATTTGGTTGTTGACTGTGACTAGAACTTACTGAAGACGTCAGGGATTTAAGTATGGAAGATTGTGACACCCCACTACCAAATCGGAATATGTAAAATGCGTTAGACTAGTCTCAAATCTACTACCAAGCTATGAAGCAAGGGCCAAATTAGAGCGGCACTTCGCATGGGGATGGGTGCGTAGAGGTTTGAGGTGGTGCTTACGAGATGCATAATATACCATATCATCGTGTTACATTTGGAGGATTCGGCCCTAAAGCCAATTATATGTTGGCTAACAAAGTCGAAGACCAGAGAAACAATTAGAAGAAATGGAAAGTAACAAAAGCTAAGAGCAGAACTAAAGCTTTCTACCGCCGCGATCTACTCCCATGCCTTCGCAAACCACCAACAACAACATTGCTACTACCAATTGTCGTTACTATCATCCTCGCCTTCTCAATCTCTCTGTATGTATGCATTGATTGTGCATGCGAATGTGCTAATAATACGATTGTGTGCTAAGCGTACGCGAGCGCGTTTGTGTGTTAAGAGTACACGAGCGCGTTTGTGTGTTGAGAGTGCGCAAGCGCGTTTGTGTTGAGCGTATGTTGAGGTGCGCTTGTGTGTTGAGCGTGTGTGGTGTGAGATAAGAGGCTTCAATCGGCCTAAAACAAAAATCTCATGCAAAATAACCATTAAGCCCCCAAAGTAAAATACATCTTAAAATATAGCCCCTCAGTTTGATAGTAATAAACAATAACCCCTAAACTTTCACAAACAATAGGTTAGCCCCTGATTAGTTATATTCTTTCAAGTTGGCCCCTGAATAAAAAAAGAGTTTTAATTTATCACTTGTGTAATTATATACACACATATATGTACAATAATTAAATACCATTCCCGAATCCCCATTTTTAAACATTTGAAACTCGCGTATCCCCGTGTCATGCACACGTATCCTTACTCTTAGTTACCAAGAATACCAATAACTTGCATGACCTTTGGATAGAATTGTGGTGGTTTAAGGTAACTCGACAAGTACTTTGGGACAGCGGATTGAGCCTTGATCCGAGTTCAAGTGGTGCCCACTCCTCAACATGATGAATCACAACTAGGGATCACATGCAACTCTTTTTAACTACCACGCCCAAGTTTCTTTTCCATCAGAACCAACTGATTAGAAGGTGTAATATTCAATCGCGGGGACAAACAACTAAAAGTTATATATCCAACGCCCTGACAATTATAACAACTTAATATGAGATTAATACTTTCCCAATAATAAGATGGAGTGCGATTAGGCCAACTAACAGCTGGAGAACTTGTTGATTATTTATCTACCGGCTTTTTTATAATATGGCCCACAAAAGTGCGCTCACTCCGGGTTTTGGCTTCTATTGGGATCTAACATAAGTTTTTATTGTAAGGGGTAATTTATTTGATAAGCCATTTGATGCGGAACAAAAGAGAAAAATCAAGAAATTTATTATTAAGTCAAGTGGTAAGGCACCGGTTTTTGGTACCAACATCCAAAGGTTTAAATCCTTTTACTCCAGATTATGAACACCCGATCGGATCTGTCAAGAACGAGTTGACGATTCTAGGGGAGAGGCGGCTAACTGCAGTCCCATTTTGTATTGTTATTTAGAAGAAAAAAAAAATTATTAATGTAATTATTTATCGCTTATATTAAATAAGATATTTTAGAAGTTGTAAATTGTAGTAATAGATAATTAGGAGATTATTTCTTTATTAAATTAGAGTTTTTATCATAGTATAAGACTTTAATTAGGAGATTAGTTTTAATTATAATAGTAGATTTGAATTAGGTGATTAGTTTTAATTATAATGGTAGATTTTAATTAGGAGGTTATTTCCTTTTTATATCTAGATTCTTTACTTGGTAAGTTAGAGTTTAATAAAGAGTTGTAATCTTTATTATTTTTCAGATTACTGAATATATTGATTTGAGATTAAAACTGTGTTTTGTGTTCATTCCTCTACCGATTCTTCTTGGGTATAGGTACTCTTATTCCTTCTTTCTACCTTGTTGCTAGGTTTCCTTATACCTTTCGATTAAACTCAATTTCTTCCTACCCAAATTTTCAAGGCCTCCATCTTTTTGACAAAGTTCACTTGAGAATCAAAGAACAATTTTTCAAGACGAAAGCGTGATCTATAGCAGGAATCATCATTGTCAGTCTTTATCTATCCCAACAAGAGAGAGAGAACAAAAAATAGATTCCATGTTTGATACTCCACAGATTTGACGATCCATACTATCTTTGGGCTAAAATCAAATAACTTGAGCATCAATTTGCATTCACTGCCGCGGCCTTCATCCTAATTACTAATAACTAAGATATAAAACCCAGGTACCAGGGTGAAACTTTAGACCTATTGGTCATATCCTGGCATCAAATTTGTACATTTGGAGTTCTACTTCTATCCCTAACTTGGTATGCCTTTAACTTGGGAGAGGTTTCCAGAATAGATCACATACAACATACCAAGTTCAGAAGGTAACAGATCTGAACTGTGGATCAAGTTTTCCATGGAAACCATATAGCTTGTCCTAATCATCTATAACTATAAGGAAGATTTAGTCCACTGACTGAAATTCTATAACCAAGATAAGGCAGGATGAGGATGCAAAGTGAATTACCTTTCTACAGATTTTCATTTCCTACCAGGATCCTCAAGCTTAACCGACCATTTCAGTCCTCTACAATTTTAATGTCTTGCTCTTTTACAAATTTCAGCGACGGGCACATTCTGGTGGAAACCCATGGTTTACCTGTAATCAGGAAAAAAAACAAAACAAAACAAAATTTATATTATGTAATATCAGCTATAATAGAGAAAATGTTTGCATTATTTCTTTAAGAATACCAACAATAAAAAAAATAAAAATAATAATAATAACTAAACACCACTAAATATTGGGGAGAAGTTTAGAAATATAAAAAAATAAAAAATAAAACAAAAAAGTGGGGAAAATAAACCCCAAGGGCTTCAGAGACTTGCATGGGAACAGCTATCAGTTAAGAAGTTCAAATTTCACTTCTTAAGCAACATCCTGAATCCCTGGAATACAAGATCTAATAAATCACAGGCAAGTTTTACACATGCCCTACTCCCATACACGAGTTGTAGCATGTATGGTGTCACAAATCAACAAATGAACTGTCATAGAAAATACTGGCAATTCTACTATCTATTTCAAATAGTCACTCAATCTAATCTAGTGAATAAGAGAGACATATAACCTATCATCTGCAATTATCCCAATGATAACCCATGAACTGTAAGAAAATGGTTTAGTAGTAAACATATATAAAAATCTCTATTTTGCAGTCTTCACCAACCAAAAAGACAAGTTGGCAGAAAGAAAAACTCCAGCTTAGTTGAACTTTAAAACTCATATCAGAGTCGATCAATTTTTAGATCCATTAACTGAAACATTTGATGTTGCTCATGCAATAGTTCTATAAATTAAAAATGTAGTCAGTTAATCCAATGTTTTACTCTTCCAAAGAGAAGTGAGTTTACAACCCTCAGAAGTAATAATTTTAAAGTTACAACTAAATCCAACTCAAATACCCCGCTTCTGCATATGTGCCGTAAAATAGTAAAGATGTGCATAGCTAATGTTTCTTCTCGTTGGACACACCATTCTCAATTCTGCTGTCAAAGCCATGATAAGGAACTTCAATCATCGGTTTTGGCAGAGAGCGACCACCAAAGTCTTCTGGAAATGATTCAAAATCAGGGCCAAAGTTGAACCTAACACTGCAATTAGGTTGATTAGGAAGAGTATACATTGAAGCCGCAGGGTAGTAACGACCGCCATAGAGATCCTTGAATGCAACCCCTTGACATATCCCATTTTTGAAGAAAGATATCTCGCTCCCTGCACAGTAAAAGCAATATTTTATACCGAGTGATGAAAAATATCGAAATCAAGTAGTTAATGCTTCCAACAATAAGTTATTCACAAAAATCATATAGACACTACACAGTATTGGCTTCCAACCCAAAACCACATGGAAAGGATGGGCCCACCAAACATATAAACAAGCTTGAGAAACTACATATTCGTGCATAATCCCATCCAATCACATTACTAATAAGGAAGCTCTTGTATACACCCTCTTAATTTACAACTTGCATGAGATTTCCATATATCCTTTTGAACCAAGTCTCCTTGAAACAAGTACTTGAAACTCCATATGCAAAAAAAAATCTGGCAAATGAAGATGTCTCTCTATCCTAAACTAGGCTCAGCTCTGTTCCCAAAGGGGAGACTTACTAGGTTGGGTTGTAGTTCTTATATTGGCAAACCAAAGCATTAAACAGATCTTGCATGCAGGGAGTAGTCGTATTGTTGTTGGTAGGTGCGAATATGTGAGTTACAAGAATACACTGCGGTACGTGTGAGTCTGAACTCACTGCTACCCTAAAGCCGGTACCGCTAGAGTAGAGCAAGAATCATACTTTTCTACTTCACTTGCCGGATAGGAACTCTCTTCTTCAAGATCACCTTTCCTTATGCCCTGCCCTGAAACTGGATTTGGCTGATCATTATTCAGCATTAAGTACATTAGCTAGGACCCCTATCGGACACTTTTTAAGATAAACCCCAAGAGAACCCTAATAACTCCAGTTTAGAGCCCTTGGGTGAATATAGCTTTAAGGACTGATGCCAACATAATGACTGAATATGATGTTTTTCCTATATAAAAGAATACAATTTTATTACGAAGAAAAAGAATGACTGAACATAATGCTGCTCAAAGAATGAAATAGATTGGATAAGTGGGAATAAACTGTGGGATCGACATACCCCTATGAAGTTGAAAGAGGATATTTTAACCAGTGTTACAGATTCTTTCTAAAGCATACAGATAGACATTGAGTTCATGTGATGGTCATTCGCAATCTGAATCCCCAAGTATTACAAACCCATCATCGAATCAGGAAGAAGAAAAAAATATAGGAAAAAACAGGAGAGATAGAGAAGAATAAGAAGATATTTTCAAACGAGAGAAAAAGTCCAAGTGAGGTAAGAGATAGGCAGAGCTGTACCATATGAGAGATATACACATCAGAGAGACTAACGGTTGGATTTCCTAGATTTTAGATTTTAATAGTTTTTTTTTATTAGGTTAGTTATTCAACATTTAATGTTTTTGTTACCAATAGTCATATATACCAGTTGGATTTTGATGGAGGAAGATAGTATGTTCAATTATTTAATTGATTAATTTTGTAATTTTTGAATTTTTAGTTGCTACTCCTCCAGTTCCCAACCCAAAAAGAGTCTCATTTAGTACTTTTTAAGTCAGTTTCCAAATTCTAAAAATTCAAAAATAACGTAAATTCATTTGTTATAGTTAAGGATTTTGCGAATCGACTTCAAAAAATCAAAATGGAATTCTTTCTGTGGAACAGAGGGAGTAGGATTTTATTAACTACAGTCATGTACTCCTATTAGGTTAGTATATCAATTAGGAAGAGTTTAGGCATGATTTAAGGATTTTGAGTTATGCATTAAAAATATTCTGACTTCCCTTTAAAATCACGCCTAAAATTTTTCTAATTGATAGATTAACCTAATAATTATAATATCAAACCTACAATAATTAAGCTTATAAATTCCCAAAGGTTTTCTGAATGAGGGCGCCGCCCGCTTGACCATTAGGTTGGGCTCAAACATCACCCCTGCTCCAAATAGTTTTAAATGGAAAACATAATATCCTATCTTAGTAAAATAAATAAAATTATAAATCATAACAACCAAAAATCCAAAAATTAAAAAAAAATACATTATTTAAATACAATAGAACATTAGATCTTCCTCCAACATATTTTCTATCTTTATATTCTTGAAAAAGAAAAACTAATCTCGGTGTGTGGTTACCTTAGGGCCTGTTTAACAATAACCTGAAGTGTAATATTTTTTTATATTTGATGTTTGTATTTTGTATAATTCTTTGTTAGCCTGACTCTCTCTTACTTTATTAAGTAACATAAATTATGTTATGAAATGCTGTAATTCTAGTTATACGAACCTAGAGTGACCCAAATAAACGAATCTTCGTATTGCCGCCCCAATTATAGTTTGAAAAGGAAAAATTAATTTCCCATAAGTTTTAGGGTATGCTTTGGTTACCTTAGGATCTGTTTCACAAAAAACTTAAGTGCAGTATTTGTTTATAGTTGATGTTTGTATGTTGTATAATTCTTTGTTAGCCTGATTGGCACGTTTAAGTAAAATAAATTATATAAGTCACGTTATTTTGGTTATACGTACCAGGTGTGACCCGAATAAAGGATCTTCGTATTGCTACCCCAATTATAGTACCGACCAAATATTCTCCCCCCATCCCCCAAATTATGTACCTAAAGTTTAGTGAAACACATAAACGTACCCATACCTCGTACCCTACTTACCACAACTGGTTAAGATTGTTCTATATAAAACTACTTGATTGTAAATCCCTATTAAACAAATATCTCGTAATTAAGAACAAGTTCATAAATACTTTGTTTTTAAAAAATGTTGATAAATTGATGTAGAAAAATATGAAAGATTAACACTAGAAACAAACTCATTTGGGATAGTGCTTAGGTGGCCCAATTGGAAAATGATTATAAAATTTAACTACAATGGCTCCACTACAAGCTAGTTGACCAACAGTTAGTTCACCAGAAAGAGTATAATATGGTAATCATTTTAGACTATGCTAATGAAAGGAAATACAAATATTACTGTGATTATAGGCCTGTTGACTTTCCAGGTGCAGGAAATTTATTTTTGCTTCTGAGCTATTTGCTTTTTGAGGTGCATTTTTTGAAAAATGAGGTGAATTGTGCCATTTGTAGATTTTCTGGGACAATTTACTTTATGATCTAAGTGGGCTTAGAAGTTAGAGTTCTCCTTTCGTGCTAAAGGAGAAATCCAACTATTAAGCCCAGTAAGATACTTAAATGAATAGGAATATAGGATGTGATACGCCAAATAGGTGGGTTTTTATCTCCATGAGGGGTTTTTTGTATACATGCTTGACGTCCCCTTGTCCGCAATTTTTAATGCATACTTTATGTTACCTATCAAATGAAATGTGACCAAGAGTAAAACCGGACATTCCCAAATTTAAAAGTATAGGGAGATGGCCAAAAAGAGTCAAAAACAAGATATTAATTTGCGGACCCATCATGCAGATTTTGATACATACGATATTTCATATAGTATTCGGAGTCGAATATTGTACGCTAATAGAATTAATGTCATCTGGGATACATTAAATTTCTTCTATATTTACGGGTTATTAGTTTAGCCGTAAATTATAGCTATTCAATAGTAGTTTAAAAATGCTTTATGAGATTTACTGAAAATATGTTATATTTATTATGCCACTTTTATATAATTATAAACCATTAGGAAATTAACTTTGTTAAATATGTATGGATTATGGAAAGATAGATACATATGTGTGTGTGTGTGTTTTTGTGTGTGAATAGAATAAAGAACTACCTACAAGACCCAAGGGCCAGAGTGCAAGAAGAAATAGGTTAGAATTTTCTTTATTGAGATGTTTCTAGGTTTAGAAGTGCAAATGCTTAGTTAATTAGGAGTATGTTAGCTAAGGAGCATGTTAGTGCCTCACTTTAGCTTTAATCTTTCTTTTAGTGCAAGTAGAAGAGGTATTGAATGAGTGAAGTAATTGGAAATGCACTGATAGAATGGTTTAGTGAGTTCAGTCCATCTCTATCCAATCTCTCTAATCATCTTCTCCAAGTTTCATCAATTTCCTACTTAATTTTTTCCTCAGTCGTCACTGTTTCACACTGTTTGCTACTCCCTCCGTCCTCAAAAGGATGGCTAAAGGTATAATTATTTTTGTCCCCAAAAGTACGAGATAAAGTACATAAAGTGAAGGGTAATTATGTCATTTAGTGTGGTCCATTAGTATAAAAAAATAAAACTACTCATCACTTTATGAATCTTGTGAGACTACTAAAGAGAAATTTGGAACTTTATTTAATCTTTTCCCTATTTTGTTTTTCTTAATGTATGAAATTTGTACTTTGTTCATCCTTTTGAGGACGAAGTACTATTTATCATAATTCATCAACTAACTTCAACTGTTAGTAGAGAATAGCTATTTTAAGTTGAACCCCCTAACCATAAAGGGTTTTCATTTTCTTCCCAAACCCATCCCATTAGGGTCAGGGCCCGCGAAGACCCGTAGGGCAAGGGAAATTGCCATGCCTAGACTCACCCCACATAGCACATACAACAAAGAATAAAGAATGCACACTTCCAAAGCAAATTAGTATCCTTGTTCCTTCCAAACCCTCTAAAACGAACCAACATCTCCCTCAACTAAGCAGGACATCCACTCCTCACCACATTCTTTATTCTACATGTTTTGTGTTTGTGTCTCTCTATGGAAGTGGGACTTCGAAATAATCTTTCTATGTATGTATATGTGTATGTATGATGTACGCATATATATAATATAAAAAAAAGTAGTTCTAAATAATCTTAAAAAGGAACCATCTTGACTTTTCTAATATAATGACTAACTTTACCAGCCTAATACTGCAAAGAACCGGCTACTTAAGTTGTTTCTTGTGGACGTAACTTGCTAACACTTGCGATCACCAAAATAAATCATTTCTAGATCAACCAAAGTAACATCACTTTTTTACTATTTATCTCACCGGGAAAAAAAGGGTCACATAATACAAATTTTTTATTCAAGAGTCTTAGCATTCAATAAAACCAAAACATATCTGCAAGAAGGTTATTAGAATGGCATAATGCAGAGCATCTCAAAAATTATGAATTTAATTCAAGAGTTTTAGCATCCAATTAAACCAAAACATATCTGCAAGAAGGTTATTAGAATGACATAATGCAGAGCATCTCAAAAATTATAAAAGTACTAACAAGCACCTTGTGGAGGAATGTAGTTGTCAGTAAGTGTGGATGCCAACTAGGAGATATGGTATTCAGAAACATTTAAAATGTCATAAGGGGTTAGTTGTGAAGAAAACATAAATTACAACAGAAGGAACCGCAAAAGTATAAGAAGAATGAATTTTTTAATACCATAAATAGATCTTAATGCAACTATAGCCACACAAACAGTGAAATAAATACACAGAAAGAAAAATGATTCAGTTCTAGAAGCAGGTAAGAAAACAGAGCTACAGAACGGAGAAAATTTTCTTAACTCACAACCATCACAAAACTTTAAGGGAACCCTTATAATAGTTCTCAATTATATAAGCTTTACATTACATAGTTCAAAGCATGCTCAAGAAAGCCTCTGAAAATAGAAATAGGATATAATCGTATAGTTATAGATTACCATAAACACAAAGTCACAAGCAACAAACGAGGCAATCAAGCAAAGAAAATTAAGATGATCATATTGCAGGAATTCAATAAGCTTGATAGACCCAAGTGTAAATAACAGCCACTAACCCGGAATCACTTTTGGAGGATCTTCTTTTGGATCAGGTGCACAAACATACCTCTGCCCCTTGTACCAAACTAACTGAGGCGGCTTCGGAGTGTACAAATTTCCCTCGGGTAAATTAATGTAAAACCCAATAACATCACCTTCTGCATACCCTTCCTCCCCATACTTTTCCCTCAACGCCTTATGTATCTTACACCCATCAATATCTCTATACCCAAAACTATTTACATCATACCCAACTGGTGCCTGCAAATCCCCCTTATCAGTCGACCACCCTAATCTTGTATGCCCTGTTACTCCCATTTTCTCCACCTTAATTTCAAAATACCAAGCTCCTTCCATTACTCCTCTAGTAGTCCTCACCATTCTGTACCCTTTGCAGCTACCAGCACTCAATCTATCTTCACTCAACTCAACTTTTTCCGCCTTAAAAGCCTTCGAAAGGCAAATCTTCATATCTGGGGTATCATCATTTTTGTCAGGAAATCGCGGTAGCGGCGTAATTTTAACTATATCCTCTGCTTGGCTAATTGGGGTGCTGTTGCTGTTGTTCTTGGGCTTCTTTTTTCCTTTCCTCGAGGCGGGTTTTGTCCACACATTGTTGTTCTTCTTCTTGGATTTCTTTAATGTTGTGCTAGTAGAGGCTGTAATTGTTGTTCTTATGGTTTTCGAAATGGGTCTCGGAGGCGTTGTAACCACCACTACTTCTTCTGTATCTGTTTTTGATATGAATGAAGAAAGTTGCTTTTGCTTCTTAGGTGGAGGATTATCTTCATCATCTTCATCATCATCGGAGATTTTTGTGAAATTCGGGGAACCCTTTTCTTCCTTTGCGATTTCTTGGTGATTTTCGAAGTCCGATAACTCTTCAGACACCAGGGGTTCTTCTTTGATCTCATATAGGGGCTCTGTATCTGGAGTAGCGGCGGCTGTGGTGGTGGTGTGGCTAATGGCGACGGCGGCCGGTGCGGTTTCATGTGTACCATTGTCGGTTTTCTTGGAGGATTTCTCATCATCGTCTTCTTCGTCCTGGTAATTGGATCGAAGGGTTTCCATTTTAGAGATTTTAGAAAGACAAAGGGTGGATTTTTTTGTTAGGGTTTGTGAAGTGGTGATCATCAAATCGGTATAAACTAAAATAGTGTTGTCTGAGAAAGATGAAAATCAGTTCAACATCTGGTGTTCAGTTCGACACTAGGGCATAAACATGGCAAACGGGCCGGCTTATAAGGGGGCCGGATCAAATTTGAATTGGGCTGAAATGACTAACTTTTTTTTTATTAGAATTGTGAGGCCCGTGGTTCGGGTTGGATTGGGCCGGGCCGTGAATTTTTTTTTTGCAACTTAATTTATACATCAATTTTTAATTTTTCTTTTTGTCAAGTATTCCATAAAATATTAGTATTAAGACTTCAATTAACCACTTTCACTAGAAACAAATTTGAAACATTATTTCCCTTCATAACATATATATATATATATATATATATATATATATATATGAATCATTAAATGGTACTTTATTTTGGGGGGACAATGCCTATTGATGTCGCTCAGGCTATTGAATACAAGCAGTGAAAAGAGATATCATGATTGTGAGTTTATAAAATTTACTCAATCATGACTATATTTCTGTTTCAGTTATTATTGTCTTATTGTGCTTACTATGGTTATTGGTTAGCAATTTGCATTGTTTAGTTTATGCTTATATATATGGTCATGGCACTATATAATGTGGATGGTATGTAATGGTAATGTGCTAATGAGTTTGTACTGGTAGGATGGGGATAATTGTAGAACTGATATATTAGCCATTTGAATCAAATGTAAAAATTACTATGCTTTTGTTAATATTTTAAATTTTATTTACCAAAGTATCTATTAGTGAATACTTTGAATTGAATTTTTTGTGCAGCTGCGTCTTCGTTATCTTCGAGAATAAAGTAAATACTAAATCATCTTTTTGAGCTTTTATTATTTAGCAACATCTTTAACATGCTTGTATCAGCATTTATAATCTTGGCTTTTAGTTCATGTGTGACACCCCAGAATAAGTTCAGTCAACTCAACTCATTCTGAATCGTCAAATACATGGTACATAATTCAAATAAAATCTTTTATATCACACGGTCGTGCAAAATACGACCACACAACTGTGAGTGTCAATACGAATATGTAGAAAATATTAACATTCAAACTAAGTCCTTATTACAATTATTATCGCACTATTTATTAAAAATAGCGAGGACTACTACTGCTCTAACTTGGACCATCACTCTGTCCCCCGACTAATTCCTACCACATTCTTATTTCCTGAAGAGGACAATAGATGAAAAGGGTGAGCTTAACTAGCCCAGTAAAGAATATTATGACTAAAATAATAAAGAATAATTTATCGTTAGTCTTCAACAAATCAAATAAAATATTATGGACCACAAGATTTAGATCAACAACTGCAGCGGAAATAACAATGCATCAGAAGAATTAAGTAGGAAATAATGTTTACTATCTTCTATGATTTGAAAGTCCATAATCAATATTTTATCCCTATAACATCAATCAATATATATCTTGAATCAAATATTCATCTTTGCATTACGGCCAAAGATATTGATCAGGTAATCATTCATCTTTGCACTACAGGCCAAAGATATTTATCAAATAATCATCCATCTTTGCACTACAGGCCAAAGATATTTTTTGTATCACCATTTAAGACTGAAGATGATGAAAAATATTTTAAAGAATGAATCCAGTGAGATAAAGGATAAAAATTAGGAATTCATAATTTAGTTTATCCAAGTTCAAGAATACTTCATAATAATTAATTGTGGAGAAAAATTCAAGAATGAAGATCAAAACTTGGATCCAATCAAAGATAGAACTCATAATAGCCAACTTGGACAAATAGAAGAAAATTTAATTTTTTTCGTGAATAGTGTCGTATACGTGAATAGTGTCGTATACGTGAATAGTAACTCCGAGGGAAAAAATAAGAATTTCACAATAAAATTCATGCCAATATTTTGGTATAATGATATTGAAAAGAATAATATCACTTACGAAAGAAAATAACATCCATTACCTCAAAAGAACAATACTTCTGACTGAAATTTCAGGTATAATGCTGAAAAAAATTTGTACTGAATAGCAACACTCAAAGTATCTAAATACCCACAAAAATACGCTCGATATTATAGAGAGAGAAAACTTCTGATTCTGGTGTGATTTTTAAATTCTAATTCAGCACCCTATTTATAGGAAAATGCTTAGAACGCCAAAGCAGAAAATTTAATAAAATAATATTTTTTTAAAAAAAAATTCCGTCCGCCTGTTGACCAAAATCCATTAGCCTCCAGTCCCACCTCCCATTAAAAAAATGTTTTTCTTAAAAAAAATATTTTTAACCCCAAAAATCACTTTCGACCCAAAATTCTAAAACTTCAATAATTCATGAAAAATAACCCTTTTATCAGAAAAATACAAACCTTATGTCTTTTTTTTTATAGAAAATTTAATTCTCTACAACTTTGTAGAAGAAAGTTTTTCCAAATTCCAAACATAAATTATCCGAAATTCATAAACGGGTGATTTTTCACATCAAAAATACTGATAAAAACACCTCATCACTAATTCCTTCTTTTATATCCACAAAAATAAATATTTCTTTATCATATAAATCAATAATTAACTATTCACAAATAATATTACAGAACTATAATATTGACAACCAGGTCGTTCTCAGGAAAGAGGGGGCCTTCCGATAAGGATTTCTCCTTACTGGCGCGCAATTAAATAACCCCTCCTAGTCAGAACTTTCATAGACATTGGCAATAATGTTATCTAATAATATTATTCAAATAATATGAATTATTGATCTGATAATGAAAAATACTGTGCAGTGACAATTATTGAATTAACAATAATATAAAAATACTGTGCAATATCGTGTGCTACTGTGTAACAACGCGTATTACTTTACTTTACCCATCGGGTATTCCAACAGTGTTAACAACTACGCCATTATTTTAAAAATTCATTCGTGTCGTTTTCTTCATCCGACAGTTTTCCGTTATGGGGTCCACAAATGGCTGCACCGTCGTACGAATATTCCCCGACAGCAAGAATATTTCACGACCAAATGAATATTCCCCGACAACAATGAATATTTTATAACCACTTGCTTATTTTAAAATATTTGCGCATTTTATCCATAACATTTCACATTATCAAATTAACCCCTGACTATTTCAAAATAATATATAGAGGAAATTCAATTTTTATTCATAAAAGTTGGGGTCTTACAACTACCCCTCCTTATGAAATTTTGTCCTCAAAATTGACGTGCGTACCTGGTGTTTCGAAAAGGTGAGGATACCTCGCTTTTATTTCCGATTCCAACTCCTAGGTCATTTCCTCAATAGCATGGTTCCTCCACAAAACTTTGACTTGTGGTATAACCTTTGTGCGTAGGACATGCTCCTTCCTATCCAAAATCTTGAGAGGTACCTCCTCGTACGTTAAATCTTCGGCTATCTCGTCCGGTTCTAACTCAATAATGTGGCTCACATATTTACGTAACACAGATATGTGAAACACGTTATGAACACGAGACATGCTTGGAGGTAATGCGAGTCTATATGCCACATTTCCTACTCGGTCAAGAATCTCAAATGGACCAATGAATCTTGGATTGAGCTTTTCTCTCTTCCCAAACCTCATAACTCCTTTCCACGGAGCAATACGGAATAATACATGGTCCCTAACATTAAATTCCACGTCCTTTCGATGAAGATCCGCATAACTCTTTTGTCGATTCTGTGCCGTTTATATACGTTGTCGGATCATTTGGATCTTTTCTGTAGTCATACGTACCAACTCCGGTCCCAATAATATTGCTTCACCCACCTAATCCCAATACACTAGAGAACGACACTTTCTCCTATACAATGCCTAAAATGGAGCCACACCTATACTTGCCTGATAATTGTTATTGTAGGAGAATTCCACTAATGGTAGGTACTTATCCCAACTCCCTTTGAAGTTTAGAACACAGAGTCTCAATAGATCTTCAAGAGTTTGAATAGTCCTTTTCGATTGCCCGTCCGTTTGAGGATGATATGCCGAACTGAATCATAAGTCCGTGCCCATAGCTTTCTACAAGCTAACCCAAAATCGTGAAGTAAATCTTGGGTCACGATCCGAAACTATGGATATTGGCATGACATACAACCTCACAATCTCATTCACGTACATACGAGCAAGACGTTCAAGGGAATAGGTCTCCCGTATCGACAAGAAATGAGCAGACTTGGTTAATCTATCAACAATAACCCAAATCGCATCTATGCCTTGAGAAACCTTGGGAAGACCCGTAACGAAATCCATCGTAATGTGTTCCCACTTTCATTTCGAAATTTCCAGTGGTTGCAATGGACCCTTCGGCACTTGATGCTCCGTCTTTACACGTTGACAAGTTAAACATCTCGAAATAAACTCCGCGATCTCTCTCTTCATATTGCTCCACCAAAATGTATGTCGAAGATCACGATACATTTTGGTACTCCCAGGATGGATTGCAAACGGTGTGTTATGTGCCTCCATCATGATTCTATGTTTCAAGTCAGAATCGTTAGGAACACAAAGTCTGGAGTTGACTCGAAGTATTCCCTCTTCATCGATTCTTGCTTCTGGAATGGCACCTTCTTGCACCTTCTTCTTCATCTTCATCAGCTCCGGGTTTGTAGCTTGAGCAGCTTTAACTTTATCAATCAAAGTTGGTTTTATGCGTATACTTGACATCATCATGTAGGTCCCCGGAGTCTTGAACTCTATGTCCATCTTTTGTAATTCACACAGAATAGGCCTTTGTGTGGACATCATCGCACTCGTTCCCGCATATGATCTTCTACTCAACGCGTCAGCTACCACGTTCGCTTTTCTCGGATGGTATTGGATGGTATGATCGTAATCTTTCAACAGCTCAAGCCAACGTTGTTGCCGCATGTTGAGTTCCTTCTGAGTGAAAAAATATTTAAGGCTTTTATGATCCGTATAAATCTCCACTTTCTCCCCGTACAGGTAGTGTCTCCAGATCTTCAACGCGAAAACGACTGCTGCCAACTCTAGATCATTAGTAAGATAATTCCTCTCATACTCCTTGAGTTGTCGCGAGGCATAGGCTATGACTTTCTCATGTTGCATGAGAACACATCCTAACCCTTTGCCCGAAGCATCGCTGTAGATAACAAATCCATCCGAACCAGATGGTATTGTCAGAACAGGTGCCGAGATAAGTCTCCTCTTGAGTTCTTGGAAGCTCTTCTCGCATTCCACGCTCCATACGAATTTTGTATCTTTCTGAGTCAACTGAGTTAATGGAGTAGCGATTCGAGAAAATCCTTCCATGAATCTCCGATAATAACCAGCTAAGCCCAGAAAGCTACGTACTTCGGTTACCGACTTCGGTTGCTCCCAACTTTGTATTGCTTCAATCTTTGCCGGGTCAACAGATACTCCATGTTTCGATACCACGTGCCCAAGAAATGCTACTTCCTCAAGCCAGAACTTGCATTTCTTCAACTTAGCATATAACTTGTTTTCACGAAGTCTTTGAAGTACCAGCTTCAAGTGGTGCTCATGATCTTCACGGCTTTTGGAATAGATGAGGATGTCATCAATAAAGACAACCACAAATTGATCCAAATACTCCTTGAATACACGGTTCATCATATCCATGAAAGCAGCAAGAGCATTAGTCAATCCAAAAGACATGACTAAGAACTCATAATGCCCGTACTAAGTTCTGAAGGCAGTCTTCGGAATATCCTCAGTTTTAATCTTCAGCTGATGATATTCAGAACGAAGATCGATCTTTGAAAAAAATTGTGCTCCTTGCAACTGGTCGAACAGGTCATTAATACGAGGTAGCGGATACCTATTCTTGATGGTGACATGGTTCAACTCCCGATAGTCAATACAAAGTCGCATACTCCCGTCTTTCTTGTTTACGAATAAAATAGGAGCACCCCAAGGAGACGTACTAGGACGAATGAAACCGATGTCTAACAACTCCTATAGTTGGACCTTTAACTCCTGAAGTTCAATAGGAGCCATTCGATATGGAGTTTTAGAAATGGGTTTTGTACCGAGCTCAAGGTAAATAAAGAATTCAACTTCACGTTCTGGGGGTAGACCGGGAAGTTCTTCGGGAAATACATCAGGAGACTCATTAACAACAGAAATATTATTCAAATCTGACGTATTTTGGTTTAGATCAGTGACATGAGCTAAGAAAGCTTGACATACACTTTTCAATAAACGAATAGCTTTGTGACTTGAAATGACATTGGCTGATTTTAGTGGTTTGGTTGTTTGGATTCGCACAACAGGTTGGTTAGGAATATAAAAACTAACAACCTTACGAAAATAATCAATTTTGGCATGGTAAGTGGTTAACCAGTCAATTCCTAAAATCACGTCAAATGCAAGTATTTTCAAAGATATAAGATCAACAGGTAAGGTAAGGGTACCAATATGAATTAAGCAAGATTTGTAAACTGTAGATGTAACTAAGGTTTCTCCTAACGGAGTTTCAACAGATAAGTCAAAGTCTAACTTCTCAGGTGTCAAATTTAATCGTTGAGCACAAGCAGGTAAAATAAAAGAATGGGTAGCACCGGTATCTAACAAGGTGTAAACTTCGCAAGAGTTTATGATTAGCTTACCCGTAATCACCTCGTGTGGGTTCCTCGCATTTTGGGCTGTCACGACAAACGCTTTTCCAGGAATCACCGACTTTAACTTGTCCGAAACCGCCTTTGGAATCACCACCCCCGCTGGACTTGGTTTCGCTACAGGATAATCTCGAGTTATATGTCCTTGTTTTTCACAATTATAGCATGCTTTGAATTGTTGTGGCCAGTTTGGGCTGATGTGTCCCTCTTTTTCGCATTTATAGCATACGACCGGTGGTCGTTCTCCTCCCCTAAAAATAGTTGATGCTGGTGCTGATGTCGACATCTTCACGTTCTCATTGTTGTACCTTCTCTTCTTGAAATCTCCCCCCAATTCACTTTTTCTACTATTATGGCCACGATTACCACCGGAGTGGTTACCTCTTCTGTCATACTTTCTTCCCCGCTGGTTGTCATTGCTCCGATGACTGTTGCCACCGGTACGACCCTGATTGTGGTCCCTCGGTTGAACAGACTCATTATCCCGCTCTAATAATTGAGCCATGTTCACAACATCTGAATATAAAGAAAATTTGTGAGAAATGAGGTATTGACGTATTTCGGGTTTCAAACCTCTCAGAAACATCCGCGTCATACGTTCCTCATTCTCTACCAAATGAGGTGCAAACCTGGACAACTCCGCGAACTTAGCCTCGTACTGGGACACAGTCATGTTGTTTTGTTTTAGTCTGATAAACTCTACCTCCTTCATATGACGAATACTTTCAGGAAAGTACTTGTCATTGAACAGTTTTTGGAACGCTTCCCAAGACATCTTGAGTGCGGCAGGCTGGGTACGTTTCACAGACTCCCACCAGTAATCTGCCTCTCCACGGAACATAAAGGTGGCGAATGGAACCTTTTGTTCCTCCGTGCATCGCAAGACATCAAATATCTTGGTATTTGCTTAACCCACGTCTCTGCCTTGATTGGATCTGGCTTTACCTGAAACTCTGGTGGTCCCAACTCTTTGAACTGCTTGGCAGTGACAATTCGCGTGTTGTTATTATCTCCACCTGTATTTTGCACACGAGTCTCCCTCGTCTGGTTTTGCATGAACTGCAAAAAGCTTCTAAACATCTCATTGTTTATCGTCTGATTAGTGTTGTTTTCAGGATGAACATTGCCTTCCTGTTGCACGTTCTCTTAGTTAGTGATTAAAGGTCTCTCCACGGTCTCATTCACTCCATTGTTAACATTCTCAGCTGTCATTCTCAAATATTGCCATAAAACAAGGGTTAATTAAACAAATTAACATATCACATAATAACCCTATGCTTCGACTGACCAATTAAATACCACATAAGCTTAGGTAGGACATATTAGTGAAAGATTTACTCGTCTCTCCCCCCTAGTTCTATTCCCCGATCTCCGCCAAAGATCATATCCCTAAGCTCTAATACCAACTGTGACGCCCCCAGAATAGGTCTAGTCAACCCAACCCATTCTGAGTCGCCAAATACATGGTACAGAATTCAAATACAATCTTTTATATCACACAGTCGTGCAAAATACGACCACACAACTGTGAGTGTCAACACAAATATGTAGAAAATATTAACATTCAAACTAAGTCCTCATAACAATTGTAGAACTGATATACTAGCCATTTGAATCAAATGTAAAAATTACTATGCTTTTGTTAATATTTTAAATTTTATTTACCAAAGTATCTATTAGTGAATACTTTGAATTGAATTTTTTGTGCAGCTGCGTCTTCGTTATCTTCGAGAATAAAGTAAATACTAAATCATCTTTTTGAGCTTTTATTATTTAGCAACATCTTTAACATGCTTGTATCAGCATTTATAATCTTGGCTTTTAGTTCATGTGTGACACCCCAATAATAAGTTCAGTGAACCCAACCCATTCCGAGTCGTCAAATACATGGTACAGAATTCAAATACAATCTTTTATATCACACGGTCGTGCAAAATGCGACCACACAACTGTGAGTGTCAATACAAATATGTAGAAAATATTAACATTCAAACTAAGTCCTTATTACAATTATTATCACACTAATTATTAGAAATAGCGAGGACTACTACTGCTCTAACTTGGACCATCACTCTGTCCCCCGACTAATTCCTACCACATTCTTATTTCCTGAAGAGGACAATAGATGAAAAGGGTGAGCTTAACTAGCCCAGTAAAGAATATTATGACTAAAATAATAAAGAATAATTTATTGGTAGTCTTCAACAAATCAAATAAAATATTATGGACCACAAGATTTAGATCAACAACTGCAGCGGAAATAGCAATGCATCAGAAGAATTAAGTAGGAAATAATGTTTACTATCTTCTATGATTTGAAAGTCCATAATCAATATTTTATCCCTATAACATCAATCAATATATATCTTGAATCAAATATTCATCTTTGCACTACGGCCAAAGATATTAATCAGGTAATCATTCATCTTTGCACTACAGACCAAAGATATTTATCAAATAATCATCCATCTTTGCACTACAGGCCAAAGATATTTTTTTGTATCACCATTTAAGACTGAAGATGATGAAAAATATTTTAAAGAATGAATCCAGTGAGATAAAGGACAAAAATTAGGAATTCATAATTTAGTTTATCCAAGTTCAAGAATACTTCATAATAATTAATTGTGGAGAAAAATTCAAGAATGAAGATCAAAACTTGGATCCAATCAAAGATAGAACTCATAATAGCCAACTTGGACAAATAGAAGAAAATTTAATTTTTTCGTGAATAGTATCGTATACGTGAATAGTGTCGTATACGTGAATAGTAACTCCGAGGGAAAAAATAAGAATTTCACAATAAAATTCATGCCAATATTTTGGTATAATGATATTGAAAAGAATAACATCACTTATGAAAGAAAATAACATCCCTTACCTCAAAAGAACAGTACTTCTGACTGAAATTTCAGGTATAATGCTGAAAAAAATTTGTACTGAATAGCAACACTCAAAGTATCTAAATACTCACAAAAATACGCTCGATATTATATAGAGAGAAAACTTCTGATTCTGGTGTGATTTTTAAATTCTAATTCAGCACCCTATTTATAGGAAAATGCTTAGAACGCCAAAGCAGAAAATTTAATAAAATAATATTTTTTTTTAAAAAAATTTCGTCCGCCTGTTGACCAAAATCCATCAGCCTCTAGTGGGGCCCACCTCCCATTAAAAAAATGTTTTTCTTAAAAAAAATATTTTTAACCCCAAAAATCACTTCCGACCCAAAATTATAAAACTTCAATAATTCATGAAAAATAACCCTTTTATCAGAAAAATACAAATCTTATGTCTTTTTTATAAAAAGTTTAATTCTCTACAACTTTGTAGAAGAAAGTTTTTCCAAATTCCAAACATAAATTTTCCGAAATTCATAAACGGGTGATTTTTCACACCAAAATACTGATAAAAACACCTCATCACTAATTCCTTCTTTTATATCCACAAAAATAAATATTTTTTTATCACATAAATTAATAATTAACTATTTACAAATAATATTACAGAACTGTAATATTGACAACCAGGTCGTTCTCAGGAAAGAGGGGGCCTTCCGATAAGGATTTCTCCTTACTGGCGACCAATTAAATAACCCCTCATAGTCAGAACTTTCTTAGACATTGGCAATAATGTTATCTAATAATATTATTCAAATAATATGAATAATTGATCTGATAATGGGAAATACTGTGCAGTGACAATTATTGAATTAACAATAATATAAAAATACTGTACAATACCGTGTGCTACTGTGCAACAACGCGCATTACTTTACTTTACCCACCGGGTATTCCAACAGTTGTAACAACTACGCCATTATTTTAAAAATTCATTCGTGTCGTTTTCTTCATCTGACAGTTTTTCGTTATGGGGCCCACAAATGGCTGCGCTGTCGTACGAATATTCCCCGACAACAAGAATATTCCACGACCAAACGAATATTTCCCGACAACAATGAATATTTTATAACCACCTGCTTATTTTAAAATATTTGTGCATTTTACCCATAATATTTCACATTATCAAATTAACCCCTGACTATTTCAAAATAATATATATAAAAAATTCAATTTTTATTCATAAAAGTTGGGGTCTTACATCATGTTTTGGACTAGCTGAAGTAATGAATTATGTTTTTCAATCTTTCAGTATGCTGTAAATCTGTAATTATTACGCAACTAGTAGTGTGCTGATTAATGTTATAATGTTCTAGTTATAATGAGGAGTGGTGGGTGGTACTACAAGGACCAGCTGGGTTGCACAGGGTCCAATAGAACTTATTCAGTTCAAGACTGCTTGGGGTGTTGGAATCATTGATAAGCACACCTTCATCTGGGGTGAGGATATGAATGAATGGGCACCTATTAGCATGATTTACAGCAAAGATGCCAAGAATATCATATCATCAAATCAAAGGGAATATATTGTTGTTGGAAAAAAAAACTCACGGGACGGGCCGGGCCAAAATGACCCATCTTTTCGTGGGCTGCAATACTAAAGTCCATAGCCCATATTTTTGCGGGCGAGCGGGCCGGGCCGGCGAGCGGGCCGGGCCGGCCTGCAGGCCGGACTTCTTTTGCTAGGTCTACTAAGGCATGTGCTTGGATAAGAATTTTGGGCTACAATTCTTTATTTATTTTTCTCTTTTATTTTTGAGCCTCCAACTGCTAGCCCGTTTAAAATCAAATCTTTTTTGTTCAGCTTATTTTTGGTGGGGCTATTACTAAACATATGTATTTCTATGGTGCCAAAATATGGATTGTGATCTCTTGCATTATATCTATCATCCATTTTTTTCAATAAACATTTAGCGACATTGATTTTGCTTTTAGCGACATAATAAAAATTATCATAAAAAAATAAAGATAACAAAAATCTTCGCAACTAATTGTGTCGTTAGAGCATTCACTAAAAACAATATGTATCACTAAAATATGTATCGGGACAAATTAGAGTATAAATATACAGCGGTAATTTTGGTATTGATTAGAGATGTAGTAAAGTAGAAAAGCATGGAAGTTACATGCGGGATGTAGGCACGGGTCGGTTTGCACCACATCATTGTGACCAGATACAAGTCTTTCCTCTAGTACCACAAATGAATTAAACTATTTCACTTATGCTTATAAAGCATTAAATAATTTTACTCATTCTCAATGTGGAACTTAAAGAAAATAGTTTTTTTTAAACAACAATGAACCTTTTCATATACCCCACTTTAGATACAATTAAAATACAATATATAATTCCTAATTGAATCATATATTGTTCTTTCTTAATCTCCTTGTAGTAGACTATCAAATGCACTTTTAATTTAATCTAAATTCAAGCAATTAATGGGTTTAAATTAATTTCAAAATTGATCAAAACTCATAAAAGAAAAAGTACAATTTAACAATCCCCCACTTGTTTAAAAAACTACTTTTCTTCGCAATTCTCTGTCTATCAACTCTAAGAATTGTATGCATAATAGAAAGTGTGACGAACATTGAACTTTCTCTTAGTATAAACAACTCAAAGTCATATCGAAATAGACGGTGTCCGAAAATTGAACCTATATTCCAAATGATATGACCGGAGCTGTCATAAACACACAAAACCTTCTTTTACAGTGAGCATTATCATCACTTTGCGCTATTAAAGCTATGTTCAATATCTTGTTTCTTAAACCTCTAAGAGAGTAAAGCATAACTCTCTATAAGAAGCGGCTCCATTTCTAATTCATATAGGCAAAATGTTTCCCTAGCACTTCTGTTGCTAAAAGTGCAGCATTTTGTTAAGAGCATAGTTCATCATATGTTGCGCAACAAACGTTACTATCATATACTACATATTATACCAAGTTGATAGTAACACAGCCAACAACTGGGATTCGTTTTTCCCATTGAACCTATAAACTTGAGGTAACCTAGATATAGGTTGAGTTTGTTGGGAATTGTCACGCAAAATAAACAATGACACATAAGAAAGAAAAATAACACAATATTTAACGTGGTGTGGTCCTCAATGACCTAATCTACAAAACCAACTTCAATATATTAATCTCAATGGTACAACTTTTTACACGAAATAAAAGCTGAAAAAACTTTCCCTCACCCCTTGGTTATGTTCTCCCTTTCTCTAAGCACAAGACTCTATTTATAGAGTACCCACAACTCCTTTTTTCTAATCTAATTAGCACACTCTCACATAATAAATATACCTACTGCAAATAGGACTACTTACAAAATAATATTAGTACCAAAAATTAGATTCATTCTCATAATAGGACTCAAACATATAATAATTATCCTATTAAAAATAGGGCACCTTTCTTTCTATAATAACAATTCTTTTTTGAATAGGATTCGAGGAGTAACCTAACAATTCCTCCCTCGACTCGAATCCCCAAACACTTTAACTTCATCTCTGAAATTCACTCGATGGTTGCCCTTCTTGGTCTTCTTTCTATGTATAGACTGTCCATCTAACATACAAATTAATTTTCCATTCATCCTACCTTGGAGAATTAATTTGTCTTCCTTGAACACCTTGCACGAATTTTCTTATCCCACATATGTATATCCACGTGAGGATAATTCTCCTAAAGAAATTATACTCACCACAACCTAACATACCTTCTCAAGAATTTTCGTAGAACCATCATGAAGTTTGAAACGAACACTTCCAATACCTTCAATCTTCACTCTCCCTTTATTCACCGCATTAACGTTGCCAAATTCTTCATTGTCCTATAAACTCTTAAAGCAATCTCTCTCCTTGCAAATATTCATAGAAGCCGCAAAATCCAATACACATCCATCTTCATTATAGTCACTCTTGACCATTAAAACAACTTCTTCTTCAACTTCACTAAGGAAATTAGCATCTTCAAATTTCTCTTTATCCTTCAATTTCTCTTGATACTTTCTAAAACTCTTTATGTCATCCCTTAATGTTCTGCATTGATATTGGATGTGACCCTTCTCTCCACAATAGTAACATTCTTTATTACTGTAATATCTTGGTCTGGATCTTGATCTTTCTCTACTATTATCTCGCCATTGATGTCTCCCTCGATTAGAACCCTCCATGGTTAGTGCTTGCTCACCAATGTTAGTGCTCTCTTCTCCCATCAACTTTTGACTTTCTCGTAAAATAGAAACCACCTCATCTAAAATCAAAGTTGATTTTCCCACCAATAATGGTTGCACCATCAACTTGTAAGACTTGGGCAAAGATGACAATAAGAGCAATGACGTCTCCTCATCTTTCAATTTTTTATTCGTATTCAACAATTGAGATATTAACATGCTAAAAGCATTTAGATGATCATGGAGATTCGACCCTTCATCCATCTTCAAGGAGTGCAATTCCATCTTCAAGCACAATCTGTTGGTTAGCGACTTCGAAGCATAACTCTTCTCGAGTTTTTCCCATAATTTTTTCGAATCAGTCTCTTTCAACAAATCATACTTTATCTCAGGTGCTAACAACGAATGTATTGTGCTTACTGCATTCTTGCGAATTATTTGCCAATTTACATCTTTCACATCTTCTGGTTTTTTCTCCTCCAAAGCTTGATCAAGTCCTTGCAACACCAAAAGATCATGCACGCTACTCTGCCATAGTGTGAAATTTGTTTTCCCATTGAAGGTTGGAAACTAATATTTACCCAAATTTGCCGCCATCATATTACGCGAAATAATTCCCTCTAACTTGGATCCAATCAACCTAGCTCTTGATATAACTTATTGGGAATTAAGTCATGCAAAATAAACAATAACACATAAGAAAGAAAAATAACACAATATTTAACGTGGTTTGGTCCTCAATGACCTAATCCACAAAACCAACTTCAATATATTAATCTCAACGATATAACTTTTTGCACGGAATAAAAACTAGAAAACCCTCCCTCACACAATAACCCAAGACCCAATTACACCCTCTCTCAACTCTCTAGTATGTTACTACCTCTTGGTTATGTTCTCCCTTTATCTAAGCACAAGACTCTATTAGGAATATGCATGAGAATGTTATTCCTATTTATATAAGCTTTGATTATAATCTTAATGAATGAATATGCAAATATGTCTGCATTGATGAAAGCAGTAAAGTCCTTAATAGATGATAGGCATATGTACAAGGACTTAGGCTGAAATGATCAAATATGTTAGGTTAATCCTACATAAATAAATAGCTATGTAAAGTCCTTTAAAAGAATATGATGTACAAGGATTATATGTAGAAAGATCAAGCTTGTTAGGTTGATCTTATATATTGTAATAGATAGGTTTGTCTGATCGTCGAGCATTGCACCAGCCTTTGTAGTCTACCAGGAGAGACAAGGAAGAATCGGAGTCTATCAAGGCATAATAGTAGCCTGTAAGGATAGTCACTCTCGAAGGTCATAGCCTGCCAGGAGAGACAAGGCAGGATCGTGGTGTGTCGAGGAGGACTTTCTCAAAGCCGTAGTCTGTCGAGGAAGTCAAGTTCAGAATCGTGGAGACAGCCTGTCGAAACGCCTATCGAGCCAAGCCAAGAATCGTAGGCCTCACTCGAAGTCGTGGAGCCTGCAGATTATATCAGAGGCAAAAATAGTAGTTAGGCAGATCAGTCAAGAGACAATAATTGTTAAGGCAGAAATCGTAGTCTGTCATATGATTTGCTCTCGAAGTCGTGGTATCTGCAGAACCAAAGCAAGATCGTAGTCTGCAGATCAAAGACTTAGACAAAGTCAGTCAAGTGCTTACAACGCCAAGGAAGAATCATAGAGACTATACGTTTCTCAACAAATGAGCACTCCCGAAGTATCCAAAGATCGAAGCCTCTGGAAAAAGTAGTCAAGACTCAACCAACCTGAAGAAAGCCAGAGAGCACTCATCGAATGGCCTGCAAGCAAACAGAAGATCAAAGCACCAACTCAATCAGCATACTGATTAAGAAGTGAAGCTATTCAGGAGAAGTCTTCCACAAGCAAACATTAGAAGATAATAAATGAAATGACTGACTAAAAGAAGTTAGCAAGTGCAGTATCTGTCAAATCAACAGAAGACAACGATCTTGGTGATGACTATGATCGTGGTGTTTGCCTTACGAGCAGCAAGAACTGATGAAGCACATACAGTGATAGTGGCAACCTATAGAACAGACGAAAAGGATTGTCAATGGCTCAGCCTCACCATGAAGAATGAACGAGAGATCACAAGGCAAAATGTAAAGAGAGTTGAGCATGACTAATCAGAAGAGTCTTGCAAACCAGAAGGGCCAAAACATTCAAAAAAGTTGTCAGCTCCTAATGCAAGTTAAAGAAAATAGAAGCATTGAAGTACTGCACGAGTGAAGAATGAGAGGTTCTACGTTGTCAATCTAGAGAACAATCTCAGAATCGTAGTGTTGTCTCAACCAGTCAACGAGCAACATTCAACAGACAAACTACGATATAGTTCATGGTCATCTGCATCAGAATCGTGGAGTTCGGTCATCTGATTATTGAAGCATTAGCAACGTCTCAATATAAAGACTGACATTCGAATGTTGCTGATTGAGAGCATCGATGCAGAAGGATAACTCATGGGGTTCTAATCGAGGAACCAGAAAGGAGAAATAAAGGTGACTACCAGCTTGACACATGAAAGTAATATCTCTGAAGTGGTAGGTGGAATAGTGGACTGCTATGTCAGAAAAGTCAAAAAGGTGTTATCACGTCAAGTCAGCAGTCTGTACTAAATAACTCAAAATCTTTGAGGCAATTCAAATAACTTCCAACGGCTAGTTTCCAACGGGACGTTGATGGAGGAGTATATATCAGCCAAAGCTTCAAAGATGAAGGGTTGTTGACTCTACGAGTTAGACAGAGCTTAATAGAACATGTCTTAGTGGCAGTGAGACTACAAAAGTAGAAGTAAAGCAGATTTGAAGAAGAGCTTTAACTAATGAAGGCTTCACTCAACACAAATGAGAATGTCAAATAGATTGACATCTAAGCTGATAGCCGAGAAGGTCAAGAAGACAAGAGGAAGAGTGGTAGACCAGAAAGCAGATCCAAAGAGCCACTCGACGATTCACCATAAACAACCTGAGCTGAAGAGAAACAGATGCAGAACCAAATTTGCACACAAGTCAATCTATGATCAAAGGATGCTAAGTACCAGATGGAGTCTACCAGAAATGCAAAGACTTAGCAGACCCCAAGTGGTGAAAGTGTGCAAAGCTGAAATCAGATGAAGACAAGCATTAACCACAAGATCAGCTGCACCAAGGAAGAAATGATAGACTGCTAAGTATTCAAAGATGTCTAGCTTCATGAACATCTTAGCAGTTCATCATAGGTGATCCAGTGTCGATGCAGAATCCATAGAGGATCACACCAAGTTGCTAAGTACCAAGAGATGATCAAGCTTCAAGTTATCTTAGCAGCTCAGCACCAATAACAACTAACAACAACAACAAGAACAAGCAGCCAGGGCCTGAGGGGTCCTTGTCCAAGGGAATAAATCAAAGTCAAGTCTGCTGGGCTTGCTGAGTACCGGAGGGTACAAGAGATTCTAAGTCTGTTGGGCTTAATCTACAGTTCCAAGTCTGCTGGGCTTGAAGAATTCTTAGTGAACTGAAGTTCCAAGGCTGCTGGCTTTGAAGAAATCTTTATGATTAAAGAGTTACCCATTTCCTTAGTGGAATCCTTACTTGTTGAAGCAGAAGAGTGGATTAGGAGCTTGAGTCTCTGAACCACTTAAAATCCCTTGTATTATTTACTTTCAGTCATTTACCTTATGTACCTATAACTGCTATAACTGTAATAACCATTTCCAACGAAACTAACTTTAGAACAATGCTGATCAAGATATCTTTGAAGGGGATCTTTAACTTATTTTGCTGTGCTTGAAATGATTCTTATGTTTGTTATATGCTAATTACTTAGCAATACAAAATAAAATGAAAAAGGTTTTGAAATTAAAAAAGATCTATTCAACCCCCCTTCTAGATCTATTGTGTGCCCTCTGGGAACTAACAATTGGTATTAGAGCAGGTTCTCATGCTATCCTTCTGGTAGGTCATACCATCGGACCAATCTGAATGCTTTGACACATTCAAAACCTGCTGTTTACAACGCCGAACCTTCCCGATGCTCTGACAGATGCAGTTCTCAGCAGTTGTCAATAGTTTTCATCATCAGCATTTCGAACACCATATAAGGGCTTCTACCAATGGCTTACAAGGAGTTTCTTCCTTTGTCATGAACTTGACGCTTAGAATCAGGGTTTCAGGCCATTCAGCTCAATCGCGTAGTAGTTTTTTCTCTGATTTGATTTTTCAGCTTCTGTAAACTCCGTTTCAACTCTAATTGGACAGAAGTGGAGGGGGTGGGACCCACCTTAGGGAGACATAGATCCACTTGCTGCTGCCGCAGGTGGAGTTGCTACTCCCTTCGAGTATAACTTAAACTCCCGTGGCTTTCATAATTCATTTTCAAGTTTAAAGTATAAAGAGAATCCGAGATTTCTTCTTCAGATCTACTAAGTTCGGGCTGCTTTTTTCGAATTCCATCATCGTACAAACATTTTTCACATATCTGATAACGTTTACATCCTTTATTTTCAAGTTTTGACAGTTAGAATGTTAGATTTCATATAGTATGCTTCTAAACACAATATAGTGAATAGGCATGCTTATATGACTTGATAAAAATTTTCAGACTTTATAAATATGTATGTTTTACTACGCTGAACGTTTTGATGTAAAAAAATTTGATTTCTGAGACAGTCATTTGGCGCCCTTTTTGGCCAGTTTACTCGTCTTATTTGATGGCAAATAAGCCTTGATTTTCAACTAAAAATACATATGGTAATTTAGCTGCCATGGGGAGTTTAATTTTGATTTTTTTTATATATATGAACTGCTCATATTTTTGGGTAGGTGTGCTATTGAATGACCACTTAGTCATGCCTATGTGTATTCGGACAGTCCATTTTACAAAGAAGACACTGGCAAATTTTTTTTTAAAAGCCTGAGTATTTAATGAACATGCAATTTTAACTCTACTGGGGATTTTTGTTAACTAATGCATACTTTAGAACTTAAAAGATGCATGAAGCAATGATTTAATTTAATAAGCCGTGGGTTAAAGTCTTACATCACCCTTTATAAGGTGATTTGGAGACTTTGTCCAGGTTATGGAACTAGATAGACCAGGTAGTGCTAGCAGGGTCACTTCAGGTGTGAGGCGGAGAGGAGCTTCTGATGTTCCCCAGCCTAGTCCAGCTCGACCGCCTCGCCGTTTGGTTGAGTCTGTGATTCGTTTGATCCGGGCTGAGATACCGGATGATGTGGACGACGAGGATGTCCTATTCGTGGATCCCGCTCCAGCTCATGCTCCACGTAAGGAGCTTCCAGCCATTATTGTGCCGATTCCGGAGCTTCTGGGCGATTTGAGACACCATCCCTTGATATACCTTCATGCCAATGAGGTGACTAAAGTTTTCATTCTGGACTTTTCTTTCTTTTATCATTTCAGGGTACATGTTTAATTTGGACTGGCTATTTGATGCAGGTTCCCGACTTCATGCAACCCAAGGGGAACTGGTTCAGCGTCCACTCTTTATATCATACTCTGTATCCGGAGTATCAGGCCATCGTCAACACTTGGGGTTTTGAGGCCTTCTTTTCTATTCCTCCCCGCCATTACCCCTTGGGTTATCTGAGGGCTTTATCTGAGCACTGGTTCCACCAGACCCAGTCTCTCCATCTGTTGGACTGTGAGGTGTTGATGACACCGATGGACTGGCGGTTCATCACCGGGATAGAGTTTGCAGGGGAGCTAGTACCTTTGGTGGCTAACATTTCACCTGCTGTCGTTTGCTCCCTTTTGGGCGTTGCTGCGACGGCCATTAAGGGTCGGACTGTCTGTTTTGGTCCCTTGAGTGTAGAAGCCAAGAGTGGGGCTTTGACTGAGCCTCTGCCTGATGATCAGAGGGTTAGAGATCGCATCCTCCGACAATTGTTCTTGGTAATCATCAGGGGTTGTTTCATTGCAGACAACTCCTCGACGGTCTCTTTCACTCTGGTCAACGCTACTCGATTTTTGGAGCGCCTCAGGGATTTTGATTGGGGCACCTACACCTTCGCCTATTTTCTTCGCGGGATGCGCCTACTCTCTGAGGGCATGACAGAGGTTTGGCTAGGTTTTTATCCCTTGCTGTTGGTGAGTACTTTCCCTTTCACCTTTCCATTTCCCTCATTTGTGTTTATCAATCTTTACCACTGAGGATATTTGATCTTTGCATTACCAGTTTTGGGCATATGAGAGGCTCCCTTGCCTACACCCAGCCACTACTTTGGGCTTGGATACATATCCGAGGGGACGGCGTTGGCATCACTCCACTTTGATGGAGGTCCCTGTAGCAGAGGGGTTTACCCACTCCTGCTTGTAGCTAGAGCTTTTGACTGCCGACTCTATTACGTGAGTTCCTTACACCCCGGACTATTTGACAGTCGGGTTTGAGGATGGCTTTTCGACCGAGATGGAGTTTACATTGTCCACTCGTCGGATTCCCTTTTTGACCGAGGGAGGTTAGGAGCTCTATTTGGGGGAGCGCGCTATCCAAAGTATTACGGGAGAGGTTCGCATTCCCTTTGTTCCTTCTGCTTGGCATCATTGGCCATTAGCTCAGCCACTCACAGATATTCCCCTGATAGGCATAGATGGCTTTACCCTATCAGAGGGTTCTCACAGTCAGGAGGCATTTTATAGCTGGTGGAGTCCCCGCACTATTGAGGCTCAGACTTGTGCTACCCAGTTTATGGCAGATATGGTGCCAGGTCTATGATGATGACAGACTGGATAGCTTGTCTTAGAGAGCCTACTCATCTGGAGTAGATTTTAGGATTGACCCAGCGGTTGGAGCGGGCTCATTTTTTCATCAGGCACATTGGTAGGGATCCATCAGAGGTAGATTCGTTTGATCGTTCCAACTCCAGAGCTGGCCCCTCAGCAGATCCATATTCTGGCAGCTATACAGGTGCCGATCCTCTTTTGTATAGACCGAACATTCCCATTGGACAAGATTCAGTGACTCAGAAGAAGCTGAAGCAGGTCGATCGCCTTGATGCAAATATTATAGATTTCTTCTGATAACTTTCTCGCTATATCTTTTGATCGGCCTCTGTTAGATATTGGGCGGATGTGCCCCATTTCTTGTTATATCTTTTGATAGGCCTCTGTTAGTTGTTGGGCAGATTTGCCCCATTTCCCTGTACTTTTTATTTCGCATTTTATGAGCAGACATAGATGATGCTTTTAGTAAATAGTTTATTTTAGAAATGCATGATATTTCCTATCTATTGCATCTTATTGTCATTTATCATTTTCATTATGCATGTATTATATCATTTTATGCACTTAGATATGTGAGTTTAGATTTGACCCCTGGATGGTCTCATGATACGGTTATACAGATGTCTTCATCTACCGTCAGCCGTATCGAGCATTTGCCACCTTTTTTGATAGCATCTTCGTTGAGATCTTGGTATGACAATGTACCCCCCACAGCCAGGGGGACAGTTGATCAGATGCTGGGGCATTCTTTGGCCATTTTAGCTTTTCAGGTTCCACCGGGAATTGTGGATGACATGTTATCCTATTGGATACCCGAGCACCAGGTTTTCAGATTCGGCCTTCACGAGCTAACTCCTACACTGGAGGAGTATGAGCACCTCACGGGTTTGGCATTAAATCTGCCTTGTGCCAAGACGATTATTAGTGACATGAGACGACCGTTTATGACCATGACTGGTCTGAGACGCAAAGTCATCGCTGATGAGATTACTGCGGGGCATGTAGTGTCCCTGGACTTCTTGATCGATTGTTTTGTCTAGTTGGACAGCTACGAGCGATATTCAGGAGACTTTATCATCCCTGCAGATGAGTGGCAGTTTGCACGCGTGGATGTTCTGTTGATGTGCGTCACAAGTTATTTATACATGTCACTTTATATGGACCACTTGGACATTGGCTTGATGGTAGTGGTTTGTGCTCTCAGACAGGGTTGTACTATCCTGACGATGATATTAGCCGAGACCTTGACGTGTGGTTTATGACATACTTGAGACCTATCGGCGACTTCAGACATCATAACTATTGCTTTACTCATGAGATAGCAATGTTCTACTCTTTTCGGCCGGCGGAGTGTACAGACATGGCATCATGGTTGGCCTTTTTATCGACGATCGAGCATCCCTTTTCGATCTTACCTTGCTCAGGGCTTAGCTCCCCTTACAGCTTTATCACTCATGCAGTCGGCATGGATTATCTGCCCCTGGCGGGTTTGAGAGGGGTGACCACATATCATCCGTTGGCTGTCATGGGACAGTTTGATCAGTTTCAGAGCATCCACCATTTTAAGGGGGCTATGGATCAGCGGATATCAGCTTCATCTTTATCGTCGGCTGACCTCACCAGGACTTATAATTGTTGGACTCGTAGGGATAGGGCTAATTTTTCCACTAGCCATCCGGATCGTTTTCCAGAGTATTCTGCATGGTTGGAGGTAGATATTGCACCGGCTGCGGTTATTCATTCAGAGCCGATCATTGATTCTGATGAGGAGGAGCCTATGGAGGATCCTGATTCTCCCATCGAGGATGATCTATTTGCTAGTTTGACAGCATCCTTAGTTAGTGATCCCCCGAGCATTCTGACTGGGACAGATCCAGTTCTTATCAATTCATATAGCTCGGATGACCATTGAGAGGGATCAGGCTAGAGCGCTGATGTTGACAGCCCATTCCAGCAGGGATGCAACTTTTATTGAGATTGAGGAGGCTTTAGTCGCCCGGGATGCCGCTTATATTGAGAGGGATGAGGCCCTAGCTACCCGGGATGCTTATATTACCGATAGCACAGCACTCAAGTCATATACACACAACATCATTGCAGATATGAGTGCCTTCATAGACGGTCATAGCAGCACCATGCAGATGGCTGTGGATCTTTTTGCTCGCATGGAGACCGTGGCACATGAGCTTACAGATACTCCTCCATCTTCTGAGAGGGATGCAATGTTAGTCTTGCTATCCCGTTTATCCATGGGTTTATAGACTAGCTTTAATTTTCATGCATATACTTGATCAGCCATTTTGTCATGTACAAGATACATTATATATATCAAACAGTATTATATAGCAGAGAAATATATTTTGATTCACTTCCCTGTTGGATATGTATTGTCATTGCTGAGTGATTACCACTTTTTTCATGACTTGCTTTTTTTGATGTGTTATGAGTTTCTCCTTGATGGATTGACATTGAGATGCCGGAGAGTATCTCAGAAGGGCCTGTTGACCAGGGAGGGTTGATAGTATTTGGGTTTTATAGGGTTTCGATGTCTTGGGACTGATTTTTATTCGTTTTTTTCTTTGAATGTCAGACCGCACCAGGAATGGCTGCCTACGTACTTCCAAGTTCAGGAAGATCAGGTCATTCGTAGTTCAGGATTGGTTTGAATGGTTTGAGAAGTGTTTATTTTAGGTTTGAGTTTGGTTTGATGGGTTTTTGAATTTTTTGTTTGGTTTGACCGCACCGTAAATGGCTGCCTACGTACTCTCGGGTTGAGGGAGATCAGGTTATTCGTAGTTCGAGCTTTTGTGAAAATCCAAAATGATTTAATTGATTCGCAGGACCAGGATGATGGCTTGTAGGTATTTTAGACATAGTACCTTTTCACGATGTCTGAATTGATGAGCTGGGGAAATTTGTTCCCATCCATTTCTTACAATCTGACAGCTCCTCCTGTCAACACTTCTTTGACAATGAAAGGGCCTTCCCAATTTGGGGTGAACTTTCCTTTGGCTTCATCTTGGTTGGCAATGACTTTCTTTAGTACCAAGTCATTTTCTTTGAATTTTCGGAGTCAAACTTTCTTGTTGTATGACCGAGCAATTCTTTGCTGATATAACCGCCCGTGGAAGATGGTTGTAGCCCTCTTTTTATCTGTCAGGGATAACTGGTGGTACCACTCTTGCAACCATTGATCTTCTTCCATTTGAGCGTCTATCAATACTCTCAGGGACTCCATTTCTACTTCTATGGGAAGTACTGCTTCCATGCCATAGACCAATGAGTAGGGAGTAGCCCCAGTAGAAGTACGCATTGACATCCTATATGCTAGCAAAGTCAGAGGCAACAGGTCAGGCCATCCTTTGTGATTGACGAACATTTTCTACATAATCTTCTTGATATTTTTGTTGGCCTCTTCGACAGCACCATTCATCTTAGGCTGATAGATGACGAAATTGAGATGCTTGATATGGAACTTGTTACATAACTTTCTCATCATCTAATTGTTTAGATTCTTGGCGTTGTCTGATACGATCACCTCCGGTTGTCCATATCGACAGACGACATTATTTCTGATGAAACTAATGATTACCTCTTTGGTGACTTTGGAAAAAGAGGAAGCTTCAACCCATTTGGTGAAGTAATCGATCATGGTGAAGATAAATCTATGAGCATTGCTGGCTTTGGGTTCTATTGGCCCAATCACATCCATTCCCCACATGGAGAAGGGTCATGGCGAACTCATATTGTGCAGTTCGTTTGGAGGAGCGTGGATGGAATTTCCATGGACTTGGCATTAGTAACATCTCCTGGCGTGATCATCACAGTCAGCTTTGAGAGAGATCCAGTAATGCCCTGTTCTCAATATTTTCTTGGCCAGCAAATGATCGCTCATGTGTGGACCACAGACTCCACCGTGGACTTCATCCATCAATCTTTGGGCTTGATCTTTATTGAGGCATCTTAAAAGGCCTATTCTAGCATCCCTTTTATAGAGTGTGTCTCCACTAAGATAGAATTCCATAGCCATCTTATGAATCCGCTTTCGTTCAGCTTGACTTGCCCTGACGGGTGTAGATCCATCTCTCAGATACTTTTTTATATCTTGATACCAAGGCTGTTTGATAGGAGGTATTTCATCTGATATTTCTCCAATGTAATTCCCATATGATGGGACCTTTTTGTTTGTTAATTTGATGTCGGGAATTCCCCTCCTATCAGATACGTGGATCAAGGAATTTAACGTTATCAATGCATCAACGAAGTCATTCCTACCTCGAGGGATGTGGATGAAGGTTATCTCTTTAAACTCCATGGACACCTTGATAACTTGTCGATGATAAGGCAGCAAATGCAATTCTTTGGTGTGATACGCCCCGGTGGTTTGCCTGATAACCAACTCAGAATCCCTAAAGACTAGTAACAGCTTAATACGCATGGATTGGGCTAATTTCAACCCCATTATGCAGCCTTCATACTCAGCCGTGTGTTTGGTGTTGACAAACTGTAACTTGATAGCCACATGATATTGTTCTCCTATACAAGATACAAGGACTGCACCAGCTTCAGCACCTTCTATGTTCACTGCTCCATCAAAATACATTCTCCAATACTGAACTGTATTTTCTTGAGGGATTTGTTGAATTGTCATGATCCCATCATCTGGGAAATAATTTTCCAAGGGTTCAAAATCCCCTGATGGTGTTTTACCAATTGATCTGCAATGCCCTGACCTTTAATAGACTTCTGAGTTACGTAGAAAATGTCGAACTGTTGTAGGATCAACTGTCATTTGGACAATCGACAATTCAACATTGGTTTGTTGAATACGTACTTTAGTGGATCAGTGCGGGATATGAGATAGGTTGTGTGCCCATGCAGGTAATGTTGTAACCTCATGTCGTCCCATGCTAATGCACGGCAGGTCTTTTCAATCAAAGAGCACTTCTGCTCACTGTTGCTGAATCTTTTGCTAAGGTAGTAGATAGCTCTCTCCTTGCTTCTATCATCTTCCTGTCCCAGCATACAACCCATTGCATTGGCATTGACTGACAGGTACATAAACAGGGGAACGTCATCCCTTGAGGGTACCAAGATAGGTGCTTCAATCAAATTCTTCTTGATGGAAAGGAAAGCTTTTTGGCAATCTTCATTCCATTTCATGGAGGAATTCTTCCTTAGTAGCTTGAAGATAGGTTCACAAGTTGCTGTGAGTTTAGAGATAAATCTGCTTATAAAATTGATTCTCCCCAGGAATCCCCGTATTTCCTTCTCTGTTCGGGGCACCGACATCTCGATGATAGCTTTAATCTTGGCGGGATCTAGTTCAATGCCTCTATTGCTCACTAGAAATCCTAACAAATTGCCTGATTTAACACCAAAATCATATTTGGCCGGATTCAGCTATAGGTTATACTTGCGCAACCTTTTGAAAAGCTTTTCGAGATGACTGATGTGATAATCCTCTTCCCGGGATTTGACGATGATGTCGTCTACATAGACCTCTATCTCTTTGTGCATCATATCGTGAAAAAGGGCCATCATGGCTCGCTAATATGTGGTACCGGCATTGATAAGGCTGAAAGACAAACATCTATAACAGAAAGTTCCCCATGGAGTGATGAAGGCTGTTTTCTCATGGTCCTCCTTAACAACCATAATTTGATGGTATCCGGCAAAACAGTCAACAAAAGAATACATGTCATATTGTGCCATATTGTCTATCAGTATGTGGCTAAAAGGTATCGAGAAGTTGTCATTGAGATAAGCCTTGTTTAAATCTCGGTAATCCACGTATACCCGTACCTTCCCTTCCGGCTTAGGCACGAGGACTATGTTGGATAGCCACTCCGGGTATGTTGATACCATGATGATGCCGGCTTTAAATTGCTTGATGATTTCTTCTTTGACTTTCAGACTCCATTCAGGTTTCAATCGCTTGAGCTTTTGCTTAACTGAATTAAATCCATCTTTAATGGGCAGTCGATGGATGATAATGTCCATAGATATACCAATCATGTCTTCATGTGACCATGCAAACACATCCTGAAACTATGTTAAGAGTTCAATTAGGTCGGCTCTTTGGTTTTGGGTAAGGTCTATGCCTACTGGATTTCTTTAAGGTTTTTTGAGGTTTCGATATTGACAGTGGTGGTTTGGTCGAGGTTTGGATTGGATTTGTCTTCGACCCATTCTTTGATCTCCTCGGGCACCTCATAGTCATCTATATCCTCTTGATCAATTTCCATCAAGTCGAAGTCTAGTTCTACTTCAAAGTTGTAGTCACTGTGAAAATTTGGCATCTCATCAGCAATGACAAACAAATCCAATTTTGAAGTCCTGAAAACAAAATGCTTTCACTTTAATATATGAAACTGTTTAATCATACAAAACATTTAGCAAAAGCATGACAAAAGTAATTGCTATCACTGTGCAATAAAAATAAGCAGTAAATAAAACCACGCTTTAGGGCATATAGACTTTCTGCCCTTTTACCCTTTTTGAATAAGGAATGGAGTGCTGCTCCAATTGTCCAACGTCAAGTCCTCATGAATAGGGAAGATAAAGGATTTGTGGTCGTCTGTCTCCTCTTTGATGACGACTGAGACGTCCTTCATATTAAGGCCATGATTCTTCTTTGAACTGTTACCTTTATCCCTCTTGATGCGGGGGATTCGGATCTGATCTTCTTCATCACTGTCTGGGATATCGTCATTCATACCCTTATAGTGCATTAGAAAATACATGTTTGCAAATGGGTCTCGTCTTCCGTGTAGGAACTTTCTTTTGTCTTTTTGCTTTCCCCATCAGGCTTTGGGACTTTTCTGTCACTAATCGGTTTAACTGGAGGAAACAGCATACCTAACACAGCAGCAGGAATCTTCCTCATTGGTTTCATAAACCCTGCATCAGTGAGGTTTGGCAGCAGAATCGTGGAAGCAGGAACCTTTGGATGCTTGTGTGGGTTCTGATGGTTTGATCCGGATGAATATCCCAATTAATCCGACTTTCCCTGACTGGCTCGGGATTTGCACTGGACTTTTGATTTCTTGTTGATTTTTTCCTAACCCTTTTCCAGGGCGGAAACCCAAGGATACCATTTCCTAACCAACTGTCATTACTTCGGGGGAAACTTTTGGTTTCAAAGTTGGTGCCCCAACAGGTAGGTAATGAGTATTGCTCACCTCCAAAGCTTGAAAACTAGCAGGTTCAATCACTTCATCTAAAATGATCACCGGCATATCGCCCTGTATGCAGACAAGATATTCTGGTTCGGCATTTATCGTGATTAGGCTGCCATCAATAATGTACTTGAGTTGCTAATGAAGGGTGGATGGAACTGCTCCTACCATGTGGATCCACGGTCTTCCCAACAACAAATTATATCCAGTGGTAATGTTGAGTACCTGGAAGGATATATAGAAAGTATGGGGACCAATCTTCAGTGGAAGCTCAATCTCCCCCACAGCCTCTCGGCGAGATCCATTGAAAGCCCGGATGACTACATGGCTAGTACGGATTCGGTTTGGATTGATCTTAATTCTCTCCAAGGTGTTGTAGGGGCAGATGTTTAGGGATGATCCTCCATCTATCAGGACACCTCCAATCATATACCATGAGGACATCACTGCTATGTGTAGTGACTTGCAATGACCCATCCCTTCTACGGGTATATCATCATCAGTGAAAGATATCACATTGCTGTTAAAAATGTGCTCTATCACTTGACGGAACTTCTCAGCATCTACCGTCTTTAGCAGATGTGCTTCCTCCAGTACTTTCACCAGAATCTTGCAATAATCTACCGAGGATAAGACCAGATCCAGGATGGATATCTGTTTGGGTGCCTCTTTCAAGCTTTACACCACTTTGATCTCATGATGCCCCATCTTGCTTAGGAATTCTTCAATTTTCTCTTCAGCCACTCTCCCTTTAGCTTTAATAACTGAGTTGATCACCCGTTGAGGCAGGTACATTGAGTTTTCCTTTGGTACAATGGCAATGTTATTTGATGTTGAACCTTCATCCTTCCCATAGTTCCATGGGACTTTTTTCAGGCTGACTACAGGATATTGCGGTTTGAAGGGCAATATGAGAGGTTCTGGCGCAGCCACCTTCACAGGATTCTTTGCTTATTGGACCCCTTTTCCTTGCAGTATCAGGGGTGTTATGGCTAGATCTTTCTCATAGGAAATAACAACCACTAGTTCCTTCTGATTCCCTGTTATAGGAATAAAGAGTGCTTCTTCGTTAGGATACCTATAATATTAATTCACTTTTATCAGCTTATCGCTTTCAATGAGGTTTTAAATCAGATGACGAAGTCCCCAACAATCTTCGGTGTCATGACCCGACGTGTTGGAATGATATTGACAGATCCTATCAGGCTTGAACTTTCGGGATCGAGGGTCCACCGGGGGTAAAAAATCTGTGACCATTCCCTCATTGATCAACATTTGGAGGATTTCTTTCATTGGATGGTTCAAATTAGTGAAATTCCTCTTGAAAGAGAATTCCCTATTGGCTTGGAACTTTTCCTCCTTGGCAACCTTGTCGGCTCAGGATTCACGCTTATGAAATCGGTAATGATCCCTCATGAAGATGGGACTACTTTCAGGAGTAGGATGATTGATTTCTTGATGGCTGGCCTAATTTATCAACTGTCTCGTTATCTGATGTTAATACACCACCAGCTCTGCCAGTTGTCCAACCTAGTCCTTGATAGACTTGATTTCCTGCTCTATCAGGAACTGGCTTACTGAGAACTCCCAACTTTCTGGGCTATTGGTACTTGATTGAGTTGACTCTCCAACATACCGGAGGTATTTAGATCCTTCTCTATTTCTCGTGCTAATCATATTGACACTCTCCTCATTGTGTTGAGGGAGAGGATTATCTTGCATATGTGGTTGCTCATGCTTTGTCACCACAATCTCTCCGTTATCTATCAAGTCCTGGATTTTGTGCTTGAGAGACCAACAGTTTTGTGTGTCATGGCCTGGTGCTCCAGAATGGTATGAACACTTTTTACTTGGGTCGAAATTCCGTCGTCCTCTTGAACTGGCCGGCGGAAGGAGCTGAACAATCTTCTTTTGTGCTGTCAGTAGCTTCAGCACATTTTCTAGTCAATCCCCCAAGGGGATGAATGTTCTTTGACGTCTGACCTCTCCAGCTTTCTGAAAGGGAGGATTAGAAGGTTGTGCATGAGCTTGAAAAGGGGAATAGCTTCTCCTTTGAATAGGCAAACTGCTTGAATTGCCCCTCTGATTTTGTCCCTGAAGTATTAAGTACACCTCTTCTTCCTTCTTTTTGTGTACTCTCCGAGGATTACTTCCATAGCTTTCAGATTGAATGTGCTCGGCCACGGCCTTTAAAGCAGTAAGGTCTTTTATCTTCCCATACTTTAGACCCATTTCGGCCATTTCTCCATGTTTGATCATCTCCGAAAATGGTTTTCCTATGCCTGCTAGGACCCTCTCATAATATGGAGCTTCTTGAATGTTTATGAAAGTTTGAACTATCTCAGTCTCCGTCATAGGCGGAGTGACTTGTGCCGCCATCCGTCTCCATCGTTGGGCATACTCTCTGAATGACTCAGTGTTTTGCTTCTTGACTTTAGTGATTTGATATCTATCTGGAGCCATCTGAGATTGGAAGCTGTATTGATTGAGGAAGGCATGTGCTAACTCTTTCCGGCTGTGAATTTTTGAATTGTCTTGGCATACTAGGCTCTATCCTTTCCGGTCAGACTCTTCCAGAATAATTACATTATGAGCTTCTCGTCCTCTACATAGGATCCGAGCTCTCCAATGAATACCTTCAAATGGGTGTAGGGATCTCATAATCCATCATATTTTTTAAAATTAGGGACTTAAAACTTGTCTGGATAAGGAGCCCCTGGTAATATACATAAATCTGAGTAATTTACGCTTCCAAATGCCCCAATCCCTTTGATGGACCGGATGGTTTCTTCCATTTGTTGGACCTTTTTCAGAATATCACCAGTTTCTTGCTCTTTGTTGAAGTTGATGATTTCCAGGGTTTTCTTGGTCATATCCTGGTTCTGAGGCTCAGGAATCTGAGTATCTTTCTTGCTGGCATCCTTACTGCCACCGGGTGTAGATGATTCTGTATGACCGGGTATTTGTTTACCCTAAAGACCTTTGATTTGTTCTTTGAGGAAAATAGCTAATTTCGATATTTGGTTCTTTAATCCTTCAACCTTCTCCCTAGAGACAAGGGTGGATTCAGGTTGAGCACTTGAAGCCATGTTTGGAGATGGGCTTAGTGTTTTCTTAGATTTTGATATGGTGATAGGACCAATTTTTCCTACAATAAAAGTAGGTGTGTTAATTTTGATGTATATATATCAACAGGATGCATGATATGCAATGTGTTTATTTTTTGAGGTTTTTTAATCTTATCCTGTAAAACAAAGGTTAGTTGTTTTGATGACAGGATAACATGACAAGATTTACAATGAAATGTATATTTACATTTATTTGAAATTTACATTGAATTTGAAATTGGAAGGCATGAATAATCTTCCCTTCAGATTTGGTTAATCAGAGGCTAAACTATCTTAGGTTACTCTCACGACTTTTCGGCATGAAGGTCCTCAAATCATCGCAATCTACTAGAGGGGAAATTAATCTGGTCTTTCAATTGGAGTGGATCTGAGTGGTGACTTTTCTGAGCCTCGCAGGATTAATCTCCTTTGAGTCCAATAATCAAACACCGACGGGTTTGCCTCTTGGTGGAGGAATCACACAGAATACATTCACATACAACGTGTCTCATCGTATGAAATGATGACATTTGTGCGAAACACTAATATAAAGCAGTAAAGAATTTATTTACATCCATTCAATGTAAAACACAGCATCCACACACACACAGATAAAAAGGGAAATTTTGAAAAGATTTAAGTGCGGCTTAAGCCCTCTACTGTTCCCAGCAGAGTTGCCACCTGTCGACGTCAAAAAAAAATCTATCTTTGGACATATCTTCCTTTCCCTAAATTTGTTTTGTTTTCTACCCTTTTTTATCTTATATATTTTATGAAGGGTGAAACTTTTAGAAAAAGGCCAACATGTATCATGTCGACGATTTGAAAGGTTTACAGAGTCTCCAGTTGGCAGATTTGAAATGGTTGTACCAACTCAACCGAGTTTTGTTTGATTTTTTCAAGTAGGCCCAATTACTGGACGCTGTCAAAACTTGGCCTTGGAAACCTAGATTTCTGAAATTTTTGGGGCTTAGTTAAGCGGGGGGAAGGTGTTAGGCACCCCCCAACTTTCGTGAAACACGGTTACCGCATCTTTTCAATATTTCTTTTTTTATTTGCAATGTGTGTGTGTGGTGGAAGTAATTGAGCCTATGTTTGTTTGATCTGAAAGTAGTGTAGTGCTTCGTTGGACCTATATACGAAGGGTTTGATTTGTTTTAAAAATTCTATTTTTAGACAAGATATGAAAATGTCATTTTGAAAGATGGTTTCCAAACGACGCTCGCATAGGAATTGAAGCCTTTTGATACTTCCATTTTATTTTATTCCGCATTCGGCTTGATTTGGATGTTTATTATCGGGATGCGAAGCATCCTCGACCACATAATTTATATACAAGTGTCGGTCTTCTTATGGGCATTAAATCCATCAAAGTGACCCTAGCACTACAAACCATAATGTACTACTTTGGGACCTTAAATACGGATAACCGTTTTAAGGTCCATTTGGTTTACATTTACAGAAAAACTGGCAGGATGTATTTACAATTTGGAGTTGTCCATCATGGGAATCAGATTCAGATCCGTGTGTTTGATCATTAATCCCATGATTCTTAGGCTCACATAAAATGATCAAGAAACCTGCACAGCATAGATATTGACATATAATAAAAATTGTACTCTAGACGTCGCAAAACAAAGTATTCATTAGTCAAATCCTTGCATGCGCGTAGCCAAAGCTTCTCGTTCCCACTAAATATTGATCTAGGGTCTCCAGGTCGCTTTAATATTTACATAACTAGAAAGAAAGCTAGATTTAAATAAATCTTAGCCATTCTAGCTCCCCGATTCCGGTTTGACCGATTTCGAACCATTTGAAAGTTAGAAAGGGCTAGATTTAGAGAAATCTAATCCACCAAATTTACATTAAAACAATTTCATATCAAATAAAATAATTAAAGCAAAAATTTAATCACATTTTATAAATAATATATATATATATATATATATATATATATATATATTTATATATATAATAAAAGTTGTAAAATGCCACGAATTTCCAATCCAGACCCGATTGAGAAATGTAAATATATATATATATTTAAAAGCTGTAAAGGGCCACGAATTTCTAATCCAGGCCCGACTGAAATGTATATATATATATATATATATATATATATATATATATATATATATATAAGCTGTAACGAGCCACGAATTTTTAATCCAGGCTCGATAGAAATGTTAATATATATATATATATATAAGTAGTAAATGCCACGGATTTATAATCCATGCTTTACGTAATTGAAAGTTAGTATATATATAGTCAGTTATATATATAATAAAGCTAAAAAGACCATGAATTAGCAATCCAGGCCAAACAAGTTAGTATATATATATATATAAACGAGTAAAAGTTACGGATTAACAATCCAGGCTGTGCAAACAAAGATAAACGTATATATATACTAAAAAGTAAGTTAGAAAGGCCACAAATTTGAAATCCGGGCGAATCAGAAGATGAAACTTTATATACACGTTCACATATACGTAATAAAGTACGGAATGACTTCTGATCATAAAAAAACTTACAATAGGCAGTTACACGGGCTTTTTGCCACTCGGAGGGCTTTAAATCTCCGTTTCCACCGGTTAATTTTTGTTATGTTGTAGAATATACGTATGCAAACGTATTAGAAAAATAAAATTGAAATTTGGAGTACTAGAAGTAGGGCTAAAGGTCAAAATGGGTGGAGTTTCTCTGTGTTTTTCTAATTTTTTTCTTTTTTTTGCAAGGGTGGGGGGTCTTATTTATAGACCAAAATGGTAGCGGGTCTAACCGCGGCAGCTGCGGGTAGAGGTGCGGTTGTCCGAGTAGGTCCCACTCTCGTGGGTCCCACTTTCGCGGGTCCCATCGTCTCGAAGAATGTGCACTCTGAGCAATGCGATTCTGCTTCGAACCTTCGTAACTTTTAATTCGGGAGTCCGTTTGAGACATGCTATACCTTTTAGAGAGCTACACAATGACATGGGATTTGACCTTTTCCGAATCTTGGAAGATGGGTCTATGACTAGATCTTCGAATTTTCACAGCCTGTCCGTTGAGCTGTCTTGTGTTGTTTGCACTCGAGATTGATGTTAGGGCTCTTTTTGACCCTCATTGCATCAATTTGGCTTATTTTGACGTGATTTGACATCAAGTTGGTAAAATGATCATTTTGCCCTTCCAGGGGTTATCAGCCAGATTGACAAGGTTCTCGACTGTTTTCTCGGGGTTGTCTCCGAAGTTGATTTGGTCTCTCAGGTTGTCTCTGGGGATGATTTGATGCTTTGGGGCGGTCTTCGAAGGTTGATTTGGTCTCCCGATGTTTTTTTTCGGGGCTATCTTTGATCTCTCGGTGTTGTCGACGGGGCTACTGTATCTCCCGGGGTTGTCGTCGGGGTTGAGTTTGATCTCCCGGTGTTGTCGTCGGGGCTACTGTATCTCCCGGTGTTGTCGCCGGGGCTACTGTATCTCCCAGGGTTGTTTTCGGGGCTTGACTTGATATTTTGGACTTCTTGGGTTGTCTCTAGAAGGTAAAAGATGATTTTACCCTCCTGCAGGGTTAGTAACAGTAATGCAAAATTTTGAGTGTCTACAGCAATTTTTTAAGAAGTTTTTTTATGTGTAGAAACAAGCAAACATTATAGAGCTGATGCAATTCAAGCATAAGCCGAGCGAGGAGCTGTCAGATTATGTGGACAGATTCAGGGCCCAAGCACAGAAGTGTGCAGAGCCAATCGAGGAAAAGAACTTGGTCAGCATATTCAATAATGGTGCTTTAGACTCTTTTAAGGCCCATCTCATTACAAAGGCCTGTGATTCATTTGCGACCCTCTCATCTTTTGCACAAGACTTGGGAGGAATCATGACATTGCCCACCAGTCATGCTACGGTTACATGGAAGGGCAAGAGGATAGCAACTGTGGCTTTGGCTGACTCTCAGTCAAAACCACAGGGGGGCAAGAGGGAGAAGAACGAGAGAAATTTTGAACGGAGTAGCAGAAAGCATGGGGACAAGTATACCAGAATGCCAGTTTCGGAGGCTATCACATGCAGTGAGAGAGAAGACATTTAGGGGCCTGTATGAACAATGGGTCGAGCACGGAGTGGTGAAACCTCCGAGGCCTAGATTTATGATGACGGAAGATATGAAAAGAAGACCGGATTTCTATATATACCACCAATACGCGAGACATTCCACTATGGACTATTTTAGTTTGCGACGGATATACTATGAGAAGCTGGCAAATGGGGAAATTGAACTGGGAAAGGAAAGCAGTGTGCATGATAAGCCACTTCTAAACCACAAAGGAAAAGAAACATGCAACACTATTATCCATGGTGTAGTTCCAGAAGTCGAAATGATGGAGAATTTAAAAATGACGGAAGAAAGAGAGGAATGTGATCCAGGCTTTCAGGTGACGGTGCTAATGAACAAAGCCAAGTTCAAATTTTTTTTCGATCAGATAGGATTGACCAAGGAAGCAAGGATAGAAGCAACCAAGGTAATCATTAAAGCTGCCGAGACACAGGAAACCTGCATGGCCGTGACCAAAGGATTCGTGAAGACGATAGAAGAGGAAGAAAATAAGATATCTTTCTCCAAAGCTGATAGAGAGATAAGATACCCGCACAACAGGTCGCTGTATATGACAGCAGTACTCAATGGTGTAGAAGTGCGGAGGGCATTCATCGACAATGGAGAATCTTTAAATATTATGCCCTACAACGTGTTTAAACAGTTAGGCCTGCCAGAGAAGAAGATCGTGAAAGAAAAAACAAACATCATAGGGTTCGCTAACCAAAGTACAAGAACCCTTGGACACATCAAGGTGGATATGCATGTTGGGAAGATCCAGGGACCTGCGATGTTCCATGTAGCCGAGGTGGATGCAGCATATCATGTCCTGCTAGGAAGGGCTTGGCAAAATGACTACGGGGTGGTACCCTCGATCTTTCACCAATGCGTGAAAACTATTTGGAAAGGAAAAGAAGTGAAGGTACCAGCAACGAGAAATCCCTTTGGACCAGAGGAGGCCCACATCACCGAAGCAACCTTTTTTGATGATGTCGCTGAAGAGGGAGAAAACCTGATTGCAAGGCCTGACTCCCTAAGGTTGGGAAGCTGGCAGAAAGTGCAGGAAGATAAGTTCGTGCCTGCAGAAAAAGGAAAGAAGAAGACCTCAGAACAAGGAGAATGTTCCAAAAATAAGAAGCCAGTGGTAGTAGACCTGGAGAAGGAAGGAAAAGGATAAAAGAAAAGGCCAGTAAACCCTGAAGATGCTAGAAATATAATAAATGCCAAGCGGACAGCACAATTAGAGGATGGCCAAAAGACAAAATGGGAGAGGGTTGTTAAACCTGACAAAAAAGTGGTGTTTCTCTTGTGACGGTGCAAGGGGGAAGAGCCTAAGGGAGCATGCAAACCAAACTACTCAGGAGGTGTCCCCTACTCCAGCAGTAATGAAGAAGGAGAAATTGTGTAGCAGAAGGTAGAATCAGCTCCAGAATGCTTTGAGGATAGGCCGAAACCTCAACAAAATGAATTAGAAGAAGTTGATTTGGCAACTGATGGAGAAATGGCAAGACCGACTTATGCCAACAAAGAGCTGGATGCTAATCAAAAAGAGGAGCTCGTGAAATTACTGCGAGAGTATAGGGATATCTTTTCTTGGAACTACGACGAGATGCCCGGAATTGACAAGGAGCTGGTAAAGCACAATTTGAATATAAGCCCAGGAATAAAACCAGTGAAGCAAACACCTCACAACTATGCACCCGAAGTCGAAACCCAAATAAAAGAGGAAATCAAGAAGTTGATGGAAGTAGGGTTCATCAAGCCAATCCAACATCCAATATGGCTATCCAGCATTGTACCAGTAAAGAAATCAAATGGTCAGTTACGGATATGTGTGGATTTCAGAGACTTGAACAAGGCATGGCCCAAAGACATGTACCCATTACCCAACATAGAAACTTTGGCAGATGCAATGGCTAATCATGAGATGATGTCATTCATGGATGGGTTTGTGGGTTACAATCAGATAAAGATGTCTGTAGAAGATGCAGAGTTGACGACCTTTCATACCCCGTTTAGGAATTTTTACTATGTAGTAATGCCATTCGGGTTGAAGAATGCGGGGGCAACTTATCAAAGGGCAATACACACTATATTTCATGACATGATTCATGATATAGTGGAGGAATACGTGGATGACGTAGTAATGAAATCCAAGAAGGCGACAACCCATATGGAGGACCTGTGGAAGGTGTTTGAGCGATGCCGAAGGTACAAGTTGAAGATGAATCTGAAGAAGTGCACCTTTGGAATGACGGTTGGAAAATTCTTGGGCTTCTTAGCGTACAACAGAGGTTTGAAGGTAGACCCAAGCAAGGCAAAAGCAATTACAGAGATGCCACCACCAAAAATGCAAAAATAGTTGAAGAGCTGTCTAAGGAAAGTTTATTATATGAGGAAATTCATGACAGCATTAGTAGAAGTCACAGAACCTTTCGACAAATTGCTAAAAGGAAAGGCAGAATGGGACTGGGGGCAAGACCAACAACAGGTCTTTGAGAAGGTAAAAAGAATTTTGGCTTTAGCGCAAACAATGGTAGTGCCACAAAGAGGAATCCCGTTACAGTTATACATCACATCTACCAAGAAGTCTATAGGCGGATTGATCATGTAGGAGGTGGATGGAGAAGAGAAACATGTGTATTACATTAGTCGGATAATCAAAGGACCGAAAACCAGGTACTCACAGGTGGAGAGGCATTGCCTAGTGTTGGTGTTCATTACGCAAAAAATGCGACATTACTTTCTGGCGCACAAAGTAAAGCTTGCAACTAGAACTGATCCGATCAGATATCTATTGACTAGGCCAGCATTAGTAGGAAGACCTACTAAGTGGATGATGATCCTTTCAGAATACGACATCGAGTGTGTAACACCGAAGGCAATCCGATGTCAAGCCTTGGCAGACCTGCTATCTCAATTTCCAAATGGAGAATATGAACCTTCCTCTGAGGATCTTCCAGGTGGAGAAGTAGAAGCAATCGACTTAATGGACGAAGACTCAGAATGGTGAAATTTAGCTTTTGACGGATCATCTGCAGAAGGTAAAGGCAGAGCAGGAGTAGTGTTGACCACCAAAGAAGGGAAAGAAGTGACTTTGTCTTACAAATTGGATTTCCCTTGCACAAACAATGAAGCAGAATTTGAGGCATTTATATTGGGATTGTTAGTGGCTCAAGAGTTGGGAGCCAAGCATCTTAAAGTAAAGGGAGATTCAAATATGATAGTACAACAAATAAGAGGCCAAATTGCAGTGAAGGAACATATCTTGGTGCCATATCGAACTGTAGCACAGAAGGTGATGGAGGCTTTCAAGAAGGTGATGATTGAGTATGTGCCGAGAGGACAAAACAAACAACCTGACGCATTGGCAACTGTAGCATCTCGAATGTTTGTCCAAGGAGAAGACTTGGATGTGAGGGTAATGAATAGAACCCTCCCAACCACAGTGCTAGACTTGTTCCCCAAAGACATGATAGATGATTGAAGACATGACATCTCCCATCAATTGCAAACAAAAGAGGTAAAAATATCACCAGTGGAGATTCAGAAAAACAACATTATCAAGGGAGTCTTGTATCACAAAGAAGCAGATGTTGTATTGACACGATGCTTAGGGAGGCAAGAAGTGGATAAAGTCTTACATCAAGTGCATAACGAGAACTGCGAATTAGAAAACATTAGTTTGTATCACAGGTTGCAGCGCTAAAGGTATTATTGGCCCGAAATGAAGAAGGAAGCAGATGCACTTCAACGACAATGTGCTTTGTGCCAAATATACCCTGGGGAGGAGGAATGCGCCTTCATTGATGACATAGCGGATTGGCGAATTCCTTATATAGAGTTTTTACACAACGACAATCTTCCTGCCAAAAAGAAGGACACAATCATAATAAAGAGGAAGTCACAATGATTCTTCTTGCAAAATGGATAATTATTTAGAAGAGGGTTCAATGGCAAGCCCTTATGGTGTCTGGAGGTAGGAGAGGCCAAAGATTTGGTCTATCAAATGCACAAAGACGAACACCAAGGGGGAGCCAAGTTGTAAAAATAACTTATTGATCACGGTTATTACTGGCCAAAAATGGAACGAGATTGCTTGGATTTTGTCAAGAAGTGCCACATCTGCCAAATCCACGGGAATTTGATTCATGCTCCTGTTGTAGACTTGCAAACTATAGCAACACCATGGTCTTTCCATACATGGGGAATGGATCTTATAGGTCCCATTCATCCAAATTCCAAAGGCAACATATGGATCTTGACTACCACTGAGATATATACAAACTGGGTAGAGGCAATCCCTTTGAAAAAGGCTACAGGTCCAGTGGTGGCAAACTTCATTAAGGAACACATTATTTGTCATTTTGGGATTCTGAAGATCATTCTGTCAGATAATGGAACTCCATCAATAGAGACATCAAAAATCTGATGGAAAAATACAGGGTGAAACACTACAAATCATCACCCTACTACCCGAAATGTAATGGACAAGCAGAGGTCATAAACAAAACCTTGATCAAAATCTTATTAAAAACCCTAGACGATCATCCGAAGACATGGACAGAATAATTACCAATAGCGTTATGGGGGGTGAAACCTCATATGCTTTGGTCTATGGTGAAGAAGCCATTTTACCAGCCGAAATAGTGTAGACACTCAAAATTTCCTGCCCCTATTACTAATACTGTAGGAGAGCAAACCGGTCAATCAAGTCAAATTCGATCACCAATATCGGTACTCCAGTCAAATCCGAACACCAATATCGATACTCCAGTCAAATCCGATCACCAATATCGGTACTCCAGTCAAATCTAATCACCAATAACAGTACTCCAGTCAAATCCGATCACCAATACCAGTACTCCAGTCAAATCCGATCACCAATATTGGTATTCCAGTCAAATCTGATCACCAATATCGGTACTCCAGTCAAATTTGATCATCAATTCCGTTACTCAATCTAGTTTCGATCTCCAATCGGACCGTCAATCTAGCTTCGATCGCCAATTGGATCGTCAATCCAACTTTGATCGCCAATCGGACCATCAAATCAACTTTGATCTCTAATCGGACCATCTATCCAGCTCCGATCTCCAATCGAACCATCAATCCAGCTCTGATCTCCAATCAGACCGTCAGATCAACCTCGATCTCAATATCAGACCATCAACTCAACCTCGACCATCAATACCAGGACATCCACAGCCTCTAACACCAGTCTCGGGATGTCAACTCAGCCCCGGTCTCAACCCAGGAAGTACGAGTCAACCCCGATCGCAACCCGAGAAGTTAAGTCAACTTCGAGAATGAACCTGAAGGTCCACAACACCTCCAGGAGAGAGCCTGGAATGACCAATTCAACTTTAAAGACTACACTAGGGACAAACAGACTCGAATGGCATCCAAGTCTTGAAAACGACTCCCGAAAGTCAACCAAAGGCCATGTCGACACTAAAAACAACCTCGGGAGGGGCAAAATGGTTATTTTACCAACTCTAAGCCGATTCAGTCAAATTCAAGCCGAATTGATGCCATCAAGGTCAGAACAAACCATAACGACGATCCCGAGTGCAAACAGCGCAAGACAGCTCAACGGACAAACTGCGGGGAATCAAAAACCTGGTTATGAACTGATAAGTAGGTTTTACACCTACTTATTGGACACCAACTTGCTATGATTATGGCTTAAACTCAAGCACTTTATTATCTTTTAACGTATTTTATCTTTGTGTTATGCATTTTAGGCAGGAAACTCTTTTGGCATGAAATGACACAATAATGGCATGGTTTGGCATGACTTGGCAAGGAATTGGATAAAGGAAAGCTAGTAACAAGACATGGTGGGATTGGAAATGGACAAAAGGCATGAAGCTAGCTCCAAGGCAAGAAGGGTTTGGCATATGGAAAAGGGCACAAGAAAAGGGACTCGATTCAGCTAAGGTGAAGGTGCTAGAAGCAGCAAAAGAAAGAGCATAGGATTGCACAAGAAAGCAAAAGCCAGAAATTGCATCAGCTGAAGAAATGGTCACGTGCGGCCGTGCCATGAAGACAAAGGAAGCCAGCGCGCCCGCGCCTATTAGCAGAGCCAGAGGGCTGTTCTGGGCATTGGTGCGCCCGCGCCACAATTACACTACGAGGCCGCGCGGGGCTTGACTGAGGACAGTTGACTTATTTTACTTAGCTGAATGTAATAGTTATAAGGCTTATGTTTGCTGGAGACTAAAAACATACGATTATTATCAGACTTCATTTTCTATTAACATAGAGTTGTGTTCCTATATTCTAGGTTAGAGAGTGTGAAGGTCCAAGAGGCTTCTCTTCTTCTTCCTTCTTGCTCTACTAGTAATACATTTCTAGGGTTCATCTTGGAAATCATTTGTGGTCCAGACATGAGTTTGTTATCTTCTATTGAAAGGGGAAACCACAATTCTACACTTTCTTTCTCTTGTTTCTCTCATTTCCTAGTTGCTCAATGCTTGGTTTGAATCCCATAATGGTGGGAGGTTCAATGATGAATTAACTTCCATTATGGGATTCTAATGGATTCTATTTGCTAAACCTAGGGTTTATGTCTCTTCGATATACATGGATGATAATATTTGGTTTGCCTAACATGGGTGTTTGTATGCCTAGATGCTTGATCAACATCTACTCTAATAGTTTATATGAACTTGAAAAATGAAGTGTAAACTTAGATTTCTCCATGTTAGCATATGTTTGTGAAACTTGCTTTGGTTGAGTTTTATGATTCACTTGCCGGATAGAAATATACCGTAAAGCAGTATGTAGTCTAATGGGAGTTTGTGCGTAAATTGGTTTGGCTTGTAAATCGCATAGAAATATAGTGGTTTAGGCCTTGCCGATGTTCATGTGATTTCTGTCTTAATTGTGGACATTATATGATTTGGACTTGGCGTATTGAAAGATAGTCAAGTCTCATATCCGTGCTTCCGACTAGCATCTCTATATGATTATCCATGTATGATTTGTGGTGTGGTTAACCTAGGTGACGCTTTAGATGAAGTTAGGATCCCAAATCCCTCTAATTTGAACCCCTTGCTTATTAATTGGTTAAGTTTAGTTAAAGTTTAGGATAATTAATTAAAGAACACTGTGACAACTGTTTAAGCAGACATAGATAACTAATGAACTGTTGCATAATAGATTAGGTCTGACTCCGTTTTCCGTGGGACGATCTCGACTTACCGAGTTATTATTTGCCAACCGTGTACACTTGCATGTGTTTTTGTGTCCGTTTCTGTTAACACTTAAACGGCGCAACAAGTTTTTGGCGTCGTTGCCGGGGACACGATTTTAGTTTAATCCTATTGACATCAGTTTTTGTTAAATGTGACTGACTTGAACAAATCTCTTCTTACCTCATTTCTAATTTTATTTTTGTTTACTTGTGTTTCCGGTACTCGTGGATAGTTTATGCACACTCGAGCCTCACATCCTGAGTTAGTGCCTCATCAAGATCACATCAACGGTCGAGCGTGGAGAGCTAACATCCGAAACATCAATCCTCGAGAAGAGCCTGAACTACTTCATCAAATGGCTGAAGAGCAGAGGGCCTTGCAAGATTATTCCATGCCCAAACTCACCGATCTGCAATCAAGTATAGTGAGGCTAGCAATTGCGGCGAACACTTTTGAGATAAAGCCAGGAACATTGCAGATGATACAAAACAATCTCCAGTTTGGGGGTTTGCCTTCCGAAGATCCCAACGAGCATATTATGAGCTTTATAGAAATATGCGACACATTTAAATACAACAACGTTCCCGATGATGCAGTGAAACTCAGAATATTTCCTTTCACTTTGAGGGATAAGGCAAAAAGTTGGTTGCACTCACTGCCTTCAGGGTCAATAACTACATGGGAAGACTGTGCTCAGAAATTCTTGACCAAGTTCTTTCCTATGGCCAAGACCGCTGTAATGAGGAGAGACCTGAGTACCTTTGCACAACATCCAGGGGAAACATTATATGAAGCTTGGGAACGTTATAAGGAGATGCTTCGGAAGTGTCCACACCATGGCATGCCAGAGTGGATGGTGATTAACTCTTTTTACAATGGTTTAGGATGGCAATCAAGGCCCATTATTGATGCTGCATCGGGGGGAGCTATCTGGAAAAAGGATTTTTTGACAGCGTATGAGCTCTTTGAGACCATGGCAGCAAACGAGTAACAGAATCCAACGGCCAGGATGGTACAATCGAAGGTTGCAGGGATTTTAGAAGTGGATGCCATTACAGCATTATCTGCTTAGATGGCAGCCATAGCAAAGAAGATTGATTCATTGGCGGAAGAAAAAGTCAAGGCAGTTGTTTGTGTCTGTGAGATTTGTGCAGGGACACATCAGACAGACCAATGTGCTATCAGTACAGAATCAGTACATTTTGTGAGCAACTACCAAAAACCCCATAATCAATTTCAAAATTCTTACAGCCCCAACAATAGGAATCATCCCAACTTTAGTTGGAGTAATACTCAGAATGTCCAACATCCCCATCATCAGACATCTCAGCCACAATATCATACATCATAACCACAACAATTTCACTCTCAACAACAATATCAACCACAACAAGCTCATCACCAGTATGCACCAAAACCCCCCTTCCCTCCTGGTTTTCAACAACAATATCATCCCCCACCTGTACCTCAGCCAGAAAAGAAGTTGGAGGAGAGAGTGGACATCGATGAACTTAAGTTAATTGTGAAGAGCCAAGCTATATCTCTCAAGATGATGGAGACTTAAATTGGTCAAATTGCCAATGCGGTTCTCAATCGACCTCAAGGGACTCTTCCCAGTAATACAGAGATGAATCCAGGGAAAAGGGAGGGAAAGGAGCAGTGCCAAGCCATCACCCTAAGATCTGGGAGGCAAACTTCAGAATTGGAGGCCCGCGCGGCCACGCCTCAGGAAGGCCAAAACCTGGCGCGGGCGTGCCAAGATGCAGATCACCCTGAGACAGTGTTGGTTGATGGAAATCATGGAGGAAAGAGTGTTGCGACAGATAAGGAGGAAACCACTGAGAAAATCATAACCAAACCATCACCTGTGTACCCTACTGTTCCTTACCCACAGAGATTGCACAAGCAAAGGGACGACAGACAGTTCGCTAAGTTTTTGGAGGTGTTCAAGAAACTGCAGATAAATATATCCTTTGCAGAGGCATTAGAACAAATGCCAAGTTATGCAAAGTTTATGAAGGGTATTCTGTCAAGAAAGAAATGATTAGAGGACTTTGAGACAATGGCCTTAATAGAAGAGTGCAGTGCGGTATTACAGCGTAAATTACCTCCAAAGCTTAAGGACCCGGGCAGTTTCACAATTCCTTGCTCCATAGGAAATTTATCTTTCAGCAAATGCCTCTGTGACTTAGGAGCTAGCATAAATTTGATGCCTCTGTCCGTATTCAATCAATTGGGATTGCCGGCTCCCAAGCCGACAAATGTATCACTACAACTTGTTGACAGATCCATCACTTATCCTAGAGGTATTGTGGAAGATGTTTTGGTTAAAGTGGACAAATTTATCTTCCTAGCTGACTTCATCATTCTTGATTACGAAGAAGACAGAAATATCCCAATCATCCTTGGGAGACCTTTCCTTGCCACGGGGCGAACTCTTATAGATGTCTAGAAGGGAGAGTTAACAATGAGAGTGCATGACCAAGAAGTCACTTTCAACGTCTTTAAAGCTATGAAGTTTCCCACCGACGAGGAAGAGTGCTTCCGGATTGATGTGCTAGAGAGGGTGATGAAGGAAGGATTTGGAAATCTGATGGGTACTGATCCTTTGGAGAGTGCTATATTGGGAGACTCAGATATTGAGGATACTGAAGTTGCTGAATACGTGCAAATGCTTGACACAGCACCAAAGATGCGAAAGTTTAAGATGCCTATCGAGCCACTAAAACTTGCTGGGGAGACATCAGAACGACTCAAGCCTTCTCTTGAGATGCCTCCAGATCTTGATCTTAAACCTCTTCCAGATCATTTAAGGTATGCATTGTTAAGTGAATTTTTAAAGTTGCCTGTTATTATTTCTGCTGCACTAACATCTTGTCAGGAAGAACAACTGCTACGGGTACTAAGAGAGTTTAAATCGGCAATTGGATGGACCATAGCAGATATAAAGGGGATCAGCCCAGCATTTTGTATGCATAAAATTCTGCTGGAAGATGATAGCAAACCATCAGTGGAGCAACAACACAGATTAAATCCTATCATGAAGGAAGTGGTTAAGAAGGAGATCTTAAAGTGGTTAGATGCAGGGATTATCTATCCAATATCAGACAGCTCTTGGGTGAGCCCGGTGCAGTGTGTGTCGAAGAAGGGGGTATGACCGTGATATCCAATAAACATAACGAGCTAATTCCTACCAGAACAGTGACGGGGTGGAGAGTCTGCATGGACTACCGCAGACTAAACAAGGCTACCAGAAAAGATCATTTTCCCCTCCCGTTCATTGATCAGATGCTAGACAGGCTGGCCGGTCGTGAATATTTCTGCCTTCTGGATGGGTACTCAGGATACAATCAAATAATGATAGCCCCAAAAGATCAAGAAAAGACTACCTTTACTTGTCCATATAGTACATTTGCGTTTAGAAGGATGTCTTTCGGTTTGTGCAATGCCACGACTACCTTTTAGAGGTGTATGATTGCCATTTTCTCCGATATGGTTGATCAAAATGTTGAAGTCTTCATGGATGATTTTTCTATTTTTGGGGACTCCTTTGACCTATGTTTGGAGAATTTGGTGATGGTGTTAAAAAGATGTGTCGAGACGAATCTTGTACTGAATTGGGAAAAGTGCCATTTTATGGTACAAGAGGGTATCATTTTGGGTCATAAGGTTTCGAAGAAAGGATTAGAGGTGGATGGGGCTAAGTTGGAAACTATTGAGAACTTGCCTCTGCCTATTTCTGTAAAAGGTGTTCGTAGCTTCTTGGGACATGCAGGTTTCTATCGTCGGTTTATAAAGGACTTCTCGAAGATTACAAAGCCACTTTGCAGTTTGTTAGAAAAAGATGTCCTCTTTAAATTTGATGATGAGTGCCTGACTGCATTCGAGCACTTGAAGAAGAAGTTAACTATGGCACCAGTGATCACATCTCCGAATTGGGACCTTCCTTTTGAGCTAATGTGTGATGCCAGCAATTTTGCTGTGGGAGCTGTATTGGGCCAACAAAGGGACAAGGTCTTTCATGTTATATACTATGCTAGTAAGACCCTTACTGATGCCCAGTTGAACTACACTACTACAGAAAAAGAGCTTTTGGCGGTGGTGTACGCATTCGACAAATTTCGTGCTTATTTGATTGGGACTAGAGTGATTGTGTACACCGACCATGCAGCGATCCGATATTTGATAGCAAAGAAAGATGCCAAACCCCGTCTGATCAGGTGGATACTTCTTTTGCAAGAATTTGATCTAGAAATCAAGGATAGAAAAGGGACTGAGAACCAAGTGGCTGACCACTTGTCACGATTGGAAAATCCAGGAAGCGATGTAAATGACAAAGTGATGATAAATGAATCCTTCCCCGATAAACAATTGTTTGTGGTGAAAGGTGAAGTGCCATGGTTCGCAGATTTTGCAAACTTCCTAGTGGGCAATATCATTCCTTCTGACTTGACTAGGCATCAAAAGAAGAAGTTTCTGCATGACGTGAAATGGTTTACTTGGGATGAACCGTACTTGTTCAAGCAGTGTGCCGATTAGATGATTAGAAGGTGCATTCCATTTAGCGAGACGGAGAGTGTGCTGCAGGATTGCCACGCATCTTTGTATGGAGGCCATTATGGAGGTGAAAGGACAGCGGCCAAGGTTTTGCAAGCAGACTTTTATTGGCCTACTATCTTTAAGGATGCTTACAGCTTTGTTCAAAGATGTGATAGATGTCAGAGGGTAGGAAATATATCAAAGAGAAATGAAATGCCCCTGAGTTCAATCCTCGAGATAGAGATATTCGATGTCTGGGGGATAGACTTTATGGGGCCGTTCGTTTCATCATGTGGGAACTTGTACATCCTTCTGGCAGTCGATTATGTATCTAAATGGGTGGAAGTGGCAACTCTACCGACAAATGATGCTAGGGTGGTTCTGAGGTTTCTACAAAAGACCATTTTCACGAGGTTTGGAACTCCCAGGGCTATCATTAGCGACGAGGGCACCCACTTTTGCAATCGCGAGTTTACAGCTTTGTTAGTTAAGTATGGGGTAAATCATCGTGTAGCTACAACTTATCATCCCCAAACCAATGGCCAAGCCGAAGTGTCAAATCGTGAGATAAAAAGAATACTGGAAAAGATTGTGAACCCCACGAGGAAAGATTGGTCACTGAAGTTGGATGATGCAGTATGGGCTTACAGGACTGCCTATGAAACACCACTGGGAATGTCGCTGTTTCAGCTTGTGTATGGAAAGGCGTGTCACCTTCCTCTGGAGCTTGAACATAGAGCCTATTGGGCAATCCATAAGTTGAACTTTGACTTAAAGGCTGCAGGGGAGAAACGTCTACTCCAACTCAATGAATTGAATGAATTTCAATTGCAGGCTTATGAAAATTCCAAATTGTACAAGGAGAAGGTGAAAAGGTGGCATGATCGCAAGATTATGGAAAGAAAATTTGAGCCAGGGCAAGCAGTGCTATTATTTAACTCCAGACTTAGACTCTTCCCAGGTAAGCTCAAGTCAAGGAGGTCAGGGCCTTTCACTGTCAAGACTGTATATCCACACGGTGCAATAGAGATCTTCGATAATGACCCAGATAACCCTTTCAAAGTCAATGGACAAAGGCTGAAGCATTATTATGGTGGAGAGGTTTCCAGGCAGGAGGTCGCCTCAATCCTTTCTACAACTTGATCGAATCCGACAGAGTCTAGCTTATGGACTATAAATAAGCGCTAGATGGGAGCCACCCCATCATCTCTATCTCTTCCCCTTGTTAATTCTTGCATTATTTTCTATACATTTCTCTCTCCTATTTAATTTTGGTGACTTATCTCTTCAATTTCTCTCTCCTATTTAATTCTGGTGACTTATCTCTTCAATCTCTCTCTCTCCCCGTTTAATTCTAAGATTTGTGGAAAAGGTTTACCTAATTTTGAACATTGTAGGTGTTAGAATGCTCATTGCCTATATTTTTGAACTTTAGGCATGTAGCATGAAATTTTTGGGAAGTTAGATGCGCTCTGTACATATCTCTATGGAATTTACATGATTCATTGCATGCGCATTCAGCCATAGTTGCATAGAATTTTGGAGCGGGAAGCTCTTTGAACATGTTAATATTCTGTATAGAAGCCTATAGCAAATTTTTTTGGGAAATTACATGGAAACGATTCATGCATGGCATTGCTAAGGAATAGCAGTTCATTCATCTTAATCATGCTCATTGCATTCAGTAAGCAAGCAATATTTAACTATGTTTATTTTTGTGTAGGTGTGACAATAGGTACATGTTGCTTCTTGTTTCTTCACTAAGTGTTGCAGATTGGGAACAAAAAGCAGGAATTTTTGGCCAAGTTTAGGGGCGGCGCGCCCGCGCCAACCTCAGGCTATTTACCGGCGCGCCCGCACCAACATTCAATAACCAGAAGCAGCCCTGACCCGCGCGGCTGCGCGGCTCTCCATGCCTAACTCAGCGCGCCCGCACCCGAAGCCCTTCAGCAATTACGTTTTAAATTGGCCGGTCCAGCTTAACCCAACCCCTTTCTGCCCTATCTCTTATAACCCCCCCCCACTATCATATCATCATACCATTCTACGTTATATCTATCTCCATCTCAAAACCCTAATTTCTGTTCCTAATTCCTCTTCAATCCTCTATCCCCAGTCCGTTTGCATCCTCTTGTCATCCACCAAGTGAGAGTTTGGGATTTGTACAGAGATATCATCACAAAAGGGGGAAGTTCGCCAAGTAAGGGTTTGTTCTTCACAAGTGGGCACATAGGGTTTGTGGAAGTAGTAGCCGCCAGACAAGTTTGGGGGTTTTGTTCTTCAGTGTCCTTCATTAAAGGTTCTGACCAATCAGCCATGGGTCCAAAACGCTCACGCACCGCCGCTTCCTCTTCGGCTGCTTCGCCCGATTGCAGTGGCTCTGACGATGACATCCCTGTCGATTTGTCCAAGTTCATTAGTATTGAAGCCCAAATAACATACTATCGGATCGCGGCAAAGTCTGTTGTTAAGGAAAGAGGGTTAAAGCCTACAAAGGAGGACGGCGACATGAGGGCTATGATTCGTGAGATGGGCTGGCAGGGAGTTTGTGCCACGCCACCACCGGTGCTGTTGGCGTTGGCCCGTGAATTCTACGAGAATGCAAGCATCACAAAAAGCGACCGGACCTTTGTGAGAGGCCAAACAGTCGATTACCGCCCAGCTGCAATTCGGGAGGTTCTGAGTCTGTCTTCAGTGGCAGCGGGGCAAGTCAATTGGGTCGAGGCCGAACGATTTAAGACTGATTTGGATAAGGTGATTCGAGACTTATGTGCTCCGGGCACAGTGTGGAAGATCAAAAAGGACACCATTGATGAATATACCACATTTTCCGCCTCTGGATTGAACCGCTATGCTAAGGAGTGGAATTTGTTCCTTTGTGCCAATCTAATGCCATCCACTCATCAGCATGAAGTTACTGTCGAGCGAGCCATCATCTTATGGGGTATTATCACAAGTAAATACATTGACGTGGGCCATTTGATCAATCAGAATATGCTGCGCTTTATGAGACGAAGCACCACTGGCGCCATCCTGCACGCATCCATTATAGCCCATCTTTGTGCGGAGGCAGGGCTCGAATGGGCCGATGAGCAGGTTCAGATGCCTAGTAGGGATGTCACACACACCACGATTAAGCATTTCCAGGATTGGTCAGGAGGCACAGCACACCCTAGGGGAAAAGGGTTTATTATAGCAGCTCCGCCGCCAGTCCCGCCCCCACAGCCACAGCCAGATGAGGCAGCAGCCCCTCCTCCCGCAGATCATGGTCGCCAAATGCGACGTATTGAGAGGAGGATCGACGCTCTGCATACAAATTTTGTTGGGTTCGCTGATGGGTTGACGCGTGCGCTTACTGAGGCCTTTGCACATCAGGGCACCATGATAGAGTGCCCCGTGTTTGCTTTCGAGATGCCATACCCTTAGCTAGATTCACCTCCCGAGGAGGGTGGCCATGTCGACCAGTAGGGGAGTTTTCTAACCCTTTACCTTCAATGGGGACATTGAATATTTCTAGTTTGGGGGTATTGGGTGTAGTTAGGTAGTTTGTTGCATATAGTTAAATGTCTGCATCTAGTTTTATTGCATTTAGTTGCATTGCATTCCAGTATAGTTTCAGTTTTATTTCATTTTGTTGAATTAGTAATTGTTTAGTTGCATTGCATTGTATAATCCTTTGTTTTAGTCTGTTGAATTCTGATCTGGCCTGTGATGACATCGAGATATGGTAGATTATTGAGCTCTGTTAGTAGTTTAGGTTCAGTTATATTCGATACATAATGTAGTCTAAATCTGTTGCTTAGATGTTGCCGGATAAGTTTGTCTTGGCTCGTTGGTTAGATTGATGCACGCTTGTCTTCTAAGAGGAAAATTTTTTGTTTTTAATTGATAGAATGGTGTAATAAAAGCAATAATAACCTTAACAACAATGGAATACAAGTCTGAAGAAAAACTTTGGGTATGCATATTGTAAGGAGAGATGGAGCGTAAAACACACTCTCCAATGAAAAAGAAAAAGAAAAAGAAAAAGAAAAGAAAACAAATTGAGAAAAAGAATACAAAAAAAAATAGAATAAACATCTTGGCTAGCGAAGTCTTGTGGCCTTTGATACTCGAGCAAGTACGCCCTAGGGGATTGTCTCTACACCCAGCACCCTAAGGCCGTCTGGTCTGGGAGTCGTTGGTTGAAAGCTCGTTAGATGGGTATCACTAAAAAGCCTAAGAAGGCCTAGCATTGCACAGTCGGGTGAATTGTAGCATAATAAGCCCTTGTTGAGCTTCAGCTTGTATCTGTGTGTTGGTTTGGTCATTGTTTGGTCTTCTTGAGAAATTCTTAGCTTAAAACCTCAATTTTTCCTTCCTTAGAAGTATAGCATGTGAAATCTTTGCTTTTATCAAGCTTGTTCATGGAATTGCACTCATACACTGCATCTGGGTAACAGGTTGTGATTTATAGATTGTATGTTTATATAGCTGTAGCTTGAGCAGATACATTGATCATTGCTCTTATTATCTCTCTGAGGTGAATCTGTTTGGAATTCATTTGATGGCTATTACTTTGGGATGCATTTTTATGTAGTTAGTTTCATATCATGTAGTTAATTTTGTGTTTTTGCTTGAGGGCAAGAAATAGTTCAAGTTTGGGGGTATTTGATAAGTAAGTTTTACACCTACTTATTAGACGCCAACTTGCTATGATTATGGCTTAAACTCAAGCACTTTATTATCTTTTAACGCATTTTATCTTTGTGTTATGCATTTTAGGCAGGAAACTCTTTTGGCATGAAATGACACAATAATGGCATGGTTTGGCATGACTTGGCATGGAATTGGATAAAGGAAAGCTAGTAACAAGACATGGTGGGATTGGAAATGGACAAAAGGCATGAAGCTAGCTCCAAGGCAAGAAGGGCTTGGCATATGGAAAAGGGCACAAGAAAAGGGACTCGATTCAGCTAATGTGAAGGTGCTAGAAGCAGCAAAAGAAAGAATATAGGATTGCACAAGAAAGGAAAAGCCAGAAATTGCATCAGCTGAAGAAATGGTCACGCGCGGCCGAGCCATGAAGACAAAGGAAGCCAGCGCGCCCGCGCCGGTTAGCAGAGCCAGAGGGCTGTTCTGGGCATTGGCGTGCCCGCGCCCCAATTACACTACGAGGCCGCGCGGGGCTTGACTGAGGACAGTTAACTTATTTCACTTAGCTGAATGTAATAGTTATAAGGCTTATGTTTGCTGGAGACTAAAAATATATGATTATTATCAGACTTCATTTTCTATTAACATAGAGTTGTGTTCCTATATTCTAGGTTAGAGAGTGTGAAGGTCCAAGGGGCTTCTCTTTTTCTTCCTTCTTGCTCTACTAATAATACATTTCTAGGGTTCATCTTGGAAATCATTTGTGGTCTAGACTTGAGTTTGTTATCTTCTATTGAAAGGGGGAAACCACAATTCTACACTTTCTTTCTCTTGTTTCTCTCATTTCCTAGTTGCTCAATGCTTGGTTTGAATCCCATAATGGTGGGAGGTTCAATGATGAACTAACTTCCATTATGGGATTCTAATGGATTCTATTTGCTAAACCTAGGGTTTATGTCTCTTTGATATACATGGATGATAATATATGGTTTGCCTAACATGGGTGTTTGTATGCCTAGATGCTTGATCAACATCTACTCTAATAGTTTATATGAACTTGAAAAATGAAGTGTAAACTTAGATTTCTCCATGTTAGCATATGTTTGTGAAACTTGCTTTGGGTGAGTTTTATGATTCGCTTGCCGGATAGAAATATACCGTAAGGCCGTATGTAATCTAATGGGAGTTTGTGCGTAAATTGGTTTGGCTTGTAAATCGCATAGAAATATAGTGGTTTAGGCCTTGCCGATGTTTATGTGATTTCTGTCTTAATTGTGGACATTATATGATTTGGACTTGGCGTATTGAAAGATAGTCAAGTCTCACATCCGTGCTCCCGACTAGCATCTCTATATGATTATCCATGTATGATTTGTGGTGCGGTTAACCTAGGTGACGCTTTAGATGAAGTTAGGATCCCATATCCCTCTAATTTGAACCCTTGCTTATTAATTGGTTAAGTTTAGTTAAAGTTTAGGATAATTAGTTAGAGACCACTGTGACCTCTACCTGTTTGATTTTTTGACTTTTTCACCTCTTTTAAACCCAAATTTTTCCACTCTAACACGTAGATATACCCACATATTACCACATATCAAAAAATAATAGATAGATTCTGACGTTTATAGCCTACGATTTGGCAAAAAGCCCGTGTAGCAGTCCATTGTGAGTATTTTTACGATCAACAAGTTTATATTACTTCTTCATACTTTTACACTTGCACGTTAAGTTTTATTTTCTAAATATGCCCGGAACTTAGTTCCGTGGCCGTTTTCGTTAAAATTTGGTACATTTTTGTACATAAACTCAATTTTTGGCATTTTTACAACTCGGATTGACGATCCGTCAGCTCCAACAGCTTCAATGCACTAAACTCTTCGTTTTGGCAACTTCGCCGGACTGGGTTCTCTTCTCAGTCTGGGTTTGACCCTTTTTTGTAGATATTTAATTGTATATATACTAACATTTCAATTCTGTCAAGTCCGGATGTCAAATCCGAGGTAGTTTACCGCTTTTATATATATTTACGCATATATAAGCAATTTTCACCACCACTGGGTTCTCTTCCTAGTCTTGGTTGACTACATTTCTGTCAATATATATATATATATATATATATATATATTTATATATTTCAGTTCGGCCTAGATTATTTTGTGGCCTTTATACTGTTTTTGCACACTTCACCATTACTGGGTTATCTTCCCAGTCTATGGTTGACTACTTTCATGTACATTTACATTTCAGTCCGGCCTGGAATATTTTGTGGCCTTTATACTGCTTTTTCACACTTCGCCATTACTGGGTGATCTTCCTAGTCCCTTGTTGACTACTTTTTAGTCCATTTACATTTTTGTTCGGCCTGGATCATTCTGTGGTATTTCTACTGCTTTTATATATAAATATGCATATATAAGCAGCCTTCACCACCACTAGGTTCTCTTCCTAGTCTTGGTTAACTACTTTTCTGTCAATATATATATATATATATATATATATATATATATATATATATATATATATATATCAATTTCAGTCCGGGCACCGGCGTGAAAACCCATCGCCCTTTACAGCTTTTATATATATATATAACTGTATATATATTGCTTTACTTGCTTTTTATTCAATTAATGCTTTAAATATTCATTTGATATGAATCGGCATTTTTTTCAGTAACAAAAGCAACCTCGCGTCCCTTAGATCGCTATCTAGTGGGAACGAGACGATTCGGCCGTGTGAATCAGGATTTACTGAATGAATCCTCGATTTTGGCATTCTTGGGATATATATCTATTTCTGTACAAATTTTAGTTGTTCAGGTTTATTGGCTACTCACATGTGAGCCTAGGAATCGTGGGATTCATGATCAAACTGATCAGAATCTGATTCCCACGATGGACAAACTCCGATTTACCAGTTTTTCTGTAAAATGTACATACAAAAGACCTTAAAACGGTCATCCGGATTTAAGGTCTCAACATAGTGAAAAATGTAGTTTGTCGTGTCAGCGTCCCTTAGATGGTTTTCATGTCCATGAGGAGACCGACACTTGTATTTATTTCTGTGGTCGAGGATGCTTCGCAGCCCGACAATCACCATTCACATGCAGCCTTAAGGCTATAAAGATAAAAAATTGGAAGCATCAACATGCTTCAATTCCTATGTTAACGTAGGGGTTTGATAACCAGCTTTCAAAATATCATTTTCAATTCAATCAAAAGAAAAGCTTTTTGCAAATCAAATTAAACACTTTTACAAATCAAATCAAAGACTTTTTACAAATCAAATCAAACCCTTCGTATATAGGTTCAATGAAGCAAAGCACTACTGTGAAGCCCCCAAATTCTAGGACCATCACGGGGTCGCTCGAATTCGGTTCATCACGTGCTCATGGTAATACAATAATAACTAAAATCACACATTCATAGCGGAATACCTAATTTAAAATAATATACAATGATTTATTATAGTTATTCTCCCAAGTCTCGCAACCTACAGTACTTAATAGATTACATAATAATATCAATTAACGATTTATTACATAATCTAACTTAAGCTTAAACATAATCAAATCCAGTCTTACTACATCATCTTAATACAACATTAAAATATTTAAAACATCAAAGAGACAAGCTAGTTGTTAGCCTTGCCCTTGCCCTTATCAACGCCTGAAGGTTTGCCATGCTCTGCCTTAACTGAAATATTTTAGAGAAAGCAAGAATGAGCACAAATTGCCCAGCAAGTAATATACAATAGGGGTAAGTGATATAATTCTCAATTTTCGAAAGGGTATAACAAGGTTTGATAGTTTAAGGATAACAAGAATATCAACAGTTCTCAATAACAGTCGCTAAGGACAGAATAATATCAATGTGATTCAATAATAAATCAATTCAAGATTTCAAGATAACCGAATACTTAGCAGTCACTAAGGACTATGAACTTCCACAGGAATTGACAGTAATAAACTGAAAATCCAACAAAAACAAATACAACAGGTGATCAGCCTAAAGTACCCTATGTTATGCATAACACTCAATCATACTAATATGCGCGCGTCGGTTCTCCGATAGTTATAGTTTGTTCTTCTCAGTCAAATATAAGATCCCGCACCAATCAATTGGTTTGGGTCGCTTTTCAATAATATCAGTCTAGCCGAATCAAATGGCATCGACATTTTCACAATATTCAAGAACAATACCAAGTTCAACATGGATAATAGCTTTAATGAAATAAGAGTTCAAGTATGCTAATTCAATTCAAACGATTAAGTACAGAAACTAGTTCGCAATATACAAGGATAGAATACTTGCACAGTAAAAGAGTGTAAGTTAGGAAACTTGCACAATCATAGATTTCTTTGCGTAAAGTAAATGCGTCGGTTAGGATACTTGCCTTTAGCGTAGTTTATCCACGTTAAGTAAATCAATACTTTCGAATCCTATTTATAGTGTATTATAAGTATAGGATGTTCATTAGCTAACTCATTCGATACATAAGCTTGTTAATCAAATATACACACATTGTATTTCTTAGTCACACGTCATTACATAATTATACACATTCGGTATGAAATCAAATTATAAGTTACCATGAATTCAAATAACATTCACATAGCATTATGTTATTTTTAATCGAGTAGGCTTTCATTAGCTATGGAATTACTTTTCTCAAGTTAATCATCTTCATACATCATTACTATCATGTGAGACTACTACAAATAGCAAACATATTCAAATTAGCGAGTTATAGCATTACTTATAAGTTAACCGTCAAAAATCGGATTCAATCATTAACATGTGATAGCACCTTAGCTATCATGTTTATTTTAAACATATGAGGCGATTATATAACTCATTCCAGGCATGTTTATGAGTATTCATGTAACTATCGTAGTTATTAGTTTGAAAACATGTTTCGTTTACGCTAAACTTGGTTTCACGACATGTAACATAGTAGGCAAACATGAATGATACTTTAACAAGTCTAAAAGTATTATCAAGTATGATCATAACTTTCAGAATACGAATCTTGTAATAACATGTTAAGGTTCACCATCAAGGCTCCTATTTTCATCAGTAAGTTTTACTAACATGTTCGTGTTACATCATGAAATCCGTATACATAAGTCAATAGGTCTGACACGCATTTCAAGGTTATATAAACATGCCCGAAAAATTAGAATATATATATGGTCTTTACATGTCAATATCAACCTTTAAAACTTGTATTTTTGTTAGAAATGTTCAATAATGAGGTCTAACATGCTCTTGTCATACTATGAACCATATATACATAAGTTAATATGTCTTTCATGCATTTTTAAACCATAATAACATGTTCAAAGTTCGAATATAATTATAGCACATCTAAATCTCCTTTTTCATAATCTCTAAGTTCCTTTTAAAATTCTAAGTTCACTTAGCGAGGTTCACATGATCACATTTTGTTTCAGAGCTTATATACGCGAGTTAACATACATCTCATGTGTTTCTAGGTCATACTAATGTGCCTCAAAAGTCAGAATATTAACATGGCTTATATACGTCAAAATTCAATTATAAACCTTAAGTTTATTTTCAAAACTATAATTTTGTCATTCATGCATGGAATCTTAATAAAACATGCTTATGTTAGGTCTATGTACCCATACATACATGCTACCCATGTTAACATGCTTGCCTCATCTATACAAGTAACTACCACATAGCAGTTTAGGAACAAAAATTAGATTCTGGTTTCAGAGGTCGGCGCTGCGGTGCGGCAACAACAACCACAATCTGGCGCTGCGGCGCGGGAGGCGCTGCGACGCGGGAGGCGCTGCGGCGAGGGGACACTGGGACTGAGGCACTGTGGCGCTACAGCGAGCAGATAACGCTGCGCATCGGCGCTGCGGTGCCGCGATGCAGACTCAGTTCCTGCAGTTCACGCTGCAGCCAAAACCGTCCCTAAACTTCCCATTTCATCGATTTCGACATACCCATATGTCATTAGACTAACCTCTTTAACTTACTAACACATATATATGCTTATATAACAGTCAATCGCCCAATCGATTCCCAATTTCATGAACTCCAACTAAATTCAAGAATTGAAACTGAAATTTCGAAAATAGAAAATTAAAATGAAGAACAAAGGAAGAGAGATTATACCTCTGCTAACAATCTGAGCTTGCTGCTACTTTCCACTCACAATGCTACTATACTAATATATGTATTACTCTCAACTCAATACTCAAGCAAAATCTCAGCAATGAACAATCTGAAGAGAAGGGCCATATATATATAGCAAAACTAGTACCCAGGCAAAGCCTTTTTCTTCCAAATCAAAACAACGGATTGAAGGATTGCATGCTAGATAAGAGGGAGTTGGTAATTAGTTGGTGATCTCCACTATACTGCCCACTCCCTTCATGATCATGATGGCTAGAATACTGAGTTTGAGAGAAGAGAGTAGGCTAGCTTCATGATGCATTTCACGTGTACAAGTTTTGTGTCTATTAATATGGGACAAGGCATAGAAATCTCAGCATTTCCAATTTGTAAACCAACTAGTGTTAATACTTAGGTTATATATACACACACACATACATATATTATATACTTAGGTATATATATGTATACTTAGGTAATAGATTCATTTAGAGTCATAATGTAGTTTTCAATAAGGAAATAATGTTACAATGTAGTGAATATAATTTGCACATATATAATTCATGTACATTTTATCATACCGGTATAATTTACTTGGATATAATCACATCACATTATCTTCTTTATTATTAAATTCTATTATTCAATTATATATAGAAGTAATCATCAATTATAATTGTTTACTATATATAGTCATGATATATTATTCTATTGTATACACACTCACCTTGTCACATAGGCATTATCATGTAGTCATAACATATAGTTTCAACATGTACCGTCATATAATATAGTTTATGTACATAATATAATCACATTATGCTTCATATAATATATGGTTTCTATGTGTAGTATAATCACATTGCACTATAGTTTATATATACATACATGGTCACACTTAAGTGTCTCTCTACACTATATAATATAGTTGTATTCCATATACTTTATATATTCAAGTATTGCACATTTGCACATAACAATTAATATAACCTTATTATATTAATAACTTACTTATTTGTTTTATTATTCATAATGTCAAATAAATAAATTATTTATATCATTGATTAATTAACAATAATATTAATTAATCTATTCCTTATTGATTATTAATTTTCATAATAATCGATTAACACTTATATGATTAAATATCACATTAAATGAATATAAATCTTATTATATTTATACACACATTGCTTATTATTATTATATTTCTTGCAATAATAATAATCACGTATTATTAATCAATCACAGTTAATATCCCATAACCATCAATTAATATTCTACAATTAACAATTAATATAGATTAATCGTTCACTTTAATAATTCATTAGTCAAATTACTATAATCATTAATAATCCTCAACACTATGCCTCACAAGGCTATCAACGAGTTTATTATAAACTCCATATTTTCCTCAGTTATTATAATTATTCAATTTTATATAATTGAATTAATCCTTCTCATAACACAAAATCATTTATATTAAATAAATTCTCATTTTCATTAATATATTTATTTAATAATATTAGAAAATTCTCGGGTATTACAACTACTTTCAATTAAATCAAACATAAGCCCAATTTTCAAACATCATTCACACACGCATTTCAGTTTTAAGGGAAATATTGAAAAGATGCGGTACCATGTTTACACGGAAGTTATGGGGTGCCTAACATCTTCCCCACACTTAACCAAGCCCCCGAAATCAAACTTTGTTTTCAAAAATCAAGTTTCGACAGTGTCCAGCAATTGGGCCTCTTTCAAACAAAACTCGGTTGAGTTGGTACAACCATTTCAAATCTACCAACTGGCGACTCTGTAAAACATTCAAATCGTCGACATGATACATGTTGGCCTTTTCCTAAAAAACCCTTCAAAACTTTTTTCTGCTGGGGACAGTAGAGAGCTTAGGCTGCTTTCAAATCTTTTCAAATATTTCCATTTTAAAATTATAAATGCGTGAATTTTGCGTCTCCACATTGAATGAATGCGTGAATGCTGCGTCTCCACATTGAATGAATGCGTGAATGCTGCATCTTGCATTGAATGAATGTGAATGAATGATTTACTGCTTTTTTTAGTGCTTCGCACCCATATTTAGTGCTTCGCACCCATGTCATCATATGCATAACGGTAAGGCACGATGTATGTGAATGTATGCTGTGTGTCCCTCTCACAAGGAGGATAACCCGATCAGTGATAAGTAATATCTCTGGGGACGGCTAAGTCTCTAGGGCTCATGAAAATGCACCACCCAGATTCGCTCCAGTTGAAAGATCGAATTAATTTTCCCTCTAGTAGATTGCGATGATCTGGGAACCTTCATGCCGAAAACAAAGCCACGAGAGTAACCTAAGGTAGGTCAGCATCTGATTAACCAAATTCAATGGGAAGCTTCTTCATGCCTTCCTCTTTCAATTCAATGTCAAGTTTTCAATTCCAAATGTAAAGGAGAACAATGTAAATATCATAATGAAAGATTTACATTTCCTGTAGTATATATATCCTGTCATCCTGTCATCAAAACAACTGACTTCTGTTTTGCAGGATAAAATAAAAAAAATATACATGAATCCTATCCCTACCTACATCTTGAAAATGACACGCCTATGTTTTGGTGTAGGTGAAAAAATTGGTCCTGTCACCAGATCTAAGTCTAAGAAAGCACTCAGTCCATCGACGGACATGGCTTCAAGTGCTCAACCATAATTTACCCCTGTCTCTAGGGAAGAATTCGAAGGACTGAGAAATCAGATAGCTGAACTAGCCGGTTTTCTAAGAGAACAAAGCAAGGCCCTTAAAGGGAAACAAGCTCAAACTCATGCAGAGCCAAGAGCACATGGTGGTAGTCAAGAGACTAAAAAGGCCGAGACTTAAATTCCTGGACCATAGAACCAGGAAACAACCAACAAAATCCCTGAAATCACCGCCCTCAACAAAGAACAGGAAGCTGGTGACCTTCTAAAAAAAGTACAACAAATGGAGGAAACTCTCCGGTCTATCAAAGGGACTGGGGCATTTGGCAGTGTTAATTACTCTGACCTCTGTATTTTCCCTGGAGCTCGTTATCCTGAAAAATTTTGAACTCCTAATTTTGAGAAATATGATGGATTGGGAGATCCATATACACATCTGAAAGTATTCATCGGAGAACTCGGATCCTATGCAGAGGACGAGAAGCTTCGAATGCAACTATTCCAAAAGAGTCTGACTAGAGAGGCTAGAGCCTGGTATGCCCGTCTAGACAATTCTAAGATTCACAGCTGGGAGGAGCTAGCCCATGCCTTCCTCAGTCAATACAGCTTCCAATCTCAGTTGGCTCCAGACAGATACCAAATAATGAAGATCAAGAAAAAGAACACTGAATCATTCAGAGAATACGCTCAACGATGGAGACGGGTCGCAGAACGAGTTATCCTAGCCATGACTGAGTTTGAGATATTCATGACCTTCATCAACATTCAAGAAGTGCCATATTATGAGAGGTTCCTAGCAGGCATAGGAAAACCATTCTCTTAAATGATCAAACACGGTGAAATGGCCGAAATGGGGCTCAATTCCGAGAAGATAAAAGATCTGACCGCCCTCGAAGCTATTGCTGAGCATATCCAGTTCGGAAATTACAGGAGTAATCCCCGGAGGGTACACAAGAAGAAGGATGAAGAAGTGTCCTTAGTATTACAAGGACAAAATCCAAGGGGCGAGTCAAATAATATACCCATTCAAAAGAGGAACTATACCCCTTTTCAAAATCTAGTGCAACCTTTAAACCCTCCATTCCAGAAAAATATGGAGGTCAGGCGTCGAAGAACTTTCACCCCTCTAGGGGATTCCCTCGAAAACGTATCCAAACTTCTGACAGCTCAGAAGAAGATTGTCCAACTCCTTCTACCAACCAACACTAGTGGACGAAATTTCAACCCAAGCAAGAAGTGTGCCTATCATTCTGGATCTTCAGGCCATGACACTCAAGACTGTTGGTCTCTCAAGCACAAAATTCAAGACCTGATCGATAACGTGGAGATTGTGGTAACAAAGCCTGAACAACCCCATGTGCAGGACAATCCTCTGCCATAACTTAAAGAGGAGAATGTTAATATGATCAGCACCACAAGTGGAGAAGGATCCAAATACCTCTGTTATGTGGGAGAATCAAATCCATCCAGCAATTGCACCCCAAACAGTTGGGAAATGTCAAAAAGGCGATTCCTGATAGAGCAGGAGATTAAATCTATCAAGGAACAAATCGAGCAACTGGCAAATCTGGTCGTCTACCAGCATCAGATCACCAGGAAAATGATAAAACGGGCCAACCGGTCTGACATCAAGTGTCCTCCCACACCAGAGATCAATTCTTTGCAGGATCATAGCCGGTCTCATTAGCGTGAACCATGGACTGACAAGGGAGTTGAAGAAGCAAGTGTCCATACTGGTAGGAAATTCCTGTTTCAGAGGAACTTCACCAACTTGAACCAGTCGATGGAAGAAATCCTCCAGTTGTTAATCAACGAGGGAATGATTGTAGATTTATTACCTCCATTGAACCCTTGGGCCAGAAAATTCAAACCTGGCCAAATATGTCACTACCATTCCAATTCACCCGGCCATGACACTGAGGATTGATGGGCGCTTCGTAACCAGATTCAAGACATGATTAAAAGCGGTGAACTGATAAGAGGGAATCAAGTTCTCGACCTTCCAGATAACGAAACTCTCTGGATCCCCACTGTATGGAACCAAAATATTGTGGTCGTCATATCCTGTGAAAGGGAGTCGACCCTCAAACCCTTAGTACTGCCAGGGAAAGGGGTCCAAGAAATACCAAATCTTGTAAAGGTGGCCGCATTCGAGCCTTTGATCTTGCCCTTCAGACCTCAGTATCCAATTATCAGTCTGAAGAGGGTCCCGTAGAATTACGGGAATGATGAAGGTTCTACTTCAAACAACATTGTCGTTGTACCAAAGGACAATCCATTATACCTGCCTCAGCGGGTGATCAAGCCAGTTATCAAAGCCAAAGTAAAGGTGGCTGAAGAGAAAATCAATGAGTTCCTCAAACAGATGGGACACCATAAAATCAAGCTGGTGCAAGATTTGAAGGATGCACCCAAGAAAATGTCCATCCTCGATTTGGTCTTATCCTCGGTGGATCATCGCAGCATTCTAGTGAAGGTACTAGAAGAAGCCCATCTGCCATATACCGTAGATGCCTAGAAATTTTGTCATGCGGTGGAACACATTTTCAACAACAATGTGATATCCTTCACTGACGATGATATCCCTGCAGAAGGAACAGGCCATCATAAGTCCCTGCATATAGTTGTAATATCTTTCAGATATGTGATCAGAGGGGTACTCATCGACGGAGGATCATCCCTCAACATATGTCCCAACGATTCCTTGGAAAGAATGAAGATCAACCCAAGCCGGATCAAAGCCAGTCATGTGGTCATCCGGGCTTTCGATTGATCGCGACGCCAAGCTATGGGAAAAGTAGAACTACCCTTGGAGATAGGCCCACGCACTTTCTACGTATCCTTTCAGGTGCTCAATATCGCCACTGGATATAACTTGCTGCTGGGCAGACCATGGATCCACATGGCAAGGGTAGTGCCATCCACCCTCCATCAACAGCTTAAATACATTATCAATGGCAGCCTAATCACGGTCAATGCTAAACCCGAATACCCTGTCTACATACAGGGAGACATTCCAGTGATCATCCTGGATGCAGGGATTGAACCTGCAAGTTTTCAAGCCCTGGAGGTGAGCGATATACAGTATCTATCTATCGGGGCACCAGCTCTGAAGCCTAAGGTCTCCACCGAAGTTATGACAGTGGGCCAGGAAATGGTATCTTTGGGTTTCCAACTTGGAGAAGGGTTAGGAAAGAATCAGCAAGATATTAAGAGTCCCGTGCAAATCCCAAGTCAAACTAGGAGAACAGAATTGGGATTTTCATCCCGGGCAAACCACCGGAACCCGCATAAGCATCCCAAGGTTCATGCTTCCACCATATTGTTGCCAAACCTCACTAATGCCGGATGGGTAAAACCAATAAGGAAGATCCCTACTACGGTATCAGCCATGCTATTTCCACCAATCATACCTGTCAAAGAGAGAAAAGCCCTCAAGCATGAGGCAGATAGCGAAAAGGGAAAAGAAAAGATCCTGTATGAAGGACGAGACCCATTCGCTAACATGAGGGCCATCATAAACTACGAGGGGATGAATGATGAGATCCCAGACAGCAAGGACGAGAATCAAGTTCAAATTCCTTATATCAAGAACGAAAAAGGGATCAATTCAAAGAAGAGCCCCTTCCCTATTATAAAGGATGTCTCAGTCATCATCCAAGATGAGACAGATAATCACAAAACCTCGATCCTCCTGGTTCATGAGGATCTGACATTGGATAACTGGAGCAGTGTCCCTTGCCTCGGTCGAAAAGGGTAAAGGGGCAGAGAGAGTTAATCTGACCTTTAATCATGCTTTCATTTACTACTTACTTTTGATTGCACATCTATAGCAGCAACTTTGTCATGCTTTGTAGAATGCTATGTATATTTAAGCAGTTGTATATATCTGAGATGAAAGCCTTTTTGTTTTCAGGACTCAAGCGTTGGATATGTTTGTCTCTGCTGATGAGATGCCAACCTGTCAAAGTAACTCGACTTTGATGTAGAACTGAACTTCAACTTGATGGATATTGATCAAGAGGAGGAAGATGACTATGAGGTGCCCGAGGAGATCAAAGAATGGGTCGAAGACAAACCCAAACCAAACCTCGAACAAACCTCCACTATCAACATAGGAAACTTCGAAAACATCAAAGAAATCTAGATAGGTTTAGACCTCACACCAAACCAAAAAGCCGACCTGATCGAACTCTCAACACAGTTCTAGGATGTGTTTGCATGGTCACATGAAGACATGATTGGCCTCTCTACTGACATTGTCATCCATCGAATGCCCATCAAAGATGGGTTCAAGCCAGTCAAACAAAAGCTCATGCGATTGAAACCTGAATGGAGTCTAAAAGTCAAAGAAGAAGTCGTTAAACAATTCAATGCTGGGATCATCATGGTATCAACCTACTTAGAGTGGCTTTCAAACATAGTCCCTGTGCCTAAGCCCGGAGGGAAGGTACGAGTATGCATGGATTACCGGGATTTGAACAAAGCCTGCCTCAAGGACAATTTCCCGGTACCTTTCATCCACATCTTGATCGACAATACAGCGCAGTACGACATGTATTCCTTCGTGGACTGCTTTGCCGGTTACCATCAAATCATGGTTGCTGAAGAGGACCGGGAGAAAACAGCTTTCATCACTCCTTGGGGAACCTTCTGCTATAGGCGATTGTCCTTCGGCCTCATCAATGCTGGAACCACGTATCAGTGAGCTATGATGGCCCTGTTTCATGACATGATGCACAAAGAGATATAGGTTTATGTGGATGACATCATCATCAAATTCTAAAGGGAGGATAATCACATCGACCATCTCAGGAAGCTGTTCAATAGGTTGCGCAAGTACAACCTCAAGCTAAATCCCGCCAAATGTGCTTTTGGCGTCAAAGCAGGCAAGTTGCTAGGATTCTTGGTAAGTAATCAAGGTATCGAGCTAGACCCTTCTAAGATCAAAGCCATCACTGATATGCCAGTACCTCGAATAGAGAAGGAGATACGTGGGTTTCTGGGAAGGATCAATTTTATAAGCCGATTCATTTCCCAGCTCACAGAAACCTGTGAACCCATATTCAAGTTACTAAGGAATAATTCCTCCATCAAATGGAATGAGGATTGTCAACAAGCCTTCCTTGCCATCAAAAAGCAGCTGATCGAAGCACCAGTATTGGTACCTCCAAGGGATGGAGTTCCCTTGTTCATGTACATGTCCGTCCATGCCAATGTAATGGGCTGTATGCTAGGACAGAAAGATGATAGTAGCAAAGAAAGGGCCATTTACTACATCAGCAAAAGCTTCAGCAGTGGGGAACAGAAATATACCCTGATCGAGAAAACATGTCGTGCATTAGCATGGGCCACAATGAGGTTACATCACTACCTCCATGGGCACACGACCTATCTCATATCCAGCATGGATCCACTCAAGTACGTATTCAATAAGTCAATATTGAACTGTCGACTGTCCAAATGGCAGTTGATCCTATAATAATTCGACATTGTCTACGTGACTCAAAAGTCAATCAAGGGTCAAGGCATTGCATATCAATTAGTAGAAGCACCTTTAGGAGGGTTCGAGCCCCTGGAGACCTATTTCCCAGATGATGGAATCATGACAATTCAACAACTCCAGCAAGAGAATACAGTCCAACCATGAAAAATGTATTTCGACGGAGCAGTAAACATGGAAGGTGCCGGAGCTGGGGCAATCCTTATCTCTGGTACAGGAGAACATTATCATGCGGCTACCAAACTTTAATTTGGCAACACCAACAACATGGCCGAGTATGAAGGCTGTATAATGGGGTTGAAAATAGCCCAATATATGGGTATCAAACACCTACTGGTCATTAGAGACTCTGAGTTGGTCATTAGACAATCCACTAGGGTATATCACACCAAAGAATTGCATTTGCTGCTCTATCATCTGCAGGTCATCAGAATATCCCTGGAATTTAAAGACATAACTTTCAACCATATTCCTCGGGGTAGGAATGACTTCGCTGATGCATTGGCAACGTTGGCTTCCTTAATCCGCGTATCCGATAGGAGTGGAATTCCCGATATCAAGTTCACAATTCAAAAAGCCCCGACATATAGGAATTACATTGGGGAATTATCAGATGAAATACCTCCTGTCAATCCACCTTGGTATCAAGACCTCATGTAATACCCGAGAATTTTTGAATATTATTAATGATTAAATTAATAGAAATAAATAATTTTTTGGATATAAATGATTATGTGTTATGAGATGAGTTAACTCAATTAATTCAAATTTAATTTATAATAATTGAGAAGGATGTGGAGTTTATGATAAGCTCAAAGAGTGTCTTGTGTGGCACAGTGATGAGAATTATGAAGATTTAATTAATTAAAGAAGGAATTAATAAATGAATGATTAATTAATAATATATTGTTAATTAATTGCTATTATGAATAATAGAATATTGTTGAGTAAATAATTGATGAATATAATAAGAGTTATATTTATTTAATTATTTGTTGTGTGCAATACATATGATAATTAACCCTATAATAAGGTTATTATTTGTAGTTATGAATAATAAATGATTAAAGAGTAAATGAATAATTGATATCATGATTACTCAAAGAATTGCTAAGTGGAAAATTATATAATCACATATTGTATAGTAACTACATCTATATAACATAAAGTGTAGTGTGACATTGAGTTATGACTATAAAGTATATACAAACTATATGGTAAAAGGAAGTAAGCCATATGAATGGACCTATGAGACTACATGTAAGTGTACATTGTACACTATTGAATCAAACTATATTATAGCAAGTATAGTGTGACACTATAAGAGACTATATAATAAAGAAACTATGTAGTAAGATTAATAAATTGTATGAGTTACATAAATAATGTCTATGGGATATGTATAGTGCATCAATATATACTTTATGGAATATTAAATTAGACTATGTGAATAATTGATATATAAAGTTAAGAATAATGTGGTGTGTCACAACTCAATTAAATAATAATTTGGTATTATTGAAATGTACATGAATTATATATTAATGTGTATACATGTACCCCAATTTGCTACCATATAATATTGTTGTGACATTTAAAGTCCATGTATACCCCTAAGTGAATTTAAGCCAAAAGTAAGCATATATGTGTGTTAAGCATATAGTATATAGTATTTCATTCTTGCAAATGCTGAGATATAGCCTTGTCCCATAAAGAGGGTCACTCTCCTTTTTCTTTCACGTGTATGGCAAAAGGGCTATGCTACTCCTATATACCAAACCAAATTCATGATAGTTTAGATCAAATGATGAGAAAGAAGTGGGTTGATGTGGTTGTTAGCCACTATTCCAACCACTCTCAATTGCCCAACATCTTTCCTCTTCCTCCATTGGTTTCAAACTATGGGCAAAGATTTGGCATGGATATCCAAGACTATAAATTAAGCATCCCTCTACTCATTTGAAGTTGCTAGAAATTGTTGCTAAGTGTTGTAAGAGTGAGTTGAGAGAGAATTCTGAGATTGAGAGAAAGTCTTGTGCAATTCAAAGCTTCAAGAGGTATATTCATATCTTGAAGTTTAGCATTTCCAATTCATAGAAATTAGCATAAAATACTTGAAGTTGATATGTGATAAGGTGCTAGCATGATTAGTAAAGTCTATAGATATGTTATGTGTGCAATGTGATAGTTAGTAAGCTTGTTTTATGATGAAATGTGAGGATTGGCTGAAGCTCTGCTCTTGCAGAAAACTGTCTGGGCTGGAACCGAAGTGGCACGGCCGCGCCACTCCCTAGTACAAACAGGGAGCGGCCGCGCCCTTCTGCAGAACCAGTTGATGATTTGTTATGCTTTCTGATATATGGAGCATGCTAATATAACTTCAGTATGACTATTTATGCCCTTGATATGCTGACATAAGTGGCCTTGCATATTATCACATTCCATAGCTTGATTTTGATGCCTTTCTAAATAAAACTTAAGTTTTCAAAAACAAAATTGGACGAACTAAGAATACCTTGAGTTCTGAAAATTGCAAACATGTGTATGTAGTCAAGTATGTGTGTACATAAGCATAATAAAGAATATATGGACTTACCTTGCATGCTTTAATAGTTTGATGACCTACTAATGGAAACTTAGAGTTTCAAATATGAACTTGATAAACTATAGACACTTTGAGTAGGGACTTGTGAGCATGCTTATGTGGTCTAGTTAAGCGTATATGAAAGCATAATGTATAACAAGTGAAGTAGCTTTGCATGCTTGGTTGGTTAACATGAGATTTTTAAAAGAAACATTAATAGTTTAAAAACTAGTCTTGTTAATAACTACAAGTATTCTGAAATTGACCATCATGTTAGGGTGTGTTATGCCTCTAGACATGATTGTAATGTATTCCTAGCTAGACATATGCGATGTAAACTAGTTGAGCATGATTTAAGAACAAGTTTCAAAGAAGTGGAACCATGGAACATGAAATGCATAACTAAAATAACTTGAACATGTGTAAATGATACTTAGTGACCTCATTGCATGTATACAATGAGTAGACGTAAGAAACATTGTAATCAACCACGTTAAGCCTTGTTAGTTGAAAATCGATAAGACGATGTTGAAAGCATGATATAAGAATCAAACTTATTATAACTTGTATAATTCTGTATAACATTAGAGTACGAGGGTGTGCAAACTAGGCCAAGCAATCTGATGCTCAGCTCTAGTTTGGACCTGGAGCAGCGCGACCGCGCCACTCCCTAGTTCAAATTAGGCGCGGCCGCACCACCTTGCAGAGGAGTCTGACTATTTTGTTTGTAATTTGAGATTGATGCATGCTTGAATGGTTATCCTAATCTGTAATACATGTTTAGAACATTATTCAAAGTATCAATAAGCATGATAAGATAAAATCATATAAAATTGATAAATGTTTTTAAAACTTTCAAATGTTAAGTCAAATAATGATTACGAACTATGTTATGTGATTTCATAGTGCTTTATTAACGAATGTGGTGCTATGTGTACGTAAAGTACGTAATGACATACGTATACGATTATACGACTAAGTTAGAATCATATGTGTATATTTAACTTACATATTGAGTTGGTGACTCAAATGTACATAGCTAATGAATATCCTATATACGTAAATATGTTATAATAGGATTCAAAAAGCGTTGATAAGCTATACTTTGGTAAACTACGCTTAAGGCAAGTTCCTAACCCTACTCTTTATTGAGCATTCTTAAGCTTGTGCTATTATTGGTCGTTCGAGTAGAACATTGAAAGTACAAATCATATCTTATACTTCAAAGCTAAGACAAAGTGGTTTACCTTCCTTGAGCTTATAATGGTGCTTATATATACATTGAAAGAGCGGTCTATGCCATTCGTTTCGGCTAGACCTATATCATGATTAGAAAGCTATCCAAACCAATTGATTGGTGCGGAATCTTATAGTGACTGAGATGAACAACCTTCTTTGAAGGGAAAATATATATTGTCGGGAGACCGATGTGCACACTTGAGTACAATTAAATGTTATGCATAATGTAGGGTACTTTAGGTTGATCACCTGTTGTACTTATTTTATTGGATTATCAGTATATTTTTGTTAATTCTAATAGAAGTTCATAGTCCTTAGTGACTGCTCAGTATTCAATTATCTTGAAATCTTGAATTGATTTAGCATTGAATCTTATTGATATCTTTTTGTCCTTAGCGACTGTTATTGAGAACTGTTGATATTTCTTACTATCCTTGGACTATCATATCTTGTTATACCCTTTTGGGATTCAAAAACTATATTACTCACCCTTATTGCTATATTACTTGCTGAGCAAACTTGTTGCTCATTCTTGCTTTTTCTAAAAACATTTCAATTAAGGCAGAGCAGGGCAGACCTTCGGGCATCGATAAGGGCAAGGGCAAGGCTATCGACTAGCCAGTCCCTTTATGTTTTAGACATTCTCGTGTTGTATTATAACAACTATGATAATGTAATAAGACTGATTCAGAGCTATATTTAAACTTAAGTAGGGTTATGTAATAAGTCTTTATTTGATATTATTATGTAATCTATTAAGTACTGTAGGTTGCGAGACTTGGGGGAATAAATATAATAAATCATTGTATATTATTCTAGATTATCCGCTGTGATTGTATGATTTTAGTTATTATTGTTAGATAGTGACACACCGGATTCGAGGCATCGTGGCCCGAATTTGGGGGCGTCACACCTCAAGGAATATCTCCGTGATGGATCCACACCTGCTGGGGCAAGCCAATCAGAGCGTAAACGAATTCACAAAATGGACATGAAGTTCTATTTGAGCGGAGATACACTTTATAAAAGGGATGCTGGAATAGGCATGTTACGATGCCTCGATAAAGAGTAAGCCCAAAGATTAATGGATGAAGTCCATGGTGGAGTCTGTGGTTCACACATGAGCGGTCATCTGCTGACCAAGAAAATAATCAGAACTGGACATTACTGGATCTCCCTTAAGGCTAACTGCGACGATCACGTTAAGAGATGTTATCAATGCCAAATACATGGAAATTCCATCCACGCTCCTCCAAATGAGCTGCACAACATTAGTTCACCATGGCCTTTCTCCATGTGGGGAATGGATGTGATCGGCCCAGTGGAACCTAAAGCCAGCAATGGTCATCGATTCATCTTCACCATGATCGATTACTTCACCAAATGGGTTGAAGCAGCCTCTTTTCCCAAAGTCACAAAAGAGGTCATCATTGGTTTCATCAGAAATAATTTTATCTGTCGATATGGACAACCAGAGGTGATCATATCAGACAACGCCAAGAACTTGAACAATCAGATGATGATAGAACTATCTAGTAAGTTCCACATCAAGCATCTTAACACCGTCATCTATCGGCCTAAGATGAATGGTGCTGTCGAAGCGGCCAACAAGAACATCAAAAAGATCATGCAAAAAATGTCCGCCAATCACAAAGAATGGCCTGACCTGCTGCCTCTCACCCTGTTAGCATAAAAGATGTCAATGCGCACCTCTACTGGAGCTACTCCCTATTCATTGGTCTATGGCATCGAAGCAGTCCTCCCCATATAAGTAGAGATGGAATCCATGCGAGTGATGATCGATGCGCAAATAGATGAAGATCAGTGGTTGAAAGACCGATATCACCAACTGTCTCTGATTAATGAAAAGAGGGCTACAACCATTTTCCACGGACAGTTATATCAATAAAGGATTGCTCGATCCTACAACAAGAAGATCCGAATACGACAATTCAAAGAAAACGACTTGGTGCTGAAAAAGTTTTAGCCAATCAAGACAAAGCTAAAGGAAAGTTCGCCCGTAATTGGGAAGGCCCTTTCATTGTCAAGGAAGTGTTGAAGGGAGGAGCTATCAGATTACAAAAAATGGACGGGAACTAATTTCCCTAACTCAGACACCATAAAGAGGTACTATGTCTGAAGCACATGCATACCCGCATCCGGGTCCTACCAAATCAAATTAGGTTCAATTTTTTTCAATAGAAAATTAGAACTCCGAATGACCTGATCTCCCTCCACCCGGGAGTATGTAGGCAGCCATTTCTGGTGCGGTTAAACCAAACAAAAACTCAAAAAAAACTCACCAAACCAAACTCAAAACCCAAGACAAATACTTTTCAAACCTATCTCATACAAAACCAGAACTACGAATGACCTGATCTCCCTCAACCTGGGAGTACGTAGGCAGCCATTTACGGCGCGGTTTGACTTTCAAGTAAAAACAAAAAACCTCAATAAACACCAGTTCCAAGACACCGAAAGCCATACAAAAGCTAAATTCTATCAAGCTACCCTGATCAACAGGCCCATCTGAGATACTCCCTTACATTTCAACTATCAGCCCATCAAGGAGAAGCTCAAGATGCATCAATAACAGCGAGTCATGAAAGAAGTGGTAATCACTCAGTAATGACGATACATCTCCAAACAGGAAAGTGGATCAAAAATATATTTCTCTAATATAAAACTGTTTGATATACACATAATGCCCTGTACATGACAAAAATGGTTAATCTAATCTATGCAGGAAAAATAAAGCTAATCTATGGACCCAAGGATAAGCGGGCCAGCAATGCCACCATGGCATCTCTCTTTGAAGATGGAGGAGCAACTGCTAATATAATACCCTCAGCCTCCATACGGCTCAAAACCTCCACAGTCATCTGCAGTGTGGCATTGTGGTCATCAATATATGCGCTCATCTCGGTGACCAGGCCGTGAGTATAAGATCGAAGGGCAGTACTGTCAGCAATATGGAAATTATGGGAAGCTATAGCCTCATCCCTCTCCGCAAAATCTGCATCTCTAGCAATCAAAGTATCCTCGATCTCAGCAAAAGATGTATCTCTGGCTGAGCGGATCTCATCCCTCTCCACAACAACTGCATCTCTGGAAGACCGAAGCTCCTCTCTCTCTATCAAGCCAGCATCATGAGCGACCCGAAGTGCGTCTCTCTCAGCTAAAGCTATATCTCTGCCAGATAAGGCGGTCAATATCTGAGCTCTAGCTGAATCCCGCTCAAAGGTCATCCTGAACAATGAATCCGCCAAAGTCGGATCTGTACCGACAAGAATAGTCGATGGATCACTGACCAGTGCCGCTGCCAAACCTACGAATAGCACATCCTCAGTGGGAGAATCAGTATCCTCCATAGGCTCCTCCTCATCAGAATCCATAATAGGAGTTGTATGAGCCTCTGCTGCTGCTGCTGTATCTGCCTCCAACCATGCAGAGTACTCCTAAGAATGGCCCGGATGGCTACTAGAGAAATTAACCCTCTCTCGATGAGTCTAACACTCATATACTCTAATCAAGTTGGCAGATTACATAGAAGATGCTAACATCCTCTAATCAGCAGACCCCGCAAAATGGTGCAGATCTTGAAACTGATCAAATTGCTCCATAACTGCCAGGGGATGATAAGTAGTCACTCCCCTCAAACCCGCTAGGGGCAAATAATCCAGGCCGAAAGTATGGGTGATGAAGCTATATGGGGACGCTAACCCTGAGCATGACAAGATCAAGAACGTATGCTCAATATTCGACAGAAATGTAGACCACGACTCTGCATTAATGCATTCCGCAGGCTGAAAAGAGTAAACTGTGGGTCTCGTGAGTGAAGCAAAAACCTTGGGGCCTGAAGAATTCAATCGATCGCAAATGGGAATGAAACAGACATACAGCAAGACTGAGCTGCCCCTAAAAATCCCTCTGGATGGGTACTACAATGTGTAGCGGATCTAAACGTCTCAGCCAATATCATCGGGACGATGGTGCTACCCTGTCTAAGGGCCCGAACCACAACTACTAATCCCACGTCTAAATGATCCAATAAAAGTGGCATGTAGACATATGCCACAATACACATCAGCAGAATATCTATCCTGGCTAAATGCCATGCCTCTGCTGAAACTATAAAATCCCCGACATGGCGATCATAGCTGTCAAGCTCGCCAAATCGATCGATCAGGAAGTCTATAGAGATCACATGCCCAGATATGATCTCATCCCAAATCACGCTCTGATGGAGACCGGACATCCAGGTAAACGGTCTCCTCATATCACTAATAGTCGTACGAGCACACAGCAAATCCAGAGCCAAACCAGTGAATCGCTCGTACTCTTCGAAAGTCGGCGTCAGCTCATACTGCCCGATGCGGAACACCTATCTCTCGGGTATCCAAAAAGGTAAGATGCCATCAACAAATCTAAATGGCACCTAAAAATCTACAAGGTCCAATGAATGCCCCAACATCTGGTCAACTGTCCCTCTGGCTGGGAAGGGCAGGCTCTCGTACAACAACCGCAATGATGAAGCTACCTCAGACTGTGGCAAGTGCTCAATGCGACTCACAGCTGATGATGTCATCTGTGTCATCATACCACAAGACCATCCAGGGGTTAAATTTGAACTCATTTGTCTAAATGCATACATATGACATAATACAAGTGTGATGACAAGTATAAACATGATGCGATAGATAGGAAATAACATGAATATCTGCAATAAACTATCTACTGTGGGCATCATCCCTGTCTAATAATATAAAATAAAATAAAGAATACAGGGAAATGGGGCACCACCACCCAACTACTACAGTGGTCTATCAAAATGATGGCACAATTGCCGAATAGCCAAAATAGTGGCTGACCAAAAATATAGCTGCCATAGCTATAAGAAGAGATCCAGATAGTCCACGTCCAGGTGATCAACCTGCTCCATCTCTGCCGTGGATACAAAACTGCGGTCATTAGGCATCTCTGGGTGGTACAAGGGAGGATCTGCCCCTGCAAAACTATTGCTAAATGGACCTGAAGAGGGGCCTGCTCCTGAGCTGGACGGGTCAAATGAAGATGCTTCTGACGGATCTCGGCCAAGGTGCCTAATAAAGAAACGAGCCCTATCCAACTCCCGGGTCAGATCCGTAATCTGGTCTAAATGAGTCAGCTCCTTGAGGAAAGATTTCCAGTCCGTCATCATCACGGACCTTGGCACCATGTCTGCCATGAACTGGGTAGCCCAAGTCTGAGCTCCAATAGTGCGAGGACTCCACCATCTGCTAAATGCCTCCTGGTTAAACGGGCCCTCTGATAGGGTAAAACCATCTATGCCCTCCATGGGAATCTCTGTCAGTGGCATGATCAAAGGCCAATGATGCCACGCAGGAGGAACAATGGGAATACGAATCTCACCCGTCATACTCCTGATGACACGCTCTCCTAAATAGAGCTCCTAACCTCCCTCTGTCAAAATTAAGACTCTGCGGGTCGACAATACAAACTCTCGACCAGTGGGAAAGCCTCCCTCGAATCCAACAATAAAAAACTCAGAGGTATACGGCGTCCAAGAGATCGATCCAGCCATCAAAAGCTCCAACTGTAAGCGGGCATGAGTAAATCCCTCAGCAACAGGGACCTCAGTTAAAGTCAAGTGATGCTAATGCCGTCCTCGAGGATAGGTCTCCAGACCTAGGGTAGTGGCGGGCCGTAGGTAAAGAAGCCTTTCAAATGCCCAGAAATGGCCATGTTAATATCAAAAGTCCTCAGCGATCAAGACTGACAAATATAAATAATGAAATCAAAAAGGAACAAGAGAGATGTACTCACTAGCAGAAACAGGTAGAATCCTAACCAAGCCTCCGTCGAACCCTCCGAAAGCATGCGCATGCCCTGGAGAAAATAGGCAAAGGTGTATGAACCCCAATCAAAGTCACTGAGGCTCTCTGCATGCCGGGTGGCGCTAATCAAGGCGAAGGACACAATAGATGAGTTGCCCACCACAAAACAACCCCTGATGATCACCAAAAATAGTCGCCTTAGAATGCGATCTCTAACCCTCTGGTTATCAGGCGGAGGCTCCAATAAAGTCCCATTCTGGGCATCTATACTCAAGGGAACATCTGACCGACAGACCTTTGAGCGCCGTCGCAGGAACTCCCAGCAGGGATCGAACGGCAGTGGGTGTAATGTCAGCCACAACAGGCACTGGCTCGCCCTCAAACTCAATACCAGTGATGAACCTCCAGTCCCTAGGGGTCATCATCACCTCACAGTCCAACAGATGAAGGGACTGAGTCTGGTGGAACCAACGCTCAGACAAAGCCCTTATATACCCCCAGGGGCAGCAGCGGGGAAGAATAAAAAAGAAAGCCTAGAACCCCCAGCCATCAATGATATCTTTGTAATCCTCGTGCAGAGTGTGATACAGGGAATGCACATTGAACCAATTCCCTCGAGGCTGCGTAAAGCCGGGAACCTGCATCAAAAAACCAACCCATGTCAAAAACTTATGCCCTGAGAATGGCCAAAGGAAGAAAAGAATCCAAGAAGAGAAAAACTTCAAGTCACCTCATTAGCGTGGAGATATCTTGAAGGATGGCGACTCAAGTCTCCCAGCAACTCCTGTGTAGGCACAACAATGCCAGGAACCTCCGCCCGTGGAGCTTGAGTCAGAGCTGGAGCAGCAAAAGTAGCCTGCTCATCATCAATGTCAATCGGCGATTCGTCCTGAGATGGGCGAACCACCGACTCTACCAACCTGCGAGGTGGTCTAGCCGGACGTAGCTGAGGAACATCGAAAGCTCGCCTCCGTTTAATACCTGAAGACACCCTACTAGCACTGCCGGGTCTATCACGGTCCATCACCTGTACAAAGTCTCCAAATCACCTCAGAAAGGGTGTGGTAAGCCTAAAACCTGTGGCTTATTATTTAAATCAGTACTCTATGCATCTCTAAGTCCTAAAACATGCATAGGTCAGTAAAAAATACCCAGTAAAGCCAAAACTGCATGTTTTGCAAAAGATAAATCCTAAAAACATGCATGGGTCAGTCAAAAAAATCTCCAGTAGAGTCAAAATTGCATGTTTATTAAATGCTTTGGTTTTGAAAAAATTTCGCCAGAATCTCCTTTGTAAAATGGACTGTCCGCATGCATATAGGCCTGACTACGTGGCTATTCAGTAGCACATTTTCCCAAAAATAAGAACAATTCATATTTATGAAATAAAATCAAAAATAACCTCACATGGCGGCCAAATTACCATGAACATTTTTTAGTTGAAAATCCAGGCTCACCAGACCTCAAAAAAGACGAGTAAACTGATCAAAAAGAGCAAAAATTGACTGTCTCAGAATCTGAATTTTCTTACATCCAAATATGCATTACAGTAAGATATGCATACATATGTAGTCAGAAATTTTTTTACAGATCATATAGGTATACATTTTTCATGCATTACGTCTAAAAGCCCCCTACGTGGTTCACATGCTTTTAACGGTCAAAACTTGCGAAAAAAGGACGTAAAACGTTACCTGCGCTGCACTAAATGCGTAAGAACTGACGGAATCAGAAAATAGCGGTCCTAGCACCGTAGATCTGAAAAAGATGATCGAAATCCTTTTGAAACTCAAAACTGAAACTTGAAGAATGAAAATCCCGCTGCCCAATAAATAGCCCAGGTGGAAGCGGGCCCACCTACGGCTCCCCAGGGTGGGTCCCACTCACCGGGCTCTGTTTGGTTCGGGTTGAAACGGAGTTTCTATGCACTGCCAAGTCAAATCTGAAGAAAAATCGCTACGCGATTGAGCGGTTTGTCCTGAAATCCTGCGTTTAAGCAGCGTAATTCTGACAGAAAGGGAGACACTCTGAAAACCCTTGGTATTTGTAACGACCCCAAAATTCATACAATAATATTCTCCTTCTCTATCGTTAACAATACAATGTTAATCTCTTATTACATCATTATTCGATATTAAAAATCACTAAAAATGCAGAATATTTAAAAATTTTATAAACTTCTTTCTTTATTGCCCTGAATCGCAACCTTTACATTACATCTCTTCAATTCAAATCTATATCATGAATCGTTACAACAAAATGACTATACAAAGTCTTACATCACTAAGCAATATCTATTACACGTCGGATAGCTCAACTTACAACTTAACAACTAAGTTACAATTAAAACATCAACTAAAATTTGAAATTTAACATAACTAATACTCTTGAACATTGATTTCTATAAATCACTTAACACGTATCTTTACCTTGCATCCTTGACCTGCAAAAATGGTTATTTGCAAGAGTGAGCTCGACAGCTCAGCAAGTTCTAACAGTTTTCATGCATCACATAGCACATAATAACATGCTCAACATACATCTCATAATAATTAAAGTAACATGGCATACATGCTTCAATTCACATAGCAAATATAAAGATTGAGTTCCTTACTCAATTAACATTCTTTAATCAATCAATGTAGTCATAAATTGACTTTAACATTCATATTTTCAACATATATAACATATCATGCTCTTTGCAAAATAATTTAAAACAGTTCATAATATCATCAAGTTCACATAGAAAATAGGAACCGAAAGACTTGCCTGGCTCGTAGATTACCAAATACCGAAAAACAGCGTAATATAATCTGCTTCATGATCCTACATAACGTATTACCATACGCATCAATTATTAGTCACCTAGCAACACTTATCAAACGTCTAAGTAAATACTACTTTATAATTTCTAATTCTCTTCTATTTACTCGTTTGACACTCGCTGTCAAATCATATGTATAATTAACAATATTAGTTAATTATCACATAGCTAATCCTCATCGTTAGTTATCCACTTTAGGTTAACTCATTCCTCTTTAACTAATAAGTTAATAATTAATTACCACATAATTAATCACATCACATAATCATATTATAGTTCACATGATTAATCAATTAATAATTACATACTCATTTTAAATTATAATTAAACAAATTATAATTTAAACATCCACTTTAATCAAACTACAATTAAACAATTATAATTTATAATGAATCAACTACATCATGCATTAAATTATAATTAAACCAATTATAATTTAAATTAAATAATTACTTAGATTATAAATAATCAATTTAAATTCATGCACTCATTTAAATAAATTACAATTTATTCTACACATTTACCTCAATTATAATCACATATCATATTAATCAAATTATAATTAACAAAATTATAATTTAAGTTAAACTTTTACTTTGATTATAATTAATCAAACTATATTCATTATAATTTAACAAATTATAATTTAAATTAAACATTTACTATAATCATTTCAAATTACAGTTACACATCATGTTAACTAAATTATAACTAAATAAATTACAACTTAAGCTAACCATTTAGTTTCATAACTCAAATACTAATTTAAGGTTTTCACAACCTTCTTTCTTTTAAACTTTGAAATCGTCAAATACTTATTAACAATATCTTATAGCAAATCTTGGCTCATGTTTAATACATAACCATTATCATTAACCTATACAATTTGGGTTTTAAAAAGTGTATAATTAATTAAAGTTTGCTACCTCTGCTCAGGTACTGGCGCAGCTGCGCAGCCATAGGCCTTGGCACCGACACAGCTGCGCAGGTGACCAGCCTGAGAAAACCCAATGGCGCAGCTGCGCTGCTTCTGGCTGTGCTACCGACGTAGCTGCGCAGGTACGCAGAAAGAAGCAGGCAGTGCATCCTCCCTGTTTCACCGATTAAACCCAACATGCCATCAAACGGCAATAATAAGCTACTAGAACAATGTATAGCACATACTTGATATAATACACTCATATAACATATCTCCAAACACAAAAACCATTTAAACAACAATAATCAAAAGTTTTAGAAATTAAATTTGATATTTTCATAAAACTTATATATTTTATAAAACCATTCACCGTAAATCACTTTCTCAAGCAATTTAACTCTATATACATGCATTATATACATAATTGAAGATAGCATCAAATAAATTCCTAATAAACATATTAACATGTATCAATTTCATCAATTTCTTCAAACTAAAATCAACCATAATATCTAAAACTCATATGAACTCATATGAACATAACTTTTCTATTAAAACATGTTTCTACAATTAATTTGATTTCTGAAATCATTGTTTATGGCATCTAATTAAATTTATAAACAGTATATTAACAAAATTCCAACATATGTTCAACAAAATTACTAACTTTCATGAAAAACGTTTTTACAGAGAAGTTCCACAACATAAAACACATTATTAAAACTAAATTTAGAAGTTATACCCGTTGATTAGGCTTAGGAGAAGAAGATGATGGCTTAGCGAGAATTCTTTTAAGGTCTCTTTCCCCTTTCTTTCTCTTCTTCTTCCCTTCTTCTCTGTTCTTCTTTTTCCTCTACTCTTTTCTTTCTTTGTTTTTCTTAGTTTGTAAAACTAACGTAGTTGTAGTATATACAATATACATATAATACATATATTACATAAAACATGTAACTCCTAATAATAATTATATATACTAACTCTTATTAATTAGGTAAGTTACAAAATTCAAAAGCCAACTTGGCTTGATTGGCTACAAGAAAATTTGAAACTAGTTTTATTAAATCCAAACATAGTTTAGGTAATTTAGGGTTAGGCTAGTGTAAGGGCCCTGTTTGGCAATAGTCTTTTAAAACAAAAGCAAGGGCCTTGTTTGGTTAAAAATTATTTACAAATTCTTTTCTTTTTATTTTAATAAATCATTTTAACACATATTTTAATGTCATATTTTAATCAATTAAATATTAAACAACTAATTTAATCAATTAAAATCTAACATCAATAAATCACATAAAATTTATCACATAATTATAATTACTTGCTAATTATAATTTCATGTAACACTCATCACATTACTCATCTAATTTAATTATCTCAATTAAATTAGAACTATAATATAAAATCATTATATCAATTAAATTAAATACTAAATATTCATTTAATTAATATACTACACTTAATTACATTACTCCGTACTAATCACATAATTATTTATTTAACTCAATAAATAATTCAATTAAAATATTTATTTACTCTAATAAATATTAAAATTAACATTTAAATTATCTTCACATAAATTCACATATTTCACCATTTATGACACGTATTCACATACTCAAACTCAAAATATCAGATAATAAGAATTTTATTTATTAAATTCTCATTTATAAATTCTAAAAATCTGGGATGTCACAGTATTCACCCTGGAGTCACATCCGAGAATCAACAATTCAAACTGCAAGAAAACTGCCGAAAAACTGCGCAAAACTGTCAAAAACTTCGCAAAACCGCTGAAAAACTGCCACTTTCGAAGTATCGGGTACAGACCGAATCAATTTCAGCCGTTGGCTTTAACCCAATGAAGTATTGGGTACAGACCGAATCCAATTCAGCCGTTGCCTTTAACCCAATGAAGTATCGGCTACAGACTAAATCCAGTTCAGCCGTTGGCTTCAACCCAACGAAGTATCGGGTACAGACCGAATCCAGATCAGCCGTTGACTTCAACCCAACAAAGTATCGGGTATAGACCGAATCCAGTTCAGTCGTTGGCTTTAACCCAACGAAGTATCGGGTACAGATCGAATCCAGTTCAGCTGTTGGCTTCAACCCAACAAAGTATAGGGTACAGACCGAATCCAGTTCAACCGTTGGTTCAACGCCAGTGACGTCTTAGCCGTCGGAGCAGCCTTCGAGAAGCATTGGAAGTGATCTGATAATGGAAAATTTGTAATAGTCCATCCCCGATGATGGAATCTGTTATACACATCCTCAAAAGAAGCACCAAGGTGATATCAATAATATCAACCTCATCAAAATCTACAAAGCTATCACAGAGGACGTCATCCCCAGCAGAGCAAGACGAGAACAATCTATGACAGCTCATCTTTAACCAGCAAGTCAGTATTCCATTACCAGTAGTAGTATGACAACAACCACCCCAGGCTATCAAGAATAACGTCACCTCCAGCAGAAAATGACAAAAAATAGTTCATGGTAGCCTATTAACATCATCTCCAGCAGAAACTCACTTATCCATCAGTGATAACCTTACCTCCTCAAAGGTATCCAACCTACATAACATATCGATCAATAGTCACATTTTAAGTGTCTAGCAATCTTTATCCTGCTCATTTCATTGCATTGCATGAGCATGATAAAGAGGGGCATCTGTAGACACTCGAAATTTCCTGCCCCTATTACTAATACTGTAGGAGAGTAAACCGGTCAATCAAGTCAAATCTGATCACCAATATTGGTACTCCAGTCAAATTCGATCACCAATATCGGTACTCCAGTCAAATCTGATCACCAATATCGGTACTCCAATCAAATCCGATCACCAATATCGGTACTCTAGTCAAATCCGATCACCAATATTGGTACTCCAGTTAAATTTGATCACCAATATCGCTACTCCAGTCAAATCTGATCACCAATATCGGTACTCTAGTCAAATTCGATCATCAATGTCGTTACTCAATCCAGCTTCGATCTCCAATCGGACCGTTAATCCAACTCTGATCACCAATCAGACAGTCAATCCAACTCCGATCTCTAATCGGACCGTCAATCCAGCACCGATCTCTAATCAGACCGTCAATCCAGCTCCGATCACTAATCAGACCGTTAATCCAACTCCGATCGCCAATCAGACCATCAAATCAACTCCGATCTTCAATCGGATCGTCCATCCTGCTCCGATCTCAAATCGGATCATCAATCCAGCTCTGATATCCAATCGGATCTTCAGATTAACCCCAATCTCAATATCGATTCATTAACTCAATCCTATCCATCAATACTGGGACAACCAAAGCCTCAAACACCAGTCTCGAGATGTCAACTCAGCCCCGGTCTCAACCCAGGAAGTACGGGTCAACCCCGGTCACAACCCAGGAAGTCAAGTTAACTTCGGGAATGAACCTGAAGCTCCAAAACACCTCCAGGAGAGCCTAGAATGACCAATTCAACTTCAGAGACTACACTGGGGATAAACAGACTCGAATGGGATCCAAGTCTTGGAAACGACTCTCGAAAGTCAACCAAAGGCCATGCCGACACTAAAGGCAACCCCGGGACCGGCAAAATGGTCATTTTACCAACTCTAAGCTGATTCGGTCAAATTCAAGCCGAATTGATGCCATCAAGGTCAGAATAAACTATAACGACGATCTAGAGTGCAAACAGCGCAAGACAGCTCAATAGACAAACTGCGGGGAATCAAAGACCTGGTTATGAACCCGTCTTCTTGGACCCGAAAAATGTTTTATCCCATGTCATTGTGACACTCTCTGCTAGGGCTTTTCGAAAAGGTATAGCATGCCTCAAACAGACGCTCTGATCAAAAGTTAAAAAGTTTCGAACCTGACATCGTATTGCTCGGGGTGCACGTACTTCGAGATGACAAAGCCGGGCACGCGAGACCCACCTCGAGGTGCCGCACCTCTACCTGTGGTAGCAGAAGGTAGAGCTACGGCTCCCTGGTCTATTAATATGAGGCCACCCCCCCCCCCCCCTCATTTTTAAGAATTCTGAAACGCAGCGAACCTCTGCCTATTTGATTTTCTGACTTTTTCACCTCTTCTAAACCCAATTTTTTTCACTCTAACACGTAGATATACCCACATATTATCACATATCAAAAAATAACCGATAGATTCTGAGGTTTAAAGCGTACGATTAGGCAAAAAGCCCGTGTAGCAGTCCATTGTGAGTATTTTTACGATCAGCAAGTTTATATTACTTCTTCGTACTTTTATACACTTGCACGTTAAGTTTTATTTTCTAAATATGCCCGAAATTTAGTTCCGTGGCCGTTTTCGTTAAAATTTAGTACATTTAACTGTATATATACTAACATTTCAATTCTGTCAAGCCCGGATGTCAAATCCAAGGTAGTTTACCGCTTTTATATATATTTACGCATATATAAGCGATTTTCATCACCACTGGGTTCTCTTCCCAGTCTTGGTTGACTACATTTCTGTCAATATATATATATATATATATATATATATATATATATATATATTTCAGTCCGACCTGGATTATTTCGTGGCATTTATACTATTTTTGCACACTTCACCATTACTAGGTTATCTTCCCAGTCCCTAGTTGACTACTTTCATGTACATTACATTTCAGTCCGACCTGGATTATTTCATGGCCTTTGTACTGCTTTTGCACACTTCGCCATTACTGGGTGATCTTCCCAGTCCCTGGTTGACTACTTTTTAGTCCATTTACATTTCTGTTCTGCCTGGATCATTCTGTGGTCTTTCTACTACTTTTATATATAAATATGCATATATAAACAGCCTTCACCACCACTGGGTTCTCTTTCCAGTCTTGGTTGACTACTTTCACTACAAGAAATAGGGCTATTAGCGACCGCCTATCAGCGACCGTATACGGTCGCACTTGGTCATCAGCGACTGAACCCGGTCGCTAAAAGTCGTCGCACAATATCTGGTCACTGAATGTACAAAAGCAACCACTATTCGCGATCGATTTTTCTGCGACCGCTATTAGCGACTGGTGCCATCGCTGCGCTGAATCAGCATTATCAGGGTCGAATGGCTGACGTGGCCCACGAGTCAGCGACCACCATCAGCGACTGTCGCGGTCGCTGAGTCCCTGATCAAGTAGCAGCCGCTGGTATATATTAGCGACCGCATGCGGTCGCTAATGTTAAAAAATAAAAAAAAATATTTTGCCAGTTTTCTGGATTTCCCAAAAAACTGTACCTGTTCGATATCCCAACACACAACAGACAGTATATATAAACTTCCAACCAAGTTTTATATAATCCCAACACAAGCACAATAATATATATAACATCCATCTATATAAAATCAATATGAATTAAGAAATATATATGTACAAATCTCAACTTTGTAAATAACATACAGTTATCCAAAAACTCCATATAAAAGTACAAGGCTCATATATATATAGCTATACAACAAGACTAGCTATATAGGTCGGCCGAGTCCAACACGAGTATCTGGATGATCACCCTGTAATTAGTAGGGGCCTTAGGCACGTGATTAGGCCGCGCTTTTTTGATGCTGCTGCGAAGACGAAACCATCTATATTTTGTAAAATTTCAAGATATTATGATGAGTTATATTTGAATATAAAATGACAATAATGACAATACATGCATATATGAATATAAAATGACAATAATAACAGGAAATTGCATAAAATAGTTAAGTACGTAAACATGACAATGATATAAAGAACATGTAATACTAAACATACATTTTATTTTTTTAATCAATGTCTGAGTCAGAGTTATCTCCTTTACGTATTGCAGATTCATAACCATCATCTGCTTTTGATTCAGTTTCAGTGTCAGTTAATAACTCTTCTTCCTCAGTATCAGTGTCATCTGGCACAAGTAGTGACTCAGGCTCTAATTCATTCGGTTCATCTCCACCATCTAACTGGATTACATCATTGTCGTCCTCCACATTTATAATTATTTTTCTATGAAGCATCTGCTCTTGGTAAATCTCCCCGTCTACTATTTCTACACGATTGCATGCGGGAGTATGAAGTAAAACTTGCCAATCTGCAGGCGGTCTATCCCTTTTCCTAACAGGACTAGGAGTGCAGTATACTTGTACTATTTATGTTGGTAACACAAACGGTTCATTGGAGTACGCGGACCTATGGAGGTCAACATCGACGATTCCATGTCTGTCAACACGCATCCTTTTTTCTGAATCAAACCAACGACACTTGAACAAGTTAATATGACCCCCGTACGTCCCCTTGTACGACAACTTTATGATTGCCTCTAACTCCCCATAAAAGGCCCGACCGAGCTCATTGTAACAATCTCCTTGGACACACACTTCAGTATTCGTTATTCTTTTACCGCGACCATATGCCTTAGTATAAAATTCACAACCATTGATTTTGTAACCATTGCGGCTCATTTGGTCACTGTATGGTCCCATAGCTAGGACTTGTATATTAGCCGGAATCGTTGACCCCGCAGTAAAAGCCTACAAAAACTCTATCCTATTAAATAAAGTCATAGTTAATATGGAGTATATATATGTCGTGCTTAAGTAACTTAACTTACTTTGTCCTTTAGCCAAAGTGCAAATTATTTATCACGCCTGATTTGAATATCTTTATCAGTAATGCTGGGATGCTTCACTTTTAACTCGTCATCGTATGATCTATACAATATCGTAAACATTAACATATTGGAATGTAGATTACATGCCATTGAAAGTTAAGGGATAAATATGTTATTTACATGTGTACCTCACAAATTTGTCAATCTCCTCGCAATTGAGAAGAATGTAAGTATGTGCCACATATAATTCTTGTTCAGATAGGAATATGCGCACCCCTTTTCCATAAGCGCGGCCCGATAGACCAAATACAGAAAGCCGACCATTTAGTTCAACATTGCCCCCATCATCATGTCTTGAGACTCGATTGGCCTTTGTCAAAACTTTGTCCGAAAAGTAGTCTGAGACAAACGTAGATATCTCATCAAAATTGTATGCCTCACATATCGACCCCTCGACATAAGCTCTATTCTTCACCTTCCGCTTAAGGTTTCCCATCACCCTCTCGAAAGGGTACATCCATCTATATTGAACTGGACCCCCAACATGAGCTTCACAGGGAAGATGGATCTGCAAATGCTCCATGGAGTCAAAAAAGCCATGTGGGAATATTTTCTCAAGTTTACACGTGATCTCTATGATGTTCTTCTCAAGTACGGACATGTCCTTCTCATTTAATGTTTTTGAACATAAGTCTCTGAAGAAATGACTAAGATCCGTCAAAGCATCCCATATTGGTTTATCAAGCATATCCCGAAATGCTATAGGAATGAGTCTCTCCATGAACACATGACAGTCACGACTCTTCATCCCTTGCAATTTCCCACCCGTAACACACCTGGAAATGTTTGACGCATAACTATCTGGTAGTTTCAGTGACTTGACCCATGTGCACACATCTTCAACTTGCTTTTTGGACAATGTGTACCTCGCATGTGATTTTACAATCTTACTATTAGGATATTCATAAATTTTTAATCAAGGACGCCTATAAATATCTTTCATATCCAATCGTGCCTTTTCATTATCTTTTGTCTTCCCCGTAACATTCATCACGGTGTTAAACACATTGTCGAACACATTCTTCTCAATATGCATCACATCTAGATTATGACGAATCAAATTTGTAGACCAATAAGGAAACTCCCAAAAGATGCTTCTCCGAACCCAGTTATGAGATTCGCCAAACCCATTGATTATGTTTATGGAATCAATCTTACCAAATGGGATGACCGGCAATCTCATCACAAGATCTCGCATCTCCGTTCCCGACAATCGCGATGCAGGCATATCATTGTCTACTTTCCCTTTCCTGAAGTGTTCTCTATTTCTTTGAAACGGGTGATCTACCAGCAAGAACTGACGATTACAGTCAAACCAGCAAGGCTTTCGACCTTTAGATAGATTGAAAGACTTTGTATGCTCCATACAATACGGACAAGCCAACTTCCCGTGTGTACTCCATCCAGCTAACATACTATAAGCTGGGAAGTAATTTATAGTCCACATAACCGTTGCCCTAAGGTTGAAATTTATTTTCGTTGCAACATCCCAAGTCTGTGCTCCATCCTCCCACAATACCTTCAACTCGTCTATAAGAGGTCTCAAGTATATATCTAAGTTATTTCTAGGACTCTTGGGACCAAGAATTACGAGTGACAGAAACAAGTATGGTTGTTTCATACACATCCAAGGAGGCAAGTTATACGGAGTAACAATCACAGGCCAGTAGGAGTACGAAACAGCTGAGTGGCTAAACGGGTTGAAACCATCAGTGGACAATCCAAGCCTCACATTTTTAGGTTCCAATGCAAACCCAGGATGTGCTAAATTGAAATCTTTTCAAGCCTTCCCATCTGCGGGATGATTTAGTTCTCCATCTTTGGAGATTTCGCATGCCAACTCATATGCTCAGCTGTTCTTGAAGACATGTACAATCTTTTTAGCTGATGTGTAATTGGAAAATACCTTAAAATCTTAAATGGAATAGATAATTTCTTTGTAGTCACACCCTCTTTATTAGGCCTAAACCAATCATGACTGCAAAAAGTGCACCGGGTCATCTGTTCATTTTTTTTTATAAAACATCATGCAATCGTTGGGACATGCATCGATCTTTTGGTATCTAAGACCCAACTTCTTCACCATTTTCTTACAATAGTAATAGTTATCAGGTAATTTCTCACCGTCAGGCAACATACTCTTAATGGCCATCAAGAGTAACTCAAAACACTCATGGCTCATGTTGTGATCAGCCTTGATATTAAGTAATGTCGCCACTGCAGACAATGTAGTGTGTTTGGTGCAACCATGCCACAATGGCTCGCTACCCTCGTCTAACAACATAAAGAAGGCTTTGGCATCAGAATTCATAGGTTGCTCTCTGCCTTGTTCCCAATTAAACTCTGGCCCTGCAACATCATGAACCATTTCATTCATACGATGAGTACTGCTGCCCGGATTGTGTACTTCTGTGATGACACTATCTCTTCTCTGCCCATGTGCCCACCAACATTCTTCATAATTTCTCATGAACCCAGAAACAAGTAAATGATAGTTTACCATGTCTCTGTCCATATAATTTACATTCTTACACTTCAAACAAGGGCATCTTACCTGGTTCTGACCATTCACACATTCCGGGTGATTATACGCATACTCCAATAACACTTTTCAACCAGCTCTAAATTCAGCTGTAGCACCTATCTGGGCACTTAACTTTCGTCGTCGCATCCAACTACGGTCTGAATAGAGGTCCATAATACCACGGTACCTACTACGGACAAGATGAGCTTATTAATCAATAGCAAAACTCTCTAAGCATACTTATAAGTATATGCCTTACATTTAAGCATACTTTTATAATAAGGTTTGACATAATCCCAGTTCATGAATCTCATATAATTTCAATTCATATTCCTTTTGTATCTTACTATGTGAATATTTCATAATTTCTCCCATAGCTTAAGTATTTAGAGTGAATACGTAAGGTATTTCATGACTTGACCATGATTGGATATTATAGGACAAGAATTATAGTTTGCACTTTGTTTTGCAATTCATATTGACAAACTATCTACTCACACTTATTCCATTTCTTAGTTATGTCAAAACAGCAATCTAACATGGCCTTGCTTGAATTTCTCGCTTTGATTCCCTATACCTTTAATTCCATTATCTTATGTTTTGGATATCATGCAGATGGCACATTCATCTAATACCAAAACACATTAGCTAGGCAACTTTAGAAGTTTGGAAGTACTAATTTTAGAGTTCAAAAGAAGCTCCTCACCCATAAACATTGTTGTAGCAACTTCTTGTATTTCTATATTTGATTAAGTGTATTTAGCAATTTTCTTTAGTGCACATAATAGCCCCTCGTGCTAACAGCCCACAATCATAACAGTTCAATTGATTAATTGGTTACATAAACAAAAGGTACATAAACAAAATGTACATAAGCTGGGTTACCTTGTGGCGGTGGGGCTGTAGCGGCGGGTGGTGGTGGTGGGGCAGTGGCGGCAGGTGGCTCTCCCTCTTCTGGTATCCCTATTCTCTTGTCCCCCTTCTCCTTCTTCTCTGGTCTTCTTTTCTTTTCTTTCTGTCTGGTCTGTCGTCGCGAGGCGCCTGGTGTGGTGTATATTAAAATAGATCCGCGACTGATATCGGTGACTGCCTGCGATCGCTAATTTTTAATGATGTGAACATATTAGCGACCGCATACGGTCGCGGTTAATGATTAGTCGTAAAAGAATAGCCCGCGAACAATTCAGGCCAATTTTTAGGCTGTAAAAATACACCTGCGACCGCCGGGGGTCGCCGATATCAGCTAGCTACCCGATTCCCAAACTGTCGCCGAAAGTGGTCGCTGATGTCCACAATAGCGACCGTATAGTGCGGTCGCTGAAATCTTTGGTCGTTGATAGAGCATTTTCTTGTAGTGTTTTCTGTCAATATAAATATATATATATATATATATATATATCAATTCCAGTCCGGGCACCGGCGTGAAAACCCATCGCCCTTTACAGCTTTTGTATATATATAACTGTATATATATTTCTTTACTTGTTTTTTATTCAACTAATGCTTTAAATATTCATTTGATATGAATCGGCATTTTTTTTCAGTCAAAAAAGCAACCTCACGTCCCGTAGATCGCTATCTAGTGGGAACGAGACGCTTCGGCAGTGCAAATAGAGATTTACTGAATGAATCCTCGGTTCTGGCATTCTTGGGATATATATCTATTTTTGTACAAATTTGAGCTATGCAGGTTTATTTGCTACACACATGTGAGCCTAGGAATCGTGGGATTCATGATCAAACTGATCAGAATCTGATTCCCACGATGGACAAACTTCGATTTATGAATGTACCCTGCCAGTTTTTCTATAAAATGTATATACAAAAGACCTTAAAACGGTTATCCGGATTTAAGGTCTCAACATAGTGAAAAATGTGGTTTGTCATGTCAGCATCCCTCCGATGGTTTTCATGCCCATGAGGAGACCGACACTTGTATTTATTTCTATGGTCGAGGATGTTTTGCAGCCCGACAATCACCATTCACATGCAGCCTTAAGGCTATAAAGATAAAAAATTGGAAGTATCAACAGGATTCAATTCCTATGTTAGCGTAGGGGTTTGATAACCAGCTTTCAAAACATCATTTTTAATTCAATCAAAAGAAAAGCTTTTTGCAAATCAAATTAAACACTTTTGCAAACCAAATCAAAGACTTTTTACAAATCAAATCAAACCCTTCGTATATAGGTTCAACGAAGCAAAGCACTACTTTCAATCAAATGAAACATAGGCCCAATTTTCAAATAACATTCACACAAGCATTTTAGTTTTAAGGGAAATGTTGAAAAGATGCGGTACCGTGTTTACACGGAAGTTGTGGGGTGCCTAACACCTTCCCCACACTTAACTAAGCCCCCGAACTCAAACTTTGTTTTAAAAGATCAAGTTTTGACAGTGTCTAGCAATTGGGCCTCTTTAAAATAAAACTCGATTGAGTTGGTACAACCATTTCAAATCTAGCAATTGGCAACTCTGTAAAACATTCAAATCGTCGACATGATACATGTTGGCCTTTTCCTAAAAAATCCTTCAAAACCTTTTTCGCAATAAAAAGAGTGAGGGTAGAGATAACTTAGGAAGAGATAAAATCTTGGGTTGTGACTCGACCCGCGGATTTTAAACTGACTTCGACAAATAAAAATCCCTTAAGCTAGGATGAGGCTTCGAAGCTTAGTCGAGGAAGAGAACCGACTAGCCGCCCTAGAGGCCTTGGCTGACTTTCGAGACAAAGCTAAAGAAAGATTGGAACGGTATCATGAAAAACTACGACGACAATATAATACTGCAGTGGTACCGCGACAAATTTTTGTGGGGGACTTAGTGCTCAAGACAGCGAATTAATTCATGAGGGGAACACCAACCACCAAATTTTACCCTAAATTGGATGGACCGTATAGGGTACGAGAGATCTTCGAAAGTGGGTATTGCAAGATATCTCGTGTGTGATCAGATACTATCTCAGGACTATTGAACTTGAAATGGGTAAAGAAATACTACACATGAGATGGTCATCACACAAAAAGTTATACTTTCAACTTCAAAAGTAATCGAGGCACCTAACTATAAGTCCTTGGACCAGAAAAATTATACTTTCAACTTCAAAATTAATCGAGGCACCTGACTATAAGTCCTCAGACCAGAATAGTTATACTTTCAATTTCAATAGTAATCGATGTGACGCCCCCAAAATAGGTTCAATAACAACCCATTCTGAGTCGCCAAATACATGGTACAGAATTCAAATACAATCTTGTATAACATACAGTCGTGCAAAATACGACCACGCAAACTGTGAGTTTCAATACAAATCATATATAATACGAAATATAAACACTCAAATTCAGTCCTCACTAATTACAATCATTATCACATTATTCTACAAAATAGTGAGGATTGTTACAGCTCTAACTCTGACCATCACCCCGATCCTCGACTAGTCCCTGCGACATTCTCATTTCCTGAAGAGAATAATGAAAGAAAAGGGTGAGCTCAACTAGCCCAGTAAAGAATATTATGACTAAGATAATGAAGAATAAATTATCGTTAGCCTTCAACAAATTAGATAAAATATTATGAACAACATGTTTTAGATCAACAACTGCAGCGAAAATATTAATTCATTAGAAGAGTTAAGTAGAGAATGAAGTCTACTATCTTCTATGATTTAATAGTCCATCATCAATATTTTATCCCTGTAACATCAATCAATATACATCTCAAAACAAATATTCATCTTTGCACTACGGGGCAAAGATATTCATTTGTATTACCAGTTGGTCATGTTCATCTCTACACCTGTCCATCTTTGCACTACGGGCCAAAGATATTCATCAGGTAATCATTCATCTTTGCACTACAGGCCAAAGATATTCATCAAGTAATCATTCATCTTTGCACTACAGGCCAAAGATATTCAGTTATATCACCATTTAGGACTGAGGATGATGAAAAATATTTTAAAGAACGAATCTAGTGAGATAAAGGACAAAGATTAGGGATTCGTAATTTAGTTTATCCAAGTTCAATAATACTCCATAATAATTAATTGTGGAGCAAAATTCAAGAATAAAGTTCAAAACCTGGATCCAATCAAAGATAATTTGTAAAGATTTTTTTTTTACCGTGAATAGTACCTTGTGAATAGTAATTAATGAATAGTAACTCGTGAATAGTAACTCGACATGAAAAGATAAAAATTTCACAAGAAAGTCTAGACCAATATTTCAGTGAAATGATATTAGATGAAGCGTAAAACTCAAGGAATTTCTGATCATTTCAGGAATTATAAAAGCAATACTTACCGTAGTAAGTTTAGAGTTACGAATCTGAAATGAAACAATATACGAAACTATAATTGGATTCTCACCCGTCAGGCGGTAGTCCGCTCAGACAGATTATTTTCACAATTTAATAACAGTTGAATACGAAGGGTTATTCACCAGGCATGCGGTAGTCCGCGTAGACATGTTATTCCCACAGAATAATAAAGAATGGAATAACAACAGGATTTCATCATGCATACATTAGTCCGCGTAGACAGGTTATTCCAACAGAATAATAAAGAATTGAATAACAACCCTTACGAGTATTGAAAGAAAATAACTCTCTTCATGAATACGAAAGAAATAATACCCCTTACCTTAAAAATTTGGAGACTGCACTAGTGTAATAGCAGAATACTCTTCTTCTTTCTCTCTTATTCTCTCTATACTTTCTCTCTCTATAGCTTTAGTGAATTGGTGAGAAATAATGAAGAAATGAGCTTCTACTTATAGGCTCGGCAGAGTAAGGGTAAAATAGTCTTTTTGTCATAATTTATGACATCATCACTTACATCATCGATCCTATGGCATCATTACTTACCTCATCGTTCCGATGACATCATTGCTTGTTCCGATGACATCATTGCTTACATCAATAAGAATTCAAATTCAATTTGTTCTCTTTTACCTCATTTTACTTTTATACCATGAATTTACTATAATAATGTTATCATTCAAATTATAAAAATCATACTATTATATAATCACATCATACTACTATAATGTAATATTATAATAATATATTTGAATGAATTATTTTATCAAAAAAAGATAAAATACCAACTTTCAACAAATGTCACATGTTAAAAATTCCTCCGTTTAAATCCACATTGAATAAATATTTTCTTATCATATATATCAAAAATTAATTATTCACAAATAATATTACAGAACTACAATATTGACAACCAGGTCGTTCCCAGGAAAGAGGGAGATTTTCGATAAGGATTTCTCCTCATTGGCGCGCAATTATATAACCTAACCCCTTTCCTTGACAAAACTTTCTAGACATTGTCAATAATGCTATCTAATAATATTATTCAAATAATATGAATTATTGATTTGATAATTTGAAATACTGTAATTATATAACCTAACCCCTTTCCTTGACAGAACTTTCTAGACATTGTCAATAATGCTATCTAATAATATTATTCAAATAATATAAATTATTGATTTGATAATTTAAAATACTGTGCAATGACAATTATTGAATCATTAATATAAAATATTAATGTAGCAATTATTGGATCAATAATATAAAATATTGAACAGTAATTACTGTAACAATTATTGAATGAGTGATTTCTTACGTAAGAAACAATAATTCAAAATACTGTGCAATATCATGTGCTACTGTGCAACACCGCGTATTACTGTATTTTAACCACCGGGTATTTCAACAGTTTAACGGTAAAAGTTTTGCCGTTATTTTTATAAAAAGGTTACTTCTATCGCTTTCTATATCTGACATTCATTCCGTTGTGGGGTCCACCAATGACTGCGCCGTCGTACGAATATTCTCCGACAAAAAGAATATTCCTCGACCAAACGAATATTCCCCGACACAACGAATATTTTATAACCACTTGCTTACTTTGTAAACTTTGCACATCTCACCCATAACTTATCACATTTATCAAATCAACACCTTACTATTTCAAAATAATATATAAAGAAAATTAAATCTTATTCATAAAATTTGGGGTTTTACAATCGAGGCACCAGACTATAAGTCCTCGGATCAAAAAGTTATACTTCCAAACTTTAAAAGTAATCGAGGCACCTGACTATTAGCCCTCGAAAGTTACACTTTCAACTTCAAAAGTGATTAAGGCACTTGAGTATAAGCCCTCAACCCCGAAAAAATTACACTTTGTCCCTAAAAGTGGCGAACGTTATGCTTTCTTCGGCAAAAGCAAGAAAGTTACACTTTATCTCTAAAAGTGGCAAACGTTATGCTTTCTCCGACAAAAGCAAGATTTATTATTTGAAACATTCTGCTTTTCGTTAAAAGCAATATGATTATCAATAAATTATCAAACTTTCACTTATACTTATGTTTTTTCTGATTTTTTTTTAAAAAGTATAGATTTAAGTGTTGGTTTGCAAAAAAATATATATACATGTTTTTGACAAAATTCATGTTTACCTGTTCATAATGCCTATTGTTGTCTTGGAGTATTAATTTGAATAACTTGAGATTCAATGATAAATATTGAGTTTTAAGGAATCATTCAAATTAAAGGCAATCAACAAGGTTAAAGAAACTCTACTTTGATAATCAACTGATACAAAAAAAGACATATCAAACTGCAAAGGGGGCATAGCTAAAGCCTCCAAGTTAGCAATGGCTGTAGCATGGATCTCGAGATTTGCAGCCTTTAGTTTCCTAACATCTCGGGTAGTTGACTCTAAGTCCCTCCGCTGGCATTCTACCTCCCGAAGCTTGGACTCTAAATCTCGAGATTTGGCCTCCAATTTTCTTGTGGCTTCGTCAAGATTTGAGAGTTGTACTAAAAAAGAGTCATCTTCACACTTGCGTATAGTAACCTCCTAAAGAAGTGCAACAATCTAAAAATTTAACTTGAGAAGATCTAGCCTAGCACAAAAAGGAGACATATCAACACCCGCGGCTGCAAGGTTGTCTATATCATCACTAAATTGCCTCAAGTCCTCGACTCACAATGAGTATAAAGAAAGATCGTGAAGCCTGAGAACAAGGTTGGCGAGACCATCTAAAGAGAAGGTTTGGACAGAACCCGCCTTAAAAATCAATTGTTCAAAAATCTGATGAAATTGAGCCAAGAGACGTTCAAGACAGTCTTGACTAGAAGAGGATATCTGAAAGCCCCTCCAAGAAACAAGATCTCCACTTTGATTGAAGGAAGCTGTGGCAGAAGCTACTTTAGAGGCCATCATTGAATTTGTCAAGATAAAAGAGGGAGGAGTAGGGGGCTGCCGTGCTGCTGATGAATCCTCGAAGCCTTGGTCATCCGAAAGATAACCCGAAGGATAACCAAGGTCACTATATGGCGAAGTGTCAATATCTGGATTAAGAGTATCAAATAAAGCAAGCGCATCAATAGGCAAAGGCAAATCCTGTATCTTCTCGCTCTGAAAAAAAGATGATAAAGCATAATATATTTGGTAGAAAGAAAGAAAATTCAAGAAGAAAATGATATATTTACCAAAGAAAGATACTCACAATATAGTCAATGGATAAATAGTCGGGAGATGCCACAGAAAGCGGAATGTCGTTCAACCCACCCAAAGTGCTTTTAACAATACCCTCCCGAGAAATCACCAACTCGGCAGAATCTTTCTGGAGAGGATGAACATCAGCAATAATCTCAGAAGGATTCCCCCTCGAGGAAGCAGAAGTCTCATTGGTATCTTCAGGCCTATTATATAGAGAAGTCATAAGAGGGCTTGAGGAAATTGTTGTATCACCCACATCAAGGCTAGAGCTCACATCAGATAAAGTGTCCTTCGCATCAAGACTAACACAAGCATCATGTGGTGAAGATGACTCAACACCGATAAGGATAGGTTGGGGAGGCTCACGACTAGTAGAAGCCATCGCAGTTGTCCTATTTGAAGTACCAGATATAAACTCAAGAGGAACATCATCATCCTCTTCATCAGCATTGATAATCTAAAAATAATGCAAATAATGACATAAGGAATCACGAAAGTAGCTATATGAATAGTAATAGACATAAATGAAAATACTACAAAAACTTTACCAAACTTCTACGGCATTTCTTGACCGGATCCTCGGTTGCCGGCACATTAAGACTAGCATCATCAAGAGGGCGCTTTGCTAATGGCTTTAAGCGAAGCCTAATGACAGGACGACTAACCGGGACCACGGTAGAAGCAATAAGAGGAACCACCTCAGAATCAGTAGTGGTAGATGTTCTCATTTTAGAACGAGTAATTCTCATTTCCTCGACATCAGAGGATCCCTGGGGAGGAGCTGGAGAAGGCATCTGAGATATCTGAGATGAAGCCTGTGATGAGAGACTCCTGGAAGTAGTAGGGGCCTGTGCGGGAAGAGTAGCTGGGTCACTTTGAGAATGAATATCTGTTGACTGAGGAGGAGAAGACCTAGGCATCAAAGCCTCATGCTCAACAAGCTGACTACTGGCTGGCCAAAGTTCTGAGTGGATATTGGTTTTAAGAGAACATAGCAGCCCACCCCATTGGAGAAGTTTTGGAATATAAATTGGCCTAAAACAAATCAGGGTATCATCCTTCCATCTCTTAAGATTAATTTGCCAATAAATATGCTCATCAGAGGTATATCGCCCGCTCCGAGAATCATCTGGTATGACAAAAGGAAGGGATCTATAAGAAGTTTTTGGAGATCTTGGAAAGGCCCATGAAAAAGAGGGGGAGGTAGAGACGAAGTTGAGAAGAGCAACCTCATAATTCCCCTGGTAAGTGTGACTGAAAGGGTGTTCCTGGTTGAATCCGAACTTCCTTATGACCCTGTGTAGACATTCAAAATTTTTGCAGTCCTGGTACTAACCCTGCAGGAGGGCAAAACCTTCAACTCAACCCCGGTCACCAATATCGGGATGTCAACTCAGCCCCGGTCACTAATATCGCGATGTCAACTCAGCCCCGGTCACCAATATCGGGATGTTAACTCAACCCCGGTCTCAATACCGGGACAACCACATCCACGGTCTCAATACCAAGCCATCAGTTCAAACCCGGTCTCAATACTGGGCCATCAACTCAACCCTGATCTCAATACTGGACCGTAACCTCAACCCCGATCTCAATACCGGGCTGTCAACTCAACCCCGACCTCAATACTGGGCCGTCAACTCAATCCCGGTCTCAATATCAGGCTGTCAACTCAACCCCGGTGTCAATACTGGTCCGTCAACTCAACCCCGGTCTCAATACCAGGACATCAGTTCAATCCCGATCTCAATAACAGGCCATCAGTTCAACCCCGGTCTTAATACTGGGCCATCAGTTCAACCCCGGTCTCAATACCGGGCCATCAGTCAACCCTGGTCTCAATACCGGGTCATCAAATCAACCCTGGTCTTAATACCGGGATATAAATTCAGCCCTGTTCACAACCCGGGTGTCGACGCCGAGCGAAAAAAAAAATTCCACCTTCGTGCCCTCCCTTTCGTTGAAAGTGGGGTTTTATTTCTCTTTGGTTGTTTGCCATCGTCTTTTATCCGTGGGACGAGAGAGGAGTGCCCCAATTTCTTAATTTTATTCTTTTCCCTTTCGCTTTTGCTTTGTCTTTGGGGTTCCATTTTAAAGGGTGAATTTCGTAAGAAACTGGTACCGACATATGTGTCGACGATTTTAAAAAGTTTGATTTTATTGATTGGACCGATTGAGACAGAGTCGCCAATTGGTATTTTGGAAATGGATGTACCAACTCATCCGTGTTTTAATAGTTTTTTGCAAGATGGTCCAATGCGTGACTCTTTGATTGTTCTTAAAATTCAAGATTCGTGGAATCCGAGGGCTAGGTTAAGCGGGGGTAAGGTGTTAGGCACCCCCCGACTTCCGTGCAAGCACGGTACCGCATCTTATTAATTTTCTATACAAAAAGTGTGTAGGTGTATATGTGTGTGTTTTTGATTTTGAAAACTTTATTAGTTGGTTTCAAAGTCTTTTTGGTGACTTGAAAGTACTGATGTACCTCTTTTGCACCTAGGTACGAAGGATTTGATTTAATCAAAAGTTCATTTTTAACAAGATATGCAAATTAAAATGAGGTTTTAGAAAGTAAGGTTTTCAAATCCTTTACCCGACTAAGAATCGAGGACTTCGATACTTCCTTTTATTCTTTACGTTAATTACGTGATCTACCCTGAATTGCTTTATTTTATCAAAAGCTCTTTGTGGTTTTTCTTTGAGAAATCATTTTGATGATATACTTGCTAAAGCGTTAAGAAGGTTCGGATCATCATCGGGCATGAAAGCCATCTCGATGAACCGAGCTCCCGAAATTAAAGTTTTCACTATAACGGGATCTTGAACCCGAGCTCTCGAGACTAACCCCTCGAGTTCGTTTTCAAGATCCAAATATTACATGTACATCGATATTTACGTTATTTAAAGCATTTAAAACATAAAAACCGATCCATCGTGGGAATCAAGTCGGATCCATTCGGGGATCTCGACATCGGGATTCCTAGGCTCACATGATTTGAACAAAATAACATATACATAATGTCCACGGCCTCGATACTAAGCGATTTTATCATTTGAAATCACCGTTCGTGCCGATTCGGCCCCCCTTGGGCCTCTAAATATAGATTTAGAGCTATACGGGTTAACTGGGACCTTCCAAAGAAATAAATCCATAGATATACCATAAATCTAAGCCATTATAGCCCCCAGGTTAAAGCTTCATGCTTAATAACCTCTCGGGGACTAGATTAGGTTTAGATCTAGGTATATCTAGCCTCCGAAGTTAATATACAACGTATTAAGCACAATATAACCGATAGAAACATAAAATCTATCAACTATTATACAATATGCTTAAAATACAATAGGTTTAACTATATTCAAACAAAATACTTCATCAATCTATCATTTGAACCAAGTTTACAAAGGAAACGAAGCTAAAAGTGCATTATTTCACCTTGGGGGACGCGTGAACAAGCATTTTTGACTCCCGGGATGAACTAAGAACACTAACATGGCTTCAAGTAGATGCTAGATGGAAGATTTAAGCTTCAAGTTGCTTGGTTTTTGTTCCACCCGAGCTCTTCTCTTTAGAAATGTATTTCTCTCTCTAAATGTCTCTCTTTTTTTCTAAAATGAACTAAGTGGGGGATTATAATATGTCCTGGGTAGCCGCACATATATATGCGGCCAGCAGCATACATGGTTGAGGCTACCCAAGTGGCCCCCCTGGCTCGACTATTGGTCCTTCGATCTCAGTTCGATAGAAGTTGACGTCCGCTGCTTGACCTTTCGAACCGTCTTTGACGAACGCAGCGAGATAAGATCGAGTCTGACTGAATTAGGATTTGAGAAATTAATACTCGTAGCCGAGATATCTCCTCGGTTCAGATATCAGTTCGTAGGCTTATCTTTTGATGGCACGTCGTTTGAGATTTGCTGAGGTGGTTTTCGATGCTCACTGTCTCAGCTGGTCGATCTTCGATCGGGTCGCGATATGTTCGGACTTCATTGGTCCTCTTCATCATTCCCGGGGTTGTCTCTGAGATGACCGGGATCTTTTGCCCTACTTCGGGGTTGTCTCCAAAGTAAAATGATGCGTTTACCCTCTTGTAGGGTTAGTACGACAAAAGCAAAATTTTGAGTGTCTACAGATGCCCCTCTTTGTCGAGTTTATGCAATGTAATGAAATGAACACGACAAAGATTTAATAGACACGGAGAATGCATGACAAGGTATATCTAATGATGCAATGTCATGTATAATCGATGAAATGATGTGTGAGATGTATAAAAGGGTTACTTCCTCGGCTGGGGAAGTTAAGGATTACTTTGTCGAGGTTGAGTCGACCTGCGTTGAATTGTAGTCAACGGATTGCACCATCGGGATCATGTCGATGCCTTCACTGGTTTGTAACCGACGGATTTCATTATCAGGGTTGAGTAGATTCCTTCACTGGGTTGTGGCCAATGGATTACATCATCGGGGATTTGCCGATCTACATAGGGTTGTAGCCAACGGATTACATCATCAGGGATTTGCCGACCTGCGTAGGGTTTTAGCCAACGGATTACATCATCGGGGATTTATCGATCTGCGTAGGGTTGTTGCCAACAGATTACATCATCAGGGATTGGCCGATCTGCGTAGGGTTATTGCCAAAGGATTACATTTATTGGGGATTTGCCGATCTGTATAGGGTTGTAGCCAACAAATTACATCATCGGGGATTTTTTGACCTGCGTAGGGTTGTAGCCAACGGATTACATCATCGGAGATTTGTCAACCTGCATAGGGTTGTAGCCAACGAATTACATCATCAGGGATTTGCCGACCTTTACTGGTTTATAGCCAACGGATTACATCATCGGGGATTTGCCGACCTTCACTGGTTTGTATCCAACTGATTACATCATCGGGGATTTGTCAATCTGCGTAGGGTTGTAGCCAACGGATTATAATCATCAGGATTGAGCTGATTCCTTCATTGGTTTGTAGCTAGCGGATTACATCATCAGGGTTGAGCTGATGCCTTCACTGATTCATTGTCGGTGGATTTCATCGTCGGGGTCGAGCCGACGCCTTCACTGATTCGTTGTCGGTGGATTACATCATTGGGGGTCGAGCCGACGCCTTCACTGATTCGTTGTAGGTGGATTTCATCGTCGGGGGTCGATCCGACACCTTCACTGATTCGTTGTCGGTGGATTTCATCGTCAGGGGTCTAGCCGATGCCTTCACTGATTCGTTGTTGGTGGATTTCATCGTCGGGGGTCGATCCGACGCCTTCACTAATTCGTTGTCGGTGGATTACATCGTCGGGGGTCTAGCTGACCCCTTCACTGATTCGTTGTCGGTGGATTTCATCGTCAGGGGTCGAGCCGACGCCTTCACTGATTTGTTGTCGATGGATTACATTATCGGGGGTCGAGCCGACGCCTTCACTAATTTTTTATCGGTGGATTACATTATCGGGGGTCGAGCCGACTGACTTTCTGGTTTTCCAGAGTTCAACGTCGAGTTGTCTGATCTTCGCCAAACTTCTGCTGTTTTGGAGGATTTTTTATAGGTTTTCGGGGTTTCAAACTGTCCTGGAAAGGCATCATTTTTCCTAATGTGACCATTCTAAACCCAAAAGAACACGTTCTGGACGTCGTGTTACCAAACAGAATGCAGCAGAACCCACTTGTGGTAGCCGCTTATACCCGTGATCGAGCTTATACCCTCGGGAGGCCTCATTTTCACCCATTCCATTATGGTTTCTTGTCTTTTCTCTCTAAAAAACCGAGTTCTTCTTCACGTATACTCGATTCCGGCTTGATTTGGAGCGATCACATTCCTTATTCGAACTACGGGTAACGTCTAGACTTTGTTTTTTCATTTTTTCGTTGGTGAAAACACGTGTTTCCTTTCTCAAAGGCAATATATCTAACATGTATGCATGTATAGATAGATAAATGTGTTTATAATGTAATGCATGCGTACAAATCATCTTATGGATCGTATGAATGCGAGATATTGTCATTTATCAGCTAATCTAGACATACATTGTATATATGTGTTAGAATAACAGTTGAAATTGATGTTTACATGCTTGGTTATGATGATGTACCCTCATAAGGTGATTTAATACATGCTTCGGGCATGTGGATAGTACGTTTTATAAAGAAGACTATGGCAAAAAATTTCATGAGCCAAATGTCTGGATCCCAGATACATTATAGATGTACTAAGATGCAAATAACATACACATTTAATGACACATGTAGGACATGCATGATGTGATGATGAATTTTATGGATTTAATTTGAAATTTGCAAATGGTAAGAATATACCTAACTTGGCTTTGATTCCTACGAACTCATTGTTCAGATATGGACTCTGAAGGACTTAGTCGTTCCACAGGACGGCCGATTTCATCTGGAGTTCGCCGGCGTAAGACCCCATCTGAGGTTCCGGTTCCACGTATTAGCCGACGGGTGCAGCGATTGATCGAGCCAGCTCATTTACCGGCTGGGGATGATCAGCCATTCCCGGACGAGGACATTTCCGAGCCTGAGGTTCCGCCTCCGCTCCCTACTGCACCTAGATTTCTTCCGGGCATTGAGGTAGTGGTTCCAGATTTGCTGGGCACGAATTTGAGCCACCATTCCTCCATTCACTTGCATGCGAATGAGGTATGGGATTGATTTATTTTCTTTTCTCCTTTCTGACATAGACTTCAAAGTCGGCAGGACCGAGACTTGAAAGTCGGCAGTTTTGTTTTCTTGAAGGTATCTCCATGGAAGGGAAAAATTTCTATTCGGCAAGAAAGGAAAATTGAGTCCAAGATTTATAGGACCGTTCGAGATACTGAAGCGAGTGGGCGAAGTGGTATACAAAGTTCCGTTACCACCCGAGTTGGAGCACATCCACAACGTGTTCCACATTTCTGTGTTGCGACTGTACAAGGCCAACTATAAGCACGTGATTTCTTACGAGCTCATTCAAGTGGAGAAGAACTTGGCGTATGAGGAAATTCCTGTCCAAATACTAGATAGGAAAGAGCAAGCCTTGAGAAATAAAATTATATCTTCTGTAAAAATACTGTGGCGTCACCACGATGTCGAGGAGGCAACGTGGGAGTTAGAAGATAGGATGATGAGGGATTATCCCCTTCTATTTGTGTAGCCTTGTAGCAATTCCGGGAAAGGGTTGAATGAACATGGAAAGACTCTTTAATATGTATACGTGCTATGTGGTATCATATGTTGATACGTGGATCCGATTTTGACGGTTAACTTATAGTAATGCTATAACTTGCTAAAATAGAATATGTTTGCTATTTTTGGTAGTCTCACATGATAGTAATGATGTATGAAGATGATTAACTTGAGAAAAGAGGAAAGTTAAGGATAGAAGTTATAATAATATAATACTATATAACTGTGTCCCTAGGTCAAGACTTAGCTTATGTGTTAATCGTATATACGAGATGAGATATAATGTTAAACTATATGACTAATAAATATCATATATACGTAACTATATTACGATAGGATTCGAAAAGTGTTGATTAAATTACGGGGATAAACTACGCTTAAGGCAAGTTTCCTAACTTACACTCTTTTACGGTGCAAGTGTTCTATCCTTGTATATTGCGAGCTAGTTTCTTTACTTACTCGTTTGAATTGAATTAGCATACTTGAACTCTTATTTCATTAAAGCTATTATTCATGTTGAACTTGGTATTGTTCTTGAATATTGTGAAAGTTTCTATGCCATTTGATTCGGCTAGACTTATATTATTGAAAAGCGACCCAAAATCAATTAATTGGTGCGGGATCTTGTATTTGACTGAGAAGAACAACCTTCTTTGAAGGGAAAATATAATTGTCGGAGAACCGACGCGCGCACTTGAGTATAATTGATTGTTATGCATAACGTAAGGTACTTTAGGCTGATCACCTGTTGTACTTGTTTTTGATTTGGGTTATCAGTTTAATACTGCTAATTCTAGTAGAAGTTCATAGTCCTTAGGGACTGCTCAGTATTCAGTTATCTTGAAATCTTGAATTGATTTATTATTGAATCACATTGATATTATTCTGTCCTTCGCGATTGTTGTTGAGAACTGTTGATATTCTTGTTATCCTTGAACTATCAAACCTTGCTATACCCTTTCGAGAATTAAGGATTTTATTACTCACCCTTATTGTATATTACTTGCTGGGCAATTTGTGCTCATTCTTTCTTTCCCTAAAATATTTCAGTTAAGGTAGAGCAGTATGGACCTTCGGGCACAGATAAGGGCAAGGGAAAGGCTACTGAGTAGCTTTAATTATGTAGGACTTATGATTGTAATAAAGAACTTATGATATTATGTACTAGTTAAGGTTATTTATGCTTAAGATATGTCTAAGTTATGTAATCACGGTTTAAGTTATGAGACCTTGGGACGTGAATAAATTATATTATTTAAATATAATCTATTCGGTAATAGTTATGTATTATTCTGCTGTGCGATGCGATATTTAGTCGTATTATTATTATGATGTATTATTGTCAGAACGTGACGAACCGAATTCAAGTGACCAAGTGGTGGTCCCGAATTTGGGGGCGTCACAGGTTGGTATCAGAGCTGTAGTTATAAACCTTAGGAGTGAGTGTCCTTAGATTATAACTTAGGAGAACTTAGAAGTTAGAAAGGGATAGAACTCACATAGAGTTTTCCCTAGTGCGAGACTTAGTGTGTTATAAAATGTAACTTCATTCTATACAATGAACTTATGTTTTATTTAACATTCTAATGGAGTTGCTGTTGTTTATCTTGTGTTTGTGATTGTAGATGGCAGATATGGGAGTACCTAGTAGAGTGGCTGAGGACGAGCCCAGGGATATCCATATAGTGTATGAGGCACCCTTAGAGGCTGTGCCAGTACAGGCTGTTGCACCATCCGAGTCTGATGACGAGGATGAGATAGAGGTGGAGTTTGACCTAGAGGAGGAGCCAATGGAGGATGAGCCAGTAGAGGACCCTGATGAGGCTACTGTAGAGGAGCAGATGTTAGGAGAGTACGAGGAGCATATCTTAGAGTTGGACTACAGAGTCCAGGAGCTGGAGGCTGAGGCCCAAGAGAGAGAGTCGGAGTTCCAGAAACTAAGGGACGAAGACAACCAGAGGAAGTTAGCCATGCAGGAGTTAGAGGTGGAGATTGCTTATCGTAGGGAGACAGGGATCCAAATGGGAAACCTATTCCACAGGTCGGTGGAGAGAATTGTAGATCTGGCAGGGAAGCTAGAAGAGGTCGAGCAGAGGGAGCTAAGTGAGAAGATAGAGAAGGAAGCACTCCGTACTCAGCTAGAGTTGGAGGTGATGGATAGGATACACTTCGAGGAGAAGTGGGAGGCGGCCAATGAGAGAGCTGATGACCTGAAGGATGAGGTCAGATGTAAGAAGAGTAAAATGAACAAGATGGGGTACGTGTTTCGTTCGATATTTGAGAGGGTGATTGATGGTGTGTACCACTACCCGGCAGAGCAGGGACAGACTCTACACACTATGAGTCGAGAGCTGGTAGCTTACATAGCACAGTTAGAGTACAAGAGCGCTGTGGAGCGTGGCATGATGTGATGAGATGTCCTTAGATGGTCTAGTAGTAGTTTAGTAGCATTTATCTTTATGTGTTATACATACTATGTTATAATCCCAATCTTTTGTGTAAGATGTGGGATAATGATGTAAACCCCGTGTAAGCTTTTGTTAGAGGGGTAGTATGGTAGTAGGTTGGTATATTCCCCGTCTTTTGTGATATTAGGGGATATATGTGATGACATTTATAGCAGTATGCTAGGATAATCATGTAATGAAATGAAATGGCATATAAATATAAATGGAGTTTATTCAGAAACGTGTTATAAATTTATTCTTTTTGTTTTAAAAGAAATACTTAGAGATATAACTGAATAATAATAAAATAAAAATTTGTGATGTAGATCATGGCACCAAGACGTAGATTGACTGCACCCGAAGAGTCAGTAAACAACGAGAGGGAACAAGTAGATCCCATCCAAAAGCTAGTTGATCTGTTAGGAGAGGCTCTTAGGGGAAGGAATAATGAACCTGTTTGCCCAAACCCTCAGGCTGTGCCAGTAACAACCTTCAAAGACTTTAGAATTGTAGGACCCCCAGAGTTCGAGGGTACTACCGACCCAATCGTCGCACAAACCTGGATCAAGGAGATAGAGAAGGCTTTCACTATAGCTCGCGTGGGCGAAGATCAGAAGACGGTGTTTGCTACGTACATGATGAGGGGAGAAGCGAACTATTGGTGGGAGGCTAATCAGCAGAGAGCTGGAGAAGGGACAATAACCTGGGATAGGTTTAATATGCTTTTCTTCGAGAATTACTTCCCGAAGAGCATGAAGAATTGAATAGAGGTGAAATTCCTAGAGTTAAAACAATGTGAGATGATGGTGGCGCAATACGCAGCTAAGTTTAACGAACTAGTGCGATTTGCGGATCACCAAGTTGGTGATGAAGAGAGGAATGCTAGAAGATTCGAACAAGGACTGAAGCCTTAGCTATTCAATAAGGTGTCAGTTCTTCAGATCGATTCTTTTGCAACACTGCTGGAAAAGGCTATTATTGCCGAGGGAGGAAGTGAAGCTTTGAGCTTGTATAACAAAGAGAAGAAAAACAAGAATACTGAAGGAGATAACCGTACTGGAGGAAGCAGTAGCGGAGGAAGCAACTTGGGAAAGAGAAAGTGGGAGAATAACAACAACAACAACAACAAAAACAACAATCAATCAGGAAATTTTCGTGGAGGTTTCAAGAAGAAGGCTGAAGGATGCCTGAAGTGTGGGAAGAACCATCAGGGTGAGTGCTGGAAGGGACGCGACACTTGCTACAACTGCGGGCAGGAAGGGCACATCTCGCCCAACTGCCCGAAATCGAAAAAGATACAAGGATGCTTTGCATGTGGCTCGACAGAGCACTGGATTAAGGATTGCCCGAAGAAGGGAAGTTGCAGAGGTAGCAGCCAACAAGGAGGGAACAAACTAATGATTGGCGGACCGGCACAATCCAACTCCCAACCTCCAGAACTTTTAACATCACCGTCCAGGACGCAGTGGCTGCAAAGGACATGGTGTCAGGTATAATCCCAATCAATGATATAAATGCTTATATATTATTTGATTCAGGTGCCACCTGTTCTTTTGTATCTGAAGAATTTGCTAGTAGACTTAATATACCCCGAGAACGTTTAGGAAATCCCTTGAACATAGAAGTTGTGAATGAGGAAGCAATCCCTGTAGAATACGTCTATCGAAATTGTCGCGCAAACATTAGAGAACATAAACTAAAAGTAGACTTGATTCCTATTAGTTTGGGAGAGTTTGACGTAATACTGGGAATGGATTGGTTGTATAACTACGCTGCGATAATTGACTGTCAAAACAAATGTGTGAACCGTCAGACTCCGAGTAAGTCTAAGGTAGTGTTTTATAGTAGCTCATCGCTTAAGCAATCGTGTTGCGTTATGATGATGCAGGCCAAGAAATTGTTAAGAAAAGGATGTGTAGGTTATTTAGCTTACATCGTTGATACTCGAAAAAAGGGAATAGAAATTAAGGATATATCCGTAGTGAATGAATTTCAAGATATATTTTCAGACGATCTGCCTGGTCTTCCGCCAGACAGAGAAATCAAATTCGTAATAGACTTAGCACCGGAAACGGCATCGATTTCGAAAGCTCCATATCGTATGGCGCCAGTAAAAATGAAGGAGTTGATGATACAACTGCAAGAGCTGTTGGATAAGGGTTACATTCGACCGAGTGTGTCTCCTTGGGGAGCACCAGTGTTATTCATTAAGAAAAAGGATGGATCGATGAGGCTCTGTATCGATTATCGAGAATTGAACAGAGTAACGATCAAGAACAGATATCCGTTACCAATGATAGACGACTTATTTGATCAACTAAAGGGAGCAAAGTATTTCTCGAAGATCGACCTACGGACAGGATATCATCAACTGAAAGTGAGGGATGAGGACATACCAAAGACTGCGTTTCGAACCCGTTATGGACACTACGAGTTTTTGGTAATGTTATTTGGATTGACTAATGCTCCGGCAGTATTTATGGACTTGATGAACCGAGTTTTCAAGCCATACTTGGATAAATTCGTGGTAGTTTTTATCGACAACATCTTGATCTACTCAAAGACAGAGGAAGAACACGCCGAAGATCTGAAGATTGTTTTGGAGGCACTAAGGATGGAGAAAATGTATGCGAAATTTTCTAAGTGCAAATTTTGGATGGAGAAGATTCAATGCTTAGGCCACGTGGTGGATAAGAATGAAATCTCAGTAGACCCTACGAAGGTAGAAGCAGTAAGTAATTGGAAACAACCGAGAACACCGACGGAGGTGAGAAGCTTTTTAGGGCTAGCTAGGTACTATTGAAGATTTATCCAAGATTTTTCTAAGATAGCAACCCCGTTGACCAATTTGACAAGGAAGACGGTGAAGTTTGTATGGACCGACAAATGTGAAGAGAGTTTCCAAGAGTTGAAAAAGAGATTGAGCGAAACACCTGTGTTGTCATTACCAGATAATGTGGAAAATTTTGTGGTGTATAGTGATGCATCGCACAAAGGACTTGGTTGTGTGCTAATGCAACACAGCAAGGTCATTGCGCATGACAATTGAAGGATTAAAAAAAATGATACCCTACTCACGACTTAAAGTTAGCGGCAGTAGTTTTTGCGTTAAAGATTTGGAGGCATTATCTATACGGGGAGAAATGTGAGATATACACGGACCACAAAAGTCTGAAATATATCTTCACACAAAAAGAGTTGAATATGCGGCAGAGAAGGTGGTTAGAATTAATCAAAGACTATGACTGCGATATTCTTTATCACCCGGGGAAGGCAAACGTGGTTGCCGACGCTTTGAGCAGGAAAGGAAGGGAAAAATTATTTCATTTGACGACTCAGGAAAAGTTGATAAGAGAGATGGAGAAATTGAAGATAGCGGTAAAAGAACCAGAGAAGTCTGGGGAGAAATTGTTTGTAATGGAAGCTCATCCGACATTATTGGATAGAGTAAAGGAAGCACAGGAGAAAGATGAAGAGTGTGAGAAAATCCAAAAGAGGATCACAGAGAATGAAGAAGAGAAATTTTGAATGGATAAAGACGGTATCTTAAGATTCGAAGGAAGAGTGTGGGTACCAGCGGTAACAGAGTTAAGAGAAGAAATTTTGCACGAGGCACACAATACGACGTATTCCGTTCATCCGGGAGGCACGAAGATGTACCGAGATTTAAGGTAACATTTGTGGTGGCCCAATTTAAAACGGGAAGTTGCAGAGTGCGTTAGTAGATGTTTGACTTGCCAACGCGTTAAAGCAGAACATCAACGACCGAGTGGTTTATTACAACCGTTGGAAATACCGAAATGGAAATGGGAGCATATTGCAATGGACTTCGTGGTAGGACTTCCAGTTACACAGAAAGGTTATGATGTCATTTGGGTTATCGTGGATCGACTTACAAAGACCGCACATTTTCTACCGATCAAGATCCGTTATAGTTTGAATCAGTTAATGAGTCTGTACGTAAAGGAGATTATTTCACGACATGGAGTGCCTGTGTCAATTGTTTCTGATCGAGATCCGCGCTTCACGTCCAATTTTTGGAAGAGTTTGCAAGAAAGAATGGGAACACAGTTGAGGTTGAGTACTGCTTACCATCCTCAGACCGACGGACAGAGTGAGCGAACAATACAAACGCTGGAGGACATGCTTAGAACTTACGTGATGGACTTCAAGGGAAATTGGGACGACCACCTACCCTTAGTAGAATTTGCATATAATAATAGTTACCATGCGAGTATCGGCATGCCACCATACGAAGCTCTTTACGGAAGAAAGTGCAGAACGCCATTATGTTGGGACAAAGTAGGAGAGCGACGAATACTCGGACCAGAGCTAGTACAACAAACTGCAGACGTGGTGACAGTGATAAGAGCCAGACTTGTAGCAGCTCAAGATCGCCAGAAGAAATACGCAGATTTGCATCGGCAGGACCGAGACTTCAAAGTCGGCAGTTTTGTTTTCTTGAAGGTATCTCCATGGAAGGGAAAAATCCGATTCGGCAAGAAAGGAAAATTGAGTCCAAGATTCATAGGACCGTTCGAGATACTGAAGCGAGTGGGAGAAGTGGCATACAAAGTTGCGTTACCACCCGAGTTGGAGCACATCCACAACGTGTTCCACATTTTCGTGTTGCGACCGTACAAGGCCGACTACAAGCACGCGATTTCTTACGAGCCCATTCAAGTGGAGAAGAACTTGGCGTATGAGGAAATTCATGTCCAAATACTAGATAGGAAAGAGCAAGCCTTGAGAAATAAAATTATATCTTCTGTAAAAATACTGTGGCGTAACCACGATGTCGAGGAGGCAACGTGGGAGTTAGAAGATAGGATGATGAGGGATTATCCCCTTCTATTTGTGTAGCCTTGTAGCAATTCCGGGATGGAATTTTTATAAGAGGGGAGGATGTAATACCCGAGAATTTCCTAATATTAATAAATAAATATATTAATGAAAATGAATATTTATTCGTATATAAATGGTTTTTGTGAGTCAACTCAATTATATTAAATTGAATAATTATAATAATTGAGGAAAATGTGGAGTTTATAATAAACTCGTGAAAGCCTTGTGTGGCACAATGATGGGATATTTTAATGGTAATATTAATTGATGATGCGGGGATTATTATTATTGCAAGTAATATAATAATAATAAGCAACGTATTCATAAATATAATAAGATCCATATTCATGTGATATTTAATCGTGTAAGTGATAATCAATTATGGTGAATATTAATAATTTCATTGATCCATGAGAAATGGAATATTAGTGGTGATTAACAACATGTTAATTATTATTACAAGCGATAAAATAATAATAAACCACTTGTTTATAAATATGCTGAGATTTATATTTGTTAATGTGATAATTAATCCTATGATTATTAATTCAGTGTTATTAATAATTAGGAGGAATGGATTAATTAATATTATTAATTAATTGATAAGATGAATAATTTATTTATTTGACATTACGAATAATGAAACAAATAAGTAAGTTATTAATATAATTATAACCTGAAAAACCATCTTGAAAGTAATAATAAGAATGCCCAACTAATCGTTCTAACATTTGATCAATAAAAGGAAGGGGAAAGTGATCTTTTCTAGTTACAGCATTTAACCTCCTATAGTCGATACACACCCTCCAACCTGTTTGCATTCATGTGGGCATTAACTCATTATTGTTATTCTTGACAACCGTAATTTTGGATTTCTTAGGAACGCATAGCACTGGACTTACCCATTGACTGTCAGAGATATGTTAGATGATTCCTGCATCAAGTAATTTTATTACCTCTTTCTTTACTACCTCCATCATCGGTGCGTTCAACCGTCTTTGTGCATCCCTCGTAGGTTTAGCTCCATCTTCAAGTAAAATCCAATGCATGCACATTGCGGGACTAATACCTTGATATCTACTATGGTCCAACCAAACACTATGATATGGTCCCTAAGAACTCTTAACAATTTTTCTTCCTGTACTTTGGTTAGATTACTAGCAATTATCACATGTAAAGTTTCATTAGTCCCTAAATATGCATATTTCAAGTGTGCATGTAATTGTTTCAATTCAAGTGTTGGAGCTTTCTCAACAGATGGTAATAGTTTTGGGTGAGACACATGCAATTGAATTAACTGAACTGCATGCTTATCTATGGGTTTACGCAATGACTGTAGTGCAGCTACAGTTTCCTTCAATTCCTGACTGTGCTCAAGTTCATACTTCCCATCCATGTCCAAACTGCTGGAAATAGCCACCTACAAACTGTCTCTTTGAATTTGTTCAAAAGTTTCCTCCATTAAAGAGTCACACACATCAATTGCAAAAACCTGACAAATATCACTAGGGTACCTCATGGCATCATAGATATTAAACTGGATCTTTTCGCCATCAAACTCTATTGTCAAGGTCCCATTGTGCACATCGATCATAGTTCTCGTTGTTTTTAGGAAGGGCCTTCCTAGCAAGATGTGTGATGGGTTTGGTGATGTATCATCTCCCATATCCACTATGTAAAAATCTGCAGGGAAGATTAGTTCGTTCACCTGCACCAAGACATCTCCAACTACCCCTCGAGGGTAGGTGTTAGTACGATCTGCCAATTAAATAATCACACCAGTATTTTTTAAAGGACCTAGATTTAGAGACTTATAAACAGATAATGGCATAACATTAATTGAAACACCTAAATCTAGCATGGCCTTCTCAAATCTAGTGTTTCCTATCTTACATGGGATCGTGAACATGCTTGGATTTTTACATTTAGGAGGCATTTTTCTTTGAAGAACAGCTGATACATTCTCCCCAACTGTGACTTTTTCATCATTCTCCAATTTACGTTTGTTAGTGCACAATTCTTTTAAAAATTTCGCATTCCGTGGCACTTGTTTTATTGCATCAAGTAATGGGATATTCATTTCTACTTTCCTAAAAGTTTCTAGAATTTCTTTTTCCTATTCATCTTTCTTTGAATTTCTAGAATTTTTGTGAGGAAAGAGAAGTGGAATATCTTTAAGTTGACAAGGAGGGTTAGGATGTACCTTAGATTTTTCTGATTCCTCCTTAGCTTGCTCTTTCTCAAATTCAATTGTAGTTGTGGGTGTATCCATCTGCTTTCCACTCCGTAAGGTTATGGCACTGGCATTCTCCTTAGGATTCACAACAGTTTGCGATGGAAGCTTCCCTGAGCCCTGAAAGTCCAACCGGCCCACAGTAGTTGCCAATTGGCTCATTTGACTCTCCAAACTATGGATAGAAGATTTTGTCTCTTGTTAAAATTGTTGTGTCTGTGTCATAAACGCCTTGAATATGTCCTACAAGGATGTTCTAGGATTGGACGGTGCTGCTGGTCTGGGTTGGTACTGTGGCTGATTTGGCTAAAACGGCTGTTTAGTTGGGTAAAACCCTTGTGCCTGCGGCCTATCATCCCCATAACTCAAATTGGAATGATCCCTCCATCCTAGATTGTAAGTATTGGAAAAAGGGTCATATTTCCTCTGCAACTATGCCTGGTAATTTCCCACTGCATTAGCTTGCAGTGTATTCTCATCCTCTTGTAATGTCGGGCATGCATCTGTAGGGTGCCCCGCCATTAAACATATATGGCAAGCTTGTGCAACCGACAAATTACCTTTTGCTAATTGTTTCACCATGGCAGTTAAGTCAGAAATTTGTTGCTCTATATTAGTCGTGCTTACCTCACTTACCCTTTGTGCTAGATGATCATTCCGTGTTCCATATTGTTGTGCATTGGCTGCCATATTTGCAATCAAGTTCTTTGCAGCCTCTGGTGTTTTATCTACTAATGTTCCTCCACTAGCTGCGTCGATCATACTCCTATCCATCGGTACGAGTCCCTCATAAAAGTATATGATAAGGTGTTGATCGTCAATCTGATGGGGTGGACAGCTGGAGCAAAGCTTTTTGAATCTCTCCCAGTATTCATACAGTGTTTCATCGCTGAATTGTCGGACTCCGCAAATTTCCTTCCTTATGTTGGCTACTCTTGAAGCAAGAAAGTACTTCTCCAAAAATAGCCTTTTCATGTCGTTCCATGATTGTATTGATCCCGAGGGGAGATTATATAACCAATCCTTTGCTAAATTCCCCAGTGAGAATGGGAAAGTTCTCAACTTTATCAGCTCCTCCGTAACATTATGTGGCTTCATGGTTGAGCATACAACATGGAATTCCTTCAAATGATTGTACGAATCTTCACCTGTAAGACCACAAAAAGTAGGCAAAAGGTGAATTAGTCCATATTTTAATTCAAACACAGCATTTAAAGCAGGATATTCAATGCACGAGGGTTGTTGAGTAAGATTAAGAGTTAACAACTCCTTTAAAGTCCTATTATTTGGCACCGCCATCTCCTCGTATGATTCGCTTGAACATTGGTCCGAAAGTAGTGTGAGTGCGATGTTGAGGCCTGGTGATGGAGCTTCTTCGGAATCTGCAAGTGGACCTTGGGTTTTTCGAGCTTCCTTCCTAAGCCTTCGTGCAGTACTCTCTATTTCTGGATCAAATTTCAATTCAAGAGAGTGAGAGGATCGAGGCATAAAAAAAATATAAAACTAAAATGAAAATAATTGAATAAAGTAAAAAAAATAACACTCCCCGGCAACGGTGCCAAAATTTGGTAGCTGTCGTCTAGCACTACAAAATTTACCTTACTTCTATTCCACTAACTCAAGAATTAGTATAGTAATAAGCAAGGATCGATCCCACAGAGAGTATTATGTTTTATATTTATCCAAATATTTCCAATGAATTGGGGGTTTTTAGTTTAAACAGTTTAATTAACGCAAGTGAATTAACAAGAATTATCAATGAGTAAAAAGCTTTAATTATTCAGTTCAGTATCTCCTTTTCACAATTATGGATTAACCAAGTATTTACACTATTTATTTTCCAATGAGATTAATAACCCTAGATAACCGCGATCGCAAATTACCCGAAATTCTCGTTAAGTATAAATCCAATGCGACGATCGCCAACAAAAGATCCTAACTATCATACAACCTAGAACTATCAGTCTAGATTTAATATGATAAAAGCATTAAGAATGAGAATTAGATTATTCCAAGCAATAATTACACAATCAGAAATTATTTAACTTGTCTTCTGAAAACCTTAACAATATTCAAAAGCTTGACCACAATCAAATATCATTAATTGCTACTTAAAATTAGACATACATCGTTTGTTTAATATATATCTTAATCTAGCAGATGATATCAATTTACTAATTTAATTCTGTAAAAAACCAAATTAGTCAATTGAATAACATACATGAAAGTTTATGTAGATCAGTAGAATAAATCTCAATATGAAAGAATAAATAATATAAACTTGATTAAATCATTAATTGATAATAAGGTTCAACATCCCTTCAGAATTGAATAAAAGAACTTAGCCTGACATACTTTGAATCTTCAAAAACTAGGGTTTGATAGCCTCCAAGGATTCCAAGATGAAAGAGAGATAAAAGATTAAAAGATTATTAAAACCTAAAAAAATAACTCATATAAATAGTCTATCAAAATCCTAGTACAATAAGGCAAGTATGCAATCCTTTTCCAGCTCAACTTCATGTTTTAAAATAACAAATCGGATCCAAATCGTCAGCCTGGCGCGCCCCGCGATGATTGTTTATCATCAACTCCCATAAAACATATTTGTGTCACTTTATCATTTGAATTGATCTCTACATCCGATTCTTCATTGCCACTCTAGCTAAAGAAGGCTTTGCCGTTTTTCTTGTCCATATTATCTTGTTTTTATCTTTGAACTTGAAGCAGTCCTTCTTGAAATGTCTTGATCTTCCACACTCAAAACATCCTTCTTCAGATTAATTTTGTTTGGAGTCTCTTTTATTGCCAAATTTTTTATCGCTCGGCTTTGACTGATTCTTTATTTTGAGCAACTCTTTAGGCTTTTAGAGATTAATTATGGCAATCTCTTTATTTGAATCTTCAAACTCTTCATTTTGGCTATTTTCAGTTGGTAAAGCCAAAGTCTTCTATTCGGGAGCTTCATCCTCGTCATCACACCTCTTCAACAAGTTCTAGAAATTCTCCAATTCTCTGAATAAGGTTAGAGTCCCCATTGTGTTGATTGTGGGAGAATCTTGGAGCGTTGTAACTTTTAATATGAACTATTTAGCCATAATTCTGAGAAGTTTTCAATTGATTTCCTTTTTAGAGATCTTCTTGTCCAACATAATTAAAGAATTCATCAAGGTAATAAATCTAGCTTAACCTTTCTTGATAATTTCATCCTTCTCTAATTTGAACATCTCACAATCATGCCTAAGCATGCTCAATTTGACTTTTTAACTTTGGATGTTCTTTCATGGCTCATCATGGGAGTATCCAATATTTCTTTGGCAGTGTTGCATGCGGATACTTTGTATATCTCTTCTTGAACCATTCCACTCAATAGAGTATTCATGTCCCTTGAATCATAAGACACCGTGTAAGTTTCTGTAGAATCTATCTGGCTAAGTTGTTTTGGTGTTCCATCATCGTGCCTTGGAACATACTGGTCCAATCTCCACGACCCACCATTCCCATAGATCCCGCTTGAGATAAATATTTATTCTGGATTTTTCATAAGTTATGGTTCTCATTTCCATTCAATAGTGATGGTCTATTAGTGGACTGCCCTTCTTGTTAAACATGGTGTGCCAAAGGATCTTCCCCTACAGTATGCAAAGACAATGATTAATATAGTCAAGCTCTGATACCAAATGAAATTTATGTAATGCACACCTAGAAAGGGGGTTGAGTAGGTGTGAGTGAGAAAAAGTGACAATTTAAAATTTTCTATTTAAGCGAATCCAATTGTGACACCCCCAATTCAATGTAACTTTAAACCCCAACAATGGTGCATCATGGTACTATTCACTAGGCATAATCATAAAGACAGAAAGATAATTATTAAATTAGTACAAATCATATTAATTTAACTTCCCAGGTTCTATGACCTTTACAAGTTTGGAAGCATCATAATATAATAATTATTACATCATTCTACTTAACAAATATCATTCACAACTTAAACTATTACAACACGTCTTTTATTCGGAAACTTTTCCTTTTCCTTTGTCATTCTTACCCGAACTTTCACCTTGCTCGGGCTTAGCTGAAAACATTTTATATAAAGCAAGAATGAGCTAAATAGCTCAGCAAGTATAGCAGTTGAATAACAATAAAATCAAGATCATGTCTTCATTTCAACAATTGAATAATAGTTGTGAAATTATCTCGAATAAATAGGAATAGTAATATTAAATACCAATTTTTATTTCACATTCTTGAAAATACATTCTGAGCGGCTAATAGAACTTGAACATTTTCTTTTTTTCATAAAAGGTTTAACAGAAATTCATCTGTAATCGTCAGTTTCTAAGTAATTTAGAGGATCATCATATTGTACTTATGTTGTGCACAATCTATTTCTTTTAAACGACTATATGCGTTTACTTTTACACCATGAAGGCCAGTCAAAAATTCGACCAAAAATTTCCCTAATAGTAGGGTTGTTCATCTCAGACTTAAGTCAAAGTCCTTACCAATTTAATTTGGTTTGGATACAATTTAAGAATTTAATAAATTCATTTCATAGCTTAACATGTGTCTAACCGAAACAACAAGGCATCGACATAACTTTATATAAATAGTTCATGAGTTATCGAACTTTAAATTATTAAATCAAATGAAGTGTAAGCATACCGAATAACTTGTGCAATTTATAAAATTTATTGTATAAGTTTTGATTTCACACAATATATAAATACTGCGTAAACTAACATTTTAATATAATCTGAATCGAAGTTGAAAAGCTCGCAAAATAATACATACTGTGGAAAATTAACTCGCAAAAGGGTTCAAAAATACTTGCCTGAAGCGTTCTTTACTAATTACTCTAAACATGTTCTTCAATAATCATACACATTTAATTAACAATAATATGCCAATTAGTCACATAAAAATCCCACATATTGATTTACATTGCATTTTTACTTATTTTTTGTTGTTCGCGTTTAATAATTTAATTAGCGCAAAAATATTCTTTAAAAACGTCTTACGGCGTTGGGGCGTTTGAGAACGCCACAACCCTCTTAATGACTCATTAGGATAGTTCATATCCATTAATATTTATTTTATAATATTTAATATTATTATTATTCTTATTTTTAAGTTGGAAAATATTTTGAACATGGTCAAAAACATCGCATGTCGTTGTGACATGGCACGGCGATTCGCCTGTGGCAAGCCCGACACGTACGGCGTCTCTTGGCATCGCCCAACACGCCCCGACCTATACCACGTCGTTCGGCGTCCCACGACACGCCCCGACGTGCATCACGTCACTTGGCGTTACACGGCGTCGTACAGCGTCAAAAAACCAGCCCACGACACGCTTGTGCCCAAACAAACACCCAGGCAGCCCATCAGTGAGGCCCCAGTGTCGACAGTGAGGCCTCAGCGCCCCACCGCATTCCCCGCGTGCGGCCAGCTCGCCCAGCGCACGCCGGCGTGCACCGCCTGACACCATTTTGACTTTTCTGACCCCTCCTCCTTCTGAACCTCATAACTTGGTCATTATAAGTCAGAATTAGTTCGTTCTCACGTCTTTTCCTTCCTTATAACATCTACAACAAATCCCCCTGGGTGGAATTATTTTCAGGTTCATTTTTAGACCAAAACAGAAGCTCAAACGTGCCTACCCACAACAGTTTACTAGTTTTGGCAGTTTTGACTAGTCTTCTTTCAAAGGGCATAACTCCCACCTCTGGGCTCGGAATGTGGTCATTCTTGTGTCCACGGACTTGTTACTTAACGTAATACACAATCCCCATTACGGGAAAAAAAAATCTAGCAAGTCAATATGAACATAATCCGTCTGAAAGTCAGGGGTCACACTGATTATTTTTAGTTTTGACAGTTTTAACTAGCTTCCTTCCGAAGGGCATAATTTTCACCTCTGAACTCAAAATGATATCAATTTTACGTCTACGGACTCCTTGATTAACGTACTACATAACCCCTAAAATGAAAAAAAAATGCAACAAACCATTTGGAACATAAAACTGCTCAAAGGTCAAGGGTTACACTATTTCCATTTTTAGCTTTTTAACTAGTTTTCCTTAAAAATTCGTCATGGCTTCGTTACAAAAGCTTTTACTTCCATTCTAATTGGGTGATGTTCATGACTCATAAGAGTATAACATGACACCCTAGAACTTAATTTTTACATTTCATAAGCTACCTCAAAAGGCCATCAAAACAGCCCATAACAGTCTGTTAATTGTCCATTCACGTATTCCTTTACGCATAGGTTCTATTTTCATTTTTGGTTCCAATTGTTATGCAATTAATAAATATTTTATCGTATTTCATATATCCTTATCACTCCAAGATCCTTCTATGATCTTCAAATAATCACAACCACTAACAAAACACTTCTATTAAACTTTAAAACCTTTAAAGTAAAATAAATGAAAAGGTTGAGATTAAGGATTACCTTTTCTTGCTCTTCTCTTTCCTTGATCTTGGTTAGGAGTTTGATTTAATCTAGTATTCCTCCTTCTTTCCTCTTCTAGATCCGTCCCTTTTCTCTCTCTATATCCATCTTGTTTTCTTTCTTTTGCTCTTTCTTTTTCTTTCTTTAGACTTAGGAACAAAGATGAAATGGAATAAAATGAAATGTTTTAAGTGTTGGTTGATTAATTGAATCACCTAACACTTAACTCAACCAATATTGGGTTAGGCTATCCTCACCTTAATTAAAACTAGCTAAAGCTAGACAAATGGGTTACCTAAGACATTTTTTGGTTAACATAAAATGAATGGAGGGGACCATGCATTAATTGCTTGCTTTACTTGGATAAAAACTTACTAAAAATAGTAAGTAAGTCACCACTTTGGTCCCCCCAAGCCTCTATGCCCGACCACTCCTCTCTTCCTCTCCCTTTTCCAAGTTCAATTCACCACATGCTTGAAATTTTAATCCAATGACACATGGCTATCATCTTTCTTAGCAAGTGACACCTAGCCATTAAACTTATCTTCACATTTCCAAGTTCATTTAACCTCATGTTTAAATTTTGCCTGCAAGACACATGAAATTATTGCAAGTTTTTGGCTCCAAGTCCAAGCTAAGCCACTTTAAATTCGTAGCCAAGCCACTTTAAATTCTTAGTTAAGCCATATTAATTCTTAGCCAGGCTATTTTAATTCTTAGCCAAGCCATTTTAATTTTTAGCCAAGCTATTTTAATTCTTAGGCTTTAATTGACTTAGTTACTTTCAAACTTATTAATTTCTTCTAATTTCTTTTTTTAGTTAGTTACTCTAACTTTTATATTTAGTCAGAATATTGACTTTCTTCTTTTCAAGTTTTGATTTTGTTAGTTCCCAGAGGCACACAATAGATTTAGAAGGGGGGTTGAATAGATCCTTTTTAATTTAAAAGCTTTTTCCTTTTCTTTAGTCTTTGCTAAGTAATTAGCAAATGACAAATAGAAGAATCATATTAATGCACAGCGGAATAAATTAAGATCCCCTTCAAAAATATCTTGTTAAACATAGTTCTAATGTTAGATTAGTCGTAAACAGTTATAGCAGTTATAGTGCAGAATGTAAATGATATAAAGTAAATGACACAAAGGATTTTAAGTGGTTCAGAGACTAAATGGATAACGCCCCCAAATCCGGGTCCCTTGAACCTCGGACCTAGTGCGTCACGATACTACTATCGTCAAATTATTTATATCTTTTATTCATAACTTAATGAATATACTTTCACTTTATTACCAATTAGAATATAAATTCCTTCCATTTCTAGAATCTATATGTCGATCCCAAAACCTTAATAAGTTTTCAATCTTGGTCATTTTCCATTCTTGCCTTTACATCATATCCAATGTTATACTTAATAAAAATGCGGAATAATTTAAACTTTTCTATATTCTCTTAATAACAACTTTTATTAATTTCATAACTTTGAATCAATTTATTCCATGATTCAAATCGTCGAATTTACATAATAAAACTTTACATCTTGATTTAATATTCTTTATATATCGAATATTACGACTTTACTACTCTACATGAGTTAAACATCATAACAACTGTCATGTACATCATTTAAAACCTAAACATGGTTCAAGATCATAACTTTAGATAAATAAATCAATCTTCTTGTGATACTATTGAACTCTATCAAACAAGTAGCACGTATCTTTAACCGTGAGTCCTTAACCTGCAAAAATGGTTATTTACAAGAGTGAGCTCAATAGCTCAGCAATTCTAACAGTTTTATACATCACGTAGCATATAATATCAAGCTCAGTTCATGCAATCATAATCATTTAAATTTACTACGCATGCTGCTTCTCACATAACAAATATAGATATTAACTTCTTAAAGATATAATCAAAGATCAACTTTCAAATTTCATACATATCTCATATGCATTTCAAATATAAATCAACATCGTCATAGCATAATATAATTTAACCAACAGTTATCAAATTCATATAGCAAATAGGAACTGGAAGACTTGCATGGTTCGTAGTTTATCAACTACAACTTAACTGCTTATAGTTATCTACACTTCATGTATTCCTACACAATTATACAATTATGGATTCATACCCATCAGTCATACATATTCATACGCTCTTAATATAAGAACAAATTGTATATCGTCTTCTAACTTGGTTGCTAAACATTCATTTCATTCCTTCAATATATCATTAGGATAGCTATGTTGCTAGCCCATTTCACTTTCATGTTTATCTAAACACTCTTGTTCCATATCTTGTAGTCTTTAAGGAAAAATATATAAACATGCTCTAAGGTCAGAAAATTAACAAACTATTCTGACCAACTCTGCAGCACGGCGCGACCGCGCTAAACATAAGCTTGGGAGTGATGCGGCCGCGCTACTTCTTAGCAGAACCAGAACTGAGATTTCATATATTCAGTTTAGTCCTAGCATACCATGAATTCTGATACATACTATAAACAAATATCAAGTAGGTTTTGGTCTTTTTTCAAATTTATATTCAACTATTTAGTTTTATTTTTGAATCACATAGTTCCATATTGGATTATTTCAATCGACAAAGCTTAATGACTTCATTTAACAAAGGGTCAATGATATAAGCCTTTAAACCATATATTGCTACCGATAAACCTTTAATACGTATGCTCATCAAAATTAGTTTCTATAACTTAGTTTTTCCTTTAAAACACCTACTAAACCGAGCTAGACTATCTTTTATATGCAATGTATATTGAAAACACAATCCTAACCCATTCGTGCATATAACTAGGCCACATACACATGTTTGCAAAGCCAGAACTTGAAAGACACAAAGTTCGTCAAGTTTCATTTTCAAAACTTCAAGTTTTCTTTAGAAAATCATTAATACCAAACTAGCACCACTTGTTATATACAAGGTAACCTTAGACCACATGCTAGGTTCATTTACATACATATTTAAGTTATCTACACATGCTCACAAGGTCAGAATACAAGTAAGTTTATTTTCAACAAAGTTTGTTTTTCCAAACTTATAAGTTTTCTTTAAAACTCAAACTAGAACAATTCAAAGTGAGTGACTTCAAATAAAGCAACCTCTGTCTGTATGTCAATGTCATTTATAACCATAATTAAGTCATACTAGTAAGCTCAACGTATCATCAAATATCAAAAATGAGATTTCTATTCTGGTAGACAGCGCGGCCGTGCTGGGTTTGTACTGAGGGATGGCGCGGCCGCGCCACTCTGATACAAGCCTAGACAGCCTCTGCTTCTGCAGAATTCAAACCCAACACATAACCATTTGATTTAGCATGCTCTGAACAACTATCACAATTCCATATAACTCATATAACACAATGGTATCCATTACTAACCCAATTACCAATAATTCAAGAAATTTCTAAGAATTTAGCAAACTAGAAATTAATAACATATATAAGAACATTACCTCCTTTGAAGCATGAAATTGCTAAATTCCTTTCTAAACAGATTGCTCACTTAATACTCATTAACACACTCTCTATATGAAACTTATCAAGAATTCAAGCAACTAGAATTGTGAAGGGGAAGCTTCCAATTTATAGAGAGGCTATTGCCCAATTAGTGGTTCTTGCCTTAGAATTAACCAAAGGGAAGAACGAGAAGACATTGGACAAGAGGGGTTTGGTGGAGAGACACTATTGAACCCACTCCCCCTTCATCATTTCCATAGCCATCATCTCCATCCTAGCCTTTCATGATTTCACTGAGTTTTGAGTATGAAGAGATAGGCTAGGCCAATGGCCTAGTCACGTGAGGAAGGAAATCAGACTCTCAAAAGGGACAACCCCTTTTTAAAACTCAGCATTTATAAAAATGATGCTAGCATACTTAGATTTACTTCCTTATTGAACTTACAAGCTTAAATTTAATAACTTAATGTTATTATCATTTGATAAGTTAGGGGTACATATACCCGTAATCATATATTCTATGTACATTGAGTTAGTCCAAATAATATTTTAATTGGGCTAAATATAATTTAGTTGGATATTCTCAACCCATTATCCCTATAACACTTATTAATTTAATCACACATAAATACTCAAATGATTAATTAATATAAATCATTTAATCATTTACCATAAATTTTCTTTTAATACTTCTAGTTAAATCTCCCGTTGATTTTAACTTTATTATTCATGTCACACAAGACATAATTATGTAAGCTTAGTAAATTACATAACTCAAGCTTACTCTCACAACATAACCTTATATAATAATTATTCTTAATATCTTATATTTTATATACGAAGCAATTTTATTGCATTAATAATTGTGCTCTTACAACACATGTATTTGCACATAATTAGCTAAACTAATACTAATAAATAGTCCATCACATTACTTTATCATTTCCTTACTAATTTAATTAAACGATTCCTTAGTCCATCAATCTGCCACACTAGGCATATACCACAAGCTTAAATTAAGCTCATTATCACTTCCACCACATTACTTAATCATCTCGTGTTCAATTTACATTGAACCATTATATTTCTATATTCACATAAATACATATATCGTGAACGGAAATATTCAAACATTTTTATTTATAAAATCTACGGGTAATATAGTAACTTAAGTTATGTAGTGAAATAAAATAACTTAGCTTTCTTTATAATTTAACCTCCTTGGAAATGCATAAGATATAATTACTACTATCTAAACTATGTATTCCACCATGAAAGCATACATAACTTATTTTTATTACATTTTTTCCAAATAGAGGCATTAATTATAATAAAATAATTTACTCATTTTCTCAAGATATTATCTTTAATATAATACCTACGTCTCATTAAAATAATTACATGTAAGGCACATGTACACATATCACATATAGAAAATAGGTAATAAATTTATTTTCTCTCATTATAAATTATTTATATCAATTTATTTACATATAGCAAATATATTTTAATATATATACCATATTACTCAATCATTCATATTACTTTTTACAAAGCTACACGTATAAGGAAAAATCATTATTTAAATTAATATTCTCCTTTTATTAAAATAATTCAATGTTAAAATTTATTTTAATATCCTTTATTTAAAATATACAATAATTATTTCTCTTTCCTTTCTATATATTGTCCCCAAACAATATCTTCAATCATCATATCTTAGCCATATGTCAATTTAATTTATAAATCTATAACCAATATTTATCTAAAGATATATTAGTTTTCTTCTCTCCTCAACAACGTATATATTTTATTAACGTCGTTCCGAACATTAAACTCTTACATTTATTACCATGTTAAGTAATATATAAAAATAATACTAAATTTAATTACATACTCATTTCATTTTTCTTATTCAAAACACATATATTAATTCACCATTTACTTAAGTGAACTAACCCCTTTACTATATCACTACTTTCAATTAAGGTTTTATTATTCAAATTATATTATTCCATAATATAACTTTCAACTTAATTTAAATTAACCAATATTTATTCTGGTTAGTTAATTCTCATAACAAATTCATGATTTGTTATCTCAATCCATTTATGGACAGTTTGAGTAATAATTATGACCCATATTACAACATATTAGTCACTAGTATACATACCCAAGAAAAATGGTGATTATTCATTAAAGATATTTAATGTCACCAACTGACTATGCTAAAATAATTTTATAAATTATTTATTATCGATAGATAAATTTTATCCATCTCCTTTACTTTAACTAATTTACCTCTACAATTTATAACAAATATATCATAATAATATATTTATTAAACAGAAAAATCACATATTGCATAGTTCATATTATCTTATGCAACACAATACCAAATACTTCATAACGCATATATATTCTTATTTGAACCCAACACATGTCTTAAGAATTTTATTTACTAAATTCTTATTTTAATAATTTTTGAAAATTCGGGTTCTCATAAAATGCTTCTATTCCACTCTTCTACTTCAACAAGCAGTGATTCCACTAAGGAAAGGGTAACTTTGAATCACTAATATTCCTTTAAGTTTAGCCTTGGAACTCTAGTTCACTAAGAACTCTTCAAGCCCAGCAGACTTGGAAACTGTAGACTACGCCCAGCAGACTTAGAATCTCTTGTACCCTCCGGTACTCAGCAAGCCCAGCAGACTTGACTTTGATTTAGTCACGAAGACAAGGACCCCTCAGGCCCTGGTTGTTTGTTTGTTTGTTGTTGGTGTTGAGCTGCTAAGATGACATTCAGCTTGTTCATCTTCTGGTACTTAGCAGCTTCTTGTGATCTTCTGGCATTCAGCATTGAGACTTGATCACGACTGATGGAATGCTTAGATGTTCATTAAGCTTGACATCTTTGAGTACTTAGTAGTTTGATTCATCTCCTTAGTGCAGCTGATCTTTGTTGTTGATGCTTGACTCCATCTGATTTTAGTATATCACACTATCACCACAGAGGAACTGCTAAGTCTTGCATATCGGGTAGACTTCTTCTAGTACTTAGCAGCCTTTGAACACTGGTTGTCTTGTGTGTAGATTCTGCTCTGCATCTGCTTCTCTTCAGCTCAGGTTGTTCATTGTCAAATGTAGAGTGGCTCTGAAGGTCTGCTTCTGATCTGTCACTCTAATTCTTGTCTTCTTGGCCTTCTGGCTCTCAGCTCAGATGTCATTCTGTTTGGCATTCTCTTTCGTGTTGAGTGAAGCCTTTAGCAGTTAAAGACCCTCATCAGATGTGCTTCACTCCTTCTATGGTAGTCTTACTTCCACTGAGATATTTTCTCTGTTAAGTTCAATAGCACTCACTCAGAGTTAACAACTCTTCACCTTTGAAGCTTCAGTTGTTATATACCCATCCATCAGCTTCCCGTTGGAATATAGCCGTTGGGAGCTATTTGAAATGCTTCGAGGATTCTGAGTTCTTTGATGTAGACTTGTTGAGTTGACGTGACAGCTCTTTGTGACTTTTTTGACACAGCAGTTTACTGTTTCACCTAACACCTCTGAGATGTCATTTTCAGAAGTCAAGTTGGTAGTCACCTTTATTTCTCTTTTTTGTTTCCTCGATTCAGACCAAGGATGTTGGTGACTGCATCGGTACTCTCAATCAGCAACGTTCGATTGTCAGTCTTCATATTGAGACATTGTTGAGTCTCAATAATTAGATGAATGAACTCCACGATTCTGATGCTGACGTTCATGTGCTTGGTCGTAGTTTGTCTGTGGAAGTTACAAGTAGACCGACTTTGACAACACTACGATTCTGAGAGTGCTCTTTAGACTTGACGATGTAGAACCATCTTGCACTGGGCTCTTGCAGTGCTCTACGATTCTGCTTGCCTTGACTCGCTTCAGGAACTAATAACTTGGCTGAATGCTCTGGCCCTTTTGGTTTACATGACCCTTCTGATTAGTCATGCTCAGCTTCCTCAATCTTTCTGCTCTGTGATCTCCTGGTCACTCTTCATGGTGAGGCTGAGCATAGACAGTCATTTCCATCTGTCCTCTGTAGGTTGGCCATTATCTCTATAGATGCTTTATCAGTCTCTGCTGCTAGTAGGCAAACACCACAATCGTTGTAGTCACCACTACGATCGTTGTCTTCTCTTTGACAGACACTACAATCGTTGTCTTCTGATGAGCGCTTGTAGAAGACTTCTCCTGAATGGCTCTTCACTTCTCAATTAGCCTTGCTGATAGAGTTGGTGCTTCGATCTTCTGTTTGCTTGCAGGCCATTCAGAGAATGATTTCTAATACTCTTCAAGTAGACTGCATTCTGAAACTTGACTACTCTTACCAGAGACTAAGATCTTTGTGTACACTTCAGGAGTGCTCATCTGTTGAGAATCGTGGAGTACTCTATAATTCTTCCTTGGCATTTGTGAGCACTTGACTGACTACGATTTTGCTCTGGTTCTGCAGACTACGATTCTGCTCTGGTTCTGCAGACTACGATTCGGCTCTGGTTCTGCAGACTACGATTCGGCTCTGGTTTTGCAGACTACAATTCTGCTCTGGTTCTGCAGACTACGATTCTGCCCATAGGCAATCTGTAGACTCTACGACTCCGAGTGTAGTCTGCGACTCTGAGAGTAGTTCATATGACAGACTACGATTTCAGCCTTGACATCTGCAATCTCTTGACTGACTTGCCCGACTACTATTTCTACCTCGGTTACGATCTGCAGACCACGACTTTGAGTGAAGCCTACGATTCTTGACTTGGCTCGGCAGGCGCTCGGCATGCTGTCTCCATGATCTCGAGAGTGGCCTTCTTCACAGACTACGACTTTGAGATTGGCTATCTTTACAGACTACGATTCTGCCTTGATAGACTACGATTCTGCCTTGATTCTCTTGGCAGACTGTGATGGCTGGTGCAGTGCTCCACAATCAGACTAGCCTATCTATTACATTTTATAAGATCAACTTAACAAGCTTGATTTCTATTCATAGTCCTTGTACACAGTAATCTTTTGAAGGACTTCACAAAGCTTTTCATTAATGTAGGATCAACCTAATACATTTGATCTTTTCAGTCTAAGTCTTTGTACATATTGTCTATCATCTATTAAGGACTTTACAGTTTTCATCAATGCAGACATATTTGCATATTCTTTCATTAAGTTTATAATCAAATCTTATATAAAGAGAAATAACATTCTCATGCATATTCCTACCAGATTTCACTTTCCGTCCCCATTTCCCGAACAAACAATATGCCAAAGTTCAAAAATATGAAAACGTGTTTTTAGCGTGAATAGTGATTTTTCGTCTTTTCTGATAAAAATATTTTTATTGGAGATTTCGTCTCTTTTTTCCAAACAAACGTTATGCCGTAATTTGAAAAGTTCAAAAAATGAAAAAGCTTTTTATGTGTTTTATGAATAGTGATTTAACGTTTTTCTTGAGAAAAAAAATTATTTCATCGAAAAATTCTAACGCACATTCCTAATCACGTAACACGAAATCTAGGTCAAAAAATCAACGTTCAATCACATAAAATACAAATATTTTCATACAAATATTTATTTTATTTAATAAATATTAATAACCCTTATTACAAGGATGTTACATTCTCGATCATTACACCAATCGTCTAGATAGATGTTGAATACAACAGACTACTTTCTGTTATAAACTTGTTCTAACTTGAATTTACTGTCTTTTTGTATTTTTGATAATAAGTGATATTAAACTAAAACTTAAGCAACAATTAAATGCACCCTCCACTAGTTTTTCCAGCAAAATCTTCACCGAAAGTTTCATGACATCATTAAGTTAGGGGTAATGTAGTCTAATCACATAAATTTTTTACGGTTATTTTAATACCACACACGTGGGATTAAAAATGTGTCATAGCAAACCCTAATTCCCAAAGTAGTCGCTATTGATCTTCAATGTGGCATGAAATTCTTAAGCTAAGTCGCGATTAATCTTCCTTCCTTCTTCATCATCTACTGAAAATCAATTTCCACAAGGAGGATGAGTCGATCTTATTAATTTCTTAGAGATAGAGTTGATAATGATGCATATGGACTAATGGAGGGCCCTAATTATGGTAAGTTTGATAATTTGACAACATTAATCTCTTTATTTTGATTGTTAAGGAGCTTGAAGTAAGCAAATATGAGTTTTTCCTTATGTATCTCTTGTTTTGTGTGTTAAATGGAATGTGAATTTTCTTTGTTGGTACTTTTTATTAACTAGGAATATGGTGATCCTATTTTTTTATAATGTGTGTGGTTGTGTTTATTATATTTCCATATGCAGTGAATACTGAGTGTTTCACAATTAAATACTTCCATGGTGGGCAATTTGTAAAAGAATCATGCAAGTCTAACCTATGTGGGAGGTCAAATTGATTATTATGATGTGTCATCCAAATTTCATGTATCTGATAGAATTTGTGCAATGGCAACATCATTTGGATATGTTGGTGGTATTTTTGAGTTTAAGTACAAGATACCTAGGACTGGCATGGAAAATGGGTTATTTACATTAGATACAGATGACGACGTGATGATAATGTGTGCATTTATTCCTAAAAATAGGATAATGGAAGTTTACTTACTGCATACATCAGTTGTTGACCCCCTTATACCGAATTTAGTAGATGAAGCAAAGGAAAAATTTCTAATATGTGAACTAAGGCCCCAAACTAAAACTATGAAAAAATAGGATGAAGAGGTGCATTGTGAAAGTGATAATGGGTGGCATTGTGTAAGAGAGAATGATGAAGGGCATTGTGAAACAGAGGATGAGGCTGCTGAAGAGTTTCATTGTGAAAGAAAAGATGAGGCTGCTGAAGAGGTGCATTTTAATAGAGATGAAAAGATGCAGTGTCAAACATAGGATGAAGTGCATTTTGAGAGAGAGGGAGAGGGGCATTGTGAAATAGAAGATGCGGAATCAAGTGATGAAGACCTTACTTTTACCTTGCCACATTATTCAGATAGTTCATATGAGGAATCAAGTGATGATGATGTGATATTTTTTGAAAATGTAGATGAACATGAGGACATTAGAAATTAATATGGGGCTATGGATGATGGTGCAGAGGATGAGGTCTTAGGTGAGTTTCTATAAAAATAGAAGAGGCTAAAAAGATGTAGGAAAGGGGAGAGCTCAATGATAGGAGAAGATCTAGAAGTTGATTCTTTATCTGTAGAACTTGTGATAGGTGCAAAATATTATATGTTTTTTGTTCCTTTATGTTTAGTTTTATTATATGTTTTTTTTTATATGAGCTGATTAAGGTATTTGTTAATTTCAAGAAGAATTAGAGATGAATTAGCAGATATAGAATATAATACTTAGTTTTCATCTATTTTGCAGGAGTATTCTACGATCATAGTGTTAGAACTGGCATAGAGTTACTCGACGATTGTGATGTCACTCTACGATCGGGTTATGGACACTCTACGTTTGTCTGGCTTGGCAGTCTACGATTATAGTGAAGTTACTCTACGAACTAGTACTCTACGATTTTCTTGGCTGAGAAATTGATGTAGGACAATTAGCTTTGGAGTTTAAAGAAGAGTTGGATAGAAAATTGGGTAAAAGAGTTGGTTCGAAGAAAAGGGCATAACTTGTAGCTCAGTTTTTCGTTTGCCTATAATAATATGTTTTCGAAAATAGATTTCGTGCTCCATACCTTCGTAATTAGGGTTCCTCGATTGAGGTCATTTTCATCCTCAAATTCGTGGTTTTAGGCAAGCTGTCAGCAGAAGGAGATTAACTCTACGACTAACTATTTCACTCTACGATTTATCACTCTACGATCTATGATTCTACGTTTGTTGCTCAAGAGATTTAACTCTACGTTCGTGGAAAAACTTATAAAAATGGATTTGGGTCAGATCTGAGGTGCTGGAGCATAGGAGTTCAATCTGTAATAGGATTTTGAATTGGAGTTATGATCTGATATGGAAGTTACAGCTGGTTATGGACGTAGAGTCTGCTATGGAAACTAAGTTAGAGTTTAATATGGAAACTGTGTGTGCTGAGATTTCAAAAGTTGAAATGGAAACGAATTCTTCTAGGGCTTCAGAGGATTTTACTTATAAATACATGTACCTATTTACAGAGAATTATACATAAACATCAGATCACATTATTATTCTTACACAGTTTTATTATTGTAGCATGTTAGGCTAGGGTTTTTCTTATTCAGTTCTAAGGGATGTTGAACCTTTATTACAATTAATAATTTAATTGAGTTACATTATTTATTCTTTCTTATATGAAATTTATTCTTGATAATCTGTTTTAACTGTTGAATGTTATTTGGTTTAACTAATTTGATTTCGATTGGATTGAATTAATCAACTACTATCATCTGCTAGATTAAGGTATAGTATTAAGTAAATGATATTATATCTAATCATAGGCAGCAATTAGTGAGACATGATTATGGTCAAGCTTTTAAGTATGACCATAGCTATCATAAGGCAAGTTAAATAATCTACGATTGTGTGATTGTTGCTTAGAATAATCTAATTCCTTGATTCTTAATGTTGTTGTTATATTAAATCTAGAGTGATAGTTCTGAATTGTATAAAAGTTAGGATCTAGTGCGCGATTGTTGCATTAGATTTACAACCAAAGGGGGATTTCGGGTAACATATATTGTTGTTATCTAAAGTTATTAGTTTCATTGAATGAAGGAATAGTGTAATACTTCATTATTATGTTGTTGTGAAAAGGGTGATACTGAACTGAAGAACTGAAACTTTTAATTCATTGGTTATTTCTATTATTATTCTATTTCTCTTAGTTAGTTAATCCAAGCTTCAAAACCCCCTCTTTATTAATTGTTGATTTATTTAAGTTAGAAACATTAGAATAGATTTAAAACAATATCATTCTTTGTGGGATGTTGTACTAAGTTGAGTTTTAATTTCGTAGAGTGAAGTAAGGTTTAATTTAGGAGTGCTAAACGACAACTTCCCACCTTAATAATTCAAAAGATGGACGCATTGTATGATCAGAAGATGATGATGATGAGAGAAGCAAACAACCTCAATTTAATGCACAAGTAGTAGTAGTAGTAGGAGTTGTGCCCACCTCCACGAATCATAATAGCTCGGAATCATGCTTCGAATAGCATGGATGATCCAGATTTTACAATAGGAATGACCTTTAGTAGTGGGGCTGAACGAACTCAGAATTGCACTGAGGTCTTATGTTGTGAAACATGGGAAAAAATTACCTTTAAAAAGAACATGTCCAACAAGATACAATTTATGTGTGAGCCCCATTACAAATTTTACCTATTTACAGCAAAGTTACAAAGAGGGTATACCTTCAATATTACAAAAGGATTACACATGTAGCAGGGAGTGGAATGTTGGACCTGCTATAACTTCAGCTTGGTTAACTCGCAAGTATGAGGTTGACTTTAGACTCGATCCAAAATGGAATGTGGATGCATTTCATGCTAAAGTTGTGAATGACTTGAAAATTGAAGTAAAAGGAAGTCTAGTATATAGACCAAATGTAAATGTTTTGAAGATGATTGAAGGGCATAATGGAGATCAATTTGATAGGCTTTTGGACTATGGTGTAGAGTTCCAAAAGAAGATGCATGTCTTAGGATAAGGACAAATCCTATCTTGCGTGTGAACTTTGGTAGATTATAAAGAGTATCATCCACATAGACCTCTATTTCTTTGTGCATCATGTCATGAAACAAGGCCATCATGGGTCGTTGATACGTGGCTCCGGCATTGATGAGGCCAAAGGATAGCCGCCTGTAGCAGAAGGTTCCTCAAGGAGTGATGAAAGCTGTTTTCTTCCGGTCTTCTTCAACAACCATGATTTGATGGTAACCAGCAAAGAAATCTACGAAGGAATACATGTTGTACTGCGCCGTATTGTCGATCAAGATGTGGATGAAAGGTATCGAAAAATTGTCCTTGAGCCAGGCTTTGTTCAAATCCCGGTAATCCACACATACTTGTACCTTCCCTCCGGGCTTAGGTACGAGGACTATGTTTGAAAGCCACTCTGGGTAGGTTGATACCATGATAATCCCGGCTTTGAATTGTTTAACGACTTCTTCTTTAACTTTTAGACTCCATTCAGGTTTCAATCACCTGAGCTTTTGTTTGACTGGCTTGAACCTGTCCTTGATGGGCATTCGATGGATGACAATGTCAGTAGAGAGGCCAATCATGCCTTCATGTGACCATGCAAACACATCCTGGAACTGTGTTGAGAGTTCGATCAGGTCGACTTTTTGGTTTGGTGTGAGGTCTAAACCTATCTAGATTTCTTTGATGTTTTCAGAGGTTCCTATGTTGATAGTGGAGGTTTGTTCGAGGTTTGGTTTGGGTTTGTCTTCGACCCATTCTTTGATCTCCTCGGGCACCTTATGATAGTAGTGTTCATACAAGCCAATCATGTATGATAATAAAGCACATACTTTGTAAATAATCTTATTTATTTATTAATAAAATATTCATTTAAGGCATATAATTATCTACATGGTGCTGTTTTTATAATATATAAATAACCCATAGTTTTAAGCAATGCTTTTAGAATCATGATGAGATCATGATAATGAGATCTAAATTCTTAGAAAGCTTAAAAACTAAAATAGTTCCCAATTGTGGGATTACTAAAATGGGGATTAGTAAATCCGGATAGATTGGTACATATGTTGCTTGCTCATTGGATGAAGATGACTGATCTCATGGTCATTTGTGTGGAGACACTAAAGCAAGTATGTAGGTGTTTATTGGAGGATAAGTTCACTGAACGTGACTCGCTATGGAATACCTAATGGAGTTTTACTCGCCTGTCAATAGGAATTCCTAATGTGATAGTAGTACAAGTGATCCTTGGACTTGAGATCATCATAGTATCTTGTATGTAACAAATTATACTTTGACTAATTCCTTAAGGCCTTTTAAGGCATATATAGGGTATGCTTGGGTATAATGAGTTACATATGGAGATAATGAATGATCAATAAAAAATCTACCACCTCTAGTAAAAGAGGAGATATGTCCTATGTGATTCGTTAAATGACAACCCAGGAATCCTAGGCCAAGGTAGAATGAAATTAAAAAGAGGTTTCTAATTTGCATTATTTGGAGTTGTGCATTTTCTAATCGAAATACATATGATTAAATAAATTAAGACTTGACAGTAAATCCATGTCTTATATTTAATTGGGACATTGTATGGTGGAAGGATTTAATTGTACGGTAACTATTAACTCACAGGTTCTTTTATGATTAATGTTGAAATCTATATTATCTGAAAAGTCGTTGATCGCTAGGGAGGCTTATCCCTATTATAGAATAAATGTTATTTATTTAAATAGATTATTAGTTTAATTTATTTATTTAAATAAGATTAGAATTGTTCTAATTGATTTATTCATAACCGGTTTAACATGGAGAACCTAAAGGGTCACACCATAAAAGGAAGAAGAATTATTTAAGAAGAAAATGGCATGATAGTAATAATGCATTAAGTATAATTAATTTAATCTATGGTGATAGAATAAATTAAATAGCTTTATGTTTATTATTTAATATTTTAGAAATATTAAATATAAATTAATAAGAGGAGTCTTATTAATATTATTATTATTATTATTATTATTATTTTAATTCTAAAGGAGTTTAGGAATTAATATAATATCAGTACTCTCTCTCAATCCTAATAAAGATTAGGATATAAATTAATTAAAAGTATTTAATTAATTAAATAAAACCCTATTCTAATTGGATTAGGAGGGTTAACCTAATATCTATATAAGAGCGTCTTATATCAGAAATAAGGTACGTGAATTTTTCCAAGAGTTGGGAGTACACATATTCTATAGAGATAGAAACAAGGGTTAAGCCAATAACCCATCTTCTTGAGTTCTTCATCTTCCTTGGTGGATCACCGTTAGAGGCCAAACATTTGGGTGGCTGACATTGATCAAGGGAAGGAGCCACTACAGAGGAATCAAAGGAATCAAAGGAGTAGAACTTGTACCTGAGGAAGCTTGGATCTTCAAAGGTATAATTCTATTTTTCTCCTTCTATATTCACTGATAATTGATGCACAAGAATGATCATGGTTATGGGTTTGTATAAATTTTTGAAAACCTAGTTTTTGCGCTTCCGCCCTATTTATGTGATTTGATTGCATGATTGAGTTACGTACAAACCCAACAGTGGTATCAAAGCCAATCTTGTGCTAATTATCAGTCTATGTGATTCCATACATGTATGATATGCGATTGGATCGAGTTCTGGGCAACAAAAAATTTACAGATTCTGCAAAGCTGCGCAGCTGCGCCGGTACAAGGCAATATTGCTGCGCAGCTGCGCCAGTTACTATTCCTGATTTTCATGCTGCGCGGCTGCGCCGGTTCCCTTTACATTCTTGGCGCAACTGCGCCACTGGACAGGAACTGAATTTTTTTTTTTGTTTTATTTAATTAAATGAATGGTTTATTTAATTAATAAAGGTTTAAAATAAAGATGTTTATTTTATATGAAATGAGATTTCAGAATTGCTAAAATTAAAGAGTTTAATTTGGAATTGTTTTTGAATGAAATAAAGGAGTTTATTTTTTCAAAAACAAAGTTTAGCAAACTTTTGCCCATTAACTTATATTAATACATATATGGAATGAATTTATTTTTATGAGATGAATAAGTTTTATTGATATGTATGATGATATGTATGGTAATAAAAGGGATTGATTATGGACTATGACCAATGTGGTTGGATTTTATTTTGGTTGAATGCTTGAATGGATGAGTTTTATAAAATGGGGTCTGCGTACCTCGTCTTCTCTAGTTTTATTCTCGATGTAAATTCTATCTCCTTTCTATGTACTTCCCCTTGACTGCTGATCAAGGTTTCTATTTAATTTTAAATAGTTAATGTAATAGAGATAGTTAGAATTATTTTGAAGAAATTGGAGACCAAGGAGCAAGGAACGCATGAAGACTCGTTTGTATGGAGCCCGGGTTTAAATGTAATAGTTACATTTAAAATTTAAATTCTTGCACTCCTAGGTTTGACCTTTTGGTTCACTTGGTGGCTCTAGTGAACCAAACTAGAATAAAAGTTCATAATCAATCCGGGTAGAATATAGTATTCTATATTACATGCTAAATATTATAAATATTATATTTTATGCAAACATGCTTCGCATGTTTAATAAAATAACGCGTATTTTATATATATATATGTGCATGCGCGCTTAACAAGATGAGACAAATAATAACAAATTCCTCAAAGAAATAATATTAAGTCTGAAGCGTTCAAATGATATTTGGAATATCGAACGTCGCCTTCTAGCATGATTAATTAATAGAGTATTAAATATTTAATATGAGTTTGTTGTGCTATCCACAAGGCGAGTATTGAATATTTAAGATGTTAATTAATCACATTTGATGCTTATCAATAAAATTGAACGATCTAGTCTTGTTGTGCTATCCACAAGGACGAATTTTTTTTTTTTGAATTTATGGAAGTGCTAGGCTTGACTTAACTTAAATCATTTTAGTTCGGATGTGTACACACATGACCATTATGATTTAAGAGGCAAAATAAAAGGAGTTACATGGTGATGTAATTAACAAGAGTTGTCTACCTATTTATTTGTATATTGCTTGTTGTGCTATCCACAAGGTTATATACATTTGAAATGGGATCCTTAATCTCACTAGCAAATCTTTAATTAGATATTGCCGAACTATATAAGTGAGGATAATATAGTTTGATGAAAATAGTGGGAGATACCAATTTAAAATAAAGACCTAAATTTATTTTGGTGTGCAAAGTTAATAAAATGAATGTTTGCTAAAATGTTGTCTTTTCACATACAGAATTTTAAAAATGTCAAAATCACTAATCTCACTACGAAGCATACTTGATGCAAATAAGCTTACCGGCCCGAATTATGAGGACTGGCTAAGAAATCTGAGAATTGTTCTCACTGCTGAAAAGATTTCTTATGTCCTAAATTTCACTATCCCTGAATCTGTTTCAGAAACAGCCTCTGAGGAAGAGATTGTCACTTTCAATAAGTGGCAAGATGATGCATCTGTGGCTCAATGCATCATGCTCGCATCCATGAATAACGAGCTTCAGCGTCAGCACGAAAAAATAGATGCTCCTGCTATGCTGCTTCACCTCAAGGAGTTGTATGGTGAACAGAGTAGGACTGCTAGATATGAGATATCTAAGGAGCTCTTTCGATCTCGGATGACCGAGGGCACTGCCGTCGAGACTCATGTTCTGAAGGTAATCAATTTGATTGAACGCCTTGGACAACTTGGGTTCGTCATGGATGGGGAGTTGAGTCAAGACTTGGTCTTGCAGTCACTCCCTGAGACCTTCTCGCAGTTTGTGGTTAATTTTCACATGAATAAGCTAGATGTCAGCTTGCCTGAGCTGCTTAACATGCTGAAAACTGCAGAAGGTCACTTCTCATCCAAGAAGAACCATGTCTTGATGGTGGATTCTTCCAATAAAAGGAAGAGGCCCAAGGTGTCTTCTGAAAAGAAGAAATCTAAGAAGGCTAAGGGAAAAGGGAAAGAAAAGGAGCAAAAGAAACATGAACCAGCTAAAGGAATGTGCTTTCATTGCAATGAACCGGGACATTGGAAGAGGAACTGCAAGAAGTTTCTAGCAGAGAAGAAGCTTGGAGAAGCTTCGACTTCCAATCAAGGTTTGTTTATGATTGAAATTAATTTTTCTGAAAGTCATAATTCTACTTGGGTATTGGATACCGGCTGTGGTTCTCACATATGTAATACTGTGAAGGGACTGGTCAGAAGTAGAAAGCTGAACAAAGATGAGGTGATCCTACGAGTGGGAAATGGAGCAAAAGTTGCTGCATTAGCTGTAGGAACTTATTGTTTAGCAATGCCTTCGGGCAAATCCATTTATCTTAATAACTGTTATTATGTTCCGAATATTATTAAAAATATTATTTCAATTTCTGTATTGGATATGGAAGGTTTTGACGTTATTATAAAGAACAATGGTTGTTTTATTTATAAAGACGATGTTTTATATGGTATTGGAAATTTGCGAAATGGACTTTATACACTTGACTTACAAGAAAATATATTTCAAATTGAACAAATTAAGAAAAGAAAAAGAGATGATATTAATTATACCTACATGTGGCACTGTAGACTCGGTCATATCAATAAAAAAAGATTATCCAAGTTGCATAAAGATGGGCTCCTCGAGCTATCCGATTATGAATCATATCCAACTTGTGAATCTTGTCTCATGGGTAAAATGACTAAATCTCCTTTTAGTGGAAAAGGAGAAAGAGTTACAGAGTTGTTGGCATTGATTCACACAGACGTTTGTGGGCCTATGACAACAAGTGCACGGGGTGGGTATTCTTATTTTATTACTTTCACTGATGATCACTCAAGATTTGGATATGTGTATTTAATGAAATACAAGTCAAAATCATTTGAAAAACTCAAAGAGTTCATAAGTGAAGTAGAGAAACAAACGGGCAAGAGTATTAAGATACTTTGATCAGATCGAGGTGGAGAATACTTAAGTAGTGAGTTTCTCAATTGTCTCAGAGAAAATGGTATAATCTCATAATGGACTCCTCCAGGTACACCACAGTTAAATGGAGTATCTGAAAGGAGAAATCGAACACTGTTGGACATGGTTCGATCCATGATGAGTTTTACCGACCTTCTAAATTCCTTCTGGGGATATGCCCTAGAAATGGCTGCATACCTACTTAACAAGGTACCTACTAAATCCGCCCCAAAGACTCCATATGAGATGTGGAAAGGGAGGAAACCAAATCTTAAGCATGTTAAGACTTGGGGTTGTCCAGCTTATGTCAAACAGTTTAAAAATGATAAGCTACAGACTAAATCCGATAAGTGTAGATTTGTGGGATATCCTAAAGAAACCATAGGGTATTATTTCTATCATCCAACTGATCAAAAGGTGTTTGTTGTGAAACATGCTACCTTCTTGGAGAAAGAGTTTATCCATGAAGGGGTCAGTGGGAGTAAGATATATCTTGAAGAAGTTCAAGAACCACAAGTTACCACGGACCAAAGTCAAGTACCTAACCAAGTAGAAGAACCTACTGTACCACACCCTGTTCGTAAATCTGGAAGAGTACCGCAGATACCTGAGAGGTATGGATTCATTATAGAGGATGACGATGAGGTACACATCATGAATGATGATCCATTGAATTACGAACAGGCTATGAGTAATAAAGACTCAGGGAAATGGCTTGAAGCCATGAAATCCGAAATGGACTTCATGTATGAAAACAAAGTATGGACTTTGGTTTCACCACCTGAAGGTATTAAACCTATTGGGTGTAAATGGGTTTTTAAGAAAAAGACTGGAGCAGACGGAAAGGAAGAGACCTATAAGGCCCGACTGGTTGCAAAAGGTTTCAAACAAAGACAAGGAGTTGACTATGATGAAACCTTCTCACCAGTAGCCATGCTCAAGTCCATTCGGATTTTGCTTACGATTGCAGCTTACAACGACTATGAGATCTGGCAGATGGACGTGAAAACAGCCTTCCTCAATGGGAAACTTGAGGAGGATGTGTATATGACACAGCCAGAGGGATTTGTTTCAAAGGTTGGAACAAATCAAGTCTGTAAGCTGCAACGATCCATTTATGGATTGAAGCAAGCTTCTCATAGATGGAACATTCGTTTTGATGAGACAATCAAAGAGTTTGATTTTATCAAAAACGACGATGAACCATGTGTGTATAAGAAGGTTAGTGGGAGCGCAGTATCATTCTTTGTATTATATGTTGATGATATATTACTGATAGGGAATGACATTCCTATGTTACAATCCATTAAAATCTGGTTATCTAAAAACTTCTCCATGAAGGACTTGGGTGAAGCATCCTATATTTTGGGGATAAAGATCTATAGAGATAGATCTAAAAGGATGCTCGGCTTATCCCAAGGAACGTACATTGATACGATGCTAAAGAGGTTTAGTATGGAAGATTTCAAAAGAGGTCTCATGCCGATGAGCCATGGAATAAATCTCTCCAAGAAACAGGCCCCAAAGACACCTGAGGAGAGAGACCGTATGAGTAAGATCCCTTATGCTTCTGCAATAGGATCTATCATGTACGGTATGATATGTACTAGACCGGATGTTGCTCACGCACTTAGTGTAACAAGCAGATACCAGTCGAATCCAGGAGAAGAGCACTGGAAGGCAGTGAAAAATATCCTAAAGTACTTGAGAAGGACTAAAGATATTTTTCTTGTCTATGGTGGGTCTGAATTAAAACTCGAGGGATTCACGGACTCAAGTTTTCAAACAGACCAAGATGACAGTAAATCTGTTTCAGGGTATGTGTTTACCTTGAACGGAGGTGCAGTGAGTTGGAAGAGTTCCAAGCAGCAAACAGTTGTTGATTCAGTGACAGAGGCAGAGTATATAGCTGCAAGTGAAGCTGTAAAAGAAGCTGTTTGGATGAAGAAGTTCATAACTGAACTTGGTGTGGTTCCTAGCATTGGAGAAACAGTTCCCGTATACTGTGACAACACTGGAGCGGTTGCACAGGCTAAGAAACCCAGGTCTCATCAGAAATCTAAACACGTGTTGCGGCGATTTCACTTGATCAGGGAGATCATTGAAAGAGGAGACGTCACCTTGGAGCGTGTGGACTCTCAAGACAACATTGCAGATCCATTTACTAAAGCTCTAACACAACAGCAGTTTGATCGTCACTTAGAGAAGATGGGTATGAGATACCATGGCGATTGGCTTTAGTGCAAGTGGGAGATTGATAGTAGTGTGCATACAAGCCAATCATGTATAATGATAAAGCACATACTTTGTAAACAATCTTATTTATTTATTAATAAAATATTTATTTATGGCATATAATTATCTACATGGTGCTGTTTTTATAATATGTAAATAACCCATAGTTTTAAGCAATGCTTTTAGAATCATGATGAGATCTAAATTCTTAGAAAGCTTAAAAATTAAAATAGTTCCCAATTGTGGGATTACTAAAATGGGGATTAGTAAATCCGGATAGATTGGTACATATGTTGCTTGCTCATTGGATGAGGATGACTGATCTCATGGTCATTTGTGTGGAGACACTAAAGCAAGTATGTAGGTGCTTATTGGAGGATAAGTTCACTGAACGTGACTCGCTATGGAATACCTAATGGAGTTTTACTCGCCTGTCAATAGAAATTCCTAATGTGATAGTAGTACAAGTGATCCTTGGACTTGAGATCATCATAGTATCTTGTATGTAACAAATTATACTTTGACTAATTCCTTAAGGCCTTTTAAGGCATATATAGGGTATGCTTGGGTATAATGAGTTACATATGGAGATAATGAATGATCAATAAAGAATCTACCACCTCTAGTAAAAGAGGAGATATGTCCTATGTGATTCGTTAAATGACAACCCAGGAATCCTTGGCCAAGGTAGAATGAAATTAGAAAGAGGTTTCTAATTTGCATTATTTGGAGTTGTGCATTTTCTAATCGAAATACATATGATTAAATAAATTAAGACTTGACAGTAAATCCATGTCTTATATTTAATTGGGACATTGTATGGTGGAAGGATTTAATTGTACGGTAACTATTAACTCACAGGTTCTTTTATGATTAATGTTGAAATCTATATTATCTGAAAAGTCGTTGATCGCTAAGGAGGCTTATCCCTATTATAGAATAAATGTTATTTATTTAAATAGATTATTAGTTTAATTTATTTATTTAAATAAGATTAGAATTGTTCTAATTGATTTATTCATAACCGGTTTAACATGGAGAACCTAAAGGGTCACACCATAAAAGGAAAAAGAATTATTTAAGAAGAAAATGGCATGATAGTAATAATGCATTAAGTATAATTAATTTAATCTATGGTGATAGAATAAATTAAATAGCTTAATATTTATTATTTAATATTTTAAAAATATTAAATATAAATTAATAAGAGGAGTCTTATTAATATTATTATTATTATTATTATTTTAATTCTAAAGGAGTTTAGGAATTAATATAATATCAGTACTCTCTCTCAATCCTAATAAAGATTAGGATATAAATTAATTAAAAGTATTTAATTAATTAAATAAAATCCTATTCTAATTGGATTAGGAGGGTTAACCTAATATCTATATAAGAGCGTCTTATATCAGAAATAAGGTACGTGAATTTTTCCAAGAGTTGGGAGTACACATATTCTATAGAGATAGAAACAAGGGTTAAGCCAATAACCCATCTTCTTGAGTTCTTCATCTTCCTTGGTGGATCACCGTTAGAGGCCAAACATTTGGGTGGCTGACATTGATCAAGGGAAGGAGCCACTACAGAGGAATCAAAGGAATCAAAGGAGTAGAACTTGTACCTGAGGAAGCTTGGATCTTCAAAGGTATAATTTTATTTTTCTCCTTCTATATTCACTGATAATTGATGCACAAGAATGATCATGGTTATGGGTTTGTATAGATTTTTGAAAACCTAGTTTTTGCGCTTCCACCCTATTTATGTGATTTGATTACATGATTGAGTTACGTACAAACCCAACACCTCATAGTCATCTTCCTCCTCTTGATCAATATCCATCAAGTCGAAGCTCAGTTCTACATCAAAGTTGTAGTCACCTTGACAGGTTGGCATCTCATCAGCAGAGACAAACATATCCAACGCTGGGGTCCTGAAAAATAAAAAGGCTTTCATCTTAGATATATACAACTGCTTAAGTATACATAGCATTCTGTAAAGCATGACAAAGTTGCTGCTATAGTTGTGCAATCAAAAGTAAGCAGTAAATGAAAGCATGTTTAAAGGGCAGATTGACTCTATCTGCCCCTTTACCCTTTTCGACCAAGGCAATGGACGCTGCTCCAGTTATCCAAGGTCAAATCCTCATGAACCGGGAGTATCAAGGATTTGTGATTATCTGTCTCGTCTTGGAAGACGACTGAGACATCCTTTATAATAGGGTCGAGGTTTTTCTTTGAACTGCCCCCCTTTTCCTTCTTGATGCGAGGAATTTGAACTTGATCCTCGTCTTCGCTGTCTGGGACCTCATCATTCATACCCTCGTAGTTTATGATGACCCTCATATTAGCGAATGGGTCTCGTCCTTCATACAGGATCTTTTCTTTTCCCTTTTCGCTATCTGCCTCATGCTTGAGGGCTTTTCTTTCCTTGACAGGTATGATTGGAGGAAATAGCACGGCTAATACCACAGTAGGGATCTTCCTTATTAGTTTTACCCATCCAGCATTAGTGAGGTTTGGCAGCAATATGGTGGAAGCATGAGCCTTAGGATGCTTATGTGGGTTCCGATGGTTTGCCCGAGATGAGAATCCCAATTCGGCTCTCCTAGTCTGACTCGGGATTTTCACGGGACTCTTGATACCTAGCTGATTCTTTCCTAACCCTTCTCCAAGTTGGAAACCCAAAGATACCATTTCCTGGCCCACTGTCATTACTTCGGTGGAAACCTTAGGCTTCAGGGTTGGTGCCCCAATAAGTAGATACTGAGTATCTCTCACCTCCAGGGCTTGAAAACTTGCAGGTTCAATCCCCGCATCCAAGCTAATCACTGGCATGTCTCCCTGTATGTAGGCAGGGTATTCTGGTTTAGCATTGATCGTAATTAGGTTGCCGTTGATAATATACTTGAGCTGTTGATAGAGGGTGGATGGCACTGCCCCTGCCATGTGAATCCAAGGCCTTCCTAGCAACAAGTTGTATCTAGTGGCTATGTTGAGCACCTGAAAGGATACATAGAAAGTGTGTGGGCCAATCTCCAAGGGTAATTCTATTTCTCCCATAGCTTGGCATCGCAATCCATCGAAAGCTCGGATGACCACATGATTGGTTTTAATCCAGTTAGGGTTGATCTTTATTCTTTCCAAGGTATCGTAGGGAAAGATGTTGAGGGATGATCTTCCATCAATGAGCACTCCTCCGATCACATACCCGGAAGACATTACAGCTATATGCAGGGACTTATGATGGTCCGTTCCCTCTGTAGGGATATCATCGTCAGTGAAAGAAATCACATTGTTGTTGAAAATATGTTCTACCACATGACGGAACATCTCGGCATCTATGGTATGTGGCAGATGGGCTTCTTCTAGTACCTTCACTAGAATATTGCGATGATCCACTGAGGATATGACCAAGTTTAGGATGGACATTTGCTTGGGTGCATCCTTTAGACTTTGCACTATTTTAATTTCATTGTGTCCCATTTTGTTGAGGAACTCTTTGATTTTCTCTTCATCCACCTTTGCTTTGGCTTTGATGATTGGTTTGATCACCCGCTGAGGCAGGTATAAGGGATTATCCTTCGGTACAACGGTAATGTTGTTTGAAGTGGAACCTTAATCGTTCCTGTAGTTCCATGGGACTCTCTTCAGACTAATAGCTGGGTATTGAGGTCTGAAGGGCAAAATCAAAGGCTTAGGTGTGGCCACCTTCACAGGATTTTGTATTTCTTGGACCCCTTTCCCTAGCAGTACTAAGGGTTTGAGGGTTGACTCACTATCGCAGGATATGACAGCCACTATGTTCTGGTTCCATACAGTGGGGATCCAGAGAGTTTCTTCATCTGGGAGGTCGAGAACTTGATTTCCCCTTATCAGGTCACCATTTTCAATCATATCTTGAATCAGGTTACGAAGCGCCCAACAATCCTCAATATCATGGCGGGGTGAATTGGAGTGGTACTGACATATTTGGTCAGGTTTGAATTTTCTGGCCCGAGGGTTCAATGGAGGTAACAAGTCTGCAACCATTCCCTCGTTGATTAACATCTGAAAGATTTCTTCCATCGACTGGTTCAGGTTGGTGAAATTTCTTTGAAATAGGAATTTCCTACTAGTTTGGACACTTTCTTCTTTAACCCTTTTGTCATTCCAGGATTCATGCTCATAAGATCGGCTATGATCCCTCATGGGATTGATCTCTGGTGTGGGAGGACGATCGATATCAGACCGGTTGGCCCGTTTGATCATTTTCCTGGTGATCTGATGCTGGTAGACGACCAGTTCTGCTAATTGTTCGATTCGTTCCTTGATAGAGTTTATTTCCTGCTCTATCAGGAACCTTCTTTCTGAAACTTCCCAACTGTCTGGGGTGCTGTTATTGGATGGAGTGGATTCTCCCACATAACGGAGGTACTTGGATCCTTCTCCACTTGTGGTGTTAATTATATTAACATTCTCCTCTTTATGTTGTGGTAGAGGATTGTCCTGCACATGAGGTTGCTCAGCCTTTGTGACCACAATCTCTCCATTGTCAATCAGGTCTTAAATTTTGTGCTTGAGAGACCAACAGTCTTTTGTGTCATGGCCTGGAGATCCAGAATGATAAGCACACTTCTTGCTTAGGTCAAAATTTCGTCCGCTAGTGTTGGTTGGTGGAAGGAGTTGGACAATCTTCTTCTAAACTGTCAGAAGTTTGAATACGTTCTCGAGTGAATCTCTTAGAGGGGTGAAAGTTCTTCTACGCCTTACCTCCATATTTTCTTAGAATGGAGGGTTTGAAGATTGTGCTGGATTTTGAAAAAGGGTATAATTCCTCCTTTGAATGGGCATAATATTTGACTCGCCCATTTGATTTTGTCCCTGCAACACTAAGGACACTTCTTCATCTTTCTTCTTGTGTACCATCCGGGGATTACTCCCGTAATTTTTGGACTGGATATGTTCAGCGACAGCTTTGAGGGCGGTCAGATCTTTTATCTTCCTGAATTTGAGCCCCATTTCTGCCATTTCGCCGTGCTTGATCATTTCAGAGAACGGTTTTCCTATGCCTGCTAGGACCCTTTCATAATATGGTGCTTCTTGGATATCGATGAAGGTCATGATTATCTCAGACTCATTCATGGCTGGGATAACTTGTGATGCGACCCGTCTCCATCGCTGGGCATACTCTCTAAATGATTCAGTGTTCTTTTTCTTGATTTTGGTTATCTGGTATCTGTTTGGAGCCAGCTGGGATTGAAAGTTATATTGACTGAGGAAGGCATGGGCCAACTCTTCCCAACTGTAAATCTTAGAATTATCCAGACAGGCATCCCAGGCTCTGGCCTCTCCAGTCAGACTCTTTTGGAATAACTGCATTCGAAGCTTCTCGTCCTCTGTATAGGATCTTAGTTCTCTGATGAATACTTTCAGATGTGAATAAGGTTCTCCCAATCCATCATATTTCTCGAAATCAGGAGTTCTAAATTTCTCGGGATAACGAGCCCTAGGGAATATACAGAGGTCGGAGTAATTAACACTGTCTAATGCCCCAATCCCTTTGATAGACCGGAGAGTTTCCTCCATTTGTTGTACTTTCTTTATGATGTCACCGGCTTCCTGTTCTTTGTTGAGGGTGGTGATTTCAAGGATTTTGTTGGTTGGGACCTGGTTTTGTGGTCCAGAAATCTGAGTCTCGGCCTTTTTGGCCTCTTGACTACCACCACCAGGTATTCCTGGTTCTGTGTGAGCTTGAGATTGCTTCCCTTTAAGGGCCTTGCTTTGTTCTCTCAGAAACCCGGCTATTTCAGCTATCTGGTTTCTCAGTCCTTCGAACTTTTCCCTAGACACAGGGGTGGATTCTGGTTGAGCACTCAAAGTCATGTCCGTGGCTGGACTTAGTGCTTTCTTGGATTTAGATCTAGTGACAGAACCAATTTTTCACCTACAACAAAACGTAGGTGTGTCAATTTCCTGAGGTAGGTAGGGATAGGATGCATGATGTGTTTTTTATTCTTATCCTGCAAAACCGAGGTTAGTTGTTTTGATGACAGGATGACAAGAGTTAAATATTGAAAACTGGACATTGAATTGAAAGAGGAAGGTATGAAGAAGCTTCCCGTCGGATTTGGTTAATCAGAGGCTGACCTATCTTAGGTTACACTCGCGTTGGCTTTTTGGCATGAAGGTCCCCAGATCATCGCAATCTACTAGAGGGGAAATTAATCCGATCTTTTAACTGGAGCGAATCTGGATGGTGCATTTTCATGAGCCCCAGAGACTTAGCCGATCCCTAGAGACATTACTTATCACCGACGGGTTTTGCCTCCTTGTGAGAGGAACACAATATACATTCACATACATCGTGCCTTACCATTATGCATATGATGACAGTTCATGCGAAGCACTAATATGGGTGCGAAGCACTAAAACAGCAGGAAAGCATTCATTCACATCCATTCAATGAAAAGATGCAGCATTCACGCATTCATTAAATGTGGAGATGCAGAATTTCACGCATTTATAGTTTTGAGAGGGAAATTTTTAAAAGATTAGAAAGCGGCCTAAGCCCTCTACTGTCCCCAGCAGAGTCGCCGCCTGTCGACATCGGTTAAAAAATCTGCGGGTCGGATCACAACCCGAATCTTTTTTCTCTTCCTAAGTTATCTCTACCCTTACTCTTTTTATTGCGAAAAAGGTTTTGAAGGTTTTTTAAGAAAAGACCAGCATGTATCATGTCGACGATTTGAACGTTTTACAGAGTCGCCAATTGGTAGATTTGAAAATGGTTGTACCAACTCAACCGAGTTTTGTTTGAAAGAGGCCCAATTGCTGGACACTGTCGAACTTGATCTTTGAAGAAAAAGTTTGAGTTCGGGGGCTTGGTTAAGTGTGGGGAAGGTGTTAGGCACCCCACAACTCCCGTGTAAATATGGTACCGCATCTTTTTAATATTTCCCTTAAAATCGAAATGCGTGTGTGAATGCTGCTTGAAAATTGGGCCTATTTGAATGATTGAAAGCAAAGAAGTGCTTCGTTGAGCCTATATACGAAGGGTTTGATTTGATTTGCAAAAATCTTTGATTTGATTTGTAAAAGTATTTGATTTGATTTGCAAAAGCTTATCTTTTGATTGAATTGAAAATGATGTTTTGAAAGCTGGTTTCTAACCCTTACTCTAACATAGGAATTGAAGAATATCGATACTTTCAATTTATCTTTTCAGCCTTAAGGCTGCATTTGAATGGTGATTGTCGAGCTACGAAGCATCCTCGACCACAGAAATAAATACAAGTGTCGATCTCCTCATGGGAATGATAGCCATCGGAGGGACTCTGACACAACAAACCATATTTTCACTATGTTGATACCTTAAATCCGGATAACCGTTTTAAGGTCTGTTGTATGTACATTTCTACAGAAAAACTGGCAGGGTACATTCGTAAATCGGAGTTTGTCCATCGTGGGAATCAGATTCTGATCAGTTTGATCATAAATCCCACGATTCCTAGGCTCATATATGAGTAGCCAATAAACCTGCACAGCTCAAATTTGTATAGAAATAGATATATATCCCAAATGCCAGAACCAAGGATTCATTCAGTAAATCCGGGTTCGCACGGCTGAAGCGTCTCATTCCCATTAGATAGTGATCTAAGGGACGCGAGGTTGCTTTTATAACTGAAAATTGCCGATCTATATCAATTGAATATTTAAAGCATTAATTTAATAAAAAGCAAGTAAAGCAATATATATACACACTTATATATACAAAAGCTGTAAAGGGCAATGGGTTTTCACGTCGGTGCCCGGACTGAAATTGAAATATATATATATATATACATATATATATATAGATATATATATATATTGACAGAAAAGTAGTCAACCAAGACTGGGAAGAGAACCCAGTGGTGGTGAAGGCTGCTTATATATGCATATTTATATATAAAAGCAGTAAAAAGGCCACGAAATAATCCAGGCCGAACTGAAATGTAAATATACAGAAATGTAGTCAACTAGGGACTGGAAAGAGAACCCAGTAATGGTGAAGTGTGCAAAATCAGTATAAAGGCAACAGAATGATCCAGGCCGGACTGAAATGTAAATTTGTAGAAAAATGTCAACCAGGGACTGGGAAGATAACCCAGTAATGGTGAAGGGTGCAAAAACTAGTAAAAAGGTCACGAAATAATTCAGGCCGGATTGAAATATATAAATATATATATATATATATATATATATTGACAGAAATGTAGTCAACAAAGACTGGGAAGAGAGTCCAGTGGTGGTGAAGGCTGCTTATATATGCATATATATATATATAAGCAGTAAACTACCTTGAATTTGACATCCAGGCTTGACAGAATTGAAAAGTTAGTATATATACAGTTGAATAAACACACAAAAAAAGCAAAACCCGGACTGGGAAGATAACTTAGTCCGGCAAAGTTGCTTAAAATGAAGGTGCTAGTGCACTGAAGCTGTTAGAGCTGACGAATCGTCAATCCGAGTTGTAGAAATGCCAGAAATTGAGTTTATGTACAAAAATGTACCAAATTTTGACGAAAACGGTCACGGGACTAAGTTCCGGGTATTTTTAGAAAACGAAATTTGATATGCACATGCAAAATAGTGCAAAGAAGTAGGAATCACTTTCTGAACGTAAAAATACTTACAATGGACTGCTACACGGGCTTTTTGCCAAATCGTAGGCTCTAAACGTCAGAATCTACCGGTTATTTTTTGATATGTGGTAGTATGTGGGTATATCTACGTGTTAGAGTGAAAAAATTTGGGTTTAGAAGAGGTAAAAAAGTCAGAAAATCAAACGGGCAGAGGTTCGCTGCGTTTCAGAATTCTTGAAAATGAGGGGTGGTGCACGTTTATTTATAGGCCAGGGAGCCTCAGCTCTACCTGCTGCTGCCGCAGGTAGAGGTGCGGCTCCACTGGTGGGGCCCACTTGTCCGGTTGAGTCGTTTTGAAGTACGTGCACTCTAAGCAACGCGAGGTCGAAGTCGAAACTTTCTAACTTTTGATTGAAGCGTCCGTTTGAGGTGTGCTATACCTTTCCAAAAAACCCTCGCCAAGAGTGTCACAATGATATGGGATAAAATATTTTCCGGGTCCAAAAAGACGGGTTCATAACCAGGTCTTCGATTCTCCGCAGTTTGTTCGTCGAGCTATCTTGCGCTGTTTGCACTCAGGATTGTCGTCATAGTTCGTTCTGACCTTGGTGGCATCAATTCAGCTTGAGTTTGATCGAATCGGCTTGTGGTTGGTAAAATGACCATTTTGCCCCTCCCAGGGTTACCTTCATTGTCGGCATGGCCTTTGGTTGACTTCCGGGAGTTGTTTCCAAGACTTGGATCCCATTCAAGTCTGTCTGTCCTCAGTGTAGTCTCTGAAGTTGAATTGGTCATTCCAGGTTCGTTACCGAAGTTGACTTGACTTCCCGGGTTGCGACCGGGGTTGACCTGTACTTACCGGGTTGAGACCGGGGCTGCTCTAAGACCCGATATTGAGATCGGGGTTGAACTAATGGTCTGATTGGAGATTAGAATTGATTTGATGGCTCGATATTAAGATCGGGGTTGATCTGACGGTCCGATTGGAGATCGGAGTTGATTTGATGGCCCGATATTGAGAGCGGGGTTGATCTGACTGTCCGATTGGAGATCGGAGTTGACTTGACGGCCCGATATTGAGATTGGGGTTGATCTGACCGTTCGATTGGAGATCAGAGTTGACTTGACGGCCCGATATTGAGATCGGGGATGATCTGACGGTCCGATTGGAGATCGGAGTTGATTTGATCGATCGGTATTGAGACCGAATTTGAACTGGAAGTCCGGTATTGAGACCGGAGTTGATTTGATTGACTGGTATTGAGACCGAATTTGAACTGGAGGTCCGGTATTGAGATCGGATTTGAACTGGAGGTCCGGTATTGAAACCGGAGTTGATTTGATTGACCGGTATTGAGACCGGATTTGAACTGGAGGTCCGGTATTGAGACCGGAGTTGATTTGATCGACCGGTTTTGATCTGGAGGTCCGGTATTGAGACCGGAGTTGATTTGATGGACCGGTATTGAGAGCGGATTTGAATTGGAGGTCTGGTATTGAGACCGGAGTTAATTTGATCGACCGGTATTGAGACCGGATTTGAACTGGAGGTATTGAGACCGGAGTTGATTTGATGACCGGATTTGAACTGGAGGTCCGGTATTGAGACCGGAGTTGATTTGATCGACCGGTATTGAGACCGGATTTGAACTGGAGGTCCGGTATTGTGACCGAAGTTGATTTGATCTACCGGTATTGAGACCGAATTTAAACTGGAGGTCCAGTATTGAGACCGGAGTTGATTTGATGGACCGGTATTAAGTGGATTTGAACTGGAGGTCCGGTATTGAGACCGGAGTTGATTTGATCGACCGATATTGAGACCGGATTTGAACTGGAGGTATTGAGACTGGAGTTGATTTGATGGGCCGGTATTGAGACCGAATTTGAACTGGAGGTCCGGTATTGAGATCGGAGTTGATTTGATCGACCGGTATTGAGACTGGATTTGAACTGGAGGTTCGGTATTGAGACCGGAGTTGATTTGATCGACCGGTATTGAGACCGGAGTTGAACTGGACGTCCGGTATTGAGACGGAGTTGATTTGATTGACCCGCTTTGCCCTCCTATAGTATTAGTTGGTAGGGGCAGGAAATTTCGAGTGTCTACACCCACCTTAATAATTCAAAAGATGAACGCATTGTAACGCATTGTATGGTCAGAAGATGATGATGATGAGAGAAGCAAACAACCTCAATTTAATGCATAAGTAGTAGTAGGAGTTGTGCCCACCTCCACGAATCATAATAGCTCGAAATCATGCTTTGAATAGCATGGATGATCCAGATTTTACAATAGGAATGACCTTTAGTAGTGGGGCTGAACGAACTCAGAATTGCACTAAGGTCTTATGTAGTGAAACATGGGAGAAAAATTACCTTTAAAAAGAACTTGTCCAACAAGATACAATTTATGTGTGAGCCCCATTACAATTTTTACCTGTTTGCAGCAAAGTTACAAAGAGGGGATAACTTCAATATTACAAGAATCAGAAAGGATTACACATGTAGCAGGGAGTGGAATGTTGGACCTGCTCTAACTTGAGCTTGGTTAACTCGCAAGTATGAGCTTGACTTTAGACTCGATCCAAAATAGAATGTGGATGCATTTCACGCTAAAGTTGTAAATGACTTAAAGATTGAAGTAAAAGGAAGTCTAGCATATAGACCAAATGTAAATGTTTTGAAGATGATTGAAGGGCATAATGGAGATCAATTTGATAGGCTTTTGGACTATGGTGTAGAGTTCCAAAAGAAGATGCATGTCTTGCGAAGAGGACAAATCCTATCTTGGGTGAAAACTTTGGTAGATTCTAAAGAGTATACGTGTGCTTAAAATCATTAAAAAGGAATTTACCACAGGTTGTAGACCTTTAATTGGATTGGATAAATGTTTCTTAAAAGGTCTGTTTGGGGGGGCAGTTATTAACTGTTGTTGGGACTGATCCTAACAATGGCTTATATCCATTTGCTTGAGTTGTGTTGGAGTCAGAAAATACAAAAGGTTGGGAATGGTTTTTACAGTTACTTATACAAGATATTAACATGGCATAGCAGTTTGGTTGGACATTTATCTCTAATAAGCAAAAGTTATATGCTTGTTTATTATGTTATTTCTTTTAACATTGTTATATATCTGTCTATACTGGCTATAAAATTTTATGCCACATGTATGCATCCAGGGTGTGATTAGGGCACTTGAAACTATTTTACCAAATGCTGAGTATCGATTTTATGGCATGCATATGCACAAGAATTTTTGGAAATATTATAAGGGCTTAGGTTTAACACATTTGTTGTGGGATTGTGCTACGGCTAGTAACAATTTTATGTTCAAAAGGGCCATGAAAAACTGTGTGATACAAACAAAGGGACACATAACTGGGTGGCTGAGAGACTTGCTTTACTGGAGTAGAGGTTTTTTTTGAACTACTTTATTGTCAGATATGTTTGTGAATAACCATTGTGAGGTTTTCAATAGCAAGATTGGTAAGACGAGATAAACATATAATTACATGTCTTAAAATCATTAGAAGGTATTGTATGGTTAAGATTCAAAAAAGATACTCGAAAAAGTTGTCTAGGAACACATTCTTATACAAATTAAACAAGGCAGTTGGGAGGTTATCAGGAGCAATTCCTGAATGGATTAGGGATAAATATGGGCTAACTACTACTTCAAGTAAGGCTGTAAAATGAGCAAACAGTTCGGGCTTGATTCGTACTCGCTCGACTAAAAGTTCGATTCGAGCTCAACTCGAAATATAAATGAGTCAAATATGAGCAAATTTTAAAGTTCGATAAATTACTCGAACATCCTTAAATTGTAATTTTCTATTGATACTCGGATCATATTCGTTCGAAAAATTCAAACTGCTTGGGCTTGATTCGGAATCGTGCTCGACTCGGTAGCTAAATGAGCCTCAATCAAATCTTATTTTATACTCGATAAATTTTGTGAACCAAATCTGAGCAACTTAATACTCGGCTCGACTCGGTTCGTTTACACCCTTAACTTTAAGGAGTCAAGTACTTGAAATTGATTTGAAGAGAAAGGCATGTGAATGTAGGAAGTGGGACTTGACCGGCATACCCTGCTTTCATGTTGTGGCATGTATTTTTAATCAACAACAAAATCTTTACAATATTTACACATGTTACACTAGAGAAATGTATTTCAAGGTTTACGAGCACTTCATTAAGCCACTAGGTAAAGACTGGCCAGAAACTGGGCTTGAGCCAGTCATACCACCTACCATATCAACTCCTATTGGAAAACCTAGAAAGGTTAGGAGATAGATTAATGATATTCCCTCTACATCAACCCAAATTGAAGGTGCTGCAACAAAACTCAAGAGGTCTAGAACATTACTAAGGTGTGGTTTTATAAGGACTGAGAACACAACAAAAAGATTTGCCAACTATATTATGTTTTGTATATCAATTACATATCTTATTTGTATCATGTTATAACTTTTATACACGAGCAGAAGAAATTTGGTGAAACTCAAGAGGAAAATGATAAGGGAACCAATAATGAGGCTCAAGTTACCCAAACCCAAACTAGTTCATATCCACCAGTTAGCCAACCCACCCAAGCCACCTAAACTGCTTTTATGCCAAAGCTACCTCAGGTGAATTAATTTAAACATAATTGTCTTTAATTTTACTTTTAATTATTTTGTAATTGTCTTAATTGCACTACATTTTTGTGTAGAAAAAAAGGCCTACTTCTCATCAAAAGACACTAGTTGCACCACCACCACAAATGCAGACTCATCCAATGCAAAACACTCCAGTAGTATAGAGGGAATGGCAAGGTGGAGTCCATATAGATACTTCAAGTCAAGAAAGGACTAGTGGAGGTAAATTTACCTAGAGGGGAAGAAAATGTATTACCAGACAGGGTTTGGAAGACAAACTGAGAGAAAAAAGAAAGCATAACCAAAGGGGGGAACTTGATGGTAGTGATAATCTTTAAATTTCATTAAATTGGGAATATTTTGGGATTAGCTTTTTGTTGGTTGTTTGTGGTAGTTAGCTTTTTGGTTTCATTTTTATAAATGTTTATTGGGATGGATGTAAATTGTAGTCCACATACATGGTTAGTTAAACATGGTCGGTTCTATGGTTCATGTAGCAAAAGTCACTGTAAATTTGTTGGAAGTTTTTGGTTGAGAACACAATGATTGTAACACTTGATTCCCCTTTGTTGATGAATGCAAGTAACACTGGGTGAATTCACTTTGTTCATTTTTATCGGATGGATGCACACAAACATGGTTGTATTTTTATGTTTGATTCAATAAGACATTTCAAATTTACCAAATGTGGATTATACACTGTTTCAATTAGAAAAACAGACTGCAAGCATAAGAAATCAGAAGAACATAGTGCTAGCAAAAGAAATTTCATTTTCATCAAAAAGAGACCATTTCACATATAAAATTTAGTACAATATATTTAGCAAATCACTCATACTTATAGACCACTTCAAACATATTCACTACAATTTTTTTTTGCAAATGAGTCATGCCTAATCATTTGAGCAAAAAAATGGCCAACAATATCATTAAGCAAATCAATCATGTCATTGTCTCTCTTGACTCTCTTTAACTCAAATTTGAATTTTTCAACCTCTGCCCTCTCTATGCGCAATTCTTCATCATTTGTCACCAATCTCCCAATTAATAATAGAAAATCACCACTCATATATGGTTACACAAGTGGGGATCTATCCATTCCACTCCTAACACATATTTCTTCCTACAAAACGATTTTCAATATTAATTACAATACATATTTACCATTAAAGATTTTTTTTTTGAGAAGAGTACCCTCCAATCAATGCAACCAAAGAATCTTTTCTCTGTAATTTGAATTTTTCCAAGAACATTTTATCACCATCGGCTTCTTACAATAGCAGAATCGATCTATAGAATTACCTTTTTGATTCTTCCTTATTACAACTTTGCAATTTGGTGGAAGCTCGATTTTTAGGGCTTCAATATGCTACAGGTCTATTTTAATGGCAGGAATGGTGTTATTTTACCTAAATACTCTCTTATCCCACACGCTTTAAGCTACCGGTGAAGATTTGGCTGGAAAAACGAACGGGTGGTGCATTTAATTGTCTAAGTTTAAGTTCAGGATGTATTTAACCTAAAATTTAGTTTTGGGTACAAATCAATTTTCGGGGAAAAGCTTGGGGTTCATATTGAATTTTAGTCTCTCTTTTTTTCTCCTTTTTTTTTCTCTTACTTTAATTTTAAATTATTTACTCTCTTCACTTATTTTCTCTACATATTAGGTACCTATTTGAGAATAACTTATAAGTTAGTAAACTAACTTATAAATTATTTTTCACTATTAAGGTGTTTGACAAGTACTTATTTTTTGACTTATAAATTGAGTTTTAAGTTAAAATAATATAAGTACCTATTTGTGACTTATTTAAAAATAACTTATAAATTATTTTAAAATAAATTAATTTGACCAAATTTAATATCTATTTTGTTTCTCTTTTTATTAATGTCTTTTTTAATAATTTTTATATTTATTTTAATTTATATATTATTATGAGTCGAATATTTTCAGAACTTATATAAACTTAATTTCTGATTTATAAGTCAAATGTCGATCGTTTTTACTTATAACTCACAACTTATAAATCGTCTTATATATGAACTTATAAGTCCTTCCGAACAGGTACAAGAAAAAAACCTCTCGTTTCCAATTCTAAAACCCTAGCCACCAAGCAGACTCAGCGACAAAGAGTGGGAAATAAGAAGGGGAGAACTAATCTCAAGTCTTCAACGTTAGCGATTCGATGTATGTTTTTTCTACTCTTCTCTTTTCCATGGTGATATTGCATTCAAATTTGTTCTGGGTCGGTCTCATTTTTTGAATTTGAAATTGCGGAAAATAATTTGGTGTTGTTGCTTGCTGAAATCGTTTAATTAACAAAAAAAAGTTGTAATGAACTACTATAAGTAGGAAGTTCAAAGATTTTCTTGGCTTGGTAGAGGAAATTCATAGATTTGCTTGTATACTATATAATATATGCAGCCTTTAGGATAGTATCAACCCATTTTTCTTGGATTATTTTTGGAATGAAACAAATTTGCAGGCCGTTTTTCAATAATACGGTCTGATTTATTTTTTTTTATTAGTGTTTTGATATTTGAGTATTTATAGTAGTTATGCCGCCTTGGAAGCTAGTTTACTGTCTATTGCAGCTTAGGAGTTACAGAGAGCATCTCTACATTTGATCTTGTTTGTTTTCTTGCTAAGCTAATTAGGGTTTTGATTTAACTAGAAACTTGTTGTATGATTACCAAAATGGCAAATTATTTGTTATTGCTTTTGAATTTTTATTTGGTCTCTTGTTGCTTATGTTACTGAGTTTCTTAAAGGAAATGATTGTTCCTGTGCTTTATGGTTTATTTGTGCTTTATTTTGGGGGAAAGGTTCCAACTTTCCCTTCCTTCCGAAATAAAACTCATAAACACACCATTAGCCATTAGTTTCTAGTAGGAATGATTGTTCCAGTACTAGTTTCCTAATGTTATGTTGGTTAACAGTTCACACACTTGGGCAGGTAAGTAGGCTGCACGCGTTTGGTTTTGTCGGTTCACTTTTTTCCCTTAAAAACCAGCCAAACTGACCAACTCAGTTTTGAGAAGATAAAAACCAAAGTTGACCTATCACTTCAGCTCTACTTGGTCTTTGGTACATTTGCTTTCCTATTTTTTCGGTTTGGGTCACTGCTGGACTATCGTTATTGGACCTATAAAAATCTTGGATAATGGGCCAAATTTCCTGTCTAGTCAAGTCCACAGGCTGCTGAATTTTAACAGTAGAACTAAGTTCCCTTAAAAATATTAGTGGATAGATATTGGTACCTAAATTACCTAATTGAGTTACTGGGAATCAAAACCAGCAGATGGAAGTCTCACTGAAGAAGCAATACAACTGGAAAACAGCTTAAGTAGGAAAACAAACAAAAAATTAAGTAATTATAAGAAAATAATGGCTCTGATCTAATCTTATAGTTATCTATTTGTGTGTGTATACATATATACATGCAACAACTACAAAGTAAAAAGAAAGAAACGTTTCAAAGCCAAATGGAGGTGGAAGTAGGAGAAGGAAACAAAAGTAAGAATCCAAAATAAAAAAGTCTCTATAAGTGAGAGAATCAACAAAGAAGAAGGCAAATAAAAACTCAATAAGCACAGCTGCGGTCAGGTGGAATGCAGGAGAGATGGAGAAACACTAGAGGAGTGGAGAGGCAAAAAGGCTAGAAGGAGAGGTGGCAAAGAGGAGAATGCTAGATCTAATTTTTCTTCTCCTTGTTCTCTTGTTTCTCAATCTTTTACAGATTAGAGTCATTAGACTAAGAATCTTATATTATTAATACTTATAAGGGACCATGTTAGAAAAACTTATATAAGTACTGTCTAAAGATAATGGTCAATTCGGTCTAAAACCGACACTTTTCCACTCAAAACCTAGACCGACTGATATATTCGGTTTTTAAAATTCAGTGGACCGGTGGTTTCAATTATAATATAAAAACAAATAATTTGGGTTTAGTTCAGTCCAGCAGGGTTTCGATTTGTTTGATTTCATGAGTAGCCTTAGAGGTAAAATATACTTAAACGGTTAGAACACATAGTTTATGCATGATAATCTGCAAATACAATTAATGTTTTATTTCCCATCAGATTTATTTTTGAGAAGTGCTCTTATCATTGCAAAGATTGATTTCTATTACTGTTTGTGAAGATTGTGAAGGACTTGATTTAACCATAATCAGCTTTGTGCCTGTAGATTCAGTGCAGTTCGCTTGGTTTTAAGGTCAATTAGATGGGGGCCAAAGCAAAGAAAGCAATGATGAAGAAACAGAAGAAGAATTCTTCTCAGTTATCGGCTTCAACTCGCAAAGACGAAGCTGCAGCCGATTTTTTGGTACTATTTATTTGTTATTGGAAGTGTTTAATTTTGCCACTCATTATGTGATATGATCATATTCTGATTATTGTAATTTTATGTATTGATTAAAGCCATTACAAGGAGGTCCTGCTCGTAAGCTTCAGGTCAGTGAAAAGCAGCTGGAAAACAAAGCTACGGTTTTGTATATTGGTCGAATACCACATGGGTTTTACGAGAATGAAATGGAAGGTGCTAATTTTTTTTACCATTTTCTTTACTTATATTTTATTGTCATGTGTATATATTATATTTATGTACATAAATATGCAAGTGTCTGCGTTATGAATGCCCTATAAATTAATTGGTGAGAAAAAGTTATAATGTATGCGTAATATTTGTTCACCTTTTCACAGGTTTTTTCAAACAATTTGGTACAATCAAGAGACTTAGAATTGCGAGGAACAAGAAGGTTGGGTGTCATTATATTTATTTAATTCTTGATAGCAGATCTTTTTGAATTGTGTGGAGTATCGTGTTTTTGGTAGTTCTGACGGCTAGAAAATCTAATTAAGCAATCATCTTTATTAGTGCATCAGAATTATGAGTTAGATATAATAATGTTTGTCATGTGGTTAATGACAACCCAAGACTCTATAACGAAAAAACTTTATAATTTATAATTTTTATATTTATGTAGTTTTAAAGCAAGTTAGAAACATTGAATTATCTGCAAAGGGTAATTTGATGTTAGTGAATGCTTGGGGCCTTTCATAAGTTTAGGGAGACGCAAAACTAGCATTATGCAAGGTAAAAGATTGATAAAAAAATATAATGTTCGCAAATATTAAGGCTATAATGGTAATTAGCGAGTGGAAGAAGCAACTGAGTTACAGATTTGGTGATAGATAATGGCAAAATGCTATAAAATGTTTCAAGTAGAGATTGAATTTCAATAATGTGTATCAATATATATTTCTAATGCTGCTATTAAAGATTCTTTTTTTCACATTGAAATGTATAATTGGTACTTTTGTTATTGGTGTTTAAGGTCTATCTGAGTTCCTATATAGTATAAATATAATAGTCCCCAAGGTGTGGCATGTGGTTTGACCTTCAGCAAGAAAATTTTGAAATTCTCCAATAAGCAGTTGAGTTATTCATCAAATGAGCATTGTGACACAGAAATGACTTTCTATATATAAAAGAAAGCCAACAAAATTATTGTACACTAATTGGGGAACATAAAAGAGAAAAAATGAGCATGTATTTTCTACCAGAATCAGTCTCTAATTTGTTATGGGAAATGTCTTAAAATTGCTGGAGTTCTCCAAATGTTTATAATTGTCGAGGTCATAGTGTTTGGAGCAAGTTCTTAGATGCAGGAAATTGCTGCATAAAGTTTCTTAGCATTAACCCTGGAGCAAAACAAAATTTATTCTAAAATTCATCCATTTCCCTAAAAGCTAGCCACGGTTTCTGCATTGTTATTCTTACTAGTTACTACTAATATTTTTCTGAATGCTATTGAGGTTTATTAAATATATCGCAAATAGGCACCATTTTATCTTTTGTTATATTCTTAACTAACTTTATGTGTTTGTTTGACATATGTTTCACAGACAGGAAAATCCAAGCATTTTGGCTTTATTGAGTTTGAATCGCCTGAGGTTGCACTTGTCTCTAGTAGTTTAATGTCTATGCATTTTGTATTGATATATATTTCTCTTAGTCCGACTTATTGGTGAATGTAGGTGGCAAAAATTGTGGCTGATACTATGCATAACTACCTCTTATTTGAGCACTTGCTGCAAGTTTTCCTTATTTCTCCTGAGCGTGTTCATCCAAAACTGTAAGTACTATTTTATTCGTTTATTATGATAATTTGACATTCTTGTCATTAGAGTGTGTAACGTTCATACATTTAATTATGTGAGAATAAGAACTTAGTGAACCTGCTGATGTAACACATCATATTCTTCTTTAAGTTAGAAAAATGGGACTTGACTTTCAATTAATATCGACACTACACTTGACGCATCAGCAGGTGCACATGGCATATAAAAAAAAATCTAGTGTTGCCCTTTTTAGAATTTTTTGTCTTAAAAATTTTAGCAACTCTTATAATCACATATAGCTACCAAGAAGTTTTGAAATTACAATAAAATTGTGAAGAATCCTCAAAAGATAATGGATAATAAAGAATTGGAAATTAGAAAAATATGCATGTCTTTGCAGTATGCTTGTGTGCAGTATGCTGTCGTTTCTAACAACTGGAAAACATAGCTCTTTATGGGAACGAGACTTGAAGTACATCACTTGAATTTACAGACAACATAATTGAGTTGAGGGTAGGAGTAGCCTCTCTGAGTCAAAGCCTTCACTCAGATTGTATCGTTATTTTAAATGGATTACTGTGTAAATATCTAATTCATGTTTATAAAAAAATAAAGTAGACCTTTTATTCCCTTAGATGTTCGGATTTTACTTCAAAAGGTTTATCTATTGGCAACTTGCTGCTACTTATCCGTTTCATGTATTTAGCATATTGGCTATCATGACTCTCCTCTGACCTTCTATGTTTGTTGCTGTGTCACATAAAAATTTACTCCCTCATTTTCAGGTGGAAAGGTGTTAGCCGCTGGTACAAACCATTGGACTGGGTTCAAATTGAGAGGAAACGGCATAACAAGGTATAATTACGTTGCATATTAATTTTCTGGTAGACTCTTATATCGATGCTTATGCAACAAATTTGAAAAGGAGCAATTAATGTGACTTTTCAGTAAACTAAGATATCTGGTGGTTAATATAACATAATTATGCAACCAAATGGTGATGATTATTCAGGAACGAACATTTGAAGAGCACAAGAAGTTGGTGGAAGGAATCATGAAAAGGGATCAGAGAAGGCGAAAGAGGATTGAGGCTGCTGGTATTGATTACGAATGCCCTGAAGTTGTAAGAATCTATGCCCTCCTTTTTTGTTTTTTTTTCCCTCTCCTTTCGGGTATTTACTCTTTGTGATATACGCAATGAAGTATGTAAGAACTACTTTAAGAATATTGGACAAGTGTTGGTGTATGGACTAGCTTAGATATCCGAAAGACAATGGCTTATCAAATGAAACAAAAAGAAAATCTAATTTGAAGGCGCTATAAGTCAGCATCATACAAGAAAAAGGTTAGGTTTGTATCTAACTTGTGTTTTGGTGTTTTTTATAACATGTGGACTGTTAGTTGTTGATGGTAGTTGGCATGAGCTGTTTCAGCATTCACATTTAATTCAGACCAACTTTTAATACATCTTTTGCCAAGTATCTTTCATTTTTCCTTTTGAAATGAACACCCCCTCCCCCCCCCCCCTCCCCCTCCCCCTCCCCCTCCCCCTCCCTTTTTCTTTTTCCTCTTTCTTCTTCTCCCTCCTTATTTCTATTTTCTGTCCTGGGAAATCAGAAAGGAAATTAGTTGAATTGTGGTCAGGAACTCGGGATATTTGCTTACTTGAGTCGTGTTCTGAATCTTAATCCATTTCAGGTGGGTGGCGACCAACCTGCTCCAAAGAAGATCAGATTTGCAGACTAGTAGGGCGTTGCCGGGTATAGTTGGTTTTCTGTTTTTTATTTCGGACATATACTCAATTGTACCCTTCTCTAGCATGAACCAGAGTCGGAATCATTTGGCGGAGCTATACAGGGAGATGAAACACTTTCATTTGTAAAGCATTTAATAAAAATGCTTTTATAAGAATTATTCTATCCGTCCTATAAAAGCTGTTTGATTTTCACTTTTTTCACAATTTAGGAAATATAAAGTTAGAGGATAGAGGATAAATAAGTTCACTTTTTTTTTTAAAATATTTTTGTATGAAGAGTCCACGTAGAACTGAAGGGAGAGCTAGAAGTAGCATAACTTTTAGTCAACTTGCTAATTTTAACTACTCCCTTGTTTCTAAAAGATTGTCGTTTAAGGTTAATGCACTCAGATTAAGGAATGTAATTAATACCTGGTCAAAATACTATATTACCCTTATTAATTGTCTCAACCAATTATTTTCTTCTCAATGTTTTTTATTCAATTTAACCAATTACTTTTTATTCAATCAATTACTACTTGGATTATATCATTGAATTGAATAAGAATTATTGGAAAGGGAAGAAAATTTTAAATAGGAGAAAGTTTTAAATAAGGGTAAAGTAGGAAAAAAATAGCTAATGTGTATTGATAAATTCAAAACGATAATCTTTTTGGAATAAAAATTACTTTTTAAAACGACAATCTTTTAGGAACGGAGGGAGTAACATAGTAATTTATGAGTTTGAATGTTGTTATAAGATTAATTGTTAATAATAGAGAAAAAAATATAAATCTTTATGATTTTAGTGAAAATTGGAATCTAACCTACTCCAAGTTGGAGCAATCTACACATGAGATGAGGTTCAAACTTGTGTTAATTTGCTTCAATAATAAATAAATTTGATCTCATAATAGTGTTCACTAAATTCAAAGCCTACAACAATCAACAAATATTACTACTTCCGTCCTTAAAAAAATAACTAAAGGTATAATTTTTTATCATTAAAATGACGAGATAAAATATATAAAGTGAAGGATAAATATGTCATTTAATTGAGTATATTAATATAAAAAAATAAAAGTACTCATCATTTTATATAATTTTGTGGAATTATTAAGGATAAATTTCAAAAACATTACTCTCTTTTTTTCTACTTTTATTTTTTTTAATATATATACAAATTATACTTTGCTCATCTTTTTAGGGATAGAGGGTAAGGACCAACTTATTTTGAATTTTAAAGGCAAATTAACCATTTTTAGAATCAAAATTTGTTCAAATTTCTTTTAAATATAGGTAAAGAGATTATATCCATAAGAAACTACGTTAAATTTACTACAACATCCAATTTTTGGAAGTTTAAAATAAATAAATTTGTTTAATTTTTTATTTTAAAATTAGTCAATTTAATCAAAAAAATCAAACTAAATCTGTTTTTACGGGATAGAGAGGGCAACATACATTAGTACACCTCGGCATGAATATATATTGTTAGTTCACTCATAACTAACAAAATAAGTTAGTCTTGTTAAATATTGTAAAAAAAAATCAGCCGAATTATGATTATGACGTACGTGCGAACATGAGATGAAATATGAAAAAATTAAGAAGGGTATTACTTTAATTTTTTTTATTTTATTACATATACTTTTAAGTTGTTCGCAATTCAATTTAGTCAAATATTTATGGACAAACATGTATATCATTTTCCAAATCATGATGAGCTTAAAGCCGATTATTGGTGTAATTCTATTGTGATTAAAAATTACTTGACATGTCATCACAATTCTTTAACGAAGTAGTTGCTCCATTATAAATATCCTTAATCCCATCTACACATTTCGTAAACACTTCTCAGAATCTTATCACAAGTATTCTCTAGATTATTTAAATGCCATATGCATGTTTTTTTTCTCTAAATCTCTCCCCATCAACTGTCTAATTATAAAAAAGGAAACTCATATTTTCATATGATACTATCTCATATGAGTATACAGTTGGTCTCACTTTCATATGCAAAGGAATTATGTGGAAATATCAAAAACACGTGTGAAAATAGTGCTCCCCTTATGATACTACAGTTAGGACTGAGTAAGAAACCAAATTAGAACCGAAACCGAATTAAAAATCGCACCAATAAAAACCACATCAACGATTCCGGTGTATGTGGCGGTTTTAGGTGGTTGAAAAATCAAATTTACGGTTTTGGTTTGGTTACTAACCAAACCGCACCATGATAATTAATTAATTATACAATTCTATTACAGGAGAGATGTTTCATTTAACCTTGTGTAATGGTGTATGTCTATAAATTAAAGATAAATTTATGCCTATAAATTTATAAATAACAAAACAGTTCGTGTGGTGGGATCATTGAATAAAGTGAAAACCACATCATACGCCTTTACTAATGGAAATCTTACAAGTATAATAAACAATACTACATTGAATCAAATATATTCCTATAGCATAATTATTAATTTAAAATTTATAAATTTTCTCCTAACACAGCATTCCATGATTAAAATATATTCCTCCATACTGTACTTGGGTATGACTAATGGTGCCACATTGCCACTCAAAAGTACAAGTATATTGTGATGAGCTCAAGAAGGTTCCATTCCCACATGCTCAACAAATTTTAAGTAAATTAGCAACAACAACAAATCCATTGGACAGGAAATAATGAGGATTGAAACTCTTTAAAAGGAGACGTATTATAATTAATTCAAGAATGATATATAACTGTTTGTGTATCCTGTATACATAAATAATAATAATAGATATTGCACACCATTTTACATAAGATGAACAATCACCATTTGAGAGGGTTGAACCGAATTCGAATAAAGTTGCATAAAATTTTGTTGTTTCAATTGGTTTTGGATCCGAAATCGCGCCAAATGAAACCGCACCGCAAGATTCAAAACTGCACCACATCAATCACAAGCGGTTTCATGTTCGATTTTGGATTTGTCAAATCACACCTAACCGGTTTCGTGTGCGATTTGGGCGTCAAACCGCACCATACTCACCCCTAACTACAGTCTCTAACTTCCCCATCTTTCAATTATATTTTTCTACAACTTCATTTATGGCTCATGAAAACAATTTCTAGATGGGGAGCACTATTTTCACATGAATTTTTGATATTTTCACATGGTCTCCTCTCACATGAAGATGAAACCCACTTTCTTTTCGTGTGAAAGAAGATTATGTAAAAATATCAAAAACACATGAAAATATCAGTTTTCTTTATAAATCCGTGGTTAAAACCTTGCGGTATGTCGCCAATAAGTATGTTCAATTTTTTTTTTGGGCAAATAACTAATTATTACTTTCTTTTTTTTTTTATTTGTCAATCAAAACACTTCATTTCTATTTCATTATTCTTCAAAAATAGTATTCTACACAACCCAAATAAAAATAGAGCTGAATGCTCTCTCAAACAACCCCCACGCAATTAAGAATAAGTCTTGGCGGACAGGTCCAATGAACCGGAAAATTGGATATTTTCATTTTTTTTGTTTTTTGTTTTTTTGGCGACTCTTAAAAAAATGTATAGTATGTATTTTAACTAAAATTTGTACAGAATATAATATTTTTAGGTGTAATTTGGATACATATATAAAACAGGATTGGACAGACGGTACAACCTTATTTTTTATATGTATCCAAATTACACCTAAAAATACTGTATTCTATAAAAATTCCAGTCAGAATAAATACTATACATTTTTTTGGGAGCGGTCTATTAATCCGGTCCCTGTAGAAGGACTCGTTAAGAATAATTACTTTGGTGGCTGGGATTTTTCACTTTTTTTTTTCTAACTATTTGATTAAAATAATGTTACTATTACATAAATAATCTCATATAATGCTCACATATACACAAATACATTATGCGGGGTCCATAATATGTATGTGTGTATATGTGAGCATTATGTGATATTTTTTATATGATAGTACCATTGTTGATTTGATTACATGCACATGTATATTAAAAAATAGAGAGAATAATATGGTGGCTGTCTTTTCCCACTCCTTTATGCTCTTGTAGAGAAATTCCAGTCCCAAAAAGTTTGAGGGAAAAAAGTGAGAGTGTTTTACATGAATATGATTTTGTGTGTGTGTGTGTAATTTTAAAACAAAATACAAAGAATAATGTATGTATGATTTAGGAATAGATATATAAGAAGATCATATGATCACAAAATGGTTCATTGTGTTTCAAAGTTGTAAAATGGATGGAAAAGAAAAAGAACCAAATAATAATAATAATAATAAACTTTTTTTGTCCAATTATGTAGTTATTAAATTAGTATAAGAGTAAAATAGTAATCTAAGTATAAAATTAATTTTATTTTTCTTTCTAAACTTAGGAACAACATGAAACTAATGAAAAAAAATATATATTCTTACTTTTTTCAAGCATAATTTATTTTTTTCATCTTTTTTTTTATATATAAAAAAAATTCAAAACACATAAACATGGTGTTAAGATATGAAGACAAATAATTCCTTAATAGTCTATTTGGCTGGACGGATTCGTTTTAAGGCAAAATAGATAGATGGTCGGATTCAGAATCAAATCATAATGGAATGAAAAAAAACAAATTTATGACGAATTTAAATTGCAACTCAATTGAGATTCTTAACGATAAAATACAATAAATTATGATGCCAAAATTCTTAATTTTTACTATCTTATATATGCACATATGTCACTACAATCGATATAAATTTATGATCACATGTAACGAGACTCAAATAGAATATTTTATTTACACACTTGGTACCTTAGATAGGAGTGAGGGTATTTTTGTTCTAAATTTGTATTCTTTTCTCTAAGGGTGTAAATAAATTGAGTCGAGTCGAGTATTGAGTTGCTCAAATTTGTTTATTACAATTTATTAAGTATAAAATAAAGTTTGATTGAGACTCGTTTAACTAAAGATTTGTAAATGATATTTCAAATCATAGTACAATATTTCATTTACATTCAAATCATAGTACAATAAGTCATTTGCTAACTGTTTGAGTGTTTGGGAGCTACTTATTTTTTAATTTTTAAGTTTGTTTTTAATCAAACAAAATAAGTACTATTTGTGACTTATTTTAAAATGACTTATAAGTCATTTTAAAATAAGTTAGTTTGACCAAATGTAATGTGTATTTTGCCTTATTTTTATTAATATCTTTTTTAGTAATCTTTACATTATTTTAACATATAAATAATTATGAGCCGAACACCTACATAATTTATTTGAACTTAATTTTTAACTTATAAATTAAATTAATGTCGAATACTTTTATTAATAAGTCATAATTTAAAACAATTTATAAATCGAACTTATATTTTAACTTATAAGTCATTTAAAATAAGGAGATTCCGAACAGAAAAGCCACCTCGTGAGCCATTCTATTAAGGAGCTTGGTCTTGATTCTTGTGTGTGGTATTCATTCTCGTTCGGCTCTTGGAATCATATCCAGCACTAGCAGTGGTTGAAACAGCTCCCAAAATCCAACCAAGTCGAGTATAATCTCAAACTTTAAGCTACCCTATAGCTATCGGGTTGACGCTGATATGGCTATCGTTTACATCCTTAGTTTTCCCTCGTATCTTCCAGTCCAGATATGAAGACACGATCTGAGGTGACGAGTCAGAACGTACGTGCGAACGGAAATGGAGTAGTAGTAGTAGTATAATATAGTTGACCCAACTGCCATCTCATCTTTGATCTTTCTCTTCTCTATGAATTCCCCACGCGTCGATTTATTCTTTCTCTCTCTCTCCACACACACACACACACACACACACACACACACACATATATATATATATGTAAACACACATCTCCCAGCTGATATCTGTTCTCAATCTCAATCTGTGTGACAGTTCTGAGCTCTTTTCTCTCTTCTCGTTCTCTATATCTCCGAAACAGAGCTATGTCGCCGAGCAAGTTAAGCTCTAATGTACGAATTCTCTCTCTAAATCTCTTTCATTTCATCTGTTTGATTCAATTTTTTAATTTTGGCATGTTGTATGCTTCAAGTATTTGTAATTCTGGGATGACCAATGTTTGTTGAACCTAGGGTTTGATCTCTGAGATTAAAGATTTCCTGGGCTTCTTAATTGTTATTTGATTGATTGATTGATTTTTTTTATATATATAGCTGAAAATTTGCTATATTGTGTTAATTAGGCGTTGAACTTGAGAGAAATGAGAAAATAAAAGTTGCATCTTGTAGCTTGACTATTCCAAATTAGGCTCATTTTAAATGCACTTTTTAAAGATATTTAGACTGTAGTTATTAGTTGTAGTTAGCGTGAGTTCTATTAATTCCTTGTATTATCCATTTGATATCTAATCATGTGTAATTTAGTTCGGAAACGTTAGGTTATTTATGAAAACAATCTTTGGTGGTAGATGTAATGAAGAAAGGGTATGCTGATTATGTAGTATAACTGAGATTTGAGAAAAACTCAATTTTCGGGCTCTTGCTACAGAACCGGATATGAGAGTTTCTTCTTGTTCAGCTCCTCACGAATGAAAGGATTCGGTGATGCTTTGCTTTATCGAAGTTTCATGATGAAATAGAAAATATTTTTGATAGAAAATATTTTTGGCGGGTAGGCAATAATGAAACAGAAATTACTAAATATAGGGACTGACCTGGATCTGATAGGTAATGAAAGGACTTCTAAGTTAAAGCTGCAGGAATAAGGTTTTGTTTAGTTGTTTAATGATGACTTTAAAAGTTTTGTTATACTTGTCCATGTATGATAAAGGTGCACCGTGCACTAATTGCTACTTTATCGTGTATTAGTAAGAGAGAGATGTGATTGTCTAAAGTCTGACGCGGCATATAATTCTGTTAACATGCTTCACCGCCACAATCTATTTTTGGTTGCACTTAAAAACTTGAACGTTATTATGTCCATAATATGAAGAAAGGTATCGTCGCAGGTCTTTGGTTTTCCATAAATACTTTCCACAATATTCTCCTAGAAGCATGCAGTTTAAAACATCTATCTATCTGAAACAAAAGGGGGGAGTGCAAAACAATAGATGAAGTTTGGATATCACATGTTTAGATGTAGATCATAGCAATATAATTATGTTGTTATCTCTATCCCTGTATCTCTACGCCCACGGCCCACCCCGTGCCTGTTTACAAGCATAAAATAAATCAAAAAACAACAATTGATTGTTTTTTTTATGCTTTCTGAGTCTTTGAGGAAACCCCTGTTGAATAAAGATTTCGCTTTCCTAACGAGTAGGGAAGTTTCCGACATTTCTCATTTCTCTCATGTCAACATATTTGGACAAGTGCTGAAGTTGCATTTAGTAATAATACACTACTTTGGTTGAGTAAAGGCACATAAGTGATTTCAAGAAAGGTACATTATGCAATTGGTCAAATATATATAGAGTACCTTAGAATAGAAACTTAGAATCCTAATGTACGAATAAAGATTTCCCTTTCCTAACGAGTAACGAGTAGGGAAGTTTCCGAAATTTCTCATTTCTTTCATGTCAACATATTTGGACAAGGGCTGAAGTTGCATTTAGTAATAATACACTACTTTGGTTGAGTAAAGGCACATAAGTGATTTCAAGAAAGGCACATTATGCAATTGGTCAAATATATATAGAGTACCTTAGAATAGAAACTTCGAATCCTAATCTGAATATTGTTGGGAAACTCCGTTGAATCTTATTCAGATAGGAAGTTGAATTATTTGGGGATTTAAGTCGAGGGAAGAATTGTTGGGTTACTTCTCAAATTCTATTCAGATATGAAGTTGAAATATTAGGGGATTCGAGTTGAGGAAGGGATTGTTGGGTTACTCCTCCAATTCTATTAAAAAAAGAATTGCTAATATGGAAAGGAAGAACTCCTATTTTTAATAGGAGTATTATTTTGGAAAACAGTCTATTTGTAGTAGGAGTTTTATTTTGGAAGTGTCCTATTTTGAATAGGAAGAGGAGATTTGTGGGTTACTCTATAAATAGAGTATTATGTTGAGTTGTTGAAGTGTAGCACAACCAAAAGTCATGCAGCATCCTAAGAGTTGAGAGATGGTATGAGTGAGTTTTGTGTTTGTGTGAGGGAGAGGGTTGTTGCAGCTTTTATATTCTGTGCAAAAAAGTTGTATTGTGGGAGAGAGGGTTTTACAACTTTTATTGTGGATAACTTATTGATCTTTTTATTGCAAAATTGTAAAGAAATTTTGACTAGGTAACCATGATTGATGAACACAATTTCTCAGATATATATGCTGTATGGGCTCTAGTTTCTATAAACATAGTAATTTTATCTCTCCAATCTTTAATATATTAATACTTGTTTGTAGTAATATGATAAAGCTGTTTGTGATTGGATTCATATTATGTATCACGTGTATCTGTTGTGGAGATAAAGATGAAATTGATTAGAAAAAATACAAATTTTAACTGAGGAGTGGGGAAAAATACGAAGTCCTTAATGGATGACATCCTGCCAATGCCTAAATAGTAAATAAATATTTTGTATTTAACTTTTCTCAGAAAGTTAATATTTTTACGATTTACTGGTATGCAGAGATTGTATACTGGTATATGTGATGTTTTAGGTTTTGAGTGAGTATAACACTTTTTATTTAACCCTTCGCGAAACACATAACAGTGCTCCAAACCTGTCTCATGTAGGATTTATCCAGCACCTACAATTGTATAAGATTTATAATTCCTTGCAGCAGCTGAGATTTGAGATGCTAAATAACAATATCATTTGATGCTCCTGATGACATTTTTAATGCAAAGATAAAAATTGAAAAAAGAAAATAACAAAAAAGTAAAAAATTTCTTAGAAGAGGCAAATGCTAATTAAAAGCCTTTGGGATTCCTACTCACTGAACACATATACAAGAATAAATGATATATGACATTTCAAATCATAAACTGGTTAGCTCATCTTTATGTATAGTGATTTCCAAGTGATCAAATTAACTTCATTAGTACATTTCTGTTCTGGGCAAACCTGAACTATTTCCGCTTAAGTCTAGTAAGAGGAATATCAAGTGAGAGATATTCAAGCTTAAAGAAGGGAAAAAAACGAACAGATCTTAGTAAGGTTGTAAAGTCTTTCTACGATAACTCATAAATTTCTGAATAACTATTGCTTGTCTTAGTATGATATGTTCTACTCAACTTTAAGTCATCCATTTATATATCTATCAACTATCTACTTCTATGAATGAAGAAAACCTTACATAAAGGTTAACTTGTTCTAGGTTGTCCATTCCTATTTGCTGACAGCAGTTATTGATAATTGTATCAGAAGGCATTTGTTGTGGCATATTCCAATGTATTGTTCAGAGTGTAGAGGACATATGTATTAAATGATTTTACAGTAGACGAAGTAAACTTGACATTCCTTACTCTTAAGTGATCAAATGAATGCGTTTAAAATATGTGCTCTAATACAAAATGTCAAAATCTACATTCTATATGTTAGAAAGCATGATTGTAGTTTTCTACATCCTGTATTCTACTGGTAATCAGGATATCACATTAGAATTGCTTATGCGGCTCCATATCAATCACTTTACGATGCTTATTGACCACTTAATTGTCTATTGTGAACAGAATAATGCTAGTGTATCATCACAGGAGAATGGTTTACTTGATTCGCTCTCTCTTTTGAACTCTGAGAAGGCAGTACAGGAACTGATTAAGCAGCCTCTTGTTCAGGGCGCTGATGATCATCTTATAGAGTTTTCTGATGCTATGAGAAGTATGCCAATGTTTTAGCTCTTGAGAATTTTAATATCCTTTACTGCACTATCTGCTGTAGTCCAAAACTAGTTCATTGTGGTACTCATATCTTTATCGATTTCTTTTTAGCTATCACCAAGGCATTAAGGCAAGTTGCTGAAGGGAAGGCTTCTGCTCAAGCTGAGGCTGCTGAATGGAAGCGTAAATATGAACTTGAAAGGGCACGTAATATGCAGTTGGAGCATAAAGGTTTTAATGATTAAATAGCATGTTTTAAATTGAAGATACCTGTTTATTTATGTAGATACTGCATGTGGAATTATGGATGATGTCGTAGAATTTTCATGTAATCACAACTCATCTCACCTCATCTAATGCTTATTGGAATAGCTTAACTTCGCATACATGAAATTTTACTGCGTTCAGTTCTATCTAGTCCCGTGATATTGTTAAATTGCTGCCATCATGTAAAGCCTCACAACCTTGCTTCTATGTATATTATATTTATTTTTCATCAAAGCCCCTTTAATTCATATTAGTTAACTACTTTGAATTGGTTAATGGTTGGATTTTGGCACACAGCAGAACCATCTAGTCTCTGTGCGTCCACCAGTGCTACATTTAGGTTCAATAGTTTATTTATTTGTTGTTCTCTTTTTTTGGGTTTGCTTTACATCTTAGCAGCTTTATTTTTAGGGTACTCTGTAGCCATTTTTTAGATATTCCTGAGTATGTTGCTGCGATGAGAATTAATCCTTTACTTGATAGGCGTTTCATTACTAAGCTATATTTTATAATCACTCATACCTCATTTACCCAAAAATCATTCGAATTGCTACACCGTCTTTAATTTATTTCGCCATACATAATGCTTATGTTTTGATATTAATTTCTATATTTCTCGGTTTTTATTGAGATTACAAAAGTTTAACCTTCAGTTCTGCATATCTTCAAGATGTTAATTTCCAAGCATGTTCATGAAGTTTTAATGTAGAATTTGTTCTGTCTCTTGTTTTTCTGTTAAACCTGAAGGATTAACAAATAACAAAAACATAGGCTCTGCTCTTCAGCTTACCAAGTCAGTTCACTTGTAGATGATGCAAAATAGTTATTTAGTTGACTTCGATGTAAAGCTAATTTAAATGATCACTCGTCTTTTCAACTGTCTTCAGATCCAAATCATAACAGTTGGATACATTTTCAATTGATAACTATGAAAAAAAATGTTTATAGCATTATATTTCAATTGTCCAAATGGTTCATTGGTTCTATTCAAGTATATGGAAGTTGTTGGTCGATTTAACGATCAAATAAACACGCGCAAGTATACGTGGTCCACAAGTAATACAGTAATAAGTTGAGTGTCGAACCCACAGGGAAATAATATTAAAGCTATTCAAATACTAAAATTGTATCAATGCGATCTTATCCAAACAGTTGATTAAAGATGGTTTGTTTAAAGCAATTTAATTAAAACAGTAAATGGTGAGCAAAGATTTATATCAAATAAGACAAGCTAAGATTACAACTCCCTTAATGCTTCGCATAATCTCCTAACTCTCCTACTTATTTAACAAATCACTAGAACAGTCAACTGAGAATTCTATGAATGCATAAGCCTTTTCCGATGGTCATATGAAAATCCCCTAGCTAAATATATCACTGTATTCCTATTGTGAAATAAGTTAGACTAGGAGTCATTAAGCTTTAATTCTCATTAGTTACACAAGGCAAATAGATATATTCCTATTCTATTATGCAAGATATGCTCTCACTCCATTAGAAATGATCATAACAAGTGTTTCCATATTTAGGGTTAAGCATTAAAGTCCATTTTTCAATATCAAAGTAATACTCATATTAATTACTTGACCAAGCAATCAATAAATAAAGCATGAAATACAATAACCCATTCAACATGATGCATTATAATAAATAAGAGAGAAAGTCAATTAAACTAATCATTAGGTTACATTGTAACCTTAGAAATGAAGTTAGTTCATAACTATAGAACTAAACAACATTAATAATGTGTTAGTTAGTTCATAACTATAGAACTAAACAACATTAATAATGTGTTCAACATGCTAAGATTACACAAAATAATGAAAGATTTAGAGAAGGAAAATCACTTTTTAGAAGTATTCAAACTCTAACTCTTCTCTTAAGGGTGTAGAATCCAAGCTATATTGTAGGCAATGATCTTCTTCTCTTTGATATTCAAGCTCCTTGCTCTCTAAACTATCTAATATATGCTAAATTGAATAATATTTGATAAGGAGGCTCAGTCCTCTTCTATAGCAAGCCTTTAGGTCATTTAAACTCTGCTTTCTGCCTGGGAACCGGAGGTGGCCCTGCGGCTCTGGGCTTTAGCCTTGGACAGGCGTTGCGGCGCAAGTCAAACTATGCTGGTCAATAAGTAAGCGCTGCGGCGCTAGTCTGTGACAAGGTTCTAAAAAGTGCTAGGCGGGAAGCGGGCGGCCAAGGGGGGCGTAGCGCCTAGGGGGCTTAGGCGGGATTTTTTATTTTAAGCTAATTTTAATATTTTATCTTACATTTATCCAAACAAAACAATAATATAAAGCAAAACAATCTATAATAAAGATAATAAAGGCCTTTGTTTAAAGTTCAAACACATATACATATTGTCAATTGTCAAAGTTCAAACACAAACATGCAATTGTTCAAAGTTCAAACATATCTTTAACGTATTAGTTTTATTCATAAACAAGATTACTATTAAATAATAAAATTTAAAATTTCAAGAATTCATTTCAATATTAAAACTTAAGAAACTAAATATAAATTTAAGAATTATATTGAATTAAACTAAATATTACAAATGTATCATCATTTATATAATTTGAACTTGATACAAGTTCAAAAAATTACAACTATAATAATTATCCATTTTAACTTGATCTTGTTCACTTCTTGTTGTGATTTGATATGCTACAAACTGTATTATGAATATGGTAAATCATTAGAAAAATAAATATATCAAGATCTGGTTTGGGTAGTTATTAAAATAAAAAAAACCTCTCCGCCTAGGCCCCACCTAATTTTCTGGAGGAATTTTTTTGCCACTTTAGGACTAGGCGAGGCTCCAGGAGAGCCTAGTGCCTAGGCGAGGCGCCAGGAGGGGGCCTAGCGCTTAGGCGGGGCGGCATGGGGGGGCCTAGCTCCTAGGCGGACCTAGGCGGGGATTTTTAGAACACTGGTCTGTGAAGGAGTAGGGGGCTGCGGCGCAACAAATGGGTGAGCTGGCAGTCGAGTGGCGCTGCGGCGCCAAGAAAGAGCTAGGAACAGGCGCTGCGGCGCCGATAATATAAATTTGGCAATTTTTTCCTTTTAAACCTGGAAATGACCAATAAACCTTGCAATGCACTTTTAAGCAAAGTAATAACAAAACACTATATAAAAGCAATATAAAATATGACGAACATGCAACTTCTTAAGGATAGAGTGTCCGATTCGCAGGTATAAATTCCACTCATTAAAAGTCTTTCTTCTTAATTCCATACAATTGAATCAGTTATCTAGGTTAAAGAAAAAGATTTCCATGTTTGTTCTCCATTACTAAAAACCCATAGTTGTTTTCTACATTTTCATAGTCTTAGTTTTATCCCTCTCAAGTCTCATCTATTGTTTATTAATTGGTGTAGTTTATCATCTTTAGTGTAGGTGCTATAAAAATTTCTTCCTTAGCCATCAAGATTCCAGATTTTTCATAGTCTTTAGAAGTAGCTATGAACAAATCACATGACTGAATCTTTTTACATTTTTACTATATCAATGGAAAAGGCTGGCATTATGCGGCAGCGACAAAGCGATAATTTCTATGTGGTTGCTATGCTTATATATCTGAAGTTCTGTTTTGATATCTATATCCAGAGACTAAGGCGGTAAACATTCTTTTACTCACGACTCAAGTGCAAAAATGTTATTGATTTTAATTTTCAAGTTAGCATATGCTCTCAGGGCTGAAAATGAGTCTAATATGAGTGAGAAATACACTGCTCAGATTCTACTTGTTTTCTTTTTCTTTTCTTGGAAGACGACGTTGGGTGCGACTCTTGCCCAAAGTAACCTTCAGAATAGATGGTATCTGCTCACAAGCAGTTGTGCCATTTATTGCTGAAAGGAAGAAACAGTGGACCTTGCCTCTTCACTTGAGGTGGTGAGAAGTTTGTGCAAAGCTGTGTTTTCACTATGTGGTATCTCATGGGTGATGCTGCCATCTGTTTTAGGGATGTTATATTGTTATAAGCTTGGAGGTGGATGAAGGTTGGAAGTAAATGAAGAAAGAGATGGAACTTGGTGCCACATAGCATTTAGTGGATGCTTTGGAAGCTTTGAAATAGTCAATATTTTGAAGGCATGGAGAGACCTTTCATGCATGTTCAGTTTCTTTCTTGTAGCCTTTTCTTTTGGCTTGATGAGGCGTTGCCGCTTCTATATTGAGTTTTTTGGAGAGTTTTCTATAGGAGTCTATTGCTAATTGTATGAGGTAGGGCATTTGTTTTCTGGGGACAAAGGTGTGCCTTTTATTTCCCCTTGCTTCATATATTGTGCTTGTACTTGGGTTAGCCCCTTTCTTGGTGCTTGTAGTGGATTTTTTAACTAATAAAAAATGTCCTAATTTTTTATCTAAAACAACATATCTAATTTTACCATCTAATTCAAAAAGCCATTTTAGGTGGTGAAGGTGCATAGTAAGGTGAAGCTTATGCGACTAATAGTCATGTTTAAAATGCTCAATTTCCTTGAAGAATTTAGGTTTACCTTAATTTGAGGGTCTGCTCCAGCTTAAACATAAATCCATGATGATAAGTCGATGCAAATTTGTCATAAAAGCCATTGAACAACTACCAGCTTTCTCATGAGAGCCAATATTCTTCACCATATATACTTTTTAAGTTTTAGCCATCAATTAAATCCAAATCATATTCTTCACGAGTTTTATGTTCAATGCTAAGATTGAGAGAACAATAAGAAGAGATAGGTATCCATGAGAGAGGAAAGGAAAAGGAGTCCTGGCTTTGAAGGGAAAAAATGTACTCAAATTTAGCATATTAAACTTGCTCCAGTAAAACTACTTAGAGTTCCAGTTCTAGCAATAATGAACAATAGGAGTAAAAAATATTTATCTAACAAAGTAATAAAAAAAGAGAAAAGTTTATCAATCTATTCTTACTATGTACTTTAGTTGGGCTAAAGTAATTTTCACTGTAATAAGAGAAACTTCAATGAGCTTCAGGTTGTCTTTCTTGTTCTTACCTAAGGCTAGTTTTTTTTTTTTTTTTTTTAATTGATAAGGAAGGCTAAAGATTTCTTCTTATAAGAAACTCCAGTCTTTCGGATGTGGAGATTTTCTTTTGTGATATCCAGTTTGTTGCACCAACTCATTTACTGAAAACTTGGATCATTATCTAATTTAAGAGTTTGCTAATCAAGTTTGGACTCAGGCAATAAGATTTGTGCGAAACTTGGGAGTTGCTGTACTCAGGCTTCTACAGATAATGCAACAGGATTTTTAAGTGTTTGTCTTCCATGTCTTGTTTGTTGGGATATTTGGAAGGAATGGAAGGGGCAAGTGTCTGAAGGTACTTGATTACACTTACATTACATATTAGATTCCCCCCTTTTTACCCTGCAGTTTGTTGACACTGTTATGACCTCCTAGTTACAATCCTGTTCTTGAGATGCATTTGTCCCTCTCCAAAGTTGTATTCCTTAACTGGACTGCTCGCCAGGGTGACTGTTAAACAAGTTTTAATATTGTTTAAACAGTTCACCATGTTCTCTAGTTTGCACAAGTCAGTTAGTCACATTCGAGTTATTTCAGTTTGATGATTGATGGTAGGAGTTACCTAAAACAAATAAGACTTTCCCCATTATTACCCATTATCTTGTTGAGACTTTGTTATGGCTTCCTAGTTACTTCCCTGTCATTGAGACGCACAGTCCTCTTCTAAAGTCGTATTCTTCATGTGGGCTGCTTTCCTAGACTCGCTGTTCATTATGTTCTACTATTGTTTAATCAGTTTGCCATATTCTCTCATTTGAAGAAGTCAGTTTCTCACTTTTCAGTTATCCCTATTAATGAAGAAAAGAAAATTAAAATTCTTTCTAGTTGATAATGTTTTCATATTTTAGTTGAAAAGGAAAATGAATTTTGTTCATCTAGATTATAATTGTAATGAATCTAGCTTTCAAATTCAAGGTATCTTGTTAAATGGATGGTGAAATGTTATTTAGTGATGCCATTTCCTGGTTTGTGGCCTTTGCATTAGAGTTTGTGATAGCATCTTTCATCTGTTCATATATCTAGTTGTTGAACTTCAGTTCTTCATTTCTACTTGAAATTTAAATCTATTCATGATCCCAGGAGGAAGATTACATGTAATTACACTTATGCTTTATTTTCCAATAGATATGACCATAGGAACCCAAACTGAGATAGTTATACCTTGCATGGTGCAAGTACTAATTATTAATGCTTCCGCATATCTCAAACTAATGAATAATGCCACTTACAGTAAATTCTTCTTTGATTTGTTCATAGGCTCTTTCTTCCTCAGTTGATACTTCTGCATATTTCTCATCACGTTCTCGCAATTGCAACAAATATTACTCACAAGTTTTTGTTTTCTTCCTTGAACTGTAGCGCTGTCATCTGAAGAGCATATCAGTGAGCTGAATGATGAGAGACCAGAGAACTTTACGGACCAACCTCCATTATCAAATGAAGCTGCTGAACAATCTGAAAGGTGTTGTTGGAAGAATGGGATTTTCTCTCATGAAGTTCTTCGGGATGGAGATACCAACTTTGATTCCGAAGTGGTGCCATGTAAATTTATGAGAAAGGTAGAAACTTTGGGTTCCTACAAATATCATACCTTTTAGTTCTTACGGATCAAAAGTTTGTCCCAATATAAATCTTCCTACAATATTTCATTCATTTTCATCATAGTGTAGTAGGCTTCAGCCATTCTGGATAACTTTGGTCTTTTTGATCTTCTCTGAGCATTTGCGCTTTTTGGAAGGAATGTTGTACTTTTCTGGCTCACTGCTACGAAAAGTCCTAGTTGAACAACTGCATGTACTTGTCTTGTGAATATTTCAAGAAGCACTTCTTTCTATAGTAACCTCGCAAATCCTGGGAGTCCATGTCCCTTGGACTATGACTAAGCTGCATACATATGGAAAGTGCATGACCTAAACTACTACTACATCTTGTATTGATGGTTGCTTTCATTGTCGTTTTGTCTGACCATGGATGGCATAAATTTCCTTTTTCAGTGATAAGGATGTCGTGGACAAAGAAAGGAGGGAGAAGACACTTATTATTTGTGTATTATAATGTATAGTAGAGAGCCTTTATATAGGCTTAGAGTTGCAGTATCATTATCCCTTAATTATGCAATCCCCCTAATCATGCAATTCTTCTAATTATGCAATCCCCAAATCATGCCTTTAGAATAATATCTAGAATTCTCTAGAATATCTACTAACACTCTCAAGCTGGAGTATATGTATATCAATCATGCCCAGTTTGTTACAAATATATGTAATTCTAGTAGCTTCCAAGGCTTTGATAAACACATCAGCAAGCTGTTCGCCAGTCTTAACATGACTTGTGGATATTATTCTTTCTTGGATCTTTTTATGAACAAAGTGGTAATCAACTTCTATGTGTTTAGTCCTTTCATGAAACACCCGATCAGAAGCAATGTGAAGAGCTGCCTCATTATCACATCAAAGTTGCATAGGTACCAACTTGTTGAATCCTAGTTCGGTTAACAAATGTTTCATCCAAATCAATTCACACGAAACATAACCTCCCATTGCTCTATATTCTGATTCCGCACTAAATCTAGAAACAACATTCTACTTCTTACTCTTCCATGCTACGAGATTTCCTCCAACAAATACGCAATACCTTGTAGTAGACCTCTTATCTGATGGAGCCCCTGCCCAATTTGCATCCGAGAATCCTTTTCTATTATGTCTATGATCATGAAAAACCAATCCATGCTCTGGAGCACTCTTAAGATACTTTAATATCCTCGTAACCGCATCCCAATGTGAGGACCTCGGAGAGGATAAAAACTGACTTCCCACATTGACAGGGAAGGCAATGTCTGGTCATGTGACCGTAAGGTAATTGAGTTTTTCCACAAGTCTCTCCTATATCTTTCCTACTTCCTAATAAGCTAGTCTCTCCCAAAAGATCTAAAAAATATCTTTTTTGGGACAAGAATATACCCTTGTTTGATCGAGCTACTTCAATCCCTAAAAAATATCGCAACTTTCCCAAATCCTTAGTGTCAAACTTTTGCATCAAGGACTTTAAGACAATAATACCTTCTTTGTCATCCCCTGTAATTACGATATCATCTACATACACAACTAATAATATTCGCTCTGCTGAAGTCTCCCGATATGAATGATCACTAACACACCTTGATAAATCAAACTCAAGAACCATCTCTGCCCATGGAGACTGTTTCAATCCATACAAAGATTTCTTTATCTTACATACCAAACAAGACTCCCCCTAAGCAACGAACCCTGGAGGTTGCTTCATGTACACAACCTCATGTAAATCACCATGAAGAAACGCATTTTTAACATCTAGCTGATGTAACGGCCAGTGATAAGAAGCTACCAGAGAAATCAACAAACGCACATAAGCCATTTTTGCAACATGAGAGAATGTCTCAGAATGATGAACACCATAAATATAAGCATATCCTTTGGCAACCAGTCGACCTTTTAAGCGTGCAAGAGATTCATCAAGATTCACTTTGACTGTGTAAACCCATTTGCATCCAACTACGGATGCGTGAGGAAGTGGCACAACTAAATCCCAAGTATCATTTTTCTCCAAAGCCATCATTTCTTCCACCATTGTCGCCTTCTAACCAAGATGAGATAATGCTTGTGAGACTTTCTTAGGGATAAAATGAGATGAAATAGTAGATAAACAAGTAAGATAGGAAGAAAATAAGCCATAATAGGACAAGGAAGCTGAAATTGGATGTTGAGTACAAGTGTGCTCAACTTTTCGAAGGGCAATAGGCTTATCTAAGTCAGATTCCTCGGAAAGAATCTCAAAATCTTGCGATGAAGAAGATGGAGTGATGGTAACATCAATCGACATGGCAGGAGGGACTATATCTGTTCGAGGTCGGCAAGAATATACATACCGAATGTCTTGGGTAGGATGATATAAAGACACGGAAGGTGGAACATGATGGATGACATATGTAGGGATGTCCTCATCTAAATCTGTACGTGACTCAGACTGAAAGGTAAAGGGTGTGGTCTCAAAGAAGGTGACATATGCGCTAACAAATTACCGCTTGAGTTCAGGAGAGTAACATCTATAGCCATTTGAGTCCGAGAATATCCAACGAACATGCACTTTAGAGTTTTGGGATCCAATTTAGACACATGAGGACGATGATCACGAGCAAAACAGACACATCCAAATATCTTTTGGCAGTAATTAAAAAAGTAACTTAGAGGGAAAAAGAATTGAATGAGGAATATTCCCATTTAAAATAGATGAAGGCATGCAGTTAATTAAATAACATGCTGTAAGAATCGCATCTGCCCAGAAACATTCAGGAACATGCATCTCAAACAATAACACACGGGCTCATAATATGTTGATTTTTCCGTTTAGCTACACCATTTTGTTGTGGTGTATCTGTACAAGAGGATTGATGAACCATACCATGTTGTGCCATAAATGTAGTGAATGGAGAAGAAAAATACTCAAGTGCATTGTCACTTATTAAAACATCAATTGGAAAGTGGCAACTTCACGAACAAAATTAATGAAAATAGAGAATAACTCAGAACGATTTTTCATTAGATAAAGCCAAGTAACCCTCGAATAATCATCCATAAAAGTAACAAAATACTTAAATCCTAACTGAGATGTTACAGGACAAGGACCCAAACATCAGAATGAACTAAATCAAATGGGTTTGCAAATCGCTTATTGACTCTGGGTGGATAAGTCACTCGATGATGCTTCCCAAACTGACACGACTCACACTCTAAGCTAGACAAGGAATGGAAGTTGGGCATCAACTTCTTAAGGATAGATAAAGAGGAATGTCCTAACCGACAATGGACTTCAAGAGATGATGCAACAGCGGAACAAACAACTGATTTTGACACTCTAAATGCAGACTCATCAAGCAAGTATAGCCCCCCCTGATGAACGACCTCTATTAGTCGTCTTCTTCGGCGTAAGATCCTAAAAAACACTAGAATCATGATAAAAGGTGACTAAACAATTAAAAGCTTTTGATAATTTGCTAACAAAAATTAGATTAAAGGGAAATTTTGGTAGAAATAAGGTAGATTCAAGTGAGAGAAAAGGGCTCAACGGAACAATGCCTATTCCTTTAACATTGATTGTGGACCCATCTGCTAGAGTAACACTAGCATGGGTAGATACTTTTTGAAGGGAAGAAAGCTTATTAGAATTACTTGTCATATGATCATGTCATATGATCAGAAGCCCCAGAATCAATTACCTAAGGGCGAGAAGTACTGAGGCAAGCACTAGCATTACCTGTCTAGACAAAAAGTAGCAGTGGAGGATGGTGGTTGATGAGAAGCTTGGTACCGAGTATATTGTGCATATTTGTGAGCGCTTATAGTCACTGTTTTCTCCTCAGTACTTTCGAAAACCCCTAGTTGTACTCCATTATTCGACCCAGTAACAATATTAGCATATCGGGATTGTCCCTGAGAGGATCAACCTTGTAAATGGATAATATTGCTGAATATGGTTAGGCTCACCACAATGAAAACAAACAATATGACCGAATCCAGAATTGTCAAAACTGTGACCCCTACTACTTCCTTAGCCTCCATTGGTGTTACCACGCTCATTTCCACTCCAACGACCACCACTATGACCTCCTCGAAAAACATCTGAATTCTGAAGTACTGCGCCCAATTCCTCGACCATGAATAGTAACAGGTGCAGCCTTCTCGGAAGACGCATGAGGAGTAGATTCTTCACGAGATATCCGTAAAAAGCATCAGTGAGCAAGGGCATTTTAGACCTACTCAAAAGTAGTGAGGGAACCGATTCAAATTCTAGACCTAGAGCACCAAGAAACCCCATGACAGCCAATTACTCCCGTTGAACTTGCATTTTTGTTACATCGTTTGTGATAGGAAGCAAAGTATTCATCTCTTCATACATTTTCTTATAATCCGCACGTCCATCCCGTTTAGTCCTGTAAAAATTTGAGAGACATCATAGATACGAGCAAGATTATTTTTATCAGAATAAAGAACCTCCAAATACTCCCATAATCCCTTAACTATATCAATATAAGGTGGCCAAATCCACAATTTGACTATCCATAGAATTAAGCAACTGATACAAAATGTGAGTGTTCGTCAAGTCCCATTCGCAACTGTAGAGGGGCCGTGTTTGGGTCAAATGCTTCTCCTGTTCCCTCCCAATCAAACATAAGCGGATAATTTTCCGCCATTGTAGATAATTATGGAGACCCTCTAACTTCTTGTTAGTAAGGCGATTAGAGGATGAAACCACCTCAGTAACCATAGGAGAATTCTTTGAAACCATTACCGAAGACGTCTCGCTTGACTTAGTTGTCCTCTTGCACGTATCAAAAATTAAAAAAAAAACAAATATAGTCCAAACCTTAACACTATAACATCCAGAAATTAGACAACCAATTGTCAACCGTTCACTAAAAAAAAACTTCATTAAAAGACTCTAATCCACCTTCTAAATCATTCAACTACAATCGAAAAACAAACTTACTGACAATAACAATGAAAAGAACTCTGCTACAAAGCTGATGAACAATGCTTCTGCTACAGTGCCGGTGAACAGGGTTTCTGCTACAATAACTTTTTTTTTAGGAAAGGAGAAAAGGAAAAATTACCTACGCTCTGATACCATGTGGACAAAGAAATTAGGGAGAAGACTCTTATTATTTGTGTATTACAATGTATTAGAGAGAGCTTTTATATAGGCTTAGAGTTGCAGTACATTTGGAAAGCAAATCAATCATTACCCCTTAATTAGGGGCGGATCTAGGATCCGAACTCAGCAGGGGCGGATTTTTTAAGCTGAAAACTAAAGTGAAGGGTTAAAACTTAACGAGTTAGAGCGTCATAGTTTGAATACATTATATACCCGTGTGTTTAGATTTTTTAGTGTAGTAGTAGTTTAAGTTTTTTCTCCTCTATAAGTTTAAGTTTATTAAGTTTTATTTTTCCCTTCTCCCTATACTTATAAAAAAAAAAATAAAAATCAAAACATAAGCACTGCCTACTCTTTCCTCTTAATAGATTCGCCATTGACCTTATTACCACTTTGAGTTTCGCTTGGTTTATGTACAAATATAGTTCTTCAATTTTTTGTCTTTATCTATTTTTTTAAAAAAAAAATTAGTAGTTTATTTTGATGTAGAAACAAACATTGGAACACGTATAATCAAAACCTAATCAATTTAAAGGAACCTCTGCACTGCCACAATCTTGTTCTTTTCTTAATCATTTTAAAGAAATTAATTAAAAAGTTTTTAAAAAAAAGGTCAATCACAAAATTAACTAATGAATAGCACAAATAATCTTCAAACGATGATTGAAGTGAAAAAAGTCCCAAAAATGTCTAAACTAAATATATCAAAGTTATAAGCTACTCCCTCCCTTCCCAAAAGATGAACAAAATACAATTTGCACACGTATTAAAAAAAATAAAAGTAGAGGAAAGAGAATAAAAAAGTCCTAAATTTATCTTTAGTAGTCCCACAAGATTACATAAAGTGATGAATATTTTATTTTTTTATATTAATAGACCCTACTAAATAACATATGTACCATTCACTTTATATATTTTATCTCACATTTTTTTAAACAAAAAAATTATACATTTAGTCATCTTTTATGGGAACGGAGGGAATAGTACATTTCATCTAAAACTAATTCATCTCATTGGAACAATAAAATATATTCTTTTCAATTTTAACTTTTTGAAATCAACTTAAAATATTTTAATATAAAATATGTGTCTGATTATCTCCTTCCTACTTCTTCATTAGCTGGCGGAAAGTAGATTAATAGATTTACAGCTCAAATGAAAGCTACAAAACAAATTCATTTAAATTTTAAAATTAAGAGTAAAATATATTTTTTTACCTCCTCTAAGTATAACTCTTCCATTAATCTGCCCCTTTAAGTTTATTAAATTACACATCTGCCCCTCTAATACCTATAAAAAAAAATTCAGCATAGGCAGGCGCCTATGCTGCCCTCAGCATAGGTCCGCCCTTGCCCTTAATTATGCAATCCCCCTAATCATGCAATTCCCCTAATTTTGCAATCCCCAAATCATGCCTGTAGAATAATATCTAGAATCCTCTAGATGTTAAATACTACAAGTCCCAAGAAAAGGTTGCAAGATCTCAAAATACATGTTTAACCATTATTTTTGTAGAAGTACACCACCGCTACAGATCCTGCTCTGCAATTTCTGCCACACAAATATTCTTTCTACACAATTGTGTTACTTTTGGATGCTAATATGTTTCATGGAAACCCTTTTCTATAAATATATATATATATATATATATAGGGTCCATCTCTCTAGCGAATCATAGAGAGCAAACTAATGATGAACTGGCTATAGCGACAGTTTTTTTTGTCGCTATAACATAAAAAACCGGCTTTCTATGTTATAGCGATGGAAAAAATCGTCGCTATAGCCAGTTCGTTTTTAGTTCGCTCTTTATAGTTCGCTGGAGAGACTGACCCTATATATATATATATATATATATATATGTTATAATTCTTTTTACTTTTTATCCTGAAAACAGGCATCATTTAAACTATCATGGTGTTGCAAAGGTGAAAAGAGTGATCAGCATAAAGAAGACATCGTGTCCTTTGAAAAGGGAAATATTACAACTGCAGAGCGCAGCAGTAAACAGGTTTGTGCATTCTGCTAGTTTATGGTTAATACTATTTTGTTCCATAGTCAATATACATTTCATGGTACGCTTACTTGATAACAATTTTTTTTTAATTTCTTATTACTGTTTGTCTTAAATTTTAAAATCAGTTAGAGCCGTCTTACATGAAACATATTAACTCTCATTTTCTATTGCAGATTTCTTTAAAATGGGAATCTTCCCCACAGACTGTGCTTATTATGACCAAACCAAATTCAACTTCTGTACGCATTCTGTGTGCAGATATGGTCAGGTAGGATATAGAAGTCTTAATTTCCTCATTTGTTTTTATTTAAAAAAGAAGGGTTTTCCACAAGTTGCCTTCAGTAGTATGCTACACTTCGAGCTTGAGAAATTCTTCAGAAACAATATATCAATGGAATGCCTAATGTGACTTTACTGTGCTTTGTGCAGTTGTTTATGCAATATGTCTTGCATTACTTTTAGTTTTCTACAATAACAAAATAATTACTGTAACAGGTTGGCCATGTTATTCTATTTTTTGTCTGTTACTCACCTATGTTGAATTGCAAAAGTAAATTTCTGGTCTGGTTGGTTTTCTACAATCCATCACTCTATTTTGTGACATTCTTCATTAACTACATGAATTTTTTTCTAGTTTAAGTTCCTGCTAGCTGGGAACTGCCATCTCGCATGTGTTTCTAAATCTGTGTTGATTTCTCATGTTATTTGATCATTGTTTGAAAAATGTTTAGAGTTATCAGTGTGAAACTCCCCCTTTTTATATGGCTCCTATCTCTTCAGCTTGATTAACTGAATTTGGGTTCTGATTTTACTATATGTCTCATTGCTCTTCTTAAATTCTCAGATGGTTGAAAGAGCAGAAAAAATTAAACATTTTTGTTGAACCAAGAGTGAAATCTGAACTTCTAACAGAGTCATCATTCTACAACTTTGTTCAAACCTGGAAAGATGGTAAGCTGTGAGACTTACTTACATTTCAAAAGTAACTAGAATATATGATTGAGTGCCATTTACTGCTATCACTTTCCCTACCTTCTGTTATATATATGTAAAATTGTATTACTAATTACTATCCGTTATTGATTTATACATGTTAAAAATTGCTTGCAATCTCGTTCTTACTTTTGCAAAAGACAGAAGTATGCATTCGATGAAATCTATGTTTCTTATTGGTACCCCCTTTGTATTTGTCATTGTAATCTATAAATCTATTCATGCTGTAGTCCTGTTTAGTGTGAGTGCCATATAAATAAAAATTTTATTCTTCCATAGAGAGAAGAAAGTTTTGACATCTCCTTGTCAAAATTCTGGGGCTGGGGATCTGCAAAAGCATTTGCAACAATAACTGGTACTGCCATGAGAACAATTGCTGTATCAGTCTTCCATTTATGTCGGAGTCAAGAGTTTCTTTGAGAAGGCAAAGCCTCTTTCAGTGATGCAATTAATGTAGAACACAAAAATTCAAGCAAAACGCTAGGTTGCTGAAGGAACATTCTGACAGAAGTCAAATTATATTTATAATCAAATGGCTTGGCTGTCGTAAGGTCCATTATAACAAAGTAGAAAATAGCTAAGCGACATGAAAACAGGAACACTAAAGACCTTGTTGTCGAAAAGAAAAAAAATATTACTCCCTCCGTCCCAAATTAATTGCTTAGTTTTGACTTTTTTTAGTCAAATTGACTATTTTTAAAATAAATAATTAAGCATATATAAATATATTTTTAACATTATAAAAATTGGTATTAGTAGTAAATTGTATATATATTTTTTTGTTATAACCTCTTCACCTATTTGGCAAAAATGGTACACAAAATAGTTTTAAAAAATAGTCAATTTGACTAAAAAAAGTCAAAACCGAGCAATTAATTTGGGACGGAGGGAGTAATAGAGAAGAGGGTCATAGAATATATGAAAGGAGACCAGGAGTTCTCTTTTTGCGAGAGTAAGTGGGAAATCTGTTAGGAATATACATAAGAATGTTATTCCTATTTATATATGATTTGATTATGATATAAATGAATGAATATGCAAGTATGCTTGCATTGATAAAAGCTGTAAAGTCCTTTGATAGATAATAGGAATATATGTATAAGGACTTAGACTGAAATGATCAAATATGTTAGGTTGATCCTACATAAGCAAAACAGCTTTGTAAAGTCCTTAAAAAGAAATGATGTACAAGGACTATAAAGATAGAAAGATCAAGCTTGTTAGGTTGATCTTATAATGTAATAGATAAGCCTGTCTGATCGTCGAAGCACTGCATCAGAATCGTAGTCTGCCAAGAGAGACAAAGGAGACTCGGAGCTATCAAGGCATAATCGTAGTCTACAGGATAGTAGATCTCGGAGTTCATAGTCTGCCAGGAGAAACGAGGAAGGATCGTAGTGTGTCGAGAAGAACTTCCTCGGAGCCGTAGTCTGCTGAGGAAGTCACGTTCAGAATCAAAGAGACAGTCTGTCTAAGCCGACTGAGAATCTGCCAGAACTAAGTCAAGAATCGTATATCACACTTAAAGCAGTGGAGTCTACTGATCATCAGAGGCAGAGATAGTAGTCGGGCCAGTTTAGACGAGGACAGCAAGCACGAAGGCAGAATCGTAGTCTGTCAAGGTCTGATCTCAGAATCGTAGTGTCTGTAGTAACAAAGCCGAATCATAGTCTGCAGAGCTAAGGTTTCCACAATGGTTGCTCAACAATGCTAAGGGAAGAATCGTAGTGTCAACATGATTCTCAACAAATGGGCACTCCCAATATATCCAAAGCATGAAGCCTCTGGTCTGAGCTACCAAGATACATTTTACATAAAGAGTACCAGAGAGCACTCACCAAATGGCATGCAAGCTAACAGAAGATCTAAGCATCAACTCTATCAACATGCAGACTGAGTTGTGAAGCCATTCGAGATGAAGTTTTCCACAAGCCAATCAGAAGAAGACTTCATACAAAGTAACTGACTAGAGAAAGTCAGCAAGTGCAGTAGCTGTTAAGAGAACAGAAAACAACGATCTTGAGAATCACTCAAGATTGTAGTGTTTGCCAAAGTGAAGAAGGAACTGATACAACCTACAGAGATACCGGCCAGCTTGTGAAGAACAAGACAGAAGTGATTAAGCATGGGTCAGACCATTGAAGATAGGTGAACGAGAGATCACCAGGAGAAAGGAGCTGGGTATGCCACAAATCTGAAGTGTCTTGCTATTCAGAAGAGGTCAGAACGACAAGTTAAGATATCAGTTCCTGAGATCAGTCAAGGCAAGTAGAAGTGTTGAAACACTGCACAAATGAAGGAAGAGATGTTCTACATTGAAGATCCAAGAACACTCATCAGAATCGTAGTGTTGTCTCAGCCAGTCAAAGCAACATTCAATATGACACACTACGATCAAGGTCCAAGAACATCTGCATCAGAATCGTAGAGTTCTGACATTTGAAGATTGAAGCATTGGCAACGGTTTAATCTGAAGACTGACATCCGAACGTTGCTATTTGAGAGCATCGATGCAGAAGGACAACTCCTGAGGATTCGAATCAAGGAATCAAAAAGGAGTAATAAAGAAGACTACCAGCCTGACACGGAACAGTGACATCTCTGAGACGGTAGATGAGAAAGCAGACTGCTGTGTCTGTAAAGTCAAAAAGGAGTTATCATGTCACATCAGCAGTCTGCATCAAATAACTCGAGATCTGCGAAGCAATTCAAATAGCTTCTAACGGCTACTTTCCAACGGGAAGATTGTGGAAGGGTATTTAAAGGACAAGCTTCAAAGATATGAGTTGTTGCTGAGTTGTAGATTCGTCGAGTTGTTGGAATGCTACATTGTTGACTCTACGAGTTCCACCAGAGCTGAAGAGAACAAGTCTCAGTGTCAGTGAGACTACGAAGGTGGAAGTGAAGCAGACTTAAAGAAAGACTGAACAGACTAAAGCTTCACTCAACAAGGATGAGAATGCCACTGAAGATGACAGTCAAGCTGAGAGCCGAGAAGGCCAAGAAGATAGCATTCAAGAAGGTGGCTGAGCATAAAGAAGATCAGAAGAGCCACTCTACAGATCACCATGAAGAACTAGAAGCTGAACAAGAAAAGATACAGAACCATGTCTGCATATCATTCAAGAAGGGTTCAAGGGATGCTAAGGGTCAGAAAAAGGTGACCCACAATGAAAAGCCTTAGCAGTCCTATGTGGTGATGGTGCACAGCTGGCAGCAAGTGAAGATGAGCTGAACAGACTGAAGATCAGCTGCACCATAGAAGAGGTCCAGACTCGAAGCAGAATGCTGAGGACCAAGCCTAGCTGCTAAGTACCAAGATGATCAAGCTTCAAGACATCTTAGCAGCAAAGCACAAACAACAACAACAACTACAACTACAAGTAGCCAGGGCCAAAGGGTCCTTGTCCGGAGGGACTAAATGAGTTCCAAGCCGGAAGGCTTGAAGAGTTCTTAGTGAACTAGAGTTCCAAGCTAAAGGGCTTGAAGAGTTCTTAGTGAACTAAAGGAGTTCCAAGCCAAAGGGCTTGAAGAGTTCAAAAGTGAATTGAAGTTCCAGGGCTGCTGGCCTTGAAGGAATCTTAGTGATTCAGGGTGCTGTCCATTCCTTAGTGGATTTCCTGCGAGAGTGCAGAAGAGTGGATTAGGAGTCGAGTTGGCTCTGAACCACTTAAAACCCTTTGTTTCTTTTACATTCTGTCATTTACTTTATGTCTTTACATTATGTACTTAACTGCTATAACTGCTATGTATGTACTAACTACTTACAATTAAACTAACTCCAAGAACAATGTATCAATGTTTATCAATATATCAATGAAGGGGAGATTTAACTTATTCCGCTGTGCTTGAAATGATTCTTATGTTTGTCATATGCTAACTTCTTAGCTATACAAATTAAAATAGAAAAGAGTTTATAAATTCGAAGGATCTATTCAACCCCCCTTTCTAGATCTATTGTGTGCCTATTGGGAACTAACAAAATCATATTGTGAAACCCATATTTTTTTTAACAAAGGATGACCAGGAGTTCTCCTTGGAAAAAGAAAGTGGAATAAAAACCCTTTTTAGTAATATCAAGAACCTCTCTCTCTTTAAAAGGCCCCCTTCCAAGCATATGTCCAGAAAGAAGAAAATCCTCCCCCATATTTGTTATGTAGTTGAAATAAAAAATATAACTTAATGAATATATTGTATAAAAGTGTGTTTTTTATGCTCCCTTCCAACCCCCCCCCACCTCCCCTTCACCCTCCCCCTCCTCCTCTTTATATGTAATTATATTAGAACCAGCAACCTTGAGATTATTCCGCAAGGCCTCTGCCATTTCTCCTGCCCCCTTGGGGTTTGTTTTCATTGCATCTTAAACTCTGTCTACATGTCACAAAAAAGTGTAGCAACTACAATGGGACTGAGGGAGTAGTACTTTTGAAGAAAATATTGATAAACAAATTCTGATGATTATTGAAAAGTTATCACATAAAAATTTAAACTAAACCCACTAAATTTGAATATGATTAACGAGTTCATTTCCTTGGTATTCATGTCTTGGCATATGCTAGTTAGTTGTTATATGTGAATGTTTGTTTTGGTTTGTTTCACAGACAAGGAGATATCGCTCCTGCACATGAAAGTTGACCTGATTGTGACTCTTGGAGGGGATGGAACCGTTCTTTGGGTACGTGCATCCAATAATTTCATTATTTTTTAATTGAACTATCTCAGCAAGTTTTTTAAAATAATAAATATCGAACTTTTGTAAGAGTATGCTATAATCTCATTACATGCATTCAATGTATTTTTTGGGCTAGCACCTAATCTTTTTAGTTCTACCTTGTTTTTGTAGAGTAGTAGATGCTAATGAAAGCTTTTTCTCTCTTTTTTGTTACATTAACTTTTTTCCCCAGTATAAGAAAATAACTTTGGGGGGAACGAGAAGGTAAGATAAGTAGGAGATCCCTCTTCCTGATAAGGAATAATATCAGGAAAAAAACTGCAACAAAGTTTGCAAAGGATGGTGATTGGCATTGCACAGCTGCAGATAAAACAATCACAAACGGCTTCCAATTAAAATAGGATCTGGCGGTATTGGGCATCTTAGAGAAACACATGACTAATTCTTCGGGAGCAGTCCTGATGTAAGACAGATTCTAATCAGGTCCTCTAGGCTTTGTTTTGATGGATATTCGCAGCGAAAGATCTGAAGGGATTTGTATTTTATAAAAGGACTTGGAATGTGCTAGGGTTTAGGACGATTAGGCATGGAAAGCTGAGGGTCCCAGGGATTTTTTTTTTTTGAGGGGGGGGGGCCTGTAACTGTACCGAAAAAAGTAGTTAGGGTTTTAATTGTTAGTGCAGCTGCTAGGGTTTGAGAGAGTGTCAGGCTTTTAACACTATGAAATTTGGGTTTGAAAGAGTGAATTGCAGGTCTGATTTTGGGGTTATGTTTACGAGAAAATTAAAGAAAGAAGATAGAAAAATATAAATTCTAGGTTCTGGCCTTGATCCTATAGGCATATCACACCTAGGGTTTAGAATTGCATTACACAATCCAAAAGCATAGTTACAGGGATTTTTTGTATATTCATCACTAATGGAAGTAATGCATTACAATACTTTATATACAGTTGTAAAATACTAAAACCCTTTAGGTACCTATTTGACTCTTAGTATAAAAGCTCTAGAACACTCATAAAAGACCTGATAAATAAATCCTAATAAAAAATAAAATAAGACCCATGTGTCACTATGTAACCATGTCTAGAAAATACAATAATTACCAAAATACCCTTAGACTTTAAAAAAATTGAAAAGTTAATATAAAACATTCCACGAACATATCAAAATTAAAAATAACCTAAGAAGACTCTAATAAACATAAAACACTGACTACTCAAGTGTCCATAGAGTTGTGCCATATTGATCCAATTTTCAGATTTCCATCCTCTTTCTGAACTAGTTTTTCCTTGAGTTTCTTGTGATCTGCATCATTCCCCTATTCACAACTAGAGGTTGCTAGTAAATGGAATTTTTTGTAAGCCTGTAGATCTCTCATTTTGGTTTTGTGAGGCAAGGAGTGGGAATTTAGGACTTCCACTAATCCTATGGTAGGCTGCTAGTTTTTCAAATTTTTTTATTTTATTTTAAAAGTAGTGCAAGGGAGTTAATTCGACTCCGGGTGCAAGTACAAGGGTCCAAGTGTGGACATTTTTGGTTAAGAAACTGAAAATCATTACTTTATATTTTCTCAGTAAATGGTTATTTCTGATTTGTTATAACTTGAAGTTTTTTGTGCTCTTGGACTGGGTTGATTGCTCACTTGTGCGAGTCCAGGGAATGGATTATTTTCTTTCCATTAGGATGGTAGTACTAGGATATTACAATTGAATTCTTGAGTTGCACTTAATTTCCGACTCAGAACATGGGTGTGCGAGTATTTTACTATGCATATCGAACTCCTTGGAATTGAAATTTGATATCAAAGTTCAGTCCTTTCTACTTGTTTAGGTGAATTAATCTCTTTCTTTTCTTCTCTGCACTTATCGTGTTTATCGAATATATTATACTTTCTTCTTTGCAGGCTGCTTCGATGTTCAAGGGGCCAGTGCCTCCAATTGTCCCATTTTCATTAGGTTCTCTGGGGTTCATGACCCCATTTTGTATCCTCCATCGTTTATGAAATATGTCTTGTTGTTTTTCATTTTTTATTCTGCCTCACTGAAAATTGGATACTGAACCAGCTTACTCCTATGATTCCTGTTTGCGACCGTGTTAGACAGCTTAGCCAAGAAGTGTTTCCTTAGGGGACCAAAAGTAAACTAGTAATTTGAAAATAATCACACACAAAACTAATTCCATTTATCAGTCCTTAACATTATTTAGATAGTGAACATTACAGAGACTTTCTTACCTCAATCCTCCGTGGCCCCATTAGTATCACACTACGACACCGGTTGCAGTGCCATGTGATTCGAGATGCAGCTACAAATGAATATGATACTGAAGAACCTGTACTTGTATTGAATGAGGTTACGATTGACCGTGGAATGTCATCATTCCTCACGAATCTGGAATGCTATTGTGACAACTCTTTTGTCACCTGCGTACAAGGGGATGGTTTAATCTTATCAACAACATCTGGAAGCACTGCTTATTCCCTAGCTGCTGGAGGGTCAATGGTCCATCCACAGGTATGTCATACTTAATATAATGTGGTGTCTTTATGGTTATGTATTCTGCCTGAGAATTGGGATAACATAACCCTAGGAAGGGGATAACTTGTTGGTTGTTTAAACTGGAAAATACACGCCTGTTGCAGAACTAAGTCTTCTTTAAGTCTTTGTCGTAGCCATATTTATCTTCTTAGTCCCACTATAGCCATCTGGCCGCTGTTGCATATGATGTGAATATAAGGAGTTCAGTCAACCCTCTAATAATTAATAAATAATAATAAAAGATGCAGATAATTTATTAATAATTAGAGCTATTAATTGTTAAGGGTCTTTTTGGTAGTGTTTGTGCTTTTAATTTTTAATTTCTACACATTTTTTTTTTAAATTGATAGCAAAAAATGTTATTTGGTAATCGATTTTGCTTCAAAAAAGTGGAAGCAAAACCCACTGGCAGCAAAAAAGTGAAAACACAGAAGATTTGCTTCTTCAATTTTAGCAACAAGTGGATTCATTCCAACTTTAATGAGGTCCAGTTATCAAATCCTATCAACAACAATATTTAGAACTTAACTTCTTCATAAAATGAAATAAAATCAATGTTTAAATATACTTATCAAACAGTTCTTAATTTCTACTTCAATAACAAGAGGTATAAATATATTATAACAAAAATTGGAAGTAAAAAACATGAAACAGAGTAAGTTAACAAAGGAACCCTAAGTTTTTCATACTTTCATTAGTTAAAATTTTCTCATGACTTTTTTTTTCCCTCTAAACAAAAATTTTATGCTTGGTGTGCTTGCCTATTACTCCATAACAGTGTAACTAGATAGAGAACAAAGATAGGAGATATATGAACAAAAAATGAAGAGATGGACGTAATCTTGACTTGAACTTCTAGAAGTTATTTTTCTTGTAAGAACCATATGTACCAATTATAAATAAAATTAAACATGTACTCTCGTCTTATTGTTTACAAAGGTATTTTTTCTTACTGTTTTAATTATGATTCAAGAGTTTTTAAGTTATAAAATTTAATTATCTAAAACTCTATCGATATATGTAAGCATATATATATATATCCCCCTTCTGATTAATTGATGTGATAAATAGTTTCTTTAAGAAATTAATAATTTTAAATATTAAAATTATTAATTATCTTTAAAAGGTAATCCCTTTGTCCCATAAAAGATGTCTTAAGTACATTTTCACACAATTTAAGAAAATTAAAAATATGGGAGAGAGTACAAATAAGTTCCCAATTTATCCAGACTCACTTAAGTACACACGATTTAAGTAGTTTTGAGGGCAAAATACTTTGTATACTACCTCCGTCTGAGTTTACTTATCCTAGTTTGAAAATACGTGCATAAATTTTTTAATCTCCAAATTACCCATCTTAACTACTCTATAATCATCTTATTTATTTATTTATTAATCTCCTAACTCTTTATTAGAATAATAAAATAGAGGAGAGAGAGAGAGATGAGAAAAAATGAGTATAATTGTGCTTCCAATGTCCAAGTTAATAATGTTACTCTTTTCAATGTATGTAACGTAGTTTTCAATAATTTTTTTATTAAGTTAAATGAGGTAGTATTGAAAAAATAAGGTCAAAAATATTATTAAAATGGAAAGAGGACAAATAGATTTGGAGAAACCGAAAAGAAAATTAAGACAAGTAAACTTGGACGGAGGGTGTAACATATTGCATTTGAATTGTGTACTTTAAAAGTCTTTTTTTTGGGGTACTTCAATCCTCTTTTGTGGGACTGAGGGAATAATAATCATTAGAGATTATTAATGTTTTTTATATTATTCGTTAGTGGGTTCGATTGTATAGATGTATAAGTAGATTTACTTATAGACTTATAGTTGTTAACATGGGAAGATGCACTTGAAGGATGATTAACTTAATATACATCAAAGGAAATAATAAATATCAGTGTTAGTTATGAGAATAAATGTGTTCAAGCTAGGGTTTTAACTAAAAATATGACTTCATGTGTGAAAACAAAATGTTTATTTTTCCCTAAAAACTATTAGAGTAGTCACAAATATAATTTGTTAATTATACTTCATCCGTTCCAAAATATAGTTTGACTTTCGAAAATATTTTCAAACTCATAATTGACATACATTTAATTTTAGTCAATATAATGATGAATATTGTAAACTATCTAAAAAGTACTGTTAGTATAAGATTTATTGTTTCGCAAACATTTAACTTTATTCAATATAATGATGAATATTGTAAACCATCTACAAAATTACTGTCAGTATAATATTATTGTTTCGTAATTTTTGATGAGTTATGTCAATCTTGAGTTTGAAAATGTATCAAACTAACTTTCTTTGTTGATCTTATAATTTGGAATGAAAGGAGTATTCAACTTGTGTTGCAAAATGTTCTCTGCTTCCAAAATTCCATACTTTCCTCATTCGACTTCCCCAATACTTATGTTATTTTTACCAAAAACTAAACAGCTATAATTCAAACGATCATATTTTTCTTTTGATAATAGAAAGAATGTGCCACATTAAGTTGTCTTTGCACATTTATTATTGGAAGAGGTATTAAAGGAAATAGTTGGTCAATAATCTTACCTAGACTGTCATGTTGAACATGGCCCTCAATTTGGGATTGAGGGAGTACTTAAACTTGTGTATGGAAAATGTCTCAGGGTAATCTTGAAATCAATCTACTGGCACTAATATTAAATTTTCCTTCTAGTTACATTTCACCCTTATTTTCTTGATGTAGTAGAAAATGTTTTAGACCCCTCCACCCCCCCCCCCAAGATAACATTTATTATCATCAGTGCTCAAGTACTTCCATATCTGTTCATCATTTCCTTGAATCATATTCATAAAAGCTATTCCCTTACAATTTGATCGACTTTCAGGTTCCTGGCATCCTGTTTACACCAATTTGTCCACACTCCTTGTCATTTCGGCCTCTGATATTGCCTGAGCACGTGACGCTTAGGGTGCAGATCCCCTTCAATAGCAGAGGCCATGCTTGGGCATCATTTGACGGGAAGGACAGAAAGCAGTTAGCACCAGGTGATGCCCTTGTGTGCAGCATGGCTCCTTGGCCTGTCCCGACCGCGTGCCAAGTGGATTCTACCAACGACTTTTTGCATAGCATCCATGATGGCCTTCACTGGAATTTAAGGAAGACGCAATCTTTCGATGGCCCTCGGGACACGTAATCTTGTTTTTCTTCGTAATCTCAAGGAAATTGAGGTATACTCTGAATTTATTCCTTGAGGTAAGCATTTTAGTGCAACTTTCTAATGTTTGTCTGAAGGACAACTAATTCAAGTTCCCCTGGTATATCTTTACTTCAGTAGAGTTGTGTATTGAGTTTACTCCTTTGATCATCAGGGTGAGTAGCAGTAGGTAGCCTTGTCTTAGTACCCTATTTTAGGAGATTAATGTTGTTATTTGTCATAAAGAAAATCATATAATTTAAATAGTTAATGCGAGAAATCAAATCATACCATACCATTTGCTCATTGACTGTGTAGATTATACAGTTCTATCCTCTATAATATATATATATATAAAAGAGCCGATCCACAGTTAGCAGGATGGGAGCACTATTCCATCTAGTGCATCTCTGGCCGTCCATCCATGCATTCAAATGGACAATTTTTTTTAGAAAATAGGCTTCTGCCCCTTAGACGTAAGGCTATAAACGAGTTAGTTTGGATTCGATTCGAAAAAATACGAGCGAGACTCGAATTCTAAATGTATAAAAAATAGTTCGAATAAAAATATGAGTAGAATCTGAGTAAGATTATACTTGTCTCGTTTAATATTTAAACTACTCGAATTCTCAATTGTGATTCGATACATATTCGATTGATACAAATTCGATTAGATATTCGATACATTCTCTTATAATATATACAAAATTAAATCAAATTAGGTTAATTAATTATTATTATTTTGTTTTATTTTTATTTTTAATTGTGATTTTATATTTGTAAAGTGTAATAGTAAATTTATTTTATCATTTATAAGTAAAATAACAAATTCAATTTATAATTATATTTACTATAAAGCTAGTTATTATGTGCAAACTCGAATTCGAGCTTGAATTTGAAGCTCGCGAGTAGTTTAAATATAATTCGATCTAAGTCGGTTCGAATTCGAGTAATAAATATTCGAGTTGAGTTGAATCTGAGTAGAATTTTTCAAATATAATTTGAATTCGAGTTGAATTTGAATATGAATTTAACTTTTCGAGTCGAATTTGAGTAGTTCTCTGTTCGCTTTAGTTCGACTCGTTTACACCCTTACTAAGGGGCAAAAAGGATAAACTATGGTCCGGAACGAGCAATGACTAAAATATCCTCATTTTATGTACTTTTTATGTTTCATATTATTTGATCATTGTCGACTTTTTAAAGTCAAATGTAAGAGATTTATGAACTCAAAATTGACAGATTATTTTAATTTTAATCAATGCAATGATGAATATTGTAAAGTGTCTAAAAAGTATTATTCATTGTAAGTTTTATTATTTCATAATTTTTAATGAATCATTTAAATTTTGTATTTGAAAAATGTCTCAAATTGATTTTCAAAAGTCAATATTGGTCATTAATTTGGAAAGGAGGGAATATTAAATAGGATTCTTGCTACACTTACAAAAAATTTTTACAAAAAATAGTTTGTGTCAAAATTTAATTAGTGGATAATCGACAATACATGAGTGGGTCCAATGATTGTAACTAACTAAAACTAAACAGTAAAACTAATGATTTAACCACCGAAGTTAACACGTTTTATTGAATATCTGATTAAACTTTTAATTTATCAAATTAACTCACTGAACTAATTATTATTTTCAAATTGGGTCATTCCGTTAAAAAAAATAAATAGACGCTAATTTTTTATTTACGTGGCTCTGATGTAAACATAAAAAAAAAAAAAACAAAAAAATCAAAACATTTTTTTACAAAATAGATTTAACCACCTTCTTTATTTTATTCCTTTTATTCTTCATCAAAACAAAACACCCAAACCCATATGCATCGTATCATATCATCATCAAAACAAAAGAAATAAAACACCCATAGAAGAAGGAAAGTTTCTCTCTTTTTCTCTTTTGTATATGTTTACTTCTTCGATAATCTGTTAAACAGTAATCAGAAATGGGTACTTATCTGTTACCTAATCTAGTAACTTAGTTTAAATTTCTCATAAATTTTTTGTTCAATCTACCAGATAGAAAAACCAGAATATTCTCTGAAAAATGAAATATAAACGAACAGATAATATTGATTGCAATTAATTTGTTGTTTGGAGTTTTTGATTGAACTCTATTATTGATTTATGGGTACTTGATTATTCAGTAGGTAATAGAGACTTGGAAAAAGGCCTGGTGAGTCCAACTGTAAGCCAAACCTCTCCGTCCGAGCCATCTCCGGCGCCGTCTCCGTCATTGGCGACTGCGCCGGCCTTGGTGCTCTCTAATTCCGGTAAGAGGATGGATCAGGCTGGGAAAAAGAAGTTTGTGAAGCAAGTGACCGGCCGGCACAACGATACCGAGCTGCATTTGGCGGCTCAGCGAGGCGATCTTGCTGCTGTGAAGCAAATCCTTGATGATATTGATAACCAAATGGTCGGGACTTTGAGTGGATCGGATTTTGATGCTGAGGTAGCGGAAATTAGGGCATCAGTTGTGAATGACGTGAATGAATTAGGTCGAGATCTGCTAATCGAGATCTGTTTTGGGAAGAAGAGGAGCTTTGCAAATCGAGATCTGTTTTGGAAAGAAGATGAGACGGAGGGGGTTTTGCAAATCGAGATCTGTTTTGGGAAGAAGAGGAGTTTTGTAAATCGAGATCTGTTTTGATAATGAATAACATGATCTAAGATGGTTAGATCTGTGTTTGCAAAAAGATGATTTCATTTTCAAGTTTTTTTTTTTCACATGAGCAATATTTTTGAATTTTTGTTCAGAGCCACGTGTAATTTTTTTAATTTTTGTATAGTTTTTTAGAGTCACCTAGATAAAATCTTAACGTCTGTTAATTTTTTTTAACGGAGTGATCTAATTTAAAAATAATAATTATTTTAGTGACTTAATTTGATAAATAAATTAAAAGTTGGTATTCAATAAAACGTGTCAATTTTGATGGCTAAATAATTAGTTTTGTCAAAACTAAACATATCATTTTAATTTTTTTTTGTAAGAATTCTTTAATCATGGTAATATTATTGATTAAATGCACTATTTCTGTCCCTTAGAGGGCCGGAAGTATTAACATCTTATCAAGCCAAATAAATTGACACAAATTTCAGTAGTTCGGTGAGATGAAAATTCATTGCCCTCTCATATTCCTGTACATGTTTTGTCCTCAACAATAACAATATGTTCTTTCTTCACCTGGTGAAAAAAGAGAGATAAGAGAGAGAGAAAAGAAATGAAAATGAGTTTTGTATTTAGTTGCCATCTATGTTTTTTGTTTCCATAATTAGCTTTTATCCTAAATTTCCAGAAAATGAGTACTTGTACGGTTACCATATAAAATATTTCATCCGTTCTAAAATTAGAGATACAATTTAATTTTTGAGGTCAAATGACGACATATTAAACTTTAAAATTGGTATAACTTATAAAAGTTTAGAATGAAATAAATTTTTTGATTAATAATTTTTGTTATATATTATACAATTATAATAATTATATCAACTAAAATTAAATAAATTCTCATCAATTTGAAATTTAATATACCGTCGTTTGATCTAAAATATTAAATTGTATATTTAATTTTGGAATGAGTGAGTATTGTTTATACTATACCTAAAATACATTACAATTCTCACTGCATTAAACTTTAGTATTCAACCAATAATTTTCAGTCCATATTTCCATTCTAAAAAAAACATTTCCCGCTTACAAAAAACAGATCCTGTTCGAAAATGAACCACAAAGCATATTTGTACATGTTATTAAAACATGTCCTATTAGTTCTTCCATTAAAATTTCTGAATGGAATTTCTCTCAGTATTATCAGTAAAATCCTGGTTAACATAGTCATACACCTATCAATAGGGTTGAAAATGAACTCGAAATCAAGTTTGGGATCGGCTCGAAAAATGCGAGCGAGACTCGAATTTAATATTTAAACGAGTTAAATTCGAATTTAATTTGATACTCGGACACTTATACGTGTTGGGAAAAGTGTACTTAAAATAATCTCAATTCAGGAATAACTTTTCTCTCTTTGTGCAATTAAATAAGAAATCAACAAACCAATAATGAGAACAAGAATAACAAATAATCATCCACAAGTAAGACACAATATTTAACTTGGAAAAACCACAGGTTGAACTTTGAATCTCCACTATATCACTAATAATGGACTTACAATAATTCTTCTAAGTTTTACGTCTTAACTTGAGATTACATAATAAATTGAGATAGTACAAATTTATTTTTAATTAGGTTGAGAAACCTAATTAACTTCACCATCCAAAACACCTCAAGCAATTAAATGGAGAAGACGACAAATACTCACGAGCAACAAACTATAATCCTCTCAATTTATTATTTTGACACCTTGCTACCGAGCTTCTCTAATAATAATAAGACTCCTTCATAAATTTATTTATAATACTTTTCCTAATCCATTTCTATTATGGATTTAAAACAACTTATTCTCCTAATCAAATTAAAGATCCCATTTACTTGTCTTGGTCACTAACCAAACTAGCAAACAAATCCTTTTTTCAACTTGGATTCTGTCTCATGGGTGAGGACCCATACCCAACAATCTCCCCATCCGGACACATATGAGAGGAGGGATCACCAACCACTACTCCTCACTCAAAGTTAATTTCAACAAAGTCTTGGTTAAACTCAAACTTCTTGGGATTTTCAATTTTCTTTGTGTTTGGTTTTATCTCATCGACATAGTTCTTCTCGATGGGAGGATCTAACTCAAACTTAACATTTTTTTTGCTAAATTCATTCACAACCGCTTTGTACCCTAGCTGCGAGCTATCATTTTCCTTCTCATGATTCTCAGGCAAGGCTTTTCTTCCATCTTACACAGCTTTGTACCACATCTTTTTGCGCCTAACTCCCCCATCTTCAACACCTCACATGCGTCAGCATCGTGTAAAGAGTGTCTACCTCTTACCTCTAATCACCAATAGAGACCCTTTAGTTAGCTTCCATTGGCGTTCACTGAAGAAAGAATTACCATTCTCATCAAGCTTACTAATAGAGATCAAATTAAGCCAGATATCCGGAACATGTCTGACTTCTTTAAGCATCAACTTGTAACAACTGTTAGTCTTCAAACAAATATCTTCAATGCTAACTATCTTGGATGCAAGGGCGTAGCTACACACGGGCTACGATGGGCTACAGCCCACCCCAAATTCTCAAAAAACTTGACTTTATAGTTTAATTTTAGTGTAAATTATTCAATTTTAAAAATTAGCCCACCCCAAATTATATACTTAGCCCATATGTTGTTCTAGTAAAGTAGTAAATTTTTTTCTAGCTCACCCCAAATCATAATCCTAGCTCCGCCCTTGCTTGGATGCACTACCGTTTCCCATCCGTACATAGCCAAAGTCACAACTAGTGTAGTATGTGAAGATCTCACCACGCAAAGTAGCATGGAACGAAGCACCTGGATCAATCACCCAATCATTAATTTGACACTTGGGTTTACCATCACAAACAATGAATATATCAACGTCGGATAGATACACAATCGAGTCCTTATACTGGTCTTTTTCCTTAGACTATTCCTTTTAAAAAAAATCACACTCTAGCCTTATGTGACCCGATTTTTTGCAGTGAAAACAAATTGCTTCTTTTTTATCTTTGGACCAGGGATTTGTCTTCTTCAAGAGAGCTTCTCTCTCTGTTTCCGCCCTTACTTTGCGTGACAAAAACTTGACTTAGTACTAGTCACTACTGTATCTTTTCGCATCTTTTTTTTTTCATTGAACAAATTATTCTTAATTGTATGCATAGTCAACGTACCATTGGGAACGGAGTTACTTAAGGACACAACCAGCGTCTCCTAACTATCAGACAAATAGCTCAACAACAATCAAGCCTGCATCTCATCGTCAATGATCATCTTCATCGTACTCAATTGATTTATAAAACTCTAAAAATCACTCAAGTGTTCTGCAACGGAGAATTAAGCTTCCTAATCAAGAATTAAAGCTTTATTCTGCGCCGTCTTTATTTTATACATGGACTCCAATTTCTGTCAGAGTGCATATGTTTTAGTTTTCGTGACAACATGATGAAACACACTTTGATCAATCCACGATTTGATCAGACCAATAGTCTTCCTGTTCATCTTGTTCCATTACGCATCACTTTTGTTTGCGGGCTTAAACTCCATCATTCTCAAGTGACTAGTACAAATCCTAGTAGTAAAATAAATCTTCCATTCTTGACTTCCAAATTGCATAATTTGTAGCCTAAGTTTAATCATGCAACCTGATGTCCAATCCTCCATTTAATTTGCATAAGAAAACCATAAAAATTACCAAGCTCTACTACCACTGTTGGGAAAAGTTTACCTAAAATAATCTCAATCTAGGAATTACTTTTCCCTCTTTGTGCAATTAAATAGGAAATCAACAAACCTAATAATGAGAATGAAAATAACAAATAATCATCCACAAGCAAGACACAATATTTAATGTGAAAAATCCTTAAAGAAAAAAATCATAGGTCGAACTCTGAATCTCCACTATATCACTAATAATGAATTTACAATAATCCTCCCAAAGTTTACGCCCTAAAACTTGAGGTTACACAATAAATTGAGAGAGTACAAATTTACCTTTAATCAACCTAATTAACTTCACCACTCAAAATATCCCAAAAAATAAAGTCTTCAAACTTTCAATTGAACAAAGATGACGACAAATACTCACGAGCAACAAACTGTAATCCTCTCAATTTATTCTTTCGTCATCTTCTTGCTAATGAGCTTCTCTAATAATAATAAGACTCACCCATATCCTTATTTATAGTACTTTTTCTAATCCATTCCTATTATAAATGGGAAACAACTTATTTTACTAATCAAATTTGGGATCACATTTACTTGTCTTGGTCACCAACCAAATTAACAAGCAAATCCTTTTTCAAAATGGATTCCATCTCATGGGTGAGGACCCACACCCAACAATACGAGTCGAATATGAGCCACCCACTGTTCGCTCATTTAGAGTATTGAATTTTTCTCACCTCATTGATACATACACGATACAAGTTCGTTGATTTTTACTTGTATACAGTATCGAGTATACTCAATTTATTTAATATATATTATTTAACAATTAAAATTTTCACATATTTTTAGAATTGAAAGTAGTTCTTAATTGTTTCAAGAGTGATAATATTATCTCAATAATTTCTTTTATAAGGCTAGCTAGAGATCTAATTTGAAGTGTTCAAATTTTAATTATTTCCACTACTTGTCTGAGTTAATTTTGTATACATAATCATAATATAAATGATCCAATTCTAATTCGTATATATCTCAAATGCGTGCAAGTAGTTCGAATAAAAAACAAGTCGAGTCGAGTCGAGTAGAACTCGAGTGCAAGAAAATCGTTGGTTTGCAGAAACTAGAAAATACATACAATCATATTGTAATTAAGATCAGAAGCATGTCAAAATCATATTTAAAATTTTTCTGCAATCCTAGGAATTATCTTATACAATATCATTAATTGAGGAAGGATAAAATAAATACCTTAAAGATGATGCAACCTTTTGATCAAATCTTCAAGTTTCAATCCCTTGCTCCTTTGTGCTTCTCCAATTCCTCGGATCAAACGCAAGCTACTCAGTGTGTGCAACGCTCTAAAGGTGATCCACCAAGAGTATATGAATTTAAGAAGTGAATTTTAGGTTTCTCCAAATCTGGGTTGGCTAGCCTCTCCTAACTCTTTAGGTTTTGAGAATACTACGTATTATTAAAATACCGACTTCTCATCTATAATTAGACTCCTCTTATTTACAGATTAACCCTCTTTCCTAACTTCTTAGTATTTTGGGTTTTAATTTAATTCCCAAACTATTTAAAAATTAAATAATTTATAATAATAATAATAATAATAATAATACTTCTTATTAATTTATAATTAGTATTTCTCCAAATACTTAATTATAAATATTAATCTATTTAATTTATTCTACTAATAAATTAATAAATACACTTAATTTATTATTATTAAGCTCTAGTGTTGTCCCAATATACATTCATGGGTCCTTGTATGCTAGGAACCACTCCAATTTCAGTAATGAACTTCTTCATCCAAATAGCTTTCTTTGCAGCTTTACTTACAGCTATTTCACCTCTATCACTGAATCAACAACTGTTTGCTACTTAAAACTTTTCCAACTCAATGCACCACCGTTTAAGGTAAACACATAACCTGAAGTAGATTTGCTGTCGTCTTGGTTAGTCTGAAAACTCAAGTCTGTAAAGACCTCTAGTTTCTAATTAAATCCACCGTACAGTAGAAATACATTCTTAATCTTTCTAAAGTACTTTAGGATGTTTTTCACCGCTTTTCAGTGTTCTTCTCCAGGATTTGACTAATATCTTCTTATCACACTGAGTGCATAAGCAACATCCGGTATCGTACATATCATCCCATATATGACAGATCCTATTACCGAAGCATAAGGTATCTTACTCATGCAATCTCTCTCTTCTGGTGTCTTTAGGGACATTTTCTTGGAGAGATGTATTCCATGACTCATCGATATGAGTCCTCTCTTGGAATTGGTCATGCTAAACTTCTTTAGCATTGAATCAATGTACGTTTTTTGGGTCAAGCCGATCATCCTTTTTGATCTATCTCTATAAATCTTTATCCCAAAAACATAGGATGCTTATCCCAAGTCCTTCATGGAGAAGTGTGTTTAGACAACCATAGCTTCACTGATTGTAGCATTGGTATGTCATTCCCTATAAGTAGTATATCATCAACATATAGTACCAGGAACATCATTAGCTCCCACTAATCTTCTTGTACACACATGGTTCATCCTCGCTTTTGATAAAATCAAACTCTTTGATTGTCTCATCAAAACGTATGTTCCATCTTCGAGAAGCTTGCTTTAATCCATAAATGGATCGTTGTACCTTACATACTTGATTTGTTCCATCTTTTGAAACAAATCCCTCTGGTTATATCATGTATACATCAATTTCCAGTTTACCATTGAGGAAGGCCATTTTCACGACCATTTTCAGATTTCGTAGTCACAGTAAGCTGCAATCACAAGCAAAATTCGAATGGACTTAAGCATTGCTACTGGTGAGAAGGTGTCATCATGCCCACAAGGAGCACGACCCTTGTAGTTCATAGTTTCATTTTCGTCACTCAACATGATTTTCAAATCAAATTAACAAAGATTTTATAAAATATAGATCGCACTAGGATGGATAAACTTAAGGAAAAATTAAGCAATTAGAATCCCGAGTTCTAAACCCCCCCCCCCCAAAGATGCTTCGCGTCCTAATTAAAAATCAAACAAAGCCGTTTCTAAGATTAAAAGAAGGCTTAGTACAAGTTAAAATTGGAAGAATCAAAGGGCCTCGATTCCTATCTGGCGAAGGGTTTGAAAACCATCTTTTGAAAATATCACTTTCATCAAACCCTTTGTATATAGGTCCAAAGAGGCACAATACTACTTTCTAAGCAATTAAGCACCTTTTCAAAGCTCAAATCACACACACACACACATACACACACTACATGCTTAGGGAATGAAAAAGTAGCGATAACCGTGTTTCGCGAAAGTCGGGGGGTGCCTAACACCTTCTCCTCACTTAAGCAAGCCCCCGAACTCTATGAATCTCAGGTTCCAAACCAATTAAACGGAGTCACATATTGGGCCATATTGCGAAAACCTTGAAATCCGATTGAGTTGGTACAACCATTTAAACTTATACTAACTGGTGGCTCTGTCTAATTCGACCCAATCATTAAAATAAATCTTTTTAAATCATCAACATATATATTGGTCCTTTCCTAAAACTCACCCTTTAAATAAATAAATAAAAATAACATAAAGACAACGGGTAGAACACATAGGAAGCAAAATTCCCGGCGTCGACAAGAATAAATGCTTAAAACATTTGTGCATGGTGGTCCAGGTTAAGCCTTAATAATTCAGGCTTTTTCTTTTGGTGCAAGTGGTGTGGGTATCCAAGGCTTAAAAGTCTTTATCTTGGCCCCGCTAGCTTGTTTGTTAGTTCTGTTGTCCGTTCGACTCCAGCCCATCTAGGACCCGCGTCGGTAGAATTATTTTAACTTTAATAAAGTATTAATCTACTTTTACATTATTGTTCTCCTTTTGTAAAAGTTGCTTGTTTTCTTCTTTAAACAGTTATTTTTCTAAAAGGCCTATATAAGGAACTTCGGCTTCATTGTTAAAGCATCCGAAAATTATCTATCAATTTTCTTTGTAAAAAGATTTTTTTCTTTGAGTGTATTCAAGTTCTAAGTTCTCAAGTTTCAGAACCCTATGTAAGTTTGTTTAAGTTTTAATAATATTTTGTTATTCTGTGTATAATTATTTTATTTCAAAATCTTTATAGTATCTCGGCTCATTTGGTATCAGAGCCAAGATAGAGTTTAGATCTTGTTGAAGCTTTAAAACTTATTACATTGTTCATCTTTCTGATTTTGCTCATTTTATTATAAACACCATTTAAATACTGTTATAAATTATGCTTAAGGTTTTAATTGGGTAAGTTGGTTGTCGTTTAAGGCTATAAAGTGTGTTAAGTCGTGTTGAGACGTAAATCTTGTAGTGGACTTCCCATTTATTTATATCTTGCATGCTTGTCTTGTTAAGTTTTAAATACAGTTTATACGTCTAATGGAAAATCTATTCAGAAATCGGACTAGGTCTATGAGTTCTTCATCTTCTTCTTCTTCTTTGGATTCAACAATTGAACAGGTAGTATCCATCAGAGATATAGAACCCATTTACAAAATTGGTCAATTCCAAAAACCTTTATATCTCAATTGTATAATAAAGGTAGTTTTTTGTTTAAATCTTATTATATTATTAAATCTGTAGAACAATCTCTTCCAATAACTCAAGGTCATATATCTGTTGAGATGTTACCCAAGAGATTACTATAAGAAGCCGTTGAAAGAGGCTACAAATATTTACATATTGGGTTGGTCCAAGTTGCGGTCAAACCGTTAACCAGAACTAGGTTACCCACTTCTTTGTTGTTGAGCTTAAGAGATAAAAGACATTTAAAGTTTAACGATTCTTTGTTAGAATGTATTACTTCATCCTTATCTGAAGGACCGATTTACTTTAACAGTTTTCTAAATTTTTCAGTCTTTTTGTTGGACCCAACAATTCTAAAGACCTTAACTCTGACTTTACAAATGTCAGGTTTTGAAATGGATCCTCTGTCATTTAACATGGCTTTAATATATTGGATCTATATTAAAGTTATGAATATTATTACTCCTGATATTAATTTAAAGAGTAATGTTATTAAAGATTGTCTAGGTGAAACCACTGTGTTCCAAATCAATCCTTTAAAAGCAAATGTTTCATTCTCTAAAACTTTAAAGTGGGATGAAATATCTATACCAAAAAAATTGACACTTCAAGATGCAGTACCTAAAAGGGCACAAGGATCTAATCAACAATTAGAAAATGTTATAGAAAATCTAGATGGATCTGTAAACATTAGATTTGGCAATAATAGCTCTATTCGTCTCAATTTAGACGAACCTAGATGAAGAAGCACTTCTACCATTCCTCAAAGGAATATAGAAGAAACGTCAAAAAGATTTACTTCTTCTATCCAAGGAGTTATTAATAGACCGAATTATCCGGTTAGCCGACCAACGTATATGGTATAAACTCCATCTGAAATACTAGGAACTCAAAGTCCAACGGCGTCTGATTTTGGCTATACTGAGGGTATTTATACTCTAAATAATCAGTATTTCAGTCCAGATCAATATTTGTTAAACGCTATGTTCAATTTTGATAAACATAAAGGAAAAAGAGTTTGGTTTTTTAATACCTACTCTTTAGATGCTCAAGATTTGATTTGAGATGTTTACCATGATTTCTTAAAGGAATCTAAGAAAAATGTTAACTTCTTTGTTTTTCTTAAACACTGGAGTACAACAAAAGGGTATAACTTCCCTTTTGGTGGGGGTAAAAGGAATACCAATAGTTTAAAAGTTGTGAAAAATTCCTATAAACCCTACAGAATGGCTGATGACGATAATAACGTTGTGACAGCTATTCACCCATATGCAGTTCCAATTTTTGTTGGAAGAAAAACAAGAGCCTCTACTTATAAAAAGGTTTTAGACAAGGAGGTAGAAAATAATCTGTTGAAGTTCAAGGTATTAATCAGGTTTTAGAACAGAATAATTACACCAATCTTTTCCTTCAATCTCTTGGTGCTCAAATGTCAAGAATAATGAAGGTTTTTTCTGAAAAGGACCTTTAACTATTAGTGCATCTCCAGCTGAAGTCATAAGCACTTCTTCAAAGGAAGGAAAACTATTGACTAAAGAAAAGCCTAGATCTGTCCCGTTTAAACCTCCACTGAAGCTATCAAACGAATTTAAATTGGGATCAGCATCTTCTGAGATGTTCGAGGAACTTAAGAATCATTTGGATAAGTTTTCCATTAAGCCAAGATCCACTACGATGACTTCTCAAAATCTATCGATCTCAGTTCTAAAAGAAGAAGGATTACATCTTGACCAGATCTTAAAAAATATCCAAGAAGATCCTCAAATTAATAGGATCAAATGTGGAAAGGTTAAAAACCAACATTATTATCACCGTCCATCACCAATCGATGCTCAATTTGAAAATAGAGTGATCAATGATCGAACCCAGTTTAATGAAGAATACATATGCAGATGGAATCTTGATGGTCTCACGGACTATCAAATCGTTGTTCTCCTTAAACAAATGACTATGTTCGCCCAAGACGGTAGAATTTAAAATAAATCTGAAAAGAGGACTGCTCAAGCACTAGCATCCGGTTTTGTTGGCCAATCGAGTCTTTGGTGGGATAATCTCTTGACTAGCGAAATTCGTTAAAGTATTTTAACTTTCAAGTTCAAAAAGGAGTTAATGAGCCCGTTTCTACCGAAGACGAAACAAACACTTTATTGTATACCATTATGCGCCATTTTGTGGGCAATAACCAGCTAATAGTCTCAAGGACTTATTAGAAACTTAGCAACTTAAAGTGTTAGTCGCTTTCAGAATTTAAGTACTACCGCGATACGTTCTTCTCAAAAGTCTTTACCAGAAATGATTGTAATAGCGATTACTGGAAAGAAAAGTTTGTTAAAGGATTACCTATTTTTTTCTCTCAAAGAGTCAAAACAAGGTTGAAAAACAAGAATGACGAAGTAATCCCATGGGACGAATATACCTATGGGGATTTAGCTTTAGAGAAAAATGTTGAGGGTGCAGATGTGACGCCCCCAAAATAGGTCCACACAACCCATTCTGAGTTGCAAAAAACAACACTACTGACGCGAACTTTCCTATTACAACAACTGAACTACCGTGCAAAATATGACGACTCATATACTGTGAGTTTCAATACAAATATTGTAACAATATTCATACTCAAATTATTACAATGCCATATAAAATACAGCAGCAAATATTTCAAGTCCTCAAAGGAACACGAAAAGATTTCTGTCCTCCTCATTCTAATGCGGTGTATTTTTAACGCTTTTAAAGTCGGGTTTTCATCACCCTATTGTTGTTCACCAAAATCAATTATTAAATGACGTATAACATACGACACACATTTTAAGTCCTCAGTACAATTATGATTCCACACTGTTCTATAACTTGATGAGGATTGCGACTAATTCGAAACACCACTTTATACCCATGTTCTCTCTGCTAGTCCCGCCTACACTTTTATTTTCTGAAAGGAATTGTGAAACAAAAGGGTGAGCAAAAATAGCCAGTAAAGAATATCATGACTTAAGATAATTAAATTATCAATAGCCTTCATCAGTAATAAATCAGATATTTAGAACATATGGTAGATGATAAAAGTTTTCAACCATAATTACAGCGGAATCAACAATCCATTAGAAGAGTCAAGTAGAACATAATGTCTACTATCTTCTCCAAATTAAAATTCCATCATCAATATTTTATTCCTGTAACACCAATCAACAGTTCTTCGTTGTACCCAAGACAAATAGAACTTTCACCACCTGTCTTTACCTGAAATACCAAAGATCGTGGTTATACCAATTCACAGTTCATGTTTATAATTATGCCATTAATTTCATCTTTGCACTCCAGGCCAAAGATATTCAATTGTAACACTAATAGTCATGCCAATCAACAGTTCATCTTTGCACTACGGGCCAAAGATGTACAACTGTAAAACCAATAATCAACAATCCATTTTGGCACTACGGGCCAAAGATATACAACTATAAAACTAAGAATCAACAGTCCATCTTTGCACTATGGGCCAAAGATATACACGGGCCAAAGATATACAAGTGTAAAACCAATAATCAACAGTCCATCTTTGCACTACGGGCCAAAGATATACAACTGTAAAACCAATAATCATGATTATACCAATACACAATTCCGGTCATGATTATACAAATACACAATTCTTAGTCATAATCATACTAATCAACAGTTCATCTTTGCACTACGGGCCAAAGATAACTTTTCAACACAAATTTAAGTCCGAGGATGATGACAATGATATATATAATGAATGGACAGAAATAATCAGAATAATAAGATAAAATAGATCTTAGTGATTTTTAACTTAATTATCCATAGTCCAAATTGCCAACGTGATATCCAAAAAATCGATTAGAATTCTTAATAGAATATAAAGTTCAAGTAAATGTGAAGTTCCTGGCTCAAATATAATAACTTAAAACTGAATAGAAAGATTCAGGTCAAGATATTATATGAAGCACAAACTATTAAGGATATTCTAATCATTTCAGGACTTTTCACCATTTAATGATAAGCTGAAGAAACGAATAATAATATCTTACCATAATATGGAGTATAAAAGAAAATGATATCCCTTTACCATAAAAAAAATGATACACCTTACCTTAGCATGTGACTTGATTCTGGTTTCTATGAAGTTGATCAACTTAAACAATGCTTGCATTCCTTATCCACATTTTGAGTAACCTTACACTCAACAAAAATACTCACAATATTATACTCACAATATTGTAGTAAAATAATTTTATATTTTTAGTGTAGTGATGGTGTGTGTTTAGTTGCTCAACCGAGCAACCTATTTATACTGAAATTTGAGGAGACAACTAGCATACCCCTTTTGAAAAAAAAACCAAATGAGGTATATAATAATGATGGTAGTGGAATTTGTGGTCCCACAGAGAAAATTAAACCAACTTATACACGTTTTAACAAAATTTATTCAATAATAGAGTTGTGGTCCATACTACTTTAGGAAAAGTAGGATGTCGGCAAGTCCTGCCAGACTTACTTTTGTAAAAAGAAAATAATTGAACAAACATCTGCATATCATACTTATCTTTAATCAACACCCTTTTCATTCTTTGAACCATTATTCACAATTATTAACATAGACTCATAATACTGCCAACTTGTCTAATTATATCATATCAAATAATATGAGTTACTGTGCAATAACTACTGTGACAATTATTGAATGAATTACTGAGTGACTTCTTACGTAAGAATCAATAATATGAATCACTGTACAATACCGTGTGCTACTGAGGAATACCGTTTACTACTGTGGAATCACGCTTATTACTGTATTTTTATCACCGGTATTTCAGTAGTTAACGGTAAAAATTTTGTCGTCAATTTTTAAAAAAGTTATTTCTGTCGCTTTCCCTATCCGACAGTTATTTTATTATAGGGCCCACCAATGATTGGTTAATTTGGCGCCGTCGTACGAATATTCTCCGACCAAAAGAATATTCGTAATAAATAATTACATGCAATAAGTGTATAATAACCAAAAATTTTGGAGGCCTCAGTGGTGTCTTCATCGGCACAACTCAGCTTTCCCTCAAATAAATTCAGGGATCAACATACCCCCAAATAAATTCAGGGCGTGAGACCACTTGAGCATAGAGGAGTTTACCAAGACTTGAACTCACGTTAATGGAGACTTATGTCCGGCTTCCCACCACTAAGCCACCACCTCAAGCGATGATAAACTACAACCATCTAAATATGTAAACATTTATTAAATCAGCACCTTACTATAAATAATTTAAATTCTATTAAAAGTTGGGGTCAACAGCAAAACATATTTACCTCGAATAACATATAAACCAACTAATAATTCATTATTCATTCTAGTTGTCTTTATTTATCGCATTATATTCTAAAACTTATAAATGAATAACAAAACTAAAGAAACCCATATATGACAATTTATTTTAAAAAAATCAGTCCACTGTTATGGAATTATCACCATTAACCAAAACTTAACTATCAATTTAATTAATTTTAACAGAAACTAGACTTCAAATAATTCAATTTAGCATCAAAAATCACCCAAATCGGATTTAAAATCATTAAGTTATATATTTTTTAAACTTAAAATTTGTTGCTAAAAATTCTGCTTGAAAAATTCCGAACCAGCCACCTCACGAAATTCATAACATATCATACATTAATCTTTAACGGTTCAAAATTTATGGACATAAACTCAACTTATATATGTATAACATATCCAAAAATTACAACGATCCAACGATCGGATTAAAAAATATAACTCACGCAATAGAGCTTACGAAAACTAATTTTTCGGACTATGAGTCCTTCGAACCAGTTTCATTCAAACAGTCACCACAAAAAATTCACAAGGAATTTTTGGGTGATTCTAATTTTTGTGTTTATCTTACTTTCAGGGCTTTCTTTTAATATAAGGTTCATCTCCTAACTCATTATACATAAAGAGTTATGGATTTTACAAAAACATGGTATCAAACTAATTTTTATGAAATTTTTAGGTTTTATTTTTCATTTGATTTCTTGATTTCTCTCATTTGATTCATGTTTATGCAAGTTTAATCCATCATAAATTAATAAGCATAACATATCCTCTTTCCATAAATTTCATGAAACTTAATAACTATATATGAAAATCAAAGATTAACAAAGGTTTTGAGTTTACCTTTCTTAGTTTTTATTTCTTCTTCCTTTCTTCTTTCTTCTTCATCTTATCTCATTCTCTCTATTTTACTTATCTGAAACTTTTGCTACGGGAGTATGAAATGAAGAGGAGAAGGCTGATAATTGCCTTCTTAAGCTAACATCACATGCCCCATTCAAATTAATGGACCATTCACATGAGGGGTGGGTGAGGAAATTAAGGAAAAGCTTAGAATATATGTAAAATGAGTTCAACATTTTCCCACATGTTGCAACAATCAGCCGCCTCCCCCATGGCCCACATCTTTAGAAATTTAATCCCCCTCCGTTTATTTACTCATTTATCCGATTAATTGACCATTTATTAATTTAACATCTTATAGTTTTAGAATAATAATCATAAATTAAATTAGACTTTTATTTCATAAAAGTCGGGATCTTACAGTAGATCTGTGCAATATCTTAAAAATACAAAGGTAACTCTCAGAGGAAAGGGCTTAAGGAAAGCGGGCTTTGGAAATTTTTGTGAACAATATGGGCTTGCTGAAATTCCTAAATCAAAGAAACATAAGCAAAAGATTCTTAAAGAGTCTACTAGCTGCAGAGATGAAGGTAAACGATCTAAGAGAAAATATCATAAAAGGTCTAAATATTAGACCAAAGACGAACCGCCTAAAAGGCATAAATCATCTAAACGAAAGATGTTTAGTTCAAAACCTTCTACTTGTTACAAGTGCGGTAAGAATGGACATAAAAGTCCTGACTGCACAACCAAAAAGAAGATTAACCATCTGGTTAAAGATGAAGGACTTAAAAGGCAACTCGTAGTAGTCTTAGTTGACTTTGGCGGTGAAGAATATAGTTCTTCCAGTTCGAGTTTTGAAGATAGTAACTCTAGCGATTCTTCTTCAAACAACAATGAAGTTTTATATGCTGGATTAGAGGATTGCCAGTGTGTAGAAGGAGAAGCATGTATGTGTGCCTTAAATGAACTTTCTTTGAATGTACTATCTGAAGAAGATAGTCTTATTCTGGATATCATCGATCAACTTGAAGATTCTACCAAGAAGAGACAGATGATCAAAAACTATATCAGTCTAACTAAAAGTAAGAAGAAGTCTTCTGATGATGACGACGAACGGTTTGACCTAAGACAATATTCATTATAGAAGATTTTCCATAAGATTAATGATCGTCACAAAGATCCTACTTTTAAAGAATTACATAGTATGATAATTAATCTTCAAGCTAACAATGCCTCAAGAGAGGTTATAATTGCAGATCTTCAGAAGGAAATTAAGCAAGTTAAGAAGGACATCCGCTGGCTTAAAAGCATGAATGATAAGGGCAAATCAAAATTGGAAGAATCAAATTCTCCCATTATTAGTGATTGTGAAAATGAGGATTTTGAAGATGAAATCCATGAGTTTGCCACTCAAGACAGACGAATAATCCTAAGAGAATCTAGTTCAAATGGGTTAAAAATCAATATGATTGATCGAATTATCACTCAAAAGTGGTATGTTAAGATTACAATCCTTATTGAGAATAAATTCTCAGTCACTACTGAAGCCTTAATAGACTCAGGTGCAGACTTAAATTATCTAGCAGAAGGTTTGGTTCCTTCTAAATACTACTAAAAAATAACTCAAATGCTGAGTATTGCTGATGGGAGCCATTTGCATATTGATTACAAACTTTTTGATGCAGTGGTATGCAATAATAGGGTTTTCTTTGAAACTCCATTCCTATTAGTAAAAAACATGTCTCAAGCAGCCATATTGGGTAAGCCATTTATTAGTTTGCTTTTCCTTTTGTCTATTGACACTAAGGGCATTAGCACTAATAAGGAGGGGATAGAAGTTCGGTTCGATTTTATTTCGGAATCACGGTTTCAAGGTGTCAACCATTTGCTTAAACACAAGGAAGATTTTCTATTTTTCTTGAAACAAGAATTAGAAATTAAGAAGATCGAAGAACATCTTAAAGATGAAAATTTCAAACTTAAAGTTAGAACTTATCAAAAGGAATTAAGCAGAGAAATTTTCTCTAATAATCCAAGTTCTTTCTGGACAAGAAAGAAACATATTATTTCTCTTCCTTACATCGAAGGATTTAATGAGAAACTTAGCCCTACTAAAGCCAGACCTATTCAGATGAATGAAAAGTTCTTAAAACTTTGCCAGCAAGAAATAACTGATCTCTTAAAAAAGGGATTGATTAGGAAGAGTTACTTGCCTTGGTCCTGTTCGGCATTCTACGTGGAAAATGCAGCGAAACTGGAAAGAAGTGTTCCTAAATTGGTGAACAATTATAAACCCCTAAACAAAGTTTTGAGATGGATTAGATATCCAATCCCAAACAAGAAGGATTTGTTAAACAGATTGCTTAAAGTAAATATCTTCTCGAACTTTGATATGAAGAGCAGATACTGGCAAATACAGATCAAGGAAGAAGACAAATACAAAATGGCATTCACCATTCCGTTCGGCTATTATAAATGGAATGTACTAGCCTTTGGGCTAAAAAATGCACCTTCTGAGTTTCAGAACATTATGAATGAAATCTTTAATTAATTTATGAATTTTATGGTCGTCTACATCGATGATGTTCCTATATTTTCAAAGGACATAGCTCAACAGTGGAAACATTTAAACGTGTTTAAAACAATAATTAAGAGAGAAGGTCTTGTTGTCTTAGCCCAAAGATGGAATTATTTCAAACAAACATTAGATTTTTTGGGTTTGATATTACTCAAGGACAATACATTCCTATAGACAGAGCAATTGCAGTTGCCGATAAATTTCCAAACATAATTTTGGATAAAACTCAGTTCCAAAGATTTTTGGGAAGAGTTAATTACATTGTAGACTTTTATAAAGATCTGACAATGGATGCAGCTCCTCTCTACAAAAGGCTAAATAGAAAGCCTACACCCTGGACATATGACTGTACTATGGCAATTAAGAAGATTAAGCTTCGAGCCAAAGTCTTGCCATATTTACATTTATCTGATCCCGAGGCTCCAAAAATTGTTGAAAAAGATGCTTCAGATAAAGGCTATGGGGGTATTCTGAAACAAATCAAAATTTTTAAGGAAATTTTGGTATATTTTTTTTCGGGGGGTGGAACCCTACACAGAAAAACTATTCTACCATCAAAAAGGATATTTTATCGATAGTTGTGTATTGACAAGTTTCAAGAAGATCTCTTAAATCAGAGATTTTTTCTAAGACCTGACTGTAAGTCAGCTAAAGAAGTTCTAGAGAAAGATGTTAAAAACATTGCTTCAAAATAGATATTTGCTAAACGGCAAGCTTTGCTAGTAGCGTTTGATTTTGATATTGAGTTTATAAAAGGAGAATCAAATTCAATACCAGACTTCTTAACTAGAGAATTCCTAGAAGACACTCCTAATGTTTGTGTGGTAACTCATGATAGGTCTCCTAGAAGAGCAGCCAAGCCGACAATGAAAAGATACAAGGAAGTTCTTAAAGGACAATCTTTCGGATCTCAAAAAATCCTACAATAAAGGAAAAGCTCCTGAGCTCAAAGCTCATGTTGATTCTCAATACATTGACACTATGCTCAAGGAGGTAGTAGTTATTGACGATGTTGATGCAGTTTGTACTCCTGAACAGGTGGCAGGTTTATATTTATCATATTCGCATGATCTGCCAGTATTCATCCCTAAAACCAAGGAGTTTTTTGAGAAAATGTTAGTGGAAATTGAGTCCATTAATGTATCTCATAAGTCTAGAGATCGCTATAACTTAACTAGTTTTCTCCACATTTAAGATGTTAAAGGTCTTGAGTCCTTGTGACTGGGTGGGTGATCTTAGAACCCATAAATATTTTGAAAATAAATCAATGATTCCAAAAACCTATAACTATTGTGACTATATTATGGTCTGAGAAAAATTCTTATATTATCAAAATGACCATTACTCCCACAGTTGGTTTTTTCACCCCAAGCTTACAAAGAACATGAAATCTCAGGAATTTCATGCATAGTTTTAGCCATGGTTTTATTATTGAGGACCAACACCATCTTTTTTTCCCTCCAAAGGTAGAGAAGGTTTTTGAAAAATATTTTCAAGCTTTTGGTAGCCTTAAAGATAATCAGACTTTATTAAATTTCTGTTGTGATTATGAGATTCCATGGATCTTCAAATGGTCCTATGTCATTGATCAACATGTGAGAATTGGAAATAATCGTCTTCTTAGGCAATTATCTATAAAGTGGTGGTCTAAGTTTAACGAAGATAAAATTGTTGATTTATCTTTTCAGACAAAAAATCATGATGTGGAGAAATATGAGGCTTTTGAAAAGAAGCTAAAATTTGCCCTTAAAGGGATCCCAAAAAATGAGATCTTAGACTTCCTAAAAAATTATGATGATACTGAGACTATGCTAGATAGTGATGATGAAGCATCGCCCAGTAATCCTTTTGGTGGTCCCTACTCACAGCCTAAATAATTCAGGCATGCTAAGAGAATAAATGCTTAAAGCATTTGTGGTGGTCCAGGTAAAGCTTTAATAATTCAGCCTTTTGCTTTTGGTGCAAGTGGTGTGGGTATCCAAGGCTTAAAAGTCTTTATCTTGGCCCCGCTGGCTTGTTTGTTAGTTCTGCTGTCCGTTCTACTCCAGCCCTTCTAAGACCCACGTTGGCAGAATTATTTTAAGTTTAATAAAGTAGGAATCTACTTTTACATTATTGTTCTCCTTTTGTAAAAGTTATTTTTTTCTTCTTTAAATAGTTGTTTGTTAAAAGGTCTACATAAGGACCTTCGACTTCATTGGTGAAGCATCCGAAAATTATCTATCTGTTTTCTTTATAAAAAGTGTGTTTCTTTGAGTGTATTCAAGTTCTAAGTTTTCAAGCTTCAGAACCCTATGTAAGTTTCTTTAAGTTTTAATAATATTCCGTTATTCTCTGTATAATTGTTTTATTTCAAAAAACAAAAATCTAATAAATAAATTAGTATTTTTAAAGTAAGTTTATCAAAAACTGTCAAGAAATCATTTTCTAAAGGAGTCTTGATATATATTGCGAAAGATTTTTGCCGAATTACGATAATTGCGACGTATATCAATACATGAAATTGAATAGAATTATTAAATTGGCCCGCTGTATTAACTACATGGTAAAAGTTTTACTCCTTACCCTCAACAAGGGGCCAAGATTTAACGACTTGAACAAAATCAAATATGGAAAACATCATGGGGTACTCTGGACCACAAGGAAAAATAATAGTTGTGTAGGACATTCAAGATGTTGAGAAATCAGGCTCATACAAATACACTAAGATAAATACAAACAAACTACTGTATGAGATATAAAATAATAACACGAGAATTTTTACGTGAAAACCCAACTGGAAAAAACCACGGGGAGAAATCTAAGAAATTCACTATAAAAAATAATCTGGAGATTACAAACTCTTTATTGAGAAATAAACTAACTGTTTATTTCTCTATACCTCTTCACACTCACTATTTGCTCAAACTTGAGCTTTCTCTCTTTTCTCTCTAATGCTTTGCTCTCTCAATTTTGGTGTGTATTATCCCTTCATTTGTTGCGCTTTATATAGCCAAGAAACGGAGGGGTGGGAGCAAAGAAAAAAGGGCAGGCCAAATTCAAAGGGTCGGACCAAAGAAAAAAGGGCAGGCCAAATTCAAGGAGCCGGACTGTGGAAATAAGAATGGGCGAAGACTTTGACCAATTGAGCCAATATTCAACAATCTCCACCTTGGCTCATATTTTTCAAATACTATGAACTTCTTTGTGTCTGTGAATGTATCCCTCTCCTTGGATACTCCACCACGAACTCAGTATTCGACGAAGTGAATTAAGTCCAAGCAATGCTTGAACTTTTCTGCTGTAACTGACTTTGTGAGCATATCTACGGCATTCTCCTTTGTGTGAACTTTGCGAACTGCAATTTCACCATTGTTGAGCCACTCATGAATCTTGTGATACCAAACATCTATATGTTTAGTCCTGGAATGGAATACCTGGTTCTTTGCTAAATGAATAGCACTTTGGCTATCACACTGAATTTGTATACTGCTCTGCTTGAAACCTAGTTCTTCAACTAGTCCCTTAAGCCACAAAGCCTCCTTGCTTGCCTATGTCAATTCCATATACTCTGCCTCTGTTGTTGATAATGCAACCGTAGATTTTAACACTGACCTCCAACATATACATCCTCCATAAAAGGTGTATACAAACCATGTCGTAGATCTCCTTGCATCTAGATCTCCAACATAATCTGAATCAACAAACCCTGTAACCTCACTTCTTGCAGTATCACGATCAAACATAAGACCATAATTGGTTGTACCTGCTAGATAACGAAAAATTCATTTGACAGCATTCCAATGCTCTTTCCCTGGATTTGCCATATATATACCTGCTAACCACACTGACTGCATGTGAGATATCTGGCCTTGTACATACCATGGCATACATGAGACAACCCACCGCATTTGCATACGTTACTTTGGACATATACTCCACCTCATCCTCTGTCTGTGGGCTCAACTATGAAGACAATCTGAAATGTGCTGCCAACTGGTTTAACATTGTTCATGTTAAACCTCTTCATGACCTTCTGCACATATCCATTCTGAGTTAGCCACAACTTTCTTGCCTGACGATCCCTGTGAATTTCCATACCTAGGATCTTCTTAGTTGACCCAAGATCCTTCATGTCAAATTCACTGCTCAACAAATTATTCAGCTGAAGAATATCTGACTTCCTCTTTGCTGCTATCAACATGTCATCGACATATAACATCAGCAATACTAGAGAACCATCATCAAGGGATCTGAAATACACACATGGATCATACTCCGAACGAGAGTAACCATGAGCCACCATAAAATTGTCAAACTTCATGTACCACTGTCTCGAGGACTGCTTTAAACCATAGAGAGACTTCTTCAAACTGCAAACTAAGCCCTCTTTCCCTGGTTCAATAAACCCCTCAGGCTGCTTCATGTAGATCTTTTCTTCTAAATCACCATGGAGAAAAGCTGTTTTCACATCAAGTTGCTCTAACTCCATATCCTGTGATGCTACGATAGATAAGATCAACCGAATCGATGTGTGTTTCACAACTGGTGAGAAGATCTCATTATAATCGATTCCCTCTCTCTAAGAGAATTCCTTTGCCACTAACCTGGCCTTGAATCTTTCACCTTCTTTATCAGACTGAGCTTCTTTTTTCCTGAACACCCACTTGCATCCTATAGCCTTTGATCCTTTTGGAAGTTGAACTAACTCTCAAGTCTGGTTCTTCTGTAAAGACTCCATATCTTCTGCCATCACTATTGCCCATTTATCATTTTTCTCGGACTGAATAACATCCTGATAGCTAGTTGGATCTCCACTACCAACAATCAAGGCAAAGGCAACCATGTCATCAAACCCATATCTCTGCACTGGTTTGCTAACTCGCCTTTCCTGATCTCTAACAAGATTATAGGACCTCTCTTGGGGATCTGAAGGATGATCATCTTCAATTTTTTTAGATTCTTTTGTATCTTCAGGAAGCTTCACCTCAACTGGGTGTTTCTGCAACTCATTTGCTTCAGATTCTTCATTCTCAAATTTGTTCAACATGTGTTTCTCATTGAACACCACATCTCTGCTGACAACCTTTTTCTTGGATACTGGATCCCATAACCTGTATCCATTGACTCCGTCTTCATTTCCAAGGAAAATACATTCCTTTGACCTTGGATCAAGCTTGGACTGTCTCTCCTCGACTGACAGATGAACATAAGCTGGATTACTAAAGATTTTCATCACAGAAAAATCAACTGGTTTCCCACTCCATACCTCTTCGAGGATTTGGTAATCAATTCCAGCTGAAGGAGATCGATTTATCAGATAACAGGCTGTGTTGATTGCCTCAGCTAGAAACTCTTGGGCAATCCTGCATTCAACCTCATATATCTGGCACGTTCCAATAGAGTTTTGTTCATCCTTTCTACAACCCCATTTTGCTCTGGAGTTCTTTTGACTGAGAAGTGCCTGGTGATACCTTCATCCTGGCAGAACTATAGGAATGACCTTTCTTTGTATTCCGTGCCATTATCTGATCTAAAATACTTTAACTTCTTTCCAATCTTGTTTTCTACTTTAGCTTTCCACTGTTTGAAGATTCTGAAAACCTTGGATTTCTGCTTCATAAAATACACCCACACCTTTCTGGAGTAGTCATCTATGAAGCTGACAAAATAATGGGCTCCACCCATTGACGTATGCTTGATTGGCCCCCAAACATCTGAATGTACATAATCAAGTACATTCTTATTGGAATGTGCTCCTGCCTTGAAGCTGACCCTCCGTTATTTTCCGTACACGCAAAACTTGCAAAATTCCAAACTGCACGTTTTGACACCTTTCAGCAACTGCCTTTTGTGAAGTTCTTTCATTCCTCCTTCACTCAAATGACCAAGTCGCATGTGCCATAATTCTGTGCTATCACTGTTGGAATTATCCTGCACATAAATTAATGCTCCATCATTAACTGTATCCCCTATCAACTTGTAGAGGGTGCCTTTTTTCTGGCACTTCATAATTACCATTGACCCCTTGGTAATTTTTATGACACCATCTCTGACTGAGATATTGCAGTCTATAGAGTCAAGTACTCTAACCGATAGCAAACTCTTCTTCAATTCTGAAATATACTTTACATCACCCAGTGTCCTGATAACTCTGTCAAACATTTTAACTTTGATGGTGCCTATCCCAGTAACTTTGCAGACTGCATTGATACCCAATAAAACTGTACCACCATTGCAGGATGTAAAAGTATCAAACCAATCCCTGTGAGGGGACATATGAAAAGAACAACCGGAATTCATGTACTAATCTGTAAGGCTGCTACTGTCTCTAACAGATAAGAGATCACCTTGTGAAGCTTCATTTTTTGTCACTGTGTACAGCTCTTCGTCGCTGCACACATCTGCTTGCTCAGCAACATTAGCAGAATTCACAATCTGCTTACCTTTTTTCTTGTTATCTTTCTTCAACAATGGACACTAATTTTTGTAGTGGCCCTTCTCGTGGCAATGATAACACTCAACCTGAGATTTATCCTTCTTGCCTGGTCTCGACTGAGACCTTTCTCGTTCCTTGCTGGAATACTTCTTCCGATTAGGACCCCTGCCACGCCCATTTGAAAAAGCAAGAAGACTGTCTTCTTGATCTCTGGAAGTTGTGCCCCTGAACTTATCTTGGTCCATTACTGCTGGCATCACATCGTCAACTGCAAGCTTTTCCTTCCCTACAAGGAGCGTAGTCTAGAGAGTTGAGTATGAATCTGGTAGAGAGACAAGAAGCAATAAGGCTTTATCATCTTCGTCCAACTTCACATCAATACTGGTTAGTTGGGTCACCAATCTATTAAACTCATTAATATGATTGGTCAAATTTGACCCTTCTTCCATCCAAAGCCGGTACAATTCTTTCTTTAAATATAACCGGTTTGACAGAGACTTTGACTTGTAAACTTTCTCAACTTTCTCCCACAAGTCCTTCGAAGAGGTTTCTGCCAAAACCTGATATTTGACCTGTGGCGCCAAACTCAATCTGATTGTTTCCACGGCCTTTACTTCAAGTTCCGTCCATTTTTCATCCGTCATAGTCTCTGATTTCTTCCCTTATACTGCCTTTGCCAATCCTTGTTGAGCCAATACGTCTTTGACTGTACACTGCCAAATACTAAAATTTAATTTACCGTCAAATGGTTCAACTTCATACCACGCACTTGTGCTTGTCATCTTCGTATTTGTGACCTGCCTAATTTCTCTTTAAACTGATCGTTGGCGTGAACCAAGAAGCTTTGATACCAATTGTTGAGAAATCAGGCTCACACAAATACACTAAGATAAATACAAACACACTACTGTATGAAATATAAAATAATAACACAAGAATTTTTACGTGAAAACCCAACTGAGAAAAACCACGGGGAGAGATCTCAGAAATTCACTATGAAAAATAATCTGGAGATTACAAATTCTTTATTGAGAAATAAACTAACTGTTTATTTCTCTATACCTCTTCACACTCACTATTTGCTCAAACTTGAGCTTTTTCTCTTTTCTCTCTAATGCTTTGCTCTCTCAATTTTGGTGTGTATTATCCCTTCATTTGCTAGCCTTTATATAGCCAAGAAACGGAGGGGATGGGAGCAAAGAAAAAAGGGCAGGCCAAATTCAAGGAGCCGGACTGTGGAAAAAAGGATGGGTGGGGACTATGACTAATTGAGCCAATATTCAACACAAGGAATAGTTCTCAAAACAATATAGCCAAGCAACGGATTTGGCTCATCTCTATCACACATTTTCTTTAATTTCATTCAATATATTAATTATTTGTTCTTAATAATTTTATTAGTAATAATCAAAATATATTAATAGATAGTTAATTGTATTAAGATTAATCCTACAAAAAATTAGAATCATAAAAAAAATTTCACCATTAAAAGTCTAAAAAAAAATTCATCCATTGAAATTTTGATAAAAAAATCCACATCTCCATCAAATAGTTAAAAAGTGTCGGATTACTTTTATTTTTAAAATAATTATGTTATTCCATACAATAAATTAATTGACCGGTATCGATTTTAATTATACTATTAATAATTATAAAAATATGATGTATTTGATGAAATTAAAAGGAATGTGCAAGGGAGGAATTTCTCTCGCACTTCCTACTTTTTTTAGTAGTATTTAAATTCAGTTAGTTATATTTCAACATCATAAAATATATGGAAAAATCAAACATGGAAAAATTCAGTAACTCTGGACCACAAGGAAAAATCAAACATGGACAACCCGCGTAGCACGCACGGCAATTAATTTGTTTCATTTATCTGAATTTTTAAATAAAAAAAAAACATTTCCCTTCAAAATTAATACTTGTAGAAACATAAGTAATGAAACACCTAAATCACCACCATATTTTTCCCTTTAAAATATGTAAATACTAACATATAAAAAGCTAATGTAGTAGGTTTCCTTAATGAACCCCTATAGTAATGTTTTAATAATACTAGTACCAACAACCCAAGAAAGTGTGAAGTAGGGGTTGCCAAAATGTTAATTCACCTTTCAATTCAAGGGTCAACAATTATTATTTTAAACATATTTTCTTGAAAAAATTCAGTTTGGCCAAGCGATTCATAACATTGTTGCAAGGGAGGGAGAGGAAAGGATTACAAGAAGTGTAAAGACCAGCATGTGGAGATCTGAATAAATGAATAAAGCTTTTGTAGAGTTGAGATTTGAATCAATGAAATCGTGGAGTGGAATTAATTATTTGACATCTGCAGTTTAATAATACGGAGCCTAGAAAATTAAAAAAAAATTGAATTTGACCAATACGATGTCGTTTCTTAATTGGCTTAGTATCCGTAGTTTAATACTGCGAACGACGCTTATTTAAAAAAGACGTCGTTTTCCAATTAGTCAATCATACTTAGTGTCTACAATTTAATACTGCGGACCAGATACTTTTATAAGGAGATTTTGATCATCTGTCCCGTCCACAGTATTAAATTGTGGAATACGCGAAACTAAACTGCGGACGGGATCTCTATTAAACCATTAGATCATCGGATGGAATGTGTTGTAAAACTACCCTTAAGTTGACAACGTTGGCTATGGATCGATCCCTATATATATATATATATATATATATACATATATATATACACACACACGCACGGTCCGTCTCTCCAACAAACTCAGGAGAGTGAATCAAAAACAAACCAGCTATATATTTTTGGTAATTTATTTTACTTTTTCTATTTGTTTGCCCCTAGCTAGAAAATGAGAATGGAAATCTTTTTGCTATTTTTCCTGTAAATTTAGAAACCTGATACACGTTATAGATTGACTTAATTTAATATGGTTGCCTTAAAATTAATATAATATGGGTGCTTGTTCCAATTTTATGGTCAATTTACTTTTTGGATCTAGCAAAATAGGATAAGGTCAAGTTTATAATATATATATCGATAATGATTTTAGGTTTACCCAACTAAAAGCTTACTTAACTCATCCTCTTTTAGCAACGGACCGGGCGATGATTCGTCCGTCACTATATATACAACGTATATGTTGTCCGTCACTAAAAGTTAAGACGACGGTTGTATACATAGCGACGGACCAAACCGTCGCTCAGTCCGTCGCTAAAGGGGGTGAGTTGGGTGAGTTTTTAGTTTGGTGAGCTTAAGATTCGGACCGTGTGTGTGTATATATATATATATATATATATATATATATATATATATATATATATATGTTGTAGAAGGTGCAAATTAAATACAAAATTAATATAGAAAATAGTGATATCTCTCTTTTTACAGTGTACAGTAATAAATTTGAGTATACCAAATAAAAATCAGAATAAGTCGGCGTACCCAAGTTCATCTGAGGCTCTATATTGAAATATATATCTAAAATTGTATTGTAATATATAGATTCTCAAAAAAAAACTAAAAAAAGAACAATATATATTGTTACAAACTCCTTCTCCAAAAAAAATAGTTTATTTAATCTTTTGATTTCTTTTATTCACTATTAAAGTTTGGGTTAAACATAGTTTTTTAAAATAATTTTTCAAATTATCTTTTTGACTATAAATTTTACGATTATATTTATTATAAGGTAAAACTTATAAATAAAAAATGTATAATTATGTCATGAGGAATTGAATATATTCACAGTAAGGTAAAGTAGATTATACGTTAAAATAGGCATAATTCACATGTTTCTCAATTAGATTACTATAAGTGCATTTACAACAGTTTTTCCAATAGACTTTCTATCATTAATTTTAAAGAATTATCAATAAATTATTATACAACAGTTTTCTTATCCTTATTTAATCCTGTATTTCAATCTCTAGATAGGATTTTATCCCTTAGGATGAGGGAGTCAAAAGGTTGCAAAATGACATTTCACACCCTCATTTAAGTGGACAACTCATCACTCATTATCCAACTCATCTTCATTTTCAAATTATAAAATTAATATTGACTTATTTTTTAAAAATTAATTTCAAGCGTATTCAATTTTAAAATTGATATAAATTTATTTAATTCATGTCAATATAATTATAAATATTATAAAATTACTATTAATTATAAAATTTATTATTTCCAAAATTTAAATGAATCATATTAAATTTAAATTTAAAAATATTACAAATTAACTTTTTAAAAGTTAATATTGATTTTATGTACATTTGAAGCTACTATTCATTTAATACTCACTCAATAAATTACTTAAAATTTAAAACAAAATAAAAGTTATTTTACAGTGAATTGATAAATTACTCTCTTTTATAAATTATAAGATTATTATTAATTTTTATAAGTCAATTTGATGCATTCTCAAACTTAATAATTTTGCTAAAAATTGTAGTAGTATTTTTTTTCTAAATAAGTTACAATATGTATTCATTAAATTTAAAAATATCAAATACTTACTTTTAAAAAAATTAATAAATTAATAGCGATTTTATAATTAAAAACAAGAGGTTGTAGTTACAACGGTCAAAACATATTTTGGCTGTTGGAACTTTCAAATTTTAACTTTTAAATTTTAAATTTCATTATTTAAGAAATAAATATAAGGAATATGTTGGGTACATATTGAAAAAATTGAATCTCTATCTTGCAGAATGAGTCAACATCACTACAGAGTAGGGATAGAGATTAAAAAACTATTGTGAATGCTCTTAAGAAATAAATATAAGGAATCTGTTGGGTACATATTGAAAAAATTGAATCTCTATCTTGCAGATTGAGTCAACATCACTACAGAGTAGGGATTGAGATAAAAAAAACTATTATGAATGCTCTAACATTGGCATACGTTAAAAAAAAATAAAAATTAGACGAGAGAGTATAAATAAGCTCCAATTAATTTTATCTAGAATGGACCCACATCAATTCACTACTAATTAAATCCATTTTGAGGATAAAATAAATATTATATAACATTTTAAATTTAAATTGCGTACTATAGTAATTTGTTATGAGAGAAAAAATAAAAAATTGCAAACTTTGTGGGACAGAGAATAGATTATATAAAGCCTAAATATGGATTAATATCTTGAATTTTTAATTTTTTTTTATACTTTGAAGATTGTATTCTCAATTTTTTCAATTAGGGATTAAACTTTTAATTTTTTTTCAGTTTGGAGATTGAAGTCTCAATTTTTTAAAATTGCAAACTTTGTGGTACAGGGAATAGATTATATAATAATATGCACCACACAAATATAAATATGGATAGATCAATTAATGAACAAATTAAAGCATGCATGTGCGTTCCTTAATGGCACAAGTGCACATCTCATTTGACAACAGTTTAGGCTGCAATTTGACCCTCTACAATGCCTTCCACAATCCCACAAAAACTTGGATTATCATCTGATAAATATTTCCTAGTTAGTCTATGCAAAATCCTAGCAATTTCAACAATAACCATCTACTTGATATCTATATTCCTTTTGTATAACAACAAAAATTCCCCATCTTTCAAGTTTTTCTCCCCCTTGAGCCTCAAATGGCAAAATTCACCCACTAATATCAACCATCTCTTGTTTGGACTCCTTGGTTCTGCAAATGCATGGAAGCATAGAAAATCCTACATCGAATCATGGTGGCGCCCTAATGTCACCCGAGGTTACATCTACCTCGATACAACCCCTTCATCCAACTTCTTCCCTTGGCCATTATCTTCCCCACCTTTAAGAATCTCCCAAAACATATCTACCTTATTACAAGAAACGAAACATGTTGCGCCAATTATGGTACGGATGAACCACGCAATCTTGGAAATATTTAGAGAGGATCATGCGGGGGTGAGGTGGCTTGTTATGGGAGACGACGACTCGATTTTCTTTGTGGATAATTGGGTACATGTACTGGGGAAATATGATCATACCAAATATGTTTATGTTGGTGGTCATTCGGAGACTCTTTTGTCGAATTTTTATTACTCTTTTGAGCAGGGTTTTGGTGGAGCTGGATTCGCGTTAAGCTTTCCTTTAGCGGAAGCTTTAGTGAAGAGTTTAGAGGATTGTATTAGGAGATATCCGTACTTGAATAGTGCGGATTTGATCACAATGACTTGTATAGCTGATCTTGGGGTATCACTTAGTCCAGACAAGGGTATTCATCAGGTATATATGTTTATATCTTTCTTTTGATGTTTGTTATGCTTCATTTGTTTTGAGAAAACATATTTTCTACAACACGTTTAGAGGTCTTGACTCGTTAAGGATTTAGAGTAAATTTATGGATACATCATATTGACCCTCTTGGGAAGATTTATCCCTCCTTCCCGAATGCACTATAAAAGGAAAGAAAATTTGAGTGAGGTAATTCATAGGTGGGCCTCTACCCCACTTGTTTTTTTTCTTTCCTTTTATAGTGTATTCGGGAAGAATAAAGTAAATCTGATGTATATATAGATTTACTCATTTTGTATTTATATTTACATATCTAGATTTCAAGGATTTGGAATTGGAAGTTATTTTTCGATAACTATATTTAAATTTTAGTTTGATTGAATTAACTATATTTAAATGCTGCCAAAATTGAATTAGCAAACAACTTTCTCTTGTATATATTCTTACTTTTAGCTGCCAAATTAAGTGGATTTTAATTCAATTCCACTTTTTTCAAAGCAAATAATTAATGAGAGTTAATTGGTATTTGTGATTTCAGATTGATCTAGGGAAGGATATATCCGGTTTCTTATCCTCCCATCCGCAAGCTCCATTGTTGTCTCTCCACCACTTTGACAGTGTGGATCCAATCTTCCCCTCCATGGACCGTTTTGAATCCACAAAACACCTCATGAACGCCGCAAACTTTGATCAATCTCGTATGCTACAACAAACAATTTGCTACGATAGGCAAACCAATTGGTCTTTTTCAGTCTCTTGGGGATATTCTACACATATTTATGAAAAAATTATCCCTAGAAGCATTTTAAAGAAACCCCTCGAGACATTTAGGCCATGGGTGAAGAACAAAAGGCCGCCTCATTATCTTTTCAACACGCGATCCGTGTCTGATCCTTGTGAAGCTCCTCATGTGTTTTTCCTTGACAAAGTAGACAGAATGTTTATGGGAAATGAGATTGTTACGAGCTATGTTCGAGCAGCAGCAGGAGGGTTGCCATTATGTTCATCAAGTAGGAAAAATTCTGCAGATTATATCTGCAAAGTTAAGGTCTTCTCACCAGCAGCAAAGCCAATTGAGGTGAAAATTCCTTTCCTACTTTTAATTTCCAGCTGAAAATTTTCAAAGTATTGGTCTCTCTCTCTATATATATCTACATAGAAGAAATTTAAACAACCATTAAAAAAGTATCTTTGCAAAGTTTCTTAGCAAAGTACTTATTACCTATATATTATATTAAGATCCGGTTACGATGAAATTGTCACGCCCTTAATCGTCGTGAAATTTTATATTTTTTTGTTAAGTTAGTTAATTATATAAAATGTTTCATTTGTAAAATGGCTACAAACATGACGCTAAAGTTAAAATACAATAATATTTTTTATAATTAATGTAAAAAAATTAATTATAGAATTTCACTTAATCATATTAAAAAGATATAATAAATAAAAATATAAATATACACTATACATATACCAATATAAAATTACTGTAAGATATTAATTGTCAGTCTCAAGTCAACTAATTGGTTTTATTTATTGTGATTTAAGTTAGATATAACGAAAAGGATGTTGACCATTAAATAATGATTCCGTGTCAGTATATCTTTCTGCAGAAATGAATTGTATTCTTGACCAAATCAAACAATTGATCCTCTCTTTTTGTATCTCAGACAGGAAGAAGTGAATGCTGCGATGTTGTAAGTCATGTGCATGGCACGGATAAGACAGAGGTTAAAGTCAAAATCAGGGCATGCATGAAGGATGAGATAATAGCTTAGCTAAGGTTAAACAACAATGGAAAACAGAGGAAGATAATATCAATGAATATTGCGGAAGACTCTGTGTATATTTTTATATATTAGTATTTTGATAATATTTGTTATATAGATTGTGATACAAAACAGATTTTGTTACGAACACAATTAAGTAGCACAATTAAGTAGCAGAGATAAGAGCCCCAGAGACTTTGATTCACAACAGTCCTAAACAGTGGCGAAGTAAGAAATTTTAAGCCGGAGGGTCCGGCGGGCAGGCGTCGGCGCGGTGACCGGCAGTGGCGACCGACGGCAGCAGCGGCGGCTCTCTTCTCTCCTCTCCTCGTCTGTTTCTATCAGACCCTCCAATATACAGACCTCCTCTGTTATTTACTTCGTTTCACAAATAGAAAAATATTAAAAACACGTCCATTACTCCTTTTAAAAAGAGTATAAAAATAATTATTTTTGTAGTGATGAGTATAAATTATCATCATATTTTAATATAGTGTGGTTAATGTTAACCTAACAACTTATTCACTTGAGATAAATATAAAACAAAAATACATATTTAATATTGATAAATTTTATAAATAAAGTTTTTTTTGTGAAATGAAGTAATAAATATTTTTAAATAACAGAAATACTCCTTTCGTTTCAAAAAAATAAATTCTATCACTTAGTTATATTCATGTATATAATGTCATTATTAATGAATGGACACTTTATTATTTTAAAAAGTATACATATATAAAATGAAAAGTAGTTAATGTTTGCAAAATTTATAAATGGGACTCTTTTTTTTTCTCTTGCAAAATAGAGAGATTATATAATAAAGTTTGTTAGACGACCTGCCTCCAAAAGTGTTAAAAAGATGCAAAAAATCTAGGTAAATTAGTACTTCTTCCTTTTTAAATTAGAGATTCATTTCTTTGACCATTTTAAAATTGCAAACGGATAAAAATTTATTAATATGTCAGTATTTATATTATGTTTAGGCTACTTAATTATAAAGTTATATATATATTTTTTATTTTTTTTTTCTTCTTCCCCTTCCTTCTTCTTCTCAGTGCACGCAGAGCTCCCCGGACCTCCCTCCATTGCTGGATTTCAGGCTGGACCCTCCCATATACCTACTACATACTAATTTTTCCGGCAGCCGGGAGGTCCCCGGACCCCCTGGACCCCCTCCTTCCGACCCTGGTCCTAAAGAATTGGTACATTGAACTACTGATAAGAGTCCTAAAGACTTGAGTCAATACCCCCCGTCAAGCTGATGGGGTTGGATGAACTGTCAGCTTGTCTAGAAGAAACCGAAAGCACAGGCAGCGCAGAGTTTTAGTAAAAATATCGGCTACCTGATCCATAGTAGAGACATAACGAACCTGCAACATTCCTTTAGCAACCTTTTCCCGGACAAAATGAAAGTCAATCTTAATGTGTTTTGTACGTGCATGAAAAACAGAATTAACAGCTAGATATGTGGCACCAATGTTGTCACACCAAATCACTGGAGGATTGTTTAAATAAATGCCTAACTGACCAAAAAGAATCTATAACCAATAGAGTTCGACAGCTGTATTGGCAAGGGACGTATACTCAGCTTCCGTTGAAGAATGAGTAACCGTCCGTTGTTTTTTACAAGACCAAGACACCAAATTTGATCCTATATAAATGGCATACCCGCCGGTAGAACGTCGGTCATCTAAACTGCCAGCCCAATCGGAATCGATGAAGGCCTGAAGTTGTACCGAATTTTGTGACTTAACAAATGATAAGCCAAGGTGAGCTGTAGATTGGAGATATCGGACAATCCGTTTAACCGCTATCCAATGATTACTACTTGGCGCATGCATAAACTGGCAAACTTTATTTACAGAATACGACAAATTCGATCGTGTCAAAGTAACATATTGTAAGGCTCCCACAATCTGCCTATAAAACTTTGGATCGCTGCATGTTTCAACATCAGACTTCTAGAGTTTGTCCTGAACAGAGGAAGGAGTTTTTAATGGCTTACAGTACTAATGTTTGCCCGACGGAGTATGTCCATGATATATTTTTGTTAAGACAATAGAATGCCATTAGGTTGATAAATAACCTCAATACCCAAAAAGTAATTAAGGCTGCCAAAATCTTTGATTGAAAATTCTCGTCCCAAGGCAGCAATTAACTGATCAACAATCACAGAGGGGTTACCGGTAACCACTATATCGTCTACATACACCAGCATAATTAGTTCTACATTATCAGAAAAATACATAAACATCTATGTATCAGATAAAGAAGTAGTAAAACCAATTTGCAGTAAGAAGGTGGAAATGCGACCAGGCTTGTGGAGCCTGTTTTAATCCATATAAAGAACGATAAAAACGAAAATCATAATCAAGATGGGAAGGATTCTCATATCCTGGTGGTTGAAGCATGAAAACTATCTCAGATAGTGTTCCACGAAGGAACGCATTATTAACATCTAATTGTTGAATTACCCAAGAATGCGAAACAGCCAAAGAAAGAATAACACGAATAGTATTCGGCTTTACAACCAGGCTGAATATTTCATCAAAATCAACACCTTCTTCTTGGTGAAAGCCCTTCGCAACTAACCGTGCTTTATATCGTTCAATTTGCACATTTGCCTTTTTCTTAATTTTGTACACCCATTTACACCCGACAATGTTCATATTAGTTGTTTTTCGAAACTAAGGACCAAGTACCATTAGAGAGCAATGCATTAATAATCTCAGCAGACATGGCTTCACGCCATTTTGGATTCTATTTGGCTTTGGAATAACAAGTCGGTTCAGTCATGTCATCGACCGTGGCTATAAGAGAAAGTGGTTGGAAATAACCTTGCTTCTTGGCCATGGCTCGAGTGAGAATTTTGGTATTTGGGATAGGATCAGGGGTCTTATTTGGGAAACAAAGTGAGAGGTATAGGTATCAATTGGTGGAGAGGTGCGAGAATTAGTGGTGGACAACGACACCATCCGTGAATGTTGTGGTGATAGGGGCGAAGCAGGATGGGCAGAGCGGTTATAAACATCTATTAAGTCTCAAATCTTAGGGTTAGTAAGAGTAGAGACAAGAGTGGGATTTGGGCTTGAGGTTTGAGGCATATGTTGAGGAGAATTTATAGGTGTCAGAGTGGATAATGGGTGATGAGTTGAAGCTGCTGGTGTAACCACAGTTGGAGAGATAGTACCTATGGACTGAGTATGATCAGCAACAAACGGAGTGTGAGATGTGGTAACAATGGCCCACGGTGAGGAAACAGATTGTGACACAACGTAAAAGATTTAACTGACTGTGAAGCTGAGAGTAAGGAAAGTAGTCTTCATTAAACTGAACATATCTTGCAATATAAAAACGATTTGTCTTTAAATCAAGACAAAGATAACCCACATGCGAAGAACTATATCCCAAAAAAAGACAAGAACTAGACCGAAAATCAACCTTATGGGAATTATAATATCGAGAAACGGGTAACAAAGACACCCAAAAACCTTTAAAAAAGAGTAGTCAGGAGTTTTAGCATATATACACTCAAAAGGAGATTTACTGTTAGATACAATAGATGACATGCGAGTAATCAAGAAAACAATAGTATCAAAAGTAAAATGCCAATATTTAAATGGCAAACAAGAATTTGCAAGTAGAGTGATTCCAGTTTCAACTATGTGATGATTTCGTTGCTCAACCATCCCATTTTGTTCATGCGTGTGTGGGCATGCTAAATGATGTGAAATTCCAATGGACTCAAAAAATGGACTTAGTTTCCTATATTCACCCCCCAATCTGTTTAAATTGATTTAATTTTGCAACCAAACTGACGCTCAACAAACAACTGGAATTTTTTAAAAATAGGAAATACATCCAATTTGTTTTGCATGGGATAAAACCAAATGAACTTGGAATAAAGCATCAATAAAAAGCACAAAATATTTATATCCTTCCATAGAAAGATAAGGGGAAGGGCCCCAAACATGATCACTATACAAAAGTTCAAGAATTGAAGTAACACGATTATTTGTTAATGGTAAATGAAGTATGGATGCTTTTCCTAACTGACAAGCATGACATAAAGTCATATATTACGAATAGACACTGAAAACTTACTATCTCTGAGAATTTGATAAAGAACACAACTGTGAGGGTGGCCAAGAGATTGTGCCAACGATTGGACGAAGCTTTTGCTAAAAGAAACGTAGAAGGAGACTAAGGTGGTGAAAAAATTGAGATGTAAAACTGATACAGGCCATGTTTACTCGGTCCTAAAAGTAGTGCTCTTCTCCCTGACTTACGATCCTTCACAACAAAATAAGTGGGGTGAAATTAAAAAAAGACATCATTGTCAGTAGTAAAGTTATGGACTGAAAGTAACGACTTTGTAAGACGGAACATAGAGGATATCATTTAGCACAAAATTGGAACTATTAAAAATGAATGAAGTAGAACCAACATGTTTAATATTGAGACCATTAACATTGCCAACTTGAAGTGTATCATTACCGGTTAAGGAATCTGCACGACTCAATGACGCAATATCAGGAGTTGCATGATGTGTCGCACCAGTGTTCGGGAGCCATTAATGCATAGGAGAGGCAGACTGATAGAAGGAGGCAACATTAGCACTCGATAATTGAGCATGGTTGTAGCGCTGATCACAATTTGCAACACTATGATTAAAACGAAAACAGATTTGGCACTTAGGACCATGATCTGTACGAAATTCTTGAGTACCATTCTGATGATTATTGAAATTGCGCCCCCTAAAATTACCATTCAGGTTATTATTGAAGTTACGACCTGTTATTAACATTTTGCCAAAAATTTTGCTTATTATTTCCGTGGAATTGGCTTGACCCAGTAGAGTTATTTTTCTGCGCTAAATTTGCCGAAGGGGAAACACTTGATTCGATGATAGTGGTTGGAGACGGAACAACCGAACTAGTTTGGCTATTAGTTTTCTAATACAAAAACTTCTGATTTAAAAAAAAACCAAGGAGAGTGGAAAAAGTCACAGTTTCCGGATGGGCATCAATAGTTGCCATAACAATATGATATTCAGGGGCGAATGCACTTGAAAACATTCACAATGAATTCTTCCATTGACAAAGGACTACCATCAGCCGCAAATTGATCCCAAATAGCTTTTTCTCTGTCTAAGTACTTGGACACACTATCATCGTTTTGCTTACATTCTTGGAGGTCAAAGTGAAGATTAACAATACGACTCGTAACGGGAGAGGCAAACACAGTTTCTAACATCTCCAACAACTGCTTGGAAGACTGGGCATCAACCACCAAAGGAATGAGTTCTTCTTTAAGGGATGAAATTAGGAGGCTTAGGAGAGTCTGATCATGTTGATACCATGGATCAAAATCAGGATTATCGGCAGGAGGAGCATTGCCAACGACATGTAATTTTTCCGGTGGTGGTGGGTATGAACCATCAATAAAACGTAGAAGACGATTCCTACGTAACAGCGAAATTATTTGGGTGATGGTGTACTACATAGCTCTATATATATATATATATATATATATATATATATATATATATATTCTTTTAATAAGAGAAAATGGAGTATATCCGTATATATATTACCTTTTGCCTTTTTGGGTGTTGATGGAGTAAGAAATAGTAAACATTTTAATTTTGATGGTATTAATATTTACTTTTCATTACACTCCATTAACGTCCGTTATGTAAATTGGTTTATGTTTGCTAAGTACTTGTTAAAGTATACAGTACGTCATTACCTAATCATTCAGGTTTAAATATTTTTGGTAATTTTATTTTTTTGTTTCTTTTTCTAATTTTTTTCGCTAGAAAATGAAAATAGATTTTTTTTTTGCTTTGTTTTCTGTATATCTAGAAACCTGATACACGTTAGATTGACATTGTCGTCTAACTTTTAAAATTAATCTAATATGGTTGCTTGTTCCAATGTTATGTTTAATTGAATTTTTGGATCTATCAAAACAGTAGACATGAAAGATGTAGATGAGTCATAAAAGGTGCAACTTAAACGTAATATTAATATTGATCAAAATTCGAAAGTGATAGTATGGTGGTAAATTCGTTATTTTAACCTGTGCTTCAGAGATTGAAAATAAGTTTCGTCAAGAATTCTTTCATAGTTCCCCTTTCCCAGGTCCCCCCTAAATTTTAAGTTGAAATATATCCCTAGAATTGAATTATGATAAATAAAAAACAAACTTAAATAGTAATTCTTTCAAATAAAATAACAGATAATCAGAAAAAAAGATCAATCGTAGTAATAACGCTAGTGAACACCAAATAAACTCCTAAAATATAGTTATATCTCCAAAATAATAATAGTATATGTAGATTCATATCGTTCTTCAGCATGACTGTTGGTTTGCAGAAATAAGATCAAACATACAATCATATTGTAATAAGAGCGGAAGTATGACAAAATCATATTTAAAATTAAATATACTTAATTTATTATTATTAAGTCAATTACTTCTAAAATTATATTTTGTTTTTGTTGTGTGACCATTTATGTTCAATATTAAGCTGGCAGCAAAATAAATTAGAACCGTTATAATATTATTTATAATGAATTAAACTTTTTTAATTCAAATATAAATAAATAATATTTATTCTACATCATGAGTGACACCTTACGATAATGTATCATGACTATCCGAATAATATGAATTCAATGTTTAATCACAAAAAACCTATTTCGTGAATAGTTACACAATTCAATCATTCTACCATACAATGTTAAAATCAAACATAAAACATAGAATTATTATTAAGTTTTATTTATTTGATTATATGTATTTCGATTCTAAAATGCACAACTCTAGTTAATGTAAATTAGAAATTACTTTTTAATTTCCATTCAACTTTGGCCAGGAATTTTCGAGTTGTTACTTATCGAATCACATAGGACATTCTCTTACTTTACTAGAAGTGGTAGATCCTTTGTTGATCATCCACCTACCTCCATCCACACTTTATTATACCAGAACATACCCTATAACATACTGTACAGTATTATAGAATATGACAAAGTTTAACTTAGAATGCACAAGGTAATATGACGATCTCAAGTTAAAAGATCACTTATACTACTATCACTATAGGAACTTCTATTGACAGACAAGTAAAACTCCATTAGGGTTTTCTTTAAGCGAGTTACGTTCAGTGAACTTATTCTCCAATAAGCACCTACATATTTGTTTTAGTGTCTCCACACAAATGATTATGAGATCTATCATCCTCTTCAACAGAGGAAGCATAGTATGTACTAATCTATCCAGAATCAGTAACCCCACATCAGTGATCCAATAATTAGGAATATTTTAGTTTTGAGTTATCTAAAATTTATATCTCATTAGCATGATCAACATCATGATCTTAAAAGCATTAATTCAAAACTATGGATTTATCTCATTTATTTAATTCAACCAATTAAACACGGATAAATAATGTCTTTATATTAAATAAATTTTTTATCAATAAATGAACAAGAATAAAAAGTAAATGCTCATCACATTTCACATCCAATGTGATTGGCTGGAGGACATACTACTTTTAATCTCCCACTTGCATTAAAGTCAATCGCCATAGTATCTAATACTCATCTTCTCTACGTGACGATCAAACTGCTGCAAAGTTAACGCTTTAGTAAATGGATCTACAATGTTGCCTGGGAGTCCACTCTCCCTAAGGTGACATCTCATCCTTCAATGATTTCTCTAATTAAATGAAAGCGCCGCAACACATGTTTGGATTTCTGATGAGACCTAGGTTCCTTGGCTTGTGCAACAGCCCCATTGTTGTCATAATATACAGACACTGATCCTCGTATGCTAGGAACCACTACAAGTTTTTTAATGAATTTTTTCATCTAAACAGCTTCTTTTGCAGCTTCACTTGCAGCTATATACTCTGCTTCTGTCACTGAATGATCAACAACCGATTGTTGCTTGTAACCTTTTTAACTCACTACAACACCATTCAAGGTAAACACATAACCATAAGTGAATTTTTTTTTCGTGTTGGTCAGTCTGAAAACTTGAGTTTGTATAGCCCTCTAGTTTCAAATCAGACTCATCATACACTAGAAACACATCCTTAGTCCTTCTTAAATACTTTAAGATGTTTTTCACCTCTTTCAAGTGCTCTTATCTAGGATTTGACTGATATCTGCTTCTCACACCAAGTGCATAAGCAACATCAGGTCTCATACATATCATCCTATACATGATAGATCCTATTGTCGGAGCATAAGGTATCTTACTCATGTGATCTCTCTCTTCCGGTGTCTTTAGGGACTTTTTCTTGGAGAGATACACTAAATGGCTCATCGGTATGAGTCCTTGGATTTTTCCCATGCTAAAATTCTTTAGCATAGATTCAATGTATGTTCCTTGGGTCAAGCCGAACATCTTTTTAGATCTATCTCTATAGATTTTTATCCCCAAAACATAGGATGCTTCTACTTAGTCCTTCATGGAGAACTGTTTAGACAACCATATCTTTACTGATTGTAGCATTGGTATGTCATTCTTTATAAGTAGTATATCATCAACATATAGTACTAGGAATGTCACTACACTTTCAATAACTTTCTTTTACACACAAGATTCATCCTCATTTTTTTTATAAAATCAAACACTTTGAATGTCTCATCAAAACAAATGTCCCATCTGCAAGAAGTTTGCTTTAATCCATAAATGGATCGTTATAATTTATACACTTGATTTGCTCCATCTTTTGAAACAAATCCCTCTGCCTATATCATGTATACATCCTCTTCTAGTTTTTCATTGAAGAATGCTGTTTGCACGTCCATTTGTCAAATCTCGTAGTCATAGTAAGCTGCAATTACAAGAAAAATCCAAATGAACTTAAGCATTGCAACTAGTGAGAAGGTTTCTGTGACGCCCCCCAAAATAGGTCTACACAACCCATTCTGAGTTACCAAATATATGGTACAGAATCCAAATACAAACTTCCTATATACAACTAGTAACTGTCTTGTAAAATACGACAAAGCATAAGCTGTGAGTTTCAATACAAATATTGTCTCGTAGACAATATCCAAACTCAAATAAAGTCCTCATTACAATTATTGTCACACTATTTTATAGAATAGTGAGGACTACTATAGTAACCATCTTGAATCATCACTCCATTCCCCGACTGGTCCCAGCTATATTCTCGTTTTTTGAAGAGAACAATGAAAGAAAATGGTGAGCTCAACTAGCCTAGTAAAGAATATTATGACTAAGATAATGTAGAACAAGTTATCATTAGTCCTCAACAGGAAAAAATATGATAGAATACAATAGACAATAAGATTTAGATCAATAACTGTAGAGAAAATAGCAATCCATTAGAAGAGTTAAGTAGAGCATGATGTCTACTATCTTCTATGATTTAAAAGTTCATTGTTAATATTTTATCCCTGTAACACCAATCAATAATTATTTTCAATCAACTAATTATCTATGCACTACGGGCTAAAGACTATCGTTTGTATCACCAGTGATCATGATCATGTCAAACACCTGTCCATCTATGCACTACGGGCCAAAGAGGACTTTCACTACAAAAATTTATATGTAACATTAAAGGTTATGATTATACCAATACATAATTTCTGTTCATAATCATACCAATCAAAAGTTTATCTTTGTACTACGGGCCAAAGATGATTTTCACCACAATATAAGCATAAGGATGATTACAATGATATAAAGAATGAATCAAGTGAGATCAAGGATAAATATTAGAGATTTATAATTTAATTCAGAGTTCAAGAATGTTCAAATTGTCAACATGATCACCAATTGTGGAGTAAAATTTAAGAATGATATTTACAACTCAAATTTCAAATATAATTTGGACAAAGAAAAGAAACTAAATTTTGTCGTGAATTAGCATGAATAGTACCCCAAATGAATAGTACTCTGTTATGAATAGATTAAAATTTAATAAGAAAGTTTAGACCAATATTCCAGTGAAATGATATTAGATGAAACGCAAACCTCAAGGAATTTTTAATTATTTCAAGAATTATTGAAGCAATACTTAACATAGTAAGTTTAAATTTAGGAATATGAAATGAAATAACATCACTTACATAATATGAAGTATGAAAGAAAATGATATCCCTTACGAGTATTGAAAGAAAATAACATCCTTTACCTTAATAGGAGACTAGCTCTAACTGGTATAACGGAGAAATCTTACACTATTAACTACACTCAACGTATCCTTATACTCAAAAGAAATACGCACAATATTATAGAAGAAGAATTTCTGATATTGTGATGGTGTATTTTTCATCGTCTAAAGATGTATCCTTTTATAGGCGAAGTTTAGTAGACATGCATTTGTTACTTACGGAATTTTTATCACAGGTTTGCAACTCTTTAGTATATAATTTGAAACCTTCAACCAATGTGGGAGTACCCTTTAAAACAATTCACACGTTGCCAGAATAAAAATATTTCCACTAAAAAAAATTGACCAATCAGGGTTACCCCCTTGTGAAGGTAACTACCAATATTAAAAGAAAAGAAAGGGTTAGCCAATCAGAGGCTATCCCTTTGTGAAGGGAATACCAATATTAAAATAAAAAATATTTAGCCAATCAAAAACTACCCCTTTATGAAGGAAACTCCATCTGCCAAAGTTTAAAAAGAAAGGAAGACACGCCTCTTAAAAGTTTTGGCAAATGAGGGGCTACTCCTTGTAAAAGAATTCCATATTTTTTAAAATCAAATAGAACAATACCAATTTATTCATCAATTATTCATATCTTTTTAATTGTGTAACAATTATTAATATTATTATAGACTCACAATATTGACTCATAAGCTTTGGAGATCTCTTCTTTTGCCTTGAGAGCAACTCCTTTGTCATTCTTTCTTCCTTCAGATAGAGTTTCTGCTCTTTGAATCAGCTCCAGTTCATAGGTAAGGAGGTTGCCATAGAGTTGTTGAACAGTCATTTCATGCAGGTTCTTTGACTCTCAGATTGCAGTTGTTTTGGCATCCCACTTGCTTGGCAAGGATCTCATGAACTTGATGATAAGATCTTTGTTTGGATAGATCTTTCCATAAGCTCAGAGAGAGTTGAGCAACAATGTGAATCTTTCATAAGTGAAAGTGACATTTTCTCCAGGAACATGAGCAAACACCTCATACTGTTGACTCAGTAGAGATTGCTTATTTTCTCTGACTTCTTCAGTTCCTTCATGCATGATGAGCAATGCTTCCCAGACTTCCTTCGCTGTTTTGCAGTTGACCACATTCTCAAACAGATTGTCTTCTAAGGATTGGAACAAGATGTTTTTGGCCTTCTTGTCTAGCTGAACATCTTTCTTCTCGGTTTTAGTCCATTCTGCTTTGACCTTGATCTAAACTCTGTTTGGATCATCTGGAGTTGGTGCAAGCTTTGTTGGAATATAGGGCCCATTCAGTACAGTTTCAAATAGATCATCATCTATTGAATCCATGTATGCTTGCATCCGAACTTTCCAGTTGGCAAATTTATCTTTGTTGCATATAGGTGGCTTGCTTCCTCCACCTATCCTGGTCTCGCTTATCAGATGTGCCATTGGATCTACTCCAGCTTGTATGCTAGTTGAGAGAACCTGCTCTGATACCAATTGTTAGTTTCCAAAGGCACGTTAGTTATCTAGAAGGGGGGTTGAATAGATAATTTTAAAATTTCTTTGTTTAAAATACTTTGTCAGTATTGATTATACTGACAGCAGCGGAATATATGTTTTGTTCCCCTTCAAGATATTGCAGTTATGGTTTGATAAGCAGTTATGGCAATTATAACAGATATAGTAGTTATAGTAGTTAATGAGAGACAATGAGACACAAGGTTTTAAGTGGTTCAGAGCACACAAGGCTCCTAATCCACTCTTCTACTCCACGAGTAGGAAATCCACTAAGGATGTCTCTTACAACTTGAATCACTTAGATTCCTTCAAGGCCAGCTTCAATCTTCGTCGGGTCAACAGATACTCCACGTTTCGATACGACGTGCCCAAGGAATGCTACTTCCTCAAGCCAGAACTCGTATTTCTTCAGCTTGGCATATAGCTTGTTCTCACGAAGCTTTTGAAGTACCAACTTCAAGTGGTGCTCATGATCTTCACGGCTTTTAGAATAGATGAGGATGTCATTAATAAAGTAAACAATGAACTGATCTAAATATTCCTTGAATACACGGTTCATCATATCCATAAAAGCAGCAGGAGAATTAGTCAATCCAAAAGACATGACTAGGAATTCATAATGCCCGTACCGAGTTCTGAAGGCAGTCTTCGGAATATCCTCAGTTTTAATCTTCAGCTAATGATATCCAAAACGAAGATCGATCTTTGAAAAGAATTGTGCTCCTTGTAACTGGTCGAACATGTCATCAATACGAGGTAGCGGATACCTATTCTTGATGGTGACATAGTTCAACTCCTGATAGTCAATACAAAGTCGCATACTCCCGTCTTTCTTCTTTACGAATAAAATAGGAGCACCCCAAGGAGACGTACTAGGACGAATAAAACCGATGTCTAACAATTCCTGTAATTGGACCTTTAACTCCTGAAGTTCAATAGGAGCCATTCGATATGGGGTTTTAGAAATGGGTTTTGTACCAGGTTCAAGGTCAATAAAGAATTCAACTTCACGTTCTGGGGGTAGACCAGGAAGTTCTTCGGAAAATACATCCGGAAACTCATTAACAACAAAAATATCATTCAAACCTAACGTATTCTGGTTTAGATCAGTGACATGTGCTAAGAAAGCTTGACATCTGTTTTTTTAATAAACGAATAACTTTATAACTTGAAATGATATTGACTGATTTTAGTGGTTTGGATTCGCACAATAGGTTGATTAGGAATATGAAAACTAACAACCTTCTGAAAATAATAAATTTTGGCATGGTAAGTGGTTAACCAGTCAATTCCTAAAATCACGTCAAATGCAAGTATTTTCAAAATATAAGATCAACAGGTAAGGTAAGAGTACCAATTTGAATCAAGCAAGATTTGTAAACTGTAGATGTAACAAAAGTTTCTCCCAACGGAGTTTCAACAGATAAGTCAAAGTCTAATTTATCATAAATCAAGTTCAAACGTTGAGCACAAACAGGTGAAATAAAAGAATGGGTAGCACCGGTATCTAACAGGGTGTAAACTTTGCAAGAGTTTATGATTAGCTTATCCGTAATCACCTCGTGTGGGTTCCTCGCGTTTTGGGCTGTCACGACAAACGCTCTTCCAGGAATCACCGACTTTGACTTGTCCAAAACCGCCTTTGGAATAACCACCCCCGCTGGACTTGGTTTCGCTATAGGACAATCTCGAGCTATATATCCTTCTTTTCCACAGTTATAGCATGCTTTGAATTGTTGTGAGCAGTTTGGGCTATTGTGTCCCTCTTTCCCACATTTATAGCATACGACCGGTGGTCATTCTCCTCCCCTAGAAACAGTTGATGCTGGTGCTGATGTCGACGCCTTCACGTTCTCATTGTTGTACCTTCTCTTCTTGAAATCTCCTCCCGATTCGCTTTTTGTACTATCATGGCCATGATTTCCATCGGAGTGGTTACCGCTTCTGTCATACTTTCCTCCCCGCTGGTTGTCATTGCTCCGATGACTGCTGCCACCGGTACGACCTTGGTTGTTGTCCCTTGGTTGAACATAATCACTATCTCGTTCTAATAACTGGGCCCTGTTTACTACATCCGAATATAGAGAAAATTTGTGAGAAATGAGGTATTGACGAATTTCGGGTTTCAAACCTCTCAGAGACATCCGCGTCATACGTTTCTCATTTTCCACCAAATGAGGTGCAAACCTGGACAACTCCGCGAACTTAGCCTCGTACTGGGACACCGTCATGTTGTTTTGTTCCAGTCTGATAAACTCTACCTCCTTCATATGACGAATACTTTCAGGAAAGTACTTGTCATTAAATAGTTTCTGGAACGCTTTCCAAGACATCTTGAGTGCGGCAGTCTGGGTACGCTTCACAGATTTCCACCAGTAATCTGCCTCTCCACGGAACATAAAGGTGGCAAATGGAACCTTCTGTTCCTCCGTGCATCACAAGACATCAAATATCTTGGTAATTTGCTTAACCCACGTCTCCGCCTTGATCGGATCCAGCTTTCCCAAAAACTCTGGTTGTCCCAATTCTTTGAACTGCTTGGCAGTGACAATTCGCGTGCTATTATTATCTCCACCTGTATTTTGCACACGAGTCTCCCTCGTCTAGTTTTGCATGAACTGCAAAAAGCTTCTAAACATCTCATCGTTTATCGTCTGATCAGTGTTATTTTCAGGATGAACATTGCCTTCCTGTTGCATGTTCTCCTGGTTGGTGATTAAAGGTGTCTCCACGGTCTCATTCACTCCATTGTTAACATTTTCAGCTGTCATTCTCAAATACTGCCATAAAACAAGGGTTAATTAAACAAATTAATATATCATATAATAACCCTATGCTGCGACTAACCAATTTAATACCATATAAGCTTAGGTAGGACATACTAGTGAAGGATTTACTCGTCTCTCCCCTCCTAGTTCTATTCCCCGATCTCCACCAGAGATCATATCCCTAAGCTCTGATACCAACTGTGACGCTCCCAAAATAGGTCTAGTCAGCCCAACCCATTCTGAGTCGCCAAATACATGGTACAGAATCCAAATACAAACTTTATATCACACGGTCTTGCAAAATACGACCACACAACTGTGAGTGTCAATACAAATATGTAAAAAATATTAACATTCAAACTAAGTCCTCATTACAATTATTATCACACTATTTATTAGAAATAGTGAGGACTACTACTGCTCTAACTCGGACCGTCACTCTGTCCCCCGACTAGTTCCTGCGATATTCTCATTTCCTGAAGAGAACAATAGATGAAAAGGGTGAGCTCAACTAGCCCAGTAAAGAATATTATGACTAAGATAATGGAAAATAAATTATCGTTAGTCTTCAACAATTCAGATAATATATTATTGACAACAAGTTTTAGACCAATATTCGTAGCGAAAATAACCATTCATTAGAAGAGTTAAGTAGAGAATGAAGTCTACTATCTTCTATGATTTAAAAGTCCATCATCAATATTTTATCCCTATAACATCAATCGATATACATCTTGAATCAAATATTTATCTTTGCACTACAGGCCAAAGATATTTATTTGTATCATCAGTTGGTTATGTTCATCTCAACACCTGTTAATCTTTGCACTACGGGCCAAAGATATTCATCAGGTAATCATTCATTTTTGCTCTACAAGCCAAAGATATTCAGTTATATCACCATTTAGGACTGAGGATGATGAAAAATATTTTAAAGAACGAATCCAGTGAGATAAAGGACAAAGATTAAGGATTCGTATTTTAGTTTATCCAAGTTCAAAAATACTCCATAATAATACTTTGTAGATCAAAATTCAAGAATAGAGCTCAAAACTTGGATCCAATCAAAGATAGGAACCTTAACAAGAAACTTGGACATATAGAAAAAAATTTAATTTTTTCGTGAATAGTGTCGTATACGTGAATAGTAATCCCGACGGAAAAAGTAAGAATTTCATAATAAAATCCATGACAATATTTTGGTATAATGATATTGAAAAGAATAACATTGTTTACGAAAGAAAATAACATTCCTTACCTTAACAGAAGAGTAATTTTGGCTGGAATATCGGATATTATGTGGACGAAAACTTTCACCGTAATTCACACTCAAACTATCCTTATACTTACAAGAAATACGCTCGATATTATAGAGAGAAAATTTCTGATTCTGGTGTGATTTTCATTTCTAACTAAGCACCCTATTTATAGAAAAATGCCAGGACACCAATATTGACTTTTGAAACCACGGAGCACACTTGTTTTGATTTTTTTTTTCTGGCTCCTGCCCATTTCATTCAAAGCCTCCAAAAATTAGCATTTTCCACAAAAAAATAAAAGTGGGGCCCACCAGTTTATTAAAAAAATATTTATTCCAAAACTTCAATAATTTATAATAAATAACCCTGTATCAGAAAAATACGAATTCTATGTCCTTTTCATAGAAAATTTAATTCTCTACAACTTTGTAGAAGGAAGTTTTTCCAAATTCCCAACCGAAAATGGCCGAAATCTACAAACGGATGATTTTTCACAACAAAATACTGATAAAAATACCTTAACACTAATTCTTTCTTTTATATCCACAAAATAAATATTTCTTTATCATATAAATCAATAATTAATTATTCATAAATAATATTACAGAACTACAATATTGACAACCAGGTTGTTCCTAGGAAAGAGGGGGCCTTTCGATAAGGATTTCTCCTTACTGGCGCGCAATTAAATAACTCCTCCTAGACAGAACTTCCTTTGACATTGTCAATAATGCTATCTAATAATATTATTCAAATAATATGAATTATTGAGTTGATAATGTGAAATACTGTGCAGTGACAATTATTGAATCAATAATACAAAATATCAACGACAACAATTATTGAATCAATCATATAAAATAGCAACGTAGCAATTATTGATATAAAATATCAACATAGCAATTATTGAACCAATAAAATATCATGCAATTATTGAATCAATAATATAAAATATTGAACAGTAATTACTGTAACAATTATTGAGTAAGTGATTTCTTACGTAAGAACCAATAATTCAAAATACTGTGCAATACCGTGTGCTACTGTGCACAACGCGTATTACTGTATTTCCCGACAACAAGAATATTCCATGATCAAACGAATATTCCCCGACAACAATGAATATTTTATAACCACTTGCTTATTTTAAAATATTTGCACATTTCACCCATAACTTTTCACATTTATCAAAACAACACCTTACTATTTCGAAATAATATATAAAGAAAATTAAATCTTTATTCATAAAAGTTGGGGTCTTACAAAAGGGTTCAAGCAACTGAGGAGCTTCAAGGCTCAACCACTGATGCAATCCAAGTGGGTCCTGGTACTAATATGGAGTTCATAAGCCTTACTTCCAACAGAGTCATCACCCCTAACTCATCAGAGGGGGTTCTGAAGGAAAAGAAAAAGAAGAAAAAGAAAAAGAAGAGGGAGATGAGTGAAGATAAGGCTGAAGGTAGTTCTGAACCTCAGAAAAAGAAGAAACGGAGCCACAAAACAGGGAAGTCTACACTCACTACGATTGTGGAGTCATCACCAATCGTAGAGTCCAGACTAGCTGCCATTGCAGAAGGAGAAGCTGCAACAGCCTCTCAGCCTGAGCAAACTCAAAAGATTGAAGCTGAAGAAGATGCAAAGGCTGTGCCCAAGTCAAAGAAGAGGGTGAAGAAGTTGGCTAAGAAGTATGCTCTTACCAATGAAGAAATATTGGAAGAAGATGATAAAAGATGGGCTGCAGAAAAGGCTGAACAGTCCACTAAGCCACAAGCATCTGATCCAACTCCACAAGAGACCAAAATCATTGAAGATGTGATAAGCTCTGATGAATTTCTTGCTGTCACTGCTGAGGAGGTACAACATGAAGGGGTAATTTTCTCTAAAGAGGTTCTCGTAGAAGATGTAACTCATCCTGAAGGTGAAGTACCAGAAGCAGCTCTTGAAATAGACTCTACTAATGTTGAAAAAGGGACTCTAGAAGCTCCTGTTCAAGAAGATGCTGCAGCTGAGGGGGAGTAGTTAGAAACGACAGTGACAGAGAATGCTAAAGCTGAAGGGGAGCTGCAAATAGATAATAATGAAGTCCCCTCAGTAAATGAAGAAGTCGTAGAGTCTGCTGCTGCAGTAATGGTGAATATTGCAGTTGATGATGAGATGATTGATGTAGTGCAAGTTTATAATGCAGAGAGTGATGAAGAAGAAGATGATGATCTTGAGGTCATATATGTGGGACAAGACGGTGAAAGAATAGCAAACTACAATCAGCTATTCAATTATTTGCCCATGATGCCATATCATAGAGCTATGATTATCAACTCTTGGGATCACATATTCTGGACTTTCAAGGCATATCTAGCAATCTCAGTGCTTGCCCATATATTCCCAAGAGAAAGGAGGTTTGCTCAAAAACTGATCAAGAATGCTTCAACCTTAGAGCCTGAGCATGAGGTATATTCCACTCCTCTCTCGTTTATTATCAACCACACTCCATCATCACACTTCAATCAGTTCTATGAAGTGCCCAAATGGTTGGAAGTGGTCCTGCATCCACTCAATCAATTTCCAGTTATATAGTCCCAAAACTCTATATCTGATGAACCTAATAACCAACTCGTTCTCGTAGAGCAAACCATTAATGATCCAATGATGATTGAGCACATCACAAGAGTTGCCGAAGAAATGCTTGCAAGCTCAACCATTGAAACACTAACCCTGGACGACACACTACGATTCGTGCATATTGATCAATTTGATGTAGAAATCATAGAGTCTCCAGAACAGCTCAACGAAACTGAAACACATACATCTGTGCCAAACACTACGCCTATACAGCAAACACAAACCCCTCTAACCCAAGCAGACATCCCCTCATCTTCCAACCAAAAATATTTTGATATGACTCTTGCCCTCGCAAGAATATCAAAGAGAGATGAACACACTACGACTACTCCTTCTCCTCCTGAGACACAACGAATTCTCAATCAACTGTCTCTCATGCCAATAAAGGAGGAGCTGAATGAAGCATTAAACCAAATAGGGTCAGAATATGGAGAGATTCTTGAAGCACACTCTATAACGCTTCAGATGAGATTTGACCATATTATCGAATCAGTCAAGTCTCTACCAGGAAAGTTGGTAACTGAACTGTCAAAGAAGCTGCGAGAGATTTTCAAAGAAATGGCCGACAGCTAAGTCAAAGGGATGCTATTCACTTTGCTGCCACGAAGAAGCATAAGGAAGCTATGGAGATCATACAGAAGAATCAACAATCTCAGAATGAGCTGTTGACCAACCAAATTTTAGAATTGCGCACCTCACTTCAATACTTCCAAGAATCCAGTATAACTCAAATCAATCAAAATTACAATGCAATGGAACGGATTCAACAACAACAAAGACACATTGAGGCTAGAGTTGCTAAAAATCGTAGTGATACTTCTCAAAACCACTCACAGATGCATGAGCTGGTTGAAGGAGTCAAGCACCTCTCTGAAGATGTTCGAACCCTTGATACTGACATAAAGGGGGAGAATAATGTGGAAGGAGATAGAAACAGAAGCAGAGAAGGAAATAGAAGGCAACCGCAGCAGAGGCAAAGACAAACAAACACTGGTCAATTGTCGGGAGGAAATCTTAGAAGTCCTAGCTCTCAGCCTCCACGAGTTGATCAACGTCTGTAAAGTTCTCTCATAGCTGAACCACTCAAAGGAGCCAAGGTCAAGCCTCTAGCTCACAAGGTATAACCTCCACTGGTTTTAGTATGCCAGTTGGAGATCATGCCTTCATGAATAGACATGATCATTCGGAACCACTGACTCGAGATGAGCTAGAGGACATTGCAAGAAGAGATGAAACCTCAAGGAGAAGAAGAATCGCAGAGCATGCCAATCCTCCAAAACCAAAGAGGCAAAGAAGATAGAGATAAGTCTAAGCTTAACTGTATATTGATGTTTCTACGCTAGATTGTAATATCTTTTCAAACATCAATAAATTCATGCTTATTCTCTAGAAATTTCAGTTGCTCACTGAAACACTAAGCCATATTTACTTTCTAGCACTCTGCATTTAAAAAATGATGCTATGATCTAAATCTCCTTGATTATGTCAACATCAAATAGAGAGAGATTGTTGGGAATTGCATATTCATATTTGATATTGAAAGTAAATATAAATGCTTAAGTGTACAGTCCTTAAGAGAATCAATGTACAAGGACTTAGATGATAGATCAAAAGTGTTAGGTTGATCTGAGCTTTAAAGTTTATCATTTATGTAAATAAATGTATAGAAGAAAAGATCAAATTTGTTAGGTTGATCTATGTGAGTTGTAAAAGTTAAAGCCTTGACAGAATCGTAGTCTGTCAAAGGTAGCATTCAGAAGACAAGGCAGAATCGTGGAGCTTAAACAAAGATGTTCATAATCGTAGTATGCTAAAAGAATCAAGTCTGCAGAAGACAAGGAAGAATCGTGGAGCTTAAGTGAAAGTATAAGAATCTTAGTCTGCTCTTGAAAGCCACACTGAGAATGATAGAAAAGATCCGAGCGCCTGCTGAGGTCAAGAAACACAGTGTGCTCTTAAAAACGTGGAGTCTGCAAGACGAAGCAAGAAGGAATCGTAGTATGCCGAAGAACTTAAGAGAAATCATAGTGTTCTCTACGATCAATTTTGAGTCAAGCCTGTGCAAGCCAACACACAACAATTATGATACAATGACCATAATCGCAGTGCTCCTCCAGTTAGCATCAAAGTTCGTAGTTCTAATGAAGGAAAGAAGAGCAACAAATGAAGAAAGGCTTATGTCCGTTGACAATTTGATGGTCCCAATGATTCCATATTCATCCTTAGTTCAAATCGAAGAAGCGTATTGAAGAAGCTAAGGAAAGGACTAAATCTCCTGCAAAAAACACCTTTTCAGGTGTTAGGTGAAGTTGCAGGCTGCTGTGTCAGTGGGCCAGTCAGTAGTGTAGCAGAAAAGCAGGATGTCAACATCAACTGCACAGAAACGTCTGAAGCATTAAATGCTACAACGGGAGCATTCAAACGGATATATTTTGGATGACTCTTTTATAAAGAAATCAGACAAGGATTCAGATTAAGCAAGCAAGACGTGAAAAGAAAGAATACATTAAGAAAAGCTCAAGAACACTCAACGATCAACTCTACGATCCTGAAAGAGGAAAGCTTGTTTCGCTACTCAGTTCTTCAGAACTGATGCTTAATTGCAACTGAGTAGCACTCCTCAACAAACTACTGTTAATCCAAGTGAGGAACCAAGTCAGAGGACTTGAATAGTTCAAAAGTGAACTAAGAGAAGATCCAAGTCAGAGGACTTGAAGAGTTCAAGAGTGAACTAAGAGAAGTACCAAGTCAGAGGACCTGAAGAGTTCTAAGTGAACTAAGAAAAGTTGGGAGCAATCTAAGTCGGTGACCGAAGTACGAAGCTTTCTGGGCTTAGCTGGTTATTATCGGAGGTTCGTAGAGGGATTTTCTTGAATCGCTACTCCATTAACTCAGTTGACTCAGAAAGATACAAAATTCGTTTGGAGCGAGGAATGCTAGAAAAGCTTCCAAGAGCTCAAGAGGAGACTTATTTCGGCACCTGTTCTGACGATACCATCTGGTTCGGATGGATTTGTCATTTACAGCGACGCTTCGGGCAAAGGGTTAGGATGTGTTCTCATGCAACATGAGAAAGTCATAGCCTATGCCTCGCGACAACTCAAAGAATATGAGAGGAATTATCCTACTCATGATCTAGAGTTGGCAGCTGTCATTTTCGCATTAAAGATCTGGAGACACTACCTGTATGGAGAAAAAGTGGAGATCTATACGGATCATAAGAGCCTCAAATATTGCTTCACTCAAAAGGAACTCAACATGCGGCAACGACGTTGGCTTGAGCTGTTGAAAGATTACGATCATACCATTCAATACCATCCTGGAAAAGCGAACGTGGTAGCTGACGCGTTGAGTAGAAGATCATACGCGGGAACGAATGCAATGCTATCAAGGCCTATTTTGTGTGATTTACAAAGGATAGAGATAGAGTTCAAGACTCCGGGGACCCATGCGATGATGTCAAGTATACGCGTAGAACCAGCTTTGATTGATAAAGTTAAAGCTGCTTAAGCTATAGACCCGGAGCTAATGAATATGAGGAAGAAGATGCAAGAAGGTGCTATTCCAGAAGCAAGGATTGATGAAGAATGAATACTTCGAGTCAACTCCAGACTTTGTGGTCCTAACGATTTTGACTTGAAGTATAGAATCATGATGGAGGCACACAACACACCGTTTACAATCCATCCTGGGAGTACTAAAATGTATCGTGATCTTCGATATATATTTTTGTGGAGCAATATGAAGAGAGAGATCACGGAGTTTATCTCGAGGTGTTTAACGTGTCAACGTGTCAAGGCGAATCATCAAGTGCCAAAGGGTCCATTGCAACCACTTGAGATTCCAAAGTGGAAGTGGGAACACATTACCATGAATTTCGTTACGGGTCTTCCCAAGGTTTCTCAAGGCATAGATGCGATTTGGGTTATTGTTGATAGATTAACCAAGTCTGCTCATTTCTTGCCGATACGAGAGACTTATTCCCTTGAACGTCTTGCTCATATGTACGTGAATGAGATTGTGAGATTGCATGGCATGCCAGTATCCATAGTTTCGGATCGTGACTCCATAATTACTTCACGATTTTGGATCAGTTTGCACAAAGCTATGGGCACGGATTTACGATTCAGTTCGACTTATCATCCTCAAACAGACGGACAATCAGAAAGGACTTTTCAAACTCTTGAAGATCTATTGAGACTCTGTGTTCTAGACTTCAAAGGGAGTTGGGATAAGTACTTACCATTGGTGGAATTCTCCTACAATAACAATTATCAAGAAAGTATAGGCGTAGCTCCATTCGAAGCGTTGTATGGAAGAAAGTGTCGTTCTCCAGTATGCTGGGATGAGGTGGGTGAAGCAACATTGTTGGGACTGAAGTTAGAACGTATGACTACGGAAAAGATTCAAATAATCCTGTAACGGATACAAACCGCACAGGATCGACAAAAGCATTATCCGGATCTTCATCGAAAGGTCGTGAAATTTAATGTTGGGGATCATGTATTGTTACCTGTTGCTCCATGGAAGGGAGTTACGAGGTTTGGCAAGAGACGAAAGCTCAATCAATGATTCATTGGTCCATTTGAGATCCTTGATGGAGTAGGAAATGTGGCCTATAGACTCGCTTTACCTCCAAGCTTGTCTCGTGTTCATAACGTTTTTCACATATCCGTACTTCGCAAATATGTGAAAGATCCAAACCACATTATTGAGTAAGAACTAGACGAGATAGACGAAGATTTAACGTATGAGGAGGTACCTATCAAGATTTTGGATAGGAAGGAGCATGTCCTACGGTCGAAAATTATACCTCAAGTTAAAGTTTTGTGGAGAAACCATGAAATTGAGGAAATGACCTGGGAGTTGGAATTGAAAATGAAAGCGAGGTATCCTCACCTTTTCGACATACCAGGTACGTACGTCAATTTCGAGGAAAAAATTTCATAAGGAGGGGAGGTTGTAAGACCCCAACTTTTATGAATAAAGATTTAATTTTCTTTATATATTATTTCGAAATAGTAAGGTGTTGATTTGATAAATGTGAAAAGTTATAGGTGAAATGTGCAAATATTTCAAAATAAGCAAGTGATTATAAAATATTCATTGTTATCGGAGAATATTCGTTTGGTCGTGGAATATTCTTGTTGTCGGGGAATATTCGTACGACGGCGCAGCTATTTGTGGGCCCCACAACGGAATAACTGTCTGATATAGAAAGCGACAGAAATAACCTTTTTATAAATAACGGTAAAACTATTAAGGTTAAACTGTTGAAATACCCGGTGATAAAAATACAGTAATACGCGTTGTGCACAGTAGCACACGGTATTGCACAGTATTTTAAATTATTGGTTCTTACGTAAGAAGTCACTTACTCAATAATTGTTATAGTAATTACTGTTCAATATTTTATATTATTGATTCAATAATTGCATGATATTTTATTGGTTCAATAATTGCTACGTTGATATTTTATATCAATAATTGCTACGTTGATATTTTATATGATTGATTCAATAATTGCTGTCGTTGATATTTTGTATTATTGATTCAATAATTGTCACTGCACAGTATTTCACATTATCAACTCAATAATTGATATTATTTGAATAATATTATTAGATAGCATTATTGACAATGTCTAAGGAAGTTCTGTCTAGGAGGATTATTTAATTGCGCGCCAGTAAGGAGAAATCCTTATCGGAAGGCCCCCTCTTTCCTGGGAACGACCTGGTTGTCAATATTGTAGTTCTGTAATATTATTTATGAATAATTAATTATTGATTTATATGATAAAGAAATATTTATTTTGTGGATATAAAAGAAGGAATTAGTGCAGAGGTGTTTTTATCAGTATTTTGTTGTGGAAAATCATCCGTTTGTAGATTTCGGCCATTTTCGGTTGGAAATTTGGAAAAACTTCCTTCTACAAAGTTGTAGAGAATTAAATTTTCTGTGAAAAAAACATAGAATTCGTATTTTTCTGATAAAGGGTTATTTATTATGAATTATTGAAGTTTCGGAATAAATGTTTTTTTAATAAAATGGTGGGCGCCACTTTTATTTTTTTATGGAAAATGCTGATTTTTGGAGGCTTTGAATGAAATGGGCAGGAGCAAGAAAAAAAAATCAAAACAAGTGTGCTCCGTGGTTTCAAAAGTCAATATTGGTGTTCTAGCATTTTTTTATAAATAGGGTGCTTAGTTAGAAATGAAAATCACACCAGAATCAAAAAATTTTCTCTCTATAATATCAATCGTATTTCTTGTAAGTATAAAAATATTTTGAGTGTGGATTACGGAGAAAGTTTTCGTCCACATAATATCCGATATTCCAGCCAAAATTACTTTTCTGTTAAGGTAAGGGATGTTATTTTTTTTCGTAAACAATGTTATTCTTTTCAATATCATTATACCAAAATAATGTCATTGATTTTATTATGAAATTCTTACTTTTTTCGTCGGGGTTACTATTCACGTATACGGCACTATTCACGAAAAAATTAAATTTTCTTCTATATGTCCAAGTTGCTTGTTAAGGTTGCTATCTTTGATTGGATCTAAGTTTTGAGCTCTATTCTTGAATTTTGATCCACAAAGTATTATTATGGAGTATTTTTGAACTTGGATAAACTAAAATACGAATCCTTAATCTTTGTCCTTTATCTCACTGGATTCGTTCTTTAAAATATTTTTCATCATCGTCAGTCCTAAATGGTGATATAACTGAATATCTTTGGCCTGTAGAGCAAAGATGAATGATTACTTGATGAATATCTTTGGCCTGTAGTGCAAAGATTAACAGGTGTTGAGATGAACATGACCAAGTGATGATACAAATAAATATCTTTGGCCTGTAGTGCAAAGATAAATATTTGATTCAAGATGTATATCGATTGATGTTACAGGGATAAAATACTTATGATGGACTTTTAAATCATAGAAGATAGTAGACTTCATTATCTACTTAACTCTTCTAATGAATGGTTATTTCCGCTGCGAATATTGATCTAAAACTTGTTGTCAATAATATTTTATCTGAATTATTGAAGACTACCGATAATATATTTTCCATTATCTTAGTCATAATATTCTTTACTGGGCTAGTTGAGCTCACCCTTTTCATCTATTGTTCTCTTCAGGAAATGAGAATGTCGCAGGAACTAGTCGGGGGACAGAATGACAGTCCGAGTTAGAGCAGTAGTAGTCCTCACTATTTCTAATAAATAGTGTGATAATAATTGTAATGAGGACTTAGTTTGAATGTTATTATTTTTTACATATTTGTATTGACACTCACAGTTGTGTGGTCATATTTTGCACGACCGTGTGATATAAAGTTTGTATTTGGATTCTGTACCATGTATTTGGCGACTCAGAATGGGTTGGGTTGACTGGACCTATTCTGGGGGCGTCACAGTTGGTATCAGAGCTTAGGGATATGATCTCTGGCGGAGATCGAGAAATAGAACTAGGAGGGGAGAGACGAGTAAATCCTTCACTAGTATGTCCTACCTAAGCTTATGTGGTATTTAATTGGTTAGTCGGAGCATAGGGTTATTATGTGATTTGTTAATTTGTTTAATTAACCCTTGTTTTATGCCAGTATTTGAGAATGACAGCTGAGAATATTAACAATGGAGTGAATGAGATCGTGGAGACACCTTTAATCACCAACCAGGAGAACGTGCAACAGGACGGCAATGTTCTTCCTGAAAATAACACTGATCAGACGATAAACGATGAGATGTTTAGAAGCTTTTTGCAGTTCATGCAAAACTAGACGAAGGAGACTCGTGTGCAAAATACAGGTGGAGATAATAATAACACGCGAATTGTCACTGCCAAGCAGTTTAAAGAATTGGGATAACCAGAGTTTTTGGGAAAGCCTGATCCGATCAAGGCGGAGACGTAGGTTAAGCAAATTACCAAGATATTTGATGTCTTGGGATGCACGGAGGAACAGAAGGTTCCATTTGCCACCTTTATGTTCCGTGGAGAGGCAGATTACTGGTGGGAATCTATGAAGCGTACCCAGACTGCCGCACTCAAGATGTCTTGGGAAGCGTTCCAAAAACTGTTCAATGACAAGTACTTTCCTGAAAGTATTTGTCATATGAAGGAGGTAGAGTTTATCAGACTTGAACAAAATAACATGACGGTGTCCCAGTACGAGGCTAAGTTTGCGGAGTTGTCCAGGTTTGCACCTCATTTGGGGGAAAATGAGGAACGTATGACGTGGATGTTTCTGAGAGGTTTGAAACCCAAAATTCGTCAATACCTCATTTCTCATAAATTTTCTCTATATTCGGATGTAGTAAACAGGGCCCAGTTGTTAGAACGAGATAGTGATTATGTTCAACCAAGGGACAATAACCAAGGTCGTACCGGTGGCAACAGTCATCGGAGCAATGACAACCAGCGGGGAGGAAAGTATGACAGAAGCGGTAACCACTCCGTTGGTAATTGTGGCCATGATAGTAGAAAAAGCAAATCGGGAGGAGATTTCAAGAAGAGAAGGTACAACAATGAGAACATGAAGACGTTGACATCAGCACCAGCATCAACTGTTTCTAGGGGAGGAGAACGACCACCGGTCGTATACTATAAATGTGCGAAAGAGGGACACATCAGCCCAAACTGCCCACAACAATTCAAAGCATGCTATAACTGTGGAAAAGAAGGACATATAGCTCGAGATTGTCCTATAGCGAAACCAAGTCCAGCGGGGGTGGTGATTCAAATGGCGGTTTTGGACAAGTCAAAGTAGGTGATTCCTGGAAAAGCGTTTGTCGTGACAGCCCAAAACGCAAGGAACCCACACGAGGTGATTACTTGTAAGCTAATCATAAACTCTTGCGAAGTTTACACCCTGTTAGATACCGGTGCTACCCATTCTTTTATTTCACCTGCTTGTGCTCAACGTTTGAACTTGACTTCTGATAAATTAGACTTTGACTTATCTGTTGAAACTCTGTTGGGAGAAACCTTTGTTACATCTACAGTTTACAAATCTTGGTTGATTCAAATTGGTACCCTTACCTTACCTGTTGATCTTATATTTTGAAAATACTTGCATTTGACTTGATTTTAGGAATTGACTGGTTAACCACTTACCATGCCAAAATTGGTTGTTTTCGTAAGGTTGTTAGTTTTCATATTCCTAATCATCCTGTTGTGCGAATCCAAACCACCAAACCACTAAAATCAGTCAATATCATTTCAAGTCATAAAGTTATTCGTTTATTGAAAAACGGATGTCAAGCTTTCTTAGCACATGCCACTGATCTAAACCAGAATACGTTAGATTTGAAAGATATTTCTGTTGTTAATGAGTTTTCGGATGTATTTCCCAAAGAACTTCCTGGTCTACCCCCAGAACGTGAAGTTGAATTCTTTATTGACCTTGAACCCGGTATAAAACCCATTTCTAAAACCCCATATCGAATGGCTCCTATTGAACTTCAGGAGTTAAAGGTCCAATTACAGGAATTGTTAGACATCGGTTTTATTCGTCCTAGTACGTCTCCTTGGGGTGCTCCTATTTTATTCGTAAAGAAGAAAAACGGGAGTATGCGACTTTGTATTGAATATCGGGAGTTGAACCATGTCACCATCAAGAATAGGTATCCGCTACCTTGTATTGATGACCTGTTCGACCAGTTGCAAGGAGCACAATTCTTTTCAAAGATCGATCTTCGTTCTAGATATCATCAGCTGAAGATTAAAACTGAGGATATTCCGAAGACTGCCTTCAGAACTCGGTACGGGCATTATGAATTCCTAGTCATGTCTTTTGGATTGACTAATGCTCCTGCTATTTTTATGGATATGATGAACCGTGTATTTAAGGAATATTTGGATCAGTTCGTTGTTTACTTTATTGATGACATCCTCATCTATTCTAAAAGCCGTGAAGATCATGAGCACCACTTGAAGTTGGTACTTCAAAAGCTTCGTGAGAACAAGCTATATGCCAAGCTGAAGAAATACGAGTTCTGGCTTGAGGAAGTAGCATTCCTTGGGCACGTGGTATCGTAACGTGGAGTATCTATTGACCCGGCGAAGATTAAAGCAATACAAAGCTGGGAGCAACCTAAGTCGGTGACCGAAGTACGAAGCTTTCTGGGCTTAGCTGGTTATTATCGGAGGTTCGTAGAGGAATTTTCTCGAATTGCTACTCCATTAACTCAGTTGACTCGGAAAGATACAAAATTCGTTTGGAGCGAGGAATGCGAGAAGAGCTTCCTAGAGCTCAAGAGGAGACTTATTTCGGCACCTGTTCTGACGATACCATTTGGTTCGGATGGATTTGTCATTTACAGCGACGCTTCGGGCAAAGGGTTAGGATGTGTTCTCATGCAACATGAGAAAGTCATAGCCTATGCCTCGCGACAACTCAAAGGATATGAGAGGAATTATCCTACTCATGATCTAGAGTTGGCAGCTATCGTTTTTACATTAAAGATCTGGAGACACTACCTGCATGAAGAGAAAGTGGAGATCTATACGGATCATAAGAGCCTCAAATATTGCTTCACTCAAAAGGAATTCAACATGCGACAACGAAGTTGGCTTGAGCTGTTGAAAGATTACGATCATTCCATTCAATACCATCCTGGAAAAGCGAACGTGGTAGCTGACGCATTGAGTAGAAGATCATACGCGGGAACGAATGCAATGCTATCAAGGCCTATTTTGTGTGATTTACAAAGGATGGAGATAGAGTTCAAGACTCTGGGGACCCATACGATGATGTCAAGTATACGCGTAGAACCAGCTTTGATTGATAAAGTTAAAGCTGCTCAAGCTACAGACCCGGAGCTAATGAATATGAGGAAGAAGATGCAAGAAGGTGCTATTCCAGAAGCAAGGATTGATGAAGAATGAATACTTCGAGTCAACTCCAGACTTTGTGTTCCTAACGATTCTGACTTGAAGTATAGAATCATGATGGAGGCACACAACACACCGTTTGCAATCCATCTTTGGAGTACTAAAATGTATCGTGATCTTTGACATATATTTTGGTGGAGCAATATGAAGAGAGAGATCGCAGAGTTTATCTCGAGGTGTTTAACGTTTCAACATGTCAAGGCGGAGCATCAAGTGCCAAAGGGTCCATTGCAACCACTTGAGATTCCAAAGTGGAAGTGGGAACACATTACCATGGATTTCGTTACGGGTCTTCCCAAGGTTTCTCAAGGCATAGATGCGATTTGGGTTATTGTTGATAGATTAACCAAGTCTACTCATTTCTTGCCGAACCACATTATTGAGTTAAAAAACCAGACGAGATAGCCGAAGATTTAACGTACGAGGAGGTACCTGTCAAGATTTTGGATAGGAAGGAGCATGTCCTACGCTCGCAAATTATACCTCAAGTTAAAGTTTTGTGGAGAAACCATGAAATTGAGGAAATGACCTGGGAGTTGGAATTGGAAATGAAAACGAGGTATCCTCACCTTTTCGACATACCAGGTATGTACGTCAATTTCGAGAAAAAAATTTCATAAGGAGGGGAGGTTGTAAGACCCCAACTTTTATGAATAAAGATTTAATTTTCTTTATATATTATTTCGAAATAGTAAGGTGTTGAATTGATTAATGTAAAAAGTTATGGGTGAAATGTGCAAATATTTTAAAATAAGCAAGTGGTTATAAAATATTCATTGTTGTCAAGGAATATTCGTTTGGTCGTGGAATATTCTTGTTGTCGGAGAATATTCGTACGACGGCGCAGCTATTTGTGGGCCCCACAACGGAATAACTGTCGGATATAGAAAGCGACAGAAATAAACTTTTTATAAATAACGGTAAAACTGTTACGGTTAAACTGTTAAAATACCCGGTGATAAAAATACAGTAATACGCGTTGTGCACAGTAGCACACGGTATTGCACAGTATTTTGAATTATTGGTTCTTACGTAAGAAGTCACTTACTCAATAATTGTTACAGTAATTACTGTTCAATATTTTATATTATTGATTCAATAATTACATGATATTTTATTGGTTCAATAATTGCTACATTGATATTTTATATCAATAATTGCTACTTTAATATTTTATATCAATAATTGCTACGTTGCTATTTTATATGATTGATTCAATAATTGTTGTCGTTGATATTTTGTATTATTGATTCTATAATTGTCACTGCACAGTATTTCACATTATCAACTCAATAATTCATATTATTTGAATAATATTATTAGATAGCATTATTGACAATGTCTAAGAAAGTTTTATCTAGGAGGGGTTATTTAATTGCGCGCTAGTAAGGAGAAATCCTTATCGGAAGGCTCACTCTTTCCTAGGAACGACCTGGTAGTCAATATTGTAGTTCTGTAATATTATTTATGAACAATTAATTATTGATTTATATGATAAAGAAATATTTATTTTGTGGATATAAAAGAAGAAATTAGTGCTAAGGTGTTTTTATCAGTATTTTATTATGGAAAATCACCCGTTTGTAGATTTCAGCCATTTTCGGTTGGGAATTTGGAAAAACTTCCTTCTACAAAGTTGTAGAGAATTAAATTTCCTATGAAAAGAACATAAAATACGTATTTTTCTAATAAAGGGTTATTTATTATGAATTATTGAAGTTTCAGAATAAATATTTTTTTAATAAAATGGTGGGCCCCATTTTTATTTTTTTGTGGAAAATGCTGATTTTTGAGGCTTTGAATGAAATGGGCAGGAGCCAGAAAAAAATAATCAAAACAAGTGTGCTCCGTGGTTTCAAAAGTCAATATTGGTATCCTAGCATTTTTCTATAAATAGGGTGCTTAGTTAGAAATGAAAATCACACCAGAATCAAAAAAAATTCTATCTATAATATCGAGCGTATTTCTTGTAAGTATAAGGATAGTTTGAGTGTGGATTACGGTGAAAGTTTTCGTCCACATAATATCCGATATTCCAGCTAAAACTACTTTTCTGTTAAGGTAAGGGATGTTATTTTCTTTCGTAAACAATGTTATTCTTTTCAATATCATAATACCAAAATATTGTCATTGATTTTATTATGAAATTCTTACTTTTTCCGTCGGGGTTACTATTCACGTATACGGAATTATTCACGTATACGGCACTATTCACGAAAAAATTAAATTTTCTTCTATATGTCCAAGTTGCTTGTTAAGGTTCCTATCTTTGATTGGATCTAAGTTTTGAGCTCTATTCTTGAATTTTGATCCATAAAGTATTATTATGGAGTATTTTTGAACTTGGATAAACTAAAATACGAATCCTTAATCTTTGTCCTTTATCTCACTGGATTCGTTCTTTAAAATATTTTTCATCATCGTCAGTCCTAAATGGTGATATAACTGAATATCTTTGGCCTGTAGAGCAAAGATGAATGATTACCTGATGAATATCTTTGGCCCGTAGTGCAAAGATTAACAGGTGTTGAGATGAACATGACCAACTGATGATACAAATAAATATCTTTGGCCTGTAGTGCAAAGATAAATATTTGATTCAAGATGTATATCGATTGATGTTACAGAGATAAAATATTGATGATGGACTTTTAAATCATAGAAGATAGTAGACTTCATTCTCTACTTAACTCTTCTAATGAATGGTTATTTCCGCTGCGAATATTGATCTAAAACTTATTGTCAATAATATTTTATCTGAATTGTTGAAGACTAACGATAATTTATTTTTCATTATCTTAGTCATTATATTCTTTACTGGGCTAGTTGAGCTCACCCTTTTCATCTATTGTTCTCTTCAAGAAATGAGAATGTCGCAGGAACTAGTCGGGGGACAGAGTGACGGTCTGAGTTAGAGCAGTAGTAGTCCTCACTATTTCTAATAAATAGTGTGATAATAATTGTAATGAGGACTTAGTTTGAATGTTAATATTTTCTACATATTTGTATTGACACTCACAGTTGTGTGGTCGTATTTTGCACGACCGTGTGATATAAAGTTTGTATTTAGATTCTGTACCATGTATTTAGCGACTCAGAATGGGTTGGGTTGACTGGACCTATTCTGGGGGCGTCACACCTTTCATACATTTTCTTCTTCCTTTTACACTTTCTAGTCAGAACTACAGCTTTTTCTTGGTTGACCTCTTCTTCTTCCTCCCTGGCTTCCCTCGCAGCAGATGAGGTTTCAGACATCATCTTTACATTTTCTGTAGGATTCCTTTTCCAGTTCTGGAACAGCTACTGGGTCATCTTCCTATTGAGATTGATTGAAATACCTTCATTGTCCCCAATTTTGTTACCCAGTGCATCCTGAATAATAATGTTGATAAACCTCCCATAGAGCATTTTGGCAGTGCTCTTGGTCTTCTTCGAACTTTGCATCCATTTTCTGAACCAATCCATCAGCAAGGCTCCATAGTTGAGTTGGACTCTGAAACGGATGGCTGTCATGAGCTTCAATTGCTTCTCGATGAAAGAATCGTGACCGGTGCCCTTACAACATATGCATTTTCCAACAATGTCAGCTAGGAACTCATATTCTTGAGGAAATTCTTTCTTCTTGTAGCCACTTTTCCCTTCAGTTTTTGTATATTTCATCTTCTTCAGACCCTTATGGAAGTCAATTGCCTCCATGGATGACAGACCTTCACTTTCGAAACCTAGAGCTAGGTTTATGCCTTCAGCGTTGAGTTGGATTTGCACATCTTTGACTTTGGTGAGAATTGAGTCTTTATCAACAACTCCATTGCAATAAAACTCCTTCTCCAGCTTTGGATATATCAATATGCTGGTGCTCAGAGCATTCTTAAGACCCGCTTTCTTCAGGAGTGAAAGGACTTTGTGAATTTCAGGTCCAGCCTTCTCGAATCCGTCAAAGCAAAGTTGATAGCCGAAAATAACATTTGAAGCAGCTATCTGTTTGTTTGATTTTCCTGTAGTGAATGGATATGGCTTAGCTTTCTGAAACTTAGGGTTTCGTTTGAGAGAGAGAGAAAAAATAGTCTTTTGAAATTCAAAGATGAACTGACACATGACAGTTTAAAATTGATGTATAAACTTCCCTCCATGTTTTGCATCGTGGGACACGTGTCAAGTTCTGCAGGACTCCACATTTTTAATCCATGTGGAAGGTTCCTTTCTGCTCTTAACTCCCCCAGAGCTAGTGAGTCCATGTGAGAGGACTACGATTTCTGAGAACCACTCCACGATTGTTGAGTTTAGATCCTTTGATTTCTTCTTGACTGTCGACTCTACGATTTTCTGTGATGCATTCTGAAACGACATCCCTTTTGGTTTAAGGTTGCTTAGGAAGGGCCAACCTCTTAGTTTGACACTAAGGATCAGGTTTGTCCCTGAGACACTTATCAGAAGGGTTGCTTGGCTTGATGACGCTACTATCACAGTGAGCTTTTCTGCCTTGACTGGATCACTCCACGATCGTGGTTTCTCTTTGTCATCTCTACGATTTTGACTTAGCCTTTATATCTGCAAGGTTAGCACCATCTAGAGCATAGAGTTTATGGTTGTAGATTTAACATACCTAACTCACTTATTAGCTTATTAAATCTGGATTCATCTAATGGTTTTGTAAACACATCAGCAAGTTGATTTTCAGTAGGGATGTATTGCAAAGATATTGTTCCATTTTGAACATGATCCTTAATAAAATGATATCTTATTTCTATATGCTTGGCCCTAGAATGCATGACAGAATTATTTATTATTGCTATGACACTTGTGTTATCACATTGTATGGGTATATATTTGAAATCAAACCCATAATCTGCTAGCTGGTTCTTCATCCATAGGATTTGAGCACAACAGCTGCCTGCAGCAATATATTCAGCTTTTGTTGTTGAAGTTGATACTGAGTTTTGCTTTTTGCTGAACCAGGACACTAGTCTATTTCCTAGAAGTTGACAAGTGCCACTAGTACTTTTTTTATCTATCTTGCATCCTGCAAAGTCAGCATCTGAATATCCTGTCAGTTCGAATGAGGACTCCTTGTGATACCATAGACCCAAGTAGGGTGTACCTTTAAGATACCTGAAAATCCTTTTTACAGCAGTTAAATGTGATTCCTTAGGATTAGCTTGAAATCTAGCACATATACATGTTGCAAACATTATATCTGGTCTACTGGCAGTTAAGTAGAGAAGGGAACCTATCATACCTCTGTATTGAGTAATATCAATACTTTTACCTTTCTCATTTTTGTCAAGCTTAGTTGCTGGAGCAATTGGTGTTTTCATGGGAGAGGCTGATTCCATGCCATACTTCTTAAGTAAGTCTTTGATGTACTTGGCTTGGTTAATGAAGATACCTTCATCAGTTTGCTTCACTTGCAGTCCAAGGAAGAAGTTCAGCTCACCCATCATGCTCGTTTCAAACTTGCTCTGCATAAGCTTGGCAAATCTCTTGCACAGATTTTCATCAGTAGAACCAAAGATAATATCATCTACATATATTTGAACTTGTAAAACTTTATCTTTGTGCTTCCTAAGAAATAGTGTAGTGTCTACTCTACCTCTAGTGAATCCTTTTTCAATAAGAAAGTTTGTTAGTGTTTCATACCATGCTCTAGGTGCTTTTTTAAGTCCATATAAGGCTTTATCTAATCTATAAACATAGTTAGATAGGGTTGGATTGACAAAACCTGGGGGTTATTCCACATATACTTCTTCTTGAAGTTCACCATTTAGGACTGCACTCTTGACATCCATTTAAAATACTTTGAACTTCACGTGGGCAGCAAATGCAAGGAATATTCTGATTGCTTCAAGTCTGGTAACTGGTGCATATGTCTCATCGTAGTCTATGCCTTCTTCTTGAGAATAACCTTTGGCCACAAGTCTTGCTTTGTTCCTTGTGATCACCCCATCTTCATCCATCTTATTTCTGAAGACCCATTTGGTGCAGATTACTAGATGATTCTTTGGTCTTTGTACTAATTTCCAGACTTGGCTTCTTTCAAATTGATTCAGTTCCTCTTGCATGGCTTCAATCCAGCTTGCATCTAGCATTGCATCTTCAATCTTCTTGGGTTTTATTTGAGACAAAAAAACTCAAATAGAAACATTCATTCTGTGTTGCAGATCTTGTTCTGATTCTGGCAGTTGGATCACCAATGATCAGGTCTTGAGTGTGATCTCTTGCCCATCTGTTCCTTGTTGTAACATCAGTTCTGGTGCCTTCTTGTCTGAACTCTTCAAGATTGACTTCTGGTTCAGGTTGATCAGAATCATCGTCTGGTGCATCTCTCTCTACGATTTCTTCTTCGGATACTACAATTCCTTCTTCAGGAACTATGGTCGTAGTGTTGGGCGCGACTACCTCATTCGTAGTGTCGGTATCGTCAATCGTAGTGTCTTGAGGTACAGACTTGTCTGAGTCTATTTCATCAAAGATGATGTAGATCGAGACTTCAACACTTAGTGTCTTCTTGTTGAACACTCTATAAGCTTTGCTGTCTGTGGCATATCCAAGGAAGATTCCTTCATCTGACTTGGGTTGGAACTTAGTCAGATATTACTTTCCATTGATGAGAATGTAGCATGAATAGCCGAACACATGGAAGTAATTGACATTTGGCTTTCTTCCTTTCCACAGCTCGTAGGGAGTCTTCTTCAACATAGAGTGTACAAGAAATCTGTTCAGTGTGTAGCACGCAGTGTTGATGGCTTCTGCCCAGAAGTATTCAGGCAGATGAGCTGTTGCTAGTAGTGTTCTTCCAGCTTCAATAAGTGTTCTGTTCTTTCTCTCAGCTACTCCATTTTTACTGAGGAGTTCGTGGTGCTGAGAAGTTGTGGTTGATGCCATTATCTGAATAGAAATGATCCATTTCTGAGAAGTCGAACTCTCTGCCATGATCACTCCTAATTGTCTTGATTGTCTCTCCTCTTTCATTCATCACCAGCTTGACCATCTTTATCAGTTGAGAGCTTGTCTCATCTTTAGAGGCAAGAAAGAATACCCATGTGAATCTGGTGTAGTCATCCACTACGACCAGCGAGTATCTCTTTCCTCCTAGGCTTACAGTTGGAATTGGCTCGAAGAGATCCATATGCAGTAATTGTAGGGGCCTATCAATTGAGTTGACTGCTTTGCCTTTGAATGAGCTCCTTGTTTGTTTTCTAAGCTGACATGCATTACGTGGTCTTTCTTTGATGAAGATGAACTTGGGTAAACCTGCTACCATATCTTTAGAGGCCAGCTTAGACATACTCTTGAAGTTGAGATGAGATAACCTTCTATGCCAAAGCCAACTTATTTCTTCAGATGCTTTAGCAAGAAAGCATACTGTCTCATCAGAACTGAGCTGAGCAAGGTTAACAGTATGTACATTTCCTTCTCTTGTTCCTATCAGCTTGATAGAAGATGTCTCCAGATCTCTGACTTGACACTGATTGTTGAGAAAGGTAACTTAATGACCTTTATCGCAGAGTTGACTGATGCTAAGAAGATTGTGCTTTAGACCATCAATATAAGCTACTTTGCCGAAGGACACCGCACCATTCCCAGCTGATCCATAACCTCTTGTCTTGCCCGAGCTGTTATCTCCAAAGATAACCGTTGGTCCCTCCTTCTCTGTGTAGTTCGACAAAAGGGCTTTGTTTCCGGTCATATGCCTTGAGCAACCACTATCCAGATACCATGTTGTAGTCGTGGTGCTCATTTCCTGCAGACAGATTCAGCTTTCATGTTGGTACCCAGACTAGCATGGGTCCTGCAATGTTAGTACCCTTAGGAACCCAAATCTGCTTGACTTTAGGTCTCCTTTGCACAGTGTTATGAAAGCATGATGCATCTTTATGACCAAATCTTCCACATGCAAAGCATCTAATATAATTCATGTTTATGTGTGTGTGGATTCTTTCTCCATTTGGACTTGTGTGGATATTTGTTGGCCTTACCCTTATGTTGCATCTTCCTTTTCCATGCAGCTTGGGTGTTCACGTTTTGTGCTGAGTAAATCTCAACACCACGATTCCTTCCAGATTGATCAGTGGAGTTAGTTTTACTTGACTCTACGATTCGTCGAGGTTGGGCAGTGGTGACTGAGTCATTCTTCACCTTTCTGAACCCTAGGCCAGCATGAGATCCGTAGTGTTCAGAAACATGTCTTGGATCAGAAGAGCAAGGTCGCACTGATTCATTCTTTTGTGTGGATTTTATAAATGTAATACTTCTATTTAAGTTAGAAGCACTACTCATGTTAGTTTCCTTTGTCTTTTCCACACTAGGTTCTAAGGTAGATTCCCCAATCCCTAAGCCAGTTCTATCAGAGACACTTCTCTGATTAGATATCAGGGTGTCCATGGATGAAGAAGATCTATTCTATGTAGAAATAGTCTTTTCTAACTCCTCAATTTTAGATGTTACATTTGACTCTCTTTGTGTGCTCAGTTCATTGATCTGTCTTAAGATTTCATTCTCAGCTTCAAACTGACAGAGAGAGGTAGAACTGAGTAAAGTTATTTCCAGTTCTTTCTGAATTTTCTCTTTCTCTCTTTGAAGGTCAGAATAATCTTTGGACAGAACTCTGAACCTCCTCATATATTGATATAGATCAGATGTTATGTCATGAAGAGCAGTTCTTAAGTCATCTATATCTACATCAGGAGTGTTGAAGTCAAATACCTCATCTATGTTTACTTCAAGATGGTCAGTATATTTCTTGTTGTTTGCATCCTTGGCCATCAGATATAGGTTTGCTTTTTGAGACTCTTCATCATCTCCAGACTCAGTATTGGTGTCATTGTCTGAGTCACTCCATGAACTTCCAGCTACAAGACCTTTGTCTTTTTTCTGATGCTTCTTGTAGCCTATGAACTCCTTCTTTGGATTTGTTCTTCTTTTGAGTTCTTCTTTGATGGGTTTATTGCAGTTTGCCATGAAGTGGCCAGGCTTCTTGCAGTTGTAGCATAACTCATTGATCTGCTCCTGACTACTGATGTTTCTGTATCTTTTAGGCCTATCGCTTCTTCCTTTGCGCATGAACCTTCTGAGCCTTCTTGCCAGCATTAAAACTTCATCAGCATCATCATCATCTTCATCAGATGAAGATTCGTCTTCATCATAAGCTTTGGAGATCTCTTCTTTTACCTTGAGAGAAACTCCTTTGTCCTTCTTTCTTCCTTCAGATAGAGTTTCTGCTCTTTGAATCAGCTCCAGTTCATAGGTAAGGAGGTTGCCATAGAGTTGTTGAACAGTCATTTCATGCAGGTTCTTTGACTCTCAGATTGCAGTTGTTTTGGCATCCCACTTGCTTGGCAAGGATCTCATGAACTTGATGATAAGATCTTTGTTTGGATAGATCTTTCCATAAGCTCAGAGAGAGTTGAGAAACAATGTGAATCTTTCATAAGTGAAAGTGACATTTTCTCCAGGAACATGAGCAAACATCTCATACTGTTGACTCAGTAGAGATTGCTTATTTTCTCTGACTTCTTCAGTTCCTTCATGCATGATGAGCAATGCTTCCCAGACTTCCTTCACGGATTTGCAGTTGACCACATTCTCAAACAGATTGTCTTCTAAGGATTGGAACAAGATGTTTTTGGCCTTCTTGTCTAGCTGAACATCTTTCTTCTCGGTTTTAGTCCATTCTGCTTTGACCTTGATCTAAACTCTGTTTGGATCATCTGGAGTTGGTGCAAGCTTTGTTGGAATATAGGGCCCATTCAGTACAGTTTCAAATAGATCATCATCTATTGAATCCATGTATGCTTGCATCCGAACTTTCCAGTTGGCAAATTTGTCTTTGTTGCACATAGGTGGCTTGCTTCCTCCACCTGTCTTGGTCTCACTTATCAGATGTGTCATTGGATCTACTCAAGCTTGTATACTAGTTGATAGAACATGCTCTGATACCAATTGTTAGTTCCCAAAGGCACGTTAGTTATCTAGAAGGGGGGTTGAATAGATATTTTTAAAATTTCTTTGTTTAAAATACTTTGTCAGTATTGATTATACTGACAGCAGCGGAATATATGTTTTGTTCCCCTTCAAGATATTGCAGTTATGGTTTGATAAGCAGTTATGGCAATTATAACAGATATAGCAGTTATAGCAGTTAATGAGAGACAATGAGACACAAGGTTTTAAGTGGTTCAGAGCGCACAAGGCTCCTAATTCACTCTTCTACTCCACGAGTAGGAAATCCACTAAGGATGTCTCTTATAACTTGAATCACTTAGATTACTTAAAGGCCAGCAGCCCTGGAACTTTTCTTAGTTCGCTTAGAACTCTTCAAGTCCTCTGACTTGGTACTTCTCCTAGTTCACTCTTGAACTCTTCAAGTCCTCTAGCTTGGATCTTCTCTTAGTTCACTTTTGAACTCTTCAAGTCCTCTGACTTGGTTCCTCACTTGGATTGACAGTAGTTGGTTGAGGAGTGCTACTCAGTTGCAATTAAGCATCAGTTCTGAAGAACTGAGTAGCAAAGCAAGTTTTCCTCTTTCAGGATCGTAAATTTAATCGTTGAGTATTCTTGAGCTTTTCTCAATGTATTCTTTCTTTTCACGTCTTGCTTGCTTAATCTGAATCCTTGTCTAATTTCCTTATAAAAGAGCCATCCAAAATATATCCGTTTGAATGCTCCCGTTGTAGCATTTAATGCTTCAGACATTTCTGTGCAGTTGATGTTGACATCCTGCTTTTCTGCTGCACTGCTGACTGGCCCACTGACACAGCAGCCTGCAACTTCACCTAACACCTGAAAAGGTGTTTTTTGCAGGCGATTTAGTCCTTTCCTTAGCTTCTTCAATACGCTTCTTCGATTTGAACTAAGGATGAATATGGAATCATTGGGACCATCAAATTGTCAACGGACATAAGTCTTTCTTCATTTGTTGCTCTTCCTCTCTTCATTGGAACTACGAACTTTGATGCTGACTGGAGGAGCACTACGATTATGGTCATTGTATCATACTTGTTGTGTGTTGGCTTGCATAGGCTTGACTCAGACTTGATCGTAGAGAACACTATAATTTCTCTTAAGCTCTTTGGCATACTACAATTCTTTCTTGCTTCGTCTTGCAGACTCTACGCGCTCGGATCTTTTTTACGATTCTCAGTGTGGCTTTCAAGAGCAGACTACGATTCTGATACATTCACTTAAGCTCCACTATTCTGCCTTGTCTTCTACAGACTTGATTCTCTTAATAGACTACGATTATGAACATCTTTGTTTAAGCTCCACGATTCTGCCTTGTCTTCTGAATGCTACCTTTGATAGACTACGATTCTGTCAAGGATTTAACTTTTACAGCTCAAATAAATCAATCTAACAAATTTGATCTTTTCTTCTATACATTTATTTACATAAATGATAAACATTAAAGCTCAGATCAACCTAACACTTTTGATCTATCATCTAAGTCCTTGTGCATTGATTCTCTTAAGGACTGTACAATTAAGCATTTATATTTACTTTCAATATCAAATATGAATATGCAATTCCCAATATACTTTGAGTGTAGCTAATAGTGCAAGATTTTTTCAAGATAATCTCCTTTATACCAGTCAAATTTAGTTTCCTAAATGATATTATTTTCTTTCAATACTCGTAAGGGATATCATTTTCTTTCATACTCCATATTATAGTAAGAAATTGTTATTCGTTTCTATAACTTTTTCGTTAAACGGTGAAAATGCCTAAATTGTTTAGAACTTCCTTAATAGTTTGCTCTTCATCTAATATCTTTTCACCTGAATCTTTCTATTGTGTTTTATACGTTATAGTTGAATTGTAAACCTTATTTGTCCTATTCTTGAACTCTAATTGAATTTATAGATATCATGTTGACAATTTGGACATTCTTGGACTCTAGATAAATTAAATTAAAAAATCGTTAATATTTATTCTTGATCTTATTTTTCTATTCATTATGTATATCATTGTTATAATCGTCAGACTTAAATTATGGTGAAAAATTCTCCTTGGCTCGTAGTGCAAAGATAGACTGTTGATTGGGTATGATTATGACCAAGAACTATATCTTGGTATAATCATGACCTTTGGTGTTATAGAAAAATATTTGTGGTGAAAGTTCTCTTTAGCCCGTAGTTCAAAGATGGACTGGTGTTTGACATGATCATGACCACTTGTCGTACAAATAAATATCTTTGGCCCGTAGTGCAAAGATAAACTGTTGATTTACATAATTATAAATAGGAACTGTTGATTGGTGTTACAAGGATAAAATATTGATGATGAAATTTTAATTCTTAGAAGATAATAGACATCATGCTCTACTTGACTCTTCTAATGGATTCCTAGTTCCGCTGCAGTTATTGTTGAAAACATATATTATATTTAAATCTCTTATTTATCACTGTTGAAGGATATAGATAATTTATTCTTCAGTATTTTAGTTATAATATTCTTTTACTGGGCTATTTGAGCTCACCCTTTTTTATTTTTGCTCCATTATTCTTCTCGAGAAATAAGAGTGTAGCTGGGACTAGCTGAGGAATGGAGTGATGGTCCGAGTTAATTGTTATAATAGTCTTTGCCATGTTGTACAATAGTATAACAATAATTGTACTGAGGACTAAAAATGTGGCGTCCCCAAATCCGGGTATCTTTTACCTCGAACCTGGTCCATCATTTCTATAACTATTGCAGAAGATATAAACATAAATTTTTTATACAATAACCTTTACACATAACTCCCAAGGTCGATAACCTTAACTTAATACACACATTCATATACTATAAGACTTACAATATTATTTACCTCCAATATTATTACAATTTTAACTGTACAATAATCCAATCATGGAACTTGTCTTTGCCTGTATCCGAAGTTTTGTCTTAATATGAAATGTTATCATGATATAGCAAGGGTGACCAATAAGTTTGCCCAACAATTTTAAAATACAAGGAATATATATCATGATTGAAAAGAATAATAAGCTGATAAACTTTCAACAATATAACAATTGTAAAAGAACATGAATCAATTTTCATAACTGAATGACTGAATTAATAATGTTGAATAGACAACAATGAACACGAACAAATTTAACTGAACCAAATGGTAATGAAGGTGATCAGCCTTTCATACCTGATGAACATATACAACATGTGAATCAATAATTCATAGATGTGATATAATCAACAATGATTAATCACGAACATGCCTTGAAATAACAACTCGAGTTCGAGTTAGAAAGCTTGCAATAAATGAGAATATTCAATAACAATCTTAGATGTGGAATAATCAACAATAATTATCCACTACTATGCTTGAAAAATAATAACTCGAGTTTGAGTTAGAGAACTTGCATGTACCGTCGATTACTGTTAAGCAATCTAATTTAATCTCTTTTGAAAGACCTATCATTTATAAGATTGATCTTTCAATTAGCATAATATATATTATCCCATAACACAACTACTCCATCAACAAATTATCTAACACTTAATCACCTAATCAAATATTAGATTACTCCTTAAAACATCATTATTATTATCGTCCTTAGATAATTTTTCAATCACTATATCATATACATTAAGATTTAACACTTACTCTTTCATTTCATAAGTTCTTCTTTAAAATCGAATAAATCAAATACTAATCCAGCAACTTGGATTATTCAAACCGACCAATCTAGCAACTTGGATTATCCAAATATACCAATCCAGCAACATGGATTATCCAAACATACCAATCCAGCAACCCAGATTGCAATCCAGCAAACCAGATTGCCAATCCAGCAAACTAAATTGCAATCCAGCAACCAGATTGCAATCCAGCAAACTAGATTCCAATTCCAGCAACCAGATGGCCAATCCAGCAAACCAAATTGCAATCCAGCAAACTGGATTCAAACTGAGTTTTAATTCATTAAACTGCTTTCCAATCCAGCAAACTGGATTCAACTTATTTTCAATCCAACAAGCTGGATTCATTAATTCTTTTCACGAAAATATCAAATTAACTTATTATTTTTCTATCCTTTGTCCAAACATATATACATATATTCCATACACAAAAAGAATTTTTCTATAATTTTTCAACTCTCTTTTGTATTTTTCAAAAATCATTTTTAGCTCGTAGCTTAAGAAATTAGCTCTATTATGCTCAACACCAGAAATTCCCATCTCTTGGCATAGTCTTACACATGTTAACGTGAACCTCCAGATTAAATTTCGTGGCCATCGGAGTTATAGAACTCCGGTTATAGCAGTTTTCGTCAAAAAATCCCAAAAATTGAAAAGATCATAACTTAGTCGATTTAAGTTGGAATGAACTCATTTTTGGACACAAGCTACTTTATATCATATATTTTCATGTCCCAAAATGCCAGAATTTATTTCAAAAATTAAATGGCTGAAACTGCCCTTGGAAAGTTTTGGGCAGTTTGTTTTTCTCATTTTACAATTTTTGCCAACTTTCCCAAAAATAGTTCATACAAAAATCTACAACTCCTTTTTCAATGATTCCACTTGAAAATGTTAGAAAACTCATAGATCTAACTCTAGGACTTGACCACACTCAAAAATTCAAAATATAATAGGAGATATGGTCGTTTGAATTTCATGTTTCGTTTTCACAAAAATCTGATTTTCAACCCTTGGTGATTTCTAAGAAAAATTCTATGTTTTCACATAATAACCAACATAACTCATCATAACACATAATAATACTTCATATATCCATGGATCTACCATGATGCCTAATCTATTTCATCAAACAATCATCAAACACAAGATTAAACACAATCAAGCCTAAGAAAAATTAGAGTTTTCTACCATTTGAAAAACTAGTTTCCATTTCATACTTTATATCTAACTTTTGATCCTTAAAATGGATAGATCCACACATAACACACTCTAGATTATTTAGATCTAGAGTTTTGAAGTTCAAGAACATAAATCCATATTTTGATTTAAACAACTAAGAATAACTTAGATAAAAGGTGGTTTATACCTTGATCTTTTGCTCGCCTTTCTTAATCTTTCAAAGTAGATGATGATCTTGGGTATCTTGAAGATCAAAACCTCCTCCCTTAACCTCTTGTGGCTTCCAGATTTGCTCCTCTCTCTCTCTTGGTTTTCTTTTTGGTAAGAAATACGAGATGAAAGAGAAAATGAGTTTTTTTGTTTGTTAGTAAATTATGTATAGATATATTATGTATATCTATATACATCTCCCAATATCTCTCTTGCTTTCTCTCTCCCACACTTATTAACTGGTTGCTTGCACATTTTAAATCAAAGGCTGTGGCTTAATTCATGGGGTGACACCTAAGGGAAAGTGGGTAAAGATTTGGTGGACCAAAATGATACACCATGCCCCTTATTTTCTCCCCTCAAATACCCGGCCATGTGGCCTTCTTTTCGCCCATTTTGATTTTGTTTTTATTTATTTATTTAGTTTACTAAATGTCCAAAAAGTCCCTCTTCTATTAGGCTAAGTTTGGGCCATTTTTATTTGATAAATTTACTTAGTCAAATGACTATAAAATCCCTCTTAGGTTGGTCTAAATATTTGGGCTCCCAATTAATTATTTTGGGCTTCCTAAATAATTCTTTGGGCCATGTAAATTAACATAGTCCAACACTTTTAATTTTATCCTATCCTAATCATTTAATTAGGGTTTTCAATCACTCAGTTGTAATTTAAATCCTTACTTACATACACTTAATTTCTTAACCCAATTAGACTTGCTATAATTAGGTTATAAAATTAATTAATTGAGATGTATAAAATAAATCTCTTAGAATTAGTATATATTTTAAATACCATTATTCTCCCATACCATAACCCTTAAGTTATTCAATTTTTCATTCCTAATATACAATTAGGTTACCTTAGTTTCTTTTATTTGTTTATATAATAAACAAATAAAAACAAACACATAATATTCATATTTATTTACTCACATATTCACATAAATTAATTTAGTAGGTGGAGACATGATCCACAAATCTCTTAGATTAGGTCACTACTATATAATTAAATACTAGGACCACTAAATAAAGATAACCATTTAGGTTATTTAATTCCAATACCTAATTATAAATTAGGTTATGTAACTTTCTATTTAATTTTTCTTTATATAATAAATAAATATATATATATATATATATATATATAATATATTTATTTATTTAATCACATGCATACTTCACATAAGTCAAAGAGAATTTCTCCTTATCATTTCTCTTGCTAAAATATATAGCACATCACTAAATACATATATATGTACATATACATATACACATTCACTTTATCCTTATAATATCTCTTTATTGAAATTTATTTCCTTAATAAATTTCCCACATTCATAATCTATTTCTTTCTTTTCAAAATTTCAATCATTCTCATAATTTCTTTCATTAATTCACATAAAATTAAAGGTAGCATAATACCTTATTCTTAACATACTTTTAAATAAAATTTCATTCTAGGTTTTGAATTTTTGTAACCCTTATTTTCTCAATTCTATTCAAATAGCAAACCATATAGGTTCTTCTTTGAAATTTTTTAAATCAATCCTCTATTTTCACTCTAGGTTTTATTCTTTAACCTTTAATTTAATCATTCAAGATCTTATGAATTTTCAGAATGTCACATTCTTCCCCCCTTATAATGATTCCGTCCCCGGAATCACTATTAAAACAAAAGTACATATATTTAACCTTTTCTTCTAATAATTTCATCCTTGAAATTACAGCCTACTACACCCTACTCCTTTCCTTCACCAAAAATAGGTTTTCATAATAACCTTTATCCAATCATATCAGATTCTACCCGTACGCAACGAGTTCATACTATTTCATACCCATCATCACATACTACCCAAAACATCACTCTAAAGAGTAAAAAAATTCATATTATGCTGAGGGGTCATATAGACCATGAACTTTCATTTTCAATTTTCGAAAAGGTTTGTACAGAAATTCATCTGCAAACCGTCATGACTTATGGACACGGAGGGTGATTAGCCCGTTATGCCCTGTATTGAGCAATACTACATGCTGGAACGATATTTACGTTCATCATATCTGCCATTGGCGCACAAAAGTTTCCCAATTTTGGGATGTTCACCTCAATCTTATCATAGGATTCCACACCAAAACAATTTGGTTCCGGATAAATTCTCAAGGAATACTTTAAATTTTTATAAACATTTGTCTAGCTGAATCAAAGAGCTTAGACTCATACCAATAATTTGAATTTCAATTGAAACATGTCTGGCCAAATCCAGTTGGCAACAATTTACCTTTAAAATTTTGAAAATCATTTTATGACGTCATGATACCGCACTGTATTTACAGTCCGTTTGAGGATTCCGTCATTGTGTGACTTTGTCATACTACATCATTCTATAGTGGGCTGGCGATCTTTAGATTACATCCAACACTAAGTAATTCTGCATTGATAACTCCATCGTTTTTATCATCTCTGTACCAGGTTCTATGATGCATTAATGATATATAAAATACATTTTAATATTTCAAAACATTTTCATCTAGCCAAAATAATTAGCATAGACTCTTCTTTAAACGGTTCAAAACCATTGAAAATCAGTTTTAGTGCTATCATACCTCAACAGATAACGATGTGTCAGCGTCCCGAAGTCCACACATACACACTTGTCACAATGTGTTGAGAATAACCAAATTCATTTATAAAGGCACATCAGTGCATATTTAGCTTGATGTCAAAAATTTCGAAGTCTAACATAGCTAGAAGATTTGGAATACCTATGCTTCCACCATCAACTTCACTTTCTATAATGATCCATTGCTTAATAATTCTATCTTTTTCTATCATTCACAACTTTTCTATACCCCAGTATAGTTCATCAAACTTACCACACGTTATGAGTTCAGGAACTTTCTACAATAATATGAGTTTAGGGACTTTTTCTAGTAATACGTAGTTCAAGAACTATCCATACGCTTAGGGGTTCAAAAACATACCATATGATTATGAGTCAAAAACTTACCATAAGTATGAGTTTTAAGAAATCGCACCTAACCTTATATTCTCTACCTATCCTCTACCTATCTGTTATATACATGAGAAAAGAATCACCTTCTCAACATGTATACAGCAAATAGCGCGACACAAACATTTCAATGATTATCAATGTAAGAAGCTAAGTGGTTGTCAAACCAAACACAATCCCATGCCCATATAAGGAATTGGTCAACTCAGCCACTTAATCAATATAGGAAGCTAAGCGGTTGTTACACCAAGGACAATTCCCCGCCCATACAAAGAATTGTTCAACTTAACCACTATATCAATATAGGAAGCTAAGTGGTTCTCAAACCAAGTACAAATTCCCCGCCCATACAAGGAATCATACAACTTAGCTGCTGACATGAGTCCTCATTGAAATCCCACATAATCCTAATCTTATATTTACTCCATACGAATTTTATTTAATTTGTATCTCATCATCCACAACTCTTTTCTGAGTTGGCATAGTACCAATTCATATTACCACTTATGTACAACAATTTTGCTATAAAATTTTCAATCATTTGATCGATACTCCTTCATGCTATGACCTTATCAGATCACGGTGTGATCTCATATTAGAATCGTATTATATTACGATTCTCTCCTATATTATGATGGTTTTGTTTTACAATCTCCTTTCCCTTTATACTTTTAGTCTTTTAGACTCTATTTATTCATTACTACGGTTCATCTTTATTATCAGAATTAGGTAACTCTGGATCTTTATAACTATTCAAGATTCTTCTTTGAATCTTATTGACTTACTAATACCTTTTCCAAATTCATTGCTTAGAACTTAAACTCTATTTGAGTTAGTCCTTACCCTCATCCCTGCGGTTATAGCCTAAGGTACCCCTACCTAAGGTTTATAACCTACAACTTTGATACCAACTATGACGTCCCCAAATCCGGGTATCTTTTACCTCGAACCTGCTACATCATTTTTATAACTATTGCGGAAGATATAAACATAAATTTTTTATACAATAACCTTTACACATAACTCCCAAGGTCGATAACCTTAACTTAATACACACATTTATATACTACAGGACTTACAATATTATTTGCCTCCAATACTATTACAATTTTAACTGTACAATAAATCAATCCTGGAACTTGTCTTTGCCTTTGCCTGTATCCGAAGTTTTGTTTTAATTTAAAATGTTATCATGATATAGCAAGGGTGAGCAACAAGTTTGCCCAGCAAGTTTAAAATACAAGGAAGATATATCAAGATTGAAAAGAATAATAAGCTGACAAACTTTCAATAATATAACAATTGTGAAAGAACATGAATCAATTTTCATAACTAAATGACTGAATCAATAATGTTCAATAGACAATAATGAACATAAACAAATTTAACTGAACCAAATGGTAATGAAGGTGATCAGCCTTTCATACCTGATGAACATATACAACATGCACAACATATGAATCAATAATTCATAGATGTGATATAATCAACAATGATTAATCACGAGCATGCATTGAAATAACAACTCGAGTTCGAGTTAGGAAACTTGCAATAAATGAGAATATTCAATAACAATCTTAGATGTGGATTAATCAACAATAATTATCCACTACTATGCTTAAAAAATAATAACTCGAGTTTGAGTTAGAGAACTTGTTTTTACCGTCGATTACTGTTAAGCAATCTAATTTAATCTCTCATGAAAGACCTATCATTTATAAGATTGATCTTTCAATTAGTATAATATACATTATCCCATAATACAACTACTCTATCAACAAATTAGCTAACACTTAATCACCTAATCAAATATTAGATTACTCCTTAAAACATCATTATTATTATCGTCCTTTGATAATTTTTCAATTACTATATCATATACATTAAGATTTAACACTTACTCTTTCATTTTATAAGTTCTTCTTTAAAATCTAATAAGTCAAATACTAATCTAGCAACCTTGATTATTCAAACCGACCAATCTTGCAAGCTGGATGATCCAAACATACCAATTCAGCAACTTGGATTATCCAAACATACCAATCCAGCAACCCATACTTCAATCCAACAAACCAGATTGCCAATCCGGCAAACCAAATTGCAATCCACCAAACTGGATTTCAACTCCAGCAACCAGATTGCAATCTAGCAAACTTGATTCCAATTTCAGCAACCAGATGGCCAATCCAGCAAACCAAATTGTAATCCAGCAAACTAGATTCAAACTGAGTTTTAATTCAGTAAACTGCTTACCAATCCAGCAAACTGGATTCAACTTATTTTCAATCCAGCAAGCTGGATTCATTAATTCTTTTCACGAAAATACCAAATCAACTTATTATTTTTCTATCCTTCTTCCAAACATAAATACATATATTCCATATACAAAAAGAATTTTTTTATAATTTTTCAACTCTCTTTAGTATTTTTCAAAAATTATTTTTAGCTCGTAGCTTAAGAAATTAGCCCTATTATTCTCAACTCAAGAAATTCCCATCTCTTGGCATAATCTTACACGTGTTAACATGAACCTCCACTTTAAATTTCGTGGTCATCGGAGATATAGAACTCCGATTATAGCCGTTTTCGTAGGAAAATCCCAAAAATTGAAATGACCATAACATGGTCAATTTAAGTCGGAATGAACTCATTTTTGGACAGGAGCTACTTTATATCATATAATTTTATATCCCAAAAGGGAGGAATTTATTTCAAAAATTAAATGGCCGAAACTGCCATTGGAAAGTTTTGGGCAGTTTGTTTTTCTCATTTTACAGTTTTTGCCTACTTTGCTAAAAATAGTCCATACGAAACTCTATAACTATTTTCTCAGTGATTCCACTTGAAAATGTTAGAAACCTCATAGATCTAACTCTAGGACTTGACCACACTCAAAAATTTGAAATATAATAGGAGATATGATCGTTTGAATTTCATGTTTTGTTTTTACAAAAATCTAATTTTCAACCCTTGGTGATTTCTAAGAAAACTTCTATGTTTTCACATAATAACCAACATAACTCATCATAACACATACTAATACTTCATATACCCATGGATCTACCATGATGCCTGATCTATTTCATCAAACACAAGATTAAACACAATCAAGGCTAAGAAAAATTAGAGTTTTCTACCCTTTGAAAAACTAGTTTCCATTTCATATTTTATATCTAACTTTTGATCCTTAAAATGGATAGATCCACACATAACACACTCTAGATCATGTAGATCTAGAGTTCTGAAGTTCAAGAACATAAATTCATATTTTGATTTAAACAACTAAGAATAACTTAGATAAAAGGTGGTTTATACCTTTATCTTTTGCTAGCCTTTCTTAATCTTTCAAAGTAAATGATGATCTTGGGTAGCTTGAAGATCAAAACCTCCTCCCCTTAACCTCTTGTGGCTGCTGAATTTTCTCCTCTCTCTCTTTCTCTTGGTTTTCTTTTTGGTAAGAAATACGAGATGAAAGAGAAAATGGGTTTATTTGTTTGTTAGTAAATTATGTATAGATATATTATGTATATTTATATACATCTCCCAATATCTCTCTTGCTTTCTCTCTCCCACACTTATTAAATGGTTGCTTGCACATTTTAAATCAAAGGTTGTGGCTTAATTCATGGGGTGACACCTAAGGGAAAGTGGGTAAAGATTTGGTGGACCAAAATGATACACCATGCCCCTTATTTTCTCCCCTCAAATACCCGGCTATGTGGCCTTCTTTTAGCCCATTTTGATTTTGTTTTTATTTCTTTAGTTAGCTTACTAAATGTCCAAAAAGTCCCTCTTCCATTGGGCTAAGTTTGGGCCATTTTTATTTGATAAATTTACTTAGTTAAATGACTATAAAATCCCTCCTATGTTGGGCTAAAGATTTGGGCTCCCAATTAATTCTTTTGTGCTTCCTAAATAATTTTTTGGGCCATGTAAATTAATATAGTCCAATACTTTTAAATTTATCCTACCCTAATTATTTAATTAGGGTTTTCAATCACTCAATTGTAATTTAAATCCTTACTTACATACACTTAATTTCTTAACCCAATTAGACTTGCTATAATTAGGTTATAAAATTAATTAATTGAGATATATAAAATAAATCTTTTGGAATTAGTATATATTTTAAATACCATTATTCTCTCATACCATAACCCTCAAGTTATTCAATTTTTCATTTCTAATATATAATTGGGTTATCTTAGTTTCTTTTATTTGTTTATATAATAAACAAATAAAAACAAACACATAATATTCATATTACTTTACTCACATATTCACACAAATTAATTTAGTAGGTGGAGACATGATCCACAAATCTCTTAGATTTGGTCACTAGTATATAATTAAATACTAGGACCACTAAATAAAGATAACCATTTAGGCTATTTAATTACAATACCTAATTATAAATTAGGTTATGTAACTTTCTATTTAATTTTTCTTTATATAATAAATAAATATATATACATAATATATTTATTTATTTAATCATATACATACTTCACATAAGTCAAAAAGTATTTATCCTTATCATTCCTCTTGCTAAAATATATAGCACATCACTAAATATATATATATGTACATATACATATACACATTCACTTTATCCTTCTAATATCTCTTTATTGAAATTTATTTCCTTAATAAATTTTTCACATTCATAATCTATTTCTTTCTTTTCAAAATTTCAATCATTCTCATAATTTCTTTCATTAATTCACATAAAATTAAATGTAACATACTACCTTATTCTTAACATACTTTCAAAAAAAATTCATTCTAAGTTTTGAATTTTTGTAACCCTTATTTTCTCAATTCTATTCAAATTGCAAACCATATAGGTTCTTCTTTGAAAAATTTTAAATCAATCCTCTACTTCCACTCTAGGTTTTATTCTTTTACCTTTAATTTAATTATTCAAGATCTTATGAATTTTTGGGATGTCACATTCTTCCCCTTTATAAGGATTCCGTCCCTGGAATCACTATTGCAACAAAAGTACATATATTTAACCTCTTCTTCTAAGAATTTCATCCTTGAAATTACAGCCTACTACACCCTACTCCTTTCATTCACTAAAAATAGGTTTTCATAATAACCTTTATCCAATCATATTAGATTCTACCCGTACGTAACGAGTTCATACTATTTCATACCCATCATCACATACTACCCAAAACATCATTCTAAAAAGTGAAAATTTTCATATCATGCTGAGGGGTCATATAGACCATAAACTTTCATTTTCAATTTTTGAAAAAGTTTGTACAGAAATTCATCTGCAAACCATCATGACTTACGGACACAAAGGGTGATTAACCCGTTATGCCCTATATTGATCAATACTACATTCTGGAACGATATTTATGTTCATCATATCCACCTTTGGCGCACAAAAGTTTCCCAATTTCGGGATGTTCACCTCAATATTATCATAGGATTCCGCACAAAAATAATTTGGCTCGGGATAAATTCTCAAGGAATACTTTGAATTTTTATAAACATTTGTCTAGCTTAATCAAAGAGCTTAGACTCATACCAATAATTTAAATTTCAATCAAAACATATTTGGCCAAATCTAGTTGGCAATAATTTACATTTAAAATTTTAAAAATCATTTTATGACGTCATGATAACGCACGGTATTTACAGTCCGTTTGAGGATTCCGTCATTGTGTGACTTTGTCAAACTACATCATTCCATAGTGGGCTGACGATCTTTAGATCACATCCAACTCTAAGTAATTCTGCATTGATAACTCCGTTATTTTTATCATCTCTGCACCAGGTTCCATGATGCATTAATGATATATAAAATATATTTTGATATTTCAAATTATTTTCGTCTAGCCGAAATAATTAGCATAGACTCTTCTTTAAACAGTTCAAAACCATTGAAAATCAGTTTTAGTGCTATCATACCTCAACAGATAACGATGTGTCAGTTTTCCGAAGTCCACACATACACACTTGTCACCATGTGTTGAGAATAACCAAATTCATTTATAAAGGCACATAAGTGCGTATTTAGCTTGATGTCAAAATTTTCGAAGTCTAGCATAGCTAGAAGATTTGGAATACATATGCTTTCACCATCAACTTCACTTTTTATAATGATCCATTGCTTAATAATTCTATCTATTTCTATCATCCTCAATTTTCCAATCACAACTTTTCTATACCCCAGTATAGTTCGTCAAACTTACCACACGTTATGAGTTCAGGAACTTTCTACAATAATATGAGTTTAGGAACTTATCCTAGCAATACGTAGTTTAAGAACCAATCAAGAACTGTCCATACGCTTAGGGGTTCAAAAACATACCATATGATTTAATCTCTCATGAAAGACCTATCATTTATAAAATTGATCTTTCAATTAGTATAATATACATTATCCCATAATACAACTACTCTATCAACAAATTAGCTAACACTTAATCACCTAATCAAATATTAGATTACTCCTTAAAATATTATTACTATTATCGTCTATTGATAATTTTTCAATCACTATATCATATACATTAAGATTTAACACTTACTCTTTTATTTTATAAGTTTTTCTTTAAAATCTATTAAGTCAAATACTAATCCAGCAACCTGAATTATTCAAACCGACTAATCTAGCAACCTGGATTATCCAAACATACCAATCCAGCAACCTGGATTATCCAAACATACCAATGCAGCAACCTAGATTGCAATCCAGCAAACTAGATTGCCAATCCAGCAAACCAAATTGCAATCCAGTAAACTGGATTCCAACTCCAGCAACCAGATTGCAATCTAGCAAACTAGATTCCAATTCCAACAACCAGATGGCCAATCCTGTAAACCAAATTAAAATCCAGCAAACTGGATTCAAACTGAGTTTTAATTCAGTAAACTACTTACCAATCCAGCAAACTGGATTCAACTTATTTTCAATCCAGCAAGCTGGATTCATTAATTCTTTTCACGAAAATACCAAATCAACTTATTATTTTTCTATCCTTTGTCCAAACATATATACATATATATTCTATACACAAAAAGAATTTTTCTATAATTTTTCAATTCTTATTAATATTTTTCAAAAATCATTTTTAGCTCGTAGCTTAAGAAATTAGCCCTATTATGCTCAACTCCATAAATTCCCATCTCTTGGCATAATCTTACACGTGTTAATGTGAACCTCCAGTTTAAATTTTGTGGTCATCGGAGTTATACAACTCCGGTTATAGCCGTTTTTGTCAAAAAATTCCAAAAAATTAAAATGACCATAACTTGGTCAATTTAAGTCGGAATGTGCTTATTTTTGGACAGGAGCTACTTTATATCATATATTTTCATGTCTCAAAAGGGAGGAATTTATTTCAAAAATTAAATGGCCGAAACTACCCTTGGAAAGTTTTGGGCAGTTTGTTTTTCTCATTTTACAGTTTTTGCCTACTTTGCCAAAAACAGTCCATAGGAAAATCTATAACTCTTTTTTCAGTAATTCCACTTGAAAATGTTATAAAACTCATATATCTAACTCTAGGACTTAACCACACTCAAAAATTCTAAATATAATAGGAGATATGGTCGTTTGAATTTTATGTTTCGTTTTCACAAAAATCTGATTTTCAACCCTTGGTGATTTCTAAGAAAACTTCTATGTTTTCACATAATAACCAATATAACTCATCATAACACAAACTAATACTTCATATACCCATGGATCTACTATGATGTCTAATCTATTTCATCAAACACAAGATTAAACATAATCAATGCTAAGAAAAACTAGAGTTTTCTACCCTTTGAAAAACTAGTTTTCATTTCATACTTTATATCTAACTTTTGATCCTTAAAATGGATAGATCCACACATAACACACTCTAGATCATATAGATCTAGAGTTTTGAAGTTCAAGAACATAAATATCCATATTTTGATTTAAACAACTAAGAATAACTTAGATAAAAGGTGGTTTATACCTTGATCTTTTGCTAGCCTTTCTTAATCTTTCAAAGTAGATGATGATCTTGGGTATCCTGAAGATCAAAACCTCCTCCCCTTAACCTCGTGTGGCTGCCGAATTTTCTCTTATCTCTCTCTCTCTCTTGGTTTCTTTTTGGTAAGAAATACGAGCTGAAAGAGAAAATGGGTTTATTTGTTTGTTAGTAAATTATGTATAGATATATTATGTATATCTATATACATCTCCCAATATCTCTCTTGCTTTCTCTTTCCCACACTTATTAAATGGTTGCTTACACATTTTAAATCAAAGGTTGTGGCTTAATTCATGGGGTGACACCTAAGGGAAAGTGGGTAAAGATTTGGTGGACCAAAATGATACACCATGCCCCTTATTTTCTCCCCTTAAATACCCGACCATGTGGCCTTCTTTTAGCCCATTTTGATTTTGTTTTTATTTCTTTATTTAGCTTACTAAATGTCTAAAAAGTTCCTCTTCCTTTGGGCTAAGTTTGTGCCATTTTTATTTGATAAATTTACTTAGTCAAATGACTATAAAATCCCTCCTAGGTTGGGCTAAAGATTTGGGCTCCCAATTAATTCTTTTGGGCTTCTTAAATAATTCTTTGGGCCATGTAAATTAACATAGTCCATTACTTTTAATTTTATTCTACCCTAATCATTTAATTAGGGTTTCCAATCACTCAATTGTAATTTAAATCCTTACTTACATACACTTAATTTCTTAACCCAATTAGACTTGTTATAATTAGGTTATAAAATTAATTAATTGAGATGTATAAAATAAATCTCTTGAAATTAGTATATATTTTAAATACCATTATTCTCTCATACCATAACCCTTAAGTTATTCAATTTTTCAATCCTAATATACAATTAGGTTACCTTAGTTTCTTTTATTTGTTTATATAATAAACAAATAAAAACAAACACATAATATTCATATTTATTTACTCACATATTCACATAAATTAATTTAGTAGGTGGAGACATGATCCACAAATCTCTTAGATTAGGTCACTACTATATAATTAAATACTAGGACCACTAAATAAAGATAACCATTTAGGTTATTTAATTCCAATACCTAATTATAAATTAGGTTATGTAACTTTCTATTTAATTTTTCTTTATATAATAAATAAATATATATATATATATATATATATAATATATTTATTTATTTAATCACATGCATACTTCACATAAGTCAAAGAGAATTTCTCCTTATCATTTCTCTTGCTAAAATATATAGCACATCACTAAATACATATATATGTACATATACATATACACATTCACTTTATCCTTATAATATCTCTTTATTGAAATTTATTTCCTTAATAAATTTCCCACATTCATAATCTATTTCTTTCTTTTCAAAATTTCAATCATTCTCATAATTTCTTTCATTAATTCACATAAAATTAAAGGTAGCATAATACCTTATTCTTAACATACTTTTAAATAAAATTTCATTCTAGGTTTTGAATTTTTGTAACCCTTATTTTCTCAATTCTATTCAAATAGCAAACCATATAGGTTCTTCTTTGAAATTTTTTAAATCAATCCTCTATTTTCACTCTAGGTTTTATTCTTTAACCTTTAATTTAATCATTCAAGATCTTATGAATTTTCAGAATGTCACATTCTTCCCCCCTTATAATGATTCCGTCCCCGGAATCACTATTAAAACAAAAGTACATATATTTAACCTTTTCTTCTAATAATTTCATCCTTGAAATTACAGCCTACTACACCCTACTCCTTTCCTTCACCAAAAATAGGTTTTCATAATAACCTTTATCCAATCATATCAGATTCTACCCGTACGCAACGAGTTCATACTATTTCATACCCATCATCACATACTACCCAAAACATCACTCTAAAGAGTAAAAAAATTCATATTATGCTGAGGGGTCATATAGACCATGAACTTTCATTTTCAATTTTCGAAAAGGTTTGTACAGAAATTCATCTGCAAACCGTCATGACTTATGGACACGGAGGGTGATTAGCCCGTTATGCCCTGTATTGAGCAATACTACATGCTGGAACGATATTTACGTTCATCATATCTGCCATTGGCGCACAAAAGTTTCCCAATTTTGGGATGTTCACCTCAATCTTATCATAGGATTCCACACCAAAACAATTTGGTTCCGGATAAATTCTCAAGGAATACTTTAAATTTTTATAAACATTTGTCTAGCTGAATCAAAGAGCTTAGACTCATTTGAGTAATTGTATAAAATATGTTGTATGTTTGAAAGAGAGTTCGATTTTGAATGATTTTGTTATACAAATAAAAATTAAATAAATGTAACTTTTTAATATATAAAATATAACTTATTTTCATAAATTGTTCATTTGAACTATCTAGAGTCAAATTCAACTTCAATACATATATCTGCATCATTCATTAACAATGGAGGATTTTATTTTAACAATATGGTTTTCATATCTTGGCCCAAAAAGCTAGTGGCACCCTAAAAGTTCGAAAAGTAAAAGTATTATATTACATCCGTTCTAAATTATAAGATTATTATTGATTTTTTTAAAATTATTTTAAGTATTTTTAAACTTAAAATTGATGTAGATTTATTTAGTTTTCGTAAATACAATTATAATATCATAAACTACCTAAAAAATATTATTAGCTATAAATTTATTGTTTTCAAAACATAAATAAATGGTTTCAATTTTGAGTTTGAAAATATCTCAAATTGACTTTTAAAAAATTAATATTAATCTTATAATTCAAAACGAAAGGAGTATATGACGTTCAATACATAATGAGTAAAATACAATGACTCCCCCTCTAGATAATCATAATAACACTTACCTCCCCTCTAGTTTTTTTAAGTTACAGTTAGTACCTCTGTAAGTTTTTAGAGTTGACTAAATAGATACATTTACATATTTACCCTTGTATGTTATCAAACTTTAATTCCTAAATAATATATATATATATATATATATATATATATATATGTTTAATTATCCTTTTTTAACACAATACATTTCAATTATACTTTTATTTGTAATTAAGACTATCTCATTTAAATTATTGGTAACTTATAAAAAAAACTAATTTAGTTTAATTAACACATATTTTTGGATAAGTGATACAAATATTAAAAATTTTAAATTAAAGTATTAATGGAGCTATTCTAATTAGAGTGACTGAGTATGATGATAGTTTAGTTTTTTGTGCTTAACAACAAAAAATATTATTTGAATTCTTAGTTTTATATTATGATTTTTATATGTTAAATTTTATTGAGTATATGTAAAAAATTGGGATGTTTATGATTTTGATTACATTTGTTTAGTAAACAGTTGACGTTGTTTTTGTGCAATGTTAAATAAAAAAAACATAATAATATTTATTACTATCACTATCTTGTAAAAAGATTTTTCTTTTAATATATTTTTTCTTTTTTTGAGTAACAACATTTGCCATTTTTACTGTAAGTAATTATGTTTAAGTGTCACTTATGTTTAGTTTAATATATGAGAAAAATAATTAATATAATTTTTAATACTTTTTTATACGAATAATAAGATTCGTTTTGTAATAATAAGTTTGTTTTGCGTAAATTTTAATATTCAAAAAAAATAATTATAATTTTATTGCGTTAATTTGTAATTTTTATGGGTATTAAAATTTTACTTTTTAATTACCAAAAAATATAGATTTGAACATATATCACGTAAATTTTAATCTTTGAGAAATTTAATTAGCAAAAATTGTATGACTTTATTTTCCTGATAAAATAAATATTTATTATTTTTTGACATTTATGTTATTTATTACACAAGTTCATAATTTAATTAATTAGATCAAGTAAAGTAAAACTTATAATATACAAATTTATATTTAGTGGAGAAATTAAACATTATAACTTGAAGGGTTTATTAGACATTATATTAAAAATATTTTTGGATATTAGTTGGTACACCACTCTAGGGGTAGTGAATGTTACATATTGTAGACTAGAGGGGTACTGACTGTTACTTGAAAAACTAGAAGGGTAGTGAGTGTTATTATGATTATCTACATAATAATAACACTCACTAACTGTTACTTGAAAAACTATAAGGGTAGTCAGTGTATTTTACTCATACATAATTACACATTTTATGAAATTTCATTAATGTGACACCCCCAAATTCGGGCACTTCATTTTCACAGGATTTAGTGCTCACTATCTAAATAAAACATAACCACTGCCCATAAATAAGGAATGTAAGATAAATTACAACCTTAATAATTAAATAAAATCTTCTTTATAAAAAGGATTACAACTCATCAAATCATTCCCAGTGTTATCTAACCTTAACATCAACAAGTGCGAAAAATAAAACATCACATAATACAATTAAGTCTTAGTACAACATCATAATCAAGTATATAAACAAGTCTTCATTTGTTCATCTTGCTCTTGCCTTTACTGATTGACGGTTCGTTAACTCTTTCAACTTTGGCTACAATGGTTATATAAATGCAAAAGTGAGCAAACAAAAACTCACGGAAAATAACAATCAATAGTGATGACATATTACTGAATAACTTCAACTGAATTGAATAATATTTTCATCATCAATAATCAAGAATAGGATTAGGAATTTAGAATTCATGTAGTAAGTATTTCTACTAAGACCTTTAACAGTCGTTAGACTATATAGACTCTTAACTCTTACTTAGGGGAACAGCCCTTCGTACCATGTATTGTGCACAAATATCTTAACGCTTTTGAATGGTAATCCCCTATTAATAGGGTTGTTCATCTCAATATTTATTTAATGAGTCCGCACCAAAGAAAGTTTGGTTTGGATTAGCTCAAAGGTAACTTGGAGTTCAACTAACATCAACTAAGGAGTAGTTGAATCAACTTACAATAAATAAGAATTCGATAATAAAAGAATTATGAAATAACTATGAGTCATAACAATAGACATCATATTCAATAGTAATGCTTTAGAATTAAACTTAAAGCATTTGAAAGATTCAATAAAACTTTGCTTGAACAATTAAGTCAAGGTTACATTAATTTGATAACAAAATTCAATATGATACTTGCTCAATATAGATATTCTAGAGAATACAATAACTTGCATAAACGTAACAAGAAAGGATAGAACAATTTGCCTTAAGTTCAAGCTATCAATTACTAGCACGTTCCACAATTTATCCTACGTACATGTAATTAACAATAGTAACATACATCAGTTACTATATAGCTAGTTCACACCCTTAGTTAACCCATCTAGGTTAACCCATTATTATTTAATTATTAGGTTTAAATCACTAATTATCACATTACATGGTCAAACCACATATTCACATAACTAACCAAAGTATAATCATACATTCACATTAATTGAATTATAATAAATCAAATTATAATTTGCATTATACAATATAATTTATTACTGTCCAATTAGCATTTAATTTCATTAACATGCTTTTATATTTATTACATCATTCTCATCAAGTTATTAAATAAAATTTTCTTGGCAATCTGCATGACTGGCGCGGCCGCACTCCAATTATGCCTTGGAACGGCGCGGGCGCGCTCCTCTTATGCCTTGAAGCGGAGCGGCCGCGCCACTGCACAGACCATACTGCTGCAGTTCGCGAATTTGTGCAGAAAAAAGCCAATTTGGCTTATTTCCTCGCACCAAACTCAGAAATCAGTACATATAATGCATATAAAGTTTTATAAAAATATAACTTTAAACTGCTAACATATTTTAATGCATATAAACATCATAACACATGACAAAAAACCTTTAATTTTGTTATTTTGAAGAAAACACCATTGTTAAGTGTTCTTGATGAAAATTAACACTGTGACTCTATTTTTAAATCAAAACACATACTTCAAATCATGTTTTATTCTTTTCTTAATATATTATTGTAATCTATGATCAATTTACATAATATATCACAATCAAACACAAATTTTGATTTTTAAAAAAAAACCATTTTTCTAAATAATTTACTGTGAATTGCTATGAACATGATTGCTTCATGTTCATCATATTTACATGAATTTAACCACTTAAATTATCATATAACACATATATAATAGTTTGTATATACAATACAACATGTAATAATCATAATCACATGGTTTTCATGAAAAACTAATTTACATGGAAGTAAAACTTGAATAACAATGAAGAACATAATTTAAAATTATTTATACCTTTGTTGTTTAGGAAAAGAAGATGAAGATGGTGATGGTGGGTTTTCTTTATGAACTCACAAGTTTTCTCCTTCTTCTTGTCTCTTTTATTTCTTTACTCTCTCTCTCTCTTTTCTTAGTCTGATAAACACTCTGCTTCTATTCTTCTTACTAACTCACGTAGTATGTAATATAACTGATATACACATAATATAACATAATTATACAATATATAACTGACAAATATTAAAACCTTTTATTAAATAGATATCAGTTATATTTTTGTTTGAAAATCAAAAGCCATAAGGCTTGTTTGGCAAAACCCTTTATATTAAAAAAAATAATTTAGGACTAAGGCCTTGTTTGGTAAAACAGAATTAAAATAGATTTAAGGGTCTCGTTTGGTAAAACTGAATTAAACACTTTTAATTTATTTTAATAAGTCATTTAACACATAGTTTCCAATGTCACCCTTTATTTAATTAAATCCCAACACTATAATTTAATTAAATACAAGCTAACATTCATTCATTAATTAAAATTGTCACATAAATTAATTTGCTACACAATTATATTTTATTCATTAATCATAATTTCATGTAACAACTTAGTAAATCTTTATTAATAAATACCACATAATATTCACCTAATTTAATTATCTCAATTAAATTAGAACTACACCACAAAATTATTACACATCAATTTAATTAACATATTGCACTTAATTAATTTATTTCATAACATAATCACATAAATTATTTATTTAACTCAATAAATAAATTAATTTAAATATTTATTTAATTCGATAAATATTTAAAACTAATATACAAAATCTCGTTTGTTACAATTTTTCCTCCTTAAAAGGATTCTATCCCCAGAATCACAACTAAAAAACTCATTCATTACATTCTTCCCCTTTTAAAAAGATTCTGCCCCCAGAATCGATATACAAGGAATTAATCAAACAATTGGGAATAAGTTTTCATCATAACATTTTCGAGTTCCCACGTAGCTTATTCAGCATTGTGGTTCCTCCAGATTACCTTAACAGAAGGTATCACTTTATTTCTAAGTACTTGTTCTTTCCTGTCAACTATCTGAACAGGAACCTCATCGTATGTTAAGTCTTTATCAAACTGTAAAGGCTCGTACTCTATCACATGCTTGTGATCGTGTTTGTAAGGTCGCAACACATAAATATGGAAAACATTATGTATATGATCTAACTCCGGAGGTAACACAATCTCGTAAGCTACCTCGCCAACCTTTCACAATATCTCAAAAGGTCCAATAAATCGGGGACTCGGCTTCCCCTTCTTGCCAAATCGAATCTTCCCCTTCCAGGGAGATACCTTCAGTAAAACGAAGCTTCCTACTTCGAACTCTCAATTCTGTTGATGATAATCGAAATATTTCTTCTGTCTGTCTTGAGCAGTAACCAATCTTGTTCTGATTATCTTGACGATCTCAGCAGTTTGTTGCACCAATTCTGGTCCCAACAGCTATCGTTCACCGACCTCATCCCAACATAATGGAGTCCTACATTTTCTACCGTATAATGCTTCGTAAGGTTGCATGCCAATACTTGCATGGTAACTATTGTTGTAGGCGAACTCCACCAACGGTAGATGATCATCCCAGCTTCCTTTGAAGTCCATAACACAAGCTCTCAGCATATCCTCTAGAGTCTGAATCGATTTTTCGCTCTGGCCATCAGTTTTAGGATGGTATATCGTACTCATTCGCAATTGCGTTCCCAGACATTCTTATAATAGCTTCCAAAAATTCGACGTGAAACGCAGATCCCTGTCGAACACAATCGATACTGGAACACCGTGCCTCGAAATAATTTCTTTTACGTACAACTTTGCCAACTAATCCAAGTTGAATCTAATCTTGATAGGTAAGAAATGCGCTGACTTCGTCAGTCTATCCACTATAACCCATATCGCATCAAAACCCTTCTGAGTCGTTGGAAGACCAACCAAGAAATCCATCGTGATATGTTCCCACTTCCATTCCAGAATCTCTATCGGTTGTAGCAATCCACTTGGTCTCTGGTGTTCTGCTTTGATTTTCTGGCACGTTAAACATTTCGCAACGCATTCAGCAACGTCTCTTTTCATATTTGGCCACCAAAAATGTTGTCTGAAATCTTGGTACATCTTCGTACTCCCAAGGTGAATCGAATATCTTGAACTGTGAGCTTCGCTCAAAATCTCTTCTTTGACTTTTGGTACTGGCAGTACCCAGATTCTTCCTTCGAATCGTAACATTCCATCATTATCAATCTTGAACTTTATCTCTTCACCATCGGTTACTCTCTTTTGGATCTTTTCACACTCTTCATCACAAAGTTGTGCCTCTTTTACTTTGTCCACCAAGGTAGAACCGATAGTTAATTAGAATAATTCTTATCTATTTCCTTTGGATACTTAACTTCCAGTTCCAAATTAGCCATCTCTCTTACCAACTGTTCCTGAGCAGTTCGCAACATTAAATTCTCACGACCTTTTTTGCTTAAGGCGTCGGCAACAACATTAGCTTTAGCCGGATGGTAAAGAATCTCACAATCGTAGTCCTTGATTAACTCCAACCATCTCCTTTGGCGCATATTCAAATTTTTTTGTGTAAATATGTACTTCAGAATATTATAATCTGTGTATATCTCACACTTTTTTCCATAAAGGAAGTGTCTCCATATCTTCAGAATAAACACTACTGCCGCCAATTCCAAGTCATGGGTCGGATACCCTTTCTCATAATCCTTCAGCTGACGTGATGCATAGGCAATGACTTTGGCGTTCTGCATCAGCACACATCCTAATCCTTTATGTGAAGCATCACTGTAAACCACGAAATTTCTTGTACTATCCGGTAATGACAACACAGATGCAGTACTTAATCTCTTCTTTAGTTCTTAAAAACTTTCCTCACTCTTCCATCCAAACAAACTTAACTATCTTCCGAGTCAAATTTGTCAACGGAGTTGCGATATTAGAAAAGTTTTGGATAAATCTTCTGTAGTAACTTGTTAATCATAAGAAACTCCTCATTTCTGATGGTGTCTTCGGCGGATCCTAATTCATTACAGCTTCAACCTTTGACAGATCTACTGAAATCCCTTCTTTGTCAATCACGTGGCCAAGAAATTGCACACGTTCTAACCAAAATTCGCACTTCGAGAATTGCGCGTAAAGCTTCTCCTGTCTCAGCGATTCTAATGTCAGCCTTAAATGTTCAGTGTGTTCCTCCTTAGTTTTGGAATAGACCAAAATGTCATCTATGAACACCACTACAAACTTGTCTAGGAATGGCTTAAACACCCTATTCATTAGGTCCATAAATACCCCTGGTGCATTCGTTAGACTAAATGACATCACTAAAAACTCGTAATGCCCATAGCGAGTTCTAAATGTCGTCTTCGGTATATCTTCTCTTCTCACCTTCAACTGATGAAACCCACTTCTCAAATCTATTTTCGAGAAATATCTAGCACCCTTCAGTTGATCAAACAAGTCATCGATCTTAGGTAAAGGATACTTATTCTTGATCGTGACTTTGTTAAACTCTCTATAATCAATGCAAAGCCATTTCGATCCATCCTTCTTCTTCACAAACAATACCGGCTCTCCCCACGGTGATACTCTCGACTGAATGTACTTCTTGTCCAGCAATTCTTACAGTTGAACCATCAACTCCTTCATCTCAACTGGAGCCATTCTGTACGGGGCTTTCGATATCGGAGCAGTCCCCGGTGCTAAGTCGATCACGAACTCTATCTCTCTATCTAGAGGAAGTTCTGGCAAATCGCTCAAAAATATGTCCACAAACTCCCTAACCACTGATATCTATTCTATCTTCGAACTCTCCTTACAAGCATCCATTATGTAGGCTAAATACCCTACATAACCTTGCTTCAATAACTTCTTGGCATGCATAATCATCAGACAACTCGCTTGTCTAGGCGATTTACTACCATAAAATACTACCTTTGATAGAGTCGTAAGGTTTACCGATTTCTTCTGGCAATCGATTACCGCCCCAAGGTTGAACAACCAATCCATACCCAGTATCACATCAAACTCCCCAAGTTTTATCGGAATCAAATCTACCATCAACTCATGTCCCTTAATGTTCAACCTACAGTTCTTGTATACAAACCTAACAGGAATAACCTCCCTATTCGCAATCTCTATGTTCAAGGGGTAAACTAATTCCTCTTTAGGTAAGTCTAAAGTCTTAGCAAAGTCATCAGATATGAATGAACAAGTAGCTCCCGAATCAAATAATACATACGCATTAATACTATTGACCGGAATAATACCTGACACCACATCTTTTGACTGCATAGCATCCTGCACTGTCATGTTGAACGTCCTAGCAGTGGGTCGGCTCGTCGGCGGTGGTCCAGCGATAGCCAAAATGATGTCGCTGCCATTTCCTCCACTTCCTGTTGACCATCCTGCGGGCTTCCTTGGGCAACTTCGGGCCATGTGATCCTTAGATCCACATATGTAGCAAGCTCCCTTCTTCGGGTTAGGACAATTCGGCGCAATGTGGCCTTCCTGACCATAGTTGAAACACACCCGCCTTCCCCTAAGACACACTCCAGTGTGATTCTTTTCGCATGTAGCACATGCTTCAATTCTCCTCTTCTGCTAGCTTCCATGTCGACTCCCAGCAGATAAGGGTGTAAACGAGTCGAATCAAAGCGAACAGAGAGCTACTCGAATTCGACTCGAAATAAAAAATTCGTACTCGAATTTGACTCTAATTCGAATTATATTTGAAAATTTCTACTCAGATTCGACTCGACTCGAATATTTATTACTCAATTCGATTTGACTTGGCTCGAATATTTATTCAAATTACTCGCGAGCTTCAAATTCAAGCTCGAATTCGAGTCTCCACATAAAAACTAGTTTTATAATAAATATAATTATAAATTAAATTTGTTATTTTACTTAGAAATGAGAAAATATATTTACTATTACACTTCACAAATATAAAATCACAATTAAAATTAAAAACAAAAATAAAAAATAATAATAATTAATTATCCTAATTTAATTTATATTTGTATATATTATAAGAGAATGTATCGAACATCTAATCGAATATGTATCAACCGAGTATGTATCGAATCACAATCAAGAATTCGAGTAGTTTGAATCTTAAATGAGTCGAGTATAACCTTGCTCAGATTCTACTCATATTTTTATTCAAAATATTTTTAATACTTAAATTTGGATTATATTATTAACGAATTCGAGTCTCACTCATTTTTTTTCAAGTCGAGCCCGAATCGAGCTCGAACTGTGTTGGCTCGTTTACAGCCTTACCAGCAGAGATGTTGTCGTTCCACTTCTTTTTCTGGTTGTTAGCACTGCTACCACCAGCCTTGTTTTCTGTCTCATTATTCTTCTTCTTCTGATCTTGACTATACTTTGTCAAGGCATCGCCCCCTTCTTCTGCGATGATCGCCTTTTCCAACACATCTGCAAACTTGTTCAGCTGGAACATGGAGGCTTTACTATAGAGCCAGGGTTTCAATCCCTGCTCGAATCTTCTCGCCTTCCTCTCGTCAGTACTGACCTGGTAAGTTACAAACCTTGCCAGCTCGTTGAATTTCGCAGCATACTCTGGCACCGTCATCTCTCCCTGCTTCAGCTCTAGAAACTGAACCTCCATCTGGTTCTACGAGCTTATTGAGAAGTACATTTCCATGAACATCTCCTTGAATCGGTCCCATGCTATCACTCTTTCTCCTTCCCTAGTCTTGTTGGCCTGCCACCAGTAACTAGCTTTCGACTTCAGCATGAGCGTCGCGAAAGCCACCTTCTGGTCATCACTAACTCTGGCCACATCAAAGACCTTCTCCATCTCCATCACCCACGTTTGGGCCTCTATTGTAAGACCTCGAATTTTATGAAATAAAAGTATTCAATTTTTCTTATAATTATTATTCAGTAAATGGTTAAATTAATAAAAGGTTAAAGTTAAAGGTGATATATGTAAATTTTACAAAGTAAACAAGTGGTCATAAAATATTCATTGTGTCGGGAAATATTCGTTTGGTCGGGGATTATTCTTATTGTCGGCGAATATTCGTACGACGACGCAGTCATTTGTGGGCCCCATAACGAAAAACTGTCCGATGAAGAAAACGACAAGAATAAGTTTTCTAAAAATAATGGCAAAACTATTACCGTTAAACTGTTGAAATACCCGGTGGTTAAAATAAAGTAATACGCGTTGTTGCACAGTAGCACACGGTATTGCATAGTATTTTAATTATTAATTTTTACGTAAAAGGTCACTCATTCAATAATTATCACAATAACCACTGCACAGTATTTCACATTATCAAATCAATAACTCATATTATTTGAATAATATTATTAGATAGCATTATTGGCAATGTCTAAGGAAGTTCTGTCTAAGAAAGTGGTTTGGTCACCTAATTGCACGCCAGTAAGGAGAAATCCTTATCGGAAAGCCCCCTCTTTTCTAGGAACGACTTGGTTGTCATTATTGTGATTTTGTAATATTATTTGTGAATAATAATTAATTATTGATAAAAATAATAAGAAAATATTTATTTAATGTGGATATAAATGGAGGAATTTTTAGCAAAAGAGACAATTGTTGAAACTTGGTATATTATCTTTTTTGATAAAATAATTTATTTAAATATATTATTATAATATTACATTATAAGTGTATAATGTGATAATATAATAATATAATTTAGATGATAATATTTTTATAATAAATTCATGGTATATAAATAAATGAGGAGGAAGAGAGCAAATTGGATCTGAATTATTTTTTTATCACTATAAATGTTTTTGTTGTGAAACATGTGTTTTGGTGAAGGAATTAGTGTTGATGGTTCTTTTTCAAAAATTGTAGCCTGCAAGTTCATCCATATGTAAATTTGGATTATTTTTTGTTCAGAATTTGGAAAATCTTTCTTCTACAAAGTTGTAGAGAATTAAATTTCATATAGAATGGACAGAAGGTTTGTATTTTTCTGATAAAAGGCTATTTATTATGAATTATTGAAGTTCCTGAATATTGGGCCTGAATTAATTTTTGGTGTTATAAATATTTTTGTAAAGAAAAACATGTAAAATGTTTTGGTGGGCCCCACTTATATGCTGAATTCATTTTTCAAAAATGGAATACGGTGAAAAAAATTTGGTCAGAGATGGTGTGCTAGCATTTTCCTATAAATATGGTGCTTAGTTAGAAATGAAAATCACACCAGAATCAAAAAATTCTCTCTCTATAATATCAAATGTATTTCTTGTGAGTTTAAGGATAGTTGAGTTTTGATAATAGTGCAAGTTTTTCTCATCATAATATCCGATAATCCAGTCAGATCTAGTATTCTACTGAGGTAAGGGATGTTATTTTTTGTAAGGGATGTTATTATGTTTTGTAAAGGAGATTATTTTTCGTATATGATATTATTTTCGTAAATGATATTATTTTCGTAAAAGATATTTTGGTAAAGGATATTTTGGCAAAGGATATTTTGGTAAAAGATGGTATTATTTTCGTAAGGATGTTATTTTTCTCGTAAATGATGTTATTTCTTTCAATATCATTTCACAAAAATATTGGTATGAATTTTATTATAAAATTTTTACATTTTCATGTCGGGCTTACTATTCATATATACGACACTATTCACGTATACGGTACTATTCATGAATACGGTACTATTCACAAAAAAATTAAATTTTCTTTTCTTTGTCCAAGTTATCTGTTATGGTTCTTATCTGTGATTAGATCCATGTTTTGAACTTCATTCTTAAATTTTACTTCACAATTGGTTATCATGTTGACAATATGATCATATTGTTCTTATTATCATATATAACATTTTTATAATTCTGGTGATGAAATTTCTCTATGACTTGAGTGTAAAGATGGGTAGATTATTGGTATGACCATGACTATAGGTTCTCTTTGGCAAGTAGTGCAAAGATAAATCGTTGACTAGTATGATCATGACCATTGAATTTATAAATGAATATATTTAGCTTAAGGGCAAAGGTGAATTAATCAACATGGTTATAATTATTGTTTATATAAATTCTGAAATGACTAGATATTTCTTTGAGGTATGAATATCTTTGGCCCATGGTGCAAAGATGACCTGTTGTTGAATATCTTTGGCCTGTAGTGCAAAGATGACCTGTTATTGAATATATCTTTGGCCTGAGTGCAAAGAAGAAATTATTAGCATGATTATGAATAGGAACTGTGATTTGGTATAACCATGATCTTTGGTGTTTCAGGTAAAGACAAGTGATGAAAATTATCTTCGTCCTGGGTGCGAAGAAGAATTTATCAATATAATTATGATTATGAACTATTTATATGATTGTGGACTGGAGCTGTTGATTGATGTTACAGGGATAAAATATTATTGATGGACTTTTAACATGGAAGAGATAATAGACATTATGGTCTATCTGACTCTTCTAATGGATTGTTCGTTCCGCTGCAACTATGGTTGAAAAGTTTTATCATATACCATATGTTCTAAATCTCTGATTTATTACTGACGAATGCTATTGATAATTTAATTATCATTAGTCATGATATTCTTTACTAGGCTATTTGTGCTCACTCTTTTGCTTCACAATTCTTTTCAGGCAATAAGAGTGTAGCTGGGTCGAGCGGGGATAACAGGAGAATAGAACGAGGGTCTATAACTGTTGAAGTTTCCCATAAAACAGTATGAGAATAATTATATTGAGAACTTTAAATGTATATGTCGTATTTTATACGTCATTTAACAGTTGATTTTGATGACCCAAATAGGGTGAGGTGAACCCAACTTTGGAAGGGTGTTTTGCCACTATCATACAAGACGTCTAATGACATACGAATTCGTGTTATCATAAGACATGGTTGTGCACATCCACTTGATGATTATATCTATGAGCACTACCTATATAATCTTGGAGTATGGTTGAAATATAATTCTCAGTTGGAGACAATAGAGATAACTATATGGCACGAAAAAACCCACCATTGGAAAGAACATGATAGTAATCTTCTTGTTCTTCTTTGGGGTCTATTGGGTCAACCAAGGATAATTCTCAAGTCCTATGATATCTATTATAACTTAGATGCATGGTAGCCCATGTACGAAGGTTTCCTTGAGCATTTTCCAAAGATTTTAATTCCTAAAATAGTTATTGACTATACCTTTATGTAACGTATCATTGATAAGGAGTGTGGGTACTATATTCGTATTCAAACTCACACTTTATGTGTGGTCGTATTGTGTACGACAATTGGATATAAAAGACTTGTATTTGGATTCTGTACCATGTATTTCTTGGCGACCCAGAATGGGTTGGGTGGATTGAACCTATTCTGGGGATGTCACATCTATCGGGTTCACCGATCCCTAAAATTTCGACTATCCTACCGCTTTGAATTCCTTGAATGTCGTGTTTTGAACTTGCGGCTGATTCGCAAGCGCTCCCGTCAGTAGGTTCACCAATTGTTGAACTGAATTGGCGTTCGCCCCCATCATTGTCGTTATTGTTGTTATTAGTCGAACCCTCTGGGTGTTGAAGTGTAGGTCTTCTTCTAGGAGGCATCTTTCTGATAAGACATACTTTTATTAGATCCCTTACTCATTTCTTAAATATTCAAGTTCAACTTAAACATTTAAAATAAATCAATTAACACTTGAACACATAACACGTTAATAAACCTCGTTATTTTATTCATTCATAGTTTTAAAACACAGAATAGATATCATCTCTGCTATTTACTTCATCTTTCCTGAACAGATACAAGTTACAAGATTACATTATTATCTTATCCCATTATTATCTCAAATTCTGGGATTTACAATTATTTATTACATAAGGAAACACATAGTATATTACTCTACTATCTAGGCATGTTAAGACGTTGCACAGCCTCTCCACGTTCTTTTTCCATCACCCAAAACACTGTTCTGCGATCCACCATATACCACAGTAAATCCTTGAACTGAGCTGGGTAATAAAAGACACAATCCTGAGCCCTATCTATAGCCGAATGAAAAGCATATTCTATCTCCCTCAGCTTGGCCTTCTTCACTTGAACCTCGTCTTCAGCTCGATCTGCACGTTGAGTAGCCCTCAAGAAATCATCCTCAGCTCTGGCATGCTTCGCTGACTCCTCTTTGATGTCGCTCTTTAGTTTCGCTAGTTCAACCAGTGCGTCATCCCTCTCACTTTCCACGTGGACTAGATCCCACTTCGTGTTTCCAAGCTCATCATCCATTTCTTGAATCGCTTCCTCCCTCTGCTGTATGGTAGTCCGACTCTCGTCCACCAGTTCTTCAACCTCTCCAACTCGACCCTGCAGCTCAATATGCGGTCGTAAACTTCCTCGTACATCACAGCGCTAATAGAGTTAGGTGGAAATTTCTCTTCAGGATCCTCCTCCTCTTCCTCTGACTCATCCTCGTCATCTCGGTCCAAAACTGGCTCATGCTCCTGACCAACTATTGTGATCAATGGATATGGCTCTCTCTGAACCAATTGCTCCCAGACAACGTGGATGTCTCGGGGCTCCTCATCCCTAGGCATCTGAGGTAACTCCTCCCTAACCTGACTGGACTCTCCAACATTCATCATCCTGACAACAAAATTTTAAAGTTTAATTATTATGTGATATCGATCGAAACTCTTCGTGTACATAAACGTAAACACATATAGCACGTAAGGTAGTTTATTATTTGTAGCTATCATCACTATCTTTTCGATCTCCTATAAGGCTACTTCCTAAGGTTTCCCACCTAAGGCTCATAACCTAAGACACTGCTCTGATACTAACCTGTGACACCCCCAAATCCGGGTACTTCAATTCCATAGGATTTGGTGCTCACTATCTAAATAAAATATAACTACTGCCATAAATAAGGAATGTAAAATAAATTACGACCTTAATAATTAAATAAAATCTTCCTTATAGAAAGGATTACAACTCATCAAATCATTCCCAGGGTTATCTAACCTTAACATCAACAAGTGCGAAAAATAAAACATCACATAATAGAATTAAGTCTTATTACAACATCATAATCAAGTATATGAACAATTCTTCACTTGTTCATCTTGCTCTTGCCTTTACTGGTTGACGGTTCGTCAACTCTTTCAACTTTGGCTGTAATGGTTATATAAATGCAAGAGTTAGCAAACAAAAGCTCACTTGAAATAACAATCAATAGTGATGACATATTACAGAATAACTTCAACTGAATTAAATAAAATTTTCATCATCAATAATCAAGAATAGGATTAGGAATTTAGAATTCATCTAAGGGTCATAAGACCTTGAACTATGTCCCAGGTAGTAATTATTTCTACTTAGACCTTTAACAGTCATTAGACTGTATGGACTCTTAACTCGTACTTAGGGGAACAGCCCTTCGTACCATGTATTGTGCACAAACATCTTAACGCTTTCGCATGGTAATCCCCTATTAATAGGGTTGTTCATCTCAGTATTTATTTAACGAGTCCGCACCAAAGAAAGTTTGGTTTGGATAAGCTCAAAGGTAATTTGGAGTTCAACTATCATCAACTAAGGAGTAGTTGAATCAACTTACAATAAATAAGAATTCGATAATAAAAGAATTATGAAATAACTATGAGCCATAACAATAGACATCATATTCAATAGTAATACTTTAGAATTATACTTAAAGCATTTGAAAGATTCAATAAAATCTTGCTTGAACAATTAAGTCAAGGTTACATTAATTTGATAACGAAATTCAATATGATACTTGCTCAATATAGATATTATAGAGAATACAATAACTTGCATAAACGTAACAAGAAATGATAGAACAACTTGCCTTGAGCGCAATCTATCAATTACTAGTATATTCCACAATTTATCCTACGTACACATAATTAACAATAGTAACATATATCAGTTACTATATAGCTAGTTCACACCCTTAGTTAACCCATCTAGGTTAACCCATTATTCTTTAATTATTAGGTTTAAATCACTAATTATCACATCACATGGTCAAACTACATATTCACATAACTAACTAAAGTATAATTATACATTCACATTAATTGAATTATAACAAATCAAATTATAATTTGCATTATACAATATAATTTATTACTATCCAATTAGCATTTAATTTCATTTACATACTTTTATATTTATTACATCATTCTCATCAAGTTATTAAATAAAATTTTATAGGCAATCTACATGACTAGCGCGGTCGCGCTACAAGTATGCCTTGGAACGACGCGGACGCACTGCATGGCGCGGGCGCGCTCCTCTTATGCCTTGGAGCGGCGTGGCCACGTCACTGCGCAGACCATACTGCTGTAGTTCGCAAATTTGAGCAGGAAAAATTCAATTTGGCTTATTTCCTCACACCAAACTCAGAAATCAGTACATATAATGCATATAAAGTTTTGTAAAAATATAACTTTAAACTTCTTACATATTTTAATGCATATAAACATCATAACACATGACTAAAAACCTTTAATTTTGTTATTTTGAAGAAAACACCACTGTTAAGTGTTCTTGATGAAAATCAACATTGTGACTCTATTTTTAAATCAAAACACATACTTCAAATCATGTTTTGTTCGTTTCTTAACATATTATTATAATCTATGATTAATTTACATAACATATCACAATCAAACACAAATTTTGATTTTAAAGAAACCATTTTTCAAAATAATTTAGTGTAAATTGCTATGAACATGATTTCTTCATGTTCATCATATTTACATGAATTTAACCACTTAAATTATCATATAACACATATATAATAGTTTATATATACAATACAACATGTAGTAATCATAATCATATGGTTTTCACAAAAAACTAATTTATAGGGAAGTAAAACTTGAATAACAATGAAGAACATAAATTAAAATTATTTATACCTTTGTTGTTTAGGAGAAGAAAATGAAGATGGTGATGGTGGATTTTCTTTATGAACTCACAAGATTTCTCCTCCTTCTTTCTTCTTCTCTCTTTTCTTTCTCTGCTCTCTCTCTTTTCTTAGTCTGATAAACAGTCTGCTTCTATTCTTTTTACCAACTCACGTAGTATAGAATATAACTGATATACATATAATATAACATAATTATACAATATATAACTGACAAATATTACCTTTTATTAAATAGATATCAGTTATATTTTTGTTTGAAAATCAAAAGCCATAAGGCTTGTTTGGCAAAACCTTTTATTTTAAAAAAAATAGATTCTTTAGGACTAAGGCCTTGTTTGGTAAAACAGGATTAAAATAAATTTAAGGGTCTCGTTTGGTAAAACTGAATTAAACTCTTTTAATTTATTTTAATAAGTCATTTAACACATAGTTTCCAATGTCACCCTTTATTTAATTAAATCCCACAACTCTAATTTAATTAAATACAAGCTAACATTCATTCATTAATTAAAATTGCCACATAAATCAATTTGCTACACAATTATAATTTATTCATTAATCATAATTTCATATAACTTAGTAAATCTTTATTAACAAATACCACATAATATTCATCTAATTTAATTATCTCAATTAAATTAGAACCACACCACAAAATTATTACACATCAATTTAATTAACATATTGCTCTTAATTAATTTATTTCATAACATAATCACATAAATTATTTATTTAACTCAATAAATAAATCAATTTAAATATTTATTTAATTCAATAAATATTTAAAACTAATATACAAAATCTCATTTGTTACAATTAATACTAATGTTAGGTAATTAATGTTAGTTTGAAATTCCATTACTATCCATGCATTAATTAATTACTCCTCTCTCTCTCTCTCTCTCTCTCTCTCTCTCTCTCAATTACTCCATCTTAATGAGATTTTTTTTAGGGCAAAGCCTGAAATGATTAGATTTTTTTTAGATGTATGTAAAACGTTTTATATTATGGGAAACAAATTCTTCTAAAATGTCATATATAATGAAAAAGAGGGAGTGTTTTTTTATATGTAGTTGGCGTAACAAAAGGTTGTATATAATATGTTCCACTAAAAGTGGTTCTTGTTCAATTTATGTAACGTGTTTTTACTTGTATGTTGGAGTGTGATTTGATGGGTCCAAAGGTTCTGAAGGGTTCGAAGGGATCCTTACCATTTGGTTGGATATTTACTTTGACTATAAGGATTTGGATATTCTAGAAGCCCATAGTCCAAATTAACTTATGATTCCTTTATCTAATTTGACTTCGTATTTCTGGAATCATATCCTACTCAGTTATGGAACTTACAGTTATAAACATATGACTCCTATTCCTACTTGGGGACGAACATAGTAATTTGAGACGGTGTGGTCAAGTTATAAATACAGTCATGATCCAAGTTCAAGGTACACACAAACTGTTGGGTTTGTACGAAATCGTGACGCAATCAAATTGCAAAAATTAGCGGAAGCATGATATATCAGAGTTTAAAAAAAATTTCTACAAAACCATTACCCGGATCATCCTTTATGCAAATTATTAATTTAAAACGATAAATAAGAAGTTATGGAATCATACCCTTGTAGAACGAAGCTTCCACAGGTACTAGTTCAACTCCTTGTTCTTCGTGATCTCCTTGAATTTCCGGATTAGATTCCTTTCTTTGATCAACGTTAGCCACCCAAGTGTTTGGCCTCTAGAGGTGATCCACCAAGGAAGATGAATTATCAAGAAGGAGGGTGTTTGGCTTAGTTTTCTATTCTCTATAGAAAAGGAGTACTCTCCAACAATTGGAATTGCATCAATCTAATAGCTATTATAAGACTTCTCTTATATAGACATTGGTCAATCCTTCTAATCCTATTAGACATGGGATTTCTTTTAATTAATTAAACTCCTTTAATTAATTTAGGCTTCCCACCACATGGGAATAATTAATTAAATTCATTTAATTAATTTGTCTCCTAATCTTATTAGGAATAAATGAGAGTACTAAATATTAAATTAATTACTAAACTCCTTTAGAAATTAAAATAATAATAATTGTAATAATATTAATAAGACTCCTCTTATTAATTTATATTTAATATTTCCAAAATATTAAATAATAAACATTAAGCTATTTAATTTATTCTATCACCATAGATTAAATTAATTATACTTAATGCATTATTACGATTATGCCATTACCTTCTTAAATATTTATTCTTCCTTTTATGGTGTGACCCTTTAGGTTCTCCATATTAAACCGGTTGTGAATAAATCAATTAAAAAAAATTTAATCTTATTTAAATAAATAAATTAAACTAATAATCTATTTAAATAAATAATATTTATTCTACAATAGGGATAAGCCTCCCTAGCGATCAACGACTTTCCAGATAATATGGATTTCAACATTAATCATAAAAGAACCTGTGAGTTAATAGTTCCGTACAATTCAATCCTTCCACCATTCAATGTCCCAATTAAATATAAGACATGGATTTACTGTCAAGTCTTATTTTATTTAATTATATATATTTCGATTAGAAAATGCACAACTCCAAATAATGTAAATTAGAAACTCCTTTCTAATTTCATTTTACCTTGGCCAAGGATTCCTGGGTTGTCATTTAACGAATCACATAGGACATATCTCCTCCTTTACTAGAGGTGGTAGATTCTTTATTGATCATTCATTGTCTCCATATGTAACTCATTATACCCAAGCATACCCTTTTATATACCCTAAAGGGCTTTAAGGAATAAGTCAAAGTATAATTCATTACATACAAGATACTATGATGATCTCAAGTCCAAGGATCACTTGTACTACTATCACATTAGGAATTCCTATTGACAGGCGAGTAAAACTCCATTAGGTATTCCATAGCGAGTCACGTTCAGTGAACTTATTCTCCAATAAGCACCTACATACTTGCTTTAGTGTCACCACACAAATGATTATGAGATCAATCATCCTCATCTAATGAGCAAGCAACATATGTACTAATCTATCCGAATTTAATAATCCCCTTTTTAGTAATCCTATGATTAGGAACTATTTTAGTTTTAGAGCTTTCTAAGAATTTAGATCTCATTGGCATGATCATCATCATGATTCTAAAAGCATTGCTTAAAACTATGGGTTATTTACATATTATAAAAACAGCACCATGTAGATAATTAAATGTCTTTAATAAATGAATATTTTTATTAATAAATAAATAAGATTTCCTCCAAAGTATATGCTTTATCATCATACATGATTGGCTTGTATGCATACTACTTTCAATCTCCCACTTGCACTAAAGCCAATCGCCATGGTATCTCATACCCAACTTCTCTAAGTGACGATCAAACTGATGTTGTGTTAAAGCTTTAGTTAATGAATCTGCAATGTTGTCTTGAGAGTCTACACTCTCCTCTTTCAATGATTTCTTTAATCAAAGTGCCGCAACACATGTTTAGATTCAAGATGAGACTTAGGACCTATTCCTAGTTCTGTAATGAACTTTTCATCTAAAACATCAACTTGCAGCTTCACTTACAGTTATATACTTTGTCTTTGTCACTAAACCAACAACCTTTTGTTGTTTGGAACCTTTTCAATTCACTGCACCATCTTTCAAGGTAAACACATACCCTGAAACAGATTTACTGTCATCTTGGTCTGTTTGAAAACTTGAGTCTGTGAATCCCTTGAGTTTTAATTGAGACCCACCGTAGACAAGAAAAATATCTTTAGTCCTTCTCAAGTATTTTAGGATATTCTTCACTGCCTTTCAGTGCTCGTCTCCAGGGGTTTGACTGGTATCTGCTCATTACACTAAGTGCATGAGCAACATCCGGTCTAGTACATATCATACCGTACATGATAGATCCTATTGCAGAAACATAAGGGATCGTACTCATACGGTCTCTCTCCTCAGGTGTCTTTGGGGCCTGTTTCTTGGAGAGATGTATTCCATGGCTCATCGGCATGAGACCTCTTTTGGAATCTTCCATGCTAAACCTCTTTAGCATTGCATCAATGTACGTTCCTTGGGATAAACCAAGCATCCTTTTAGATCTATCTCTATAGATCTTTATCCCCAAAATATAGGATGCTTCTCCCAAGTCCTTCATGGAAAAGTGTTTAGATAACCAAATTTTAATCGATTGTAGCATAGGAATGTCATTCCCTATCAGTAATATATCATCAACATATAATACAAGGAATGAAACTGCGCTCCCACTAACCTTCTTGTTCACACATGGTTCATCATCGTTTTTGACAAAATCAAACTCTTTGATTGTCTCATCAAAACGAATGTTCCATCTACGAGAAGCTTGCTTCAATCCATAAATGGATCGTTGCAGCTTACAGACTTGATTTGTTCCAACCTTTGAAACAAATCCCTCTGGCTGTGTCATATACACATCCTCCTCAAGTTTCCCATTGAGGAAGGCCGTTTTCACGTCTATCTGCCAGATCTCATAGTCGTTATAAGCTGCAATCGCAAGCAAAATCCGAATGGACTTGAGCATAGCTACTGGTGAAAAGGTTTCATCATAGTCAACTCCTTGTCTTTGTTTGAAACCTTTTGCAACCAGTCGGGCCTTATAGGTCTCTACCTTGCCGTCCGCTCCAGTCTTTCTTTTAAAGACCCATTTACACCCAATAGGCTTAATGCCTTCAGGTGGTGAAACCAAAGTCCATACTTTGTTTTCATACATGGAGTCCATTTCGGATTTCATGGCTTCTAGCCATTTCCCTGAGTCTTTATTACTCATAGCCTGTTCGTAATTCAATGGATCATCATCATTCATGATGTGTACCTCATCGTCATCCTTTATAACGAATCCATACCTCTCAGGTATCTTCGGTACTCTCTCAGATTTACGAACAGGGTGTGGCATAGTAGGTTCTTCTACTTGGTCAGGTACCTGACTTTGATCCGTGGTAATTTGTGGTTCTTGAACTTCTTCAAGATATATCTTACTCCCACTGACCCCTTCATGGATAAACTCCTTTTCCAAGAAGGCAGCATGTTTCGCAACAAACACCTTTTGATCAGTTGGATGATAGAAATAATACCCTACAGTTTCTTTAGGGTATCCCACAAATCTACACTTTTCGAATTTAGTCTGTAGCTTATCATGTTCAAACTTTTTGACATAAGCTGGACAACCCCAAGTCTTAACATGCTTAAGATTTGGTTTCCTCCCCTTCCACATCTCATATGGAGTCTTTGGGGCGGATTTGGTAGGTACCTTGTTAAGTAGGTATACAGCCGTTTCTAGGGCATATCCCCAGAAGGAAATTAGAAGGTCGGTAAAACTCATCATGGATCGAACCATGTCTAACAGTGTTCGATTTCTCCTTTCAGATACTCCATTTAACTGTGGTGTACCTGGAGGAGTCCATTGTGAGATTATACTATTTTCATTGAGACAATAGAGAAACTCACCGCTTAAGTATTCTCCACCTCGATCTGATCGAAGTATCTTTATACTCTTGCCCGTTTGTTTCTCTACTTCACTTCTGAACTCTTTGAACTTTTCAAATGATTCTGACTTGTATTTCATTAAATACACATATCCAAATCTTGAGTGATCATCAGTGAAAGTAATAAAATAAGAATACCCACCCCGTGCACTTGTTGTCATAGGTCCACAAACGTCTGTGTGAATCAATGCCAACAACTCTGTAACTCTTTCTCCTTTTCCACTAAAAGGAGATTTAGTCATTTTACCCATGAAATAAGATTCACAAGTTGGATATGATTCATAATCAGATAACTCAAGGAGCCCATCTTTATGCAACTTGGATAATCTTGTTTCATTGATATGACCGAGTCTACAGTGCCACATGTAAGTATAATTAATATCATCTCTTTTCCTTTTCTTAGTTTGTTCAATTTGAAAAATATTTTCTTGTAAGTCAAGTGTATAAAGTCCATTTCGCAAATTTCCAATACCATATAAAACATCGTCTTTATAAATAGAACAACTATTGTTCTTTATAACAACGTTAAATCCTTTCATATCCAATACAGAAATTGAAATAATGTTTTTAATAATATTCAGAACATAATAACAATTATTAAGATAAATGAACTTGCCCGAAGACATTGCTAAATAATAAGTTCCTACAGCTAATGGAGCAACCTTTGCTCCATTCCCCACTCGTAGGATCACCTCATCATTGTTCAGCTTTCTACTTCTGACCAGTCCCTTCACATTATTACATATGTGAGAACCACAGCCGGTATCTAATACCCAAGTAGAATTTTGACTTTCTGAAAAATTAATTTCAATCATGAACAAACCTTGATTGGAAGTCGAAGCTTCTCCAAGCTTCTTCTTTGCCAGAAACTTCTTGCAGTTCCTCTTCCAATGACCCGGCTCGTTGCAATGGAAGCACATTCCTTTGCTAGCTGGATCAGATTTCTTTTGTTCCTTTATGTTCACTTTGCCCTTGGTCATCCGAGATCGGAAGAGCTCCTTAGATATCTCATATCTAGCAGTCCTACTTTGTTCACCATACAACTCCTTGAGGTGAATCAACATAGTAGGAGCATCCATATTTTCGTGCTGACGCTGAAGCTCGTTATTCATGGATGCGAGCATGATGCATTGAGCCACAGATGCATCATCTTGCCACTTTACAATGGTGGCAATCTCTTCCTCAGAGACTGTTTCTGGAACAGTTCCAGGGACAGGTGAGTTTAGGACATAAGAAATCTTTTCAGCAGTGAGAACTATTCTCAGATTTCTTAGCCAGTCCGTATAATTCGGCCCGGTAAGCTTATTAGCATCAAGTATGCTTCGCAGTGAAATTAGTGATTTTGACATTTTTAAAATTCTGCATGTGAAAAACAACATTTTAGCAAACATTCATTTTATTAATTTTGCATACCAAAATAAATTTAGGTCTTTATTTTAAATTGGTATCTCCCACTATTTTTATCAAACTATATTACCCTCACTTATATAGTTCGGCAACATCTAATTAAAGATTTGCTAGTGAGAATAAGGATCCCATTTCAAATGTATATAACCTTGTGGATAGCACAACAAGCGATATACAAATAAATAGGTAGACAACTCTTGTCAATTACAACACTATATAACTCCTTTTATTTTGCCTCTTAAATCATAATGGTCAAGTGTGTGCACATCCGAACTAAAATAATTTAAGTTAAGTCCAGCCTAGCACTTCCATAAATTCAAAAAAGAAAAATGTTCGTCCTTGTGGATAGCACAACAAGACTAGATCGTTCAATTTTCTTGATAAGCATCAAATGTGATTAATTAACATCTTAAATACGCAATACTCGCCTTGTGGATAGCACAACAAGCTCATATTAAATATTTAATACTCTATTAATTTATCATGCTAGAAGGCGACGTTCGATATTCCAAATATCATTTGAACGCTTCGGACTTAATATTATTTCTTTGAGGGGTTTGTTATTATTTGTCTCATCTTGTTTAGCGCGCATGCACATATATATATAAAATACGCGTCATTTTATTAAACATGCGAAGCATGTTTGCATAAAATATAATATATATAATATTTAGCATGCAATATAGAATATTATATTCTACCCGGATTGATTATGGACTTTTATTCTAGTTTGGTTCACTAGAGCCACCAAGTGAACCAAAAGGTCAAACCTAGGAGTGCAAGAATTTAAATTTAAATATAACTATTACATTTAAACCGGGCTCCATACAAACGGGTTTTCACGCGCTCCTTGCTCCTTGGTCTCCAATTTCTTCAAGATAATTCTAACTATTTCTATTACATTAAACTATTTAATTTAAATAGAAACCTTGATCAGCAGTCAAGGGGAAGTACATAGGAGGGAGATAGAATTTTACATCAAGAAAAGAAAAAAAAATTAGAGAAGACGAGGTACACAGACCCCATTTAATAAAACTCATTCATTCAAGCATTCAACTAAAATAAAATCCAATCACATTGGTCAAATAGTCCATAATCAATCCCCATTTATTTTCATACATATCACCACATATATCAATAAATAAATATTCATCTCATGAATTAAAACATTCTATATATATATGAGTATCATTTAATGGGCAATTTTAAATTGCATGAAATCCAATTTCAAGATTAAAATAAACTCTTTATTTTAATTATAAAATTATTTAGAATATAATATATAAATATATCATATTTATTTTTTAAAAGGAAGTCACCTTCTTTTATTAAAAGAGTCCTGCAGGTTTATTAAAAAAGTCCTTTCCTGATGGGTCACCTTCTTTTTGGAGTAAGAAAGAGACAACACCTTTTCTTTGCAGAATTCAAGATTAGCACCAAAAAAAATTGTGATTCGTCCCAAAAAAAGTCTCTTTTTTTTTTCTTTTTTTTTTTCCTTAAAAAATATAATTTTATACAATAAAATTATGCCCAATAAATTATTTTAAATACATACCCATATGTATATGAAATCAAAAATAAATTAATAATTGCATAAAGATTTGGCTCTGATGCCACTGTTGGGTTTGTACGAAATCGTGACGCAATCAAATTGCAAAAATTAGCGGAAGCATGATATATCAGAGTTTAAAAAAAATTTCTACAAAACCATTACCCGGATCATCCTTTATGCAAATTATTAATTTAAAACGATAAATAAGAAGTTATGGAATCATACCCTTGTAGAACGAAGCTTCCACAGGTACTAGTTCAACTCCTTGTTCTTCGTGATCTCCTTGAATTTCCGGGTTAGATTCCTTTCTTTGATCAACGTTAGCCACCCAAGTGTTTGGCCTCTAGAGGTGATCCACCAAGGAAGATGAATTATCAAGAAGGAGGGTGTTTGGCTTAGTTTTCTATTCTCTATAGAAAAGGAGTACTCTCCAACAATTGGAATTGCATCAATCTAATATCTATTATAAGACTTCTCTTATATAGACATTGGTCAATCTTTCTAATCCTATTAGACATGGGATTTCTTTTAATTAATTAAACTCCTTTAATTAATTTAGGCTTCCCACCACATGGGAATAATTAATTAAATTCATTTAATTAATTTGTCTCCTAATCTTATTAGAAATAAATGAGAGTACTAAATATTAAATTAATTACTAAACTCCTTTAGAAATTAAAATAATAATAATTGTAATAATATTAATAAGACTCCTCTTATTAATTTATATTTAATATTTCCAAAATATTAAATAATAAACATTAAGCTATTTAATTTATTCTATCACCATAGATTAAATTAATTATACTTAATGCATTATTACGATTATGCCATTACCTTCTTAAATATTTATTCTTCCTTTTATGGTGTGACCCTTTAGGTTCTCCATATTAAACCGGTTGTGAATAAATCAATTAAAATAATTTTAATCTTATTTAAATAAATAAATTAAACTAATAATCTATTTAAATAAATAATATTTATTCTACAATAGGGATAAGCCTCCCTAGCGATCAACGACTTTCCAGATAATATAGATTTCAACATTAATCATAAAAGAACCTGTGAGTTAATAGTTCCGTACAATTCAATCCTTCCACCATTCAATGTCCCAATTAAATATAAGACATGGATTTACTGTCAAGTCTTATTTTATTTAATTATATATATTTCGATTAGAAAATGCACAACTCCAAATAATGTAAATTAGAAACTCCTTTCTAATTTCATTTTACCTTGGCCAAGGATTCCTGGGTTGTCATTTAACGAATCACATAGGACATATCTCCTCCTTTACTAGAGGTGGTAGATTCTTTATTGATCATTCATTGTCTCCATATGTAACTCATTATACCCAAGCATACCCTTTTATATACCCTAAAGGGCTTTAAGGAATAAGTCAAAGTATAATTCATTACATACAAGATACTATGATGATCTCAAGTCCAAGGATCACTTGTACTACTATCACATTAGGAATTCCTAATGACAGGCGAGTAAAACTCCATTAGGTATTCTATAGCGAGTCACGTTCAGTGAACTTATTCTCCAATAAGCACCTACATACTTGCTTTAGTGTCACCACACAAATGATTATGAGATCAATCATCCTCATCTAATGAGCAAGCAACATATGTACTAATCTATCCGAATTTAATAATCCCCTTTTTAGTAATCCTATGATTAGGAACTATTTTAGTTTTAGAGCTTTCTAAGAATTTAGATCTCATTGGCATGATCATCATCATGATTCTAAAAGCATTGCTTAAAACTATGGGTTATTTACATATTATAAAAACAGCACCATGTAGATAATTAAATGCCTTTAATAAATGAATATTTTTATTAATAAATAAATAAGATTTCCTCCAAAGTATATGCTTTATCATCATACATGATTGGCTTGTATGCATACTACTTTCACAAACTTTATTACTCTTATGCACTAGAGTAATTACATACCTCCATTATTGGCGTTTCTAGCACGTACTTAATTATTCTCACACCGGAGCTATCCTTCGGCGGCCTCAACCGTCAACTTTCTCAGTATCCTTGTTTGTTCATTGTGCAGAGTTAAACTAATTATTTGATAATTCGGTGAGTGGACAGATTTTGGAGTTAACATTGGCGCTAGAAGGAGGGTCTTGTTCTGGTGTTGAATTAAAATCATCAATTTACTTTCAAGTTAAACAGATAACGAGTAAAGGAAAAATAGTTCTCGCGCGCTCAGTGCTTGCCCGCGCCCCCGCATGCCCATCACTTGCCTTTTGTGCGTCCTCGCTCGCCCTCGTGTGCCCCCTCATGCCGAGCGCCTGTCGCACTCCTGCCACTAGCACCAACACCTCATCACCACAAACTAGCAACAACAATAATGCATTTTCTCTAAGCTTCCCGAAGCTAACTGAATCAGTCCAAACCATCGTCAGTGTACCAACGTCTTCGTTTATACACTTCGACGGTACAAGATGTTCACCCATGACACTTCGAGCAACAACATCCCACTCAGGGGAGGATCCAGACTCTTTGGGCAGTGGGGTCAAATTCGAAATAAATAAATTTTTGCAAAAAAATAAAAATATAGTAAAATAAATTACAAAACTAAATAATGCCCAAATATTATTTATAGTAATATTTTTTGAAATTTCATTACTTAAAATTGTTGTATGATAGCCTCATTTTTATTAGTTACAAAAATTCACAAGCAATTTCAAAAAAAAAATCGTAAGTAATTACAAAAAATCTCAAAGTAATTGCCAAATTTATGAAATTAAAAATAAAAAAAATAAAACATATAAATTTTTTTCTAAAGTCAAATTAGTGAGAAGAATTAGGTCAAGCCGCCAGACGAGAAACGGAGAGACAAAAAGTATTGTAGTGACCAAGGAAGTATAAGATATGAACTTTGAAGAATTTAATACTATCTCCAATCTAGAATTAGATATATATTTTGTCTTTTTAAAATCAATTTGCGAAATGCTAAAATTCAAATTGAATATATATAAATTTGTTTAAGTTTTGAAAACAATAAAGATAATAATTAGTAGTTTTTTATGGGTAGTTTACTATTGTTATATATGTTGTATTAAAACTAAATAACTTCATATCAATTTTGAATTTTAGGATTTCACGAATGGACTTTAAAAAGTCAAAATGTATCTCTAATTTTGTAACGGAGATAATATTTTTCAATTTAAACTTTATATTTTTTATTAAACACCCTAAAATTTATTCTCTTTTTTTTACCCGTGAAAATTCAGTGGGGTTAATTGACCCCACTTCCCCTAACCTAGGCCCGCCACTGATCCCACTTTAGACAATAAACAACTCGATTCAGACTGTATCACATCGACCGTTTTCATTATGACTTTGGTTAGTCCAAATTGCCGCCTTCCTAATTTAATTTCTCCAAGCATAAAAATTCACCTTCGGACAATAAAATCTACTGGTGCTGCCATCCACTCCAATTCAAATTTCGATTGCCACTCACGCGAACCCATTATTTCCTCTTTGGCAGCACCACTTGAGTAATTTCTATTGCAAGGATTCAGACACCCACTTCAGCGGTTCTTCCAACGACTTCGCATTCCTAAGCCCACGCCACTATTATCATCTATCATTTATAAAAATAAGTCACTTTGGTCGACTTCTTTATAGCTTCGGTCATGACAAATTGAAATTCATATTCAACCAAAGCTTTGGAACCTATCTCATGGATTTCTTCAACACGGAAGAGCAATTAATTTTAAAATTCATTACTATTGTACTCGTCCGTCGGGTAGTTGATGTTCAAGGAGGTTCGGCTGGTGGTCGGGAACGTCGTGGAGATCGACTACCCGACAAAGATTTACCCGTTCACCAGGTGGTTGATGTGACGCCCCTAAATTCGTGTATTTCCTATATCGGATCTGGAATTCACTTGTACACATCATCCATAAAATCTAACAATAATTCTATTGGTTTAACTAGTTTATTACAAACATTACATCAAATTCTTTACCTTTATCCCTGGATCGCAACATGGTTTCTACCTCTTGCTTTAATACCAACCTGTGAAGTTCCAAATCTGTGTAATTACACACAACTAGAAAACCAAGCATGTGTGATGGATCTTGGTAATGATTTTCAAAAGCAATCACAATAGTCAATATTTCGTGATGAATTATTTGAGTCATCACAAAAAAATAGTATATATGATGATTCTAGCGATGGTTAATTTTGTCATCGTGGATATATACATCCATATATATATGTATATATGTGTATGTGTGTGTGTGTGATGACCATTTCAATCACCAAATATTATCCAAAAATTATTTTTAGTTTTCGAGATGGCATGCAACCATCACCTATATATTTTTCCTTAGCATGATTGCATTTAAGTAATCACAAGGAAAAAAGGTTAAGAAAATATTTGGTGACAGGCAAAACCATGACGAAAAAAAAACCACATGTGATGGACCTTTATGACAACAGTTAAAGCAATATCAAAAAACGGTATTAGATTATTGACTTTTTCAACAATCACAAAATAATAATATAGATGAGGGCTCCTAGTAATGGCTAATTTCGTCATCACTATAAACTATTTGTGATGGTCAAGGCAATCACTAAAAATAAGCATATATTACCAACAAATATATTAAGTGATAGAATTTAATAGCAATCACAAAATAATAGTTTATATATATATATATATATATATATATATGACTCTTACTGATGCCTAGTTGTGCCGTCACTATAGAATATTTGTGACAACCATTACAATCACTGAATTTTTCGTGTAATTTATTTTTTGTTTTTTAAAGGGAGGAGGGAAAAATTGTTAAAAATTTCAACGAACACGAGAATATATTTGTTTTGCCATTTATCAAAGGAGGTCTTTTTCAATTTATTTTTCTTGATTGCGTTTGAACCATCACACAATATTTCATCTAAAAAAAAATATTGAAGCTTAAGGTAATCACTTATATTCTTCTTTGTCGGGCTTGAATAAGTTTTATCCAATATTACTATCATCCGCACCCACTACATTAATTTCATTATGAGTAATATTCTCTAACATAAGTAATATATCTTTTGTCCCCCAAAAAGTCTTCAAACATTAAAATATTCTATCCACTAAAAAATGACATTAATTAATAATAATAAAAAAATATGCCCATGAAAAAATTAAATGCCAGTGGTACAATATCAAATATAAAATGTGATATGTACAAATAGTATATTAAACCCTTAAAAGTTCATTTACGTCTGGCCGGTGTACTAGTTTTTTTTTAATTTTAATTTCATGTACTTGAAATGACTAAATTTGGTCCGGGTAAAGCTGAAACTCATTTTGTACTCTTTCTAAATTTTTGCAATATAATTCTATTAATATCCTTTTGTGGATTAAAGAAGGTTTTTTTTAATTAGAAACTGAGTTCGTTCTATGTTTTATAGTAGAAATTAAATTATATACTTCTTCATTAATAAAATTAATGTCTAATATCAATTATTACTCCTCGTATATATATGTGTATATATATATATATATATATATATATATATATGTCCTTTGTACTACATGATAACAATAATACATAACATTTATATGATCTAATAATTCAAAAAAATTATATCCATATACAATATATGTAAAATTAAAAAAAACATAAATTTTTTACAAAATATAAGTATATGAATTAAGTAATTTAAGCTAGTTCAACAAATGGTTTGGACTTTAAGTTAATCGGATTCAACAAAATCGTCAAATCCTAATTGAATTCAACTTGAAGTTGTAAGACCCCGAATTTTATGAAATAAAAGTATTTAATTTTTCTTATAATTATTATTCTATTCAGTAAATGGTTAAATTGATAAAAAGTTAAAGTTAAGGGTGATATGTGCAAATTTTACAAAGTAAGCAAGTTGTCATAAAATATTCGTTATGTCGGGAAATATTCGTTTTGTCGAAGAATATTCTTTTTGTCAGAAAATATTCGTACGACGGCGCAATCATTGGTGGACCCCACAACGGAATAATTGTCAGATATAAAAAGCGACAAAAATAAACTTTTTATAAAAGTAACGACAAGACTTTTACCGTTAAACTGTTGAAATAACCGGTGATAAAAGTACAGTAATACGCGTTGTTCAACAGTGGTACGAGGTATTGCACAGTATCTCTGATTATTGATGCTTACGTAAGAAGTCACTCAGTATTCAATACTTGTCACAGTAGTTGCTGCATAGTATCTCATATTATTAATTCAATTATTGTCACAGTATCATTTGCACAATACTTTATATGATTAAATCAATAATTGACACGACACAATTATTCATATTATTATTTGCATTATTGACAATGTTTAAAAAAATTTGTCGATGAAAGGGGTTAGATTATTTAATTGCGCGTCAATAAGGAGAAATTCTTATCGGAAAGTTCCCTCTTTCCTGGGAACGATCTGGTTTTCAATATTGTGAATTATAATATTAATGATGAATAGTTGTTGAAAAAGTAAAAATATGTTGATAAGTGAATTGTCGTAAATATTTATTCAATTTTTATTATAATTAGATGGGTTTGTCATGAGGCGTTTGTTGTAAGTTGGACTTATTATTCCGTGGGGAAACGTGCTAATTTTATTGACCGTCGATTGAAGTTTTAATAATAAATCAATATGGACCGTTGGTTGAAGTTTTAATAGTAAATCAATATAGACCGTCAGATTAAAATTTTAATAGTAAATCAATCTGGGTCGTCCATGAATCAGTTACTATTTAGTCAATTCTCTTATAAATAGAAGCTCATTTCATCATTCTTACTCACCAATTCACTAAACTATAGAGAGAGAAACTATAAAGAGAGAATAAGAGAGAAAGAAGAAGAGTATTCTGTTACTATACTATTGCAGTATCCAATCTCCTACTAAGGTAAGGAGTATTATTTCTTTCGTATTCGTAAAGGGTGTTATTTTCTTTCAATACTCGTAAGAGTTGTCATTCTATTCCTTATTAAGCTGTGGAAATAACTTGTCTACGCGGATTACCGCATGCCTGATGAATAACCCTTCGTATTCATTTTTTGTTAATATGTGGGAATAACTTGTCTACGCGGACTACCGTATCTTTATTAAAATTATGTAAATGATCTGTCTACGCGGACTACCGCATGACTGGTGAATATCCATTTGCAGTTTCGTATATTATTTCATTTCATATTCCTAAATCTGAACTTACTATGATAAGTATTGCTTCTATAATTCCTGAAATAATTAGAAATTCTTTAAAGTTTGCGCTTCATCTATTATCATTTCACTGGAATATTGGTTTGAACTTTCTTATTAAAATTTTAATCTTTTCATGTCGGGTGCTATTCATTCGGGTTACTATTTATGTCAGGGTACTATTCACGATAAAATTAATTTCTTTTTCTGTCTAAATTATCTTTTATTCATACTAGAGTACTATTCATCCAGAGTATTATTCATACCGGAGTACTATTCATCCGAGGGTACTATTCATGTCAGAGTACTATTCACGACGAAATTTAGTTTCTTTTCTTTGTCTAAATTATATTTTATGAAACTTATTCTTGAAGTTGAATCCATATTTTTATCTTCATGTTGATAATTTGGACATTATTGAACTCTAGATAAATTGAATTATAAATCTCTAATATTTGTCATTGATCTCACTTGATTTATTCCTTATATCATTGTCATAATTCTCAAACTTAAATTGTGGTTAAAGTTATCTTTGGCCCGTAGTGCAAAGATGAATTATTGATTGATGAATAGTTTTAGCCTTTGTGGCAAAGATGAAATGTTGATTGGTATAATCATGACAATTGATTTTATAGTTGTATATCTTTGGCCCGTAGTGCAAAGATGGACTGTTGATTGGCATGACCATTGGTTTTACAGTTGTATTTCTTTGGCCCATAGTGCAAAGATGGACTGTTGTTTGACATAATCATGACCATTGATATTACATTTGAATATCTTTGGCCCGTAGTGTAAAGATAGACAATTAATTGGTATGATCATGACCATTGATGTTACATTTGAAGGTCTTTGGTGTAGAGTGTAAAGACGATATGATTATTAAGTGTCTTTAGCCTTTATGGCAATGACATTGAGTGAAAGTTATATTAAGCCTTTGTGGCAAGGAGAAACTGTTGATTTACATGATTATGAACAGGAATTGTGAATTAATATAACCATAATCTTTGGTGTAACAGGTAAAGACAGGTGATGAAAATTATTTTCGTCCTGGTGCGAAGAGGAATTTATCAACATAATTTTGATCATGAACTATTTACATGATTGTAGGCAGGAACTGTTGATTGATGTTACAGGGATAAAATATTGTTGGTGGACGTTTAACATGGAGAAGATAATAGACATTATAGTCTATTTGACTCTTCTAATAGATTGTTCGTTCCACTGTAGTGGTTGATCTAAAACTTGTTATCTATTATATTCTGTCAGATTTTCACTGTTGAAGACTAAGGATAATTCATTCTTTATTATCTTAGTCATGATATTCTTTACTGGGCAGGGCTAGTTGAGCTCACCCTTTTTCTTTTGGTTCCATTTTTCTTCTCATGAAATGAGAGTGAAGCTGAGACTAGTCGGGGAGTGAAGTAATGATCCAAGTTAGTAACTATAATGTTTGAGTTAGTAGTTGTTCTCATCAAATTATAAGATAGGATGGCAAACTGATATGTGCCATTGTGAGGTGCTATCCAAGGTTGGAATATGAGTCACAGTTGAAAGAGTGTGTTGTCACTATCATACAAGATGTCTAATCACATACAAATTAGTGTTATCATAAGATATGGTTGTACACATCCACTTGCTGATTATATCTATGAGCACTACCTATATGATCTTGGAGTATGGTTGGAATATAATCCTCAGTTTGAGACAATGCAAATAATTATATGGCAAGAAGATACCCACCATTGGAATGAACAGGATAGTAATCTTTTTGTTTTTCTTTGGGGTCTATTAGGTCAACCAATGTTAATTCTCAAGTCCTATGATATCTATTATAACTTAGAAGCATGGTCTCCCATGTACGAAGGTTTTTTTGAGAATTTTCCAAATATTTTAATTTCTAAAACAGTTATTGGCTGTACCTTTATGTAAAATGTTATTGATTTGGAGTGTGAGTACTGTTATTATAATATTTGTATTGAAACTCATGGTTTATGTGTGGTCGTATTTTGCACGACAGAGTAATAGTTGTAAATAAGAAGTTTGTATTTGAATTCTGTACCATGTATTTTGGCGACTCAAAATGGGTTGTGTGGACCTATTTTGGAGGCGTCACATAAGTAATTTTACTCCATCTCCGTATATACATCTAGCTACCTGGAGTTATAGGATTCAAATTTAATTAATAATATTTTGAAAATACTTTTTGGCTATTTGATATTACAGTAAATGCAAGTCAACTACATTTTTTTTATTAAAAACTATATATCAAATATGATACTATTTAGAGGACCCTCTTAATTAGAAGAAATTGTTATTATGTCAATGCCAATATTTGATTCAAAATACGAAGTTATTAGTTAAATACGAAATTATCTTATTCTCTCAAGCACAACACGAAAATGATTTTTGTCACTAACACATTTGAAAAAAATAATAAATTAAATAAATAAAGTAATTAAAACTTAAAAACAAATCCCTATAAAGTTTGTCATTAAATAATTAATGAATTAAAAAGTTAAAATTAAAATAATAAAAAAAACACTTAATTTGTAGCTTAATTTAAAAAATATAAAATTTTAATATTATTTTAATTTATTTTACTTTTTTTAATAACAATTTTGTACTTAATTACTAGTGGATCAATTAATTCATATTTTACAAATTTACTAAAACATAATTAAATTTTACTCTTTTTGTAAAACAAAGAGTATATCAAAAGAAAAGTAAACCAAAAGAAATCTAAGGTAATTAAATTAAAAGAAAATTAAACAAACAAAAATCTAAGTTAATTAATTAGTTGTGTATCCTACTCACACAAAATCTATGTACGATTAAACCTCCACATCTCCATAAGCAGCAAATTGAAACCCTCTCCCCATCTTCCACCAAAGTTGTGATCCCAGTTAAGGTTTTGAAGGTAAGTCCTCTCTTGTTTATTCTCTCTCTTTCCCTTTTGTTCCAATTTGGCCCCAATTCTTATTTTAGAAGTATGATTACGCTTTTTCTGTTCGAATTTGGCCTCAATTCCTGTTTTATAGAGATGTTTTACGATCTAATATTGACAATTTGATTGTTCATATGTATGTGTAGATTTAATATATATATATATATATATATGCATATATATATATATATATATATATATATATATATATATATATATATATATATATATATGCATGCATGTTTATGACACTTTGTAAATAATCCAATACCCATTTGGAGATAAATGTAATTTCAACTTCTAATAGGTTTTATAAGTGAATTGATCTAATTCTCTGTTGGGGGTTTTGATAGTTGTTTCTGTGATTCATTTTCTTGAGGAAAAGATTGAATCTTTAGTCAATAATGGGTAATTTTACACACTTTTGCCCAATGATTGATGTTATGGTAAGTGGAGGATCATGGTTATTATCCATTTATGAGAAAGAGATGAGAAAGAGATGGGAAAAAGACTAGTTTTGGTCTGGTTGAATTGATAAAACAGATATTTGGGGCATTTTGGTTGATGTAAATGTCATTGGGGTAATGATAGTGTATTTCAAAGTGGAGTGCTTCATATGTGGAGTTTGAGGTTTTTCAAGAAAAAGAGGTTTTGTGCATTTTCTCTAGAAATGGTGGAGAGGCTAAAAGTTATGTTTTTGAACATATCACCCGTCATACATTGGGTTTCACTACTTGACGATTTAAGGATTTTTAAATTTGGTTGCTTTTTTGGTCCATCTGGAGATTTTTCAATCTTCCATGCATGCTTTGTGCCTTTCAGTATGAAGTTTGACTAGAATCAAGTTATTATGTAAGAGTGGAGATCCTTTGGAAGAACATACTGAATTGGTGCAGCTAGTAAAAAGGATAGATTTAACTTGGCTTTTATGTGGCAACCATTCATATTTCTTATATTCTCTATTGAAATGTTGAATACTTTGTATAGTTGTAAATTGTGCTTTATGTTGCTTTTAGCACTTTAGAAACTCTTAACTGTTAGTGTTTGTGTGTGTGTACAGTTCTCAAACATATTACTGATTGAGGGATTTGAGTGAAAAAAGTTTTGTTGTGGAATTTGCACTTTCATCATCTTCGTCTTGTTATCTCTATGTTTTGGTAATTCAGTTCATCGTTGTCCATGGAACACATTGGGGATGGTTACATTCTTACAGAGATGGTTTGATTATTGCACTGCTGTTATATTGTAGGTAAAGGAACTAACTGCTAAACTTCCAAAATGTGAAAAGAATGTTTTGCAGTTGGGATACATTGACATGAAAACACTGCTTGGCGTCCAAGTTGGGAAATTTCTTCTACTTTGTAATTTAATGTTTTGATGGTACAACATAGGTTTGAGGAACTAACTGCTAAACTTTCAGAACGTAAAAAGAAGGTTTTGCAGTTGGGATACCAAGCCATTAGAGTAGAATGCTCGGTTTTTGGAGATGGAAAATTTCTTCTAGGTATGTACAGGAATTTTGCTTATATATCGATAAATGGCTGAACATCTTATATTGATCTGGTTTTGTGTGATGGGAATGGTATGGTCCTGCCAACTTATCTTGGATTTTACCTAGCAATGATCCTACAATATCAGTCTAAATTTCTTAGTATGTTCAGTTATCCCATCCTTGATTGCCTTCTGAAGTTCAAGAGTGCTTGGAAACACAATATGCCTTATGTTCATGTCCACATCACCTGACCACTAGCACTTGAATTGGAACTCTTCTTTTTATACCTCCTTGGGATAAATTTGATTTTATTAAACCGGATAACAGTTTTATTTCAGTAAATCTATTTGAAACCCATGTATATGTATTACCTTGATTTTAAATTGTTAATTTGGTTAGTTTATGCCTTTTAGAGTCTAATTTCCTGTGGATTATCAATTAATGTTTGCTTTTTTTTGATGTTTTATGTATTGATTGATTAGTTTATTTTAGTTGGCATAGTTTGCAGTTAGGATGTGCTTGTGCACATTCAACGTGCTCTTGTGGATCATGTGTACCTTTCTGATAATGACAACAAAGATGCAAAGGACATATATGGAAAACCCATGAATGGCAGGTTCCCTTATGGTGAGAAAGGCCGAATCATTTTGGAGGTAAAGATACTTTGATAATGTGTTTAGTTTACTAATACAAGACAACAACTTTAATATTTCCATCGTCGTTATTTTGTGGAAAATGATAGTGTTACTCATTATTTAATGAAACAGAAGTTCCTGTACATATATAAAAGCGAATCGGACTTCTTGTTTTATAAATATTTTGAGGGTATTTTCCCGTGTCACCGGCTCTCTTTCTCGACAACACTTACTGCCAACTCTTTGAGTCGTTTTACTTTCTAGCAATGAAGACTGGAGTACAAAGAAGTTGACTTAGGTTAAGCCATTTGATAGTGGAGTTGACACACATGATGCAAGGATGAAAAAGATTTGATTTTGATTAGCAAGTAATATGGCTTCAGTTAAGGAATCTCAAGGGTCTACCTTCATTTTGTATATTTATTCTCGTGTTTATTTTATAAAATAATATTAAGCAAATAAAAAATATTTTAATGGCTTTGTTTTGTCGATTGGATGTTGTTGTCTGGTCATCTCTTTTAGTACTGCCTTCTATTAAATAAGACTAAATATTTGAGTCTTAAAGGATGATTAAGACTTTGCAACTGACATAATAGGATTGTGTCAAGATTGTTTCTTCTTTGCATTATTGTACTAATCATATCATCTTTCACTAAATGAAAGAATTAAGTTGTTGCAGCATGTGGAATTAGCACATGATTCGACATCACATCAGTTGTTACATACAGAATGTCCTCATAATTTAAATCAAAGTTCAATTTACACGGTGACTAGCTAGTTGTTACTAATGTTCATAATTATTTTCATTGTTTTACTTGAAATGCTCCTTTTTTTTAAGAATCTCGATACGCATTAAACATGAAATTGAACTTCTTTGGGAAGAATATTTGGTATGTTTTAATGAATACATACTGCAATTGTAGAAAAGATAGTTTATCAAAAAGTGTATTATTAATTTTAAGTATTAATTAATGTTTCACTTGTGGTTGGTGTTATAGAAATTTTTTCGTTTCACTTCAACCTAGGAGGAAGTGAAATGAAAACATAGGATGTTTCTCTATAGATCTTTATCTCAAAAATATAGAATGTTTCTCCCAAGTCCTTCATGGAGAAGTGTTTAGACAACCATATTTTCACTGATTGCAGCATTGGTATGTCATTCCCTATAAATAGTATATCATCAATATATAGTACTAGGAACATCACTACGCTCCCACTAACCTTCTTGTACACACGTGGTTCATCTTTGTTTTTGATAAAATTAAACTCTTTGATTGTCTCATCAAAACATATGTTCCATCTTCGAAAAGCTTGTTTTAATCTATAAATGGATCGTTGTAGCTTACATACTTGATTTGTTCCATTTTATGAAACAAATTCATCTGGCTATATTATGTATACATCCTCTTCCAGTTTTCCATTGAGGAAGGTCATTTTCATGCCCATTTGCCAGATTTTGTAGTCATAGTAATCTGCAATCGCAAACAAAATCCGAATGGATTTAAGCATTGCTACTGGTGAGAAAGTTTTATCATAGTCAATTCATTGTCTTTGTTTGAAATCTTTTGCAACTAGTTTGGCCTTATAAGTCTCTACCTTGCCATTTGCTCTAGTCTTTATCTTAAAGACCCATTTACACGCTATATGCACTATGCCTTCTGGTGGATTAAACAAAGTCCATACTTGGTTATCATACATGGAATCTATTTCAGATTTCATGACCATTAGCCATTTCTCTGAGTCTTTACTATTCATTGTCTCATCGTATGTAACTAGATCATCATCATCTATAATGAATTCATACCATTCAGGTATCTTCAGTACTCTTCCAGATTTACGACTTGATTGTGGTATAAAAGGTATGTCTACTTGGACATGTTTATCCACTTGACTTGTAGCGGTTTGTGATTCTTGAGCTTATTCAAGATCTATTTTCCTCCCATTAGCCCTTTCGAGGATAAACTCATTTTTCAAGAAGATAACGTGTTTCGCAATAAACCCCTTTTGCTCAGTAGGATTATAGAAATAGTATCATAAACTTTCTTTATTATATCCCACAAATCTGCATTTATCAGATCTTGTATCAAGTTTATCATTTTGAATTTTTTTTTCACAAAAGCTGGAAAATACCAAATCTTAGCATGCTTAAGACTAGGTTTCCTCCTTATCCACAACTCATATAGATTCTTAGTGACGGATTTCGAGAGGACTTTATTTAGTAGATTCACAACCGTTTCTAAGGCATAACCCAGAAGGATATTGAAAGATCGATAAAATTCATCATGAACCGCATTTTATTATTATTATTTTATCCTTTTATTTACATAAAACGATAAATAATTTTTTTTATAGCGACTCATTTTAACACAAGTACTAAAATGACGTGTACAAAGCTATGTCATTAATTTATGACATGACATCTCGATTGAACTAAGAAAAAAATTAATAGTTTAATCATCTAATTGATAAAATTGAAAGATAAAACATTGAAGTAGAAAAAATATAATAGTTTAGGATAATAATTTATATTTAAGCCTTAGATTTATATTTTTATATACTTAATTGTTACAAACACTTTTAGTTATATTACAAATTTTTATATGTAATTTTAAAATATATTCTTAACACGTCTTAAAAAATTAATGCCCAACAGTTTAACAGCAGAGTTACAAGTAATGTAAAATGAAGGTAATATTAAATATAATATCTACATCACAATCGAGGAGTCGGGAGGAATTGTAATACTAAAGCCAGTTTCAATAAGGAGTGGTATGCTAAGGGAATGGATTGGTAAGGGCAAAATAAGTTGATCTTTCAGAGCTATTTGGGCAAAATAAGTTGATTTTGCAGAGCTATTTAGGCAAAATAAGTTAAAATTTGATACATTGTCAATGTAAATGGTTTTTACGTGAATTGCTTGTTACTCTAATTTCGTGACAAGTAGCCTTCAAATCTTATCAACCAATTATATAGGTAAATCCACAAAAAAATAAAAATAAAAACATGCAAATTGTTATAAAACCATAGAAATTTAAGAGAGGACATGTTGTAATTTTAATATGAAAAATAATATATATTGTGAATATTTACGTCGATTTTTTGATTGTCAGTTACGTGGATAAATATTAGTGAAAACTTTTTTAGAAATATATATAATAAGTGGAATCTTCTTATAATTGCTATCAATTCCATGTATTGATAAGGTTCGCAATTTTAATTTGACATAGATTGCTCGCAATACATAACATAATTCTTTTACTATACTTTCACAATACAAATTTATAGAATTTTTTTACTCTAATTTTCCCCCTTCCCCCTTTGTATAAGAGCTTAAAAAGAGGGGAAAAAATTATTCTACTGATTGTTGCTGATTTGAGGAGAAAAAAAATACTAGTCCGAAAAAAATAGATTTTGTGACAATACTTTAGTCGTCGCTAATAATGCGGTTGCTAGTGTTGTTTTCATAAAATACTGAAACATTTGGCAAATTAAACCAACCTGTTTTAGTCACACTCCAACCAGCAATAAACTTCTTTGGGCTAACCACCATACAAAGTAACTTATTATATTATTTAATCAAGCCATTATGAAATCAATCCATGCAATCCATTAAATAATCAACATGCATAAACATATTAAAAATATATAAAGCCCAAATAAATATATTGTCATTGTTAAAATCATTAACCAACAAAATGAAATATATTAAGAATGTTTACGTCGATTTTTTGAATGTAGTTACGTGAATAAGTATTAGTGATAATCTTTTTAGAGATATATGTAATAAGTGTGATCTTCTTATAATTAATATCAATTTCATGTATTGATAAGGTTCGTAATTATAATTTGACATATATTGCTTGCAATACATAACAAAACTCTTTCACTATACTTTAACAATAAAAATTTATAGAATTTTTTCTAATTGTAAAAAGAAACGAGAATTAATTTATTAGTTTCAAGTATAATGAGTGTAATCTCACCAACATAATAGGAAGATCTTATGTATAGGAATCTCTCACTAGCCACGTACCCTTGGCATGTCCCATCAACTTGCAGGCAGTAGGAATCTTACGGACATGCCCACATTGGTGGTGTTTGAGACATCCCATTCGTTCGTTGTTAGAGGGCCATATCAGATGCACTGTCCCATGCTCTACCCAAGCGGCTGGATGTGACTTGGTGCCTTTGTGGGGACTTCAGACGCATATTTCAGGCTTCAGCGCTGGGTTATCCAGTGATGGGTGGGCCCTCAGGTCATGATTGTGGACCGCGAGGGAACTGGGCTTGGATCCGTTATGTGTCTGGGCCTTTGGGCCTATATCTTAATGTTAAATACATTTAACAACACTTTTGAAATTATTTTAAATATTTAATATTTAAGTGATACTTATCGATAGGACTGTATCATATTTTTTATGGTATTATTAGTTCTCAAAACAATATAGTGAAAGCAGCGATCACTTCATAGAATCATATTCTGCAACTCCTGTGAGCATATATAATAATTATATAATGACCAAACTAGCTTTAGCTACCCACATGCATAACTACTAAATATCAAGTTAATTTGTTTTCCAACAAAAATATGAATAATAATAGTACCACAAACAGAATTTTCCTTGGCCCCATACGTTTGAAATTATTAGTTAGGAAATTAATAGTTGAATATATATATATATGGCACTTTTACTTTTTTATATTGTGGATATCCCTTTCTGACAGACAGGTCCTCCAACTCTTCTATGTTAGTACGGGGTAGGGTGATACTTTTGCTTAATTTCTTTGAAATGGTGATTAATTATGCAAATACTCTTAATCGATATGTCTAATCATTACATAAAGCTAGAAGCTGCAGCTTGGAAGTTATCCCAAAACTGCTTTATTTATATTGCGGATGTCCCTTTCTGATAAGATGCTGCATGTTGTTGAGATTGATTACAACTCATAAAAATTGACTTTGTTTGACTTTTAAAGTTAAATCCATTGTTTTTATAATTAAAATTTATACTATTTTCTAATAAACAGTTAAGAGTCACTTAACTGGAAGAATCATAAATAGAAAATTAATTCTGAGTCTATTCATATGGAAAATAAATAAATATTTTTTCTGTTTCAAAATATAAAACAAAAATTGATTATTGTTAAACAAAATTGTTAAATAAAATATAAACAAAAATCTAATAAATAAATTAATATTTTTAAAGTAAGTTTATCAAAAATTGTCAAGCAACCATTTTTTTAAAGGAGTCATGCGCAAAAGACTTTTGCCAAATTAACAATCAACCCTTATTGTTAAATAAAATCTAAACAAAAATCTAATAAATAAATTAGTATTTTTAAAGTAAGTTTATCAAAAATTGTCAAGAAACCATTTTTTAAAGGAGTCCTGCGCAAAAGACTTTTGCCAAATTAACAATCAACCCTTATTGTTAAATAAAATCTAAACAAAAATCTAATAAATAAATTAGTATTTTTAAAGTAAGTTTATCAAAAATTGTCAAGAAACCATTTTTTAAAGGAGTCCTGCGCAAAAGACTTTTGCCAAATTACGATGATTGGGACCTACTGTTTAGCCGCAGAACAATCAACCCTTATTGTTAAATAAATTCTAAACAAAAATCTAATAAATAAATTAGTATTTTTAAAGTAAGTTTATCAAAAATTGTCAAGTAACCATTTTTTAAAGGAGACCTGCGCAAAAGACTGTTGCCAAATTACGATAATTGCGACGTATTGTTTAGCCGCAGAACAATCAACCCTTATTGTTAAATAAAATCTAAACAAAATCTAATAAATAAATTAGTATTTTTAAAGTAAGTTTATCAAAAATTGTCAAGAAATCATTTTTTAAAGGAGTCCTGCGCAAAAGACTTTTGCCAAATTACGATGATTGTGACGTACTGTTTAGCCGCAGAACAATCAACCCTTATTATTAAATAAAATCTAAACAAAAATCTAATAAATAAATTAGTATTTTTAAAATAAATTTATCAAAAATTGTCAAAAAACCATTTTTTAAAAGCGTCCTGCGCAAAAGACTTTTGCCAAACAATATCTGGTGGTGAATCAAGTGAATTAAGGTGTGAGCTCTCTCTCACACGCTCACACCACCATATTTTAGTTTCTGGATTAGCTCTCTCTCACACACTCGCACCCTCTCTAGATCTCTCTCCATATTAAGTGAGATAGCTCAAAATTGAGAATTAATCCAGAAACTAAAAGATGGGAGAGTTAGAGGAAAAGAAGAAGCAATTAAGCTCTTCTTGGCTTGGTTGCTCCACTAGATGCTTTCCCATCTCTTCTTCAAAGTCATCACCGGCGCCTGAATATAATTCTGACGACGACGATCAGGAAAAACAAAATAATTCCCTTCAATTTTCTAAGTCTACGAAGCCCCAAAGAAAGTCTGGTGGATGGAAGTTCATGCCCTTTATCTTGGGTCTCAGTTTTGTCTTAATTCCTCTTATACACATGCATACACTGTCACCGTTAATTTTTGCATGTTAATTCCATATATATATATTGCTAATGTTATTGTTTTTTGTACGCCTTGTATATAACTATAACTATATATATATGTATATAGGGAACGAGACGTTCGAGAGATTAGCAACAACTGGGCTGGTGGCAAACTTTAACGTGTTCTTGATGACACATTTTCACATGGACCAAGTGTACGCATCAAATGTGATAAATATATGGTCAGGTATTTCCAACTTTGCACCTCTCCTTGGAGCCTTTGTCTCCGATGCCTATGTCGGAAGGTTTCGCACCATTGCTTTCTCCTCCTTCGCTTCTCTCCTGGTACGTTAATGACCGACGTCCTAATTATATATTAATCCTTAATTCTGTCCTCCAAATAAAACATGATGTCTAATTCATAAAATTTGCACATACTAAAAATACATTTCTACGTACTTTATGTATTTACCTTTTCAAATAATAAATTTTAATTAATCGAACAGTTTAAAATGATCATGATAAAACTATGTTAATAAATTTAAACATATTATGTCATTAGTTTTATGTCACTATATATTTTTAAAATATGGAGAGGATTCTACTCCGATCAAAACTACGGCGCGTAAATGAAGTTATGATTTCTGTGGCACGTAGTTCAAAGCTCCATTTTCTCTGCAGATAATGAGGAACATACACGTTCTTCGTTACACAACTATATAAAAATCAGTTCAGGTTATTAGTTGGTGGTGTTGTACGTTTCGGTCTTTACTACTTAATTTACTACTTTTAGGAAAATGCTTTAAAAAGCAAATAAATTGACTAGCTAGATTGGCTTTTTTGATGACTATATCTACTTACAAATAAATTAATTAGAAATAATTATTCAACTCGTAAAAAGGGTGGCTTAAAGTATAAACTCTTTTCTGATTTTATTTTATTAAAAATTGAAATGGCAACAGTTAAAATATAGCACTATATTTTCTTGCTTTACCTTTTCCATCCATATTGAGATTGAAAAAGTAAATACTTCAACATAAATATTTTCTATATTTTTTTCAACAATAAATTTTCCTTTTTTAATATTTATTGGAAAAATTATTTTCATGTGTATCTCAGACAATTTTTCCTCCCTGGCGGAAGGCCTTCGGTTATTAGAGACAATTTAAACCTTTCATATTCGGGGAAAAAAATTATGAACTGGGTAGTACAAACTACAAAGGGATCAAATGGGCACCTCCAGAAACAAGATTCATAAATTTTCCGGTCAAAAAGACAGAAGTGGTCCTAAATTAATGGCTACTTGTTTCTTTCTACTTTATGGCAGTACTGTTATGGAGTATTCAACAGATTGTGTGTATGCCAACCTTTTCATTAATATACCAGAAATTTACTAACGCACACGTGGATAGTCAAAATATTAGTCTTTTCGTTTCAAAAAAAATAAAAATTTCTTTCTATTAATACTTTAAAATGACATATCTTTTTTGATATTTAACAAAAAAAAATCACTATTATGTCATCGTTGATAAATTAAACATTCACGTCATAAATATGAAAAAAAAAATAGTACTCCCTCTTTTCCGTTATATAACTTTTAAGACATAATCACACATGTTAAGAAATTTTATTAATTCTAGTGTTAGAAAATTAATGTTGGTTTGAAATTAATTTCATTATTACCGATGCGCTGATTAATTATTCTTCCTCCTCTCTCTCTGTCTCAATTATTTTATTTTTTAGGAGTAAAGTAAAATATAATTAATTTTTTTTCTTAAATATATGTAAAATATCTTATAATCTGAAGAAAAATATATTCTAAAACGACTTATGTAATAAAAAGAATGAAATATATCTTTAAGATTAAAATTTTTGAACACGTTTTTTTTGTGAGACCAAGGAGTATTAATTAAATATCACTTTACTCATTCGTATAATTGCCATCAACATGGTATTTATAAGTCTCATAACAATTAATGGCTGACAGGGAATGGTGACTTTGACTCTAATAGTATCAATATCTCAACTCCATCCACCTCGATGCACCTCACAAAAATTCCACCTTGATCAACGCAAGGGTCCCACAAGTTCTCAAATTGGCTTTCTGATAATGGCACTAGGATTCCTAACACTAGGCGCCGGTGGAATAAGACCATGCAGCCTTCCCTTTGGTTTGGACCAGTTTGGTCCAATCACCGACGAAGGAAGGAAAGGAATTAACAGCTTCTTTAATTGGTATTTAGTGTGATAAAAATATGTAACTGTAAATGTACAGTGTCAAATTGAGGAACTGGCAAGTACAGGTCGAACCACAGAGACTAGATCAATTCTTTAATATATCCTTAATTAATATTTTAGGCAAATTAAAAGTAAATATGATGGTGATGATTAACTAACTAAATTATGTAAACTAATAATTACTAATGAAAACTATTAATGAAAAAAACTATCTAGGAATCCGAATCCACCAAATATTAACATAATAAACAATTCATTATTCCAAATTAATTACTAAATTATTTTTCCTTCCCTTTAAAAATAATGATTTATATAATTAATATGGACAAATATAAGTTATGAAAAATTCACAGATTAACTATAACTTATCAAAACCTTGCAATTAATGTACAAATCATATGCAATTTGTGCGAAAAAAAATATGAAGGCGAAAATAATTAGGCACTAATTTCGGAACGGAAAGAAATTAATTATTATGAAATAGTTAGTTTCATCTTCATCCTAAGTATTAGAGAATTAGTTATCCATGAAATTTAAAACAAAAACAAGTAACACTATTATTATTATTATTTGCACAAAATAAAATAAAATTAAAAGAAAAGAATTAAAGTAACTAATATTATCAAATGGAAAGTTACTGATCTGAATGTGATGGATAAGTGAGCAAGCGAATGGGATAAAAAAAACAAAATAATGCTAAAGCCAAGGAACAACACAAACACTAATAAGTTAATGAACTTAAGAAAATAACAAATTGCATTGATGCTTCAAAATTGCTGACTTCCGTTCAAAATTTAAAAAAAATTAAGAAAACCTCTCTGTTTCGACGGAAAACAAAAAAAAAGAAATAAACAAAAAGTCCCCCCTCTCTCTAAAACAAGATATCTATTTATAAGAAAAAATAAATTATAACCTAATCTAAGATACATTGAACTTGGTCTTCTCTTTTTATTTATCTCTTTCTCTCCAAATTGACTCCAACTTCTTCATGATTATCCTCCAAGAGTCCCATGCAATCTTTTATTTGCTCCCCAAGAAAAATAAGATAAATACTATAAAATTAAATAAAATGTATTAGTTAAATAAAATAAACACAAAAAATAATAAATATGGGAATACTAAAATATATAATTAATGTGTATATAAAATACCCCCATACCTATCTTTTGCTCGTCCTCGAGTAAAATAAAAACAAAAACTATACTACCCCATTTTCGTAGGAAACACGATTGCACTTAGCATGTGTAACAAGCCTTTAAACCCTAAGGTTACCCCAAGTGGACGAGTTGTGTCTCGTGAGGGTTTGCAGTGAATATACCCACAAAATTCAAAAATATTTTTTTTGAGTTCAACAAATTATGAAATTGAAATAAAACTTCTAAATATCCATAGGCATTATACAAAAGCAAGATTCAATTCAAAATCACACTTTCACCTTATCAAAAATATTCAATCTTCATTTTAGACACCATCCTTCATTAAATTAATTCCATGTGATGCATGCATGTGTATGTGATGTAACTCTTTTTTTCCATGAAAATCAAGCAAACTCATTTTTATTTTTCTTCTTTCTTTTTCCTTTTTTTTCCTTTTCTCGACTTGTGCAATGTCTCATTTTCTTAGGCTTTTCAGAGTTACCCATGTAGCGAGCGTTGGACCAATGACTCCCAAACCAGTTGGTTTTAGGGCACTAGGTGTAGAGACACCCCTAAGGATTTACTAACTCGAGTAACAAAGGCCACAAAACTAGACTAGTCAAACTGCTTTTATCCATCACACTTTTCAGCGTGAATATCGATGTTTCTCGAGGCTTGGATACCCAGTTATTTCGTTCAATGGACATTGAAGCAGTTATTTATTTCTTTTTCTTTTTTTTTCTTCAACTTCTTCAACTTCTTCTCTTCCTTTTTTTTTCTTGAAATTGCTTGAATCATAGTTTATATCCACAACTAAGAGTTAGTGAGATCGTGAAGTGCAAAAATGATTTTGAAATTAATTTTAGTCTACATGGTATTTCAAACTAAGAGTTCGTACCTTATCAAATATTCAAGAGTTCTAAATCTTTCAATCTTACTCATGACTTTTAACTCCACGGACACTTATTAGAATAAATTCAATCCATAAAAAGTCAAACAAAATTTTTTCGTTCATTTTTTTTTACAAAGACATAATTTCCTAAAAAGAAGATAAGAAAAAAAAATCTAATAATAAAAATGCAAAACTCCCCCTATACCTAATTCATGAATTGTCCTCAATGTATGCAAATGAATAAAGAGAACAAAGAAACAAAAGAATTGTACCTTGTAGGATGGGGCAGGAACCGGATGACAATATTGTACAAAAAAATACATACATACTTACAAAGATAAGTGCAGTGCTAGTCATTCTGAATCAAGTGGGTCAACAAGGTACACCACCTCCTCTGGTCCGTTTGGCATTTCTAAAAAGGGTTTGAGTCGTTAGCCATTCACTTTAAAAATTTCTCTACTCTTTGGATTTTCAATATCGACTACTCCATGAGAGTAAACTACCTTCACTACAAAAGGTTCATCCCATCTAGAGCGCAATTTGCCAGGAAATAGATGTAGCCTAGAATTATACAAGAGAACTTTTTGACCAGGTGAAAATGATTTTCTCAAAATTAATTTATCATGAAACACTTTCGTTCTTTCCTTGTAAATTTTAGCATTTTCATAAGCATCATTCCTAATCTCATCTAACTCAGCTAATTGCAATTGTCTATGACTCCCACCAGTGGACATATCAAAATTAAATTATTTTATGGCCCACAAAGTACGATGTTCAAGTTCAACAGGTAAGTGACAGGCTTTCCCAAACACAAGCCTATACGGTGACATTCCTAATTAGTCTTAAAAGCAGTACGGTAAGCCCACAAGGCATTTAGCAATTTTAGAGACCAGTCTTTTCTATTGGAACTCACCGTTTTTTCCAAGATTTGTTTTATTTGCCTATTCGAGACTTCTACCTAACCACTTGTTTGAGGGTGATATGGTGTTGCAAGCTTGTGGGTGATGGAATACTTTTTCAGCAAGGATGCAAAAGACTGATTGCGAAAATATTTTCCTTGATCACTGATTATGGCCCTAGGGGTACCAAAGCGAGAGAAAATGTTCTCTTTCAGAAATTTGACAACAACTTTGTTGTCATTGGTCTTGGTTGGTATAGCTTCTACCCACTTAGACACATAATCCACCGCAAGTAAAATATACAGATTTCCAAAAGAATTTGGAAATGGGCCCATGAAATCTATTCCCCACATATCAAACAATTCAATGACTAAAATGGGTTGCATTGACATCATATTCCTCCTAGTGATCCTCCCTAATTGTTGACACCTATTGCAATTGGCACAAAATTCTGTGGCATCCTTGAAAAGATTAGGCCAATAGAAACCACACTGGAGGACTTTGGCGGCAGTCTTTTTGCCTCCAAAATGTCCTCCACAAGCTTGGTCATGACAAAATGACAAAACACTCCTAAATTCATGGTCGGGTACACACCTCCTAATGATTTGATCAGGGCAATATTTAAACAAATAGGGGTCGTCCCAATAAAAGTGTTTGACTTGTGAAAAAAACTTGGATCGGTCTTGTTTGAACCAATGGGAAGGAATTTCACTAGTCACTAGGTAGTTCACAATATCAGCAAACCAAGGTGTAGCAGATATGGAGAAAAGTTGCTCATCTGGGAAAGATTCATTTAAGGGTAGGTCAGAGTTGGACTCCATAACTAACGAGACAAATGATCAGCTACCACATTTTCAAACCCTTTTTTGTCTCGTATCTCTAGGTCAAATTCTTGGAGCAATAAGACCCAACGAATTAAACGGGCTTTTGAATCTTTTTTGGAAAGAAGATGCCTGAGGGCAGCATGGTCAGTGTAAGCAATTATTTTAAACCCAATAAGATAAGATCGAAACTTTCTAGGGCAAAAACTACAGCTAAAAATTCTTTTTCAGTAGTTGAATAGTTCAATTGAGCATCATTCAAAGTCCTACTAGCGTAGTATATGACGTGGGCAATCTTGTTGATTCTTTGCCCTAGAACAGCACCAACTGCATAGTCAGATGCATCACACATTAACTCAAATGGTTGACTCCAATCAGGTGATTTGATGATAGGAGCTGAAGTCAACTCCCTTTTGAGTTGTTCAAAGGATTGAAGATATTTTTCATTAAATTCAAATTTTGTATCTTTTCCTAGAAGATTGGTCAAGGGTCTTGCTTTCTTACTGAAATTTTTAATGAATCGCCTATAAAAGCCTGCATGTCCTAGGAACGAACGAATTTCTTTGACTGTCCTAGGTGGTGGAAGATTAGCAATGAGGTCGATTTTGGCTTTGTCTACTTCAATTCCCTTTTCAGATATGATATGACCAAGAACAATTCCTTTTTTAACCATGAAATGACATTTCTCCCAATTTAGGATTAAGTTAGTTTCCTTACATCTCCTTAGAACTAAGTCAAGGTGGTGAAGGCACTCCTGAAATGTAGATCCAAATATGGAAAAATCATCGATGAAAATTTCTAGGAATTTCTCTACCATGTCAGAAAAAATGCTCATCATACATCTTTGAAAGGTGGCAGGGGCACTACATAGCCCAAAGGGTAGACGACGATATGCAAAGGTTCCATAAGGACAAGTGAATGTGGTCTTTTCTTGGTCTTCTGGGGCTATGGGAATTTGGAAGTAGCCCTAGTAACCATCAAGAAAACAATAGTAAGCATGACCAGCTAACCTCTCTGGAATTTGGTCTATGAAGGGTAAAGGAAAATGATCCTTTCTTGTGGCGGTATTGAGTTTTCTATAGTCTATGCAAACCCTCCAATCGGATTGGACACGAGTGGGAACTAACTCATTAGCTTCATTTTGAACCACAGTTAAGCCAGACTTTTTAGGTACCACTTGAACAGGACTTACCCAAGAGCTATCAGAAATGGGATAGATTATCCCATTATCTAGACACTTAAGAATCTCCTTCTTAACAACCTCTTTTAGAACCGGGTTTAACCGCCTCTGTGGGTCTCTCACTGGTTTAGCATCATCTACTAAGTGGATCCTATGTTGGACAATGGTTGGACTGATCCCCTTAATATCAGCTATACTCCATCCTATGGCTTCCTTATTTTCTCTCAGAATAGTTAATAACTCTTCTTCCTGTGTGATTGTTAAATCGGAAGCAATGATCACAGGAAAAGTTTTGGAAAGACCTATATAAGCATATTTAAGATTATCCGGAAGGTTTAAGCTTTAACTCTGGTGGATTCTTTTCAAGAGGTTCTGAGGATTGCAAGATTGGCTCAGTCACGGGTTCCCATTTGGAGTAAGACATTGGTGTGGATGACTCTAACATTTCATTCACCTAATTTACGTATTCTGTATCATCCCAATTTTGACCAAAATGATTTAGACAAAAATTAAGAATTTCGTCTTCTCCTGTAAGCTCATTTTCAGACATTTCCTGAATCATGTTCACTTCAACGGGTTGGTCAGAAAAATCAATAGGTTACTTTCCCACATTAAAAACATTTAAATCAATTGTCATGTTCCCAAAAGTCAATTTCATTAGTCCATTTCTACAATTGATTAACGCATTAGAGGTTGCTAGAAATGGTCTACCTAATATGACAGGAATTTGACCCTTGGGATTGGCAACAGGTTGGGTTTCAAGGACAACAACGTCAACAGGGAAGACAAAATCGCCAACCTTAATAAGTACATCCTCAACTATTCCTTTTGTAACTTTAACAGAACGGTCAGCTAGTTGAAGTGTGACACTTGTCTTTTTCAACTCCCCTAAGCCCAATGTTTGCTACACAGAAAATGGTAACAAGTTCACACTAGCTCCTAAATCAAGCAAAGCTTTTCAATTAAGGTGTCACCTATGATCCATGAAATAGTAGGACAACCGGGGTCCTTATACTTCACAGGAACCTGGCATGATAAAATGGAACTAACATGGGCTGTTAGAAAAGCTTTTTTAGGAACATGAGTGGTTCTTTTGTGTGTGCACAAATCTTTTAAACATTTAGCATATGAGGGAACTTGTTGAATGGCATCTAGAAGAGGAATGTTAATTTTCACTTGTTTGAACACTTCTAGAATTTTGTCTAATTGGGCTGATTGCTTGTTTGAAATAAGTCTTTGAGGGAATGGGGCTTTTGGTTTAAAGACTTTTTCAGTTGACTCCGAAGATGTGGTTTGATCATTTTTTAACACATGCTTAGTGGATGGGCCTACTGACTCAGAGTTTGTGGGTTTTTCAGGCTGGGCTGACTTTGAAGGTGGATTGTTAGATTCAACATTTAAATTTTTCTCTTCTTCATTATTAATGCCAGTATGATTGTTAAAATAATTTTCAGACCTTAAGATTACAGAATTCACATGATTGACTTTGTTGTTTTCAAGTGAATTAGGGGCTGGAAATTTTGGATTGGTCTCGGGTTGACTAGGAAGTTTACCCTTCTCTCTTTCACTAACTGTAGTGGCCAATTGACTCATTTGGATCTCTAAACGAGATAAAGCTTGGTTAGTGCTTTGTTGAGTTTTTATTAAAGTTTCCACACTCTTCTCTAAGGTGCTAAGTCTCCTCTCACTTTCATTAGAAAAACCTGGTGGATATTGAGGTGATGAATTTGATTTTTGGTACGGACCAGGATTTGGCTTTTGGTAAGGTTGAAAAGATTGATTTAGAGACTGATTGACCTGATTTGAAGAGTTATTTGGGTAGGGTCCTTGGTTCCATGCAAAATTAGGATGATTTCTCCAACCTGGGTTATAAGTGGGTGCAAATGGGTCATTCCTAGGTCTTTGAAACATTGCATTGACTTGTTCATATTCTTCAGGTTGAGCTATGACTCTAGGACATTCCTCTATCTCGTGACTTTGTGAATTACACCTTAGACACAAAGGTGTTGGTGTTGAGATTTGGTTCATATGTGATGGTCCACAAGTTTCTAAAGCTTCAAGTCTTTTAATCACACCAGCCAACTTAGCTTCAGTGGCAATTGAATTGTCAATTGTATGAACACCCCTAGATGAGCTAGGTTTATCGGTCTCTTGGGTGGTTTCCCATTGCATGGTTTTTTCTGCTAAGTCTTCTAAAAATTCCTAAGCCTTTTCATCATCATTATTCAGAAAATCCCCTTGACACATTGATTCTAACATTGTTTTAGTGGAATAGTCTAAACCTTCGTAAGCAATTTGACACAATCTCCATTTCTCAATTCTATGGTGTGGGCACTGGGATAACAAATTTTTAAATCTATCAAAATATTTCCAAAAGGACTCTTTTTCAAGTTGGCAAAATTGATGAATTGCAGTCCTAATTTTAGCAGTTTTATGATTTGGAAAATACTTTTTTAGAAATGTAACAACAAATCCCTCCCAGGTTGATATGAAATTATTTGGTAGGCTATATAACCACTTTTTAGCATTATCTTTTAAAGCAAATGTGATAAATCTTAGCCTAATTGAGTCATCAGACAATTGTTGAATTTTTATTAAGGCACAAACTTTCTCAAATTCTTGAATAAATAAATATGTATCTTCTATCCCCGTGAACCTAGGTAACATATTTATAAATTGCGGTTTAAGTTCAAAATTGTTACCAGTTACTTGTGGTAAACAGATATAGGATGGTTGGGCAGAGCGGGAAGAATAACATCGATCCCTTAAAGAAACAGTTTGTGCGCCCTCCATTTTTTTTAGGGTGAGATCTTTTAAAGTGCACTCCGAAAATCAAGTTTTCTAACTAATCGCGATGTTTCGTCCCTAGTCCACACTTTTTGCATACACTACTTAGCAAATAAGCAGATAAGCAAAAAAAAACAAATAAAAGAAAAAAAAATTACTTCTAAGGTCAACCTAAATAAAATTAGACAGCTCCTAACTGTTTCAAGTTATACCGCAAGGTCCACCAAATTCAAAATTAATCACACCACTAGCCAGGTAAGTGTAAGAAAGGTGGGAGTCTCTTCGTAGATACGGTGACTAATTAAATAACCACACAATCTTTAGGCGTTTACCTTTTGAACCACTTGCCTAGACACCAGTAGTTTGATTAATTAAAAATTCAGCCTCCTCTTGGAGTTTTTTATCTTAATTGAGCTCGAGAGTCTTAGGAGCCAACGTCTACTTGATTTTATTAGGTCAAGGTTATGCAAAAAGTTGGGTTGTTTGTGGGCCAAGAAAGGGTGATGAAATTCTCACCTTATCTTGTTACAGGTTGTGCCCTTAATGTTGGATTAAAGATGAAAATGCACAAATTAAAAAAAAATTGTAAACAAATAAAATGTCCTAAAACTATGTGAATTACGAAAGAATGAGAAATTTTGACGTACCTCGGTCCTCCAGCAATCACCACAGTTTATATTTGACAAAAATAAAAAAAAATAAAAACCTAACAAGATGTGCTCTACGTGAGTGAATGCGGCAAATAAAAAATATATTAATAAAAACTAAACTACTATTATTTTTTTTATTTTTTTTAAAAAAAAATGGAGATACAAAGTACCAAGACAAGCACAGCAACAAAATCTTAATCTTTACGTTCCTTTGATCCGTTTCGATAATCCTGGAAAAAAAAATATGTGAGTTAAAAACTAATTCGAATAAATAAAAATTAAGGAATAAAAATAATTAATTCTAGTCCCCAGCAACGGCGCCAAAAACTTGGTGTGATAAAAATATGTAACTGCAAGTGCACAGTGTCAAATTGAGGAACTGACAAGTACAGGTCGAACTACAGAGACTAGATCAATTCTTTAATATATCCTTAATTAATATTTTAGGTAAATTAGAAGTAAATATGGTGGTGATGATTAACTAACTAAATTATGTAAACTAATAATTACTAATGAAAACTATTAATAAAAAAACTACATAGGAATCCGAATCCACCAAATATTAACATAATAAACAATTCCTTATTCCAAATTAATTACCAAATTATTTTTCCTTCCATTTAAAAATAATGATTTATATAATTAATATGGGCAAGTATAAGTTATGAAAAATTCACAGATTAACTATAACTTATCAAAACCTCGCAATTAATGTACAAATCATATACAATTTGTGCGAAGGAAAATATGAAGTTGAAAATAATTAGGCACTAATTTCGGAACGAAAAGAAATTAATTATTACGAAATAGTTAGTTTCATCTTCATCCTAAGTATTAGAGAATTAGTTATCCATGAAATTTAAAACAAAAACAAGTAACACTATTATTATTATTATTATTATTATTATTTGCACGAAATAAAATAAAACTAAAAGAAAAGAATTAAAGTAACTAATATTATCAAATGGAAAGTTACTGATCTGAATGTGATGGATAAGTGAGCAAGCGAATGGGATAAAAAAAACAAAATAATGCTAAGGCCAAGGAACAAGACAAACACTAATAAGTTAATGAACTTAAGAAAATAACAAATTGCATTGATGCTTCAAAATTGCTGACTTCCGTTCAAAATAAAAAAAAATAAGAAAACCTCTCTGTTTCGGCAGAAAACAAAAAAGAAGAAATAAACAAAAAGTCCCCCCTCTCTCTAAAACAAGAGATCTATTTATAAGGAAAAATAAATTATAACCTAATCTAAGATACATTGAACTTGGTCTTCTCTTTTCATTTATCTCTTTCTATTCAAATTGACTCCAACTTCTTCATGATTATCCTCCAAGAGTCCCATGCAATCTTTTATTTGCTCCCCAAGAAAAATAAGATAAATTCTATAAAATTAAATAAAATGTATTAGTTAAATAAAATAAACACACAAAATAATAAATATGAAAATACTAAAATGTATAATTAATGTGTATATCAGTATTATGTCACTTTTACACTGGTCCTCATCATTGCTCTAACTGTGGTGGTCTATATACAAGACTCTGTGAGCTGGATTGTCGGTTTCGGAATTCCTATCAGACTGATGGTCGCCTCAATTGTGTTATTCTTTATTGGTACTAAACTGTACGTCTACATCAAGCCGGAGGGGAGTGTAGCATACAAGAAGCGAAAACTTAATATTCCGGCAGATCATGGCGAGGCTGATGGGGTTACTTACTATGATCCATCATTGACCGGAACCTCTATACTCACAAAGCTACCCCTAACAAATCAGTTCAGGTGATCATATATATATATATATATATATATATATATATATCTGTTATGAAAATATATAGCCTCTTGATATTTAATTTATGTTCGATCTTTTGCTAATTTAAACTCTTGATATTGTTAGAGGAAAAAAATGTTCAACAAATATATTGTGACAACTAATTTTTGCTATAATAATTTCAGCTCCAGAAACCATATATATATATATATATATATATATATATATATATATATATATATATATATATATAGTTTATTATTACTAGTCCACGTTATTGATTATTGATATTTTCACGAGAAAATAAAATATCATATTTTCACATTAAATATCATATTACTAGTCCTCCCATTGCTGCTATGAGGTAGTAGAAATAATCGACTTTCCCAGCATTGATATCCTTTGTTAACCAGTCAGGCTTACCATCTTTGGCGGTGGTATTATGCACAATACTCACCAAAAAGGTGCTGAGGTAACTAGCCCCTGCCGAAATAACAAAAAACAGAGAATCAGCCAAACTTCTCATACTATCTGGAAACTCCTTATAGTAAAATTCAATCTGATCACAAAATGAAGACAATGCATGTTTAATTAATTACTACTTGATTACGTCATGTTGGAGAATTAATGAAATTGTATGGTATATACTCCATATATAATTAAACATTCATAACAAAAAAAGGAAAAAGGGACGCAGAGAGTAGTGTAATAGTAGTGACATCCCTTTAGGATATGCACAATAAACAGCTGGGCTAGGTTGCTGCTTTTTAAAGTTTGACATCGACGACCTATATAAGTATTTGTGGTGCCATACACTGCCCGGCCCATATATATATATATATATATATATATATATATATATATAAAATAACGCAATAATTAATATAATTTTTAATACTTTTTTATATGAATAATGAGATTTTGTTTTACGTAGATTTTAATATTTGAAAAAAATAATTATAATTTTATTGCGTTAATTTGTAATTTTTATGGATATTAATATTATAAGTATTTTTTGTTGTTAAGCACCAAAAACTAAACTATCAACATACTCAATCACTCTAATTAGAATAGCTCCAATAATACTTTAATTTAAAAAAATTTAATATTTGTATCACTTATCCAAAAATATGTGTTAATTAAACTAAATTAGTTTTTTTATAAGTTACCAACAATTTAAATGAGAGTCTTAATTACAAATAAAACTATAATTAAAATGTATTGTGCTAAAAAAGGATAATTAAACATATATATATATATATATATATATATATATATTATTTAGGAATTAAAATTTGATAACATACAAGGGTAAATATGTAACTATATCTATTTAGTCAACTCTAAAAATTTGCAGAGGTACTAACTGTTCCTTAAAAAACTAGAGAGGATGTAAGTGTTATTACGATTAGCTAGAGGGGGTGTCATTGTATTTTACTTATTATGTATTGAACGTCATATACTCCTTTCGTTTCGAATTATAAGATTAATATTAGTTTTTTAAAAGTCAATTTGAGATATTTTCAAACTCAAATTGACATCATTTATTTATGTTTTGAAAACAATAAATTTTATAGCTAATAATAATTTTTAGGTAGTTTATGATATTATAATTGTATTGACGAAAACTAAATAAATCTACATCAATTTTAAGTTTAAAAATACTTAAAATAAATTTTAAAAAATCAATAATAAATTTATAATTTAGAACGGATGTAATATAATACTTTTACTTTTCGAACTTTTAGGTTGCCACTAGCCTTTTGGGCCAAGATATGAAAACCATATTGTTAAAATAAAATCCTCCATTGTTAATGAATGATGCAGATATATATATTGAAGTTGAATTTGACTCTAGATAGTTCAAATGAATAATTTATAAAAATAAGTTATATTTTGTATATTAAAAAGTTAAATTTATATAATTAATATTTATATAACAAAATCATTCAAAATCCAACTCTCTTTCTAACATAAAACATATTTTATACAATACTCAATGGAAACGGAAAAAGAGTATTTCGATCTTCGGATGGGTAATTGAGTAAATTAATCAAAGAATTGATTAATATGTAAGCCAGTGCAGGTGCACGTGCCTTCCTGATTAACCTATTATCTCATTCTCCATGCATGCCCTGATTTTGATGTTGACCTCCGCGATGTCCGTGCCATGCATGTTGCTTAAAACGTCGCAGCATTCACTTCTTCCGGTCTGGTATGTAGAAAAAGAGAGAATCAATTTTAATTTTTAATTTTTATTAATTTCATTTTTCGAGAATCAAATATTGCATAAAGTTGCATGATGTTCTTATTGTTATTTTACTATGATTGCATTTAATTTGAGAATATAACATTATCTTTAAAGTTATCGTTTAAAAAATATATTTTTAATTTTGAAATGAATGAAGTATCTTTTGAATGTAATTTAAAACTATTTTCAAGTCGGTGATTGCTCAATAATTCCTAACAAGTGACCATAACATTGCAAACATTGCAAATTGTATTTATGCAAACATAGTTATATAATTTTTCATTTCGTACAATCATTCATGCACAAAGTATGATACTATTGATTCTTATTTGTTTTTCTTTTTTCTATTTTTTATATTTTGAAAATTTCTAACCACTTGATTTTTAGTACTTTTTCAATATCTCTTAGACTAGTGAATAAATTACATATCTGTCTCTCGAAGTTGTCACTGAATTTTAAAATGGCACCTTAATTGATAAAACAGACGCTAGCTTCGTCCTCTAAACTGGTATTTTTAGTCATTATTGTTCTTTTGGCTGATTTTTCCTCAAATTTGAATTATGAGCGATGCATGTGCATGCTTTTAACAAAGGTTATATATACTTGTCTTTTGACATATATAAATGTTTCCCTAAAATTTATGAAATTTAGAGTTATGTGAGTTTTATGTGCCAGTCTTAAATATATATTTTAATGTCAAATTGCACACGTATAAAAAAGCACGTGTATCACATGACTTAAATTTGGGAAAAAACTGAGCCCAAGTAATACAAATGAATCAAAATGTCAATTTGGAGGACGATTTTATCACTTTTGCCAAAGGGACCATGCACTTTGAAACTCGTTGACAACTTGGAGGGATAGGCATGTAATTTAGCCTAAAACAGTTGGAGGTAAAAAAAAATTGTTGGTTTTTTAAAGATTTGTAGGGAGAGAGATTAATTTTCCACCAAATGAAAAAATTTAGATAGAAATTAAAAGGGAAATGAAAGGAAAAGATGAAAAACACTCACCTCAATTGGTTTTGCTGCTTTTGAGAATACCTTAATACCGGAGATATGATCTGCAGAATAATTCCCACTCACAGAACAAGCCGGCAAACCCCTTGGTGCTGCTCGAACATAACTCGTAACAATTTCATTATCTCGTATCAACTTTTTGTCTACTTTGTCTAGAAAAAAAATATGAGGAGCTTCACAAGGATCTGCAGACACGAATCGCGTCGAAAAAATATAATGTGGCGGCCTAGCGTTCTTTATCCATGGCCTAAATGTCTCAAGGGGTTTCTTTAAAATGCTTCTAGGGATAATGTTCTCGTAAATATGTGTAGAATAACCCCAGGAGACTGAGAAAGACCAATTGGTTTGCCTACTGTAGCATATTGTTTGTTGAAGTAAACGAGACTGATCAGAGTTTGCGGCGTTCATGAGGTGTTTTGCAGATTCAAGACGGTCCATGGAGGGGAAGATTGGATCTACAACGTCAAAGTGGTGGAGAGACAACACTGGAGCTTGTGGATGGGAGGATAAAAAACCAGATATATCCTTGATTAGATCAGTCTGAAATCAAAAATATATATTAACACAGTTAGTTATCAGCAAGCAATTAACTCTTATTATTAATTGGTATATATGAGATGAAATCACCATATATATATGTTTCATTAATAAATTAGGCAGTTGTAGAGAATAAATGATGTTGACAGTGAAATATATATAGGGTCGTAATTCATGACAACCGGTTGCTAGGGATACTATTTCAACAACTATGCTCTTCATCGTTGATCAATATAATTAAGAGCTGAGATTTTAAAAAAAAGAAGTCACAGCCGCTACAAGTTGTAGCGGCTGTTACATCACTTGTTTGGTCAAACGGTCAAATAATATTAATATTATTATAATTATTAACTATTATAATAATAAAAGACTAACTTGCCGCTACATGGTGTAGCAGCTGGCTCATTATTGAATTGATTGTTCCCACTCTCTCTCCTCTTTATATAGTATATTCTACAATTATTATAATATTCTTTTAACATTGTTGATATTATCATAAGAAAAATAATTTTATCAAAATATCAAGTGTTATTTAAAATATTAAGATGCAATAACTTAAAAATATTAATAAATATTTTGGAATTAGAATATTTTTATTATAACAATATTAATAGTCTTTTTTTAATGTATATATTATGAAATTATAAATTTTAAGACATATTAAAAATATATTTAAGTATTATACTTTTTAAAACTTTAATATAAATAAGTTAGAATATTTCAAAATCTAATAAGAATTTACGTCAAATATAACTTATTTAAATAAGTTAAATTAAATAGCATTATTAACTTATTTAATTTAAATAACATTATTAACTTATTTAATTTACAATACTATTTAATTTAACTTACTTAACTAGTATTTAAATGAATTATTAATTAGCATTAATAGTTAAATTAAATAGTATTTAATTAATTAAATAGCATTAATACCTTATTTAATTTACAATACTAATAAAGAGGAGAGATAGAGTGGGAACAATCTATTCAAGAATGAGTCAGCCGCTATACTATGTAGCGGCAAGTTAGGCTTTCATTATTATAATAGTTAATAATTATAATAATATTAATATTATTTGATCGTTTGATCAAGCAAGTGATATAACAGACGCTACAACTTGTAGCGGCTGTGACTTTTTTTTTTTAAATCTCAACCCTTAATTATAGTGATCAACGGTACTGAAGAGCATGGTTGCTGGAATAGTAGAATAGTACCATTAGCAACAGGTTGCCATAGATTAGGACCCTATATATATATATGGGAATGATCCATATAGCATCTATTTGTTATGGATCTAATAGTAGTATATATCATCTATACCGTCCACAACATCTATCAAGGGCCCAGATTCAAAAATGCAATTCGTTGTCCGCTAGAATTTCTAGCGGACTGGATAATTATAATTTCTGGACTTTTATGCCCCCCACACTAACACGAACCGGTATAACAATTTGGGGAAAAGGGTTTGGGTAACAAAACTCAGGATAGTAGAATCAGTTTGCTTCTGCTCACATAAACCCAAACAATTTGGGGAAAAGGGTTTGAATCAAAGTTGAGATCCCGCCACATCTATAGTTGCCGCTCACGACCTGCCTCAAGGGCATCACATTTCTACCCTCGCCTGACTTGCTATTGTCATTTCTCCTTCAGGCTTTTAAGCATTAGGTCTGGATTGGCAACTGCAGTTCTATATAATTTCTAGTTTGATAAAGTTACCCTAGCAAAATCTATAGGGCTGATAGGATTTGGAAAAGAATACCATGGTGCATATTATCCCCTTAGTTCTGGATTGGATTGGCAACTGCAGTTCGCATTAATATTGAAGGTATTGGTCTATTTTTCAACCCCTTGGTTTATGTCTGTTATGAATAAGGTTAAGTGGGGGCATAAAAGTCCAGAAATCATAATTACCCAGTCCGCTAGAAGTTCTAGCGGACAGCGAATTGCAGTTTTGAATCTGGGCTCTTGATAGATGCTATGGACGGTATAGATGCTATATGCCACTATTAGATTCATAGTAAATAGATGCTATAGATCATTCTTTATATATATATATATATGACTGCATCAATTTTGCTTAGTAAAAAATCTAAACTTACCAAGCCTTGCCCTTCTAAATTTTTGCAGAATTAAAATTTGTTTTTCTCAATACACATGGAGCCTATATTTCTACTAGAGAAAACTTTAATTCGGGATAAATATATAGAGCCTTAATTAATACTATGTGCAGATAAAATCACTTTTCTATCACAATCCAAATAACATTTGATCATCTTTAGAAAATAGAAAACTGATATTTTCACATAATTCCTCTCATATGAATATAGCTCGAGAGTCTCACTTCCATGTGAGAGTTAGAGACCCGTGTAGAAATATCAATTTTGTAAAATATTAGGGCTTGCTAGCATATATAAAAAACTTCATGTTTTGTACATATTTTTGAATTAAGTTGAACAAACTATATATAAACATCTATCAAGAGGAAGACATATATAAATATATACCTGATGAATACCCTTCTCCACACTAAGGGAAACCCCAAGATCAGCTACACAAGCCATTGTTATAAAATCCGCACTATTCGTCAAGCTCGGATGTCTCCGTAAACAATCTTCTAAAGTTTGAACAAATGCTTTGGCTAAAGGAAAACTCAACGCCAATCCACCACCACCAAAACCCATATCAAACGAGAAGATGTAATTAGACACAACAGTCTCCGAATGGCCACCAACATAAACGTATTTGGTATGATCATATTTCCCAAGTACATCTACCAAATTATCCACAAAAAACATCGTATCGTCGTCTCCCATAATAATCCATCTCACCCCTTCATGGTCCTCCCTAAATATTTCCAGGATTGCATGGTTCATGCGTACCATAAGTGGCACAACACCTTTACTTTTTAGTATTAGGGCAGACGTGTCTTGGCAGATTCTAAATGGTGGAGAAGAGGGTGACCAAGGGAGGGACTCGGATGAGGGGGTTGTATCGAGGTAGACGTAACCTCGGGTGACGTTAGGGCGCCACCATGATTCAATGTAAGTCTTTCTGTGCTTCCATGTTTTTGCAGAACCAAGGAGTCCAAACATGAGATGGTTAATATTAGTGGGGGAATTTGGAGGGGAATATGGCCATCTTAGATTCGAGGGGGACAAATTTTGGTGATTATTCATAAGGAATATGGATATCAAGTATACGGTTATACCTGAAATTGCTAGGATTTGGCATAGCCTTCGGAAATGTTTATTTTGATCATGTTTTTGTCGGATTATTGTGGAAGACATTGTAGAGGTGCAGCCAAGGTCTCAAATTGCAGCCTAAAGTGTTATATAGGAAAGGAGAAGCACACTTGTTCCAAGCTCCATATGGGAATATATTACTTCATTGTTCAATATCTATTCATATTTATGCTAGGATTAATGTTGTATTTATAATTTATAGTATTGCTATAAATGACGATAAATTCATTTATATCGATATTAAATATCGATGTATATATCTGAATATAAAATTAGTCGATCTATAATTATATTGTTAATAGGTAATTTTAATAGTATATTATTATGTATGAGTTATTATTTTCATGAGAGTTACAAAAGAATTAAGAGATTTCTATTTGATTAAACCTAATAAGTAGTTATTACCATATATTGATAATGTCAGTTATGTCTTATTTCATTATCCATATGATTTTATTGACTCGGGCATGTACCGGGGGTATAAATATGGTGCAGACATGAAGTGTATAATATAGGAAGAAAAAAAAGTTCAACGCAATTTAAATTACTTGTAACATTCTAAAGTACACAATTTAAATTTAAAATGTTAAATAAAATTATTTCACCCTCAAAATGTATTTAAGTAGGGTTTACTACTTTACAAAAAATAAAGAATTTTAAGAAAATTTATGTGGGTCTATTGTAGATAAAATTGGAACTTATTTATACTCTTCCAGCTTCTTTTTTTTTTTTAATTAGTGTAAAAAATATACTCAGGACATCTTTAGTGGGAGGGAGGGATGAATTAATGATCACCATTTATGTCTTACCGTACCGTGAATATATTTTTATGTGGAATATTAGCTTGTGAATTATCCCAGTTTTAAGGAAATCTAATTGAGGAACTTGTGAACTATGCTTATTTTAACGTATGCCCATTTTATGGTAATCTAATTGAGGAACTTGTGAACTATGCATATTTTAACGCATATTCAATTCCTCACGGCATACTTAATTATACATGTTTTTCCAATAACTTTCACCTAATAATAACTTTACTATTAAAATTTATACACCTAAAAAGATAATTAGAAAAATATGAGAAAAAATATATGTTCAAGCCAAACTTTAATATTTAATAAAAAAAAACCAAAAGGATAAATAAACTAATTTTTTGGCGTAAGGAATTTTTATTAATTCCAATGATTGATTTCAATTTCCAAACGAAATTGTGACCTTGCATAATAAATTAAATAGCTTTATGACTAGACTGTTATATTTAGTCTATATTAGAGCATTCACAATAGTTTTTTTTATCTTTATTCATACTCTGCATAATATTGGGTCATTCTACAAAATAGGAATTCAATTTTTTTCATTATGTACCCAACATGTTCCTTATATTGATTCTTTAAATAATGAAATTTAAAATTTAAAAGTTAAAATTTAAAAGTTCCAACAGTCAAAACATCAAATTAATAATAATCTTATAATTTATAAAAGAGAGAGTATAATTTATCAATTATATTCCACTGTAAAATAAATTTTATTTTATTTTAAATTTTAAGTAATTTATGGAGTGAGTATTGAATGGATTATAGTTGCAAATGGACATAAGATCAATATTAACTTTTAAAAAGTTAATTTGTGATATTTTAAAATTTAAATTTAATATGATTCATTTAAATTTTGAAAATAATAAATTTTATAATTAATAGTACTTTTATAATATTTATAATTATCTTGACATAAATTAAATAAATTTATATCAATTTTAAATTTGAATACGTTTGAAATTAATTTTTAAAAAATAACTCAATATTAAGTTTATAATTTGAAAATAAAGTAGTAAAAAAATCTCAACATGTGTATGATTGATGAGTTTTATGATAAAAAAGTTTTGCCACTAGACGATTACGTTTAGTATATATTAATATTACGGTAATAATATATATTGCAAATATTTACATCGATTTTTTGATTGTCAGTTATGTGGATAAGTATTAGTGATAATTTTTTTAGAGAGATATGCAATAACTGAGGCCCTTCTATAATTTCTACCAGTCTCATTTATTGATAAGTTTCACAATTATAATTCGACATAAATTTATGGTACATAACAAAACTCTTATGCTACGTTTGGATTGGAGTAATGAATGTGAGAATTGAATGACTCATTCCTATGGAATGAAAAAAAATTATGTTTGGTTTTGATTGGAATGGATTGAACTATTCTTATTTCTTTCAAATTTATGAATTTTATCCCTTGAAGGAAGGAGAGTATAAAATAACTCATTTAAACTAAACTAGAATAAAATAAATTAAAATTAAAATCTTCTCTATTTTATTTCTTCAATCCAAACACACCATTAATATTATACTTTGAGCTGCACCATGTATGACTTCTGTATCTTGCATATTATATATAAACTTGACCGTATCCTATTTTGCTAGATCCAAAAAGTCGATTAAAGTACCACACTACCACTTAGAAGCAACCATATTAGAGTAAATTTAAAAGTAGACAACCATGTAAATCTAACGTAATCACAAAGTATTACATTGCTCCTATACAACGCAATCATAAAATATAAGTAAATGTCTCTCTAATTCTGCCTTACTTCAGAAGAACACGCAAATATAAAACATTATTTTTTTGACAAAATTCTAAAATAAAAACATGAAATAATTTTCATTAATAAATAAATTAAATTATAAAAAGACTAAAATCAAGGTGATATTTTTTATCGTTTCAAAATTGAAACTCAAAACTCGAGTAATATAAATTTCTAAAAAAATTATACAAAAATAAATAGACTTAAAAATGTTTTTCAACCCCACCAATGAAAAAAAGAAGGCTATATATAAAATTTATTTAAATATGTAAAAATAATGTGATCTTGGTTGTTAAGAGAATATGCAAAATATGTTTTGACTAATAATTGTTGACCCTTCAATTGGAAAGCCGAATTAACTTTTTGACAGCCCCTACATCACACTTTTGGTTCTTGGTTCTAGTATTTATTAAGATATTATTAAGATATATAGGTTATGTTTGTTTATAAAAATAACGTGTGAGATAGTATTATTTATATTAATTTATTATTATTTTGAACTATTTTATCAGATGATTTATTCGTTATTTACTTTTATAGATAATTTTTTTATTTATTATTATAATGTTATTTGATATCTCAAAAAGAAAATACATAATATCACTTTTCTATTTTAAATTATAATCCACCATTAAATAGTCTTAAAAAATAAAATATATTTGATATAATTAAATAACAAATTAATTATGGGATACAACGGTCCGGAGTAGTAATAAATTGATTCAAATAGTCGTATACCAACGTGGCTTGACTCAATTGGTACCCCAGGCCGACTTAGAAAGAAGAAGAAGAGGCATCTCTTTTTTAAGCTCTTATACAATCATGTGGGGAAGGAGTGAAAAATAAAATGAAGAAATTAATTTGTACTTATAATTTTTTTATATACACCTTCAAAGACGTAATACTTTCATCAGAAAGACTTTCTTTTTTGCCTATTAGCTTTTTCTAGAGCCCTGGTTTCAAGGTCCTTTTTACTAGTACTATAAAGTGCCTTAATAAATACTCCATCCATTCCTTTTAATCGAAGTTTTAGATGAAAACACTTGGAATAAAAAAATTTAATTAATAATTTGTTTGATTAATTAAATTAGATATAAAATCTTAATATTATCCTTTTTCAAAATTGTTGAAAAGATAAAAGAAAAACAAATTAGTACTTAATGTAGGGATAATGTGAAAAATCAAGTCATTAATACTTTCTAGAAATCTACAAATGATTGATAAAAATGAATAAAGTTCTCTTTAAAAAGGCAAATAAAAAGGAATGGAGGAGGGAGTATTACAAGTTGACCTTATTTCATTTATGTTATGTTAATTTGTTTACAAGGATTATATTTGTGATTAGACTATTAATTTCAAGTCTTTTGCTTGTTTTTAAAAGTAGACTTCGGACTACTAGTCCCGAGATAATAAAATAACTTGAAAGAGGAGATTATTTAATATATATCATGTCTAACTAGGTATTATAATTCCTACTATTTGTGACTAAAAAGTTGTGAACAAAATTTACTTTTAACTTTGTTTAAATAGACCGATGTATCTTATCCTATCTACTATCACATAAACTAATGAGAATATGATATCTTTGTTATTAGTAGCTAGTAAGGATATGATAGTTCAAACGGTAATTTTTATATCCAATTCTTTAAATAATTCTAGACAAAACAAACATATGTCATGAGATTATTTTAAGTTATCACATTAATAATCCTATAAAAAATAAACATGTGACTGAGGCTATTTATTCCTATAATAATTTTGGAATTATATATAATCCATGAAAATATATAGTTCTGAAATTATAATCTTTACAAACAAACATTACCTTATTGTTTTGGGCTCACACATAGTTTACTATGGATTGCATGATATGCAAATGTTATCGGTCTTGTATTTAATTAATACTTCACAACTATAATAATCTTTTAATTAATTAGGACTCGCATAGAGTATATTATGAGATTATTGATTTGTTTGGTTGGTTATGTATTGTGTGTCTCCGGATGTAACGGACACTCTAAAGATAGTCTCTACAATAGAAGTGCGCCATAATTAGAAAGCATTGAATTACCTTGTATCATCGAGTTTATTTATTATTGAATTTTGCTTTGATTTTGTCGGTCACTGCTGTCACAAATAAAGAAAATAATTTTAGCGATAAATATTGTTAAATTCACTCTTGGTGACCAAATATGGAAGATAAATAGTTGAGTGATTGTTTAATTTTTTACATCACAAATGATATATTTAGAGCTACTGATAATGAAACTATCTTGAAACATTTTCAAGCTATGGGTCTAAGAAGATAACATTGTAATTTTTAAACATTCTTATAGTTCGTTAATATCTAAACCTATTGTAATTTTAAGATTTATCATATTTGAGTTTTATCTATTTTACCACAAAAATTAATGGGCTAATTACACTTTTGTTATATGAAATATCATCAAATTCATAATTCGGCCCCCAAAGAATTTGAGCTTATAATTTACTACATCAAGTGTATAATTTGATATAATTTAGCCCCCAATTTCCGAATCTGACCAAAATTGGCCGGAATACTCTACCCGCCCAAAATTCGATCGGGTTTTGTGTATTTAATACCAGTTGACAGTACAAATTTACGGTTTGACTTAATTTAAAAAGGACTATTTACAGTTCCGTTACATCAAGTATTGCCATATTCATGATTTGTCTCCCAAAGAAAAAAATATTAAAATTATAAATATAATAATTTTTAGCCCTTTAAAAAAAGTAACTAATACCGTAGAAATACAGTATATATTATAAATACATTTTAAAATTATAAATATTTATAAATAAAATTATAAAAATTCTAAATACAATTTGTAAAATTAAAGTTTTCATATAATTTGTAAAATTTAAGACGTAAAATTTATAAATTATGATATAATTTATAATTTGCAAGATTTAAGTTGTAAAATTTATACATACAATTAGTTAAATTATAGATACAATTTTAAAATTAATTTTTTTATAAATACAATATATGTATTAACTATTGTCTGTTTAAAGAATAAAACAAAAAACGGACGGAAAGAAAGTGTTGTTGGATAAACTAATTAACTACTATTTGTTTAAAGAATCTTTTAACTAAATAAAAACACTCACTTTTCAAATCCAAAATAAATTACCTACGCCGTCTTATGTACCTTTTCTCTTTGCAACTCACTTTTTGCACACAATCTCCCCTTTCCTCCTCCTTCAATGGCGATAATCAGCCATTTTCCGTTATGAAAGTCTTTGAATTAACATAAAATTTCAAGTTTTTCTGCTTAAGTCGATCACAGCTACTGAATAGAATTTAAGGAGCTGAAATTTCCAAATTTGAAGGAACAAAACAATTTAAAGGATTAGGGAAGAGGGAGAGAGGAGAGAGATCAAATGGGTCTTTTTTTTCCTTTTCAATTTTTTCCTCCTCCTTTTGTATGTTCTTCTAATATAAAAAAGGTATTATTTAATTAATTAAGATTTGGGCACTTTTGTCAATTGTTTAAAAATTTTATGTTATTCGTGTTAAAAATATAATTTGTATGGTTAAAAGTTTATTGTTTTTTTGGTAATTAAGTCTTTTTTTAAAATTTTAAATTAAAAAATTATATTTGATAATCTTTGTATTAATATTTAATTTTAATAATTTAACATATAATAATTATTTATAAGGATTTATATAGATTTAATACGTCAAAATAAGTATTTATACAAATTTTATATGAATTAAGTACTTGATGTAGTAAATTATGAATTTTGGTGGTACTTGATGTACTAAATTGTGAATTTGGTGATACTTGATGTAACATAATTGTTATTAGCCCGTATTCTATATGGTCAAACCATATACAATTCTTATATGGCTGAAAAATTAAGTATTTCGATCACTTTTGGCCGGATTCTGAAATTGAGGGTTAAATTGTATCAAATTAGACACTTGATGTAGTAAAGTGTAAGTTCAAAATTTTTGGGGGCCTAATCATGAATATAATGATACTTTATGTAGTAAACTGTATTTAGCCAAAATTAATTAAAATCTGTCCCTGCTGACTGATTGCTGCCCTAATTTAATTATTTGTAAACATATTTTTCAATAAATTTTATGTAATCTGCCACATGGATCATAGAAGACCATGAATTAAAACATATTAAGCAAAATGACGTGTCCACCACGAAGTGTTGCAGGCCACGACTGTACTAGAGAGTAGAAAATAGAAAGTTGATATTTTTACATGACTTTTTGATATTTTTAAATAAAAATTGTCGCTATAAATCTTATAGCGATGATTTTTACCGTCTCTATATATTTATTACGACACTTTTTATGTAAAAATATCAAAAAGTCATGTAGAAATATTAATTTCTTAAAAAATATAACTTATTTATTAGAAAGTGTATCGAAAATACGTTTAAATTATGGTCATCCGCGATATACATAGATGAGATAACCGATGAGTTAATTATGAATCACTACTACTGTATACAACTTGTATGTTTGGATGATCTAATTTTCTACATTGATTTGTGAATTCATGTGTTATTCCTGTATTTCCGCTACTTAAATTGCAATTCAATACAGCCAAAGTCAAAGTTGGCGTATTATTATACTACTTCCGTCCCACAATAAGTACTTTTTTAGGCTTAATATTTTTTTTCAAAATAAGTGATGTGTTAGAATTTCAATATAATTTTTACAATATTTTTCCATATGTGCCCTTATGCAACCAATAGTATTTATTGCATATTTATTGGGAAGTTGAAAGGTTGAAGAAAGAGAAAGAGAAATCAAAAGACAATAAAAAAAGTCTCAAACAAAACAAAGAAAGTATATTAAAGGTATTTTTGTCATTTTAACTTGTGTATTAATTTATGGGATTTAAGCTAAAAAAATACTTATTATGAGATGGAAGTAATATCTTTAATTAAATCTAAGTTAAGAGAATATACAAAATATATTTAAAATAATAATTGTTGACCCTTCAGTTGGAAGGTGAAGGGTGAAGCAACTTTTTGACAACCCCTATGCGTACTCTTTTGGTTGTTGGTGCAATACATTATATTTTTGCTGTTCTCGTGGAAATTGATATTTCTACAATACTTTTTCATTGTTTTGCTATATAAGTTTGCTATTTAGTTTCCAAAAATCAACTGTGCAATTCTTAGACACTTATCTTAGAAGTAGAAGTACTTGTTTAGGACTCTATACACATTTAGCGACACAAATATATTATTTTTAATTACGGTGAACGTTAGAATTTTTGTAAAAGATCACTTTAATTTTATGTGTTTCAAAAATTCATGGTAACAATGTGAGATTTTTGAAAAATGACTTTTTACTCAAGTTTATTTAAATGCTAATTTTAGTTTGGACCAATGAAACAGAGTTATCAGTTGGTATAAATTCAAATTGATATATCAACTCATTCGAATTTTTAGTTTTGACAATGAAAAACCATTAAAATGTGACTTAATTAAATTGGTCCATAATCCATAACCGAGTTCCAAATAATTTAAAGGTTTGTTTAAGCGATAAGAAAGTGTTAGGCAATCACACGGCTACCGTTTTCCTAATATTTTCTCAAGTTTTGAATAAGCAGTCTTGTGTGTGCTCCAAGTGTTCTGTGCCCAAGCGATTTGTGTTATTTCATTGTGAGTGTGTGTTTGGTGTTATGCATTGTGAGCAAGTCTATTTTCATTATAGTGAGATTTAATTGGGTTAGAAAGAAATTTTGAATTTTACGAAGAGTTATTCGAAATTTGTTTTCAAAAATTAATTTTCAAACGTGGGTTTGCAAAAGTCATTCTAAAAATTGTGTTTATAAAAGTTATTTTATGTTGGGAATTAAGTCACCGCAAACCACACAATAAAATAAAGAAAGATAAAACAACACAAGATTTAATGCGAAAAACCCTTAAAGGAAAAAACCACAGGTCAAACTCCGAATATCCACTATATCAAAATAATAGGCTTATAATAATCATCCCAAGTTTTACGTCATAAAACTTGAGATTTCACAATACCGCGACACAACTTTTTGGACGGACTAAAAGCTGCAAAACCCTCTCACCCACAATACAACTTTTTTGCACGGAATATAAAAGCTGCAAAAAACCCTCTCCCTCACACAAACACAAAACTCACTCACATCCTCTCTCAACTCCTAGAATGCTACATGAATTTTGATTGTGCTACCCTTCAACAACTAAACATAAGACTCTATTTATAGAGTACCCCACAATTCTTCTTTTCCTATTTAAAATAGGACACATCCAAAATAAAACTTCTACTACAAATAGATTCCTTTCCAAAATAATACTCCTATTAATAATAGGAGTTCTTCCTTTCTATATTAGCAATTCTTTTAATAATAGGATTCTAGAAGTAACCCAATAATCTCTCCCTCGACTTGAATCTCCGAATACTTCAACTTTATATTTGAATAGGATTCGAGGAGTACCCCAATAATTTCTCCCTCGACTCGAATCCACAAACACTTCACATTCATCTTTGTCATTGTCACCATTGTTGTAGTCGCCACCATCATTCACATTATTTGCATTATCCTCATTATCCACAATATACGCACCATTTATGTTATCTGCAACATCCGCACTATTCGGGTCATTCTCACCATTTGCATAATCTGCATTATCCGCATCATCTGTATAACTTGTTAAAACCCCATCATTCACCTCATTCGCAACATCCTTGTCTTCATTATCATTATCATCGTTAACTTCATCAACATCTTCATCTCCATCGTCCTTATCTTTGTTAGCATCTTCATAATCATCATCTAGCAACTGAAACGGTGATCCTTCATAACTGCAAAATCTCTTATTCATCAACATCACGATGAACACCAACTCCTTTAATCTTCACTCTCTTTATTTGTCACACATATCTCCTCTTGTTGGGAAATAAGTCAACGTAAATCACACAATACAATAAAGAGAGATAAAACAACACAAGATTTAATGTGAAAAACCCTTAAAGGAAAAAACCACAGGCTAAACTCCGAATCTCCACTATATCAAAATAATAGGCTTACAATAATCATCCCAAGTTTTACGCCCTAAAACTTGAGATTTCACAACACCGCGATACAACTTTTTGGTCGGACTAAAAGCTACAAAACCATTCCACCCACAATACAACTTTTTTGCACGGAATATAAAAGTTGCAAAAACCCTCTCCTTCACACAAACACAAAAAATTACTCACACCCTCTCACAACTTTTAGAATGCTACATGACTTTTGATTGTGCTCCACTTAAACAACTCAACATAATACTTTATTTATAGAGTACCACACATATCTTCTCTTCCTATTTAAAATAGGAAACTTCTAAAATAAAATTTCTACTACAAATTGATTTCTTTCTAAAATAATACTCCTATTAAAAATAGGAGTTCTTCCTTTCCATATTAGCAAATTCTTTTCTGAATAGGATTCGAGGAATATCCCAACAATTCCTCCCTCGACTCGAATCCCCGAATACTTCAACTTTATATTTGAATATGATTCGAGGAGTACTCCAACAATTTCTCCCTCGACTCGATTCCACAAACACTTCACATTCATCTTTGTCACTGTCACCATTGTTGTAGTCGGCACCATCATTCACATTATTTGTATTATCCTTATTATCCACAATATATGCACCATTTATGTCATTTACAACATCCGCAACATCTGCATCATCCGCACTATTCGGGTCATTCTCACCATCTGCATAATCTGCATTATCCGCATCATCTGTATAACTTGTCAAAACCCCATCATTCACCTCATTCGCAACATCCTTGTCTTCATTATCATTATCATCGTTAACTTCATCAACATCTTCATCTCCATCGTCCTTATCTTCATTACCATCTTCATGATCTTCATCTAATAACTGCAACGGTGATCCTCAATAACTACAAAATCTCTTATTCATCAACATCACGATGAACACCAACTCTTTTAATCTTCACTCTCTTTATTTGTCACACCAATGCGACTAATTCCCCTTCTAACTCAGATCCAATCAACCTAGCTCTGATACCACTTGTTGGAAATTAAGTCACCGCAAACCACACAATAAAATAAAGAGAGATAAAACAACACAAAATTAAAAGTGGAAAACCTTTAAAGAAAAAAATCACAGGTCAAACTCCAAATATCTCCTATATTAAAATAATAGGCTTACAATAATCATCCCAAGTTTTACGCCCTAAAACTTGAGGTTTCACAATACCGCGACACAACTTTTTGGACGGACTAAAAGCTGCTTGCACGGAATATAAAAGCTGCAAAAAACCCTCTCTCTCACACAAACACAAAACCCACTCACACCCTCTCTCAACTCTTAGAATACTACATGACTTTTGATTATGCTACCCTTCAACAACTAAACATAAGACTCTATTTATAGAGTACCCCACAATTCTTCTTTTCCTATTCAAAATAGGACACATCCAAAATAAAACTTCTACTACAAATAGATTGCTTTCCAAAATAATACTCCTATTAATAATAGGAGTTCTTCCTTTCTATATTAGCAATTCTTTTAATAATAGGATTCGAGGAGTAACTCAACATTTTAAAACGTGTGTTTTAGGTTCTATCCAATAAATCCTTCCAAAGATTTTGTTTTTACCTTTGCTTCATTTTAGAAAGCATTTAGTTTTTGAAAATCAATTTTAGTGAACCAATGAAAGTAAATGAACTAACATCCAATATAGGGCATGAAAGTCATCCCATTGGACCCATCTCCAAAATACACTAACAATCCATTATTTGGATCTTATACTCCACTTTAAGAGGTTCAAAGTCACTTAGATAGTTTTAAGACCTATAAATAATTTACAAGCACTAATGATCACTTACAAACCCAAATCAAAAGTCCATCAGGGAAGAAGATTCTAATTCCTTCAAATATAGATTTGAAGGCCTTAAGTTTCCTAATAGGCTAATAATTATGTAAATTCAACCCAATAAGAAATAATATAATTTTAACTCAAGTCCATCATGGAATGATGGTCCTAATTTTAAAAATGGATTTGAAGGCCCTATGCATCATTTTAGGCTCGTAATCAAGCAAACTGAACTTAACAATACAATAGATAATTTTTTAATCCCAAATTCATCATGGGTTAACTTTAATTTTTATCGATGATTCGGACAAACTTTAGATTTACCTAGCTAGGATATCATCACATATCACAAAAATGTCAAAACAAAGATTACCCAAACATATCTTGCACTTGAGATAATAGACTTTATAGATACTGTACTAGGGCCCGATCTTCATTGTGGTTACCGAAACTTTTTTTTATTATAATTGTAGACACTCGAAATTTCATTTTTCTGTTACTAACACTATAGGAGAGCAAGACTGTCTATTCAACTCAACCCCGGTCTCAATACTGAATCGTTAAATCAACCCCGGTCTAAATACCGGTCCATCAACTCAAACCCTGTCTCAATACCGGGTCATCAAATCAATCCCGGTCTCAATACCGGGCCATCAAATCAATCCCGGTCTCAATACCGGGCCATCAAATCAATCCCGATCTCAATAATGGGCGATCAACTCAACCTCGGTCTCAATACCGGGCCATCAACTCAACCCCGGTCTCAATATCGGGCCATCAACTCAACCCTGGTATCAATACCGGGCCATCAAATCAACCTCGGTCTCAATACCAAGCCATCAAATCAACCCCGGTCTTAATACCGGGCCATCAACTCAACCCCGATCTCAATACCGGGCCATCAAATCAATCCCGATCTCAATACCGGGCCATCAAATCAACCCCGGTCTCAATACCGGGCCATCAACTCAAACCCGGTCTCAATACCGGGTCATCAGGTCAGCCCCAGTCTCAACTCGGGAGGTACAGGTCAGCCCCGTTCTCAACCCAGAAAGTACAGGTCAGCCCCGGTCTCAATCCGGGAAGTACAGCTCAGCCTCGGTCTCAACCTGGGAGGTATAGCTCAGCCCCGGTCTCAACCCGGGAGGTACAGGTCAGCCCTGGTCTCAACCCGGGAGATACAGGTCAGCCTCAGTCTCAACATGGGAAGTACAGGTCAACCCCGGTTTCAACCCGGGAAGTACAGGTTAGCCCCTGTCTCAACCCGGGAAGGACAGGTCAGCCCTGGTCTCAACCCGGGAAGTACAGGTCAGCCCTGGTCTCAACCCTGAAAGTACAGATCAGCCCCGATCTCAGCCCGGGAAGTACAGGTCAGCCCCGGTCTCAACCCGGGAAGGACAAGTCAGCTCCGGTCTCAACTAGGGAGGTATAGGTCATCCCCGGTCTCAACTCGGGAGGTAAGGTCAACTTCAAAAATAATCCTGAAGTATCACAACTTCTCCAGAGGAAAACCTGGAGGGACCAAGTCAGCCTCATTGACAACACTGAGGACATACAGACTCGAATGGGATCCAAATCTTGGAAACAACCTCAGAAAGACAACTGAAGGCCATGCCAACACTGAAGGCAACCCTGGGAGGGGAAAAATGGTCATTTTACCAACTCTAAGCTAATTCGGTCAACATCAAACCAAATTGATTCCACTAAGGTCAGAATGAACCATAACAATGATCCCGAGTGCAAACAGCGCAAGACAGCTCAACGGACAAACTGCGGGAAATCGAAGACCTGGTTATGAACCTGTCTTCTTGGGCCCAAAAAATGTTTTATCCCATGTCATTGTGACACTCTCGGCGAGGGCTTTTTGAAAAGGTATAACACGTCTCAAACGGACACTCCGATCAAAAGTTTGAAAGTTTTGAACCTAACATCGCATTGCTCGGAGTGCACGTACTTCGATGCAACGGGACCAGCCACTTGGGCCTTGCCACGTGGATCCGCACCTCTACTTGCGGCAACAACAGGTAGAGTGGAGGCTACTGGGTCTATATATATGAGCTCACCCCCAGCTCATTTCAAGAATTCAAAAACGCTCTGAACCCCTGCCCGTTGGGTTTTTCAGCTATTTTCTTGTCTTCCAAACCCAAATTTTTTCACTCTAACACGTAGATATACCCACATACTACCACATATCAGAAAATAACCGGTAGATTTGGACGTTTAAAGCCTAAGATTTGGCAAAAAGCTCGTGTAGCAGTCCATTGTGAGTATTTTTACGATCAAAAAATTATTATTACTTCTTCGCACTTTTATACACTTGCATATCAAGTTTTGTTTTCCAAATATGCTCGGAACTCAGTTTCGTGGCCGTTTTTGTCAATTTTTGGTACATTTTAGTACCTAAACGAATTTTCTGGCATTTCTACAACTCGAATTGACAATCCGTCGCTTCCAGCAGCTTTTATATACTTGCATCTTCGTATTGAGCAACTTCGCTGGACTGGGTTATCTTTCCAGTCTGGGTTTGACTCTCTTTTTTTGTATATATTTAACTGTATATATACTAGCTTTTCTATTCTGTCTAGCTGAATGTCAAATCCGCGGTAGTTTACTGCTTTTATATATATATATATATATATATATATATGCATATATAAGCAACATTTACCATGCTGGGTTATCTTTCCAGTCTTGGTTGACTACTTTCCTATCTATAAATATATATATTTACATTCCAGTTCGGCCTAGATTATTCTGTGACCTTTTTACTGCTTATATATATATATTTATATTTTAGTCCGGGCCTCGGAGTGAAAATCCACCGCCCTTTATTACTTTTCTATATATTTACATTCTGTCCAGCCTGGATCATTCCGTGGCTTTTATACAGCTTTTATAAATATATATATATATATATATATATATTTACATTTCAGTCCGGGCACCGGTGTGGAAACCCATCGCCCTTTACAGCTTTCGTATATATAATTATATATATATATATATATATATATATATATATATTGCTTGACTCATTTTTATTAAATTGTTGCTTTAAATATTCATTTGATATGAATCGGCACTGACATTTCTGCGGGCGAACTAGATTTCTTTAAATATCGCCATATCTAACTTTCAAACGGTTCAAAATAGATACAGACAGAATCAAAAAGCTAAAATGGCTGAGATTTATTTAAATCTAGCGTTTTTCTAGTTTCAGTTATAAAAGCTACCTCGCGGCCCTTAGATCGCTATCTAGTGGGAACGAAATGCTTTGGCCAGGTGCAAACCAGGATTTACTGATGAATCCTTGGTTCTGTCGATATTTGGATATATTTTTGTACAAATTTGAGTTGTACAGGTTTATTGGCCTCCCTATGTGAGCCTAGGAATCGTGGGATTCATGATTAAACAGATCAGAATCTGATTCCCACAATGGACAAACTCCACTTTACAAATGTACCCTGCCAGTTTTTCTGTAAAAAATGTATATGCAAAAGACCTAAAAACGGTTATCCGGATTTAAGGTCTCAACATAGTGAAAACATGGTTTGTCATGTCAGAGTCACTCCGATGGCTGTCATGCCCATGAGGAGACCGACACTTGTATATATGTTGTGGTCGAGGATGCGTCGCAGCCCGACAATTACCATTCAAATTGAGCCTTAAGGCTGAAAAGATAAAACTGAAGTATCGATATGCTTCAATTCTTATGTTAGCGTAAAGGGTTTGAAAACCTTCTTTCAAAACATCATTTCAATAACCTTATCGAAAAAAGAATCTTTTGCAAATCAAATCAAATCAAACACTTTTGCAAATCAAATCAAAGACTGTTTGCAAATCAAATCAAACCCTTCGTATATAGGTTCAACGATGCATAAACATACTTCCAATCAAAACATAGGCCCAAATTTCTTACAGCATTCACACACACATTGCAGATTTTTAAAGAAAAATATTAAAAAGATGCGGTATCGTGTTTACACGGGAGTTGTAGGGTGCCTAACACCTTCCCCACACTTAACCAAGCCCCCGAACTTAAAACTTTTTTTTCAAAGATCAAGTTTTGATAGTGTCCAGCAATTAGGCTTCTTTCAAACAAAACTCGATTGAGTTGGTACAACCATTTCAAATCTACCAACTGACGACTTTGTAAAACATTCAATCGTCGACATGATACATGTTGGCCTTTTCCTTAAAAACCCTTCAAAACCTTCTTCACAAATAAAAAGAGTAAGGGTAGAGATAACTTAGGAAGAGAGAAAGATTCGGGTTGTGACCCGACCCACGAATTTTTTCCCGACGTCGACAAGTGGCGACTCATCTGGGGACAGTAGAGGGCTTAGGCCACGTTCAAATCTTTTCAAAAAATTTCCTTTTAAAAACTACATATGTGTGAATGCTGCTTCTTTACATTAAATGAATGCGTGAATGCTGCTTTTTTACATTGAATGAATGTGAATGAATGCTTTTCTGCTTTTTTAGTGCTTCACACCCATATTAGTGCTTCGCACCAATGTCATCATATGCATAACGGTGAGACACGATGTATGTGAATGTATGTTATGTGATTCCTCCTCCGGGAGGCAAACTAGTCGGTGATAATTAATGTCTCCGGGGACGGCTAAGTCTCCGAGGCTCATGAAAATGCACCACCCAGATTCGCTCCAGTTGAAAGATCGGATTAATTTCCCCTCTAGTAGATTGCGATGATCTGGGGACCTTCATGCCAAAAAGTCGCGAGAGTAGCCTAAGATAGGTCAGCCTCTGATTAACCAAATCCGATGGGAAGCTTCTTCATGCCTTCCTCTTTCAATTCAATGTCAAATTTGCAATTCCAATGTAAAGAAGCACAATGTAAATATCATAATGAAAAACTTACATTCCCTGTTATAATACATCCTGTCATCAAAACAACTGACCTCTATTTTGCAAGATAAAGATTTAAAAACTACAAAAACACATCATGGCATGCATCCTATCCCTATCTACCTCAGGAAATTGACACGCCTACGTTTTGTTGTAGGTAAAAAATTGGTCCTGCCACTAGATCTAAGTCTAAGAAAGCACTAAGTCTATCCACGGACATGACTTCTAGTGCTCAGCCAGAATCCACCCCTGTCTCTAGGGAAGAGTTCGAAGGACTGAAGAATCAGATAGCCGAATTGGCCAATTTCCTAAGAGAACAAAATAAAGCTCTTAAAGGGAAGCAAACCCAAGCTCACACAGAACCAGGAACACCTGGTGGTAGTGGTGGCAGTCAAGAGACTGAAAAAGTCGAGACTCAAATTCCTGGACCACAAAACCAAGAAACAACCAATAAAACCCTTGAAATCACCACCCTCAACAAAGAACAGGAAGCTGGTGACATTCTAAAGAAAGTACAGTAGATGGAAGAAACCATCTGGTCTATCAAAGGGACTGGGTCATTTGTGTAAGACCCCAACTTTTATGAATAAAGATTTAATTTTCTTTATATATTATTTCGAAATAGTAAGGTGTTGATTTGATAAATATAAAAGTTATGGGTGAAATGTGCAAACATTTTTAAAATGAGCAAGTAGTTATAAAATATTCTTGTTGTCGGAGAATATTCGTTTGGTCGTGGAATATTCTTGTTGTCGGGGAATATTCGTACGACGGCGCAGCTATTTGTGGGCCCCCACAACGGAATAACTGTCAGATATAAAAAGCGACAGAAATAACTTTTTTACAAAATAACGGCGTGGTTGTTACCATTAGTACTATTGAAATACCCGGTGATTAAAATACAGTGATACGCGGTGTTGCACAGTAGCACACGGTATTGCACAGTATTTCGAATTATTGAGTCTTACGTGAGAAGGAACTTATTCAATTATTGTTACAGTAATTACTGTTCAATATTTTATATTATTGACTCAATAATTGCTACGTTGATATTTTATATTATTGACTCAATAATTGTTACATTGATATTTTATTGACTCAATAATTGCTACGTTGCTATTTTTTATGATTGATTCAATAATGGCTACAGTTGATATTTTGTAGTATTGATTCAATAATTGTCACTGCACAGTATTTCACAATATCAACTCAATAATTCATATTATTTGAATAATATTATTAGATAGCATTATTGACAATGTCTAAGAAAGTTCTGTCTAGGAGGGGTTATTTAATTGCGCGCTAGTAAGGAGAAGTCCTTATCGGAAGGCCCCCTCTTTCCTGGGAACGACCTGGTTGTCAATATTGTAGTTCTGTAATATTATCTGTGAATAATTAATTATTAATTTATATGATAAGAAAATATTTATTTTGTGGATATTAAAGAAGGAATTGGCACTGATGAGTTTTTATCAATATTTTGGTGTGAGAAATCATCTGTTTATGGATTTCGGATAATTTATGTTTGGAATTTGGAAAAACTTCCTTCTGCAGAGTTGTAGAGAATTAAATTTCCTATGAAAGGACATAGAATTTGTATTTTTCTGATAAAGGGGCTATTTATTATGAATTACTGAAGTTTCAAAAAATAAATATTTTTTTAATGGGTGGGCCCCACTTTTGTTGGAAAATTTTTAGCCGCCAAGCGGCGGGATTTTTTTTTTTTTAAAATTATTTTATTATTTTAGTCTCTTTTGGCATCCTAAGCTTTTCCTATAAATAGGGTGCTTAGGTTAGAATTGAAAATCACACCAGAATCAGAAGTTTTCTCTCTCTATAATATCGAGCGTATTTTTGTGAGTATTTCAATACTTTGAGTATTAGTATTCAGCGCAAGTTTCCTTCGGTATTATATCCGATATTCCAGTCAGAAGTACTATTCTTTTGAGGTAAGGGATGTTATTTTCTTCATAAATGATGTTATTCTTTTCAATATCATTATACCAAAATATTGGCATGGATTTTATTATGAAATTCTTACTTTTTCCGTCGGAGTTACTATTCACGTATACGGCACTACTCACGTATACGGTACTATTCACGAAAAAATTAAATTTTCTTCTATATGTCCAAATTACTTGTTAAAGTTCTTATCTTTGATTGGATCTAAGTTTTGAGCTTTATTCTTGAATTTTGCTCCACAATTGATTATTACGAAGTATTTTTGAATACTAAAATACGAATCCTTAATCTTATCCTTTATTTCACTGGATTCGTTATTTATATGGTTTTTCATCATCCTCAGTTCTAAGTGGTGATATAACTGAATATCTTTGGCATGTAGAGCAAAGATGAATGATTACCTGATGAATATCTTTGGCCTGTAGTGCAAAGATGACAGGTGTTGAGATGAACATGATCACTGATGATACAAATGAATATCTTTGGCCTGTAGTGCAAAGATGAATATTTGATTCGAGATGTATATTGATTGATGTTACAGGGATAAAATATTGATGATGGACTTTTAAATCATAGAAGATAGTAGACTTCATTCTCTGCTTAACTCTTCTAATGATTTGTTATTTTCGCTGCGAATATTGATCTAAGATTGGTTGTCCATTATATTTTATCTGATTTATTGAAGGCTAACGATAATTTATTTTCCATTATCTTAGTCATAATATTCTTTACTGGGCTAGTTGAGCTCACCCTTTTCATCTGTTGTCCTCTTCAGGAAATGAGAATGTCGCGGGAACTAGTCGGGGGACAGAGTGATGGTCCGAGTTAGAGCAGTAGTAGTCCTCACTATTTCTAATAAATAGTGTGATAATAATTGTAATGAGGACTTAGTTTGAATCTTAATATTTTCTATATATTTGTATTGACACTCACAGTTGTGTGGTCGTATTTTGCACGACCGTATGATATAAAGTTGTACTTGAATTCTGTACCATGTATTTGGCGACTCAGAATGGGTTGGGTTGACTGGACCTATTCTGGGGGCGTCACAATTTGGTAGTGTCAATTATTCAGGCCTCTGTATATTCCCTCGGGCTCGTTATCTCGAAAAATTTAGAACTCCTGATTTTGAGAAATACGATGGATTGGGAGACCCCTATACTCACTTGAAAGTATTCATTAGAGAACTCAAAATCCTATGCAGAGGACGAGAAATTGCGAATGCAGTTATTTCAGAAGAGTCTGACCGGAGAGGCTAGAGCCTGGTACGCTCGTCTAGACAACTCCAAAATTCACAGTTGGGAAGAGTTGGCCCATGCCTTCCTCAGTCAATATAGTTTCCAGTCTTAGCTGGCTCCAGACAGATATCAGATAACCAAAATCAAGAAACAAAGTTCTGAGTCATTTAGAGAGTATGCTCAACGATGGAGACGAGTTGCAGTAGAAGTTTTTCCATCTATGAATGAAACTGAGATAGTCATGACCTTTATCGATATTCAAAAAGCTCCATATTACGAGAGGGTCCTAGCAGACATAGGAAAACTATTCTCTAAAATGATCAAGCACAGTGAAATGGCCGATATGGGATTGAAGTCTGGGAAGATAAAGGACCTGAATGCCTTGGAAGCCGTTGCCGAACATATCCAGTCTGGGAATTATGGGAGTAATCCCCGGAGAACACATAAGAATAAAGATGAAGAAGTGTCCTTAGTATTGCAAGGACAAAATCCAAGGGGCGAGTCAAACAATATGCCCATTCAAAGGAGGAACTCCCTCCATTTTAGAAGACTATGGAGGCCAAATGTCGAAGAACATTCACCCCATTAGAGGATTCACTCGAGAATGTGCTAAACTATTAATCGCACAAAAAAAGATTGTGCAACTCCTTCCACCAACCAACCCCGGTGGACAGAATTTCAACCCAAGCAAGAAGTGCTCCTACCATTCCGGATCTCCGGGCCATGACACACAAGACTGTTGGTCTCTCAAGCACAAAATTCAAGATTTGATTGACAATGGAGATATTGTGGTGACAAAACCGGAGCAACCACACGTACAAGATAATCCCCTCCCTCAGCACAAAAAGGAAAATGTCAATATGATCAACACAGGAAATGGAGAAGGATCCTAGTACCTCCGTTATGTGGGGGAGTTGACTCAATCTAGCAATAACAACCCAGACAGTTGGGAAATTTTGGAAAGGCAATTCCTGATCGAGCAGGAGATTGGGTCTATCAAGGAACAAATTGAATAGTTAGCAGAACTGGTTGTCTACCAACATCAAATTACCAGGCAGCTGATAAACTAGACCAACCAGTCTGAGGCAAATCCTCCCACATAGGAGATCAGTCCCATTCCCATGAGGGATCACTACCGGCCTCATGAGTATGAATCCTGGACTTACAAGATGGCCAAAGAGGAGAATGTCCAAGATGGTAGAAAATTTTCCTTTCAAAGGAAGTTCACCAACCTGAACCAGCCGATGAAGGAAATCCTCCAGATGTTAATCAACGTGGGAATGGTTGCAGATTTATTACCTCCCTCGATCCAAGAAATTCAAGCCTGGCCAAATCTGTCAGTACCACTCTAATGCACCCGACCATGATACTGAGGATTGTTGGGCACTTCGTAACCTGATTCAGAATATGATTGAAAGCGGTGAATTGATAAAAGAGAATCGAGATTATGATCTCCCAGATGTAGACACTCTCTTTACTCCCACTGCGTGGAATCAGGATACAGTGGCTGTTGTGTCCTGTGACAGTGAACCAACCCTCACACCCTTAGTACTGCCAGGGAAATGGGTCCAAGAAACACAAAATACTGTGAAGGTGGCGGCACCCGAGCTTTTAATCTTGCCCTTCAGACCTCGGTATCCAGTTATTAGTCTGAAGAGGGTCCCATGGAACTACAGGAATGATGAAGGTTCCACCTCTAACAACATTGCCATTGTACTAAAGGATAATCCATTGTACCTGCCTCAGTGGGTGATCAAACCAGTCATCAAAGTCGAAGAAAAGGTGGCTGAAGAGAAAATTGAAAAGTTCCTCAGTAAAATGGGACACAATGAAATCAAAGTGGTGCAAAGCTTAAAAAATGCACCCAAGCAGATGTCCATCCTAGATCTGGTCCTATCATCGGTGGAACATCGTGACATTCTAGTGAAAATATTGGAAGAAGCCCATCTGCCATATACCGTGGATGGTGAGAAATTCCGTCACGTGGTAGAATACATTTTCAATAGCAATGTGATATCTTTCACTGACAATGATATACCTGCAGAAGGGACGGGTCATCGCAAGTCATTACACATAGCAGTGATGTCTTCTGGGTATGTGATCGGAGGTGTGCTCATAGATGGAGGATCATCCCTCAACATCTGTCCCTACGATTCCCTGGAGAGAATGAAGATTAACCCGAACCGGATCAAAACCAGTCATTTGGTCATCCGGGCTTTCGATGGATCTCTTTGACAAACTATAGGAGAAATAGAGCTTCCACTATAGATTGGTCCGGACACTTTTTATGTGTCCTTTCAGGTGATCAACATTGCCACTGGATACAACTTGTTACTGGGCATGCCATGGATCCACATGGCAGAGGCAGTGCCATCCACCCTCCATCAACAACTCAAATACATTATCAATGGCAACCTAATCACGGTGAATGTCGAACTGGAATACCCTGTCTGCATACAGGGAGACATACCGTTGATCATCCTGGATGCTGGGATTGAACCTGCTAGTTTTCAAGCTTTGAAGGTGAGTGATACTCAGTATCTACCTATCGGAGCACCAGCCTTAAAGCCTAAAGTCTCCCCTGAAGTGATGACAGTGGGCCAGGAGATGGTATCTTTGGGTTTCCAACCTGGGAAAGGATTAGGAAAGAATCAACAAGGTATTACAAGTCCAGTCCAAATCCCGAGCCAAACAAGGAGAGCCGGATTGGGTTATTCATCCGGGTCAAGCAGCCGGAACCCACATAGGCACCCTAAGGCTTATGTTTCCACCATATTGCTGCCGAATCTCACTGATGCTGGCTTTGTAAAGCCAATAAGAAAGATTCCTATTGTGATATCAGCCATGCTGTTTCCTCTAATCATACCAGCCGGGGAAAGGAAATCCCTAAAGCCTGAAGGTGATAACAAAAAGAGAAAAGAAAAGATCATGTACGAAGGACGAGACCCATTTGCTAACATGTGGGTTATCATAAACTAAGAGGGTATGAATGATGAGATCCCAGACAGTGACGACGAGGATCAAATTCAAATTCCTCACATCAAGAAAGGAAAGGGGGGCAGTTTAAAGAAAAACCCCGACCCTATTGTAAAGGATATCTCGGTCATTATCCGAGATGAGGTAGACGAGCACAATTCCTTAATCCTCCCTATTCATGAAAATCTAACTCTGGATAACTAGAGCAGCGTCCCTTACCTCAGTCTAAAAGGGTAAAAGGGCAGAGAGTCTATCTGCGCTGTAACATGCTTTCATTTACTGCTTACTTTTGATTGCACAACTATAGTAGTAACTTTTGTCATGCTTTGCCAAATACTTTGTATATTTAAGCAGTTGTATATATTAAAGTGAAAGCATTTTTGTTTTCAAGACTCCAGAGTTGGATTTGTTTGTCACTGTTGATGAGATGCCAACCTGTTACAGTGACTACAGCTTTGATGTAGAACTGAACTTTGACTTGATTGATATTGATCAAGAGGAGAAAGATGACTATGAGGTGCCCGAGGAGATCAAAGAATGGGTCGAAGAAAAACCCAAACCAAACCTCGACCAAACCACCATTATCAACATAGGAACCTTTGAAAACCTCAAAGAAATCAAGATAGGCATAGACCTCACACCAAACTAAAAAATCGACCTGATCGAACTCCTAACACAGTTCTAGGATGTGTTTGCATGGTCACATGAAGACATGATTGGCCTATCTACTGATATTGTCATCCATCGAATGCCCATTAAAGATGGATTCAAGCCAGTCAAACAGAAGCTCAGGCGATTGAAACCTGAATGGAGTCTGAAAGTCAAAGAAGAGGTCGTTAAACAATTCAAAGCCTGTATCATCATGGTGTCAACATACCCAGAGTGGCTGTCAAACATAGTCCCCGTACCTAAATCCAGAGGGAAAGTACGAGTATGCGTGGATTACTTGGATTTGAACAAAGCCTACCTCAAGGACAATTTCTCGGTACCTTTCATCCACATCCTGATCGACAATACGGCGCAGTATGGCATGTATTCCTTCATGGATTGCTTTGCTGATTACCATCAAATCATGGTTGCTGAAGAAGACTGGGCGAAAATAGCTTTCATCACTCCCTGGGGAACCTTCTGCTATAGATGACTATCCTTCGGCCTCACTAATGCCGGAGCCACATATCAACGAGCCATAATAGCCCTATTTCATGACATGATGCATAAAGAGATAGAGGTTTATGTGGATGACATCATCATCAAGTCCCAGAGGGAGGATGATCACCTTGACCGCTTCAGGAAGCTGTTCAACAGGTTGTGTAAGTACAACCTCAAGCTGAATCCAGCCAAATGTGCTTTTGGCGTCAAATCAGGCAAGTTGCTGGGATTCCTGGTGAGTAATCGAGGCATCGAGCTAGACCCTGCCAAGATCAAAGCCATCACTAAAATGCTAATACCTCGAACAGAGAAGGAGATACGCGAGTTCCTGGGAAGGATTAACTTCATAAGCCGATTTATTTCCCAGCTCACAGCAACCTGTGAACCCATCTTTAAGCTACTAAGGAAGAATTCCTCCACCAAATGGAATGAGGATTGTCAGAAAGCCTTCCTCGCCATCAAGAAGCAACTAATTGAAGCACCCGTCTTGGTACCCCCAAGGGACGGAGTTCCCCTATTTATGTACTTGTCCGTCAATGACAATGCAATGGGCTGTATACTGGGACAGAAAGATGATAGTAGTAAAGAAAGAACCATCTACTACATCAGCAAAAGGTTCAGCAGTGGTGAGCAGAAGTACACCCTGATCGAAAAGATGTGTTGTGCGTTAGCATGGGCTGCAATGAGGTTACAACATTACCTCCATGGGCACACGACCTACCTCATATCCCGTATGGATCCACTAAAATATGTATTCAACAAGCCAATGTTGAAGTGTCGACTGTCCAAATGGCAGTTGATCCTCCAGCAGTTCGACATTGTCTATGTGACTCAGAAGTCCATCAAAGGTAAAGGCATTGCAGATCAATTAGCCGAAGCACCAACAGGCGGGTTCGAGCCCTTGGAGACTTATTTCTCGGATGATGGGATCATAACAATTCAACAACTCCAACAAGAGAATACAGTCCAATCATGGAAAATGTATTTCGTTGGAGCGGTAAACATGGAGGGTGCCGGAGCTGGGGAAGTCCTTATCTCTGGTACAGGAGAACAATATTATGTGGCTACTAAACTATAATTTAGCAACACCAACAACACAGTCGAGTATGAAGGCTGCATAATGGGGTTGAAGTTAGCCCAATCCATGGGTATCAAACATTTACTAGTCTTCGGAGACTCTGAATTGGTCATCTGATAAACCACTGGGGCATATCATACCAAAGAACTGCATTTGCTGCCCTATCACCGGCAAGTCATTAACATATCTTTGGATTTTCAAGACATAGCCTTCATCCATATTCCTCAGGGTAGGAATGACTTCGCTGATGCATTGGCGACGTTAGCTTCCTTGTTCCACATATCAGATAGGAGTGGGATTCCCTGCATTAAATTCACAAGTCAAAAGGCCCCGACATATGGGAATTACATTGGAGACATATCAGATGAAATACCTCCTATCAAACAGCCTTGGTATCAAGACATCAAGGAATATCTCCGAGATAGATCTACACCCGCTAGGGCAAGCCAATCCGAAACAAAAACGGATTCACAAAATGGTTATGAAGTTCTATCTAAGCGGGGATGCACTATATAAAAGGGATACTGGAATAGGCCTGTTAAGATGCCTTGATAAAGAGCAAGCCTAGAGATTGATGGATGAAGTCCACGGTGGAGTCTGTGGTCCACACATGAACGGTCATCTGCTGGCCAAGAATATATTAAGAACAGAACATTATTGGATCTCTCTCAAAGCTGACTGCGACGATCATGTCAGGAGATGCTTTCAATGCCAAGTACATGGAAATGCCATACATGCTCCTCTAAATGAGCTACACAACATGAGTTCACCATGGCCTTTCTCCATGTGGGGAATGGATGTGATCGGTCCAGTAGAACCAAAAGCCAGTAATTGTCATCGATTTATCTTCACCATGATCGATTACTTCACCAAATGGGTTAAAGTTGCCTCTTTCCCCAAAGTCACGAAAGAGGTCATCATTAGTTTTATCAGAAATAATATCGTCTGTCGATATAGACAACCGGAGGTGATCGTATCAGACAACGACAAAAACCTGAACAATCAGATGATGAGAGAACTATGCAGCAAGTTCCACATCAAGCATCTCAATTTTGTCATCTATTGACCCAAGATGAATGGTTCTGTTGAAGCGGCCAACAAGAACATCAAGAAGATTATGCAAAAAATGTACGCCAATCACAAAGAATGGCCTTACCTGCTGCCTCTAACCCTGTTAGCATACAGAACATCAATGCGTACCTCTACTGGGGCTACCCACTATTCATTAGTCTATCATGGAAGTTGTCCTTCCTATATAAGTAGAGATGGAGTCCTTGCGAGTGTTAATTGAAGCTTAGATAGACGAAGATCAGTGGTTGCAAGATCGGTACCACCAACTGTCCCTGATAGATGAAAAGAGGGCTACAACCATTTTCCATGGGCAGTTATATCAGCAAAGGATTGCTCGATCCTATAACAAGAAAGTCCGAATACGGCAATTCAAAGAAAATAACTTGGTGCTGAAGAAAGTTTTGGCCAATCAAGACGAAGCCAAAGGAAAGTTCACCCCTAATTGGGAAGGCCTTTTCATTATCAAGGAGGTGTTAACGGGAGGAGCTATCATATTGCAAGAGATGGGTCGAACAGAATTTCCCCAACTCATCAACTTAGACACCATAAAAAGGTACTATGTATGAAACGCATGCATGCCCGCATTGTGACGCCCCCAGAATAGGTCCAGTCAACCCAACCCATTTTGAGTCGCCAAATACATGGTACAGAATTCAAATACAAACTTTTATATCACACGGTCGTGCAAAATACGATCACACAACTGTGAGTGTTAATATAAATATGTAGAAAATATTAACATTCAAACTAAGTCCTCATTATAATTATTATCACACTATTTATTAGAAATAGTGAGGACTACTACTGCTCTAACTCGGACCATCACTCTGTCCCCCGACTAGTTCCTGCGACATTCTCATTTCCTGAAGAGGACAATAGATGAAAAAGGTGAGCTCAACTAGCCCAGTAAAGAATATTATGACTACGATAATGGAAAATAAATTAATGTTAGTCTTCAACAATTCAGATAAAATATTATGGACAACAAGTTTTAGATCAATATTCGAAGCGAAAATAACCATTCATTAGAAGAGTTAAGTAGAGAATGAAGTCTACTATCTTCTATGATTTAAAAGTTCATCATCAATATTTTATTCCTGTAACATCAAGCAAAATACATCTCGAATCAAATATTTATCTTTGCACTACGGCCAAAGATATTCATTTGTATCACCAGTGGTCATGTTCATCTCAACACCTGTCCATCTTTGCACTACGGTCAAAGATATTCATCAGGTAATCATTCATCTTTGCTCTATAGGCCAAAGATATTCAGTTATATCACCTTTTAGGACCGAGGATGATGAAAAATATTTTAAAGAACGAATCCAGTGAGATAAAGGACAAAGATTAAGGATTCGTATTTTAGTTTATCCAATTCAAAAATACTTTGTAATAACCAAATGTGGAGCAAAATTCAAGAATAAAGCTCAAAACTTAGATCCGATCAAAGATAGGAACCTTAACAAGCAACTTGGACAAATAGAAGAAAATTTAATTTTTTTCGTGAATAGTGCCGTATACGTGAATAGTAACCCCGACGGAAAAAGTAAGAATTTCATAATAAAATCCATGCCAATATTTTGGTATAATGATATTGAAAAGAATAACATCATTTACGAAAGAAAATAACATCCCTTACCTCAAAAGAATAGTACTTCTGACCGAAATATCGGATATAATACCGAAGGAAACTTGCACTGAATAGTAACACTCAAAGTATCTAAATACTCACAAAAATACGCTCGATATTATAGAGAGAGAAAACTTCTGATTCTGGTGTGATTTTCAATTCTAACCTAAACACCCTATTTATAGGAAAAACTTAGGATGCCAAAGTAGACTTTTTAATAAAATAATATTTTTTTTAAAAAATAAAAATTCAACCCGCCTGTTGATCCAAAAGCCATCAGCCACCAGTGGGGCCCACCTCCTATTAAAAAAACATTTATTTTTTGAAACTTCAATAATTCATAATAAATAGCCCTTTTATCAGAAAAATACAAATTCTATGTCCTTTTCATAGGAAATTTAATTCTCTACAACTTTGTAGAAGGAAGTTTTTCCAAATTCCAAACATAAATTATCCGAAATCTATAAACGGATGATTTTCCATACCAAAATACTGATAAAAACACATCAGCACTAATTCCTTCTTTTATATCCACAAAATAAATATTTCCTTATCATATAAATTAATAATTAATTATTCACAAATAATATTACAGAACTACAATATTGACAACTAGGTCGTTCCCAGGAAAGAGGGGGCCTTCCGATAAGGATTTCTCCTTACTGGCGCGCAATTAAATAACTCCTCCTAGACAGAACTTCCTTAGACATTGTCAATAATGCTATCTAATAATATTATTCAAATAATACGAATTATTAATTTGATGATGTGAAATACTGTGCAGTGATAATTATTGAATCAATAATACAAAATATCAATGGTAGCAATTATTGAATCAATCATATAAAATAGCAACGTAGCAATTATTGATATAAAATATCAATGTAGCAATTATTGATATAAAATATCAACGTAACAATTATTGAAACAATAAAATATCATGCAATTATTGAATCAATAATATAAAATATTGAACAGTAATTACTGTAACAATTATCGAGTAAGTGACTTCTTACGTAAGAACCAATAATTCAAAATACTGTGCAATACCGTGTGCTACTGTGCACAACGCGTATTACTGTATTTTTATCACCGGGTATTTCAACAGTTTAACCGTAACAGTTTTACCGTTATTTATAAAAAGGTTATTTCTGTCGCTTTCTATATCCGACAGTTATTCCGTTATGGGGCCCACAAATAGTTGCGCCGTCGTACGAATATTCCCCGACAACAAGAATATTCCACGACCAAACGAATATTCCCCAACAACAATGAATATTTTATAACCACTTGCTCATTTTAAAATATTTGCACATTTCACCTATAACTTTTCACATTTATCAAATCAACACCTTACTATTTCGAAATAATATATAAAGAAAATTAAATCTTTATTCATAAAAGTTGGGGTCTTACACGCATCCTGGTTCTACAAATCAAATCAGGTTCGATTTTCACTAGAAACTGGAAATACGAATGACCTGATCTCCCTCCACCCGAGAGTACGTAGGCAGCCATTTCTGGTGCGGTCAAACCAAACAAAAATTTAAAAACTCATCAAACCAATCTCAAAATCCAAGATAAATACTTCTCAAGCCTCTCTCACACAAAAACTAAACTACGAATGACCTGATCTCCCTACACCCGGGAGTACGTAGGCAGCCATTCATGGTGAGGTTTGACCTTCAAGAAAAAACAAAAAAATTAATAAAAACCAGTTCCAAGAGACCAAAACCATATGAAACCTAAAAACTATCAAGCCTCCTTGGTCAGCAGGCCTATCTGAGATACTTTTTGACATCTCACTGTCAGTCCATCAAGGAGAAGTTCAAGATACATCAACAACAGCAAGTCATGAAAGAAGTGGTAATCACTCAGCAATGACAATACATATCCAAACAGGGAAGTGAATCAAAATATATTTCTCTGATATATAATACTAGTAATTGCCCGTGCCTGAAGGCATGTCGTAACGAAAAATTAGATTAAAATTCAAAAAATACTACATTACCTTAAGACTATTTGTAACTTAAAATAACTTACAATCAGACATAACAATTATCATAATTCACCATACCACCACAATAATTAATACATACTCAATCATCAACACATATCCAACCACCAAAACATCAAGCTAGTCGCTACTAATTTCAAGAAATTTCGACAGAGTTTCATTTAAAAATAAATATCAAAAAAATTCTAAACATGTCTACAAATCTTACAATCATCAATACATATCCAAACTACCAAAACAACCAAGCCAGTCGATACTAATTTCAAGAAATTTCGGCAAAGTTTCCTTTAAAAATGGATATCCAGAAAATTCTAAACCTGTCTACAAAACTTACAATCACCAATACATATCCAAACCACCAAAAAAACCATCATTCCATATTCAAAAATCATCATAACCATGTATAATTAGTTAACTTTACAAAGACGGAACACAAAAAATACAAAAATGCAGAAAATAAAGAAACAACATGTTGAGCATAAGACCCCTTACTTTACAGCTTACACTAAGTATTATTTACAGCTTACACCAAGTATTCTTCAATGTATACCGGAAAATTATTGAAATAGGTTAGTCAAAATAAAACAATTGTAAATCCGAAACATAAGAACCCATACTTTATCTTGAATTATCTAAAAAACAAATGAGCACACACATTTGTATGTAGTGGGGGGGGGGGGGGGGAATGATTTAGATTGATGTAAGTAACCCACCCTTAGTTATGGATGAATGTAGACTTACAATCAAATAAAATTTTCTTAGTGCCATTTCAATAAACGGTTCATTTGCTTAATGATTTAAATCATAAATCTATATTGGTGGCAGTATAATGGTGTGTATGAGTTTGATTTGCGAGTGTTTGATTGGTTACAATTATGTGTGTGTGTTTGTGCATGTATTGTGTGTGTTGTGTGTCTGCATGAGAAGTATAGAAATATAGAGTCTTAGTAAGAGAGACTTTCACACCTTTTCAAGCATTACTTTTCAACCCAGGTGCATCAAGCATGTGAAAAGTGTCATCCACGCACCCTTAAAGAATGTCAAGCTCAGCCTCTCTCATTTTAGTTTGGTAGTTTTTGAAAAATCGGACAATACCAGAAGTCAGTAATCTATCTCACCAATCTCACCAAGCTCAACCCAGGTGCAATGGGGGTTTTCTTCTTCTTTTATCTTCTTTTATCTTCTTTCTTTTTTATCTGTTCAATTTTGGAGGTTGGTTGAACCCAATTTGAATCATTTCCCACTTTAAAATTTAATTTAAATTTATGGGAAGACATATCAAGGGTATTAGTCAAGGTAGTTTGCGATGAAATACACTTAAAATAATAATTAAATTTTGGAACATACACTTCTTTTCTATACCTCCTGGACCAAGGCCGTTACCCTAATCAATTCCATTGTAAATTAAAATATAAACTCTTGAAAAACTGAAGTAATTCAGGAGCTTGTTCCTACTCAACATGTGTACACGGTGGCTTGCTCCTACTTAACTTAGTATAGGACATTTAAAAATATAACTTTTATTTAAAACATTTATCAAAAACAAGGGGGAATAAAACATGGTTTCCAACCACTACTTGCTCCATCACATATTACCAGTCCCATCTTCCGTTTTAGGGATCAGAAAGCCAGAATCTGCTTTTAATACTCATTTTCATGCACCTCCCCTACAAATGGATCTTGAAGGTACTTTGAAGACCGGTGATATAAAAGGCTATTTAAATTTCCAAATTACCCTTTATAAGACCCCAACTCAAAGTTCTTTTTACTCAATTGAAAATGGTAACTAAGGTTAGGTATTGGGAAATCAAAAGGTCAGAAAGGTATAAACTTGGGAAGGTGGAAGTAATATTTAAAAAGTGGATCTTGAATTTTAATCATATCAAAGTTAAACATTTCTTATACAATCTTAATAGTAGGCATCTTTAAAACAATCAGAAAAATTAAATCCTAAAACAAACCAATTTAAACAAATCTTTTAAAACTATATTAAACCCATAAAAGTGCCTATAAATCATCTATAAAAATGGATATCCAAAAATAAAACTTACATCACAGCACACCTTTACTTGAATATCTAGCTTTGACCTCCAACTTTGCAAATCCTAAGGGTCAAAATCATTAAATAAAACTATGTTAGAAATACATGTGAACGAGGAAATAAAAAAAGAGAGTAAGAATGCCTGATCCAAAACCATTAATAAGGCTTATTCAAAATGTTAAAGAGTTAAAAATATATCCTGCAACCTGAGACAAATTATTACATAGAAGATAGTATTGATGTATATTAAATCAAATTCTACCACTCTTTAAACAATAACCCCAAATCGTTTCATCTTAAATTCACTTTACCTTAAATGCAACCTATATGAAATTTACAAATCACATGTTTGTCCCTTCCTTCAGAAGAGTTTTACAACAAAATATATGATCCAGGTTTTAATTCAATCACATGTTTTTCCCTTCCCTTCCTCCAAATCAATTTGCTGTTATATTCTTTTATTCTAGTTTTTTAGAAAACATAGTAAACAATTTGGATAACATATCCTCTTTTTATTTTTAGGTTATAACTGAAAATAATTATTTTGACAATGACAGTCAATACACATTTTCAGAAAGACTTTAAGAAAAAAAACTAAAACTGGAGAACAACAATACAATAACAAAAGCAGAAAACAGAAACAATATCCATAATAGGCCTCTAGTACTTTCCTTTTTATGAGATCCAAAATGGAGGCCAAAGTCAACTTTTTAACTAACCAAAAAGAGCATAGATTTGTTCAATTTTCCACCAGTAAAATAAATTTTAATTGAACCAATTTTCAAATCACATCTTATTTTCAAAAGTAAAAGCAAAGTTTTTATTGGATCATTGCATTTGACACATATGATCCAGGTTACCCTTAAGCTTCTCAGTAACCAAACTACACAAAAAATAGACCGGACGTACTTTGTTCAATAACTTCTTGATATATTCACATAGGAGCAATTAGAGATGTTTCTAATGAGATGGAATATAGATAACTTATTACTTATTAACGTAAGACTTAATAATCTTATGTCCATTCTAATTTTGTAGAATTCCTATGTTGTAGAGTTCTAATTTTAAAAGAATTTAGATAAACACTTAACTCCAAGTAGAGGCTTGAGACTTCATACGGAGGCAATCATTACCATATGGTTTAGCTACAACTTCAAGCAATATAAACTCCTAATAAACTATTTATATGGACAGGCAAGGATTTTACTTATATATCTAAACATTCTTTTAGAAGAAGGCTCAATAGAGCCTTAGTTTCTTAAACCAGAACCTTGCACATGACACTTATCAAAATTACATAGCTTTCTTAAGCCTTTAGAATGATAACCTCCTTCTCCCGATTTCAGATTAGTTGATGTAACATAAGTCCTAAAGAAGTAATCTAGCGCATAAACTAAGGTCCTGAGAGCTAAGCATTGAATTTATATCCTATATATAGACTGGATTACTGGTCAGAAATTTTCAGGCAACTTATGGTAAGAATCAAGTGTCATCATTTGAACCTCAGCCACTTAGCAAGAGTCTGTTTCAAATAAATCATTAAGCATTTAACACAATATAGGTCTCCGCATTTGATAAGGCATAAGCTTCGCCAAAAATGTCAAACTATTTCCAAATAAACAAATTAAAACTATTTATATTCTTTTTCCATCTCATTTTTTGATTGGATGCCTTTTCTTAAATATTTTGGTTTTTTGATGCTGGAAATGGGTTGAGTACTTTTGAATTGACCTGTTAGCTTGATTCTTGTTTTTTAATGATTCCTAGGCATGCATATGGTTGCTAAACTTAAAAGGTTTAGTTTAGTGGATTATGTTCTAGAATTTGTGCATTACTTGTTACTAAAACAAACCAACCGAATAGAGATACAGATTTTTGATTGGGAGCCTTTAGAGGAGTTACTTTGTCAAATCTTCTTAGGGATGGCGGGCAGTACTACATTAACTCCTGAATCATTTTTCCACTGCTTTTGTTCTTATGTATTTCTTTTGGGAGCTTTTTCCTTTCCTCTACGTGCATTATAATTCCTTTCTCTCATCTTCAGTGAAATCTTCAGTTTTTATCTAAAATTTTTATTGTAAATTTATATTCACTACACTCTTAAAAGAATTGTCAGTTGTAAAGTTTATATTTCCACTAAAAGTGCCTATAAATCATCTATAATTTTAAATTCAGCAACAATCCTATAATTGAAAAACACAGCAACCAAACAATGCATATTTTGAAAATGAATATGAGATTAAGAGGTTAAATATTATTTTATGGAACTTTGAGCTTTCAACCTGATGGTATTGCCAATTCCTTGCAGTGAATTCCTTGCAACGGTGCCACAAACCATTTCTTCAATTATTTCTATCTGCACACTCTTTGTTCTGCATCAAAAAACTAACATCAGCAATCATTAACTTATACTGAATGAACTACATAAAAAAACGAAATCAAATCCAAACAATTCACTCCTACTAAAAATATCCATACTCATAAGAATTGAATTATATAAATTATTAATTTTCACTTCTGCAAATTCTTGATATAACTATGCATAAAACAAATAAAATTGATTTCAATACCAACTAAAAGGCAGGTAGTGATCAGTCGAGATAATCTTTTGCAACATGAAAACCAATTTATTAGGAAATGTATCAAACTTCGAAGAAATGAAAAAAGTAAGAAATTCAATTGGGCAAAAAGGAAAAGATGAGCTCTTTAAAGCTCAAATTGGGCAATCCCCATTTGAGAAACCACAAAAATAAATAGAGCACAAACAAACATGGAACCCAATTCAACCATCAGTCCATATAATCACTTCCATTTGATTGATAGCAACAAAATAAACAACTCATATGGCTATGTTCTTCGGCACAACTATTATTCTGCTATATATCTTTGTCAACAGTACAAACATGATTATAGAACGAAGCACTCGATGAGTCTAATCTAGAAGACTATATATTCTCCTTATATATATATAGTTTGTAGTATAGTTTAATAAGTGAGAATCATGAGTAGAACTCATAAGTGGAAGAGTTTGCAATGATATTTTGCAACCCGCCAATGGTTGACGCCAACATTAAGAATATTGTTTTGTTAGTCTATTTTCGCTACAGAGTAGTATTAATTTGCTTACCCAGTTGACGACCCATGAGGCACTGAATCTCTTAGGTTTCTTAATTTTGAGCAGTGGAATAGTTGGGCTGAACGGCGGCGCAATTGGAAAGGAAAATGGTTGCCGGTGTAAAAATGAAAGTTTTTACCAAATTTCATTTGGAGATGGAGGAGAGTAGATGGGGAGGAGAAGGCGAAATGAGAAGGGGGCGCGGGATTTGGGTAGCATGTAGGGGGGGTTTGATTTGGGTGATTTTTTTTTGTGTGAGATGAAATGTGAGTCTTTAGATTAAGTTGAAAGAATTGAGATGAAATTTGAACCGTTATTGTGGTTTCTCAAATTTTAAAGTGGGAATAGATTCAAATTTGGTTCTGTTTTAAATCTTAGAAGTACCCTAGTAAAATTCTAGTGAAAGTGTTTGATTTTTACTGTTTGTTATTATAATTATGGGCTAATGACAAAACTTTCTTTTCAAATTTGGACGAAAATTAATTTGATACTCAAAGTTTAAAAATCTTCAATCAATACCTCTAAGTATTTTAAAATAACAAATGTGTTCTTTTTTAGTCTGACACACCAATTTTTCGTAGGAATACGGGTTAACTACCTTTTTTCGTAGGAATACATCAATACACGTTCTACAATCCTCAATTAAACTTGTATTTTCAAAGTTTAATAGTTTAATCTTAAATTTACTAATTTTGTTGGACTATTTAGTTTAAGACTTCAAGATCAGTCTCCTCTGCCTAAAACTAACTATACACAAACACTTGGAAAAATAATTTTCATAATAACACTACATTATTTGTATCTGTCAAAATCATGTAACCATGTACAATGTGGTCAGCACATCTACACTCTCAGCCTGTATTCTCTTTGTAAGTAATCATTTCAAAACCAACCAGAATTTCAAACTATCAAAGCCTATAATTGGCATTAAACCTATATGGTCCATAGTTCATAAATCTAGTCTGGAAAATCGAAAACGCAGAGTTAAAGAAAAAGTATTTTCTCTCATTTTTTATTCTCTCTTTAACTTATAATCATCACTATAAATTTCAAAAAAATGTCATGAACATGAAAAATGAAAAGGGTAACCGCATGTTAAAAGATGGAGGGGTAAAAATGGAAACTTTTTGTCTCATTGTTTCTTCCTCCCATTTTCTAGGGTATATATCCAAATAACAGTTTTACCCATGCAACAAAGCAAATAGTGAAACATATAAGTACAAATAATGTAGGGGAAAAGAACAAATGGGCTTATGGGTATGAAGTAATTAAAATCATACAGAGAGAACTCACTTGAAGCTGATTGAAGACAGAAAAGCTCAAGAACTTGCGACCCAAATGTGAATTTGGTAAGCTAGTAACTGCACAAATCAAAACCCATTTATTAACTTACCAGTTTAATATCCAAGTAAAAAAATCTCACTTGAAAGTAAAGATTATCCGAGCGAGATTACTCGTCATTGATAAAGAAAGATTCATCTAAGCAAACTATGTCTTTTTCTTCTTCTTCTTTTCTTTCCATCAATTTATTTTCAGTTTGCACAGGGAATCTGGTATCAGGATTTTATTTGGTCCGATTCTTTTTCTGTTTTTCCATTAAACTGAACGAATGCTTCAAATTGGGGTAGGCTTGGGTTTGTTTGTGGGCTGAAAATTATATATAGCAGGAGATATCAGACTTAGAACTCTGTGGCAACTCTCAACTGCTGCTTTGTTAACTTCTTCAACCTCCATTTCACCACCCTTAAATAAAAAATGGGCAAATAAAAAACCTAATTTTACAAACCCATGAGGCCATAAACATCAAAACCACCTCGGAGTCAACTACTTTAATAGATATAATAATAATTATTATTATTATAATTATCATTATCATTATTATTATTATTATTATTATTATTATTATTATTATTATTATTATTATTATTATTATTATTATTATTATTTCTATTATTATTATTATTATACTTATTATTATTATTATTATTATAATTATAATTATAATTATAATTATTATAATTATAACTATTATTAATATTTCAAAATGGGTTCATGGTAATTTTCTTTCTGGATATTTTCCTGAACCTGCATTGCATAATGCTACTTGTAGCAATTTATAGTTTCTTGATTTTGGGCATAACATGTTCTTGGGTAATATTCCGAAAATTTTAGCTTCTTTTCATGGTCTTAAAGAGCTTGATCTTGGGACTAATATGTTTTCTGGTTCAATTACTGAGAGTATTGCTGGATTAAGTTAGGAAAAGTTGAATATTTCACACAACAATCTTACTGGGGTTTTGCCTAATTTTGGGGGATCAAAGTTTGGGGGGAGGTTTTTGAAGGAAACAATCATGGGCTTTGTGAGGTCCCTCGAAGTCAAATAAAATATAAACCCAAATATTAAAAAACCCATCTTGATTACTCAAACAGCAAGGATACCCACTGATCAAAATTAAAATTAAAAATAAAAATGTTTAACTCAACAAAAAGGTCAATCAAAATTCAGAAGTTTACCCAGAAGACCAGATTAAACTGAGGTTCTAAAAAAATCAACCAATGAAAAAGACAGAGTCTCAAGTAAAGGGCAAAAACAGTAAAGAAAATACCTTTTGGTGAGCTTTGAGTGGTGTCAAACCCTAGATTCGTCAATCTCCATGGTTGAGAAAGGAAAGAGAAGTGAGAGACTGAACGGTGTGAAAGAGAAGACTTTGCTTCTTTAGAGAATTCACACACCCAAAAAGATTACAAAATTACAATCTTATTTCCCCCACCCTCTCTCTCCTGCCATGATTTGGGCGGGATATTTGTTATGTGTGATGAAATGTGAGTCTTTAGATTAAGTTGAAAGAATTGAGATGAAATCTGAACCGTTCTTGTGCTTTGTCAAATTTAAAGTGGGAAAAGGTTCAAAATGAGTTCTATTTTATTATATAGATTGTTTGATATATACATAGTGTCCTGTACATGACAAAAATGGCTGATCTAGTATGTGCAGGAAAAACAAAGCTAGTCTATGGACCCATGGATAAGCGGGCCAACAATGTCAGCATAACATCTCTCTATGAAGATGGAAGAGCAGCTGCAAGCGCAATACCCTCAGCCTCCATACGAGTCAGAACATCCAAAGCCATCTGCAGTGTGGCACTGTGATCATCAATATATGCACTCATCTCGGTAACCAGACCATGAGTATAAAACCGGAGAGCAGTACTGTCAGCAATGTGGAAATCCTGGGAAGCTATAGCCTCATCCCTCTCCACAAAAGTAGCATCCCTGACAATCAAAACCTCCTCAATCTCCTCAAAGGCTGTATCTCTGGCAAATCGAATCTCATCTCTCTTCGTAAAAGCTGGGTCTCTGGCAATCAAAGTCACCTCAATATCGACAAAAGAAGCATCGAGAGAAGATCGAGCCTCGTCTCTCTCAATCAATGTCATATCCTGAGCGACTCGAGCCGCACCCCTCTCAGTAAAAGCTATATATCTGCCAGACAAGGCAGTCAACATCAGCGCTCTAGCCTGATCTCTCAAAGGTCATCCTAGATAGCGAGTCTGCCAAATCAGGATCTGTCCCGACAGGAATGATCGGTGGGTCACTAACTAAAGCTGCTGTCAGACCCATGAACAACTCATCCTCAGTAAGAGAATCAGGATCCTCCATAGGCTCCTCCTTGTCTGAATCCACTATCGAAGCTGACTGGATAAATGCAGCTGATGCTATATTTGCCTCCAACCTTGCTGAGTACTCTAGAGAACGATCTGGATGGCTACTGGAGAAATCAACCCTCTCCCTATGAGTCCAACACATATACACTTGGATCAAATCGGCAGACGATATAGACGAAGCAGACATCCTCTGATCAATAGCCCCCTCAAACTGATGCAGGCTCTAAAACTGATTAAACTAGCCCATAACAGCCAGAGGATGGTAAGTAGTCACTCCCCTCAATCCCGCTAGGGTAAGTAGTCCATGCCAGATGCGTGGGTGATGAAGCTATAGGGGGAGACTAGCCCTGAGCATGGAAGAATCGAGAACGGATGTGCAATATCAGACAGAAATGATGACCATGTCTCAGCGTCGGTACACTTCGCAAGCTAGAAAGAGAGTGACATGGCTATATCATGGGTAAAACAATACCCCTGGTGTCTGAAAAATCCAATCAATCGTAAATAGGACATGAGCCATACGTACAGCAAGACCGAACTACCTCTAAAAAACCCTTCCGGGTGGGTACTGCAGTGGGTGGCTGCTCTCAGCACTCGGCCAATATCATCGGTATGATGGTGCTACCTTGCCTAAGGGCCCGAACCACAACTATCAATCCCACATCCAAATGCGGCATATAGACGTAGGCTACGATGCACATCAGCAAAACATCTATCTTAGCCAAACGCCACGCCTCTGCCGATACAATAAAATCCCCGGCATCTCTATCATAACTGTCAAGCTCACCAAATCGATTGATCAAAAAGTCGATGGAGATCACACGTCCAGAGATGATCTCATCCATAACTACGCTCTGGCGAAGACCTGACATCCGTATAAACGGTCTCCTCATATCACTGATTGTCATACGAGCGTATCGTAACTCTAAAGCTAAGCCAGTAAACCGCTGGTACTCCTCAAGGGTCGGAGTCAGCTCATGATGCCCAAAGCGAAAGACATATCTATCGGGTATCCAACAGGATAAGATGCCATCTATGAACCCGTATGACACCTGAAAGTCTACGAGGGCCAACGAATGACCCAACATCTGATCCACTGTCCCTCTGGCTGGGAAGGGCAGGCTGTCGTACCACGATCTCAAGGATGATGCCATTACAGATGGTGGCGAATGCTCGATACGGCTAACGGTAGATGACGACATCTGTATCATCGTATCACAAGACCATCCAAGGGTCAAATCTGAACTCATCTATCTAAATGCATATACATGACATAATACATGCATGATGACAAATATAAACATGATGCAATAGATAGGAAATATCATGCATATCTATAATAAACTATCTACTTCAAACATCATCCCTGTATGATAAATACAAAATAAAATAAAAAATACAGGAATGTGGGGCACCACCACCCAACTAATAACAGTGGTCTATCAAAATGGAGCACAGCCGCCCAACGGCCAAAACAGTGGCCAACCAAAAGATATAGCTACAATAGCTATCCAAAAAGATCCAAAACATCTACGCTTAGGTGGTTAACCTTCTCCATTTCCTCCGTGGACACAAAGTCGTGGTCATCAGGCATGTCTGGGCGGTACAAGGGAGGATCAGTCGCTGCAAAACTGCTAAAAAATGGACCAAAAGAGGGGTCCGCTCCTGAGCTGGAAGGGTCGAAAGAAGATGCCTCTGACGGATCTCTGCCAAGATGCCTGATGAATAAATGAGCTCTCTCCAATTGCTGAGTTAACCCTATGATCTGGTCCAAATGAGTCGGCTCCCAGATGCAAGCTATCCAGTTTGTTATCATCACAGACCCAGGCACCATGTCTGCCATAAAATGGGTAGCATGAGTCTGAGCTCCAATCGTGCGAGGACTCCACCAGCTGCTGAATGCCTCCTGGCTGTAAAGGCCCTCTGATAGGGCAAAGCCGTATATGCCCTCCATAGGGATATTTGTCAGTGGTTAGATTAATAGCCAATGATGCCAAACAGGAGGAATAATGGGAATACGGATCTGCCTTGTAATTCTCCTGATAGCACGCTCTCCTAGATAGAGCTCCCAACTTCCCTTTGTCAAAAATGGGACTTCGCGGGTCGACAATGCAAACTCCTGACCAGTGGGGAAGCCTCCCTCAAATCCAACAGTCAAAAACTCAGAGGTATATGGGATCCACGAGATTGCTCCGGCTGTCAAAAGCTCTAACTGCAGGCGAGAATGAGTAAAGCCCTCCGCAACAGGGACCTCCGTCAGAGTGGAGTGATAACAACGCCGTCCCCGGGGATAGGTCTCCAGACCTAAAGCAGTGGTGGGCCGTAGGCAAGGAAGCCTCTTATACGCCCAAAATTGGCCATATAAATATCAAAAGTCCTCAGTGACCAAGACTGACAAATGTAAATGCAGAAATCAAAAATGTACAAGAAAGATGTACTCACCAGCAGAAATGGGTAGAACCCTAACCAAGCCTCCGTCAAACCCTCCAAAAGCATGAACATACCTTAGAGAAAATAGGCAAAGGTGTAGGAACCCCAATCAAAGTCACTGAGGCGCTTTATATGTCGGGTAGCACTGACCAGGGCGAAGGACACAGTCGATGAGTTGTCCGCCACAAAATGACCCCTGATGATCACCAAAAATAATCGCCTCAAGATGCGATCCCTAACTCTCTGATCATCAGGCAGAGGCTCAAGTAAAGCCCCACTTTGGGCATTTATGCTCAAGGGACCCGATCGGACTGTCCGACCCTTGATCCCCGTCACAGGAACTCCCAACAAAGATCGAACGACAATGGATTTGATGTCTGCCACGACAGGCACTGGCTCACCCTCGAACTCAATGCCGGTGATGAACCTCCAATCCATAGGCATCATCATAACCTCACAGTCTAACAAATGAAGAGACTGAGTCTGGTGGAACCAGCGCTCAGATAAAGCTCTCATATAACCCCAGGGGCAACGGTGGGGAAGAATAGAGAAGAAGGCCTGAAACCCCCAACCGTCAACGATATCTCTGTACTCCTGGTGCAAAGTATGGTAAAGGGAGTGCACATTAAACCAGTTCCATCTGAGCTGCGTAAAGCCAGGAACCTGTATAAAAAACCAACTCATGTCAAAAACCTGTGCCCCGAGAATGGAAAAAGAAAGAAAGAGAATCCAGAGAGAAGAAAACTTCAAGTCACCTCATTGGCGTGAAGAAATCGAGATGAATGACGACTCAAGTCTCCCAGTAACTCCTGGATCAGCACAACAATGCCCGGAAGCTCCACACTTTGGGCCTGAGCTGGGGCACAAGCAGTAAAAGGAGCCTGCTCATCATCAATATTAATCGGCTGCTTGTCCTGTGCTGGACGAATCACCGACTCTTATAATCTGTGAGGCGGTCGAGCTGGACGTGACTGAGGAACATCAGAAGCTCGCCTTCGTCTAATGCCTGAAACTACCCTGCTAGCACTGTCGGGTCTGTCTCGGTCCATAACCTGGACAAAGTTTCCAAATCACCTTAGAAAGGGTGTGGTAAGCCTAAAACATGTGGCTTATTAATTTAAATCAGTATTTTATGCATTTCTAAGTCTTAAAACATGCATGGGTCAGTCAAAAATCCCCAATATAGTCAAAACTGCATGCTTTTCAAACGCTAAACCCTAAAAATGTGCACGGGTCAGTCAAAAAATCCCCAGTAGAGTCAAAATTGCATGTTTATTAAAATGTTCGGGCTTTTGAAATTTTTTTGCCAGAGTCTTATTTGTAAAATGAACTGTCCGCATGCACATAGGCATGTCTAGGTGGCCATTCAGTAGCACACCTTTTCAAAAATAGGAACAGTTCATATTTATGAAATAAAATCAAAAGTAAACCTCACATGGTAGCCAGATTACCATGGACATTTTTAGTTGAAAATCCAGGCTCACTAGGCCTCAAATAGGATGAGTAAACTGATAAAAAAGAGCAAAATATGACCGTCTCAGAATCTGAATTTTCTTACGTCAAAACGTGCATTATAGTAAGATATGCATACATATGAAGTCAGAAAATTTTTAGCAGGTCATATAGGCATACATTTTTCATACATTGCGTCTGAAAGCACCCTACATGGTTTACATACTTTTAACGGTCAAAACTTGAGAAAAAAGGATGTAAAACGTTACCTGCGATGCGCTGAACGCGTGGGAGCTGATGGAATCTGAAAAAGGCTGCCCGAACTCCATAGATATGAAAAATAAGATCGGATTCCATTTGAAACTCGAAATAAAACTGATTTCAAATGAACTCCCGCAACAAATATAAAGCCACAGGTAGAAGCGGGCCCACCTACGACTGTCGCACCTCTAACTACGGCTCCCTAAGGTGGGCCCCGTTCCCTCCGGATCGATTAGGTTCGAGTTGAAACGGAGTTCATATGAGCTGTCAAGTCAAATCTGAAGAAAAATCGCTACGCGATTGAGCGGTTTGTCCTGTAATCCTGCGTTTAAGAAGTTGAATCCTGACAGAAAGGGGAACTCCCTGAAAACCCTTGGTATTCATCCCGAAGTAATGTATGGGGATCAATGATGAAGAATGCTAAAAAACTACCGAAAAACTGCGCAAAACTGCCAAAAACTGCCACTTTCAAAGCGTCGGGTACGGACCGATGATAGTTCAGTCGTTGGCACAACCCCTGCGAAGCGTCGAGTATAGACCGGTGACAGTTCAGCCGTTGGCTCAACCCCAGCGAAGCGTCGGGTACAGACCAGTGACAGTTCAGCCGTTGGCTCAACCCCAGCGAAGCGTCGGGTACTTACCAATGACAGTTCAGCCATTGGATCAACCCCAGTGAAGCGTCGGGTACAGACCGGTGACAGTTCAGCCGTTTGCACAACCCTAGCGAAGCGTTGGGTACTGACCGATGACAGTTCAGCCGTTGGCACATCCCCAGCGAAGCGTTGGGTACTGACCGGTAACAGTTCAGCCGTTAGATCAACCCCAGCGAAGAGTCGGGTACTGACCAATGACAGTTCAGCCGTTGGCTAAACCCCAGCGAAGCGTCGAGTATAGACCGATGACAATTCAGCCGTTAGCTCAACCCCAGCGAAGCGTCGGGTATAGACCGGTGATAGTTCAGTCGTTGGCTCAACCCCAGTGAAGCGTCGGGTACTAATCAATAACAGTTTAGCTGTTGGATCAACCCTAGTGAAGCGTCGGGTACAGACCGGTGACAGTTCAGCCGTTGGCTCAACCCCAGCGAAGCGTCAGGTACAAACCGGTGACAGTTCAGTCGTTGACATAACCCCAGCGAAGCGTCGGGTACTGACCGATGACAGTTCAGCCGTTAGCACAATCCCAGCAAAACGTTGGGTACAGACTGGTGATAGTTCAGTCATTGGCTCAACCCCAACGAAGCGTCGGGTACAGACTGATGGCAGTTCAGCCATTGGCACAACCCCAACAAAGTATCAGCCATTGGCACAACCCCCGCAAAACATCGAGAGTTGATCCGGTGACTAAAGCAATATGTTAATCCATCCTCAAGAATGGAATCTGTTATACACGTCCTCAGAGGAGGTACCAAGAAGGATTGGTGTTTCAACCCCCTGTTTCAAACTACCGGTGTAAATTATCATCAAGATAGGCATCGAAAGCACATGCTAAGGTACTCGGTAACCGAGATATATCCCCGGGGGGAAAAATCGACAGAAAGATATGACGACATCAGCCGGGAAGGAAAATATGCCTTGTGAAGGGTCTTGACAGACATGGAAAACCATTGGTCTCAAACCAAGGTAGCATCCATAATATCATCTTCATCAGAGTTGGCGGGTTCATCATGGATAACGTCATCCCCAGCAGAACGAGACGAGAATAATCTGTGACAGACTAACTATGATAACCTGTCAGTGGTTATCTTACCAGTAATCGTCTGATAGTGCCACCACAAAGGTTATCACGAGTAACGTTATCCCCAGAAGAAACTACCGTAATCAATCAAGTGATAACCCTACCCCCTCGAAGGTATCTGACATTTATGACATACCTTATCATGCATTGCCTCCCCTTTGCATTTGAATTTCCAGTGTCTACTAATCTTTATCCTGTGTATTTCATTACATTGCATGATAAAGAGGGGCATCTGTAGACACTCAACATTTCATTTTCCTGTTACTAACACTGTAGGAGGGCAAAACTGTCTATTCAACTCAACCCCGGTCTCAATACTGGGCTGTCAAATTAACCCCGGTCTTAATACCAGGCCCTCAACTCAACCCCGATCTCAATACTGGGTCATCAAATCAACCCCGATCTCAATACCGGGCCATCAACTCAACCCCGATCTCAATATTGGGCCATCAACTCAACCCTGATCTCAATATCGGGCCATCAAATCAACCCCGGTCTCAATACCGGGACTTCAAATCAACCGCGGTCTCAATATCGGGCCATCAAATCAACCGCGGTCTTAATACCGGGCCATCAAATCAACCTCGATCTCAATACCGGGCCATCAAACTCAATCCCGATCTCAATATCGGGTCATCAGGTCAGCCCCGGTCTCAACCCAAGAGGTACAGGTCAGCCCCGGCCTCAACCCAGGAAGTACAGGTCAGCCCCGGTCTCAATTTGAGAAGCACAGGTCAGCTTCGGTCTCAACCCGGAAGTTATAACTCAGCTCCGATCTCAACCCGAGAGGTACAGCTCAGCCCCGGTCTCAACCCGGGAGGTACAGGTCAGCCCCGATCTTAACCCGGGAGGTACAGATCAGCCCCGATCGTAACCTAGGAAGTACAGGTCAGCCCCAGTCTCAACCCAGGAAGTATAGGTGAGCCCCGGTCTCAACCCAGAAAGGACAGGTCAGCCCGGTCTCAACCCGGGAAGTACAGGTCAGTCCCGATCTCAGCCCAGGAAGTACAGGTCAGCTCCGGCCTCAGCCCGGGAAGTATAGGTCAGCCCCGGTCTCAAACCGGGAAGGACAGGTCAGCCCCGGTCTCAACTAGTGAGGTATAGGTCATCCCCGGTCTAAACCCGAGAGGTCAGGTCAACTTCGAAAACAATCCTGAAGCATCATAACTTTTCCAGAGGAAAACCTGGAGGGACCAAGTCAGCCTCAGAGACAACACTGAGGACAAACAGACTCGAATGGGATCCAAATCTTGGAAACAACCCCAAGAAGGCAACTGAAGGCCATGCCAACACTGAAGGCAACCCCGGGATGGGCAAAACGGTCATTTTACCAACTCTAAGCCAATTCAATCAAAATCAAACTAAATTGATGCCACCAAAGTCAGAACGAACCATAACAATGATCCCGAGTGCAAACAACGCAAGACAGCTCAACGGATAAATTACGGAGAATCGAAGACCTGGTTATGAAATCGTATTCTTAGACCCAAAAAATGTTTTATCCCATGTCATTGTGACACTCTCGGCGAGGGCTTTTCGGAAAGGTACATCACGTCTCAAAAGGACGCTCCGATCAAAAGTTAGAATGTTTTGAATATGACATCGCATTGGTAGGAGTGCACGTACTTTGATGCAATGGGACCCGCCACATGGGCCCTGCCACGTGGAGCCACACCTTTACCTGCGACAGCAGCAGGTAGAGTGGAGGCTCTTGGGTCTATATATATGAGCTCACCCCCAGCTCATTTCAAGAATTCAAAAACGCTCTGAACCCTTGCCTGTTTGGATTTTCAGCTATTTTCTTGTCTTTAAAACCCAAATTTTTTCACTTTAACACGTAAATATACCCACATACTATCACAAATCAGAAAATAACCGATAGATTTGGACTTTTAAAGCCTATGATTTGGCAAAAAGCCCGTGTAATAGTCCATTTTGAGTACTTTTACGATTAGAAAGTTATTATTACTTATTCGCACTTTTATACACTTGCATATCAAGTTTCGTTTTCTAAGTATACCCTGAACTCAGTTCCGTGGCCGTTTTTGTTAACTTTTAGTACATTTTAGTACTTTAACGTATTTTGTGGCATTTCTACAACTCAGATTGACGATCCGTCACTTACAGCAGCTTTTATATACTTGCATCTTCATATTAAGCAACTTCGCCGGACTGGGTTATCTTCCCAGTCCGTGTTTGACTTTTTTTTGTATATATTTAACATTATATATACTAACTTTTTAATTTTGCTATTAGAATGGCTGAGATTTATTTAAATCTAGCGTTTTTCTAGTTTCAATTATAAAAGCTACCTCGCGGTCCTTAGATCGCTATGTAGTGGGAACGAGATGCTTTGGCCAGGTGCGAACTAGGATATACTGATGAATCCTTGGTTCTAGCGATATTTGGATATATTTCTGTACAAATTTGAGCTGTGCATGTTTATTGGCCTCCCTATGTGAGCCTAGGAATTGTGGGATTCATGATCAAACAGATCAGAATCTGATTCCTACAATGGACAAACTTCACTTTACAAATGTACCTTGCCAGTTTTTCTGTAAAAATGTACATGCAAAAGACCTTAAAACGGTTATCATTAAGGTCTCAACATAGTGAAAATATAGTTTGTCGTGTCAGAGTCACTCCATTGGCTGTCATGCCCATGAGGAGACCGACACTTGTATATATATTGTGGTCGATGATACTTCACAGCCCGACAATCACCATTCAAATTGAGCCTTAAGGTTGAAAAGATAAAACTGAAGTATCGATATGCTTCAATTCCTATGTTAGCGTAAAGAACTTGAAAACCTTCTTTCAAAACATCATTTCAATAACCTTATCGAAAAAAGAAGCTTTTGCAAATCAAATCAAACACTTTTGCAAATCAAATCAAAGACTGTTTGCAAATCAAATCAAACCCTTCGTATATAGGTTCAACGATGCATAAACATACTTCCAATCAAAATATAGGCCCAAATTTTTTACAGCATTCACACACACACTGCAGATTTAAAAGGGAAATATTGTAAAGATGTGGTACCGTATTTACACGGGAGTTGTGGGGTGCCTAAAACCTTCCCCACACTTAACCAAGCCCCCGAAATCAAAACTTTATTTTCAAAGATCAAGTTTCGACAGTGTCCAGCAATTGGGCTTCTTTCAAACAAAACTTGGTTGAGTTGGTACAACCATTTTAAATCTACCAACTGGCGAGTCTGTAAAACATTCAATCGTCGACATGAGACATGTTGGCCTTTTCCTAAAAAACCCTTCAAAACCTTTTTCACAAATAAAAAGAGTAAGGGTAGAGATAACTTAGGAAGAGAGAAAGATCCGGGTTGTGACCCGACCCGCGAATTTTTTCCCAACGTCGACAACAATCGTGTAACTATACTCTTAAAAACTTACAAAATAGTCATTAATTAGGATTTTCATCCAAAAAATAGACGGGAGCCGTGAGCGTGCATATCACATGATGTTTTTTGTTTATGTGGACATGGCATTTGCCATTTGTATAATCATGTGTCAAGCACATGCCAATTTTCCCTTCATAACACAAATCAAAGCAACGAATTCTCGAATTCAGAATTACAAAAAAAATTAGGGCTCGAATCTCCTTACTGCGATTCTCCTTTGGTGCGAATTTGCTGCTCCTTTGGTGAGATTAACTCTACTTGGTTGATTTTTTGCTCCAATTTTGGTATGTAACTACTATGGCTGGCTAATTTGAATGCATCTTTTTTGTTTTTGCTTCTCCTCACTACTGTCAAGTGTTTCCATGAATTCTTCATCTGGAGTTTTTGTTCATGGAGATGACACAGATGAGATATATTCATGTCATCAAATATAATGGCAAATGCCTCATCTTCCAATGCAATGCTATTATGGAATAACTAAACAGATGTAGGAAGCTTGAAAGGCTGGAACATTACACCCCGGTAGGAGGTTTGTAGGATGCAGTAGATACAATGTATAAATTATCCTATTACATGTTTGTAAAATTACTTATATAAATTATCCCATACAAGCTTAAGATGTAGTAGATACATTTTCTTAAATTACTTATATACTTTTTTTCTACACAGGATACGCATGGGGAGCCTGTCGCCGAGGGGAGGGGGAGGGGTGGGGGGGCCTGTCGCCAGATGGGAGGGGGTGAGGGGACCAGTGGCGGGGGGGGGGGGGTGAGTTAGAAGAGAGAGTGTGAGTGAGAAGAGAGAGAGAGAGAGAGAGAGTGGGAGGCGCTAGAGAAGAGGACGACTGATTAGGTTTATTGGTTATTTTTGAAGGAATGTCCGTTGGAATTATTCCCTCGAAATTACTTTAATCTCGACTGATATTCCCTCGGAAATAACTCTTATTTCGTCGAAATTAGTCTCGTGCTGGCGAGAAAGATGGCGCCACCCAGGGCCTAATATTTATGACAGAATTTCATCGAAATTATAATAGTTTCGAGGGACTTATAATCGACGGATTTTTTCGTCGGAAATAGGTTAAGTTCGACGAAATTAAGTCCGTCAAAAATAGTCAATTTTCTTGTAGTGATACTAGGGTGATTGACTTTAATGCAAGTGAGAAATTGAAAGTAGTATGCCCTCAAGCCAATCACATTGGATGTGATGAGCATTTACTTTGTAATCTTGTTCATTTATTAATAAAAGAATTTATTTAATATAAAGGCATTCTTTATCCATGTTTAATTGGTTGAATTAAATAAATAAGATAAACCCATAGTTTTGGAGCAATGCTTTTAAGATCATGATATTGATCATGCTACTGAGATCTAAATTATAGATAGCTCAAAACTAAAATGTTCCTATTCATTGGATCACTAATGTGAGGTTACTGATTCTGAATAGATTAGTACATACTATACTTGCTCTGTTGAAGAGGATGATAGATCTCATAATCATTTGTGTGGAGGCACTATAGCAAATATGTAGGTGCCTCCAAAATAGGTTCACACAACCCATTTTGAGTCGCCAAATATATGGTACAAAATTCGAATACAAATCTTCTTATAACAAACGGTCGTGCAAAATACGACCACACAAGCTGTGAGCCTCAATACAGATCATATATAATACAAAAATATAAACACTCAAATAAGTCCTCATTACAATTATTATCACACTATTTTATAAAATAGTGAGGACTTCTACAGCTCTATCTCGGACCATTAGTCCATTCCTTGACTAGTCCCCGCGATATTTTTATTTTCTGAAGAGAACAATGGAAGAAAAGGGTGAGCTCAACTAGCTCAGTAAAAAATATTATGACTAAGATAATGAAGAATAAATTATCGTTAGCCTTCAATAAATCATATAAAATATGATGGACAACAAGTTTTAGATCAACAACTGCAGCGAAAATAACAATTCATTAGAAGAGTTTAGTAGAGAATGATGTCTACTATCTTCTATGATATAAAAGTTCATCATCAATATTTTATCCCTGCAACACCAATCAATAATATTTTCAATCAACGAATTATCCATGCACTACGGGCCAATGATATTTGTTTGGATCACCAGTAGTCATGATCATGCCAAACACCTGTCCATCTTTGCACTACAGGCCAAAGATATTCATAAATCAACAGCTCATCTTTGCACTACGGGCCAAAGATAATCATCAATCAACAGTTCATCTTTGCACTACAGGCCAAAGATAACTTTCACCACAATATAGGACTGAGGATGATGAAAAATGATATAAAGAACGAATCCAGTGAGAACAAGGACAAATATTAGAGATTTATAATTCAATTTATCCAGAGTTCAAGAATATCCAAGTTGTCAATATAGAGATCAAAACATGGATCCAATCAAAGATAATTTGGACAGAAAAAAACCAATTTTGTTATGAATAGTAACCCATGAATAGTACCCCGTGAATAGTACTCGAATGAATAGTACCCCGAAATGAAAATATTAAAATTTCAATAAGAAAGTTCAGACCAATATTCCAGTGAAATAATATTTTATAGGAGTATGAAAGAATATAAGAAACTGTAAATAGATTTTCACCCGTCATGCGGTAATCCGTGTAGACAGATCATTTCCACAATTCAATAAAATGAATACGAAGGGCTAATTACCATGCATGCGGTAGTCCGTGTAGACAGGTTATTCCCACAGATTAATTAGGAATAAAATGAATACGAAAGGTTATTCACCAGGCATGCGGTAGTCCGCGTAGACAGGTTATTTCCACAGATTAATAAAGAATGAATACGAAGGGTTGTTCACCATGCATGCGGTAATCCGCGTAGACAGGTTATTCCCACAACTTAATAAGGAATAGAATAACAACCTTTACGAGTATTGAAAGAAAATAACATCCTTTACGAGAAAAATATTATCATTTACCTTAGTAGGAGATTGAATACTGCAATAGTGTAGTAGCAGAATATTCTTCTTCTTTCTCTCTTATTCTCTCTCTATACTTTCTCTCTCTAAAGCTTCAGTGAATTGGTGCGAAAGAAGGAAGGAATGAGCATCTATTTATAGAAGAATTCTAGCTTAGCCCTTGCAATGTGAAGAGGCAAGTGGCTTGACGCCTATAATGTGAAAAGGTAAGTGATTTGACGTCTGTAATGTGAAACGATAAGTGGTTTGACGCCTGTAATGTGAAACGATAAGTGATTTGACGTCTGGTAAAGGCAAATACTATTGGCGAAAGTGACTCTTAGATGATGACCTATGGGTCCTAAACTTACAAAATGTCACATATCACCATTATTTCCTTCGAGCTTCGAGTGTCGGCAACTTCTTCTAATGGTTATTTTACTCATCACACAATTAATCAACACTTTTCAATCCTTCCATATAAATTCACAATTAATATTATAGATTCATAATATTGACAACCAGATCGTTCCTAGGAAAGAAGGGGCTTTCCGATAAGAATTTCTCCTTATTGGCGCGCAATTAAATAACCTAACCCCTTTCCTCGACAAATTTTTTTAGACATTTCCGATAATACTACTCAATAATATCATTTAAATAATATGTGTGACAATTATTGATTTAATAGTGTGAAATACTGTGCAGTAGTTACTGTGACAATTATTGAATCAATAATTATAAAATACTGTGCAATTATCACTGTAGCAATTATTGAATGAAATACTTAGTGAATTCTTACGTAAACATCAATAATCAGAAATACTGTGCAATACCATGTGCTACTGTGCAACAACGCGTATTACTGTATTTTTATCACCGGGTATTTCAACAGTTAACAGTAAAAGTTTCGCCGTTATTTTTAGAAAACTTATTCTTGTCGTTTTCTTCTTCCGACAGTTTTCTGTTATTTTTATAAAAAAGTTATTTCTGTCGCTTTTTATATTCGACAGTTAATTCGTTGTGGGGTCCACCAATGACTGTACCGTCGTACGAATATTCTCAGATAAAAAGAATATTCCCCAGCCAAACGAATATTCTCCGACACAACGAATATTTTATGACCACTTACTTACTATGTAAAATTTGCACATATCACCCATAACTTATCACATTTATCAAATCAACATCTTACTATTTAAAATAATATATAGAAGAAATTAAATCTTATTCATAAAAAGTTAAAGTCTTACAACCTCTCCTCCTTATGAAATTTCGTCCTCGAAATTGACGTACATACCTGGAATGTCGAAGAGGTGAGGATACATTGCTTTCATTTTCGATTCTAACTCTTATGTCATTTCCTCAATATCATGGTTTCTCCATAAAACTTTGACTTGAGGTATAACCTTTGAGCGTAGAACATGTTCCTTTTTATCCAAGATTTTGACAGGTACCTCCTCATACGTTAAATCTTCGGCTATCTCATCTGGTTTTAATTCAATATTGTGGTTTAGGTCTTTCACATATTTACGAAGCATGGATATGTGAAAAACGTTATAAACACGAGTCATACTTGGAGCTAAGGCGAGTCTATAGGCCACAGTTCCTACTCGATCGAGGATTTCAAATGGATCAATAAATCGTGGGTTGAGCTTTTCTCTCTTTTTGAATCTCGTAACTCCCTTCCAGGTAGTGTCTCCAAATCTTCAACGCAAAAATGACTGCTGCCAACTCTAGATCATGAGTAGGATAATTCCTCTCATATTCTTTGAGTTGTCGTGAGACATAGGCTATGACTTTCTCATGTTGCATGAGAACACATCCTAACCATTTTCCTGAAGCATCGCTGTAGATGACAAATTCATCCTAACCAGATGGTATTGTCAGAACAGGTGCTGAAATGAGTCTCCTTTTTAGCTGTTGGAAGCTCTTCTCACATTCCTCGTTCCATCCGAATTTTGTATCTTTTCGAGTTAGCTGAGTTAATGGTGTAGCGATTCGAGAAAATCCTTCCACGAATCTCCGATAATAACCAGCTAAGCCCAGAAAGCTACGTACTTTGGTTACTGACTTAGGTTGTTCCCAACTTTGTATTGCTTTAATCTTTGCTGGGTCAACTAATATTTCATGTTTCAATACCACGTGCCCAAGGAATGCTACTTCCTCAAGCCGGAACTCGCATTTCTTCAACTTGACATATAGTTTGTTTTCACGAAGCTTTTGGAGTATCAGTCACAAGTGTTGTTCATGATCTTCACTGCTTTTGGAGTAAATGAGGATGTCATCAATAAAGACAACCACAAAATGATCCAAATATTTCTTGAATATACGGTTCATCATATCTATGAAAACAGCAGGAGCATTAGTCAATCCAAAAGACATGACTAAGAATTCATAATGCCCGTATCGAGTTATGAAAGCAGTCTTTGGAATCTCATTAATTTTAATGTTTAATTGATGATATCTGGAACGAAGATCGATCTTTGAGAAGAATTGCGCACCTTGCAACTGGTCGAACAGGACATCAATGCGAGAAAACGGATACCTATTCTTGATGGTGACATGGTTCAACACCCGATAGTTAATACAAAGTCGTATACTTCCGTCTTTCTTTTTTACGGATAAAATAGGAGCACCCCAAGGCCATGTACTAGGACGTATAAAGCCGATGTCTAACAACTCCTGTAGTTGGACCTTTAACTCCTGAAGTTCAATAGGAGCCATTCGATATGGGGTTTTAGAAATGGGTTTTGTACCGGGTTCAAAGTCAATAAATAATTCAACTTCACGTTTCGGGAGTAGGCCAGGAAGTTCTTCGAGAAATACATCAGGGAATTTATTAACAATAGAAATATCATTCAAATCTGACGTATTCTTGTTTAAATCGATGACATGGGCTAAGAAAGCTTGACATCCGTTTTCCAATAAACGAATAGCTTTATGACTTGAAATGACATTGATTGATTTTAGTGGTTTGTTGTTTGAATTCACATAACAGGTTGGTTAAGAATATGAAAGCTAACAACCTTACGAAAATAATCAATTTTAGCATGATGAGTGGTTAACCAGTCGATTCCTAAAATTACATCAAATGCAAGTATTTTCAAAGAGATGAGATCAACAAGTAATGTGAGGGTGCCAATTTGAATCAAGCAAGATTTGTAAACTGTGGATGTAATGAAGGTTTCTCCCAACGGAGTTTCAACGAATAATTTAAAATCTAATTTGTCAGGGGTCAAGTCCAAACGTTGAGCACAAGCAGGTGAAATAAAAGAATGGGTAGAACCGGTATCTAATAAGATATAGACTTAGCAAGAGTTTATGATTAGCTTAACCGTGATAACTTCGTTCGGGTTCCTCGCTTTTTGGGTAGTCACGACAAAAGCTCTTCCCTTGACCATCGACTTTGACTTGTTTGGGACAGCCTTTGGTGTCATCGTCCCCGCTGGACAGGAAAAAATCGAGCTATGTGACCGTTCTTCCCACAATTGAAACACACTTTGGAAAGCTGTGTACAGTTTGGACTGATTTGTCCCTCCTCTCAGAATCTATAGCATCTAACTAGTGGTCATTCTCCTTCCCGAGAAACGGTTGCTGGTGCTGCTGCCGACGTCTTTACGTTGTCATTGTTGTACCTTCTCTTTTTGAAATTTCCCCCCAACTCACTTCTTCTATTATCATGGCCATGATTACCACCGGAGTGGTTACCGCTTCTGGCATTATAATTTCCTCTACGCAGATTTTTATTATTCCGATGACTGTTGCCACCAATATGACTATGGTAGTTATCCCTTGGTTGAACAGACTCATTATCACGTTCCAGTAATTGAGCCCTGTTCGCAACATCTGAATACAAACAAAGTTTGTGAGAAATGAGGTATTAACGAATTTCAGGTTTCAAACATCTTAGAAACATTCATGTCATTCGTTCCTCATTATCCACCAAATGAGATGCAAACTGGGATAACTCCGCAAACTTGGCCTTGTATTGGGTCACAGTCATATTGTTCTGTTCCAGTTTAATGAATTCTACCTCCTTCATATGACAAATACTTTTAGGAAAGTATTTGTCGTTGAACAATTTCTGGAGCTCTTCCCAAGACATATTGAGTGCGAAAAGCTGAGTACGCTTCACAGATTCCCACCAGTAATCTACCTCTCCACGGAACATAAAGGTGGCGAATGGAACCTTTTGTTCCTCTATGTATCCCACGACATCAAATATCTTGGTGATTTGCTTAAACGAAACTTCTGCCTTGAGTGGATCTGGCTTTCCCAAAAACTCTGGTGGTCCCAACTCCTTAAATTGCTTAGCAGTGACCAGCCGCGAGTTACCATTGTTTCCACCTGTATTTTGAACAGGAGTCTCTCTTGCTAGGTTTTTCATGAATTGTAGAAAGCTTCTCAACATCCCATCGTTCATCGTTTTATTGGTGGTGGTGTTTACAGGAGGATTATTACCTTCCTGTTGCACATTATCCTGGTTGGTGATTAGAGGTGTCTCAATGGTCTCATATGCTCCATTGTTTAGATTTTCAGCTGCCATTCTCAAATACTGCCACAAAACAAGGGTTAATTAAAGAAATTGACATGTCACATATTATCCCTATATTCTGACGACCAATTAAATAACAAATAAGCTTAGGTAGGACACATTAGCGAAGGTTCTACTCGTCTCTCCCCTCCTAGTTCTATTCCCAGATCTCCGCCAGAGAACATATCCCTAAGCTCTGATACCAACTGTGACGCCCCCAAAATAGGTTCACACAACCCATTCTGAGTCGCCAAATACATGGTACAGAATTCGAATACAAATCTTCTTATAACAAACGGTCGTGCAAAATACGACCACACAAGCTATGAGCCTCAATACAGATCGTATATAATACGAAAATATAAACACTCAAATAAGTCCTCATTATAATTATTATCACACTATTTTATAAAATAGTGAGGACTTCTATAGCTCTATCTCGGACCATTACTTCATTCCCCGACTAGTCCCCGCGATATTCTCATTTTCTGAAGAGAACAATGGAAAAAAAGGTAAGCTCAACTAGCTCAGTAAAGAATATTACGACTAAGATAATGAAGAATAAATTATCGTTAGCCTTCAATAAATCATATAAAATATGATGGACAACAAGTTTTAGATCAACAAATGCAGCGGAAATAACAATTTCTTAGAAGAGTTAATTAGATAATGATGTCTAATATCTTCTATGATATAAAAGTCCATCATCAATATTTTATCCTTGTAACACCAATCAATAATTTTTTCCCAACAACGAATTATTCATGCACTACGGGCCAATGATATTTGTTTGTATCAGCAATGGTCATGATCATGCCAAACACCTGTCCATCTTTACATTACAGGCCAAAGATATTCATAAATCAACAGCTCATCTTTGCACTATGGGCCAAAGATATTGATCAATCAACAGTTCATCTTTGCACTACAGGTTAAAGATAACTTTCACCACAATATAGGACTAAGGATGATAAAAAATGATATAAAGAATGAATCCAGTGAGATCAATAACAAATATTAGAGATTTATAATTCAATTTATCCAGAGTTCAAGAATATCCAAGTTGTCAATATAGAGATCAAAACATGGATCCAATCAAAGATAATTTAAACAGAAGAAGAAACCAATTTTGTCGTGAATAGTAACTCGTGAATAGTATCCCGTGAATAGTACTCGAATGAATAGTCCCCCGACATGAAAAGATTAGAATTTCAATAAGAAAGTTCAGACCAATATTTCAGTGAAATAATATTTTATACGAGTATGAAAGAATATAAGAAACTGTAAATAGATTTTCACCCGTCATGCGGTAATCCGTGTAGACAGATCATTTTCACAATTCAATAAAATAAATACGAAGGGTTAATCACCATGCATTCGGTAGTCTGCGTAGACAGGTTATTCCCACAGATTAATTAGGAATAAAATGAATACGAAAGGTTATTCACCAGACATGCGATAGTCCGCGTAGACAGGTTATTCCCACAGATTAATAAAGAATGAATACGAAGGGTTGTTCACCATGCATGCGGTAATCCGCGTAGACAGGTTATTCCCACAACTTAATAAGGAATAGAATAACACCCTTACGAGTATTGAAAGAAAATAACATCCTTTACGAGAAAAATAATATCATTTACCTTAGTAGGAGATTGAATACTGCAATAGTGTAGTAGCAGAATACTCTTCTTCTTTCCCTCTTATTCTCTCTCTATACTTTCTCTCTCTAAAGCTTCAGTGAATTGGTGCGAAAGAAGGAAGGAATGAGCATCTATTTATAGAAGAATTCTAGCTTAGCCCTTGCAATGTGAAGAGGCAAGTGGCTTGACGCCTGTAATGTGAAAAGGTAAGTGGTTTGACGTCTGTAATGTGAAACGATAAGTGGTTTGAAGTCTGGTAAAGGCAAATACTATTGGCGAAAGTGACTCTTAGATGATGACCTATGGGTCCCAAACTTACAAAATGCCACATATCACCATTATTTCCTTCGAGTGTCGGTAACTTCTTCTAATGGTTATTTTACTCATCACACAATTAATCAACACTTTTTAATCCTTCCATATTTATTCACAATTAATATTATAGATTCATAAAATTGACAACCAGATCGTTCCCAGGAAAGAAGGGGCTTTCCGATAAGAATTTCTCCTTATTGGTGCGCAATTAAATAACCTAACCTAACTGTAAGACCCCAACTTTTATGAATAAAGATTTAATTTTCTTTATATAATATTTCAAAATAGTAAGATTTGATAAATGCGAAAAGTTATGGGTGAAATGTGCAAATATTTTAAAATAAGCAAGTGGTTATAAAATATTCATTGTTGTCGGGGAATATTCATTTGGTCGTGAAATATTCTTGTTGTCAGGGAATATTCGTACGACGGCGCAGCTATTTATGGGCCCCACAACGGAATAACTGTCGGATATAGAAAGCGACAGAAATAACCTTTTTATAAAATAACGGCATAGTTGCTACCGTTAGTATTGTTGAAATACCCGGTGATTAAAATACAATAATACGCGGTATTGCACAGTAGCACACGGTATTGCACAGTAATTCTAATTATTGATTCTTACGTAAGAAGTCACTTACTCAATAATGGTTACAGTAATTACTGTTCAATATTTTATATTATTAATTCAATAATTGTCACTGCACAGTATTTCGCATTATCAACTCAATAATTCATATTATTTGAATAATATTATTAGATAGCATTATTGACAATGTCTAAAGAAGTTCTATCTAGGAGGGGTTATTTAATTGCGCGCTAGTAAGGAGAAGTTCTTATCGGAAGGCCCCCTCTTTCTTGGAAACGACCTAGTTGTCAATATTGTAGTTCTGTAATATTATTTGTGAATAATTAATTATTAATTTATATGATAAGGAAATATTTATTTTGTGGATATAAAAGAAGGAATTAGTGCTGATGTGTTTTTATCAGTATTTTGTTGTGAAAAATCATCCGTTTGTGGATTTCGGCCATTTTCGGTTGGGAATTTAAAGGGATTAAAGCGTTGATTAATTGTGTGATGAGTAACATAACCATTAGAGGAAGTTGCCGACACTCGAAGGAAGTTATGGTGATATGTGGTATTTTTTAAGTTGGGACCCATAGGTCATCATCTAAGAGTCACTTTCATAAATAGTAACTCAAATAGTAACTTGCCTCTTTGTTTTTTCAAGAGTTACTTGCCTCTTTGTTTTTCCAAGAGTTACTTGCCTCTTCATTTTTTCAAGAGTTATTTGCCACTTCGCAAATAGTAGTTGCCTCTTCAATATTACTAGGAGTCATTTTGGACATTCGTTAAAGCCAAGGGCCACTTTCAGTTCTTCTATAAATAGAAGTTCAATTCTTCATTATTTCTCACCACCAATTCACAAAGTTATACAGAGAGAAGCTTTAGAGAGAGAATAAGAGAGAAAAAAGAAGAGTATTCTGCTGCTATACTATTGCAGTATCCAAACTTCTACTAAGGTAAGGGGTATTATTTCTTTCGTATTTGTAAGGGATGTTATTTTCTTTCGTAAACGATGTTATTCTTTTCAATATCATTATAACAAAATATTGTCATGAATTTTATTATGAAATTCTTACTTTTTCCGTCAAGATTACTATTCACGTGTACGGCACTATTCACGTATACGACACTATTCACAGAAAAATTAATTTTTTTTTATTTGTCCAAGTTGCTTGTTAAGGTTCCTATCTTTAATTGGATCCAAGTTTTGAGCTCTATTCTTGAATTTTGCTCCACAAGGTATTATTATGGAGTATTTTTGAACTTGGATAAATTAAAATGGAAATCCTTAATCTTTGTCTTTTATCTTATTGGATTCGTTAATTATATTATTTTTCATCATCCTCAGTCCTAAATGGTGATATAACTGAATATCTTTGGCCTGTAGAGCAAAGATGAATGATTATCTGATGAATATCTTTGGCCGTAGTGCAAAGATGACAGGTGTTGAGATGAACATGACCAACTCATGACACAAATGAATATCTTTGGCCGTAGGGCAAAGATGAATATTTGATTCGAGATGTATATTGATTGATGTTACATGGATAAACTATTAGACTTCTAAATCATAGAAGATAGTAGACTTCATTCTCTACTTAACTCTTCTAATGAATTGTTATTTCCACTGCGAATATTGATTTAAAACTTGTTGTCCATAATATTTTATCTGAATTGTTGAAGACTAACGATAATTTATTTTCTATTATCTTATTCATAATATTATTTACTGGGCTAGTTGAGCTCACTCTTTTCATCTATTGTCCACTTCAGGAAATGAGAATTGCGCAGTAACTAGTCGGGGGACAGAATAATGGTCCAAGTTAAAATAGTAGTAGTCTTCATTATTTCTAATGAATAGTGTAATAATAATTGTAATGAGGACTTAGTTTGAATGTTAATATTTTCTACATATTTGTATTGACACTTAAAGTTGTGTGGTAGTATTTTGCACGACCGTGTGATAAAAAAGGTTATATTTGAATTCTGTACCATGTATTTGGCGACTCAGAATGGGTTGAGTTGACTGGACCTATTCTGGGGGCGTCACAGTTGGTATCAGAGCTTAGGGATATGATCTCTGGCGGAGATCGAGGAATAGAACTAGGAGGGGAGAGACGAGAAAATCCTTCACTAGTATGTCCTACCTAAGCTTATGTGGTATTTAATTGGTTAGTCGGAGCATAGGGTTATTATGTGATATGTTAATTTGTTTAATTAAGCCTTGTTTTATGGCAGTATTTGAGAATGGCAGTTGAGAATGTTAACAACGAAGTGAATGAGACCGTGGAAACACCTTTAATCACAAACCAGGAGAACGTGCAACAAGAAGGCAATGTTCATCCTAAAAACAACACTGATCAGACTATAAACGATGAGATGTTTAGAAGTTTTTTGCAGTTCATGCAAAACCAGACGAGGGAAACTCGTGTGCAAAATACAGGTGGAGATAATAACAACTCGCTACTTGTCACTGCCAAGCAGTTCAAAGAATTGGGACCACCAGAGTTTTTGGGCAAGCCGGATCCAATCAAGGCGGAGACGTGCGTTAAGCAAATTACCAAGATATTTGATGTCTTGGGATGCACGGAGGAACAGAAGGTTCCATTCGCCACCTTTATGTTCCGTGGAGAGGCAGATTACTGGTGGGAGTCTGTGAAGCATACCCGGCCTGCCGCACTCAAGATGTCTTGGGAAACGTTCCAGAAACTGTTCAATGACAAGTACTTTCCTGAAAGTATTCGTCATATGAAGGAGGTAGAGTTTATCATACTGGAATAAAATAACATGACGGTGTCCCAGTACAAGGCTAAGTTCGCGGGGTTGTCCAGGTTTGCACCTCATTTAGTGAAGAATGAGGAACGTGTGACGCGGATGTTTCTGGGAGGTTTGAAACCCGAAATACGTCAATACCTCATTTCTCACAAATTTTCTCTATATTCAGATGTAGTGAACAAGGCCCAATTATTAGAACGAGATAGTGATTATGTTCAACCAAGGGACAACAACCAAGGTCGTACCGGTGGCAGCAGTCATCGAAGCAATGACAACCAGCGGGGAGGAAAGTATGACAAAAGCGGTAACCACTCCGGTGGCAATCGTGGCCATGATGGTAGAAAAAATGAATCGGGAGAAGATTTCAAGAAAAGAAGGTACAACAATGAGAACGTGAAGACGTCAACATCAGCACCAGCATCAACTGTTTCTAGGGGAGGAGAACGACCACCGGTCGTATGCTATAAATGCGAGAAAGAGGGACACATCAGCCCAAAATGCCCACAACAATTCAAAGCATGTTATAACTGTGGAAAAGAAGGGCATATAGCTCGAGATTGTCCTGTTGCGAAATCAAGTCCAGCGGGGGTGGTGATTCCAAAGATAGTTTCGGACAAGTCAAAGTCGGTGATTCCTGGAAGAGCGTTTGTCGTGATATCCCGAAACGCGAGGAACCCGCACGAGGTGATTACGGGTAAGCTAATCATAAACTCTTGCGAAGTTTACACTTTGTTAGATACCGGTGCTACCCATTCTTTTATTTCACCTGCTTGTGCTCAACGTTTGAACTTGACTTCTGATAAGTTAGACTTTGACTTATCTGTTGAAACTCTATTAGGAGAAACCTTTGTTACATCCACAGTTTACAAATCTTGCTTGATTCAGATTGGTACCCTTACCTTACCTGTTGATCTTATATCTTTGAAAATACTTGCATTTGACGTGATTTTAGGAATTGACTGGTTAACCACTTACCATGCCAAAATTGATTGTTTTCGTAAGGTTGTTAGTTTTCATATTCCTAATCAACCTGTTGTACGAATCCAAACCACTAAAATCTGTCAATGTCATTTCAAGTCACAAAGCTATTCGTTTATTGAAAAACGGATGTCAAGCTTTCTTAGCTCATGTCACTGATCTAAACCAGAATACGTCAGATTTGAATAACATTTCCGTTGTTAATGAGTTTCCTGGTGTATTTCCAGAAGAACTTCCCGGTCTACCCCTAGAACGTGAAGTTGAATTCTTTATTGACCTTGAGCCCGGTACAAAACCCATTTCTAAAACCCCATATCGAATGGCTCCTATTGAACTCCAGGAGTTAAAGGTCCAACTACAGGAGCTGTTAGACATCGGTTTCATTCGTCCTAGTACATCTCCTTGGGGTGCTCCTGTTTTATTCGTAAAGAAAAAATACGGGAGTATGCGACTTTGTATTGACTATCGGGAGTTGAACCATGTCACCATCAAGAATAGGTATCTGCTACCTCGTATTGATGACCTGTTCGACTAGTTTCAAGGAGCACAATTCTTTTCAAAGATCGATATTCTTTCTGGATATCATCAGCTGAAGATTAAAACTGAGGATATTCCGAAGACTGCCTTCAGAACTCGGTACGAGCATTATGAGTTCTTAGTCATGTCTTTTGGATTGACTAATGCTCCTGCTGCTTTCATGGATATGATGAACCGTGTATTCAAGGAGTATTTGGATCAATTTGTGGTTGTCTTTATTGATGACATCCTCATCTATTCTAAAAGCCGTGAAGATCATGAGCACCACTTGAAGTTGGTACTTCAAAAGCTTCGTGAGAACAAGCTATATGCCAAGCTGAAGAAATGCGAGTTTTGGCTTGAGGAAGTATCATTCCTTGGGCACGTGGTATCGAAACGTAGAGTATCTGTTGACCCGGCAAAGATTGAAGCAATACAAAGTTGGGAGCAACCTAAGTCGGTGACCGAAGTACGAAGCTTTCTGGGCTTAGCTGGTTATTATCGGAGGTTCATGGAGGGATTCTCTCGAATCGCTACTCCATTAACTCAGCTGACTCGGAAAGATACAAAATTCGTTTGGAGCGAGGAATGCGAGAAGAGCTTTCAAGAGCTCAATAGGAGACTCATTTCGGCACCTGTTCTGAGGATACCATCTGGTTCGGATGGATTTGTCATTTACAGAAACGCTTCGGGCAAAGGGTTAGGATGTGTTCTCATGCAACATGGGAAAGTCATAGCCTATGCCTCACGGCAACTCAAAGAATATGAGAGGAATTATCCTACTCATGATCTAGAGTTGGTAGCTGTCGTTTTCGCGTTGAAGATCTGGAGACATTACTTGTACGGGGAAAAAGTGGAGATTTATACTGATTATAAGAGCCTTAAATATTTCTTCACTCAAAAGGAACTCAACATGCGGCAACGACGTTGGCTGGAGCTGTTGAAAGATTACGATCATACCATCCAATACCATCCTAGAAAAGCGAACGTGGTAGCTGACGCATTGAGTAGAAGGTCGTATGCGGGAACGAGTGCGATGATGTCAATTATACGCGTAGAACCAGCTTTGATTAATAAAGTTAAAGCTGCTCAAGCTACGGATCCGGAGCTGATGAAGATGAAGAAGAAGGTGCAAGAAGGTGCCATTCCAGAAGCAAGAATCGATGAAGAGGGAATACTTCGAGTCAACTCTAGACTTTGTGTTCCTAACGATTCCGACTTGAAGTATAGAATCATAATGGAAGCACACAACACACCGTTTGCAATCCATCCTGGGAGTACCAAAATGTATCTTGATCTTCGACATATATTTTGGTGGAGCAATATGAAGAGAGAGATCGCGGAGTTTATCTCGAGGTGTTTAACGTGTCAACGTGTCAAGGCGGAGCATCAAGTGCCAAAAGGTCCATTGCAACCACTTGAGATTCCGAAGTGGAAGTGGGAACACATTACGATGGATTTCGTTACGGGTTTTCCCAAGGTTTCTCAAGGCATAGATGCGATTTGGGTGATTGTTGATAGATTAACCAAGTCTGCTCATTTCTTGCCGATACGAGAGACTTATTCCCTTGAACGTCTTGCTCATATGTACGTAAATGAGATTGTGAGATTGCATGGCATGCCAGTATCCATAGTTTTAGATCGTGACCCCAGATTTACTTCACGATTTTGGATCAGTTTGCAGAAAGCTATGGGCACGGATTTACGATTCAGTTCAGCTTATCATCCTCAAACAGACGGACAATCGGAAAGGACTATTCAAACTCTTGAAGATCTATTGAGACTTTGTGTTCTATACTTCAAAGGGAGTTGGGATAAGTACTTACCGTTGGTGGAATTCTCCTACAATAACAGTTATCAAGCAAGTATAGGCGTAGCTCCATTCGAAGCGTTGTATGGGAGAAAGTGTCGTTCTCTAGTATGCTGGGATGAGGTGGGTGAAGAAACATTATTGGGACCGGAGTTAGTACGTATGACTACGGAAAAGATTCAAATGATCCGGCAACGGATACAAATAGCACAAGATTGACAAAAGAGTTATGCGGATCTTCATCGAAAGGACGTGGAATTTAATGTTGGGGACCATGTGTTATTACGTGTTACTCCGTGGAAGGGAGTTACGAGATTCGGGAAAAGAGGAAAGCTCAACCCACGATTCATTGGTCCATTTGAGATCCTTGACCGAGTAGGAAATGTGGCCTATAGACTCGCTTTACCTCCAAGCCTGTCTCGTGTTCATAACGTTTTTCACATATTCGTACTTTGCAAATATGTGAAAGATCCAAACCACATTATTGAGTTAGAACCAGACGAAATAGCCGAAGATTTAACGTACGAGGAGGTACTTGTCAAGATTTTGGATAGGAAGGAGCATGTCCTATGCTCAAAAATTATACCACAAGTTAAAGTTTTGCGGAGAAACCATGCTATTGAAGAAATGACCTGGGAGTTAGAATCAGAAATGAAAGCGAGGTATCCTTACCTTTTCGAAATACTAGGTACGTACATCAATTTCGAGGACAAAATTTCATAAGGAGGGGAGGTTGTAAGACCCCAATTTTTATGAATAAAGATTTAATTTTCTTTATATATTATTTTGAAATAGTAAGGTGTTGATTTGATAAATGTGAAAAGTTATGGGTGAAATGTGCAAATATTTCAAAATAAGCAAGTGGTTATAAAATATTCATTGTTGTCGGGGAATATTCGTTTGGTCGTGGAATATTCTTGTTGTCGGGGAATATTCGTACGACGGCGCAACTATTTGTTGGCCCCACAACGGAATAACTGTCGGATACAAAAAGCGACAGAAATAACCTTTTTATAAAATAACGGCGTAGTTGTTACCGTTAGTACTGTTGAAATACCCGGTGATTAAAATACAGTAATACTCGGTATTGCACAGTAGCACACGGTATTGCACAGTAATTCTAATTATTGATTCTTACGTAAGAAGTCACTTACTCAATAATTGTTACAGTAATTACTGTTCAATATTTTATATTATTAATTCAATAATTGTCACTTCACAGTATTTCGCATTATCAACTCAATAATTCATATTATTTGAATAATATTATTAGATAGCATTATTGACAATGTCTAAGGAAGTTCTGTCTAGGAGGGGTTATATAATTGCGCGCCAGTAAGGAGAAGTCCTTATCGGAAGGCCCCCTCTTTCTTGGAAACGACCTAGTTGTCAATATTGTAGTTCTGTAATATTATTTGTGAATAATTAATTATTGATTTATATGATAAGAAAATATTTATTTTGTGGATATAAAAGAAGGAATTAGTGCTGATGTGTTTTTATCAGTATTTTGGTGTGAAAAATCATCCGTTTGTGGATTTCGGCCATTTTCGGTTGGGAATTTAGAGGGATTAAAAAGCGTTGATTAATTGTGTGATGAGTAACATAACCATTAGAGGAAGTTGCCGACACTCGAAGGAAGTTATGGTGATATGTGGCATTTTATAAGTTAGGACCCATAAGTCATCATCTAAGAGTCACTTTCGTAAATAGTAACTCAAATAGTAACTTGCCTATTTGTTTTTCCAAGAGTTACTTGCCTCTTTGTTTTTCCAAGAATTACTTGCCTCTTTATTTTTTCAAGAGTTATTTGTCTCTTCGCAAATAGTAGTTGCCTCTTCAATATTACTAGGAGTCATTTTGGACATTCGTTAAAGCCAAGGGTCACTTTCAGTTCTTCTATAAATAGAAGTTCAATTCTTCATTATTTCTCACCACCAATTCACAAAGTTATACAGAGAGAAGCTTTAGAGAGAGAATAAGAGAGAAAGAAGAAGAGTATTCTGCTGCTATACTATTGCAGTATCCAAACTTCTATTAAGGTAAGGGGTATTATTTCTTTCGTATTTGTAAGGGATGTTATTTTCTTTCGTAAACGATGTTATTCTTTTCAATATCATTATAACAAAATATTGTCATGGATTTTATTATGAAATTCTTACTTTTTTCGTCGGGGTTACTATTCACGTGTACGACACTATTCACGTATACGACACCATTCACGGAAAAATTAAAATTTTTTTATTTGTCCAAGTTGCTTGTTAAGGTTCCTATCTTTAATTGGATCCAAGTTTTGAGCTCTATTCTTGAATTTTGCTCCACAAGGTATTATTATGGAGTATTTTTGAACTTGGATAAATTAAAATGCGAATCCTTAATCTTTGTCCTTTATCTCACTAGATTCGTTAATTATATTATTTTTCATTATCCTCAGTCCTAAATGGTGATATAACTGAATATCTTTGGCTTGTAGAGCAAAGATGAATGATTACCTGATGAATATCTTTGGCCGTAGTGCAAAGATGATAGGTGTTGAGATGAACATGACCAACTCATGACACAAATGAATATCTTTGGCCGTAGTGCAAAGATGAATATTTGATTCGAGATGTATATTGATTGATGTTACAGGGATAAAATATTGGACTTCTAAATCATAGAAGATAGTAGACTTCATTCTCTACTTAACTCTTCTAATTAATTGTTATTTCCGCTGCGAATATTGATTTAAAACTTGTTGTCCATAATATTTTATCTGAATTGTTGAAGACTAACGATAATTTATTTTCTATTATCTTAGTCATAATATTCTTTACTGGGCTAGTTGAGCTCACCATTTTCATCTATTGTCTTCTTCAGGAAATGAGAATTGCGCAGGAACTAGTCGGGGGACAGAGTAATGGTCCGAGTTAGCACAGTAGTAGTCCTCACTATTTCTAATGAATAGTGTAATATTAATTGTAATGAGGACTTAGTTTGAATGTTAATATTTTTTACATATTTGTATTGACACTCACAGTTGTGTGGTCGTATTTTGCTCGACCGTGTGATATAAAAGTTTGTATTTGAATTCGGTGCCATATATTTGGCGACTCAGAATGGGTTGGGTTGACTGGACCTATTCTGGGGGCGTTACACTAACCCCTTTCCTCTACAAACCTTTCTAGACATTGCCGATAATGCTAATCAATAATATCATTTAAATAATATGTGTGACAATTATTGATTTAATAATGTGAAATACTGTGCAGTAGTTACTGTGACAATTATTGAATCAATAATTATAAAATACTGTGCAATTATCACTGTAGCAATTATTGAATGAAATACTAAGTGACTTCTTACGTAAGCATTAATAATCAGAAATACTGTTCAATACCGTGTGCTACTGTGCAACAACGCGTATTACTGTATTTTTATCACCGGGTTATTCAACAATTAACGGTAAAAGTTCTGCCGTTATTTTTAGAAAACTTATTCTTGTCGTTTTCTTCATCCAACAGTTTTTCGTTATTTTTATAAAAAGGTTATTTTTGTTCCTTTATATATTCGACAGTTATTCTGTTGTGGGGTCCACCAATGACTGCGCCGTCATACGAATATTCTCCAATAAAAAGAATATTCCCCGACCAAACGAATATTTTCCGACATAACGAATATTTTATGACCACTTACTTACTATGTAAAATTTGCACATATCACCCATAACTTATCACGTTTATCAAATCAACACCTTACTATTTAAAATAATATGTAGAGGAAATTAAATCTTATTCATAAAAAGTTGGGGCGGTGGGACTGGCGATGGGACCGGCGATGCGACCGACGAAGATGATACCGTCGCTCCTGATTTGGGTTGTATTTAGTTTATGTTTATATTTTTACTTTCATGTATGTATTTGTACAGTTTTTGAGTTGTACAGATGGCCAGTTTTGTATCTACATATTTGATTTGGGTTACTATTTGATTGTTATGATAATATCGTATGATATTTGATTGTTATTTGATGGTTTTTCATTAGTTTATAATAGGTACAAATATGTATATATTTGTAAATGAACAGGGGAATTTTAAAATTTTTTTAAAAAAAATTCAAAAAAACAATGTCGTTGCCGACGGGGGTATTGGCGACAGCAACCCCGTCGCGAATAACATATAGCGGTGATTTTGGTGACAAGCAATTGATTCTTTAAATAATACTATGGTCAGTCATTATCGACGGGGAATAAGGCATTGGCGACGGCGTGGCCGTCGCTAATGACATTCAGATAAATAATTTCTAAAGGTCATTGGCGACGGGCAGTCCGTCACCATTTACGTCGCCAATGAGTCTGGGTCGACGAGCTGCCGTCGCCAATGCTTCCGTCGCCTATGACTATATTGCCGACGGCGATCGACGGGGGCCAGGGGCGATGACCTGTGGAGCGACGGGAGTGAGCGACGGTTCGTGCCGTCGTCAATGACCTCATAGGCGACGGTAGTGGCCGTCGGCAATGATCCTTTTTTTTGTAGTGTCTTAGACCCGATCTCTACCAAACACCGACCCGATCTTTACCAAATTCCGGCACATCCATGCATTCCCTAATCCAAAAAAGAGAAAGCGAAAAAGAAAAAACATAGATGACTTTGATTACTCGGTACCTCAAATCGACGATACAAGTAGCTAGAGATGTCGTGGTCTTCGATAGTAGAGTAGATGGCCGACGGCGACATCGGTATCGTTTCTTCTCCTCCTTTTATATATTCTTTTTTTAAATCGGAGATTGTGGGATCTTTTCGCTAGCTGTAATTATAAAGTTTTTGGGTTTTGAGGGTATGATTTCTAGTGGAATTTAAAAATTTTAGGTATGATTTTTGGTGGAATTTGTTTTATGTTGTTGTGATTTTGATGATGGCGGCGAGCATGGGTGATGTGGTGATGATGGACAAGTGTGATGGAGAAGATGAAATTGTTTTTTATATTCATTGTTGAAATCGTTTGCTAACAGCTAGATTTGAATCAGTTTGGGTTTTATTTTTGTTAAATTTAATTTAAGTTAATATAAAATGTAATATTACTCTTTTGCCCTTTCAAGTCAATAAAATAATTTAAATATTAATCTTCTTTTAACACATAAGCGTTGTATTGCCACGTGGCCATGCCATGTCAATAATTTTTGACGTGACAAACCCAATAAAATGCAAATAAAAAAAATCAATAATTCATTAATCATCTAATTAATAAAATTAAAATGTAAATCACCAAAATAAAATATGAATAATAAAACATATTTAACCCTAAAAATAATGACTTCACCTATCACTTTCGAATTTTGATCAATATTAATATTACGTTTAAGTTGCACCTTCTATAGCTCGTCTGCATCTATCATGTCTACAATTTTGATAGATCCAAAAAGTCAATTAAACATAACATTGGAACAAGCAACCATATTAGATTAATTTTAAAAGTTTGACAACAATGTCAATCTAACGTTTATCAGGTTTCTAGATACACAGGAAATAAAGCAAAAAAAGAAGGTAATATATGGTTATCCAGCGGCAGAATCAGAATATTTTTAGAGTGGGATTAAAATATATTAATAAAAAAATTATATATTAATGTTTGACGTACTTCTTTCAAATTTATTTTATCCAATTATAATATTTCATAACATTCTATTTCAACTCTTGTCAATCTTTGAGATGTGAGTCTAATGACTTTAAATATATATATATATATATATATATATATATATATATATATATATATTAATTTTCTTCCGAACTATGAGACTATTAATCAAACTTTAAAATTTTTAGTCAACTGATTAGCTACTTTTATAGATAAATTATAAATTATAATATTATATATTCAAAACATTATATTGTGGTTCTAGTTATCTTCTTTGAAGACAATTAAGACGAGCCACTCAAAGCAATAAAATGAATTAATTAAGTTATTCTCATTTACAAAAAATTGAGACCAAGGTATGGTCAAGGCAATATGACAAATGAATGAAATAATAATTAATTAATCATCAAATTTATTTAATATTATTTTATCTTATAATAATATTATTAATTGATTATAGATAGAAAGACATGAGAAAGCAAATAAATTAATACCATCATATAAATTTAATTAACATTAACATGTTTCATTCTAAAGTTGGCCCTCCTCGACCCCCCAAGTTCCACCAGTGTGATTACCCCATTTTCTCATATATATATATATATATATATATATATATTATCCATAACAAATATTTATTTCTAATATCATTCACCTACTTTTGCTACGAACATCTTCACTTTTGATGTTATATATAAACTTTCTTTTGATCGGATAAGTTATTTAAATATTTTATAATTAGTTGGAATCCTATTAATTAATTAATTAATTTAAAATAAAATCATACAAAACAATGGATTAAATTTGATGGGCGTGCGTGCCGTCCTGTTTAAGCTATTATCTCATCCTTCATGCATGCCCTGATTTTGACTTTAACCTCTGTCTTATCCGTGCCATGCACATGACTTGCAACGTCGCAGCATTCACTTCTTCCTGTCTGAGAGACAAAAAGAGAGGATCATTATTTAATGGTCAAGAATACAATTCATTTCTGCAGAAAGATATACTGACACGGAATCATTATTTAATGGTCAGCATCCTTTTCGTGATATCTAACTTAAATCACAAGAAATAAAATCAATTAGTTGACTTGAGACTGACAATTAATATCTTACAGAAATTTTATAATGGTATATGTATAGTGTATATTTATATTTTTATTTATTATATCTTTTTAATATAATTAAGTGAAATTCTATAATTAATTTTTTTACATTAATTATAGAAAATATTGTTGTATTTTAACTTTAGCGTCATGTTTGTGGCCATTACAAATGAAACATTTTATATAACCAGCTCTACAAAACGGTATAAAATTTCACGGCGGGCGTGATAATTTCTCCCTAACCGAATTTTAATATAGTATATAGGTAATAAGTATTTTGCTAAGATACTTTTTTAATGGTTGTTTAAATTTCTTATATATATATATATATATATGATCATACAAAGTTGTGTATATTTTATTTGTGCACAGTCCGTCAAAATTAAACTACATCGTTTTGGCAGATTTGTTAAACAACTTTTCACCTCCCAAATTAAAAATTAAAAATAAATTTGACAAAACGACGTAGTTTTGGTAGATTGTACACAAATAAAACATACACACTTGTGTATGACCATTATTTCCATATATATATATATATATTGACGAGTACTTACAAAAATTTCAGCTGGAAATTAAAAGTAGGAAAGGAATTTTCACCTCAATTGGCTTCGTTGCTGGTGAGAAGACCTTAACTTTGGAGATATAATCTGCAGAATTTTTCCTACTCAATGAACATAATGGCAACCCTCCTGCTGCTGCTCGAACATAGCTCGTAACAATCTCATAATTTCCCATAAACTTTCTGTCTACTTTGTCAAGGAAAAACACATGAGGAGCTTCACAAGGATCTGCAGACACGGGTCGCGTGTTGAAAAGATAATGAGGCGGCCTATTGTTCTTCGCCCATGGCCTAAATGTCTCGAGGGGTTTCCTTAAAATGCTTCTAGGGATAATTTTTTCATAAATATGTGTAGAATATCCCCAAGAGACTGAAAAAGACCAATTGGTTTGCCTATCGTAGCAAATTGTTTGTTGTAGCATACGAGATTGATCAAAGTTTGCGGCGCTCATGAGGTGTTTTGCGGATTCAAAACGGTTCATGGAGGGGAAGATTGGATCCACAATATCAAAGTGGTGGAGAGACAACAATGGAGCTTGTGGATGGGAGGATAAGAAACCGGATATATCCTTCCTTAGATCAATCTGATGAAACCACAAATATATACCGATGAACTCTCGTTAATTATTTGCTTTGAAAAAAGTGGAATTAAATTAAAATCCACTTAATTTGGCAGCTAAAAGTAAGAATACAAGACCTCTAAACGTGTTGTAGAAAATATGTTTTCTCAAAACAAATGAAGCATAAATGTACATCTTTATATTAAGGAAACTCCATATTTTGTACATAGTTTTGAAGTTGAACAAACTACATATATATAAACATCAAAAGAAATTAGATATAAACATACTTACCTGATGAATACCCTTGTCTGCACTAAGTGATACCCCAAGATCAGCTACACAAGTCATTGTGATCAAATCCGCACTATTCAAGTACGGGTATCTCCTAATACAATCCTCTAAACTCTTGACTAATGCTTCCGCTAAAGGAAAGCTTAACGCGAATCCAGCCCCACCAAAACCCTGCTCAAAAGAGAAGTAAAAATCCGACAAGAGAGTCTCCGAATGACCACCAACATAAACATATTTGGTATGATCATATTTCCCCAGTACATGTACCCAATTATCCACAAAGAAAATCGAGTCGTCGTCTCCCATAACAAGCCACCTCACCCCTTGATGATCCTCTCTAAATATCTCCAGGATTGCATGGTTCATCCGTACCATAATCGGCGCAACATGTTTAGTTTCTTGTAATAAGGTAGATATGTTTTCGGAGATTCTTAGAGGTGGGGAAGATAATGGCCAAGGGAAGAAGTTGGATGAAGGGGTTGTATCGAGGTAGATGTAACCTCGGGTGACATTAGGGCGCCACCATGATTCGATGTAGGATTTTCTATGCTTCCATGCCTTTGCAGAACCAAGGAGTCCAAACATGAGATGGGTGATATTAGTGGGGGGATTTGGGGTTGAATTTTGCGGCCATTTGAGGGTCAAGGGGGAGAAAAACTTGAAAGATGGGGAATTTTGGTTGCTATACAAAAGGAATATGGATGTCAAGTAGATGGTTATTGTTGAAATTGCTAGGATTTTGCATAGACTAAGTAGGAAATATTTATCAGATGATAATCCAAGTTTTTGTGGGATTGTGGAAGGCATTGTAGAGGGGTCAATTTGCAGCCTAAACTGTTATGAAACGAGACGTGCACTTGTGCCTAACTCCATTAAGGAATGCATGCTTCAATAATTGATCTATTCATATCTATATTGTGTGGTGCATATTATTATATAATCTATTCCCTGTCCCACAAAGTTTACAATTTTTTTTAAAGTAAAATTAATAATGGTCTTATATTTACCTTTTTTGGTATAAAAAAATTAATTGAATAAATGTTAAAATGAGACTCAATATTACACATAAATATTTTTTAGTCACGTGTCACTGTCATGTTGTCAATTTTCTGAGATGACACTGTCAATTAGACGTAATCAGGAAAAAAAAAAAAAAAGGTTAATCACCTAATGGAAAAAATTGAAAAGTCAATCTCCAAAGTGAATTTTTTTTTTAAAATTTAATACTTTAATTAAAAAAAAATTGAGAATACAATCTTCCAAAGTGTATCAATTTCTACAATCCCTTAATTTAAAAGCAACCGTATTAAATTAAGTCAATCTATAATCGTGTATCAGGTTTCTAGATTTACAAAAAAAAAAAAGCAAAAAGATTTCCATTCTCATTTTCTAGGGACAAACAATTAGAAAAAGTAAAATAAATTACCAAAAATGTATAGACCTGAATGATTAGGTAATGACGTACCGTATACTTTAAAAGATATGAAGCGACTTAGGGGTGCTCATCGGTAAAAAATCGAACCGGTACCGAAAAAATAGAATCGGTACCGAACCCAAAATACCGAAAAATTAAAAACCGGTACCAGTACCGAAAAATCGATTTCGGTACCGGTTCGGTACAAAGTCGGTTTCGGTTTTTTCGGTTCGGTTTTCGGTTATACCGCAAAAATTAAATAATTAAATAATTTTTTTATATTAATAAATTTTTTTAAAACTAAGAATTTTTTTATATATATTAATAGAATTTCATTTTATAATCTACCATTTCATTTTATAATTTACATTTCTTTTTGTAATCTACCATTTCTTTTTGTAATCTACCATTTCTTTTTATTATTATTATTATTATTATTATTATTATTATTGGTGTTAGTATTATTTATTTTATTTATTTAAAAATCTATACGGTTACAATTTTATGTATGCTAGAAATTTTAGATAGTATACATTTTTAATAGTTGGGATTAACTGTATCAATTAAAATTGAATGATTTGTATCAATTTTCAATTTCGGTTTTATTTTCGGTTTTTCGGTTTTACCGAATTCAAAAATTTAAGAACCGGTACCGGTACCGAAAAGTATAAAAAAATTGAAAAAACCGGTACCGAAAAAAACCGGTACCGCCGGTACCAGTACCGTCCGGTTCGGTAAAAAACCGAAAAAACCGAAAATTTTGAGCAGCCTGAAGCGACTTACAAATGAAGTTGAGTTATGATTTGATTTTACTTCTGAGAAGACTACCATAATCGATGGATTGAGTCTTTCTATCAGTCTCATTAGATTTTCTAGGCTAACAGGTCTTGGGATCATTGTCCTTAGCAAAATAGAAAGCAGTTCTTTTGATTGGATTACCTATTTCAGATATCATACATTTACAATGCATAAGAAATCTGCCTTCATAGAGTGAATCAATAAAATCGTAGAGTAGAATTAATTATTTGGCATCCGCAGTTTAATACTGCGTAGCCTAAAAAACTAAAAAATAATAATTTAATTTAGTCAATACGACGTCATTTCCTAATTGGTTTAGCATCCGCAGTTTACTACTGCGGACGACACTTATTTAAAAAACGACGTCGTTTTCTAATTGGTCAACCATACTTAGCGTCTGCAGTTTAATATTGCGAACGAAAGACTTTTACAATGAGAATATTTTTGACATTTGTCCCATCCACAGTATTAAACTGCGGACGATAACTCTATTAACCATTCGATTTACGAATGGACGGCCACGATGTGATATAAAAATAACCTTAAATTGACAACGTTATTAATAGATCAATCCCCTGTATCTATATATATGTGTGTGGATAACATTGTTGTACATACACATTTAGGTCGCTATAGCACCTACTCAAAACGATGTACTTTCGTGAATTTCCTACCAAGACAATTATCAATACACTATTTGTATAAACAACAATTGAATATGCACATAGGTTTTAGTAAACTTATTTGGTAGCTCATAGACGACCATGATTTAAAATATTACATGTGCTAAAAAATGCAACAAATGTCTGTCCACTAAAAAGTTTACTACAATAAATACGCTAAAAAGCAGGGTCGGTCTGAGTTTTTAAGGGCTTAAAGCGACAACAAAAAAATGGGCCTTTTGCGAATTTCTATTAAGATAGGCATAAAAAAAATTAAGAACTTGTCCTGAACAAAAGAGCATCAATACGAAAAAAATACCAAATATAATAACCGACTATTTCAATATTTTCAAAGCATCATTTAGATATCACATTATCACTAAGTCAAAAAAGTAATCAGTTCAAAGACATCACTTGAATATATATATATATATATATATATATACAACACAAATACCTCTTGTAATTTAAACTGACGTGAGCTGGACTCTTTTGTTTAGATATATATATATATACATAACACAAATACCTCTTTGGGGCCCTAAAAATTTATCAATTTTAGTGGGCCTAAAGCCCGGACACCTTGGGCTTTAGCCCAGGGCCGGTACTGCTAAAAAGTATTTCATTCGTTACTTAATATATGTCGTTTTAGATGATTTTATCTTTTCTTAATTATTTTTTGTTTTATATAATTTAGGAAAATTAGCTACAATTTTTTCAAAATTATCTATCATGGGAAAATGTTACAGATGTGAGAGAGAGTATGAGATAAGTATAGTAATTATAAGAATTTAAGAATATTATAGATAATTGATATTATATTTAATGTTATACAATTATTTTATCCACAACTCTAAAACGACATATATTAAAGGACGAAGGAAGTACAACGTGTCTGTTAAAGAATGTATTAAATAATACGTTTAAAACGTGATCGTCTACGATTTGCATAGATAATTACAGATAAATTAAGTGAAAATAAATCCAACCAACATTAATTATGAATCACTCCTTTCTTGACTATATAAACTTTGAATATGTTGGATGATCTAATTTTCTGCATTGATACATGAATTCTTGTGTTATTCCTTCAGTATTAATCAAAGTCGAAGTTGGAATATTCAAATCAACAATTCAACATGTACTACTTAGGAGTATGTATATACATTGATCATATACAACGGAATCATAAAGCATGCATGGGTGCAGGTCCCTCTACTTCTGCCTAATTTCACAAGAACACGCAAATAGAAAATGTTTATATATGTAGAAATAATTCAATATTGGTTGTCATTTAGCAACAACAACAACAAAAAAAAATATTCTTGCTTGCCTTGTGTGTGGAGAAAGTCTCCATGTAGGATATCTAAGTTAAGAAAATATGCAAAATATGTTTAAAATAATAATTGTTGACCCTTCAGTTGGAAGGTGAAGCAACTTTTTGACAACCCCTACTTCACACTTTCTTGGGCTGTTTGAACTAGTATTATTAAAACATAAAAGGTGCAAGTATTAGCATTTGTCTTAGACAGTACCTATAGGGGTTCATTAAGGAAACCTACATTAGCTTTGTATATGTTATTATTTACATATTTTAAAGGGAAAAATTTGGTCGTGATTTAGGTGTTTCATTGCTTATGTTTCTACAAGTATTAATTTTGAATGGAAATGCATGGTTTTGATGAAGGGATGAGTGATTTTTTAGTGGTAGGATATGAGGTATTTATTTAAAAATTCAGATAATGAAACAAATTAATTGCCTTACGTGTGCTACTCGGGTTTCCATGTTGTCCATGTTTGATTTTTCCTTGTGGTCCAGAGTTACAGAATTTTTCCATGTTTGATTTTTCCATATATTTCATGATGTTGAAATATAACTTACTGAATTTAAATACTACTTAAAAAAGTAGGAAGTGTGAGAGAAATTCTCTTATAGGATATGTTAACGCCACAATCTCTCCGCACGCTTCAATCACGAAAAGCGTGCCTACTCCTGCACAATGGACACATCAGCACCGGATCTCGACGGTTTTGGGCCGCCGGAGATCGCTCCGGTGTGAGAATAAGTACAGGCCGAAAAAAAATGATTAACAATGGAGGTTGTGTGCTCTAGTGTTTTGAGGGAAAAAAAAATGTTCGTCCCCCCTTGTGTAGTGCCCTGTACCCATATATCATCTCATCAACTTGCATGTTTTTCCTCGATACTTTTGTCAGCTGGCTGCATGCAGGCTTTACCATACTTGCTCTCCCTTCAGTCAACATTATGCCAACTCCACATTAATGAAGGTGGCTTAAGACGACTGGGTCCATCACCTCAATCAGCCGCCTGCTAATCCCATAGATTAGGGATAATCTTTTAACCCATAAGCTGCCACCTGTCTTCCACTATCAGCTCCAGCCCAAGCTTTACATAAACAATCATTTACATAATAGTCCAAGGCTCCAAGAATAAAAATAGGTTTGATCCGGAAAGCCCAAAATGAAATAAGACTCAACCGGCCCCAAATATTCACGGCCCAACATTGCCCCCTAGTCTTTTATTAAACAGAGTGTTTGATGAAAGAGTATAAGAACTCAGTCCAACCATCAAGAAGAATCCAAATAGATTCTGCAAAGCCCAATTAATAAAAGGCCCATGTCCAAATGCAAACCCCTCAAACTCAAAATCAGATACCAACTCTTCAAATTTCAAAAACAAATGATAGCTTCCTCAATTCCAAGAGCAGACGCCGACTATTAACCTTTCAATTTCAAGTCCAGATACCAACCCTGCACCATTATATTCATTGAATGTGCAGCCTTTGGGCTTCGCGTACCTCCGAAAAGACAACTCTATAAATCTTTGAAACCTCTAATTTGGACAGTTTTACTTGCTTATTTGAAATTCGAAGTACTCCAGTTTCCTCTTCCTCCGGCTTTCTTTCTCAGTTTGTCTGTCAACAATGGCTGCCCAAAACACCGATAACACCATCCCAACTTCTGAGACCCCTGAGACCTCTGTTCCAACCGCCCAAAATCCCACCCAAACTATCCCGGCTGCAAGACCTAAATCAAAATCCTCATCCAGCAAGAACCTTCTCACCGATTCATCTAAAGACGCTCCTCCAGAAACCTCTTTTGACTTCACCGACTCTAAGAAATTCGCCCATGCCAACACCCTTTCCTCGGTTGTCGACTCGGATATCTTAGCCATCCGAGACCGGTACCATATCCCCCCCAATTATCAGCTACGAGCCCCTTTGCCAACCGAACGCATGTACCATCGTCCTGGTGGTTATGTTGCTATGCCTCTCACACTTCTGGAGAGCTTTCCCCTTCATGCCTTTGTTTTAAGCATGTTAGGTTTTCTGGGAGTTGGGCTGGCCCAACTGGTCCCCAACTCTTATATTTACATCCTTGCGTTCGCTGCTTGGTGCTTTGAGCAAAGTATCCCCCCATCTATAGACTTCTTCTTTTTCCTCTTCGTGGTGGGCCAATCCAGAGAGAAAGGCTTCAAGGGACTGGCTAAATCGTCTAGTGTCAAGATCGAGAGGCGATCTTTGATTGACACCCCTTTGAGCAATCGAGGATGGCACAAGGATTGGATCTTCATCAATGGACCCGATGTCTCCACCATCCCAGACTAGACCACTACTCCCATCCTCACTCCAGACTTTGGCGATGTCACACAAGAGAGGGGAACTGAAATGGTGAAGTTGTTGAACAAACTCCCTTAGAAGGAATGGAGCTTCGGACTCCTTAGCAAACAGGCCTGGTTGTTCAATCACAAATGTAAGTCCGAAGTCAACGTTTGTGTAGCTTCTTCAATCTTATTTTAATATCTAATCTGAAATACATCTTTCAATTTTGCAGTATCTCTTATCAAGCCCACCTCCTCCGAGATAAGAGATTTGGAGGAACATCTTGCTGCCAAACCAACCCAAGACCCTCCTGATGCTCAAGACAACGAAGAACAAACCGCCGAAGACCAAGCTGCTGACCCCCCAGTTACTGATTCAAACCCTGTCGAAGGGGTCAACCAGCTTCGCCGGAAGAAAAGGGCTGTTAAAAAACTCCAACATGCCCCAGTCCCAGCCCTTACCGAAAGCCTCTTAGACATGCCTATCGAAAAAAGAACCAAGATCCTTCATACCAAAAAACGGAAGGCCAAGGCAAAAATTATCCCCCTCACCGTTGAAGATTTAAGAGTACCACATACTGAAACTACCCCATCTTCTCCCAAACCTGCTGAGACTGATGAATTCGAGGTTGAACCCAGTTCTCCTCTTATTCGGAAGAAAAAGCACACTTCTGATGGCCGCTCACCCCCACCAGTTGACCCTCCTCTTTTTGAAGAACCAATGACTTCACCGCCACGACCATCCTCTCCCTATTTTGGATCAAAGCCTGGATCTTCCCGATCGCCTAGCCTATGGCCTGACCAGAATGAAGACTTCCCTCTGCACCTCTATAATTCTTTCGTTCTGGACACAGACAACCATAGGTTCGGCAACATCTCCATTGCTGATTTGATGGAAGAAGGCCTGGCCAACCAGGCTAGAGTAAGTTTTTGACCATTTCTGCTTATAAATATCTTCTTTAAGCATTTTATTAACTCAGGATAACTGCAGGCAAATGGAATCTTCGGGCGTCTCTATCAGAGGTATAAAGAAGCCGAAGTCGAGGAAGATGCGGCCCGAAGAGAAAATGCCATTTTAAAGTCTGCACTGGCCAAGGAGAGATGCGAACATGAAAATATCCGCTTCAACTGCAGGGGTCTCCAAGGCGATCTTGTCAAGATGAAGGAACAACTGGACACGTCTGAAGCTTCTCAACACGCAATTATACAACGGAATGAAGAACTTCAGCGTGCCAATGAACAGTTGTCTGATAATAACCGAAATCTGGCCTTAGCCGTGTCAGATGCTAAGAGATCCGAAGAACGTCATCTGGATCTTCGAGGAAAAGTTGAAAGAGAGCTTCGTGACCTGAAGCTGATGGGTCCCCCCTTACCGAAAAGCTTCGCAAGGAGATTCAGGATGAATACCGGAAGTCTCCTGCCTTAACCAATGAAATAGTTCAAATGTATGCGGAGGGTTACGAGGCGGCTCGAAGCAAGGGTAAATCAAAACTGGTTGCTGCTTCTCTGAACCCACTACTCCTCGACTCTTCCGACGACGAAGACGAAGAGTGATGGCGAAGATAATCTATCTTTTATGGATTTGTATAAATTTCAATAATAATGTAATTTCTTTGTCATGTTTAATGAAATATATCTTATCCTTCTTTTACTTCTTTTCAGTCTAAGTTATATTATTATCCAATCAGCATGTGATTTAACTTGGACACTTCGAACAAAGTCAAGTAATAATATAAGACGAGACTTACTCATTACCGAAAAATGCCATACACCATTGTTAGAATGAATAATTCACCTATCCTTTATTAAGAATTTTAGTTCCGAAGAACTTAAAATGTTATTCAGCTTCATAACAATTTGGCAGTCCCGTTATCCTCAAGAGCCGAAGGGGTTAGATAACAAATATCCACTTCGTCGTCTTATTCAGCCAAAAATATATTTTTTATTTCGCTACGAGGAGACGAAGGTATCCAACCTTATCCCAAGCTGGCAACCTCATTTTCTCCGAGAGCCGAACAGATTCAATCCAAGAATAGTTCGCTTTGCTACGAGGAGTCGAAGGAATCCATCCTTATAACTGGTGACCACGTTCTCTCCGAGAGCCGAACGGGTTGGACCATCAATAGTTCGCTTCACTACGAGGAGTTGAAGGAATCCAACCTTATACCAAGCTGGCAACCTCGTTCTCTCCGAGACCCGAACAGGTTCAACCCAAGAATAGTTCGCTTCGCTACGAGGAGTCGAAGGAATCCAACCTTATAACTGGTGACCACGTTCTCTCCAAGAGCCGAACGGGTTGGACCATCAATAGTTCGCTTCGCTACAAGGAGTCGAAGGAATCCAACCTTATACCAAGCTGGCAACCTCGTTCTCTCCGAGAGCCGAACAGGTTCAACCCAAGAATAGTTCGCTTCACTACGAGGAGTCGAAGGAATCCAACCTTATACCTGTCACAAAGATAAGCCATTATTGGAGAAAAAAGCTACTTTTATTGATAATTGTCATAGTAGTTACAGACTTCTGGACTTTGACACTAGCTCTACTGAAAATATTTGCGGAGCCTTCCAGCATGCCAAGTATTCTTAATTTCAGATCCATCTAAGGCTCGCAACCGGTAAGTTTCGGGCTTTGATACGCTAATGACTTCATAAGGGCCCTCCCAATTTGGCATGAGTTTACCCATATTTTGAGGCGTAGAAGCCTCCACCTCCCGAATAACAAAATCCCCAACTTCGAATCTCCGAAGCTTTACCCCTTTGTTATAGTATTTAGCCACACGACGTTGATATGTGGCCAATTTTATCAAGGCTGCCTCTCGGACTTCTTCGAGCAGATCTAAGTTAGCTTTGAGTCCCTCATCATTGTATAATTCTTTAAATTGACTTACCTGAAGACTTATAGATCCAATTTCCACCGGAACTAGAGCATCAGAACCGTATGCCAGTCTAAATGGGGAATCTCCCGTTGTAGTCCTTGGTGTAGTTCGGTAAGCCCATAGCACGCTAAGTAATTCTTCAGGCCATCTTCCTTTGGCGTCATCCAGCCTTCTCTTGATCCTATCCAGGAGTATTCTGTTAGTTACCTCAACTTGCCCATTAGATTGTGGATGGGCAACCGAAGTCTTTCGATGCTGAATCCCTAACTCCTTCAAGAACGCCTCAAATTTTGATCCCAAGAACTGGCGTCCATTATCTGAAATTATTACCATAGGAATTCCAAATCGGAATACTACTAACTCCTTTAGAAACTTCAAGCATTCTTGTTCCGTTATCAGCTGAAGAGGCTTCGCCTCTACCCACTTAGTCATATAATCAATTGCCACTATAACAAAACTGACTTGACCTTTTGCTTTCGGAAGTGGACCCAGTATATCTACCCCTCAGACAGCAAAGGGTATAGGAGATAAAACCTAGTATAGCTCTTCTGGTGGCTGATGTGGGATTGAACTATTCAACTAGCATTTCGGGCATTTCTTCACATAGTCAGTAGCCTCTTTGAAAATTGTTGGCCAATAAAAATCTTGACGAAGCACTTTATATGCTAACGACTTCGCGGCCATGTGATCACCGCAGATACCTTCATGAACCTCCCGAAGGGCATATTCAGCTTCAGATGGGACTAGACACTTCAGTAATGGAGAGGAATAAGCTCTTCGATACAGATCTCCATCAATAAGTATGAAGTTTTCACTTTTGTATCTCACCTTTTTAGCCAACATCTGATCTGAAGGTAGTACGCCATCTGCTAGATAGTTTATGTATGGAGTCATCCAACAATTAGACCGCTCTACGCACATCACTTCCCCATGCTGAATGCTAGCTTGTTTCAGGGTTTCCAAGTAAACTGTTCCGTCAAAGGCGCTCGATTCAGTAGTAGCCAGCTTCGACAACGCATCAGCGTTAGAATTATCAATTCGACCAACACCTTGAAATTCACATACGCCGAAGTGTTGAAGTCGATCTTTCAATTCTGCAAGATACTTAACCATTTTAGAGCCTCGAATTTCATATTCCCCCGAAACTTATTTGATGACCAGCTGAGAATCACTGTAAATAATCAACTTTTGAACTTCCAGACTCTGGGCTAGACGCAATCCTGCTAATATCGCCTCGTATTCAGCCTCATTATTTGTTGCCCTGAATTCGAATCTGATGGCTTGCTGTACTTTAAATCCCTCCGAGCTTGTCAGAATTATCCCGGCACCACCAAGATCCGAAGTAGAAGATCCATCCACATATAAGGTCCAAGAATCGTGCACCTGCTGAAGTGTAGCCACCATTTCTGTAGATCCTTCCATTTCGTTCATGCTGCCATCAGCTTCTAAAAACGAGCATTCTACCACAAAATCAGCCAAGGCTTGGCCTTTAATAGCTGTCCGGGGATAGTACTCTATGAAGAACTGAGATAATTCCATCGTCCATGCAGCAAGTCTCCCCGAAATCTCTGGCTTTCCCAACACCTTCTTCAGTGGCTGATCCGTGTATACCACTATTATCCGACCTTGGAAGTATTGCCGAAGCTTTCTACTGGCAGTGATCAAAGCAAAAGCAAACTTCTCAAGGTTTGGATACCTTGTTTCTGCGTCACTAAGGGCATGGTTCACATAATAAACCGGGTGCTGCTTACCCTCAACTTAACGCACCAAAATCGCTCCTACTGCCAATGAACTCGCAGCCAGATACAAATACAAGGGTTCAGTAGGAACTGGCTTCACCAACAGAGGTGCCAAAGATAAGTACCTCTTGATTCCTTGGAAAGCTTCCTCACACTCCGAAGTCCATTGGAACGTCTTCGCATTCTTTGGTCCTTTCAATGTATTAAAGAACGACAAGCACCTTTTCACCGATTTAGACATGAACCTCCGCAACGATGCTATTCTACCAGTTAAACGCTGGACATCCTTGTACGACTGTGGGGACTTCATGTCTAAGATAGCCTGGATTTTCTCTAGATTAGCTTCGATACCTCTTTTGCTGACCAAATATCCCAAAAACTTGCCTGCTCCCATCCCGAAAGTGCATTTAGTCGGATTTAGCTTCAAATTATAATGACGAACTGTCTGAAAGCACTTCTCCAGATCGTCCAGATGACCATGAACTAACAGGCTCTTAACGATCATATCGTCAACATAAACCTCCATATTTCCCGAGTTTCTTTATAAAGACGTGGTTCATCATTCTCTGATAAGTAGCCCCCGCATTGATCAGACCGAACATCATTTTCTTGTAAGCATATACCGACCGATGAGTAATGAAAGCTGTCTTCGATACATCCTCCTTGCACATAGAAATTTGATGATATCCCGAAAAAGCATCCATAAAACTAAGCAAAGCGTACCCTGAAGTTGCATCAATAAGTTGGTCAATATGAGGCAGAGGATAGAAGTCCTTCGGGCACGCCTTATTCAGATCGGAGTAGTCTATACAAACTCGCCATTTGCCATTATGCTTTTGTACAAGGACCACGTTTTCCTTCCACTCTAGATAATCAATCTCGAAGATAAAGTCTGCATCTAGTAACTTGGTGATCTCCTCATCAATTATTTTCTGTCTTTCTGGTGCGAAGATCCTTCTCTTCTGCCGAACTGGCTTCTTAGTTGGATCTACTTGCAATCTGTTCTCAGCCACTTTTCGACTTACTCCCGGCATATCACTAGGAACCCAAGCAAAGACATCGGCATAACACCGAAGTAACTCCATCAGATTTGTCCGGAAAGGCTCGGGCAGTCCCGAACCGACTTTCACTATTTTTTCTTTTTTTCCTGGGATCAATTCGATATCTTCAGTCTCCTCCACTGGCATGACTAATGGTTCTGTTCCACTCTCTGTAAATGGTTCCACTTCAATGGCCATTGTATGTTTTCGCTTACTGATTCCTACCCCCGAAGTGATCAAAGCATTCCAATAACACCTCCTTGCTAAGTCCAGATCTCCTGCGACTTCGCCAACTCTGTGGGGCGTAGGAAACTTAATTTTGAAGTGGGGGATTGAAGTAACTGCCTACAAAGCTGTTAAGGTAGGCCTCCCCAAAATGGCATTATAAGCTGAATCTACATGTACAACGTAAAATTTGCAGATAATTTGAACCTGTTGGGGAACCATCCCGAAGACAACCGGTAGCTCAATGGTTCCTGCCACTTTGACCGGATCGTTGCTGAAGCCATATAAAGGGGCCTCCTACCCAATTTCCATCTTCTGACCATCCAGAGGCATTCGGTGATAAGCATGAGCATATAGACTATCCACCGAAGAGCCATTGTCGATCATCATCCTCTTCATATCCACTGAACCGACTTGTGCAGTAATCACCAAAGCTCCTTCGTGTGGTTCAATAGATTCCGAAGGGAAATCTTCATCTGTGAAAGAGATTATGGAGCCCAGGGACGCCCTTTCGGCCTTCAAAGGCTTATCTGCCAGAATCATCATCGAGTCTAGATATCCTCGCCTTTTCCTCCTTGCAACCTTACCCATGTTTCCCCCAGAGATCACATCTACAACATGTCGTGCCGCCTGGTTCGGCACTAGTTGAACCAGCTGGGCGACTTGCACTAACTCCCTATTCCTCGGCTGGTCGCTTTGTTGTTCTCGCCCTGCTACATACTGTATCAGAGTACCACTTTGAACTTTTCTCTCAATGAATTCCTTCAAACTCCAGCAGGAATTCGTATCATGTCCGACCGCCCGGTGGTAATTACAGTATAAAGCAGGATCTCCGGACCCTGATCGGGGATTATTTTTGGGCGGTTCGAAGTATGGTTGGTTCTTTATTTGTTCCAAAATAGTAGCCCGATCTGCGTTGAGTTGCGTATACACCTTATTCACCTTCTGAGTCGGAACGGGCAGGCGATCTCCCCTGGGTATCCAGTTATTGTTATACCTCTTTGGATTCCCTTCAAACTGGTCATTTTCGCCACTACTCTTTCTCTGATTACCGTTTGGCTTTTCCTTGTCTTTCTCTTTTGCCTTTTCTGAAGAGCTCTGCCTCAGGCTAGCCATCGCCTCTTCCACCACAATAAAGCCTTCGGCCTTTTCAAACGCTTCGGTCAGACTCTTCGGATGCTTGAACATCAGCTTCTTTACCAGTTTTTCTGACTTCACCAGATCTAAACCATTCTGGAACAACCCTACTGCTTGAAGATCGTTAAGATCTGAAACCTGCCCCACAGCTTCTTAGAACCTCTTCACATATTGCCTCAGAGTCTCGTTCGAATACTGCTTTACTTGGGCCAACGATCCCGTGGGCATTCCCCTTCTCTTATTGCTCCCGAAGCAAGCATGGAACTTGTCACACAAACTCGCCCATGATGTGATCGAATCCGAAGCCAGAGTTCCCATCCATTGCCTTGTGTCCTTTCTTAATGTCAATCCAAATGTCTGACAATTAGCTGCATCTGAATAGTCGTAATAGTCCATCAATCTGTCAAATGCTTGGCTGTGGTCGAATGGATCTCCAGAACCATCATAACTTTCCATATGAGGTATCTTTTTGCTGGGATCCGCTTTCTCCTTAAGAATTTTCGATGAGAAGGGAGACACCTTTTTATCCGAAGTCTTCTTCCCTTGTTGAACCTCTGTTAGCTGTTTCCGAAGCTCTTTTATCTCTTTCGCTAGGTCCTCCACCATCCCGGGTGAAGAAGCAACTTCTTTCCCTAGAGAATTCGTCTTATTGTGTTTAATCCGATCTTTTCCATCCGGGCTAAACGATGCCGAAGGACTTCGTCTGTTACTTCGTTCGGAGCGAGAACTCCCTGTGTGGTGTACCCTCTTCGGACTCTCTAGAGAATGACTTCTTGAACGGCTTCGTCGCCCATCTCTTCTACTGTCTCTACGATATTCAATACGAGGCATTCTTTTCGAAGTCTCGGGAGAATATTCTTGTGGCCTACTTCATTTCCTGTCAGGAGAATGGCTGCAAGACCCACTATCAGCCTGCCTGGAATATTCATCCCTCCTTGCTCTTCGACCATGTGACCTACCCCGTCTTTCCGGTCGAGTGTAACTGGAAGCTTCGTCTTCTTTCTCAGCCACAAGAACCATTTGTTTAGAAATCTCCTCCCTCTGTTGCAGAAGTGCTTTCAAAGCCGTGTCGGTTTCTTGTGCCATCTTTGCCAAGATAGAAATTTTGTCTGCCTGACCCTCTCGGTGTTGGGTCCTAGGCGGTGTATCTACCACTCTTTTCTGACTCTTGTCAGGACTTTGCCGGCAGTAGGAAATAACTTCCTCTTGGTATCGCCATTACCTCTAGCATGAGGCCCTCCCAAAACTTCTGGTGATCCAAGTCTATCATGGGTACTTACCGAAGCGCCCAACTTATCTTTCACCGAGATTCTTTGCAAAGAAGAACTAGCAGTTGTCGGCTGTCCTTCGGCTATAACTGTCTTAGTGTTCACCATAGCTTCCGATGTAAAATATTCAATGAGTTGTGATTGAAAACCAGAAACACTAGATGCCCTCCTTCTAGCGTCAATGTTAACGCCACAATCTCTCCGCACGCCTTAATCACGAAAAGCGTGCCTACTCATGCATAATGGACACGTCAGCACCGGATCTCGACGGTTTTAGGCCGCCGGAAATCGCTCCGGTGTGAGAATAAGTACAGGCCGGGAAAAAAAAGATTAACAATGGAGGTTGTGTGCTCTAGTGTTTTGAGGAAAAAAAATGTTCGTCCCCCTTTGTGTAGTGCCCTGTACCCATATATCATCTCATCAACTTGCATGTTTTCCCCCGATACTTTTGTCAGCTGGCTGCATGCAGGCTTTACCATACTTGCTCTCCCTTCAGTCAACATTATGCTAACTCCACATTAATGAAGGTGGCTTAAGACGGCTGGGCCCATCACCTCAATCAGCCGCCTGCTAATCCCATAGATTAGGGATAATCTTTTAACCCATAAGCTGCCACCTGTCTTCCACTATCAGCTCCAGCCCAAGCTTTACATAAACAATCATTTACATAATAGTCCAAAGCTCCAAGAGTAAAAATGGGTTTGATCCAAAAAGCCCAAAATAAAATAAGACCGGCCCCAAATATTCACGGCCCAACAGGATAATTGGTTCTTGTTGGGACAAGGCTATACGGAATTATGTCTTATATGTTTAGAATTAATTTTCTATTTTTGACGATTCTTCCAATTAAGTTACAAGTCTTCTATCTCTGTCAACTTGATCAACTGATGGTTGCTTGATAATTTAGATCTTCTCCATTACACATTCCCTTTAATTTCATCAAATATATCATATTTTTATAATTGTTAATAGTATAATTAAAATCGATACCGATCAACTAATTTATTATATTGAATAACATAATTGTTTCAAAAATGAAAGTAATTCGACACTTTTTAACTATTTGATGAACATGTAGATTTTTTTTATCAAAATTTGAATGGATGAATTTTTTTTTAGACTTTTAATGGTGAATGTTTTTTTATGATTTTAATTTTTTGTAGGATATATTGATCTTAATACCATTAACTATCTATTAATATATTTTAATCATTACTAATAAAATTATTATAAACAAATAATTAGTATATTGGATGAAATTAAAAAAAATGTATAATAGAGATGAGCCAAATCCGTTGCTTGGCTATATAGTTTTGAAAACTATTCCTTGATTGCCCTACACAACTATTATTTTTCCTTGTGGCCCAGAGTACCCCATGATGTTTCCCATATTTGATTTTTTTCAAGTCGTTAAATCTTGCCCCTTGTTGAGAGTAGGAAGTAAAACTTTTACCATGTAGTTAATTAATACAGTCTATTAATTTAATAATTCTATTCAATCTCATCTATATACGTCGCAATTATTGTAATTTGGCAAAAGTCTTTTGCGCAGGACTCTTTTAAAAAATGGTTTCTTGACAATTTTTGATAAACTTACTTTAAAAATACTAATTTATTTATTAGATTTTTGTTTAGATTTTATTTAACAATAAGGGTTGGCAAAAGTCTTTTGCGCAGGACTCCTTTAAAAAAATGATTTCTTGACAATTTTTGATAAACTTACTTTAAAAATACTAATTTATTTATTAGATTTTTGTTTAGCTTTTATTTAACAATAAGGGTTGATTGCTAATTTGGCAAAAGTCTTTTGCGCAGGACTCCTTTAAAAAATGGTTTCTTGACAATTTTTGATAAACTTACTTTAAAAATATTAATTTATTTATTAGATTTTTGTTTAGATTTTATTTAACAATCAGGGTTGATTGTTAATTTGGCAAAAGTCTTTTTGCGCAAGACTCCTTTAAAAAATGGTTTCTTGACAATTTTTGATAAACTTACTTTAAAAATACTAATTTATTTATTAGATTTTTGTTTAGATTTTATTTAACAATAAGGGTTGATTGTTAATTTGACAAAAGTCTTTTGCGCAGGACTCCTTTAAAAAATGTGATAGGTATCCAAATCTGAGTGTTTAATTTTGATGATAACAAATTAGGTTAAAAGATCAAAAGGGTATAATCCTCTCCATAGGATTAAAAGTGTTAAAATTGATTTTAAATTACCTCTAATATTTTGACCAAAAATATTTATTTTCTTACTTTATTTGAATTTATTTTATGACCTTGATAATTTAATATCAAGTGTTAATAAAATGAGTTCATATAGTAACATTTCCTAAGACAAGGAGATTCCTACAAAAATGACCTTTGGACACGGTCATAAACCGTGACTATTTACTTTTAGATACGGATTTTCGTTTCACAAGTTGCGTGTCTACAGGCTTCGTGACCAATTTTGGTCACGGTGATTCCACCATGTCGTTTTTTTTCTTTAAACCGTATCTAATTTCACCCCGTGACGAAAATGATCATCGATAGAAAATATATGTAGGTATTGAATACGGTGGTAATTATAACACCGAGACCAATATCTACGTTTATAATTATTTTGTCACGCAAATATTATAAAAATCGTATCTAAATTTTTTTCGTTGTAGACCTATTGTCACGGTTTGAAAGTTAAACTCGAAACCAATATGAATGTAAGGATTTTTTTTCGTCGCGTGAATTTTATAAAATCGTATCTAAATTACAAAAATGGTCACAACAATGAATTAAAATGCATGTCTAATGGTTGGTAACCAATTTTCAACCGTGACAAAATAAACATTGGATTCGATTTTTCACCGTGTCTAAAAGGTTTCATTTTTAAAAAATAATTAATTAATTTTTGTGGCACAATGTCAATCGCCAACTACAACCTACAAATGAACATGAATTCAAAAGCAAATAATATATATAAGCCTGAAAACACCTTAACCCAAATCGATACATTAAACTATTCATACCATTAACTCATTCATTCATATTTATGAAAGTATTTGTATATAACATCTTTAATCAAAAGTCAAAACTCATAATATATATATATATATATATATATGCATGTAGAACAACCTCAATAATTCATTAACTTCTCTCCAAGTACGGAGTAATGAAATTGATCCACTCCTCTCTAATTTCATCAATGTCCGACATATTATATTCATTTTTGAAGTTAAAAACCTGCAATTAAGATTTTGTAATATATTTAGGCACATTCCCATAACAATGTAAGTCTTAATAGTTCTAAGTTGAAAATTTTATTTTACGTACCATTTTAGAGTCCAGTGTAGCAAAATTATAGCCTTCTATAATGTCCTTCATGTACCGCATAACGAAATAGCCACATTCCCAATTTCCCTTTTGTTTCGGAATTCCCTGCATATATATAAGATGAAATTAATGATAGTCTACAAAATTTATTAATTTAATTTTTATACAAAACAAATAATCTTATTACATTTACCTTCACATCTATCCAAACCTGCTTGTCTTTCGGCATGTTCTTTTTTAATATTTTTAGGGCTTCTCCAATACTAAAACATGAAAGTCAAATTGTCAATATACGTACAAGTGTAAATATCGGAATCAAAATCCATATATTCATACATATGTAGTTGGAGGAAAAACTTACATCTTCATACGGTCATATAAATTATATTTATTCTTTATTTCCACTGAATTCAAAAAATAGAACTTCTCTTTAAAAAAACACCATTAATACCCAGTGTGCTCTACAAATATAAATATATATATATATATATATATATATGAGTGTAAGTTAGTGCACCGTTAATATCAATTATCTTCATAAATTTCATTTGGTACTTTACGAATTTAAAGTAACACTTGCCCCACATTACAAGGAATGAAAATGTATTCTTGTGTTACATTTTGCAATCTCTTTAGTACTATCTGTGTAAATTTGTCCCTCTTAACAGTGATCGACACTGGGTTTAAAAATCCAAACTTGTTTTGACGTTCATCTAGTGCCATCTTTTCGTAGATTAGTCTAAAAACATAAAGTAAATTTAGGTCAGATCGTGTTTATGTCAATAATAAACTAAATATTTTCATAAGAAAGGAGTACCTTATATATGTACCTTAATAGGTGCAGTTATTTACTAGTTTCTCAGATATCTGTTTAGCCAAGCTCTTTCCTCCCAGGACAGCAGCAGTGGTACACAAGGCTTGTCCTCTGAAGCCAGAAACATCATCAAATACTAGTTATAATAAAATTCAAAGAGAAGTTATCTCATAAACCTGAAATATTAAGAGTAATACATAGGAACACCACAGCTATTGAGCTAGAGATTGTTGATTCAAAACTGGGATAGGCTATGCTGCCCAAATATCTAGTTAAAACCTGAATTATGTGCTAATGATTAAGCTAGAAGTCAAGGAACCAAGGAGCATATATTATCTGGTTGGGAAATTCTGAGATAGCATGCATCCAGACACTGTTGGTCTTGGGAAATCCAGTGAATGTTTGTTTTATTTATAAAAGATGTTAAAATCTAATTTTATGTTCCTAGTTTGGCATCTTCTCACTCCCCATTCTTCCATTTTGGCCACCGACAAGCACAATATATATTCCTTTCATCCAATTATATCACGATTCTCCTCCAAGGCATATATCTGATTTTCCATCAATCTCTTCAGGTACCTATGGATCAGTACGAGACACTATGGATCGCAAAAGTAGAACAAATTTTTAAGAGTACTTTAACGTTATGTTAGTTTAGCAGTAGTTTCAGTGCTTTCTTATTTTGTGGAGGAGGGGTTTTAATTGTTAGGGGGGAAATGGAAGAGGGCACTTCCCAAAAGGGCTATATATTCAGAAGTACAAACTAAAGGAAAAGGTCTCAAGAAACCGCTCTAACAAATAGGAGAGATAGATAACTTACAAGATTCCACCAAGTACAACACCAAATGGATTTTCATCTGCAGCCAAACCAATAGTAGCTATCTGAAAAGACAGTTATATGCAGTGTTAAAGAGGAAGGAAGCAATAGCATATTCTAAATATGCTATTCTAGTTCTAATGCTAACCTGGCTCTTGTCACCCCATTCACCAAAGCATGTGATAGAAAATACCTGTAAAGCAGGAAAAGGTATCTGCTTAGTAATTGCTAATTGCATGTTAATTGAGTAATAATTTAGGGGAATAGAACCTTAAGAAGAATTGGCGAGAAGAACTGAGAAAGAAACGACTGCGTCTTCTTTTTCAAATCTTCATCAGCCTGGTAGAATAAAAATATATCAGATGCTTAAAATAAAATTGTTTGGACATCTCTAAACACAAATTTAACGTATTATGAAACACCATAGACCACCTATATAAATTACACATAACAAAGTTAACCACAAGTGATAAAGAATGACAGTGGATCACCAAAACTGAGCACACATTTGGTCACACATTTGTCCTTTTCAAAAATTTTGATCAAATATTCATATCATATCAAATAATCAAAAAATGGTTCAAAACTTATGGAATGATGCAGGAAATTAAGCACTTGAAATGCACACTTTTCTCTTTCCAAGACATGTAGAATCTCACAAATAAAGCACATAAAGATACTACCATTAGTTTTCTAGCATAAATCTTTTTAGTAGAAAAAATATTTTTCAGCACCAATTTGATATGGCTTCTTCAACTCTTTAATAAATTTTTATAAAAGATGTAGAACTATATATATTTCCATGACAAACTGCATACTGAATATAGATAAAGATTGTTATAACCAACTTCATGCAACCATAGGGAGTTGGCTGATAATTACGACAAACCTTCATTACAAGAACTTTAGGAATAGCGACTACAAACCTATGTACAGTGTTATTACCGAACCATTTGAAGTTTGGAAGTTTTATCTATATATAAGTTATGGAGAGTTCTCAAGGGGCTTTCTATTATTCTTAGGAAAAGGTGCGGGAAAAAAAAGCAAGGAAGAAAGGACTTGGATAAACTACAAAGAGTAAAGGAATAAATTTTTTTATTGAGCTAAGTCTTAGAATGAAGGACGACTCAACTAAATGATACATCAGTACCCTTTTCAGGTAATATAAGCACTCACCTTCAGAAGTTTTCGAACTGCAATGAAACTTCTGTTCTCTCTTTAATTATTAGGAAGTGGATCTTAGAGCTGAGAAATAGTATTTAGAACTAATGTATTCCATGAACTCCACTATTGTGAAATTGAGATATATACTGTCAGGCCAGAGGGCATTTTCGACAGCAAGAATAATTAGGATATTTCTAGTAGCTGTGCTTTTTGTGTGTAAGCATGTGTGCACATGTGATAGTTAGTTATTATGGGTGAAGGATAAGAGAATATGGTGTAGTTTAGAATTTACTTTTCCTGCAAGTCTATCTAGTCTATAAATATAAGAGTCTTGTAATTTTTATTTTCAAGTAACAAATGATATAAAAATCTGAGAAGCAAGTTTGCTCTCACTCCTATCTTTCCCCAAATTGATTTTATCTGTCTAATCTATCTCTTTCCTTCCTAAACTTCTTCTATCTATCCCTCTATTTGCTGTTCTATCTATGCAGATTCAAGTCAGGGCCAAGGTGTGACTTGACATATACTATGGCCAAAGAACCAGGCTATAGTTATAAAGCCTATCCGTGAATGTGAAGTATAGCAACAGACCAAAGATCCCTCAAAAGATGAGGTTTAAGTTCTTTGTTAGTTCTGCAGGTAGCTACTCACATAATTTTTTCAACCATATTTGGATATTTAAATTTCATTATTGAAATTTACAAGCTATATTCAATAGTGAACATGGTATCTAGCCATCACAAAAGCTTAAGATGTCTTAACAAATATTTACAGTTGTAATCTTGTATCAGAAGTTCTTACTCGACTAAAGCAATGGAACACAAACACCAACATGTAAAATAAACTCGAATGTAAAACCACAGAATAGAGGCCTCTGTTTATTCAAATTAAAGGCAGTAAGATAACCAGTCAACACGAAAAAAAAAATCAATAAAAGAAAACCATCAAACAAACCCATTTTTGATATTTTACACTTTGTTTCATAAAGATTGATGACACAAGCTACACAGGAAGTTAGATATAAGTTGATACCAAACTGGATAAATGTCCAAGTACTGGTACCTTCAAAGTTTTTGTTTTATAAAAAAGTAGGTTGTTACAGTTACATAGTGCAAAAAGGTCACTTACACAATAGCCACAAAGAAAGAAAGAGAGCAAATAAGCACTGTTAGAGTTCACAGAGAAAGTTACTAAACTCTGGCCATACCTTGCTATTTTCTTTGGCTGTTCCATTAGCTATTTTTAGATCAGCATCCTACTCAACACCATGAAGGTAAGATTAGAAGAAATTCAATGTCAATATGGGCATGTCATGAAAGGGAAAAGAGATGAACCAGTTCTGCTTCAACTTCAGCTAATTCTTCAGCATCCCTATTAGGACCAAAAGAAAAAAGAATTCGTTACAAGGAAATGACATTTGCCATGAGGAGAATTATCAATGTGAAAGGACAGTAAAAGGAAATGAATATGTGTTACCCTTCTTTGATTGCATCCCACAACGACCATAGCCCAAATCTAAAAAACAATAATGTTGTTATACGATGAGTGAATTTACGTGGAATCTGCACAGTTTACAATCAAATCATGTATAAACAGGAGATAATAGAGAAAGTAAAATGAGAGGTTGATAGATTCTCGAAAAGAAATACTAAATTATGTGCAAACCCTATAAATACAAATTGTTCACGACTGACCATATGAATTACCAACAAAAGATAGCCGAGGTTATATGGCTTAAAATTTAAACGCATACACTTAAACCATATTAGGTTTGATTTATTACGCTGAATTTTGGGTCAACTCACTCATAATAAAGCATATTAGCTGAGCATCTTAAGCAACGTAACTGCGCTGACTGAGAGCCTAAGGGGACCCCCAGCCATCGCCCAATTTAGCCGCTGCTGCTGCCAGGGGCAGCAGCCCTGTTCGTATCATCACCACTTTGCGACCTTATAACTTTTAGCTCGTATATCCAATTATAACAACATTTAAATATGATTTACATATCATATGAGACTGCATTTAAAAGTTATAACATTTCCATTTCAACTTCAATATACTGCTCATAACAGTGCGTAAGAGTAGCTTGACACACTGAATTTTAACTTTTGATTTTTCTTAAGAATTGCTTTTCGTTTCAATCTAATATACCCAAACTCTATAATTATCATTTCATATTACATACCAATCTGATCCAAGCCTTGATTCCATCTAATATTCATTTTTTAGCCAAAACAGTCCACTTGGGACTTTTATCAAATAATTGATGTGCACAGTTTTAAGCTACTAATTTCATGACTATTTGCTTGAGTTTCAAACCCATTTAATCTCCCTTATGCCTCTACACAACCAACCTATCTCCTCTAATTTTGTTCCAGCCATAGCAATCTATAATACAAACACATTTTTATACAATTAACCAATACATATAAACTAGTTAGTTCATGTTCCTTATAAGCTATCTCATAAGACTGTAATATAGGCAATATGAACTGGTATGATTTCCCTAATAGTCATAGTTAACACCACAGTATTCTATAACATATACCATCATAGAGAATCAACATGAAAAAGAAAGAAACACAAGCTGCTCACCTTAATTTGCTTGTGCCGGTAAAAATTGCACTGGACTAGCAAGGAACTCGGCTGGAAACTTAAACAAGGAGAAGGCGCAGCGTAAGAATTTGGTACAATAGCAGCGAGTTAGAGTAGCGTAAGAGCAGGGTTAGAGCAGCGTAAGAGCAGTGAATGTAAGCAGCGAGTGTAAGAGCAGGGTTAGAGCAGCGTAAGCAGCGTAAGAGCAGGGTTAGAGATAGGGTTTTGGAAGGACCAGTAGTCTGGTACAATAGCAGCGATTGTAATCAAGATGAATAGAGGATTTAAAGAGCGCGCGAGCAATTGTATCGAAAGAGGAATCCTATAGCTAACGATTTTTTTGAATTATCGTATACAAAGTTAAGTCGGGAAAAAAAAGTTATATTAAGTTTGCGCAAAATCACGAGCGCGAATTTATTTGATAAATATTTTGCAATAGTCACGGGTGTTCAAAATCCGTATCTAAATATTGGATTATAACCATATTTAGATACAGGTGCATCATCGTGTCTAAATTACGGATTCTATATTGGTCACATGAACATAGAACACCATGTCTAAAAAAATACAAAATTAGTCACGGCACAAACTTTTCCCGTGACAACTAAATTCATAACTAAAAATAGTCACGTTAACTACAAACTATCGTGACCAAAAAATTACATATCGATACTATTCACGGTAAATCACCGTAACTAAACTTGACTACTTAATCCCGTGACCATTAGCCTTAAAGAAATTTTTTTGTCACGGGTTTTGCTGCCACCGTGTCCCTTTAATTTTTCTCAACTGTGTCCAAAGGTCATTTTTGTACTATTTTATTTTGAAAATAATATTCAAAATTCTTTTAAGGGCAAAAATTATTTATAAATATATATATATATATATATATATATATATATATATACTAAAGTATATTATATATGTAAAAGTATATAATATATATATATATATATAGAGAACTAATCCACAGCAACCGGTTGCTATGGCAACCAAGGGTGACTCAGCCGCTAAGGGTAGTAGCGGCTTGTAGAATCAAATTATTTTGGTCAAAGCACTCAAGTAGTACAAAACATTAAAGGTTTGACTCCCAAATCGTTACTCTTAATAACGGCTGAAGGACCAAATTTGTCCCAAATTCTATGTCACTTTCATTTATTAAACTTATAATAAATTATATTATTATAATAATAAATAAAATTATAAATAATATTAATAATAATTAATTGTTAGATTTAATAAATTTGATAATATTAATAATAACTAATAATACTATTATTATAATAATTAATATTAATTATTTGATTTAATAAAAATAATTATAAATAATATTAATTAAATTTAATGTAATAATAATAATAGATTGTTATTCTTTTTATTATTACTATTATTATTATTATTATTATTATTATTATTATTATTATTATTATTATTATTATTAATACTATTAATTAAATTTTATCATAATTACTATTATTATTATTAAAATTTATTATTACTATTATTATGATTAAATTTTATTATTACGAATTGGGTATTAGCCATTAGGAGTAGCATTTTACTTGATGTTGAAGACAAAAGCAAAGTAGGAAATCGAAAAAAAAAAAAAAGAAGTCAGCCACTCCAAGCTCTATCGGCTTTGCACGAAACACGAGGATACAAAATAAGAACCAGCCGCTCCAAGCAGTAGCGGTTGTGTACACGTCAGTAGGCTGTGCACGAGTTTCAATTATGAACAATAATATTCAGCAATTTGTCTTGCTATGACTTTTAATTTGGAACCTTTTAATTTAGGACTTTCAATTTGGGACATTTATTAATTGGTGAAAACAATATTATCTTTTTATTAATTTTTATGAACAGATTACGAGAAAAAAAATAATATATTAATAATTTTTAAATCTCATAAATCAAAGATAAATGATAAAAAAATATAAAATATTTTTTTTATATTACAATTACTTTGTCAGATTTTTTTTACTTTGATTAATTATGTTTGGGTGCACAGTGCACTTGACAAAATAAGCCTTAAATTCAATTCAAATTCATTGACAAGCATTGGGAAGGAGCAAATGACAAAAAGCAAAAAGGTAAACAAAAAGGTAGCTGACATAAAAAAAGTGGGGGGACTGATCAACCGCTCCAAGTTGGAGCGGCTACTTCCTATTAAAATTTTAATTTTTAAAATTCAATATAATAATAATAATAATTAATATTGTTATTATTATATTAATATTGCCAAAAATTATTAAAAAATAATAATAACAACAACAACAACAACAATAATATTAGTAAAAAAATAATTTTTATTATTATTATAATAATTAATATGAATAATAATATGATGTTATTGTTTTTTTTTATTATTACTAGTATTATTATTAATATTATTGTTATTTATTTAATATTAATATTATTATGTTTATTACAGTAATCCAATCACTTATAATAATACAAGGAAAAAATTTAAGACATTTTAATTGAAGACATGCATGCATTGGGAATGAGCAAATTATGACACATCACTTCTTTTTGATCAAAAAGATTAGACATGACAAAGACAAAAAAAAAAAAGCAAAAGGTGGTAAAAATCATGCTGGCCGCTACTTACGGTAGCGGCTGTTTCACCTTATTTAACCCCCCCCTCCGCCCCCTCACCCACCCGGCCTCCAATTCGATCCTTGTATGCTTTAGCAATTGTAATTTTTTCCTCCACCTAAAATTACTTGGAACCGGAAGTGGGATAACAGGAAGAGGAAAGGAAGAAAAACCGGCGGAAAGACTCGTCACTTTGTAAGATTTTTTATTATGTTGTAATTATTGTTATTATAATATTATTTAAATTTAATTGTTGTGATTAATGTGTTTAATGTTATTATTATATTATTTTCATTTTTATTGTTGTGGTTATTGTGCTTATTATTATTATTATTATTATTATTATTATTATTATTATTATTATTATTATTATTGTTATGATTGGCATTGTTATTATTGTGAATATTGTTAGTGTTGTTGTTGTTATTTTTTTTTTGTTGGTATTATTATTATTATTATTACTACTATAATTTTTTTTTTATTATTATTATATTATTGTCATTGTCATTGTTATTATTGTTATTGTTATTATTATTATTATTATTTTTATTTTATTTTATGGTGATTATTATTATTATGATTGCCATTGTTATTATTGTGATTATTGTTAGTATTGTTATTGTTGTTTTTTGTTGTTGTTGTTATTATTATTATTATTGTTGTTGTTGTTATTATTATTATTATTATTATTATTATTATTATTATTATTATTATTATTATTATTGTCATTGTTATTATTGTTATTGTTAATATTAATATTGTTGTTATTATGTGTTTATAATAATAGTTATAAAATGAATATTATTATTGGGATCTATTATTATTATAATAATAGTTAATACACATGATATATGTACATCTCAAAGTTAATAACTGCAGCACAATAAGCACATATTTTGTATGTTTCCATACGTAAAAAATAGTAGTTATCATGATTTGTTTTAAGGTAGAGGAAAACTTAATTGAGCCTCTTGGAGATGGGACTACAAAAACAAATAAAACAAACAACAAAACTAATTTTAGAGCAATGTAATAAAGTAAGGATACATTTTAATGAAACAATGTTTTGTGAAGAAATAAGAAAATTTAAAAAGAGAAAAAATCTACTGATATATTATTGGACGATCCTCCGGTCTTACATTTTTTATTTTAAAATAATGTAATATAAAACAATAAAATGATATATTATTGGATAATTGATTACAAAATTAATGTAATAATAACACGTTGATTAAGATACATGATGTAATTAAATGTTTAAGATCTCCAACATTGTAATTTATGGATATTTAACTTTTGTTGATATTTAGCTAGTTAGTATTATTAATAATATTATTGTTATTGTTATTGTTATTGTTGTTGTTGTTGTTGTTGTTATTAATATTATTATTGTTATTGTAATGCTAATAATAATATTAATATTGTTGTTGTTATTATTATTAGTGTTAATATTAATAATGGATTATTGTTGTAATTTTAGGTCAAGGATGGACAATTGGGATTGTGGGCCAATTGATCAAAGTGTTCTGCATGATCAACAAAATCACGTCTCAAATGACGTATATCAAGGGAAAGAGAGGGGAAAATTATGCTCGAGTCAATATACCGATCAAAAATATAATCAATGGAACTTGACAAAAGAGCAAAAAATTCTCCTAGATAAAAGTGGGTTTGGGGTTTTTCAATTTCGAGGGGTTATACCCCAAACTGACCTTGGTCTGATATCTGCCTTAGTGGAGAGATGGCGGCCGGAGACCAATATCTTTCATTTAAATGGTGGAGAAGTAACAATAACGTTAGAGGATGTCCACTTTATATTGGGGTTGGCAGTGGTGGGCAGACCCTTAACTTGTCCCCTATTTGAGACCCCCTGGACTTATTTTAGAGCTTATTTTGGAGATGAATTAGCTGCTGAATATATTAGCTCAAAAAAACGTAGTGCAGTTGCATCAGTGTGGTTGCACGAACATTTTAATAATTGTCCTGAGAAAGCAAGTGAAGATGTCGTAGGTAGAGACACAAAGGCCTACATATTGTGGTTGTGTGAGGCAATATTATTCCCAACTAGGAATAAGAATAGCGTGCACCCAAGATATATGTCTTTTATTGCCAACGCTAAAGATTGTGTCACGTACTCCTGGGGGGAGGCATTGTTAGGATATTTGTATAGGTCTTTATACACTGCTAGTAGAAAAAGAGTCAAATATATTAATGGGTGTGTCACACTGTTATAAATTTGGGCCTATGAGCGTGTACATATTGGACGGCCAAACCCTGGCCACAATCAGACCTATGGTTGCCTAGGGCCTTAGCATGGGCATATTATGGAACTCACAGTTACCCTAGTAGACGAGAGGATCCCCATCACCATTTGTCATTTTATCGGGGGAGTTTGATATTAAATCTACGTGGGAGGTGGTTTGACGACCTTACATAAGGTGGGATGATAAACTCAGTGAGTTTAATTTTGAAGGGAGGTTGTTGGGATCTGGTAGGGTCCCGTTGATCCACTTTGATATTATGGAATTTCAGATGCCGGACCGTGTGATGAGACAGTTTGGATTAATGCAAGGCATACCATCACAGGCCAAAAATCACGGGGACCTGAGAAAAGAGAAAAAATTTAAGTTTATTGATATTGAGGATTGCATGGCCTTGAGGAGTGAGTGCATCGAGCTGTGGGATGCATACATGGATCATCTCGAAGGACAACAGTGTGAAATTTCTAATTATGTGTCACAAGATGATTACATGGCCTGGTATAGGAAAATCACACGTTGAAAAATTTATCGTCCTCGACCCGTCCCAGACAGTTCATATGAGCCCAGGGCCATTTACAGTCAACATCACCTTATTCAAATGGTATACAATTTGTTTAATTTTTTGACATTGTAGTATATATTACTCGTACATTTATTGATATTATTTGTCCGGACTGATATTTACTTGTTTTTCCTATTACATGGCAGGCTGAGAATGCAAAATAATTACTTGATACATTCTCAGCATTTACTAAGCTGCCTCCTCAGTATGCTCTGGAGAAACAAAATTGGGATTACCAGTACAATATATACAACTTTGTAGTTAAAGGCAAAGAAATACCACAGCAAGGGGGTCCCACTGAATTTGGGTTTCAATCCCAATTATCATAATTCAATGAAGAGCTTGGGAAGCAAGCTGAGTATCCACTACAAGAGAGCTACACACCCACCACACAGGCTATTGAGGAGAGCTCCATTCCCACCACCCAAGCCTACAATGAGTGTTAAATTCCCACTACCTAAGCCTATGAGGAATGCTACATTCCCACCATCGGCTATAACTTTATGGGTCTTTCTGATTTAATAGGAATTGGAGAACCACAGGTACTTGAGGATTCATTTTAATAGTATATTACAATAATTAGTACTATAAATGTCATCAATAATTAATAAATATATTCTAATTGTGCAAAATCAAGTTGAAGCATTGGGATTGCACACCCCATATGGAAGGAAACGGTGCCCAACCAAAAAGCTGAGGGAGGAAAAGATGATGTTCATTGATCAAAATATGTTTAGAAATGTGGTGGATTTAGACAATTATCCTGTGGTACATCCGCGGAAGTGGTATACATTACACCATCCTGCATTGCATTCCTTAGGACCTGGAAAATGGTTATTCGAGCATATTGTGGACGCGTACATGATGTTACTGCGGGATAGAGAGGAGCACTACAGGGGGCGGGGAATAAAAAGGTGGGCCCACTTTGGATTCATGGAGTCATTCTTCTTGCATATTGGGCAGCAATATTTGGCCCCCAGCCAAGGAAATGGTGCATTTAAATTTTGTCGACCGTATGTGCGCCCAGATGTGGGCCCACCTTTACACGAATGTAATTTTATCTTCCTGCCGGCTTGCTGTACACAACAGAAGCATTTTATCCTGTTGGTATTCTCGGTTAACGATTGGACAGTGACCATCTTCGACCCGTACTTGTGACACCCCCAAATCCGAGTACTTCAATTCCACGGGACTTGGTGTTCACTGTACGAATATCATCTATCTATCTACCCATAGTAAATGCAAACCATGCAATAAATAGAATTAAATCCTCCCTTATGGGTTACAACATCTGAAAATAAATACATCAATCCCAGGTAATACTAACCTTAAACATCTGTGCGGAACATAAACAATTAAATAGTCTTACACAACTTTAACATAGAGCTGAAATATAAACATATAAAATAAACAACAAGTCTTCATTACTTGTTGACCTTGCCCTTGCCTTTGCTAGTAGAAGGCTCGTTGGACCTTTCGTTTTTAACTGCAATGTTATTATACGCAAGAGTGAGCACGATTGCCCACAAGTATAATAATATGACAACAATATAATAACATGCGAGTGAATCAAAGACATCTGAATAAAGAAGCTCAACTTTTGATTCGAGGATAAATAACAGGAATCAAAATAACATCTGAGGGTCATAAGACCTTGAACTATGTCCTAGGTTGTAAAGTGTTTATACTTTAAACCTTTAACAGTCATAAGACTATGGACTCTACTTCTCGTACTTAGGGGGATCAGCCCTTAGTACCATACTGTGCACAATATCTCAACGCTAAAGCGTAAATAATCCCCTTTACAGGGTTGTTCATCTCAGTTTTGACATCAGAGTCCGCACCAAAGGAAGTTTGGTTTGGATAAGCTCAATAAAGATTCTAGAATTTAGAACGTACATCAACTATGGACTAGTCGAATCGATAAGGGTTCACTAGTCCTATAAGGTTCAACAATAAACCATGCTCAAATCGAATAATAAATTCTCAAGAGTATACAATTGAATAAGTATTGTATAACTGAATCATGCTTTCAAAGAGTTATAACATCTAATATGGAATTTCGAACTTGAACAATTAAGAACAAGAGCTTGCTTGATATAGAACACAAGTCTACGACTTGATAAATGAATAACTTAGAATTTAAAAAACTTGCTCAATGAAAAAAAGTAAAGTTTGAGTTTAGGAAACTTGAAAAATATTAAACAAGTTTAAGGATAGGAAACTTGCCTCTTGCACAAGCTACGAATATAATTACAATTCACTTCCTCAACGTCCTACACATTATATTATGTATACGACATCGATTAGTTTTCATAACTACTATGATTAACTGTTGAACTATTCACTTAAGTTCGACTTACAACTCGGTTTATAATATTACTCAATGGCTAACCACATAACATGAATGTAAACTCACAACATGCATATCACACATTTATAGCCCTTTAAACAATCATAATCAAGTTTTACAATTACGATATTCAAGTTCGCACTTAGTTTGTTAACTTGAACATTCATATTATCTTATACATGTCAATAACTTAATTTATTAATCATGAACTTTAAATCATATAATATTCATGTATGTAACTTAAAACAACATCTTTTATTATCGAGAACACTATACTTGTGTGCGTGCATGTCCGAAGCCCTCCGATTGCCTCCGAATACGAATCAGTCACAAAGATGGCTATTTTTACCCATTTTAACGATTTTAAAATGAAAAACTTAAATAATGAAAGTTGTAGGTCTACTCGTTATCTTTTCGAATCATCTTGAATCGCCTAAATCGGAGTTCGTATGAAAACGTTATGCTTATTTTACTACAGGAGGTCAAAACAGTCTCGGAAACAAAAAAAAAGGCTCCCGAACAGTCCTTATACCCGCTGGGGCGGGTCCCCCTGCTGGTGTACTCCCTGGTTCGCGATTTTGACAGTTCGTTGGCCTAATTACTCCAATTAAATGCAAATTAAACTCACACAACGATTTCTATGAAGTACGAACTTCATAGAAACATTATACAATGTTACTAACATGTTTTTAACATCTTAAATCATGCAATTACTCGAATCAAATCATTAAATTTCACTGTTCTTGGTGTTCTTGATGGTTTTGAAGAAAAATCAAGAAATTCAACGTTACGGATTCGTTATAACACCGAATCCGTTCGTTTAACTTCCGTTTTGTTCGTATAAACGTGTACAATCATATGCAAATGTTAATTCAAAGTTAAACCATCGATTCATTGTATAAAATTTATACGTAAGGGCTGTAAGGGTCGTATGGCCATATATACGACTCTGTAATTTTCGAAAACCCAATTTAAACAAAATTCGATCACTGCAAGTTATGCATATATGGCATATAATATGTTATAAACACATAGGAACACACATATAGCCATATAATGAACAAATATCAATTTTCCCATTCACAGAGAATTTTTAAAGCACGTAAATGGAAAAACTCTGTAAAATTTTGAAAACCCAATTAAGGCCTAATTACATGAATTCGATTATTTTAATCCATTCATACCAAATACAAAACATGTTATAATGATATAATAACACACATATAAGCATATAATCAAAAATTGCTAATTTTTCCCATACACAGAGAACTCAGAATATATGTTCATAAAGGAAACATAATACATGAAATAAAACTGGGACAAAGGAATTACCCCTTGCAAACTCTGTGAAGATGATATGGATTCCCTTTTTTTTTTATTCTTCAAATTCTTTCAACTCTCTCAATTCTCTTTTCTCTAAGTTTTCTCAGAGTATGTATATGATATATAGTAGTTCTGATATATGTTTATAATATATAAGTCTGATAAGAATAATATACATATACGTATAATTAGTCGTGGGGTCATGGTCGTCAGTTAATCCCATAATGGGTTAACTGGCCTCAACCTTCACCAAGGCCTTGTTTGCTTGTCCCTTATTCCTCCTTTTTCATTTAATTTAATTAACTTACTATTATATAGTTAATTAAATGTCACACCCAATTAATAAAATAATCCTATTTAAATCAATTAAATAAAATTGCATAATTCCACAATAATTCACATAGTCACATAATTAAAATTCTTATTTATTAATTATGTCAAATCATTAAATCTCTAATTAATTATTAAATTAATTAGAATAATATTATGCTTATTAATTAATTCATTAAATCAAATAAACTCAATTAAATACGTACTTTGAATATAAAAATTCTCCACATTAATTTAACTAATGTAACACATATAATTAAATTACTCTACCACAAATTCATCAATTAATTATTTAACTCAATAATTAAATCATCGAAAAAAATTTATTTAATTCAATAAATATTCAAAATAAATTACAAAAATCTTGTTCGTCACATCTTTCCCCCCTTAAAAGGATTCTGTCCCCAGAATCACGGTTCAATTAAATTTCGTCCCGTTACATTCTCCCCCCTTACAAAGATTCTGTCCCCAGAATCGCATAAACAAAAAAAAAGGCTCCCGAACAGTCCTTATACCCGCTGGGGCGGGTCCCCCTGCTGGTGTACTCCCTGGTTCGCGATTTTGACAGTTCGTTGGCCTAATTACTCCAATTAAATGCAAATTAAACTCACACAACGATTTCTATGAAGTACGAACTTCATAGAAACATTATACAATGTTACTAACATGTTTTTAACATCTTAAATCATGCAATTACTCGAATCAAATCATTAAATTTCACTGTTCTTGGTGTTCTTGATGGTTTTGAAGAAAAATCAAGAAATTCAACGTTACGGATTCGTTATAACACCGAATCCGTTCGTTTAACTTCCGTTTTGTTCGTATAAACGTGTACAATCATATGCAAATGTTAATTCAAAGTTAAACCATCGATTCATTGTATAAAATTTATACGTAAGGGCTGTAAGGGTCGTATGGCCATATATACGACTCTGTAATTTTCGAAAACCCAATTTAAACAAAATTCGATCACTGCAAGTTATGCATATATGGCATATAATATGTTATAAACACATAGGAACACACATATAGCCATATAATGAACAAATATCAATTTTCCCATTCACAGAGAATTTTTAAAGCACGTAAATGGAAAAACTCTGTAAAATTTTGAAAACCCAATTAAGGCCTAATTACATGAATTCGATTATTTTAATCCATTCATACCAAATACAAAACATGTTATAATGATATAATAACACACATATAAGCATATAATCAAAAATTGCTAATTTTTCCCATACACAGAGAACTCAGAATATATGTTCATAAAGGAAACATAATACATGAAATAAAACTGGGACAAAGGAATTACCCCTTGCAAACTCTGTGAAGATGATATGGATTCCCTTTTTTTTTTATTCTTCAAATTCTTTCAACTCTCTCAATTCTCTTTTCTCTAAGTTTTCTCAGAGTATGTATATGATATATAGTAGTTCTGATATATGTTTATAATATATAAGTCTGATAAGAATAATATACATATACGTATAATTAGTCGTGGGGTCATGGTCGTCAGTTAATCCCATAATGGGTTAACTGGCCTCAACCTTCACCAAGGCCTTGTTTGCTTGTCCCTTATTCCTCCTTTTTCATTTAATTTAATTAACTTACTATTATATAGTTAATTAAATGTCACACCCAATTAATAAAATAATCCTATTTAAATCAATTAAATAAAATTGCATAATTCCACAATAATTCACATAGTCACATAATTAAAATTCTTATTTATTAATTATGTCAAATCATTAAATCTCTAATTAATTATTAAATTAATTAGAATAATATTATGCTTATTAATTAATTCATTAAATCAAATAAACTCAATTAAATACGTACTTTGAATATAAAAATTCTCCACATTAATTTAACTAATGTAACACATATAATTAAATTACTCTACCACAAATTCATCAATTAATTATTTAACTCAATAATTAAATCATCGAAAAAAATTTATTTAATTCAATAAATATTCAAAATAAATTACAAAAATCTTGTTCGTCACAGTACTTCAATGATACAGCTCGCATCACGCTACAACAAAGGTACAAAGGATTCGTTGACGTTGCGGTACAATTGATACCAATGTGCTTGTGAATTGGTAATCCACTGCGTAGGTGGCCCAGCGGTAATCCCAATGTGGTTGTAGCAGACCCCCGACCGATGCAACATAACTCGGATGACTGTGGCATTTTTGTATGCAAGTATGTCGACCATTTAGTTAGGGGCAGTGTTGATATCCGCCATGAGAAGTGGTCCTTAGAAGACGTAACGGTATTTCGGTACCGAATCGCATGGAAAGTCTGTAGAAAAGTTGCAAGACTACTTCCGGATGATGACATATAAAAAATCGATGGAATATGGAACGAATGTTAATTATATAATTCATCCCAATTATTTACAATGTTTTTTATTATTACTATTACTACTAATAATAGTAATTATAATAGTAATAATAATAATAATTAATAAAAAAATTAATAATAATTATAAGAATAGTAATAATTATAACGGTAATAATAATAATAATAAGGATAATAATAGTAATTATAATAATAGTAATAGTAATAATAATAATGTAAGCCATTGTCCGGTCTGCCTCCTCATTGTCCCAATTATCACAAGCTTAAATGGAATGGCCAACGAGGCATTGGGATAAAATAATGAGATGGAACAGAAATCGAGGTACAATTATGTAAGCCACCACTCTATGTAGCGGATTGGTGAACAAATGAGACCATTAATTTGGGACAAAGACAGTTTTTACGATTCCTAAAACAAAATATTTGTCATTTTGAAAGACAAAATTATTACAATTTCCAAGGACAAAATTACTACAATTCCCAAGGACAAAATTATTACAAAATTATTAGAATTAAATCATTAATAGCAACATGAACGTTTATTGAATATGTGACTTTAAATTTGGGACAAAATTAGTATATAAGGACTTCCAATTTGGGACAAAAACAATACATGTAGTGGCACACCTTATTTTGGAATTTTCCTATATACGTTTAATACTTTTGATCATTTTATAAAATTCTTAAAATTTAATATTATAAAAAAATTTATAATTTAAAATCACATGGAGTCATTTTAATTATGGATTATTTATATATTAATATAAATAATTAAAATAGCATTCATAATAGCATAACTAATACAACTGACATCTATTTTATTGGCACGTTCATTTGTACAAAAAACATTGCATAAATAATACAACTGACGTCTATTTTTTTGGCTCAGGAATTCCTAACACTCGATAGCGGTTGCACTTATCATGGTCGGTTTCAAAACCGCAAATTGCACATTTTCGATGAGGCTTAGAACCTACAATTTTCTCGAGTGCACTTTTTATTCTGGATTATTTTTTGCGGCCCTTTGTTTGAGATATAATAGGTGGCAAAAACTCATCTTCCTCTGCTTCTTCCTCTGCATCTTCATCATCATTATCGTAACCCATATCCTGAGGTGGACCTCCAGCTGTGCCATTAACCTCGTCGTCTGCCAGATCAGTAATATTCTCATCCGGATCATACTGGTCAACCAACGACTTTCCTCGTGCATTGAGTTTAAGTACAGTTTTGTAACCGCGAACTGAGCAAGCAGCTTTGCTCACTAACTCCTGGCAATCACTCATCAAATGATTATAGCGGCAACCTTGATCTTGTTCGAAGTCAGCAGCTGCGGTGTTAAAGAGTAATTCTTCACCATTGCTTTTGTTCGCGTCTATTGTCCATCGACGAAGAATCATCTCACTCAGTATTTGTGAAATGCTCTTAAACATGAAATATCTCAAGATGTGCCTGCATAATTCACCAGAATGAGAAAACATTTGAAAATTACATGTTATCGACCCCTGTTGACGATTGTTGACAATTTGTTTATATCGTCCACCACTTTCCGTTGCATCTACAATATACACTGCATATAGCTTAGTATCAGTGACACACAACTCACTAACTTTATGAACATTGTATTTCATGGAATCTACAAATTGACGCTGAAAACGTCTAAACATCTCTTTTGTGTACACCTGTCCAGCATGAACTTCTAATGATGAACCAAGTACCATATTTCTTTTTCGATGTTTTGTTATGTAGTCGGCCTTCCTCTCTTTGATAAATTGTTTTTCTATAGCCTTCTGACTCTGCACTACAAATTCTTTCATACCTGATGAAGCATTAACGTACTCATCAAAAAAACTATTCATGTTCTCCCTTCTTCCGGTGGTAGTCATTCCCGCAGCAAAAGATCTCTTTGTATATGCTGGAATCCATTTATGTCGTACATCATACAAACTTCCAAGCCACTCATTAGTGTACAATTCATAAGAACTTATCAGAATATGCCAACGCTCTTCAAACTCCCCGATGGACAATGAATTATAGACACAATTGTTAAAATCATTTTTGAATGATGGGTGCTCAGAATAAATATGATGCAACTTCTCAGGAAATTTATTGCTAATATGCTAAGAACACAATAAATGATAACTAGAAGGAAGTACCGTAGCAATAGCATTACTCATGGTTTTATCTTAGTCAGTGATGATGGTTGTAGGTGCCTTGTAGTCCATGGCTTCGAGCCATGTCTCTAATACCCAGAAAAAAGTGTCCTCTGTCTCGTCTCTTAACAATGCAAATCCAAATAATATAAACTGATAATGATGGTTGACCCCGAAAAATGGAACGAACGGCATGCCCTACTTATTTGTCCGGTACGTACTATCAAATGTCACAATATCTCCGAACCGTTGATACATAAACCTTGACCGGGCATCAACCCACAAAATACAAGCTATGTGATTGTTTTCACCGGGTTTCACTCGAAAATTTTTTTTACTATCACTTCCGGATGAAAGTTTTTTCAAATAATTTACAGCAGCTTGTGCATCATTTTTATCGGCACGCCTTAAATCTCTCACCACATTCTGAACATTTACATTAGAGAAAGGAACATTTTGCATCCCACCACCCATTGTACTCAAAACGTTCATCATCCTACTAGGACCAATACCAGACTTATTTAACGTGTCAATTAAATTTCTTGCAATCGGAGTAATATTTCTGTGTGTCTCAATCAAATCTACTTTGGTCGGGGTGACTAAGTGATGATTGTGCTCTAATTGAACAGTAGAAATACGCCAATTGTCTTCTTGTTTATTGTGGACGACATATATTCTAGCTTTACATAATGTGCGTCCTATAGAGTCTCTCTGTCTACTAATTTTATTACTCCCCTCTTCATCATCAGGTAAACCCTTTACAACAATTGGTGTACCGACTTTTTTACAGATATACAACCTAGATGACACATCATTCGTATTAGCATGTTTATGACTAGTTGCAATTCTAATCTCAAATCCATTTTTACGAGCATATGATCTATAAAAATTTTCAATTTCTTCCAACGTAGCAAATAATTGACCAATGTATGGAACCATTTCAGATTTACGACTTTCAACTTCACTTACAAACTCAAATGCATTTTCACAATCTAAACTTGCAACATAATCTGAAGAATTATATGCCATTTCGAAAAACTTACCTATGAATAATAATGAAGACTTGTCGGATCAGAACTTCAAGTTGAACATGGGTAATGAAAGTGTTACAAGCTATGAAGATGTGAAAAAAAACAAGATCCGAGAGAACTTACAAGCTGTAGGAGATAGGAGAAAGGAAGGAAAGGAAGAAAACTTGTAGAAAAAACTAAGCAGCAAGAGAATAAAAAGGAGAGGAAACCATCCGCTACATGTTGTAGAGGCTAATACTCAAAACAAAATTTATTAACGTTTCCCATTCTCAATGTCAGCTTTTCTCATTCCCCGAAATAATTAAATTATATAATAATTATTGTTATTATTGACCGGCGAGATACAAAATGTATCATAGCCGCTACTGCTTTGAGCAATCGAAACTTTTCTTCCCTCGTTTTCCATGGCCGGCTGACAAATTGCTTTTGTATCGTTTTCCGTGGCTGGCTGGCTGACAAATTGCTTTTGTATCCTCGTGTTCCGTACAAAGCCGGTAGAGCTTGGAGCGGCTGACTCTTCTTTTTTTTCCCGTTCCCGTTCCCGACCCTACTTTGCTTTTGTCTTTAACATCAAGTAAAATGCTACTCCTAATGGCTAATACCCAATTCGTAATAATAATAATAATAATAATAATAATAATAATAATAATAATAAAATTTAATCATAATAATAGTAATAATAAAATTTAATAATAATAATAGTAATTATAATTAAATTTAATTAGTAGTATTAATAATAATAATAATAGTAATTATAATAATAATAATAATAATAATAATAAAGAATAACAATCTATTATTATTATTATTATTATTATTATATTAAATTTTAAAAATAAAAATTTTAATAGGAAGTAGCCGCACCAACTTGGAGCGGTTGATCAGTCCCCCCACTTTTTTTATGTCAGCTACCTTTTTGCTTACCTTTTTGCTTTTTGTCATTTGCTCCTTCCCAATGCTTTTCAATGTATTTGAATTGAATTTAAGGCTTATTTTGTCAAGTGCACTGTGCACCCAAACATAATTAATCAAAGTAAAAAAAATCTGACAAAGTGGTTGTAATATAAAAAAAAACATTCTATATTTTTTTATCATTTATCTTTGATTTATGAAATTTAAAATTATTAATATTTTTTTTTCTCGTAATCCGTTCATAAAAATTAATAAAAAGATAATATTGTTTTCACCAATTAATAAATGTCCCAAATTGAAAGTCCTAAATTAAAAGGTCCCAAATTAAAAGTCATAGCAGGACAAATTGCTGAATATTATTGTTCATAATTGAAACCCGTGCACAGCCTACTGATGTGTACACAACCGCTACTACTTGGAGTGGCTGGTTCTTATTTTGTATCCTCGTGTTCCGTGCAAAGCCGGTAGAGCTTGGAGCGGCCGACTCTTTTTTTTTTTTTTCGTTTCCTACTTTGCTTTTGTCTTCAACATCAAGTAAAATGCTACTCCTAATGGCTAATATCCAATTCGTAATAATAATAATAATAATAGTAATAATAAAATTTAATCATAATAATTGTAATAATAAAATTTGATAATAATAGTAATTATAATAAAATTTAATCAATAGTATTAATAATAATAATAATAATAGTAATAATAAAAAGAATAACAATCTATTATTATTATTACATTAAATTTAATTAATATTATTTATAATTTTATTTATTAAATCAAATAATTAATATTAATTATTATAATAATAGTATTAATAGTATTATTAGTTATTATTAATATTATCAAATTTATTAAATCTAACAATTAATTATTATTATTATTATTTATAATTTTATTTATTATTATTAATACATCAAATAATTAATATTATTATTATAATAATATAATTTAATATAAGTTTAATAAATGAAAGTGACATAGAATTTGGGATAAATTTGGTCCTTCAGCCGCTACTAAGAGTAGCAGTTTGGGAGTCAAACCTTTAATGTTTTGTACTACTTGAGAGCTACTTGAGTGCTTTGACCAAAATAATTTGATTCTACAAGTCGCTACTACCATTAGCGGCTGGGTCACCCTTGGTTGCCACAGCAATCGGTTGCTGTGGATTAGTTCCTATATATATATATATATATATATATATATATATATATATATATATATATATATAGAAACCGTGCATGTGTGTGCATAGGAATGTGTGTGCCTAACTTAAATGTGTGTGGACATATGTGTGTGTGTCGAATTGTGTAATGCATATATGCTGCAAAGAAATGCTAAGGCAAATGTAAGGATTGCCTGCGCAAAAGTGTTTTGCCAAATTAACAATCAACCCTTATTGTTAAATAAAATCTAAACAAAAATCTTATAAATAAATTAGTATTTTTAAAGTAAGTTTATCAAAAATTGTCAAGAAACCATTTTTTAAATGAGTCCTGCGCAAAAGACTTTTGCCAAATTAACAATCAACCCTTATTGTTAAATAAAATCTAAACAAAAATCTAATAAATAAATTAGTATTTTTAAAGTAAGTTTATCAAAAATTGTCATGAAACCATTTTTTAAAGGAGTCCTACGCAAAAGACTTTTGCCAAGTTAACAATCAACCCTTATTGTTAAATAAAATCTAAACAAAAATCTAATAAATAAATTAGTATTTTTAAAGTAAGTTTATCTAAAATTGTCAAGAAACCATTTTTTAAAGGATTTCTGTGCAAAAGACTTTTGCCAAATTAACAATCAACCCTTATTGTTAAATAAAATCTAATAAATAAATTAGTATTGTTAAAGTAAGTTTATCAAAAATTGTTAAGAAACCATTTTGAAAGTCCAATGATAATCTAGAAGGGGGGTTGAATAGATTATTACCGTTTAAAAATTATCTTTGGCCTTTTTGAATTTTAGTGGGTTAATTTTATGAAATTAATAAGCAGTTTTAAAATTCAATCATACAATTCACAGATATTTATCTGATTCACAACATACATCTCGGGTATATTGCTACGTCTAGTCTCAAGCTCCGTTCCAGGACTTGAGATCCTATTAATCCCTGTAATAAATACTCCTTCAATAGGCGGAGAAGCCTGTACAAAGTTTTAAAGATAAAATTACAATTATCCACAACTAACTATCTTGGACAGCGAACTCCCAGCTCCTTCCTCAAGCTTAGTTGAACCTTCTTTTGAGTTTATAACTATTATATCCCTTGGTCTTGAAACAACAATCTCTTCCTCACCTCACAAGTACACTAGAGACCCAACTCCCAGTTGATCTCTCTAAGACTCTGGTCTTGGTCAAAGAATTCATGTTTTTCTCACAAGTATAAAATAAACTGACTCAACCTTTTCACTTTTACAAAAAGTTTGTTTGAATATTTGATTTTAATAATAAACAGATAAAATTGTAGAACAGATACTTCTCAGATAAGCAGATATAGAATTTAAGTATATGATAAAAAGTTCAAAAACTTTTATGTGATGTGCTTCTGTGAAAACAGATAAAGATTTAAGCACTTGTAATAAAGATTTTCTTTTTCTTTAAAGAATGTTTTTCTATGGATTAAGAAAAAGATTTTTATTTATAAAGAGTGTGTTTCTTTGGTTTTAAATAAATATAACTTTGAATTTAAACAACCACACACACTTGTATAATGCAACAATAGTTTATGAAAAATTATATGGGCAGTATATTTGACGACAGTTTATCAAGTATGATAATAAGATTCACTTTAGATAATACTTGAACAAACTTGTTTCACCCACTTATATATATTATATTATATTTGATTTACATTGTGAATAATTTGGCCACTTGGGATTTTAAAGACCATCCAGAGTATTTCAAGAAAATAACATCCGAATTATATCGTTATCCAAGTACTGACTAAATTTTTCGATTCATAACTTGATAATCGTATATAAAATATTAAAGAATATTTATATAGATTATTTATATCAGTAAAGGGCCACTTGGGATTTTAAAGACTGTTTGGAGAATTTCAAAGAAATAACATCCAAATTATATCGGTGTCCAAGTACCGACTCTTTACTAGATATGATAGATAAAATATAGATATATATAAATGTGTATCGCAGTTTATATCTGATTATCTAAATCTATATATTGATAATATCAGTAAAGGGCCACTTCGAATTTTAAAGACCGTTTGAAGAATTTCAAAGAAATAACTTCCAAATTATATTGGTGTCCAAGTACTGACTCTTTACTAATATTGATATATAGATATATGAATGTATATAGCAATTTATAACAGAATATCTATATGTATAAGCAAGTATGAGATGATATGAATAATAACAATTTAACAACTTATCTCAAATACTCTGACCAATTTTTCTCTTCCAATAGAATTATAACTTTGATTGAGAGAAGAGAGTAAAAGCTTATTTAGACAGAATGTTGGCAAGGAGAGTAAGCTTTTCAATTTGTAAAATTGGTAAATTGAAATGAATAGAAAAACTTCCTATTTATAGAATTTTTGAGGTTAGAGCATAACCGTAATTTTGAAAATTCATTTTTGAATTGGAAGGTCTGGATTGTATGATGAGATTTTAGAGGGTTCGGATCAATTCACTTTGCCGGATATGAGAATATTTTTGGCCCAATTTTTTGTTCACTACATGTGACTCACTACTTGTGCCCATATATTTTGTTACATACTTGTGACTCACAACATGCATGCAATCATTACATTTGCCTTAGCATTTCTTTGCAGCATACATGCATTACACAATTCGGCACACACACACATATGCCCACACACATTTAAGTTAGGCACACATATTCCTATGCACGCACATGCACGGTTTCTATATATATATATATATTTGTAAATAATTTTTGCCCTTAAAAGAATTTGAATATTATTTTCAAAATAAAATAAAAATCTCCTTGCCTTAGGAAATGTTACTATATGAACTCATTTTATTAACACTTGATATTAAATTATCAAGGTCATAAAATAAATTCAAATAAAGTAAGAAAATAAATATTTTTAGTCAAAATATTAGAGGTAATTTAAAATCAATTTTAACACTTTTAATCCTATGGAGAGGATTCTATCCTTTTGACATTTTAACCTAATTTGTCATCATCAAAATTAAACACTCAGATTTGGAGACCTATCAATCTCCCCCTTTTTGATGATGACAACAAGCAAAAATATTTATTTTTCAAAACTCCCCCTTGATTCAAGAAGCTCCCCTTACATGAATTGGGTTTTTAGAAAGAATCTTTTAAAATTTTGAAAACCCATCAGATTTTTGAAAAACTATCAGACGGACACACTAAACCATTCATGCAGTTATAACAATTGTATCTGGTATGCAAACCATTCAACATACAAACCATCCATCCTGTCCAGACATACAGTTATAGCAGTTATATCCAGTATAGCAGTTCTTGTCAATTTCATGCACACCTTCCAAACCATTCATACAGTTTATAACAATTATATTCAACAGATTCATATCTGCTCACTTTTTAGATTATTACTTAGTATAAGTTATACTATGTAATAATCTGATATTTTTCTTCTCATCTGATATTTTTCTTCTCCCCCTTTATCATTAACAAAAATGGAGGGATTTAAAGAAAATACCAAAGTACCTGCAGAAACTTGTTAGTTTCAGTAATTACCTGCAAGTTAGAATAATAATTAAACATATAATAATAATCCTAATTATCAGTTTGTTAGTGATTATTACAGTCATCCAGAATAGTTAGTAGAGTAGTTAGTTTACATTCTTCCTCAATAGTCAGAGTTCATCAAAGTTGAGTGGGGAGAAGTTCATACCCATGTTTGTGAGATGCAGATCAGGGGCGGTCTGACCAGAATGGTCAGGCTGGGCAGTGCTGGTCGTGGCAGTAAAATTGTAGGGGGGATTGATACCTTGTGGTGTTCCATCAATACATTCATCATGTCTTACAAGTGGTGTACAGACATTTGTAAAGCCTCTAACTGACTCAAAATTTCAGATTGATTCTTCAAGGATAACTGATTCATGTCGTTTAAAGAATCAATTTGGGACAGTAGATTTAAATCTGTCTCTATGTGGTCAGTGTCATTTGGTTGGAAGATAATTAAAGGCTTAGAAGTAAGGTTCAAGTGTGACATAATATTGCTATTGTGAATCATTTGAGCCTTATGAAGATGAACAGAAACACCCAAATGTATAAAGATTCTAGTCAACAAAAGTCCATACCCCATGCAGTTGTTAGAGTGACAGAATTCAAAAGATGTTAAGAGAAAGAATGGCAGACTATATGGCATGCATTCAGTCAGAACACATTTCATAAGTTCTAAGTTAAATGGACTTAACAGTTTGTCATTTCTGACAGACATGAAGTTATGTCTCAGAATTTTTCCTAAAAACTGACACTCAGCAGTGAAGTAATCAATATGCACTTTGCATGGATATTCAAATAAATTGGCAGGCACAAGTTGATTAGTGGTGAGTGCAAGGTTGTGTTTAAAAGTAAGGCACTCAGTAGTAGTAATTCCTATAGGAAAGGTGTATTCATTAATCTTGGGATAATCTAGGAATTCTTTACTGAGATTAAGAGCACGTAAAAGAAGAATTTCATCTATCACATAGTCTTGACCTTGTATACAGGTTTTAATACAGGTCAGAAAACCAATTGAATCATGAACAAAAGACATGAGAGCATAGAATTCAGCAATCAAAATAGGATATATCTCTCTATTTGTAAAAGAGATAAGACAGTCCCATCCTATACTTGTTATTTTTTCTAACAGACCTGGAAAACTATTGAAAGAAGTTCCTACCCCAGGAAGCAAGTTATACTTTATGTGTTCATATTTATTTTTGGCAGTAGGTGTGACGAATAATAGGGTATATAAATCAAGATGTGGCTCAGTAAATATCTCAGATCTTTTTCTTTTTGAAGAATGGAGAGGTTTCATGTTTTGAAAGTAAGTGAAAAAGAAACAAGACTGCAGACAAGTAGTAGAAGAGGTTTGAAGTAAAAGTAAAACTGCAGACATAGCAGAATAGGTTTGAGAAACTATCCTTTTATAGAAAAAGTACAATTAAAAAAAACTCAGTTTAATGTATATGGCATAACCTGAATGTCAAAAATTAAACAGTTCTCAAGTGATGACTGTGCAATGTGAACAGTAATGGACATGCATGTTTAGTACTGTTTGGCAGATTTAAATCTTTTGTCAGATTTTCCCTTTTTTTGAAAAATTTGCCCAGAAGTCCAATCAGAAGACACAAACAAATTTTAAAAATATGCAGGTTATTGACATAACAGGTATGATCCAATATTAAACAAAAAGATATGCTATCATTACTTATTGGCCCATATCAGAAGATAATAACCCAGTATAGGGATTCAACACATAGATATGTCATTATTATTTTTATGCCCATATCATACTATAGCAAATCAACACAGATATGTTATCATAGATATCACAGATATGCCCACATCAAACTGTTACAAATCAACACAGTGATACAACCAGTCAATGTTACATAACACTAGCATGTTGTCATTGCTAGATGCCCATATCAATAAAATAGTGAGTCAACACAGAGATTCAACAAGTCAATGTTGCATAATATTGATATAGCATATGATCTCTACAACACATACCAGTATATAACAGTTGTAGCACATAACATGGTAATTATTTTCATCACCTAATGTCTATATTTAGATAGACATCAAAATTGCAGAATTTAGACATGAAAGTTTATTTTCACCCAATATTTATACTCACATAGACAGTCTCATATAAAACCAGTGGCTTCAGATAGCCACATATACAGAACATAAACATGAAACTCATTACAGTCATCCAATTTCAGATAGACAGCCATATACACAAATAGAAGCTTTCAGAAAGATAGGCATCCAATATATTCACAGTTTAATCAGAGAGAGAAAAGAGATTACCTTAACACAACTATTCACAAACTTAAGCAGCTTTCAATTTAATCCAAATTATAGCACAGGTGTATCAGTAGAGTAAGAAATCATACTCACACACATACATTAGTATATATACAGAAATTTCAAACTCACACATTCTCGATGATAAAACCAGGTATATACGTAAATATATTTATATGTAAATTCTGATTAAACCGACATATATACTTAATTTTTTTAATTTAAAAAAAATTGGGTTTGACAAATTTTCAGACAGAAAAACTTAGACAAACATTTAGGGTTTTTGACGTATATATATAATTGAAAAATAAATTTGTTAACAGAAATTCGGGTTTGACAGGAATTTTTAAAAAAAATTAGGGTTTAATCAAAAAAAATATTTAGAGACACACTTTAGACAGAAACATGTAATGGTTTTGAAATTCAGGAGCATATCATTTTTAAAGATATATCTGCAAGTGTATCGATACTGAGAAAATAAATTTTAGGGTTTCAAACATACATAGATAACTTACAAAAATCTAGGGTTTCATACACACATACGTATATATAACATACAATTTTTGAAAATATTTATATACTAAAATTATATATATATATATATATATATATATAAGAAATATGTGGATGAACTCTTAGGGTTGCATAAATAATTATATATATATATATATATAAATTTTTTAAATAAAAAGTAAGTAGAAGGGGAAGAAAAACAGAAAAGAACACATACCAAAAAAAAAATATTAATATAAAATTGTTTTTTTAAAGAATAACGGAAAGGAGAATAAAAAATTTGGAGGTCGAACCCAGAAACATATCGGTAACCAAATATATAAAGCCCTTTTTTTTATAGACGAATATACAGAAGAGGAAGAAAAAAATATAAATATAAAAAATATTTATAGATCTAGGGTTTTGAAATCGTTTAAGAGCACAAAAAAAATCACAAAGCCAAAGAATCACGAAGAAAAAGAAACATAACTCCGTAAAAACGTTACTAAGACAAAGGAACTTGATTTTAATGAAGGGAGGAAATGGAAAACTCACTTGGATCGCTTCGATTTTGGCTGGTAAGCGTTGAGAGATAGAGATAGAGATAGAGAGAGAAGAGAGCGTCTGAGTATAGAGAGGGGGAGAGAAGAGAGAGGGCCAGCAAGAAAAGAGAGAAAGAGAGAGAAAAAAATGAAATTAAAATTGATTTTAGGTATTTATATTTAGGTTAATTAGAGTGATCGTGTGGCTAGAATCAAACCTTGGATTTGATTGACAGTTGGGAATTGATCGCGCGTTTGAATTTGTTCAGCTGACGGTTTGTTTTGATCGGACGGCTGGGACGAGTTTGTGCTTTTGTTTATTGATTGAGCGGCTGATACTTGCAATCCGTGTGCTTAGGCTATCTGGCTCCTGATTGGTTGGATCTGATGGCTTGGATTGATCCTTGTTGACCGTTAGATTGCTTTTGTTGCTTGTACGACTCAGATCAAATCAGATATATAATAATATAATAATTGTTAAAATCATGTAATTTTTGATATAATTAATAATAGAAAATGCTAAAATATTTATATTAAAAATAGTAAATTAATAATTTTCATTTTTATGAATATATGTAAATTTTTAATAAAAATTTATAATAATATAATTTTTTGATAATTAAAAGAGAGTATAAATATGAAATTTTAATGTATAAAATGTATATTTAAATATATTAACATATATAAATTAATAAATTATATATATATTCATATAATTATGAGTTTATAAATTTAAATTAAAAAAATAAAACTAATAATATTTATATTAGTATAGAAATGTAATTGAGAAGGTTATAAATATAAACTCTTAATATATAAAAATACATACTTAACTAAATAATATAAGTAAATTAACATATACAATAACAACTACATTATATATATTCAAAAATATGTGTATATATGTATATATATAAATTAGCATTGTATATATGTTAAAATATAAAAGAAAATTAGTAATATTAATTAATTTGACTATATAATGTAAGAAATTAAATTTATATATATTACTAGAAAAAGTAATAAAAATAGTATTTAACTAAGAAAAAGATTTAATATTTTATGAGATGATATCTAACATTCCCAAATCTAAACGTAATTTGCAAAATCTATCAGAACTTAGTGGTTTAGTAAATATATCAGCAATATTTAATTTTGTGTCAATGTGTTCTAATTTAATGATACCATTGTTTACATGTGATGAAAATGAAATATGTTATATTTTATTCCCTTAATACTTAATCTTTTATATTTATTTTATACCTAAATACATTCATTGTTCTTATATTTTTATTTTAGGTACAATTGAACCAGGAAAGTAAAATGAATGCAAAAAGGGCAAGAAAGTGCACTTAGCAACTCACGTGCCAAGCAGCCCACAAAGAGAAGGCCACGAAATTGAAGCTCAAGAAATAAATTGGAGCAGCAGCTTGTAAGGAATTACCAAGTGAAGGCCCAAGCATCTGAAGTTAAGGAGAGCAACTCACGAATTAAAAAAGGAATGTTATGTGGGCCACGGTTTGGGAAGTCCTAGTAGCTCACAAATTGAATTCTTGCATGCCTTCCAAATTAGCAGCTCACGTCCAAGTTAATAAGATGTCCAAATTAGCAAGTAACCAATATCCAATTCATGTGGGTCATGGGTGGGCCACGAAGGAGCAGCCAGCCTTTGGTTCGAAATGATTAAGGAGCAGCTTACGGTTTGATAAACAAATTTGAGCAGCTTGCATGGATATCATCATGGGCCACGCCTCGGTTCAGCAGCTGGCATAAGGAAATAACATCGGTGGTCTTGCATTGCAAAAGATTAAAAATATAGCAAAGTAATTAGTGAGAATGGGTCACGAATTAGAAGAAATGGAGGAGCGAGACAGTATGTATTGCCGCCCCAGCGGGGCATTACACACGGAGCCTTCCGCCCCAGCGGGGAGGCGGAGATTAGCAGTGAATCCCTTCGTGACTTGGATTCGGCTGGAAAGCTAGGGCATGTTGAAGGCATAGGTTATAATTATTTATAAATAGGGGACTTGGAGGAATAACTGGGGAGATTATATTCATTCAATAAAATACTTTTTCTCTCTATTCCGTTGGTGATTTTCATGGCTATGGATAGCTAAATTCTTGTTCTTGGATTAAGAAGACGGAAGCCTTGGATTACATACACTGTGAGATCTAATTGATTTTAATTGTTCAATTATTATTTTGAGTATTGATTATTTTTCTGTACTTGAATTATATGATTGATTTGTTTAATTGCTAGGATGCATACTAGTTTATTATTCATTGAAATCTACTGCTAAATTAGATATCGAATCCGTAATTGTTTGGTCACTCTAATTTGCGAAGCAACTAAGATTAATAATTGACTGCAGATCACGAGATTATTATATCTTAGGAAGAATATTCAACTAAATTAAATGCAACCGCTTGTGCTTGTGTTGTTTAGCTTCATCGGTTTTTCTAATTCTTAAAGCTTCTACTAGATTAAACTTTTAGCGCTTGTCTGAGGTTGTTTAGTAGTTAGGGTTATTTAGATCGCTTGTTTCTATCTAACTAAAATTAAGGAAAGACATGGGAGTGATTCTAACGATGAATATTCAAAGTATTGATTGTGTATGCTTGAGTCAATGATCAGTGTATGTTTCTAAGGTGGAAGTTGACTTAGCCCAAGGTTTGTTCTCTTGATTTAATTCGTTACAATACTTTACACATTAGTTGGTTTTAATTAAAAATATTCAAAAACCCCCTCTTTTGGAATACAAAGTATATAAAAATAGATTAATCAGTCTCTGTGGGATCGACTCTTACTTGCAGTACTACATTATTATCGTTCGCAGTAAGATTTATTTTTGGTTGTCTACGACAGCACACCAAATTTTGGCGCCGTTGCCGGGGACTGATTTTAGTCTATATTTATTTTTGTAAACCTTATTTTATTTTTGTTTTTATATTTTTTTTAGATAATTTGAATTTCCTTGATTATTTATGCTCGAAACTCGATCTACTAATCAAGGTTATTTAAAGTTTGATCCAGAGATAGAAAGAACTTGTCGCAGATTAAGAAAGGAAGCTCAGGAAATTCGTGAAGAAAAGGAAGCCATGGCAGCAAATCGAACACTAAAAGAGCTTTCGGCTCCTGATTTGAACCAACAGCCCTTATGCATAACTTTCCTTAATCTTAATACTAACATTCATTTTGAATTGAAATCTGGACTGATACATCTTCTGCCTTCTTTTCATGGTTTGGCAGGTGAAGATCCCCACAAACACTTGAAGGAATTCCATGTGGTATGTACGAGTATGAAGCCTACCGGAGTAACTGAAGAACAGATCAAGCTAAGAGCCTTCCCATTTTCTCTGAAAGATTCAGCTAAGGATTGGCTTTACTATTTACCCTACGGAAGTATCACCACATGGGAAGAGATCAAAAGACTCTTTTTAGAGAAATATTTCCCAGCTTCAAGGGGGGCCAACATACGAAAGTCAATTTGTGGTGTGAGGCAGAACAACGGAGAATCCCTACATGAATATTGGGAACGTTTCAAAAGATTGTGTGCTAGTTGCCCTCATCACCAAATCAGTGATCAGCTTCTCATCCAATATTTCTACGAAGGTCTCAGTTGTACAGACAGAAGCATGATTGACGCTGCTAGTGGCGGAGCGTTGGTGGATAAGACCCCCGAGGCTGCAAGAAATCTAATTGCAAATATGGCAGCCAACTCTCAACAATTTGGCACTAGACTTGATTCTGCACCTAAGAATGCTAGTGAGGTACAAATTTCTTCTATTGAACAACAAATTGCGAGTTTAACTGCTCTTGTTCATCAAATGGGTGCAGGTAACACACAACAGGTAAAAGCTTGAGGGATTTGTGCGGTAGTAAGACATCCGACAGATGCATGCCCAACTCTTCAAGAGGAATCCGTTGAGCAAGCAAATGCAGCAGGAGGATTTCCTGGCCAACCACAACGGAATCATGATCCCTACTCGAATACATATAATCCTGGATGGAGGGATCATCCTAACTTTAGCTACGGGAATCCACAAGCAAGTCAACCCGCACATCAAACTTTTCCAAATCAGCAGTAGTACAAACCATCGTATCTCAATAGACAACAACAGGGCCAATCTTCGACCCCTAGCATGTCTTTAGAAGATATTGTTAAAACACTTGCCACTAACACTTTAAATTTTCAACAGGAAACGAGGGCAAGTATTCAGAATTTAGGTACACAAGTAGGACAAATGGCAACTGCAATTAGTCGATTGGAAGCGCAAAGCTCTGGAAAATTACCCTCTCAAACAGTGGTGAATCCAAAAGAAAATGTAAGTGCAATCACTTTGAGAAATGGTAAAGAGATAGCAAAGCCAGAAAAGACAGTGGCTACACCAAAAGATCAAGGCAATACAGATAAGGAAAAAGAAGAAGCAGACAATAGTGTTCTGCATAACAAGGATGAGCCAAAGCGTAAATTTCCTCCTCTCTCTGAATATAAATCGGTACCTCCTTTCCCTCTTGCTTTAACAGAAAATAGAAAATACGAGAAAAATTCAGATTTGTATGAAACTTTTCGTAAATGCGAGGTAAATATTCCATTGTTAGATGCTATCAAACAAGTACCTCGTTATGCTAAATTTTTGAAAGAATTGTGTACACATAAGAGGAAACAGGAAATGAAAAAATATGAAAAGGTGAGGGTAGGAGAGAATGTTTCTGCAGTCATTCAAAGAAAGCTACCTACTAAGTGCCCAGATCCGGGTATGTTCACTATTCCGTGCACGATAGGTAGCGCTAAAATTGAAAAAGGCATGTTAGACTTAGGAGCCTCGATAAATGTTATGCCATATTCTATATATGCTAATCTATCACTTGAACCTTTGAATAAAATTGGTATTGTAATACAGCTGGCTGACAGATCTAATGTTTATCCCAAAGGTGTAGTTGAGGATGTCCTTGTGCAAGTCAATAATTTGATCTTTCCTACTGATTTTTATGTGCTTGATATGGAAAACGGTGACCAAAATGCCCCTATTTTGTTAGGAAGACCATTTTTAAAGACATCAAAGACTAAAATAGATGTTCATAGTGGAACACTTTCAATAGAATTTGATGGCAAAATTATTAAATTCAATATTTATGATGCCATGCAATACCCCACTGATGATAAATCTGTTTATTTAGTTGATGTGATTGACATTTTAGTACAGGAAATCGGTGAACTTGATGGTAAGGATAAATTGGAAAGTACGAATTTGACCTTGAGCGCCGAGTTGCAAGCAACTAGAACAGCTTTGCCTGATGATCCAAAATCAGGTAACAGATTTTATGCCAAAGTGCCAATTTCTAACAAGAAGTTTTTGCCCTCTGTTTTGCAGGCACCAATTCCAAATTTGAAGCCTCTTCCTAGTCGACTGCATATCTCCATGAGGGTTTTCGCGAGAAGAAAATGGAGAAGGTGGATCTTGAAGGTGTTGGGTTTGTACGAAATCGTGATGCAATCAAATTACAAAAATTAGAGGAAGCATGGTATATCAGAGTTTAAAAAAATTTCTACAAAACCATTACCCGGATCATCCTTTATGCAAATTATTAATTTAAAACGATAAATAAGAAGTTATGGAATCATACCCTTGTAGAACGAAGCTTCCACAGGTACTAGTTCAACTCCTTGTTCTTCGTGATCTCCTTGAATTTCCAGGTTAGATTCCTTCCTTTGATCAACGTTAGCCACCCAAGTGTTTGGCCTCTAGAGGTGATCCACCAAGGAAGAGAAATTATCAAGAAGGAGGGTGTTTGGCTAAACCTTAATTTTCTATCCTCTATAAAAAAGGAGTACTCTCCAACAATTGGAATTTCATCAATCAATATCTATTATAAGACTTCTCTTATATAGATATTGGTCAACCCTTCTAATCCTATTAGACATGGGATTTCTTTTAATTAATTAAACTCCTTTAATTAATTTAGGCTTCCCACCACATGGGAATAATTAATTAAATTTATTTAATTAATTTGTCTCCTAATCTTATTAGGAATAAATGAGAGTACTAATATTAAATTAATTACTAAACTCCTTTAGAAATTTAAATAATAATAATTGTAATAATATTAATAAGACTCCTCTTATTAATTTATATTTAATATTTCTAAAATATTAAATAATAAACATTAAGCTATTTAATTTATTCTATCACTATAGATTAAATTAATTATACTTAATGCATTATTACGATTATGTCATTACCTTCTTAAATAATTATTCTTCCTTTTATGGTGTGACCCTTTAGGTTCTCTATATTAAACCGGTTGTGAATAAATCAATTAGAACAATTCTAATCTTATTTAAATAAATAAATTAAACTAATAATCTATTTAAATAAATAATATTTATTCTACAATAGGGATAAGCCTCCCTAGCGATCAACGACTTTTCAGATAATATAGATGTCAACATTAATCATAAAAGAACCTGTGAGTAAATAGTTACCATACAATTCAATCCTTCCACCATACAATGTCCCAATTAAATATAAGACATGAATTTACTGTCAAGTCTTATTTTATTTAATTATATGTATTTCGATTAGAAAATGCACAACTCCAAATAATGCAAATTAGAAACTCCTTTCTAATTTTATTTTACCTTGGCCAAGGATTCCTGGGTTGTCATTTAACGAATCACATAGGACATATCTCCTCTTTTACTAGAGGTGGTAGATTCTTTATTGATCATTCATTATCTCCATATGTAACTCATTATACCCAAGCATACCCTTTTATATACCCTAAAGGACTTTAAGGAATAAGTCAAAGTATAATTCATTACATACAAGATACTATGATGATCTCAAGTCCAAGGATCACTTGTACTACTATCACATTAGGAATTCCTATTGACAGACGAGTAAAACTCCATTAGGTATTCCATAGCGAGTCACGTTCAGTGAACTTATTCTCCAATAAGCACCTACATACTTGCTTTAGTGTCTCCACACAAATGATCATGAGATCAATCATCCTCATCTAATGAGCAAGCAACATATGTACCAATTTATCCGGATTTACTAATCCCCTTTTTAGTAATCCCACGATTGGGAACTATTTTAGTTTTAGAGCTTTCTAAGAATTTAGATCTCATTAGCATGATCATCATCATGATTCTAAAAGCATTGCTTAAAACTATGGGTTATTTACATATTATAAAAACAGCACCATGTAGATAATTAAATGCCTTTAATAAATGAATATTTTATTAATAAATAAATAAGATTATTTACAAAGTACGTGCTTTATCATCATACATGATTGGCTTGTATGCACACTACTATCAATCTCCCACTTGCACTAAAGCTAATCGCCATGGTATCTCATACCCATCTTCTCTAAGTGACGATCAAACTGCTGTTGTGTTAAAGCTTTAGTAAATGGATCTGCAATGTTGTCTTGAGAGTCTACACGCTCCAAGGTGACGTCTCCTCTTTCAATGATATCCCTGATCAAGTGAAATCGCCGCAACACGTGTTTAGATTTTTGATAAGACCTTGGTTCCTTAGCCTGTGCAACGGCTCCTGTGTTGTCACAGTAAACGGGAACTGCTTCTCCAATGCTAGGAACCATACCAAGTTCAGTTATAAACTTCTTCATCCAAACTGCTTCCTTTGCAGCTTCACTTGCAGCTATATACTCTACCTCTGTCACTGAATCAGCAACTGTTTGCTGCTTGGAACTCTTCCAACTCACTGCGCCTCCGTTCAAGGTAAAAATATACCCCGAAACAGATTTACTGTCATCTTGGTCTGTTTGAAAACTTGAGTCTGTGAATCCCTCGAGTTTTAATTCAGACCCGCCGTAGACAAGAAAAATATATTTAGTCCTTCTCAAGTACTTTAGGATATTCTTCACTGCCTTCCAGTGCTCTTCTCCAGGATTTGACTGGTATCTGCTCGTTACACTAAGTGCATGAGCAACATCCGGTCTAGTACATATCATACCGTACATGATAGATCCTATTGTAGAAGCATAAGGGATCTTACTCATACGGTCTCTCTCCTCAGGTGTCTTTGGGGTCTGTTTCTTGGAGAGATGTATTCCATGGCTCATCGGCATGAGACCTCTTTTGGAATCTTCCATGCTAAACCTCTTTAGCATCGCATCAATGTACGTTCCTTGGGATAAACCAATCATCCTTTTAGATGTATCTCTATAGATCTTTATCCTCAAAATATAGGATGCTTCTCCCAAGTCCTTCATGGAGAAGTGTTTAGATAACCAGATTTTAATCGATTGTAGCATAGGAATGTCATTCCCTATCAGTAATAGATCATCAACATATAATACAAGGAATGAAACTGCGCTCCCACTAACCTTCTTGTACACACATGGTTCATCGTCGTTTTTGACAAAATCAAACTCTTTGATTGTCTCATCAAAACGAATGTTCCATCTACAAGAAGCTTGCTTCAATCCATAAATGGATCGTTGCAGCTTACAGACTTGATTTATTCCAACCTTTGAAACAAATCCCTCTGGTTGTGTCATATACACATCCTCCTCAAGTTTCCCATTGAGGAATGCCGTTTTCACGTCCATCTGCCAGATCTCATAGTCGTTATAAGCTGCAATCGCAAGCAAAATCCGAATGGACTTGAGCATAGCTACTGGTGAGAAGGTTTCATCATAGTCAACTCCTTGTCTTTGTTTGAAACCTTTTGCAACCAGTCGGGCCTTATAGGTCTCTACCTTGCCGTCCGCTCCAGTCTTTCTTTTAAAGACCCATTTACACCCAATAGACTTAATGCCTTCAGGTGGTGAAATCAAAGTCCATACTTTGTTTTCATACATGGAGTCCATTTCAGATTTCATGGCTTCAAGCCATTTCCCTGAGTCTTTATTACTCATAGCCTGTTCGTAATTTAATGGATCATCATCATTCATGATGTGTACCTCATCGTCATCCTCTATAGCGAATCCATACCTCTCAGGTATCTTCGGTACTCTTCCAGATTTACGAACAGGGTGTGGTATAGTAGGTTCTTCTACTTTGTCAGGTACCTGACTTTGATCCGTGGTAATTTATGGTTCTTGAACTTCTTCAAGATATATCTTACTCCCACTGACCCCTTCATGGATAAACTCCTTTTCCAAGAAGGCAGCATGTTTCGCAACAAACACCTTTTGATCATTTGGATGATAGAAATAATACCCTAAAGTTTCTTTAGGGTATCCCACAAATCTACACTTATCGGATTTAGTCTGTAGCTTATCATTTTCAAACTTTTTGACATAAGCTGGACAACCCCAAGTCTTAACATGCTTAAGATTTGGTTTCCTCCCCTTCCACATCTCATATGGAGTCTTTGGGGTGGATTTGGTAGGTACCTTGTTAAGTAGGTATGCAGCCGTTTCTAGGGCATATCCCCAGAAGGAAATTGGAAGGTCGGTAAAACTCATCATAGATCAAACCATGTCCAACAGTGTTCGATTTCTCCTTTCAGATACTCCATTTAACTGTGGTGTACCTGGAGGAGTCCATTGTGAGATTATACCATTTTCTTTGAGACAATTGAGAAACTCACCGCTTAAGTATTCTCCACCTCGATCTGATCGAAGTATCTTTATACTCTTTCCCGTTTGTTTTTCTACTTCACTTCTGAACTCTTTGAACTTTTCAAATGATTCTGACTTGTATTTCATTAAATACACATATCCAAATCTTGAGTGATCATCAGTGAAAGTAATAAAATAAGAATACCCACCCCGTGCACTTGTTGTTTTAGGTCCACAAACGTCTGTGTGAATCAATGCCAACAACTCTGTAACTCTTTCTCCTTTTCCACTAAAAGGAGATTTAGTCATTTTACCCATGAGACAAGATTCACAAGTTGGATATGATTCATAATCAGATAACTCAAGGAGCCCATCTTTATGCAACTTGGATAATCTTGTTTCATTGATATGACCGAGTCTACAGTGCCACATATAGGTATAATTAATATCATCTCTTTTCCTTTTCTTAGTTTGTTCAATTTGAAAAATATTTTCTTGTAAGTCAAGTGTATAAAGTCCATTTCGCAAATTTTCAACACCATATAAAACATCGTCTTTATAAATAGAACAACTATTGTTCTTTATAACAACGTTAAATCCTTCCATATCCAATACAGAAATTGAAATAATATTTTTAATAATATTCGAAACATAATAACAATTATTAAGATAAATGGACTTGCCCGAAGGCATTGCTAAATAATAAGTTCCTACAGCTAATGCAGCAACCTTTGCTCCATTCCCCACTCGTAGGATCACCTCATCATTGTTCAGCTTTTTACTTCTGACCAGTCCTTTCACATTATTACATATGTGAGAACCACAGCCGGTATCCAATACCCAAGTAGAATTTTGACTTTTTGAAAAATTAATTTCAATCATGAACAAACCTTGATTGGAAGTCGAAGCTTCTCCAAGCTTCTTCTTTGCCAGAAACTTCTTGCAGTTCCTCTTCCAATGACCCGGCTCGTTGCAATGGAAGCACATTCCTTTGTTAGCTGGATCAGATTTCTTTTGTTCCTTTATGTTCACTTTGCCCTTGGTCATCCGAGATCGGAAGAGCTCCTTAGATATCTCATATCTAGCAGTCCTACTTTGTTCATCATACAACTCCTTGAGGTGAAGCAGCATAGCAGGAGCATCCATTTTTTCGTGCTGACGCTGAAGCTCGTTATTCATGGATGCGAGCATGATGCATTGAGCCATAGATGCATCATCTTGCCACTTTACAATGGTGGCAATCTCTTCTTCAGAGGCTATTTCTGGAACAGTTCCAAGGACAGGTGAGTTTAGGACATAAGAAATCTTTTCAACAGTGAGAACTATTCTCAGATTTCTTAGTCAGTCCGTATAATTCGGCCCGGTAAGCTTATTAGCATCAAGTATGCTTCGCAGTGAAATTAGTGATTTTGACATTTTTAAAATTCTGCATGTGAAAAAACAACATTTTAGCAAACATTCATTTTATTAATTTTGCATACTAAAATAAATTTAGGTCTTTATTTTAAATTGGTATCTCCCACTATTTTTATCAAACTATATTACCCTCACTTATATAGTTCGGCAACATCTAATTAAAGATTTGCTAGTGAGAATAAGGATCCCATTTCAAATGTATATAACCTTGTGGATAGCACAACAAGCGATATACAAATAAATAGGTAGACAACTCTTGTCAATTACATCACTATACAACTCCTTTTATTTTGCCTCTTAAATCATAATGGTCAAGTGTGTGCACATCCGAACTAAAATGATTTAAGTTAAGTCCAGCCTAGCACTTCCATAAATTCAAAAAAGAAAAATGTTCGTCCTTGTGGATAGCACAACAAGACTAGATCGTTCAATTTTCTTGATAAGCATCAAATGTGATTAATTAACATCTTAAATATGCAATACTCGCCTTGTGGATAACACAACAAGCTCATATTAAATATTTAATACTCTATTAATTTATCATGCTAGAAGGCGATGTTCGATATTCTAAATATCATTTGAACGCTTCGGGCTTAATATTATTTCTTTGAGGGGTTTGTTATTATTTGTCTCATCTTGTTTAGCGCGCATGCACACACATATATATATATATATATATATATATATATATATATATATATATATAAAATACGCGTTATTTTATTAAACATGTGAAGCATGTTTGCATAAAATATAATATATATAATATTTAGCATGCAATATAGAATACTATATTCTACCCGGATTGATTATGGACTTTTATTCTAGTTTGGTTCACTAGAGCCACCAAGTGAACCAAAAGGTCAAACCTAGGAGTGCAAAAATTTAAATTTAAATATAACTATTACATTTAAACCCGGGCTCCATACAAATGGGTTTTCAAGCGCTCCTTGCTCCTTGGTCTCTAATTTCTTCAAGATAATTCTAACTATTTCTATTACATTAAACTATTTAATTTAAATAAAAATCTTGATCAGCAGTCAAGGGGAAGTACATAGGAGGGAGATAGAATTTTACATCAAGAAAAAAAAATTAGAGAAGACGAGGTACACAGACCCCATTTAATAAAACTCATTCATTCAAGCATTCAACTAAAATAAAATCCAATCACATTGGTCAAATAGTCCATAATCAATCCCCATTTATTATCATACATATCACCATATATATCAATAAATAAATATTAATCTCATGAATTAAAACATTCTATATATATATGAGTACAATTTAATGGGCAATTTTAAATTGCATGAAATCCAATTTCAAGATTAAAATAAACTCTTTATTTTAATTATAAAATTATTTAGAATATAATATATAAATATATTATATTTATTTTTTAAAAAGAAGTCACCTTCTTTTATTAAAATAGTCCTGCAGGTTTATTAAAAGAGTCCTTTCCTAAAGGGTCACCTTCTTTTTGGAGTAAGAAAGAGACAACACCATTTCTTTGCAGAATTCAAGATTAGCACCCCAAAAAAAAAATTTGTGATTCGTCCAAAAAAAAAAAATCATATTTTTTTCTTAAAAAAAATAATTTTATACAATAAAATTATGCCCAATAAATTATTTTAAATGCATACCTATATGTATATGAAATCAAAAATAAATTAATAATTGCATAAAGGTTTGGCTCTGATGCCACTGTTGGGTTTGTACGAAATCGTGATGCAATCAAATTGCAAAAATTAGAGGAAGCATGGTATATCAGAGTTTAAAAAAATTTCTACAAAACCATTACCCGGATCATCCTTTATGCAAATTATTAATTTAAAACGATAAATAAGAAGTTATGGAATCATATCCTTGTAGAACGAAGCTTCCACAGGTACTAGTTCAACTCCTTGTTCTTCGTGATCTCCTTGAATTTCCGGGTTAGATTCCTTCCTTTGATCAACGTTAGCCACCCAAGTGTTTGGCCTCTAGAGGTGATCCACCAAGGAAGAGAAATTATCAAGAAGGAGGGTGTTTGGCTAAACCTTAATTTTCTATCCTCTATAAAAAAGGAGTACTCTCCAACAATTGGAATTTCATCAATCAATATCTATTATAAGACTTCTCTTATATAGATATTGGTCAACCCTTCTAATCCTATTAGACATGGGATTTCTTTTAATTAATTAAACTCCTTTAATTAATTTAGGCTTCCCACCACATGGGAATAATTAATTAAATTTATTTAATTAATTTGTCTCCTAATCTTATTAGGAATAAATGAGAGTACTAATATTAAATTAATTACTAAACTCCTTTAGAAATTTAAATAATAATAATTGTAATAATATTAATAAGACTCCTCTTATTAATTTATATTTAATATTTCTAAAATATTAAATAATAAACATTAAGCTATTTAATTTATTCTATCACTATAGATTAAATTAATTATACTTAATGCATTATTACGATTATGCCATTACCTTCTTAAATAATTATTCTTCCTTTTATGGTGTGACCCTTTAGGTTCTCTATATTAAACCGGTTGTGAATAAATCAATTAGAACAATTCTAATCTTATTTAAATAAATAAATTAAACTAATAATCTATTTAAATAAATAATATTTATTCTACAATAGGGATAAGCCTCCCTAGCGATCAACGACTTTTCAGATAATATAGATTTCAACATTAATCATAAAAGAACCTGTGAGTAAATAGTTACCATACAATTCAATCCTTCCACCATACAATGTCCCAATTAAATATAAGACATGAATTTACTGTCAAGTCTTATTTTATTTAATTATATGTATTTCGATTAGAAAATGCACAACTCCAAATAATGCAAATTAGAAACTCCTTTCTAATTTTATTTTACCTTGGCCAAGGATTCCTGGGTTGTCATTTAACGAATCACATAGGACATATCTCCTCTTTTACTAGAGGTGGTAGATTCTTTATTGATCATTCATTATCTCCATATGTAACTCATTATACCCAAGCATACCCTTTTATATACCCTAAAGGACTTTAAGGAATAAGTCAAAGTATAATTCATTACATACAAGATACTATGATGATCTCAAGTCCAAGGATCACTTGTACTACTATCACATTAGGAATTCCTATTGACAGACGAGTAAAACTCCATTAGGTATTCCATAGCGAGTCACGTTCAGTGAACTTATTCTCCAATAAGCACCTACATACTTGCTTTAGTGTCTCCACACAAATAATCATGAGATCAATCATCCTCATCTAATGAGCAAGCAACATATGTACCAATCTATCCGGATTTACTAATCCCCTTTTTAGTAATCCCACGATTGGGAACTATTTTAGTTTTAGAGCTTTCTAAGAATTTAGATCTCATTAGCATGATCATCATCATGATTCTAAAAGCATTGCTTAAAACTATGGGTTATTTACATATTATAAAAACAGCACCGTGTAGATAATTAAATGCCTTTAATAAATGAATATTTTATTAATAAATAAATAAGATTATTTACAAAGTACGTGCTTTATCATCATACATGATTGGCTTGTATGCACACTACTATCAGAAGGATCCGGTCTACAAGCGTTCACTCAAAGAAAATGTTGGGTCGAGCCAACGACCATAAACAAAGGCGCTGCATGGGAGGCCACCCATAGGGGAGTATCTCTCTACTTTTCTTTGCATTTTACTTTACATTAGGGACAATGTAAGTTTTAAGTGTGGGGGGAAGCATTTAAATATTTTCCAAATTTTTTATTTTTTATTATATTTATTTTGAATTTTGTGGGTATATTCACTGCAAACCCTCACGAGACAAAACTCGTCCACTTAGGGTAACTTTGGGGTTTAAAGGCTTGCTGCACATGCTAAGTGCAATCGTGTTTACTACGAAAAGGGAGTAGTTTTAGGATGTGTCACGTGAGAAATAAGTTAATTTGGACTTTGATTTTTGACCAATGATAAAATTTTGATTCCTTTGTTATAACTTCTGGGAGGACTGATAGACATTGGGTAATCTAAATTGGATTTTCTTGGTTGATCACTACTTTATTTGAGACCCTTCACTATTAAGCACATATCCATTTGTTCGACCTAGTTTGACTTGGAAGAAATTTATCTGATTGAATGTCTAGGGAAGAAATTTTGAACTCTCTCAATTGTTTGATCACCACTTGAAGTTGATACGAGGTATTGGTTAAGAAAAGGAAAATGATTTAGGCAAAAGTTTGAAAGATTGAAAGAAAAAAATTTAAAAGAGAAAAGAAATGATTCATGTGGTGGGATGAGATGGAGCGTAAAACGCACTCACTCATAAACACGTGACATGCGAGATGGAGCGTAAAACGCACTCGCGGGTAAGATGGAGCATAAAATGCACTTACCAAAGAAAAGAAAAAAAAATAAGAAAGAAAAGCCTTTTGATCCTTTGATGTTATCTATTGGTTAAACTGAGATTTGTGAGAAAACAAATGGTTGAGTTTATCTTTCTCCTTTAAGGCGTCGATTTTATAAATTTTTCTGTAGTCTGACTAGTTTGATACAGGTGGATTCACATACGCACAAGGGATTGAGATTAAAGTAAGATTGATAGAGGAATTTGGATTTCAGATGATACATTATTTTGGAGCTTCCCAAGAGTTATTGTTTTGAATCTTTGAGGTCAATGTTGAAATCCATATTAATTCGTGGCTCAAGTTTGGCGTAATTTGTTTAGTTGAATTTTCGGTGTTATAGTTTATTTTTATTTTGCCCGAGGACTAGCAAAAGATAAGTGTGGGGGAATTTGATGAGAATGAAATATGTTATATTTTATTCCCTTAATACTTAATCTTTTATATTTATTTTGTATCTAAATACATTCATTGTTCTTATATTTTTATTTTAGGTACAATTGAACCAGGAAAGTAAAATGAATGCAAAAGGGGCAAGAAAGTGCACATAGCAACTCACGTGCCAAGCAGCCCACAAAGAGAAGGCCACGAAATTGAAGCTCAAGAAATAAATTGGAGCAGCAGCTTGTAAGGAATTACCAAGTGAAGGCCCAAGCATCTGAAGTTAAGGAGAGCAGCTCACGAATTAAAAAAGGAATGTTATGTGGGCCACGGTTTGGGAAGTCCTAGTAGCTCACAAATTGAATTCTTGCATGCCTTCCAAATTAGCAGCTCACGTCCAAGTTAATAAGATGTCCAAATTAGCAAGTAACCAATATCCAATTCATGTGGGTCATGGGTGGGCCACGAAGGAGCAGCCAGCCTTTGGTTCGAAATGATTAAGGAGCAGCTTACGGTTTGATAAACAAATTTGAGCAGCTTACATGGATATCATCATGGGCCACGCCTCAGTTCAGCAGCTGGCATAAGGAAATAACATCGGTGGTCTTGCATTGCAAAAGATTAAAAATATAGCAAAGTAATTAGTGAGAATGGGTCACGAATTAGAAGAAATGGAGGAGCGAGACAGTATGTATTGCCGCCCCAGCGGGGCATTACACACGGAGCCTTCCGCCCCAGCGGGGAGGCGGAGATTAGCAGTGAATCCCTTCGTGACTTGGATTCGGCTGGAAAGCTAGGGCATGTTGAAGGCATAGGTTATAATTATTTATAAATAGGGGACTTGGAGGAATAACTGGGGAGATTATATTCATTCAATAAAATACTTTTTCTCTCTATTCCGTTGGTGATTTTCATGGCTATGGATAGCTAAATTCTTGTTCTTGGATTAAGAAGACGGAAGCCTTGGATTACATACACTGTGAGATCTAATTGATTTTAATTGTTCAATTATTATTTTGAGTATTGATTATTTTTCTGTACTTGAATTATATGATTGATTTGTTTAATTGCTAGGATGCATACTAGTTTATTATTCATTGAAATCTACTGCTAAATTAGATATCGAATCCGTAATTGTTTGGTCACTCTAATTTGCGAAGCAACTAAGATTAATAATTGACTGCAGATCACGAGATTATTATATCTTAGGAAGAATATTCAACTAAATTAAATGCAACCGCTTGTGCTTGTGTTGTTTAGCTTCATCGGTTTTTCTAATTCTTAAAGCATCTACTAGATTAAACTTTTAGCGCTTGTCTGAGGTTGTTTAGTAGTTAGGGTTATTTAGATCGCTTGTTTCTATCTAACTAAAATTAAGGAAAGACATGGGAGTGATTCTAACGATGAATATTCAAAGTATTGATTGTGTATGCTTGAGTCAATGATCAGTGTATGTTTCTAAGGTGGAAGTTGACTTAGCCCAAGGTTTGTTCTCTTGATTTAATTCGTTACAATACTTTACACATTAGTTGGTTTTAATTAAAAATATTCAAAAACCCCCTCTTTTGGAATACAAAGTATATAAAAATAGATTAATCAGTCTCTGTGGGATCGACTCTTACTTGCACTACTACATTATTATCGTTCGCAGTAAGATTTATTTTTGGTTGTCTGCGACAGCACACCAACATAATCTCGTAAAAAATGGTGTCTAACATCAATGCGTTTTGATCTGGCATGTAATACGGTATTTTTACTTAAGTTAATAATGCTCGTATTATCACATAAGATTGACACACAGTAAAATTTTATATTGTAATCGGCAAGGGTCTGTTTCATCCACAATATCTGTGCACAACATCATGCAGCAGCTATATATTCGGTTTCGGTGGTTGAAATAGATACCGAGTTTTGTTTCTTAGAAAACCATGAGATTAAACATCCGCTTAAGAACTGACAAGTGCCACGGGTGCTTTTTCGATCAACATGATGACCGGCATAGTTAGAGTCAGAAAAACACACAAGGTCAAATGGTTGACCTTTAGGATACCATAGACCTAAGTCTGTAGTTCCTTTAAGGTATCAAAATATTCTTTTTACTGCAACTAAATGAGATTCTTTAGGGTTTGCTTGGAATCTGGCACATTTACAGACACTGAATATAATGTCATGTCGACTAGCTATGATGTAAAGGAGACTGCCAATCATTCCTCGATACTTCTTTGTGTCAACACTTTTTTTTATTTTCATCAGCAGTTAGTTTATCAGTAGTTGACATAGGAGTATTAAGAGGTTTTACAGACTCTAAACCAAATTTCTTAATCATTTCTTTGCAATATTTGGATTGAGAGATGTGAATACCTTTCTCTCGTTGCTTGATTTGTAGTCCTAGGAAGAAATTTAATTCTCCCATCATGCTCATTTTAAATTCCTTGCTCATGCTTTCAGAGAACTCATTACACATATCCATGTTAGTAGATCTAAAAATAATGTCATCAACATATATTTGTAAAATAAGAATATCATCATTTTTATATTTTGTAAAAAGAGTAGTATCTACTGTGCCTCTTTTATAATCATTTTCTAATAAAAATTTACTCAGTCTTTCATACCATGCCTTGGGAGCTTGTTTTAGACTGTATAAAGCTTTGTGTAGTTTATACACATAATCAAGATGATCAAAGTCTTCAAAGCCAGGGGGTTGTTTAACATAGACTTCTTCTTCAATAACACCATTCAAAAAAGTAGATTTCACATTCATTTAAAATAATTTAAAATCTTTATGGCATGCAAAATCTAATAACATACGTATAGACTCAATTCTAGCAACAGGAGCATATGTTTCATCATAATCAATTCTTTCGAGTTGATTATACCCTTGTGCAACTAATCGTGCCTTATTACGTATCACAGTTTCATTTTCATCTAATTTGTTACGAAACACCCATCGAGTTTCAATAATGGAGGTCTCTTCGGGAGTTGGAACTAATTCCTAGACTTTGTTTCTTGTGAATTATTCAACTTCTTCTTGCATGGCTATTATCTAGTCTTCATCAATTAAAGCATCTTTTATATTTTTAGGCTCAATTTGTGACAGAAAGGATAGATGACTGGCCATATTTTTTGCTTGTGATTTTGTAAGAATCCCTTTATCGATATCACCAATTACATTTTCTATTGAATGATTTCTTATAGCGTGTGATTCTTTGGGCAAGTCATTTAGCTGGGGATTAGGATTTTCAAGAGGATTAATATTGACAGAAGGAAAGATGTCATCTATTTTTAGTTCTTCCATATTTCTAAGAATATCTGCAATAACTGTATCATTTTCTGCCAGTTCTTTATATTTTGGAGGAGGTTTAGATTCATCAAAGGTTACATTCATTGACTCTTCCACGACTAGAGTTCTTTTATTAAAGACTCTATATGCTTTACTATTTAGTGAATATCCCAGGAATATTCCTTCATCAGATTTGGGATCGAATTTCACTAGATATTGTTTAGTATTTAGAATAAAGCATTTACTCCCAAAGACACGAAAGTAGTTTATTTTTGGAGTTCTTTGATAAAAGAATTCATAGGGAGTTTTGTGAAGTATTGGTCTTAGCAAGACACGATTCAAAATATAACAGGATGTTGCAATTGCTTCCACCCAAAAATATTTAGGAAGTCAATATTCATTAAGCATAGTATTGGCCATTTCTTGTAGAGTAAGATTTTTCCTCTCAACAACACCGTTTGATTGAGGTGTATAAGGTGTAGAGAAGTTATGACTTATACCATGCTCATCACAGAACATTACGAAATCAGAATTGTCAAATTCTCTTCCGTGGTCAGACCGTATATAAACAATAGAGCTTCCCTGTTGATTCTGAATTTTCTTACAGAGAGCAGAGAAGGAGTTTATCGCTTCATTTTTGAATTTTAGAAAATCAACCCAAGTGAATCTTGAATAATCATCAACTAAGACTAAAATATAGACAGCACCACCCATACTATGTTTAGGGATAGGTCAAACTAAGTCCATATGCAAGAGTTCAGGTGGTCGAGAGGTTGAAACTGTGAGTTTAGGTTTATGAGATGCATGAATTTATTTTTCTAATTCACAAGCTTCACAAATATGGTCTTTAAGAAATTTAAGTTTAGGAAGACCACGAACATATTCTTTAGAAGATATGTTGTTAATTAATTTCATGTTAATGTGTCTTAATCTACGATGCCAAAGCCAAGGATCGTCATTTGCAGATACAAGACACACATTGTCCATGTGTGAGTATGTATCTAAATCACACGTGTACACATTTTGACTTCTAGAACAAAGTAGAATTAATTTTCCAGTTTGGTCATATATTGAACAGTTATGAGGACTGAATGTTATTTTAAAGCTATTATCACGTAGTTGACTGATGAATAGAAGATTATACCTGAGTCCTGTGACCAATTGAACGTTAGAAATTGTTATGTGTTTACTGTACACATTTTCAAGTCTAACAACTTTACCTTTGTTGCTATCTCCAAATGTTTCCTCATTACAATCTGTAGCTTGTAGATTACTCAATTTTGTTTTGTCGCCTGTCATGTGCCTTGAACAACCGCTATCAAGGTACCATTTATTTTTACTAGAATCAGTTGTGAGACATACCTACAACATATATTAAATTCACAAATTGGTACCCTTTAATGAGAAGGGTCCTTTGGGTAAGTTTTCCATTTTGTATAAGGATTGTTAGTGTTTTCCTTTAAAAAGTTTGGTACAGGATAATAATCACTCGTAGACACACATGTTCTATAATATGCATGACTAACTTTTTTAAATGAAGGATTTTGACGAGAGTTTCTAGATGGTCTTTCACGATAAAGAAATTCTCTTTTTGTGATAATAGATGCAGTGTAACTTCCTTTTGGTACCCAAATCATTTTTCCTGTGTAGTTTTCATTCTTGGCATTACATGAGTAAATCGAATGACTATTTCTGTTACAGTAAGAGCATTTATCAAAAGGAGATGCATGACCTTTTTCTTTACTTTTAATATAATAGAGTTTTGTATGTTTTATCTTACTGGATTCTCCGATATACCCTAATCCTTTTTTATTAAAACTACATCTTTGTTGACTGTGCATAACGTCAAAATTTTCTTTTCCTTTTGTAAATTTAATGACTGTAGAGTTCAAGTCATCACGTTCTAGAGTCAACAATTTAATTTGATTTATTAAATCAGATTCTTCAAGTTATTTTTCTAACTTCTGAGATGAGTTTTTCTTTTTACTTATTTCTTGTTTTTGAGAATCTTCTATAATCACAGCAAGAGTTGAATTTTCAGTTTCAAGATTTTTCATAGAAATAATAAGTATAGATTTTTTTTTTCTCAAGATTTTCATTTGTTTTTCTTAATTTTTCTAGTTCTTCTTTTACTGCAAGATTTCCTAAAGAGTTATTTTTTAATTTCTCATTTTCATGTTTTAAGATTTCATTTTCCATAATTAAATTAAAATTTTCTATTTCAAGATTTCTATTTGCTTTAATTAATTCTTTTAATGATGCTTTTAATTTAATAAAATCTTCATTATCTTCATATAGAAAATTATATACTTGATGTTCCAAATTTACCTCAGATTTTGGTGATGAATCATTGTCCGCCATTAAACATAAATTTACGGTTTCTTCGGTTGGCTCAGTAGGTTCTTCATCACTTAGATCCCAACCTTCTTCAACTACTAGAACTTTGTTGTTGGCTAGTTTTGGACAATCCTTCTTGAAGTGTCCTGGTTGGTTGCATTCAAAACAGTTATTTGAATTTTTATTTGAGCTAGCATTTCTGAAGTTATTGTTGGTAGCCTTAAAATTCCCTCCTTGAACTTTTGGCTTGAAGGTTTGCTTGTTTCGGAAGTTGTTGAAGTTGGTATTTGTTTTCATGAAGCCTTTGCCATATCTCTTTACTTTGTTTTGAATTACTCTTCTGAGTTGTCTTGATTATAATGCAACTTCGTTATTATCTAGACTCAAGAGTTCTTCATTCAATTCATCATCATCGCTTTTTTGATCAACAAGTAAGGCTTTGAAAGCGATTCCTTTTTTTTAAGATTTGTGTCTGATCCTGCTTTTTCGACTAGCATATCGACTTCGTGAGCACGAAGATTTCCAATGAGGCTATCAAGAGGATAAGCAGTTAGATCCTGCATTTCTTTGATGGCTGTAACTTTCATTTTCCATGCAGATGGAAGGGCTTTGAGAATCCTTCTGTTTTTCTCATTTGTTGTGTAAGCTTTTCCCAGTTGTTCTTGCTCATCAATGATTCTGGAAAAACGGGTTTCCATATCAATGATCTTCTCACCTTCTTCCAACTTGTAGCTTTCATACTCTTGGATTAGAGCATCTTTTCTGGTTTCTTTGATATAACTGGTTCCTTCATTGGTTACAATTAAATTTTTCCAGATTTCTTTAGCATTCTTGCAGTTGCTAACTCTTTTGTATTCTTTTTCTATAAAAGCACTGGTTAGCACTTGTTCAGCTTTGGAGGCGATATTCATAATCTCCTCATCCTAGGTGGTGAATTCCCCAGCATCTTTTTTAACGAGCTTTTCATCTTCTATTTTTGTGGAAATCTTTACACCTCGTTCAATTGCTAGCCAAATTTTGATTCCTTGTGACTTGGCGTAGATTTTGAACCTATTTTTCCAGGTGGCAAAGTTTGTGCCATCAAATAGTGGAGGTCTGGACATTGATAGTCCTTCTTCGCAACCGATAGCATTTGTGTAGGCCATAGATAGATCTACTCTTAGATATGCCTGTAATCACTTAACAAACAAGTTAAAGAGCACCGCTCTGATACCAATTGAAAGTCCAATAATAATCTAGAAGGGGGGTTGAATAGATTATTACCGTTTAAAAATTATCTTTGGCCATTTTGAATTTTAGTGGGTTAATTTTATGAAATTAATAATCAATTTTAAAATTCAATCACACAATGCACATATATTTATCTGATTCACAACATACAGCTCGGGTATGTTGCTATGTCCAGTCTCAAGCTCCTCTCTAGGACTTGAGATCCTATTACTCCCTGTAATAAATACTTCTTCAATAGGCGGAGAATCCTGTACAAAGTTTTAAAGATAAACTTACAACTATCCACAACTAACTATCTTGGACAACGAACTCCCAACTCCTTTCTCAAGCTTAGTTGAACCTTCTTTTGAGCTTAGAACTATTATATCCCTTGGCCTTGAAACAACAATCTCTTCCTCACCTCACAAGTACACTATAGACCCAACTCCCAGCTGACCTCTCTAAGACTCTGGTCTTGGTCAAAGAATTCTTATCTTTCTCACAAGTATAAAATAAACTGACTCAACCTTTTTCCTTTTACAAAAAGTTTGTTTAAATATTTGCTTCTAATAATAAGCAGATAAAATTGTAGAACAGATACTTCTCAGATAAGCAGATATAGAATTTAAGTATATGATAAAAAGTTCAAAAACTTTTATGTGACGTGCTTCTGTGAAAGCAGATAAAAGATTTAAGCACTTGTTATAAAGATTTTCTTTTTATTTAAAGAATATTTTTCTGTGGTTTAAGAAAAAGATTTTATTTTATAAAGAATGTGTTTCTTTGGTTTTAAATAAATATAACTTTGAATTTAAATAACCACACACACTTGTATAATACAACAATAATTTATGAACAATTATATGAGCAGTATATTTGATGACAGTTTATCAAGTATGATAATAAGATTCACTTTAGATAATACTTGAACAAACTTGTTTCACCCACTTATATATATTATATTATATTTGATATACGTTGTGAATAATTTGGCCACTTGAGATTTTAAAGACCGTCCAGAGTATTTCAAGAAAATAACATCCGAATTATATCGGTATCCAAGTACTGACTAAAATTTTCAATTCACAACTTGATTATCGTATATAAAATATTAAAGAATATTTATATAGATTATTTATATCAGTAAAGGGCTACTTGGAATTTTAAAGACCGTTTGGAGAATTTCAAAGAAATAACATTCAAATTATATCGGTATCCAAGTACTGACTCTTTACTAGATATGATAGATGAAATATAGATATATATAAATGTGTATCACAGTTTATATCTGATTATCTAAATCTATATATTGATAATATCAGTAAAGGGCCACTTGAGACTTTAAAAATCGTTTGGAGAATTTCAAAAAAATAACTTCTAAATTATATCGGTGTCCAAGTACTGACTCTTTACTAATATTGATATATAGATATATGAATGTATATAGCAATTTATAACAGAATATCTATATGTATAAGCAAGTATGAGATGATATGAATAATAACAATTTAACAACTTATCTCAAATACTCTGACCAATTTTTCTCTTCCAATAGAATTATAACTTTGATTGAGAGAAGAAAGTAAAAGCTTATTTAGACAGAATGTAGGCAAGGAGAGTAAACTTTTCAGTTTGTAAAATTGGCAAATTGAAATGAATAGAAAAGCTTCCTATTTATAGAATTTTTGAGGTTAGGGCATAACCGTAATTTTGGACATTCATTTTTGAATAGGATGGTCCGGATTGCATGATGAGATTTTAAAGGGCTCGAATCAATTCACTTTGCCGGATATGAGAAGATTTTTGGCCTTTAAAAAATGATTTCTTGACAATTTTTGATAAACTTACTTTAAAAATACTAATTTATTTATTAGAATTTTGTTTGGATTTTATTTAACAGTAAGGGTTGATTGTTAATTTGGCAAAAGCCTTTTGCGCAGGACTCCTTTAAAAAATGGTTTCTTGACAAGTTTTGATAAACTTACTTTAAAAATACTAATTTATTTATTAGAATTTTGTTTGGATTTTATTTAACAGTAAGGGTTGATTGTTAATTTGGCAAAAGCCTTTTGCGCAGGACTCCTTTAAAAAATGGTTTCTTGACAAGTTTTGATAAACTTACTTTAAAAATACTAATTTATTTATTAGATTTTTGTTTAGATTTTATTTAACAATAAGGGTTGATTGTTAATTTGGCAAAAGTCTTTTGCGCAGGACTCCTTTAAAAAATGGTTTCTTGACAATTTTTGATAGACTTACTTTACAAATACTAATTTATTTATTAGATTTTTGTTTAGATTTTATTTAACAATAAGGGTTGATTGTTAATTTGGCAAAAGTCTTTTGCGCAGGACTCCTTTAAAAAATGGTTTCTTGACAATTTTTGATAAACTTACTTTACAAATACTAATTTATTTATTAGATTTTTGTTTAGATTTTATTTAAGAATAAGGGTTGATTGTTTTATATTTTGAAACAGAAAAAATATTTATTTATTTTCCATATGAATAGGCTCAGAATTAATTTTCTATTTATTATTCTTCTAGTTAAGTGACTCTTAAATCTTCTACCCCTGCCAACTTGATGAAGTGATCGCTGCGTTCACTATATTGTTTTGAGAATTATAATACCATATAAAAAATATGATACAATCATATCAATAAGTATCACTTAAATGTTAAATATTTAAAATAATTTCAAAAGTGTTGTTAAATGTATTTAACATTAAGATATAGGCCCAAAGGCCCAGACACTTAAATGTTAAATATCCAAAATAATTTCAAAAGTGTTGTTAAATGTATTTAACATTAAGATATAGGCCCAAAGGCCCAGACACATAACGGATCCAAGCCCAGTTCCCTCGCTGTCCACAATCATGACCTGGGGGCCCACCCATCACTGGATAAACGAGCGCTGAAATATATGTCTGAAGTCCCCACCAAGGCACCAAGTCACATTCAGCCGCCTGGGTAGAGCATGGGACAGTGCATCTGATATGGCCCTCTAACAACAAACGAATGGGATGTCTCAAACACCACCAATGTGGGCATGTCCATGAGATTCCTACTACCTGCAAGTTGATGGGACATGCCAAGGGTACGTGGCTAGTGAGAGATTCCTATACATAAGATCTTCCTATTATGTTGGTGAGATTACACTCATTATACTTGAAACTAATAAATTAATTCTCGTTTCTTTTTACAATTAGAAAAAATTCTATAAATTTTTATTGTTAAAGTATAGTGAAAGAGTTTTGTTATGTATTGCAAGCAATATATGTCAAATTATAATTACGAACCTTATCAATACATGAAATTGATATTAATTATAAGAAGATCACACTTATTACATATATCTCTAAAAAGATTATCACTAATACTTATTCACGTAACTGACAATCAAAAAATCGACGTAAACATTCTTAATATATTTCATTTTGTTGGTTAATGATTTTAACAATGACAATATATTTATTTGGGCTTTATATATTTTTAATATGTTTATGCATGTTGATTATTTAATGGATTGCATGGATTGATTTCATAATGGCTTGATTAAATAATATAATAAGTTACTTTGTATGGTGGTTAGCCCAAAGAAGTTTATTGCTGGTTGGAGTGTGACTAAAACAGGTTGGTTTAATTTGCCAAATGTTTCAGTATTTTATGAAAACAACACTAGCAACCGCATTATTAGCGACGACTAAAGTATTGTCACAAAATCTATTTTTTTTCGGACTAGTATTTTTTTTCTCCTCAAATCAGCAACAATCAGTAGAATAATTTTTTCCCCTCTTTTTAAGCTCTTATACAAAGGGGGAAGGGGGAAAATTAGAGTAAAAAAATTCTATAAATTTGTATTGTGAAAGTATAGTAAAAGAATTATGTTATGTATTGCGAGCAATCTATGTCAAATTACAATTGCGAACCTTATCAATACATGGAATTGATAGCAATTATAAGAAGATTCCACTTATTATATATATTTCTAAAAAAGTTTTCACTAATATTTATCCACGTAACTGACAATCAAAAAATCGACGTAAATATTCATAATATATATTATTTTTCATATTAAAATTACAACATGTCCTCTCTTAAATTTCTATGGTTTTATAACAATTTGCATGTTTTTATTTTTATTTTTTTGTGGATTTACCTATATAATTGGTTGATAAGATTTGAAGGCTACTTGTCACGAAATTAGAGTAACAAGCAATTCACGTAAAAACCATTTACATTGACAATGTATCAAATTTTAACTTATTTTGCCTAAATAGCTCTGCAAAATCAACTTATTTTGCCCAAATAGCTCTGAAAGATCAACTTATTTTGCCCTTACCAATCCATTCCCTTAGCATACCACTCCTTATTGAAACTCGCTTTAGTATTCCAATTCCTCCCGACTCCTCGATTGTGATGTAGATATTATATTTAATATTACCTTCATTTTACATTACTTGTAACTCTGCTGTTAAAGTGTTGGGCATTAATTTTTTAAGACGTGTTAAGAATATATTTTAAAATTACATATAAAAATTTGTTATATAACTAAAAGTGTTTATAACAATTAAGTATATAAAAATATAAATCTAAGGCTTAAATATAAATTATTATCCTAAACTATTATATTTTTTCTACTTCAATGTTTTATCTTTCAATTTTATCAATTAGATGATTAAACTATTAATTTTTTTCTTAGTTCAATCGAGATGTCATGTCATAAATTAATAACATGGCTTTGTACACGTCATTTTAGTACTTGTGTTAAAATGAGTAGCTATAAAAAAAATTATTTATCGTTTTATGTAAATAAAAGGATAAAATAATAATAATAAAATGCGGTTCATGATGAATTTTATCGATCTTTCAATATCCTTCTGGGTTATGCCTTAGAAACGGTTGTGAATCAACTAAATAAGGTCCTCTCGAAATCCGTCACTAAGAATCTATATGAGTTGTGGATAAGGAGGAAACCTAGTCTTAAGCATGCTAAGATTTGGTATTTTCCAGCTTTTGTGAAAAAAAAATTCAAAATGATAAACTGAGACCCAAGATAAAGGGCATGGACTTCCATCCACCAGGCTTTCTTTGGGGCTTCGTCGACTTAGAAAATTGAAGGGAATTATTTTGTTTTTCCTGATCGTCGTCGTCAGAATTATATTCAGGCGCCGGTGATGACTTTGAAGAAGAGATGGGAAGGCATCTAGTGGAGCAACCAAGCCAAGAAGAGCTTAATTGCTTCTTCTTTTCCTCTAACTCTCCCATCTTTTAGTTTCTGGATTAATTCTCAATTTTGAGCTATCTCACTTAATATGGAGAGAGAGCTAGAGAGGGTGCGAGTGTGTGAGAGAGAGCTAATCCAGAAACTAAAATATGGTGGTGTGAGCGTGTGAGAGAGAGCTCACACCTTAATTCACTTGATTCACCACCAGATATTGTTTGGCAAAAGTCTTTTGCGCAGGACGCTTTTAAAAAATGGTTTTTTGACAATTTTTGATAAATTTATTTTAAAAATACTAATTTATTTATTAGATTTTTGTTTAGATTTTATTTAATAATAAGGGTTGATTGTTCTACGGCTAAACAGTACGTCATAATCATTGTAATTTGGCAAAAGTCTTTTGCGCAGGACTCCTTTAAAAAATGGTTTCTTGACAATTTTTGATAAACTTACTTTAAAAATACTAATTTATTTATTAGATTTTTGTTTAGATTTTATTTAACAATAAGGGTTGATTGTTCTGCGGCTAAACAATACGTCGCAATTATCGTAATTTGGCAAAAGTCTTTTGCGCAGGTCTCCTTTAAAATATGGTTTCTTGACAATTTTTGATAAACTTACTTTAAAAATACTAATTTATTTATTAGATTTTTGTTTAGAATTTATTTAACAATAAGGGTTGATTGTTCTGCGGCTAAACAGTAGGTCCCAATCATTGTAATTTGGCAAAAGTCTTTTGCGCAGGACTCCTTTAAAAAATGGTTTCTTGACAATTTTTGATAAACTTACTTTAAAAATACTAATTTATTTATTAGATTTTTGTTTATATTTTATTTAACAATAAGGGTTGATTGTTAATTTGGCAAAAGTCTTTTGCGCAGGACTCCTTTAAAAAATGGTTTCTTGACAATTTTTGATAAACTTACTTTAAAAATACTAATTTATTTATTAGATTTTTGTTTAGATTTTATTTAACAATAAGGGTTGATTGTTAATTTGGCAAAAGTCTTTTGCGCAGGACTCCTTTAAAAAATGGTTTCTTGACAATTTTTGATAAACTTACTTTACAAATACTAATTTATTTATTAGATTTTTGTTTAGATTTTATTTAAGAATAAGGGTTGATTGTTTTATATTTTGAAACAGAAAAAATATTTATTTATTTTCCATATGAATAGGCTCAGAATTAATTTTCTATTTATGATTCTTCTAGTTAAGTGACTCTTAAATCTTCTACCCCTGCCAACTTGATGAAGTGATCGCTGCGTTCACTATATTGTTTTGAGAATTATAATACCATATAAAAAATATGATACAGTCATATCAATAAGTATCACTTAAATGTTAAATATTTAAAATAATTTCAAAAGTGTTGTTAAATGTATTTAACATTAAGATATAGGCCCAAAGGCCCAGACACATAACGGATCCAAGCCCAGTTCCCTCGCTGTCCACAATCATGACCTGGGGGCCCACCCATCACTGGATAAACGAGCGCTGAAATATATGTCTGAAGTCCCCACCAAGGCACCAAGTCACATTCAGCCGCCTGGGTAGAGCATGGGACAGTGCATCTGATATGGCCCTCTAACAACGAACGAATGGGATGTCTCAAACACCACCAATGTGGGCATGTCCATGAGATCCCTACAGCCTGCAAATTGATGGGACATGCCAATGGTACGTGGCTAATGAGAGATTTCTATACATAATATCTTCCTATTATGTTGGTGAGATTACACTCTTTACACTTGAAACTAATAAATTCTATAAATTAGAATTTCTTTTTACAATTAGAAAAAATTCTATAAATTTTTTTTGTTAAAGTATAGTGAAAGAGTTTTGTTATGTATTGCGAGCAATATATGTCCAATTATAATTACGAACTTTATCAATATATGTTCCAAGTTGTTCAATCATTCTTTAATTCTCAAATTGATAGCAGTCTTGTAATCTTCCATTGATATAGTGTGAGCTATCTTTTAATACATATATGCACGCAACTTGGTTTCAAGCATTTGCAAATTTTTAGTTGTAAACACTTTAGCATCTATGAGGCATTTTATCAAACACCATATAGGCGTAAATTTAAAACTTCAGATTTCATGAGTGTTTAAGCAAAGTTTAGCCATAATTTTTCATTCTTATACACAATTTTCCAACCAAAAAGAGTAGCATAGCAACGATTATACATACTCAACTCCTAATTTAATAACAATTATATATATAGCAACAATTATACCTGATTTGGTTGTCCAAAAATCAAAGCTCTTTCTCTCTCTTCGGTTAACCCAGCTCCTGCTCCTTTTGAAACTTCTCTTTTGATAACTATAGTTTCTAGTATCTCCATGATTTTATTTCTTTCATTTGAACGAAATGGAAGGCTGCTTTTGTTTCTTTCTTAATTTTGAACAAAAAATGGAAGAGGCAGAGGAATATAAAAGGCTGATTGGCACTTATGTCCCTCTATGTTGCCATCAACTTTCAAAGTCGTCCCTAAAATTCAATTTTCGTCAGTTAGGTCCTTAAAGTGGTATTTTGTTGGCGTTTTCGTTCCTTCAGCACAATATTTAATCTCAATCCGACCCATTTTTATCAATTTTAACCCAACCCGACCTAGTTTAACCCAATCCAAAATTTTAATATTTTAAAATATAATATTATTTTTAAAATAAGTTTAAAATAAAAATTATATTTAATATTTTAAAAAATAATATTTAATATTTTAAAATAAAATATTATTTTTAAAATAATTAATATTTTAATTTTTTAAAATAAAATAATTATTTTAAAAATAGTTATTTTTAATATTTAAATAAAATATTAGTTTTTTAAAAAAAATTAAATAATTATTATATTTAATATTTTAAAATAAAATATATAGTTTAAATATTTTTTAAATAATTATTATTATTAATATTTTAAAAGAAAATATTATTTTTAAAATAATAATTTTATTTTATATTTTAAAATAATATTTATTTATTTTATTTAAAATAAAATATTATTTTTAAACAGTTATAAATATAATTATTATTCTAAGAAAAAAATATTAAAAACTTTTACTTTTTCAAAAATGTGTAAAGTTTCATAAAATATAGATTCAAAAAAATTATATAAGAAAATAAAATTTTATTTTTAAAAAAATAAGGTTATTTTTTCATTATTTTTTGAAAAAAAATTAATATCTTTACCATTATTATATGTATTCTTAATGTTAGAATTTTCAAAAACAAAAACTAAAAATTGAAATTAAATACAAAAAACTGTAAAAAAAGATTTAAAAAAATGATTCAATATTTTTTAAAAAAATAAATAAAAAATATTTTTTTTAAAAGTAATTATTATTTCCAGGAAAAAAATTTAGAAAAAAATTTTGAACTTTAGGGATTCAATCTTAATTTTTTTCTAAAAAAAATTCCTAATAATAATAATTATTTTTTTAAAAAAATATTTATTTATTTTTTAAAAAAAAATTGAATCATTTTTTAATTTATCTTTTACTGTTTTTGTATTTTAATTTCTATTTTTAGTTTTTATTTTTAAAAATTCTAATATTGAGAATACATATAATAATGGTAAAGATATTAACTTTTTTTTTTCTAAAAATAAATTTTTACATAAAATATGAAAAAATCTACTTTATTTTTTAAAGAATAAAGTTTATTTTCTTATGTAATTTTTTTAAATCTATATTTTATGAAACTTTACTCATTTTTGAAAAAAAATATTAGAAACTAGAATAATAATTATTTTTATAACTTTTAAAAAATAATATTTTTAATTTTTTTTTTAAATATAATTATTATTTTCAAATTATTAAAAAAATGCCATTCGGCCAATAGAAAAGAAGTGTCATTCGGCCAATAGAAAAGAAGGGCTTCAACTCTTAGCTTAGTGTCCCTTATCATATCCAAATAGTCCCCCAACTCATGCTTTTAAAAGAATGACTCAACATATTGTATATATAAACATATATGCATACATATACATATACATATATATATATATATATATATATATATATATATATATATATATATATGTTAACGCCTGATTTTGTACGCCTGACGAAATCACCCAAAACGCAGGCCAAAATAGCGCCAACGGTTGATTGTATCGTTATGAATTCAAACTCACAAAAATACACTCACATAAACATAAATAAAGAGATAAAATATGAACACAAGAATTACGTGGAAATCCAATTGGGAAAAAACCACGGAGAGAGAGTAATCCACTATAATAATATTGGGAGTACATATGGTGTATTTGTGTTGTATCATATTTCCCCCTCCTCAAACCCTAGCTTGTAGCCGTATATATAGAAGTCACCTCCACTCGAATTCAACTAGGAGAAGGACTCCTTATCCCTCCAAATAATAAGGAAACACAATCCTATTTTAATAAGGACTCTCTCACTGTCATAATAAATACATATGGGTCGGACCATTAAATAGATTGGGCTGCACCATGGCTAGACCCAAATAATCATATCCCAACATTGCCCCCTAGTCTCTTATTTATAAGGAACTTATAAATAAGAGAGTACCAAAAAGTCTGCTCGGGATTTTTATCCTCGGGATTTTATCCTCGGGATTTTTATCCTCGGGATTTTTATCCTCGTAGGATTTAAATCGCCGTAGAATTTTAATCCTCATAGGATTTTAATCGCCGTAGAATGTTAATCCTCGTACGATTTTAATCGCCGTAGGATTTTATTCTCGGGATTTTATCGCCGTAGGATTTTATCCTCGTGAAAAATCTGTCAAGCAATGAAGAAAGCTCGTTCAAGAATCCATTTTTCCCAAGGAAAAATAACACCAATGACAATCCCAAAGTTGAATGCAACACTGTGAAAACCCAAAGGGAGAGCATATGAAAGATCAGACTCCTGGCGAAAAAACGTAAGCTCCGATAATCAGGTACAAGGCCACCTGAACGCCATTTGTGATGGATCTGGAACTCTTAATTAACCCCCAAAACTCTATCTTCTATTGTGTTCAGTTACTTTGTGGAAGGCCTCAATCTCTTCAGAAAGTTTGGCCTCATCCTCTGCTAGTTCTTCCTTTTTTTTCTCGCGTTCAATTGCTTCCTGTGAGATCTCGATCTTTTCAGGATGCTCAGGATCCTTGTTTGCTCAAGTTCGGCACTGCTCAACAAGAAGCACATCCTTTGTCTGCCTAATTCCAATCGCAGTATCATGCCCAGTTGTTTGTCATCACTTTTATTTAAAAAGCAATTACAGGGGCAGGTGCCTAGGTATGAGCACACAATGCAACAATAGTCATCAATAGGCATGAAAAGAATAAATTTAATAATATAAATTATGTTGCTTCAAATACAAACCCCTCATATATTCTATATGAACGGGCAGACATAATGTGTACTCGTGTAAAGTAGTATCACTATCAAGGATAGTTTCATGCACCCATTGCATATATACATTAATATTTAGATAAATAATAAAAAAAAAAAGTAACTTAGCTTTTCTGTGTAGGCTATATCATAAATTCGGTGATTTTGATTTGACACTAGAACAAGTGTCTTGTTTCCCACAGACGGCGCCAATGTTAACGCCTGATTTTGTACGCCTGACGAAATCACCCAAAAACGCAGGCCAAAATAGCGCCAACGGTTGATTGTATCGTTATGAATTCAAACTCACAAAAATACACTCACATAAACATAAATAAAGAGATAAAATATGAACACAAGAATTACGTGGAAACCCAATTGGGAAAAAACCACGGAGAGAGAGTAATCCACTATAATAATATTGGGAGTACATATGGTGTATTTGTGTTGTATCATATTTCCCCCTCCTCAAACCCTAGCTTGTAGCCGTATATATAGAAGTCACCTCCACTCGAATTCAACTAAGAGAAGGACTCCTTATCCCTCCAAATAATAAGGAAACACAATCCTATTTTAATAAGGACTCTCTCACTGTCATAATAAATACATATGGGTCGGACCATTAAATAGATTGGGCTGCACCATGGCTAGACCCAAATAATCATATCCCAACACATACATATACATATATATATATATATATATATTATAAATTAGTACATATATTATAATCTTAATACGTGTATTAACATATTTTGATAATTTATATATTTATAATTTATGTATAAATTATTTTCATTAAAAATGGAATTAATCCATTAGAAAAATTAACATTTTTTTTAACGAAAATCTATTTTTAAATAATTAATATTTAATTTATTAATTATTTTAATTCCATCATCTAATTTGTACATTTTATTTTGTACAACTAAATTTAACTACATCCTTCGTTCTATAAATTATTTTCCAACAATTTAATTGAATAACAAATATATTTTATTCACTCTTTTCATACATTGTTCTATACCCATTTATATACACATTAAATATATTACCTTAATATATTTAGTTATAAATAAAATATTACTTCTAATTTACTAATTTAACACCAATATTATTTTTATTTATTGGTCCCTTATCTCATAATTTAATTTACATCCATTTAATATAATATTAAATATTATATTATTATATGTTACATTTAAGTATAGTAACATAATTCTCATTATTATTATCTCACTTATCGGATAGCGCACATTTTCGAATATGTTACACATGGTATATAAGACTATTTTTAAAAAATTTGAACACCCATTTTGGGTTCGTTTGACAGTCCGAATAGTGCGTCAAAAATGGGCGCGTGCACTAAATTTTCACTTTTTCATTTTTCGTTAAAACGCGCTCCGGCTTAGTTTAATGCCACGAGGTGCTTAAGTTAACTTAGTTTAGGTTGTACGAATCTATATTAGGTTTCAGCTCCGTCAAATTATGTGTTTTTAGCCAAATTAGTTCATTATGGTATTTTATCGAACATAACGAGTGCGCCTAGCTTGTGGACTGTTTTCTAAGGCTTGGGGCTTAATATTCAAACCATTTTCGCCAACCTTATTACTCCGCACTACCACGCTAATCTCCATAGCTCTAATTTCAGTCCACAAGCAACAATCATAGTTAATATCGTACATGAACATATATTTACAAAATAACTAACAAGCTAGTTTACTAACTAAAATATTTTAGTAAATTCTTATTTTAATATATACTGAAATTTTGGACTATTACATTGTCTTTTGTCAACACTATATATGCATACATAACTAACAGAGCAGCTTTATGAATTTAAGTCTCCTGTTAAGCGAAATCACTACTCTCATTTTCTTTTCAAGAAAGCAGAACCGTTCTATGATGTTGATTCACTACACTTACTAATCAAAGCTATGAAGTTGCTTCGTCAAAAATTTAAATCAAATAGTGATTTATTTTATCAAAATTGTACAAGATCATCAACAATAATAGCAACCATTACAAATCCTTTCAAAATCGAAGTTGTTCAATCAGAACAATTACTAATCAATTCAAATCAAAATCTAGAAACATAACTAAAATGTCAAATAATCTCTGCCTTCAAATTGGGATTATTGAAAATTGATAATGGAGGTTCTTGATTAAATGGAGGCTGCCAATGATGAAAGGAAGACCGGTAACGTCGCTTGGATGCAAGTTTGTTTGGAAAAAATTTCTATTAATTTTTCGTCTTTACAAAATTTGGCTCCAAATTTTTTTAAAAAAAATTCGCCTCCAAATAAAAATGTGAAGATATTACGTACTTTGTCAGTAAATATAAGCATTAATGACGGACCATAGTTGTCACTTATCCACTCATCTAATTAGTGACGAACGAGTTTCTCTTCATATAAAATTGGTATTTGTGACAATAAAAATTGTCATAAATAATTAATTTTTCGTCTTTACAAAATTTGCCTCCATAATTTCTTAAAAAAAAATTGCCTCCAAATAAAATTGTGACGATATTACGTACTTTGTCACTAAATATAAGAATTTATGACGAACCATTTTTGTCACTAATCCACTCATCTAATTAGTGATGAACGAGTCTCTCGTCATATAAAATTAGTATTTGTGACAATAAAAATTGTCATAAATTATTATATTTTCGTCTTTAAAAAATTTTCCTCCAAAATTTTTCAAAATTTTTTTGCCTCCAAATAAAATTGTGATGATTTTGTATTTGACGTCACTAAATGTGAACATTAGTGACGAAATCACATTGTCATTAGATTTTACAAATAACTAATGACAAACTATTATGTTGTCATCGAAAGAAAAATTGTGTGACAATAAATAATATATGTCATCAATTATTACAAACATGTCACTAAAAGGTTTCCCTCCAAATTTTGATACGAAATTCTACCTCCAAAATAAATTGTGACGAAATTTTGTTAATCGTCATCAAAAGTGTAAATTAGTGACGATATAAATGATTAATAGTAATAAAATTAAATGTCGTCACAAAAGCAAAAGTTTTAGTGACGATTATGAATTTCGTAATGATTAATTAACAAATTGTGATAAAATGTTATGCATGACAAAAACATCTGTCATAACATGTGTGATTTCTTGTAGTGGGGGCAGAGGTGTCCGGACGATTCGTAACAGGGAGTTTTCAATTTAATGTGTAATTGTTGAATATTATATTAATAAAGTGAGTCTCCAATACCTTTCGGTATTGAACGTGGATGTAGGTCGATAGACTAGAGGGCTAAGGGTTGAATCACGTACAAATCCTAGTGTGATTTACACTCTGCATTTACAGTTCAATTGATTTAATTTTCTGCAGATTTTAGTTAAGCTCGTCCTTGAAATTATACTAATACATACAGGTATTAACCGTCCGTTTATAGAAGACGAAGAACATATACTAATATGGACAATGTTAGGGTGTCCGTTTATAAGCTGCATACATAGACTTTAAAAATTGACCATTGTAGATCACTATTGGGTAGTTACACCTATTCACCCCCCTATAGGTGTGCTATTTACGGAATTACATTTGGTATCAGAGCTATTGAATGAAGTTAAGTCACTTATTAAAGAGAAAAGAAAATGAATATCTTAAAAATAAAAATGAAAATTAAGTTTTAAAAGAAAATTTAAAAATGAGAGATGCGTGCATAGATGCTATTAATGATGGAAAAATGATGAATGTGCACCATAATGATAATGTAACAAATGCAGAAATAGCATATTTAAAAAATGATCTTGCTAAATTTGTGCAAGGAGAAGAGAATCTAAATGTTATGTTAGGGGCACAAAGGTCTAGTATTGATAAACAAGGAATTTAGTATAATCCTTTTAAAAATGTGGAAAATAGAACTAATAATAATATTAGAATGATTAATAGAAAACCAATGCATAAACCACTTTATTGTTCACCGTTTGTTACTTGTAAAAAAATGTGATTTTAAAGGTCATTTTGATTCTAATTGTAATAAAATTAGAATAAAACAAATTTGGATAAAGAAATATGATTTATATGCTACTAACCCAAAAAGACCCATGATGATTTGGGTACCAAAAAGGTAGAAACGATTTGTTTGTTTTGTAGATGTCTCAAGATCAAAAAGGAGACGAATAATACTTTACTTTAAGAGAGTAAGTCACCTATAAGTTATTTGGTGGAATTTGTAAGTATCCCATGGTAAACCAAGGGTGATTCATAACATTATTTATTCTAAAGTTTTTATTGTGCTAAATGTTCCATATTTAACACACATGACAATCATGATGAAGAATCTGTATTTAAAATTTTTTATGAACTTAACCATGATTTGTCAAAAGATGAGGATACTACAGGAAATAAAAATCTGAATCCTGGAGCACAAACTGCTACATCCGGACAGCCTAAGCCGTCCGAATCAGAAGGAAAAATAGATGAAATCAGACAGCCTGAGCCGTCCGTTATAGTTGAAGACACAGAAATGCAGACTCCCACAAACAGACAGCCAAAATCGTCCGAATTAGAAGAAAATTCTGATGAACAGTCTGATATATCACATGACGTACTAGAGCCCGAACCTGTTGAGCAAATGTTCAATGTTAGGCTTCCTAAATCGTCCCGAATTGTGGGAAATCATCCTCCAAGTCTGATCATCGAAAATCTTAACATTAGGATGTGCACAAGAAGAGGTTTTGGAGAGATTTGTTTGCTACACTAAAGAGCACATCTATCAAGCTTATTACTGATAACAAAATATTGATATATATATATATATATATATATATATATATATATATAAGTAACAAATCACAAAGGTATGATCATTTTGTTTACGTGCTATATGTGATTTTGTTATAAGCTTGGTAAATTGATATGAATTAATTTTTCTTGATGACAAAGGGAGAGATAAAACTAATTGATATGCATATTTTTTTTTGATAATGACAAATGGGAAGAGATATTTGTGGTGTCATTTATTGCTCCTTGATATGTATAAATTTAGGGGGAGTCATATAGTTAGGGGGGAAATGTTAATTAAAAAAATTTAATATATTGTCATCATCAAAAAAGGGGAGAATGTTGGCTTATGATTTTAATAATGACAATATATTTATTGGGGCTTTATATATTTTTAATATGTTTATGCATGTTGATTATTTAATGGATTGCATGGATTGATTTCATAATGGCTTGATTAAATAATATAATACGTTACTTTGTGTGGTGGTTGGCCCAAAGAAGTTTATTGCAGGTTGGAGTGTGACTAAAACAGGTTGGTTTAATTTGCCAAGTGTTTCAGTATTTTATGGAAACTGATATAGTTAAAGAATATCTATTAATATTTGTTTTAAAGCTATATCTATATTTGTTTGGCTATAAAGACCAATTCAAATCTGAATTCGAGTATTCAAAGGAGTTTGAAATCTGTTTTCATTCGAAGAGCAAGGAAACATGTTGGTCAGATAAGGGAGTCTAAAGCTTTATCTTTAATATTCTTTATTTCCTTTAATATTAAACCTATTATATATATTTGTATTAATATTTTTGGATTTCCTTTTATATATTTATCTGCTGTTATATATATATATAGATAGTTATTAATTCAAATTTATTCTGGAGATTTTCAAAGACTATAACAGATATATTATTTGACTTCTTTTATTTCAGCAGATCTTATCTGATTATCCATATTATGCTGAGTTGTAGTTATTTAGAGCTAACTTATCTGTTTGAATGGATATAGTCGTTGCAGACTTTGCTATATATATACTTGCAGTGTACGGCTAACAAGATAACAAGACTTCAAAGCTGAAATTCCAAAAAGCCTTCTGAAACTATCTGAGTTCTATCCAAGTTGTTCAGTCATTCTTTAATTCTTAGATTGATAACAGTCTTGTAATCTTCCACTGATATATTGTGCACCCGGGTTTCAAGTCTAGGTTGGCTTGGGAAGTTATTAGTATAATATTTATTCTGTTTGGCGAAGAATCGAAGTCTTAGAGATGAGAGTTGTTGCAGAGGTGCAAGGAGGGACAGAGGTGTCCGGACGATTCTCGTTGTAGCAGGGAGTTTTTAATTTACTATGTAATTATTGAATATTATATTAATAAAGTGAATCTCCAATACCTTTCGGTATTGGACGTGGATGTAGGCCGATAGACTAGAGGGTTAAGGGTTGAACCACGTACAAATTCTAGTGTGATTTACATTCTGTATTTACAGTTCAGTTGATTTAGTTTTCTGCAGATTTTAGTTAAACTCGCCCTTGAAATTATACTAATACGGACAGGTATTAACCGTCCGTTTATAGCAGATGAAGAACATACACTAATACGGACAGAGTTAGGGTGTCCATTTATAAGCTGCATACATAGACTTTAAAAATTGACCTTTGTAGATCATTATTGGATAGTTACACCTATTCACCCCCCTCTAGGTGTGCTATTTACGGAATTACACATTTTTCATATTAAAATAACAGCATGTCCTCTTAAATTTCTATGGTTTTATAACAATATGCATGTTTTTGTTTTTATTTTTTTTGTGGATTTACCTATATAATTGGTTGATAAGATTTGAAAGCTACTTGTCACGAAATTAAAGTAACAAGCAATTCACATAAAAACCATTTACATTGACAATGTATCAAAATTTAACTTAGGGGCTGTTTGTTACATAATGAATGGCTGAATGGCTTAATCGGTCATCCATCCAGTGTGTTTATTTTAAAAAAACACGTCTGAATGGCTGAATCAGTTAGCCATTCAGACGATTTGGGCTGAATGATTTAGTGTCATTTTTTTGGCTGAATGGATTGAATGACTGCCGAATGAAGTATTTATAAGTAATATTAAATAAATTTACAATAATTTTGAATTTTTTCAGAGGGGCAAAATAATAAAAATATGTTATTCAGATGTTTTAGACATGTCAATTATCAAATTTTTTTTATTTAGTATTCAGTTTCATTCAACTCATTTAGATTTAGAACCATTTTATTCAGTTTTATTTTGTTTTATCAAACAACCCCTTATTTTGCAGAATAGCTCTGCAAAATCAACTTATTTTGCCCAAATAGCTCTGCATGATCAACTTATTTTGCCCTTACCAATCCATCCCCTTAGCATACCACGCCTTATTGAAACTGGCTTTGGTATTCCACCAGACTTCCAAACACCCCATGAATGCATTGTATAATGCAATATAACCATCATTCTCAAAAACAAATAATATCTATTGAAGAATACGTGCTCTGTCCCGAGGAAGAAGAAGTTGATACATTATGGCATGCTTGATAGGAGTCCCATTCTATTGAAGTTATTTGCAATCAACTTTGAAAGTCCTTTCTAGTAATCCAAGGTATGTTAGCAATAAGTAACTTAACGTATATACTCAAGAATCCACGAAGGCAATTTGGTTTTCCTATTGCAGCCTGTAAAACAAAAGTATGAGTTGTAAGTATGCAATGCCATATTATGAGACCACCCCAATATAGACAATGTGTAACTATCGCAATAAAATGAATAAGCACTACACCACACTCTATTCCATCATCATACAAGTTCCAAAAAACACCAATGCGACACACTCCGGTAGAATCTAATAAAATTAAATTCCAGGGCACTAATAAGGGCCAACTACCAACAAATTTTAATTGTTCCATGATGTATCAGACATCCCCCTAAAAAAAGTTCCCCATTATATCCAGTGGCGAAACCACATAAAACCTTGTGGGGTCAATTGACCCAACTGAATTTTTTTTTGATTTATAATGTAAGGTAAATTTTAAAAATTTTAAGTATTATATATAAATTAACCCCAGTAAAATTTTATAAATCAACCCCAGCAAGGTTGAGGAATCTAGCTTTATAGTATATTGATGGTTGAGTAGATGCTACAATCATTTCCACCACTTGCAACCTTCCATTCCCATGATTTATCCATTTTTTTAGAAGTGCATCTAGTGGTTCTTCAACAATTTCTACCACTATTCTCCTCTTGCATTGAACAGAACAAGAAATATGAAGATATTCAGGCACGTCATCCTCAGAACTGAAGTCTCCTTTACTTTTGTCCTGACCTGAGCTGGAGTCAGATTGGCGTAGACTTCCTTCAACTGACTCATCAGTTAGTTCATGCATTTGATCATCATCATCAACATTATCATCATTAGAGCTTGCCTTTGCAGATACACTAGTCTCTTCTAGCTCTGTAGTCTTCAACTTTTTACTGCTATTCTTTGTAGATATCTTCACTCGTCTTTCCTTTGATGCAGCCTCATCATCACTGAGCTCTATGATAGCTGTAGACGATTCTCCTTTCTTTTCAGAAATAGCTTGAGCAAGCAATCTGTTACTCTTTCTTCGTTTTGGAAAATCAGCTATAGGAGATTCAGATCTCTTTTCAACTTCAGTCTCTGAAGTCTCTGACTCATCAGACAGACTTCTTTGAGATTCAACAGCAAGAGTGACAAATACTTTTTCTTTAGATTCTTCATCTTTTGCTTCATCAGATGGACTTCTTGACACTTCTGCCCTGGGAGATCTAACTGCTTTATGTTCAGATTCTCCCTTATCAGCAGAATGGCTACCTTGAGGATGAGCCACAGGACTTGCATATTCTTTTTCATTACCAGATTTGCTCCTCGAAGGTTCACCTTTGGACTCCTCTGTTCCCATCTCATTTTCTGGCTCCACGTTTTCTTCTTCAGTGGATAAACTTCTTTGGGAAACTGACGTCTGCCTCTGCACCACTTTGACTTTCTTCTTCAAAGGCTTTGCAGACTTGGGTTCTGGGATAATTGCACCTTCAGAGGATGAAGACTCTTCTTCTTTCATGGCACTTGCCTTCCTTTTCTTTGAGGAACTCTTGCTGCTGCTGCTGCCATATGTTAGCCGTTTATTCTCCGTTGGATTCTTCTTCAAGTTTGCAAATAGCTGTGTAGTCATTATCTTATGGCTATTAAGGACTTCACCCTTATCATCCTTAATTTTGTTCTTCAACCTCTTCTTCAGAATGATACTCAAAAACCTTCCATGGAAAACCTTTGTGAGTGGTTTTCCTGATAGCCTTTTCTTCTCGACCTTGTCCAACCATTTAGACATTTGATCAAGCAAGATTGCTCCAAAATTTATCTGCTTCTTCAGAACTATGGCAGATATAATCTTCAACTGCTGATCATTCACAGTATCATGTGCAGTGTCCTTGCATAGTATACATTTGCCTACAATCTCTGCAAGGAACTCAAACTCTTCAGGAAACTCCTTTTTCTTCATGTCCTTCAGATTAGAGTTTCTTCTGTACCCCATAATCTTTTTTACTTCTTCGATGTCAACTTCATCAAGGCTCTTCAGTCCTAGGTTAGGGAAACCTAAGCACTGATTTATGTCAGAAGATTTCAACTTCAGAATCTGACCTTTGACCTTGGTAGAAAGAGTTCCAGAATTCATAGTTGCGTTGGAATGGAATTCTTTAACCAAGTCAACATATATCCTTGTGTTTGATTCAAGACTTTCCGAGAATCCAGCCTTCTTCACCAGTTCGAGAATATCTCTGAACTTCTTCTCAGATTTCTCGAACGTCTTGGTTCCGAGCTGAATGCCAGTGATTACTCGCCAGTTTTCCATGTGAAGAGTTAGGGTTTTTGAGTATAACTCTATGAGGATCTTGTGAGATGTCAGGGGGTGATTCAAGATTTAATAACTGTTTGAGAGGATCTTGGTTGTTTGGAAGTATTTAGGTTTTGGCTTTGAGAAGATGAGTGTATGGGTTTGACAGGTTTGTAGCTTTTAATGAACCCGCTAAATAAAACTGTCAATTATTTGAAATTCCCTCTTGTAACTGTTCCCTTCACGTTTCTTAGTGGGACAGCTGTATGTTGCTGATAGGTCACAATCTGTGACTTCTCCATCGTGTCAGTTAACCAGAATTGACTTTTTCTTATGTTGACTATTGACTTCTTCAATTCGTGGAGTGACTCGTGTCTTTTCTTAGTACTCCACGATTTCCCTGACTGCACTACCATCTTTGCTTCTTCTTTGATGATCGTAGTCTGTGGTCATGCTTCAATAGATAACTTCTCTATTGGACTCTGAGGGATTGACAATTCTCATCTGCAGCATGTAATCTTCTGAGGAGATGCTGCTTGATTCAGCAGAGAATCTTGTGATGGATTTCATATTAGCATTCCTTCTAAAGTAAGGTAGCTCAGAAAGGGCCAACCTTTTAGCTGAATGCTAAGGATCAGGTTTGTCCCTGAGGAGCTTACTAGATGAAAAGCTTTAGACATGATTAGTATTGACATCATATTTGACCTTTCTGCTGAGGAGTTCATCTTCCAACTTTGGATTTTCATTGACATTGGATTTTGTAGAGATTATGATCGTGGTTTCCTCCTGCTCATTTGTTATGATCAGATGGTTGATCATAGGTACTCCATGATTTTGAGATGGGTGGTTGATATGGTTATCAGTAGTATGTTTTGGAACATTACTACTGACTATGATAGATGTTCATTTGGTTCATCAGTCATATAATTTTGAGACTCTGCAACTGGAGTCTTTCTAGTTTGGGTTAGCTCCTGTTTATCCTCACAACTTCTGGTAAGAATTCCACTTCCTCATTTTGCTCCCTGAGCTTCACCATCTCCATATCCTCATCTGTTCTTCCACAAATTCCACCGTCTTTAATTTTTCTTTCTCAGCATAGATCATGAATAGTAATATACTTTCATCAGATTTAGTCTTGATAACTGTTCAGGCTGATAGGCTGCTGCAGTTTCTCCATCTGCAGTTATACTTTGTCTGGAATCTACGATTGATGATAGCCCTACAATCGTAGTGAGAAAGAATTTCTTTGTTCTGTGACTTCTTTTCTTCTTTTCCTGAAGTTCACAGCTTCTTCAGCTTTTCACTTGATCTTTCTCTGACTGGAATTATCTCTATCAGATAAGCTTCCTTGATTCATGGAGAGAGATATCTTCGAAACTGATCACTCCACGATTGTTGACATAACTACGAACGTAGTCTCCTTCATTTGACACCAGACTAGATGTTTCGGCTGCTCGTAGTCCTTCCTTAGAATCTTCATTATGAGTTAAGGATGAGTGGAGGATTCCTTGAGACTATCAACTTGTCAACATCTATCAACCTTTCTTCAGTAATTTGTCATTCCTCCTTAATCAGAACTGGAATCTCTGATACTAATTTGAGAAGCACTACAATTTTGGTCATTGTGACACAATCATCGTGTGTTGACATGCACAGGTTTGGCAAGGTCATGATTGTAGAGAACACTACGATTTTCTTTCAGCTCCTTAATAGACAGCTTCCATATGGTGATCAGCAATCTTGTGAACTTCATATATATGAGCTCAACAAGTCTTCAAGAATAGGCTTTGGCATAGAGTAATTTGTCAAGCACATTGCTGAAATATCTTGAGCCTCCAGCTGGTTAAGTCCTTGTGACTGAAGCCATCTACCTCAGTATTCCTTAGTGTGGTCAAGTAGACCAAGTACCTGCAGGTTTAGATAATTTCTATTTTGGTATCCAATTTTGATTGGATCTTGCTAGGTTAGTTTCTCAAAAAACCCCTATTCCTCATATGATAGATTTTACATCCATTTTAGCATCAATGAACATATCTATGCATGAATCAGATTTAGATATGACATTTGTCATGCATAATTATGAGTGTGTGCAAATTTAGTCATTTTAATAAGTCACTCTTTTTCTTTGATGGTTTCATTCGTTGCTTGGTTACGTTCACAGGTTTTGAAGGTTTGCAGAGTAAGAATCAACTCTATTATTTAGTTGTATCTGGTTGATTCATGGAGATGATCAGTTTTCAAGAATCTTCAAGATACTCTTCCAGAACTGATCATACTCTACGTATTATCAAAAACTTAGAACATAGGTTTGTACATACATACCAACCTTTTAGCAAGGATTACTCCACTTAATCTTAATTAGATCTTGATATGCTTATGACCTATTTTAGACTTCTTTCAAGACGTTATCTTCAATCTAAAACTTGGGTGAAGAGAAAGTTTGTTAGCAATTAAGTTTTCAACCCCAATGGACTTTCTCTCTTCCCCTTTTTGGGTAGAGTATGGTTTCTTGATAGAATACTATTATAGTACATAAGGTAATGCAACATAATGTATACATTTATATTAATGAGGAACCGTACCTTTACACTATCAATTTCTTGACAGTTATTTACCTTACTAGAATGAGGTTAGTCATTGATGTGCATATCTTTACATTTATTTTTGACAGCTTGTTGCTCTAGTTGTCCTTCAATCAATCAATCATAGCCTTGAAGAGATAAGCTAGGAAGATCTTGGCATCTTTAGTTCTTTAACTCTCTTGAACCTCAAGGTTCACATCCAACTATTGTTTGGCCAAATCATAGTTGAGAGAATCTTCTTTCTCCTCTGTATAAGCACTTCTTAGCGTGTATGGCCTTTCATCTTTCAGAATGGAGGATGCTTGATTCTTTGTTGTAGATACTTCTTGACTTCCCAACTCTGGTCTTCAGACTACAAGATTGACTATGGACAAGGATTGGTCTTGATGTTATGGCATTTAAGAACTGGACCAATCTGACTAGCTTCATGTGTATATACACATCTACCTATACACATTATGTCCAACGTGTGAGCTCATCTACATTTACAAGTTACTTACTACTAAACTAAGTTTAGAACAATGTTTGTGCCTAGGATCAGACTCAAAGCGATTAGCTTTTGAATAGCATGAGAACATGCTCTGATACCAATTGTTAGTTCTCACTAGGCACACAATAGATCTAGAAGGGGGGCGGTTGAATAGATCCTTTGAATTTATAAAGTCTTTTGCATTTTAATTTGTATGGCTAAGAAGTTAGCATATGACAAACATAAGAATCATTTCAAGCACAGCGGAATAAGTTAAATCTCCCCTTCATTGATATATTGATAAACATTGATACATTGTTCTTGGAGTTAGTTTAGTTATAAGTAGTTGGTACATACATAGCAGTTATAGCAATTAGGTATATAATGTAAAGACATAAAGCAAATGACAGAATGTAAAAGACACAAAAGGGTTTTAAGTGGTTCAGAGCCAACTCGACTCCTAATCCACTCTTCTGCACTCTTGCAGGAAATCCACTAATGAATGGGCAGCACCCTGAATCACTAAGATTCCTTCAAGGCCAGCAGCCCTGGAACTTCAGTTCACTTTTGAACTCTTTAAGCCCTTTGGCTTGGAACTCCTTTAGTTCACTAAGAACTCTTCAAGCCCTTTGGCTTGGAACTCTAGTTCACTAAGAACTCTTCAAGCCCTCCGGCTTGGAACTTATTTAGTCCCTCCGGACAAGGACCCTTTGGCCCTGACTACTTGTAGTTGTAGTTATTGTTGTTGTTTGTGCTTTGCTGCTAAGATGTCTTGAAGCTTAATCATCTTGGTACTTAGCAGCTAGGCTTGGTCCTCAGCATTCTGCTTTGAGTCTGAACCTCTTCTATGGTGCAGCTGATCTTCAATCTGTTCAGCTCATCTTCACTTGCTGTCAGCTGTGCACCATCACCACATAGGACTGCTAAGGCTTTTCATTGTGGGTCACCTTCTTCTGACCCTTAGCATCCTTTGAACCCTTCTTGAATGATATGCAGACATGGTTCTGCATCTTTTCTTGTTCAGCTTCTGGTTCTTCATAGTGATCTGTAGAGTGGCTCTTCTGATCTTCTTTATGCTCAGTCACCTTCCTAAATACTATCTTCTTGGCCTTCTCGGCTCTCAGCTTGGCTGCCATCTTCAGTGGCATTCTCATCCTTGTTGAGTGAAGCTTTAGTCTGTTCAGTCCTTCTTTAAGTTTGCTTCACTTCCACCTTCGTAGTCTCACTGCCACTGAGACTTGTTCTCTTCAGCTCTGGTAGAACTCGTAGAGTCAACAATGTAGCATTCTAACAACTTGACAAATCTACAACTCAGCAACAACTCTTATCTTTGAAGCTTGTACTTTAAATACCCTTCCATAATCTTCCAGTTGGAAAGTAGCCGTTGGAAGCTATTTGAATTGCTTCGCAGATATCGAGTTATTTGGTGCAGACTGCTGATGTGACGTGACAGCTCCTTTTTGACTTTACTGACACAGCAGTCTATTTTCTCTCTACCATATCAGAGATGTCACTGTTTCATGTCAGGCTGGTAGTCCTCTTTATTACTCCTCTCTGATTCCTTGATTCGAATTCTTAGGAGTTGTCCTTCTGCATCGATGCTCTCAAATAGCAACGTTCGGATGTCAGTCTTCAGATTAAACCATTGCCAATGCTTCAATCTTCAGATGTCAGAACTCTACGATTCTGATGCAGATGTTCTTGGACTTTGATCGTAGTGTGTCATATTAAATGTTGCTTTGACTGGCAGAGACAACACTACGATTCTGATGAGTGTTCTTGGATCTTGATCGTAGTGTGTCATATTGAATGTTGCTTTGACTAGCAGAGACAACACTACGATTCTGATGAGTGTTCTTGGATCTTCAATGTAGAACATCTCTTTCTTCATTTGTGCAGTGTTTCAACACTTCTGTTTTCCTTGATTGATCTCAAGAACTGATATTTTGACTTGTCATTCTGACCTCTTCTGAATAGCAAAACACTTCAGATTTGTGGCATACCCAGCTCCTTTCTCCTGGTGATCTCCTGTTCACCTATCTTCAATGGTCTGACCCATGTTTAATCACTTCTGTCTTGTTCTTCACAAATTGGTCGGTATCTCTGTAGATTGTATGAGTTCCTTCTTTACTTTGGCAAACACTACATTCTTGAGTGATTCTCAAGATCGTTGTCTTCTGTTCTCTTGACAGCTACTGCACTTGCTGACTTTCTCTAGTCAGTCACTTTGCATGAAGTCTTCTTCTGATTAGCTTGTGGAAGACTTCATCTCGAATGGCCTCACAACTCAGTCTGCATGTTGATAGAGTTGATGCTTAGATCTTCTGTTAGCTTGCATGCCATTCGGTGAGTGCTCTCTGGTACTCTTCATGTAGGATGTATCTTTGTAGCTCAGACCAGAGGCTTCATGCTTTGGATATATTGGGAGTGCCCATTTGATGAGAATCGTGTTGATACTACGATTCTTCCCTTAGCATTGTTGAGCAACCCTTGTGGAAGCCTTAGTTCTGCAGACTACGATTTAGCTTAGTTACTGCAGACACTACGATTTCGAGATCAGACCTTGACAAACTACTATTCTGCCTTCATGCTTGCTACCTTCATCTGATCTTCCCCGACTACGATCTCTGCCTTTGATGATCATTAGACTCCACTACTTTAAGTGTGATCTATAATTCTTGACTTAGTTCTGGCAGTTTCTCGGTCGGCTCATAGACAAGCTGTCTCTTCGATTCTGAACATGACTTCCTCAGTAGACTACGGCTCCAAGGAAATTCTTCTCGACACACTACGATTCTTCCTCGTTTCTCTTGGCAAACTACGAACTCCGAGATCTACTATCCTGCAGACTACGATTCTGCCTTGATAGCTCTCGAGTCTCCTTTGTCTCTCCTGGCAAACTACGATTCTGATGCAATGCTTCGACAATCAGACAGGCCTATTTATTATATTTTAAGATCAACCTAACAAGCTTGATCTTTCTATCTTTATAGTCCTTGTACATCATTCTTTTTAAAGACTTTACAAAGCTGTTTTGCTTATGTAGGATCAACCTAACATATTTGATCATTTCAGTCTAAGTCCTTGTACATATATTCCTATTATCTATCAAAGGACTTTACAGCTTTTATCAATGCAAGCATACTTGCATATTCATTCATTTATATCATAATCAAATCATATATAAATAGGAATAACATTCTTATCTATATTCCTAACACCTTTGAAATTAAAGTTCATATTGATTTTACGAGGATCAACCGTCAAAACATCTCAAGTAATCTCACATCATGCTTCAGGCAATGACTTTTCTCCCCCTAATAGTGGAAAGATTGTTTCTTTAAATTAACAATCCTCAAAATGTGCCTTAAAACATCACATGTTGAGGTTATGATTCAACTTGTAAAATAGCATGACCCTAAGCATAAACTGATAATTTTTATTTCATAAGCAAAGGTTAAACAATAATTTAAAGTCTCTTAATAAGTGATTCAGCTAAACCATTTTGAGTATGTGTATGTGCAACAGGATGTTCAACATCAAATCCAATTAACATGCAATATTCATTAAAAGCTTGAGATGTGAATTTAGCAGCATTATTTAAACGAATTTTTTTAATTTGATAATCAAGAAAGTGTGCTCGCAACCTAATTATTTGAGTAAGAAGCCTAGTAAATTCAACATTTCTAGTAGAAAGTAAACATATATGTGACCATCTAATTGATGCATTAATTAAAACCATAAAATACTTGAATGTACCACAAGGTGGGTGTATTGGTCCACATATTTCACCCTGAATTCTTTTTAAGAAAGATGGACACTCAATAACAATATTTAAATGTGAAGGTTTGGTAATTAATTTACTTTGATAATATGCACTACATGAATAATCACTAGGTAAAAGAATCTTCTAGTTCTTTAAGGGATGTCCGTGTGAGTTTTCTAATATGAGCTTCTGGCCCGATATTATTGAAGTAATATAAAGAAATTCTTCATTGTCTTCGTTATTGGTTTCAATATGATAACCATTATAACGCACATCCTTAAAACTGAGCAAATTTCTGTTTGTCTCAAAAGAATACAAAGTATCATCAATACAAAGTTTTGTGTTCTTTGACAATATTATAATCGCTCTTCCAGAGCCTTCAATTAAGTTCGATGAACTTAATATATGGTATTGACATTGGCTTTGCATAACTTCAAAATTTGAAAATAAATTTTATATTTAAGGATCGATCTACATGGAAATCGCTCTTCCAGAGCTTTCAATTATCAGTAGGAACCATGCATCTTCATATATGTAATACATAAATTAAACTTTATTACTTGAAACATAAATAAAACATATCAAAATAAAAATACTTATTACAATACCATAATATAATGAAAGAAAAATAATTAATTGGTATGACCAATTTACCTTTTCCTGCAAAATCATAATATTTAAGTGCATGTATATAACAATAATGAAAATGTTAGATGTTGTATCCATCCATGGTGTGATTAACATTGGTGACCCTGAATGCAATAGCATGTAAAAAGAACTTTCGTACACCCAAAATGACTATTTATGAATGATGGCACTCTGAAGTCTACATCATCTATTACCTCCCAAGATATAGGATAAAAATATATTCTTTCAATATAAATATAACTCTAAAGACTGGCAGATAAGAAATTAAGAACCAAGTTAAATTATTAAAAATCTAACCCATTTGTTAACTAATTTAATATATAATCAGAAAATGATATACAGTCCCAAATCATTTGCAGTGCACAAGTAATGAGATAATCAATGTTATAAAGCTTGTATGGAGCACTGAATATAGATAGACCATGTATTATATAACCCTGTCAATAAAAGTAAAAACAAATAGGATAATTATCTGTAGTATCTAGCAATATTGTTACCAAACAGTGGGCAACCAAGAATATCTTATCTTAATTTTTTTTGGCTACATGTATTTGGCTTCTATAATCTAAATTAGATTATTTTCTCATCATAAATTTTTTACAAACTCAAAATGTACATGAATATATATAATGTGCATGTTTGTGCGACCCTATCAATAATAACATATGGAGGGATGTCCCACTATTAATAAATCTTAAAAACTCAAACACTTCTTCATCGAAAAAAACTGCTAACTATATATATACCGGGAAACTTGAGTGGAATTACAGATTTAAATGCATATACAGTATATGTTTATTTAATAATATGAACTATGAATATACAGTAGGGACATAATATTGAGCAAAATTTTGTCAATATTTTCAACCTAGTGTTTACTTATATGAGTTCTTGTATATCTCTCTATATGGTTCTGTTAGATCCGATTCTTTAGTTATTTTAGTTTGTTAATAAGTCATATTCTTTAGGAATTAGTGGTTAGTGTGGTTAGTGTTTTGACGAATTCCTCTTAGTTTGTTATCACGTTCTAGGATGTTGTAAACGTGGGTTGTTATTTCAATTTTATCTCTTTGTAAAAGGCTATATATATGCTTGCAGTTTGTTATCAATAATATTACTTTTCATCTTTGTATGGTAAGTTTCTTCTGAGTGATCTTAACATTTGGAATCAGAGCTCCATCACAGGGGTCTGATTGTGAGTGTGTGTGGAAAGAAACTGCAGTTTTTCTTTCAGAGTAAGGGAGTCAAGCACAATGGCGGAAAACAATAGTGGTGTTTTTGTGCAGTCGGCCATTCCCAAATTTGACGGACATTACGATCATTGGGTGATGTTGACGGAGAACTTTCTTCGTTCCAAGGAATATTGGGATCCCATAGAGAATGGTATTTCAGGGGTGGTGACACAAGGGGTCGAGGACCCGACAGAAGCACAACACAAAGTGATCGAGGGGCAGAAGCTGAAGGACTTAAAGGTAAAGAACTACCTTTTCCAAGCTATTGATCGGAATATCTTGGAGACTTTACTTGACAAAGACACATCAAAGGGTATTTGGGACTCAATGAAACAGAAATACCAAGGCTCTACCAAGGTGAAGAGGGCACAATTGCAGGCACTTCGGAGGGACTTTGAGACTCTTCACATGAAAGAGGGTGAGATTGTTGATAATTTATTTGCTCGTACTCTCACTATAGCCAACAAAATGAAGGCTCATGGTGAGACAATGAGCCAAACCATTATCAATGAGAAAGTTTTGAGGTCTATGACCTTAAAATTTGATTATATGGTTTGCTCCATTGAAGAATCCAATGATTTGAACACAATGACCATTGACGAGCTACAAATCTGTTTGCTAGTCCATGAACAAAGAATGAATGGCCATCGTGGAGAGGAGCAGGTTCTCAAGGTGACTCATAAAGACAACACTAGTAAAGGAAGAGGTCGAGGAGTGTTCAGAGGAAGAGGAAGAGGTCGTGGCAGACAACCTTTCAACAAAGCTACTATCGAGTGCTTTAAGTGTCATAAATTAGGACACTTCCAGTATAAGTGTCCCTAGTGAGGAGATTGGAGCCAACTATGCTGAACTAGACGAAGGAGAAGAGCTGCTATTAATGTCAAATGTAGAGCTTAATCATGCTCAGAGAGAAGCGGTCTAGTTCCTCCATTCAGGATGTAGTAATCATATGAGTGAGAATAAAGAATGGTTTTTGGATTTGGATGTTCAATTCAGGCAAACTGTAAAACTAGACAACAACTTAAGGATGGCAGTTATGGGGAAATGAAACATTTGAATGCAAGTGAATGGTTTCACTCAGGTAATCTCTGAGGTTTACTACATTCCTGAGTTGAAAAATAACTTGTTAAGCATGGGGAAGCTTCAAGAAAAAGGTGTGGCAATTTTGATTCAACAAGGGAAGTGCAAAGTTTTTCATCCTAGTAAGGGTCTAATTATTCAGTCCGAGATGAGCGCGAACAGGATATTTGTTGTGCTTGCAGCAATGATGCCTAAAGCTACTACCTGTTCTCAAGCCATGACAGAAGATGAGAGTTATTTGTGGCATTGCAGATTCACACACTTGAGCTTCAAAGGGTTAAGAACCCTTCAATAAAAAAAGATGGTATGTGGTTTACCTTCATTTAAAACACCTGCAAAGTTATGCACATTGTGTTTGGTTGGAAAGCAACACATGGAATCCATTCCAAAAATAAGTCTTTGGAGGGCGTCACAGAAGCTAGAGTGCATGCCGATATATGTGGTCCTCTAACGCCTGCATCAAATAGCAACAAGAGGTATTTCTTGAGTCTTATCGATGATTTTTGTCGTAAGACTTGGATTTACTTCTTGCATGAAAAATCAGAAGCTTTTACCATGTTTAGAAGTTATAAGGCTTATATTGAAAAGGAAGCAGGTGCCTACCTTAAATGTTTGAGGACTGATAGAGGTGGTGAGTTTAACTCAGATGAGTTTGGGGAGTTTTGCAAGGCAAATGGCATAACCAGGCAATTAACCGCAGCCTATACTCTTTAGCAAAACGGCGTTGCTGAGAGGAATAATAGGACTGTGATGAATTTGGTGCATTTTATGCTCACTGAGAAGCAGTTTCCAAAGGCTTTCTGGCCAGAAGCTGTGAAATGGTGTGTGCATGTCCTCAACAACTGCCCTACTTTAGCCATGCAAAATAGAACTCCAAATGAAGCATAAAGTGGTATAAAGCCTACAGTAGAATATTTCAGGGTTTTTGCATGCTTGGCTCATGTGCACGTACCAGACCAGAAAAGAATCAAGTTAGATGACAAAAGCTTTTAATGTGTTTTATTGGGAGTAAGTGATGAGTCGAAAGCTTATAGATTGTTTGATCCGATTTCTAAGAAAATAATTGTTAGCAGGGATGTTGTTTTTCAGGAGAATGAGGGATGGAATTGGAACATATGAGCAAGGAAGAAATGGATTGATGTGTGTCAGGTTTGAAGAACTACAACATTCTGATGGGATTTATGTGTGTCAAATGAAATATGCTCATGAAGTTTTAGAAAGATTTGGCATGGACAGAAGCAATTTGGTGAAGAACCCCTTAGTTCCAGGTTGCAGATTGTCAAAGGATGAGAAGGGAACTAAGGTTGATGCAAGTTTGTTCAAGTAGGTGGTTGGCAGTCTCATGTACTTAACTGCAACCAGACCTGATTTGATGTATGGTGTGAGTCTTATCAGCAGGTTCATGTCGTGTCCTACAGAGCAACATTTGTTGGCAGTGAAGAGGTTGCTAAGATATTTAAAAGGAACGACTGATCTGGGGATCTGCTATAGGAAAGGAGACTATAAGCAACTCACAACTTATTCAGATAGTGATTTTGCTGGAGATCTAGATGATCGAAATAGTACAACGGGGTGTGTATTCATGTTTAGTTTTGGAGCGGTGTCGTGGTCATCCAAAAAATAGCCTGTGGTTAGCTTATCCACCACTGAAACCGAATACATTGTAGCTGCCTCATGTGCTTGTCAGTGTGTTTGGTTAAGAAGAGTTTTAACAGAGCTTGGTTACGTGCAGGAGGAATGTACTACAATTTTGTGTGATAACAGTTCAACTATAAAACTTTCCAAGAATCCTGTTCTTCACGGAAGAAGCAAGCACATTGACATCAGGTTTCATTTTCTTCGTGAATTGGTAAGAGATGGTGTGGTAGATTTAAGACATTGTAATACTCAAGACCAGATAGTTGACATTATGACAAAGCCGCTCAGGTTGGAGGTGTTTTTGAAGCTTCGTAATTTGCTGGGCGTGTGTGAAGTTCGTAATATAAACTGAATGCATTCTGCATACAGTTTAAGGGAGGGAATGTTAGATCCAATTCTTTAGTTATTTTAGTTTGTTAATAAGTCCTATTCTTTAGGAATTAGTGGTTAGTGTGGTTAGTGTTTTGACGAATTCCTCTTAGTTTGTTACCACGTTCTAGGATGTTGTAAACGTGGGTTGTTATTTCAATTTTATCTCTTTGTAAAAGGCTATATATATGCCTGCAGTTTGTTATCAATAATATTACTTTTCATCTTTGTGTGCTAAGTTTCTCCTGAGTGATCTTAACAGGTTCACTATAGAAATGTTGTCTGTTAAGGTGAAGAGTTTGCCATCTATGGAATTATACATCATAAATCATAATATAAGTTGTCATCTCTATATATTGTAACGAACTAAAATTCTTTAACACTATCATCACTGTTATCTAATCTGTATGCACAAAACACTCACATGAGTGTCAAGGGTTCATCTCACCTCAACTTATTGTTGTTACCTCTGGCTATAAACACTATCAAGCGTATGTAAAGTCAAAAATAAATGCAGAAAGCATTTGGCATGAGGGGAAAGATACTACTAACCATTTTTTTTAAAGAATTTCATAACAATATACAACAATAGGATAACGTGAATCTCATATAAAAAAATTAATCAATTAAAAATCACTAAAATGATGAGCATAAAACATAAAGACAAATAAATAGGATAATTACTAATTCCTTAAAAAGAAAACTTACAGTAAGTTGAGAGAACTACATAAATAATCTTTGATATTTGAAGAACAATAGTAAGACAACTTCTTTTTCAAAATTTGGTAGAGATTCGTGCTGATAACGTGTTATAAAATTATATAACCATACAATGTATATTTATAGTCATACTATATAAAGAGTAATAAGAATGATGATGATTAAGGGAAATGAGAGATAGCAATATGTGTGTATCTTTATTCTCTTCACAATGCCTCTATTTATAGGCACATTTACATAATTGTTTGGGAAATCAAAGGACATATTGGAAGATCAAAGGTTATATTGCAAGGGGGAGGAATACATATAGACATCCATTATGTATCATAATTTATAACACTTTTCTTAATTTTTTCTGAAAAATATACTTATATATGTCATCCTTTTACGGACGAATAGAGTATTTTTTAAGATAATTTATATTTATAATTGTATTGGCAAAAGTTTAATCTATTTATATTATATTAATTTTGAATTAAAAAATATATTATTTTTTTAATTATTATTAATTTTATATTTTAAAATGCATGAGTATATGTCTATTAATAAACAAATGTTTAGATCAATACGAGGAGTTGTTAGAGAATAACAACACAACCAATACAATAACGTCAAAAGATAAAACGAAGAGAAAAACAATCACACACAAGATAAAAAATTTACGTGGTTCACTCAAAATATTTGGGCTAGTCGACAGTTGACAATTTAACTATCTCTTAAAAAATTTATACACAGTACAATTATAGGATCCCTTCCTTATATAACATAAGTAATCCTAATTCGCTTGAAAGTACAAAACTATCTCGCTAAATTATTCTTAGCGGCAATCAAACGATGATTACACCTGTAAGGGCCCGTTCCTTTCACTCCAGACCTACTGGCTCTTCGCTCTAGGAATAGACTCAGTTATATTTTTGATAATTTTACAATTACTTCTGAATTAAAGTTCGGATTATGCTTCACCGATAACAAAAGTTAGTGGCACCGTAAAAAAATCGAAAACTTCAAATAGTTAAGTGTATAATAAGTATTTTATATATATAGTCTTGGCATAACAAAAAGTTGTATATAATATGTAATTTTTAACAATTATTAGAAACTTTTATGTTTTTGCCGAAAATTAATAAATTAGTTTGTATATTTTTTCCCATATCTTAAAAATATTCAATGATTGTTTTGGTTATTAAACTTCTTTTATTTAGTATAAAATTGTTGACAAACGTCACTAAATCATATCAAATCTGACATGTTTCATATACAAGTCTTTTCATCCCGAGAATAACTTTATAGTAGGCATTATTCTAAGAAACCTTAAGTGGGTCATTTAATTTACGGAATTATTAATTATTTTTTTTATAAAAAAAAAACTCATGTTTTATAACTTTTATCTCAGAATTCAAAAGCTAATTAAAGTTCCACAAAATGTTATATATGTGAAAAATGTACAAAGTCACAAAACATGCGCACACAAAGGGTCAAAAAACTACTATCTAAATTGTAGCTTATGTGATCCTAAACTTTAGTTTGAAAAGAGAGAAACAGAAAGAACCAATTAAGGCACTACTACTGTAACTAATTAAGACCATGATAATCATATGGATAATTATTAATTAATTATCAATCTATTAATTAATCTCACTCATTTGAAATGCCGCCTTTGATTAACAACAAGCTCAAAGAAAAACTACGATTTTCGTCCGATAAATTCCTCTTGAGTCTATGCAAAGCACTGATTATTTCAGTGTTAATCTTGTATGCATTCTTCATTTACCGTTCTAATAACCCAAATTGTCAGCCTTCCGAGTGTTTTATCCCCTCGCAACGCCTATCAAAACCCTTACCTAGTAGTAGTAATTATCCTACAAATATTAGCCACATTGTTTTTGGAATTTCGGCCTCTGTCAATGCATGGAAAAATCGGAAATCGTACATCGAATCGTGGTGGAAACCTAACGTTACACGGGGGTTCGTCTATTTCGATAAAGCCCCCACCAAAGAGCTTCTTCCCTGGCCTTCGTCTTCTCCTCCCTTTCGCGTGTCCGAAAATGCCACAAAGTTTGAGGTGTACAAAAAACATGTGAAACCCTTTGTGATTCGGATTGTACGCACCGTTTTGGAGACGTTTAAGGAGGATCAAAAAGGAGTAATTAGATGGTATGTGATGGGGGATGATGATACAGTATTTTTTTTGGATAATTTGGTTGATGTTTTAGGGAAATATGATCATACAAGGTATTTTTATATTGGAGGAATTTCGGAGTGTACAAAGTCTAATTTTGACTTTTCGTTTGAAATGGCTTATGGTGGAGGAGGGTTTGCATTGAGCTACCCTTTGGCTGCTGCTGTGGTGAAGAATTTGGATGAGTGTATTAATAGGTATCCATACCTACATGTTAGTGATCAAATTTTACAGTATTGCATATCGGATCTTGGAATTTCTCTCACTCCTGAAAAGGGATTTCATCAGGTATATAGTTTATAAATTTTGCTTACATTTACTATTTATAAATTTAATTACTAACGTGATTAATTGATCTTTTCACATAATTAAACATACAAAACACTCTTTTTTTATTGCAATTTAGTTCCTGAATTATTGTTTGTCAAAATACGTACTAGCAAAACACGCAAATATACGCGATCGAATAACAGTAAAGTAGCAAATAGAGTATCGTATCCCACAGAGAATTGTATAAAATAACTATCACCTACTAACTTTATATTAAACCAATTTTATTAAACAAATCGATAATTGTTATGAATTTATGAAAAACTATATGAATTAACTAATTAAACTTAACTACCAAGAATTGGTTTCAGATTAAAAAGGCTTAGGATCGCAACTTCCCTTGATGATTCACTTTAAGGTCAATATTTCATGTCGAATTAAATCAGTTAACATGGATTGTTGATCAAGAACTCATGAGTATCTATCTATAAGCATCTTTCAATGAACATATAGACAAATCCTCCCAAATTCAATAAAGATTAGAATTAGAAAGAGCACTCTAGTTAACCAATTCACTATATCTCTATGTGAATTGGAGTTAACAAGAATTTGAAGCACGGGTTCTTATTCAGATCACGTAAGGCATATAGGTATATCTCTATCGTATACAAAAATTACAAGTTCAAACACATGCAGAAATTATAATCTTATGCTATTATATCTAGATCCAAATTCATATTCCATTCATCAATTTCATACGAATTATTCCACTAATTACTGGCCAAACAATTAAATAATTATGCACAAGATACAATAGTCAATCCAATATTAACCAATGGTAATTCTCAGAAAAATATATTAATTAAAGTTACTCATCAAGTTCCGTTGTAATCCTAAATAAAAGTTTAGTTCATAATGAATAAGGAAAACATCATCCGAATAAATAACGCAAACATCCCAGATAATTACAAAGTCTAAGAATTTAAAGAAGAGTAGAAGAAACTTGTCAGATTGCTCCTAATTCTCCTTTTGATCTTTAGCCACTGAAATCTCCTTCGTGTTTCTTTTGATGCTCTCTCTGCAAATTGTCTTTCGAAATTCCATGATACGTCTTTTCTAAAGTCTTTTCCTCTTTGTATTGGACCCAACACTACAACAAAAAGGCTTATTTTCGACGAAATATTCCGTCGGGATAAAGTATATTCCGTCGAGATTATGCTTAATTCCGACGGAATATTCGGTCGGATATAAGTACGTCGAAATTAAGTCCGTCGATCTTTCAGTCGGGGATAACTACTCTCGACGAAACTAATCTCGACCGAATAGTCCGTCAACTTTAAGCTATTCTCGATCGAATGTCATCCGTCGAGGATAATCTATCGAGCCTAAGACTGCCACGTGGCAAGGTAGCTAAAATTGGAATAGGCTTAATTCCGACGAAAATCCGTCGAGGATAGCCTTATTCCGTCGAGGTTACCAGTTTTTTTTAATGTTTTATTTGTCTTGGCAATATCTAGGGTAATAACCCACACTTTTGTACCTGTAAACCTGTTTTTTTCCCAACAGCACATAAAACATAGCTATATTCTCCAACAACATAAATATTATATGAATTACCAAGGCCAAAAATAATAAAATTTCCAAGGCCAACATGAATATAAATTACCAAGGCCAACATGAATATGAATTACCAAGGCCAACATGAATATGACATGTTAAACTAAAGTTTTGATCAACTAAACTAAAGTAAATGAAATATGCCATTAAACTAAACTAAAGTAAAGATTTCAAACTAAAGTAATGATAATTAAAAGCTACAATATGTCAAAAAATCAACTAAACTATAAAAATTTACATCACATTAAGCTAAACTAAAGTAATTATGTACTAATGATCATCTACAAAACTAAGTCATGGGCGAGCGTCGCTCCTGCTCTGGTGTATGAAAATCGTCGTTGTGTCGTCGTCCAACCGCTCAGCATCGTCAACCCATTCGTCACCCTGTTGATACAATATAATGTAACTCATTAGTCCATATATATGATACAGTTAAAGATAACTAAATGAAAATTAAATAACATGCAAAATATATACTTGAATTTAAAACGAATAGTATACTTGAGTAGTCGAGGGCTGACTCAGCATCGGCCCAAACGCAACCATGAGTAAGGTAACCACCATCCGAATAATCTCGTCGCGTATCACGGCGAACTACTCCAGAGGGATACCCGTGCTCTCGGCGGTGACACCAGCTGCAACGTCCTGCGCAAGCTGATGGAGGCGAGAACGGCTGAGCAAGTCCTGACGACGGAATAACGGATCCGTCTCAAATCTCTCCGACACCGCAGCCATAACCCACTGGAACAAAGCATAGTCTAAGCCAGTGCTCGTATGTGATGGTCCCACGGGGGCTCTCGGACACAGACGCTGACTATAGCCTATAAAAATGAATATAACATGAATAATATTATAAGTTTACTTTATTCATAAACAAGAAATAAACTAAAATATTATACCTCCAGGTAGTGTATAGGCTGGTATCCTCGGCAATCCTAGCACTCGATACCGGGCGGTAGTGCTAGTGGGAGGATCCTGAGACGCGACCCAAAGAGCCGTCTCCTCATCCTGAGATAAACTAATCTCGGGCGGAGGGATGATGGAATCTAACGTCTCAGCATCGCCCCTAGCAGCCTGCAACTCCGCTATACGCTGGCTGCGGAGCTTCTCAAACCGGTCTTGTAATTTAATATATGTACATGTGAGTTAACTTGGTATCATCATATAAATTACGTAATATGATCCTAAATAATATTTATTATAGTAAATGTATTACCCGTATAGCTAGTGCTACTGGAGACATCATCGACCCCGAAGTAGACTCCTTCGGCGTATGGACTCTATCCCATAACTCCATTCTAGTAGGAGGTCGGCCCAAGCTACTCCGCATGGTCTAAATCATGTACATTAATTAATATCACCTTACTTTACTATAGTTGCAGTTTAATATTACAATAAACTAAATATAAATACATACCGACTTAACCTCCTGAAACGACTACAAGCCAGAAGTATGTACAACCCGTAGATGACCTCGATTCTTCTTCATCTACTCGGACTTGTTCTTGAAGGCAGCATCATCCCAGTACGTACACATGGCAGCCCATGCTGCATCTGATACTGCCGGCGGCTGATGCTGTCGTATAGTAGTCTCGGGCGATTCTTCTACTTCCCGGACTGCCCTCTGCCTCATCTCGTACAGCCAGCCGGCATAGTTCTTCTAGATGTGTGCAATGATAACAGCGTCACCATCCACCTCAGTGATGTCGGCCTCATATCTGTAATACCTCTATCAAACGGACACAACGGCTAGTATAATTAATTATTTAAACAATATGTAAATAACTTGGACCTTGATTTAATATATGTAATTCGACTTACGTGAAACTCCAGCAACACTGTCACCATAAATCCGGCATCGTAACGCGAGTACTGGCTAAATTGCATTCAGCCAGTCGGGAGATGCGACAGGCATATGGCTTGTACGGTCGCCTTAGCGACAGGATCCATAATACTAGAATACAAAATTTTTATGGAACATTATAATTTATTAATCACATAATAATATCAATCTAATTGAACATAAGTGATATATTATAGTTGAAACCTACACTGAGGAGCCGACATCAATAGGAACTATGTCAGAAACTGTCGACGGACGACCTAATCGACCGAGGTTAGGCCCTCGCTAACGCCGACGTCTAGCATCTGTATGTTTAATATAGTTATGACATTGCCAAAAAATAGTAAATGAATGTTTAATATAATTATGAAAAAAGGTGTTACTGAGACAAAAAGAAATTAACTCACTAGCTGATGAAGATGACCCGCCCTGAGAGTCGTCACCCGATCATGTGTGGCCGCCACCACGGCCACCTCCACCGCTATGTCTAGGCATAGCTGTACTACTTAAACAACAGACATAAATTACATTAATTAAATTTCATTGCAATTATTCTAATAATTTGTTTTAGTTGTATAATATTTACAAAACACCAATTAATGAAGAAATAGTACGTCGTCAAACCCGTCAGAATCAAAATCATTTTCATCCTCTGATTCCGTCTCTTCCTCTTTTATATCAATTTCTTCCTCAGTATCATCTTCTACCATCACATACGGACTGACAACCACATCTTCCTCCACTTTCATCCTTTTTCACGTTTTCCTGTTCTTTTGGGCTTGGACTGCAACTCTCAACATTAGATTCCCCCAACTCTTTTCCACTACGAAGAGTAACTGCCTTGCACTACTCATTGCCATTATTCTTTGGATTAACCTCGGTATTGCTTGGCAACGTTCCTTGCGGTCTGTTATTCAATCCGTTAGCTAACTTTCCTATCTGAGTCTCAAGATTTCTGATCGAAGCCGCTTGACTCTTCATATTGATGTCAACCTATGTCATGAATTTAGCTATTAACTCTTCGAAACTTGATTGCTGGTTTGATTTTGGTTGGGGTTGTGCTTGGAATCCGGGCGGCTGAGTTTGTCTTTGAGCAGATTGTTGACCTTGATTGTCTTTCCACGAAGTGTTAGGTTGATTTCTCCACCCTTGATTATATATAATTGTTCGTATTGCTATTATTCTGCCTATTGTAATTTCTCATATATTGCACTGATTCCATATTAATAGCACACTGATCCGTTGCATGGCCACCAGCACACAATTCACATACCATAGCCACATTTTGCCTATTCAGATTCCCCAACTGTTCAACTTTCTTTGTTAGAGTTGCAATTTGGGCTGACAATGTTGCAAATGTATCTACCTCTAATATCTTAGCAGCCTTTGGCTGTTTCATTCTAGCAGTTGGCCATTGGTAGTTGTTAGCTGCCATCACTTCTAGCAAATTGTACCCCTCATCAAAATTCTTTGTCATAAAGGCTCCTCTAGATGCTGCGTCAACACTAGTCCGTGTACCACCCATGAGCCCATTATAGAATGTTTGTACTAATAGCCAATCGGGCAGTTTATGGTGTGGACATTTTCTCATATACTCTTTAAATCTTTCCCAGGCTTCATATAATGACTCTGAATCTAATTGAGTGAAAGTGGTGATATCATTCCTCAACTTTGATATTTTGGCAGGGGAAAAACTTTGCTAGGAACTTTTGTGCCAGATCATCCCATGTGGTAATGGATCCAGGTGGAAGTGAATGTAACCATCCTCTCGCTTTGTCTCGGAGAGTAAAAGGAAACAAACGAAGTCTAACGACGTCGTCTGAGACTTGATTGTATTTAAATGTGTCGCAAACCTCTAGAAAACTCACCAAGTACTCATTCGGATCATCATTCACCAAGCCCCCAAATTGTACCAAATTTTGAATCATTTGGATGGTTCCCGGCTTAATCTCAAAAGTTGCAGCACTAATTGCCGGTCATTGAATGCTTGACCTGATCCCATCCATCTTTGGCATACCATAATCCTGACGGAATTTCTGTTGTTCCTCAGCCATTGTCTCTTGATTCTGTACTTCTCTACAAACCTTTCGCCACCTACGACAACTTCTTTCAATTTTGTTCACGTATTGCAATGGTTCCATACGTTGCGAACGGGTTTGTATGCACTAATCAAGAGTACCTGAAATGAAAACAAAGATGTTTAACTAAGATCGATTTAATTGAAATTAATATGACAAATATTAAAACAATTCCCCGGCAACGACGCCAAAAATTTATTTGTCAAAATACGTACTAACAAAACACGCAAGTATACGCGATCGAATAGCAGTAAAGTAGCAAATAGAGTATCGTATCCCACAGAGAATTGTATAAAATAACTATCACCTACTAACTTTATATTAAACCAATTTTATTAAACAAATTGATAATTGTTATGAATTTATGAAAAATATATGAATTAACTAATTAAACTTAACTACCAAGAATTGGTTTCAGATTAAAAAGGCTTAGGATCGCAACTTCCCTTGATGATTCACTTTAAGGTCAATATTTCATGTCGAATTAAATCAATTAACATGGATTGTTGATCAAGAACTCATGAGCATCTATAAGCATCTTTCAATGAACATATAGACAAATCCTCCCAAATCCAATAAAGATTAGAATTATAAAGAACACTCTAGTTAACCAATTCACTATATCTCTATGTGAATTGGAGTTAACAAGAATTTGAAGCACGGGTTCTTATTCAGATCACATAAGGCATATAAGTATATCTCTATCCTATACACAAATTACAAGTTCAAACACATGTAGAAATTATAATCTTATGCTATTATATCTAGATCCAAATTCATATTCCATTCATCAATTTCATACGAATTATTCCACTAATTATTGGCCAAGCAATTAAATAATTATGCACAAGATACAATAGTCAATCCAATATTAACAAATCGTAATTCCCAAAAAAATATATTAATTAAAGCTACTCATCATGTTCCGTTGTAATCCTAAATAAAAGTTTAGTTCATAATGAATAAGGAAAACATCATCCGAATAAATAACCCAACCATCTCAGATAATTACAAAGTCAAAGAATTTAGAGAAGAGTAGAAGAAACTTGTCAAATTGCTCCTAATTCTCCTTTTGATCTTTAGCCTCTGAAATCTCCTTTGTGTTTCCTTTGATGTTCTCTCTGCAAATTGTCTTCCAAAATTTCACGATACGTCTTTTCTGAAGTCTTTTCCTCTTTATATTAGACTCAACCCTCCTGCAGATTCCTTTTCCTCTTCAAAATCAACTTAGCAGCAAAATAACCCAACATTGGGCGTGACCTAGCACACTAGGCGCTAGGTTTAGTGCAATCCAGGCACACTAGGCGCTATCCAAGGACCAGGTAATTACAAAAATGCCACTCCGCTCTAATTTTAATGATTTTTAATTCTTTTCTTCTCCCAAATGACCAGTTTGTCCCTCCAGCTCCATCCTACAAGAAATAAACACAAAAACTAATAAAAAGATACTAAAAACACTTAAGGATAACAATAATTATGCTAAATAATATCTGATTCGTAGGTATAAAACACACTCATCGATAATATGGAAAGAAATGTGTTATATATTTTTCTCTAGGTACACATTTCTCGCTCTTCTATATTTGACAAATTATAACACTTAAATAGATACTCTATGTAGTAACATGAGGACGGATTTAAAGCATACCTTTTAAATAGCATATTCTCTTAAATAGCATATCTTTATTGAAACTATATCGTTTTGAAGATTTTTTAGAAAAATAAGTGGGGTCGCGAGTGGCATTTTTGTAAATAAAAAGAAAACAAGTGGGACCATTCTCTTTTAATAATATTTTGTTTTTAAAAAAAAATCTTTAAAACGACGTTGTTTTAATAAAAATATGTTATTTAAAAAATGTATGTTATATTTTAAAAATATGCTTTAGATCATTTCTGTTAATAACAATACCTCAAAATCTAACAACTAATATATATACCCTCTACATCAAAACTTGCATGCATTCACTTTCATTTCTCAACATATATGAGTTTCTAGTTACAAGTATAGTCTTTGCCTTTTTGGAAAGTAAGATTCTTATGCTAAGAAATGCATGCTAAACATTTGTTTGTTTTACAGCTTGATCTAGTGCACGACATATCAGGGTTCCTATCAGCCCACCCACAATCCCCCTTAGTCACCCTCCACCACCTCGACATCGTCCTTCCGATCTTCCCGTCGTTAAGCCGCCGCGATGCCCTAAACCACTTGATGAAAGCCGCAACCCTCGATCAATCTCGCCTATTACAACAGACAATTTGCTACCACAAGCAAAAACAATGGTCCTTTTCAATAGCATGGGGCTACTCGGCCCATATTTATGAACTAATTGTCCCCATAAGCATTCTCAAAAAACCCCTAGAGACATTTATTCCCTGGAGTCTGAAACCTAAGCCCCCGGATTATATGTTTAATACGAGGCCGTTTCTTCCAAAACATCCCTGTGATGCTCCTCATGTTTTTTACTTGGAGTCTGTAGAGAAAAATGTGACAGAAAATAGGATTGTTTCGAGCTATGTTCGATCAGCGCCACGTGGCACCTCAACTTGTCCATTGAGTAATAATTCTGCTGATTATATCTCCGAGATTCAGGTGTTTTCGTGGGCTTCAAAACTTAGCAAGGTTGGTGGAATTTTGAACTGTCTATTTTGACAATTTATAAAACAAGTTGTTTTCGCATAATAGGAACTGATATTTCCACATGATCTATCTCACATAATAGTGAGTGAGTCCCACCTACACATGAGAAAAGACTCGTATGAAAATATCATTTTAATATGTGGAAATATCAGTTTCTATATAATAAAGATCAGTTACATTTCAAATGACCATTATTATAATTTCGTACAATTACAACTATCTATTATATAACATGTAATTTGTTTTTTATATACTACCCAAATGGATTGTTCATTTTGACTCGGCTAGAATCAGGTTCCTTTTTCTCGGAGAGTTCCTTTGCTTTGTGTATATTTATCGGCTTTATTATTTCCTTGCAGGATGAGAATAGAGGTGAATGTTGTGATATTATTCAAGTTGATGAGACAAAAATTGCTAAAGTCAATTTCAGGACTTGTAAGAAGGAAGAGATAGTTGCTTAGATTCTTTTATATTATTTTTTTAAAATTTATGCCAAGTAAAAGCACCTATACACACGGTTGTAATTATGTTGTTTCTTAGAAATCAAATTTGTTTATTATGAATTAATGATGGGAATGTTTATTTTGTAAACTTTACCAAAATTAACATGTATAACTCCTTGCATATATTGATCTGAAGCTTTGTTCTTTTTATGGATATATATACTTCTTGGGTTCTAGAATATAAGATTATTATTAAGTTATATACTTTAATTTTATAAAATGAGTTTATCACAAGTTTTTTCAGTAAAATTTAACCTTGCGGATAGAAAGATCGTGTAAAAATCTAAAAATATGAGTAAACGTAAATTTTTGTTTAATTTGAAGTTGAATAGCGCCGTTATTATATCCTTGTGAAATAAGTATAGTTTGACGACTAAGATTAATTGAACTTTCCTTAACATAAAGTCAATAATAGACTCCACAATTTTGTTATCGTGTTGACAGTTTGGACATTGTTGGACTCTAATAAAATTAAATTACACCTCTCTCATTACAAGAAAAAGCCTTAATTCCGACGGAATATTCTGTCGGACATAAGACTATTCCGTCGGAACTAGCTTATTTCCGAGAGAATATTCCGTCGGAAATTCGGTCGTATATACACGCGTCAGAGATAACGTCCGTCGTAAATTCCGTCGTACGTATCTTATCTCCAACTGACTTATTTCCGACGTAAATTCCGTCAAACTTATCCTATCTTCAACACACTTATTGTGAGGGAACAATTCCGTCGAACTTAATCTATCTTCGACTGATTAATTACGAGGAACCACCTCTGTCGAGGATAATACCAAATAATTTCGACGGAATGTTCTCTCGGACATAGCTTATCTTCGACGAAAAAATAGTTTATGTGAAATAAATTGAAACTCCAATTTCGACAGAATATTCCCTCGGAACTATGGTATTTTCGACGAAAAAATAAAAAATAATAATTTATCTGGAAATTAATCTGCACTCATTAATTCGACGGAATATCCATTGAAAATAGCTTTTCTAGTCGAAATTAAAGAATTTTTTTTAAATAAATTTTTTGAAAAAGCAATTTTCAGATATTTAAACTCATTTATGTACCTGTAACCTGTTTTATTCCAATACAGACAGACAATAATATATTTTACATACAAATATTCAACGTAGTGCTAAAAACATGTACCACGTCGCAACAACAACGTAATCGACTAACTAATAACAAATAACATCAGCAACGATAACAAATATAAGCTAATGTATCATCACATCAACAACGATATTTACAAATGCTCTACAAATGAATGAATACAACGTAATCTCATTATACAGACGCAACTATATAAACTACAATACAAATGTTCTACAAATGAATAACATAAATACGTATTAATGAACTAGAATAAATAACATAAATACTAATGAACTATAATCTAGTAATAGTATCATCATCAGGAGAAGGTGGACGACGCCCGTCTGGTGTCTGAAAATCTCGGCGGTCCTCCTGGTCGTCATCGTCAGTCTGCTCGTCATCGCCACCCTGTTGAAAGAATTATAAATAAAACTCATTAGTCCGTATATATGTGAGAATTAACAAGTTAGCCTTAATTGAAAATAACATAAACAATAAGAATACCTGAGTAGGCGGGGGCGGACGAAAAGCCTCCTCCAAGAGGGTAATCACCATCCGGAGCATCTTGCCGCTGAAAGCGTCGAACTACTCCCGCGGTAATCTCGTACTCTCTGCGGAGGCCCCTGCTATAACCTCTTGAGCAACCTGGTGAAGACGAGAACTGCTAGGCAACTGCTGACGGCGAAAGACCGGATCGGTACGGCCCCTATCAGCCTCTGGAAGATCTTGTCATCCAAGTCAGCGCCCGTATGAGATGGTCCGACATGTGCTCTTGGACCCCGGCGTTGGCTAGAGCCTACAAAAAGAGACAAATTCCATTACTAATAATAATTTATATAATGTGATAACTTCTGATAATTTCGTAAAACATAAAATATATTACCTCCAGGAAGTGTATATGCGGGTATCATCGGCAGACCCAACACTCGATATCTGCCAGTACTGCTAGTAGGGGGATCCTGAGACGCAACCCATAGTCTCAGCTCCTCATCCCGATCTAATACAATATCGAGAAGGGGGTGACAGAATCTGACGACTCAGAACCCCTCCTAATAGCCTCCATCTCAGCTATACGAGCGTCCCGAAGCCTCTAAAATCGGTCCTGTAATTTATTTTGTATAAGTGTGTTAATTATATCATTTTGTTTACGATTGAATATTACTAAAAGCTAAATAGTAAGATATAGCTAAAGCTGCCTGAGACAAAGCACACTCGTCCTTAGGCGTGTGTGGGCTCTATCCCAAAACTCTACAATGGTGGGATTTCGGCCCAAGGTCCTCCTCAAGGCCTAATAAAAACATTCATAAAACATGTATTAAGTATTTGTGTGATAACTTGATAATTAAACAACTAAATACAGCGCACTTACCGTCTTCGCCTCCTCGAACGACTGAGAACCAGTGGTGTGTACTATGCGAAGCTGACCACGGTTCTTCTTCGCCTGCTCATACTTCTTCTTGAAGTCATCAGCATCCCAGTGCTCACACATAGCCTCCCAGGCTAAATCAGAGACTATACGGGGCTGGTGAGATCTGATGGTGGTCCCGGGCTGTTCCTCAACTACTAGGGCTGCCCTCTGTCACATCTCATACAGCCCGTCGGAGTAATTCTTAGCGACATGTGATATAATCACATCGTCGCCAGCTGTCTGAGGGATACTCGGGTCAAATCTATAATAAACCTATAACAAAAGTTTAAAAATTAGGAACAATTAATTTTGTCATCCTAATACAACTATGTAGTAATTAATATAATATGCTTAACTTACGTGAAACTCCCGCAAGACAATCTGCATAAAGGTAAAATCGTACCGCGCATACTGGCTGAACCGCATGCACCCTCTCAGGAGGTGCATCAAACTGATCGCGTGTAGGGTGTGCTTAGCCACCGGGTCTAATATATTACAGAAAAAATATAACAATATGTGTTATGTGAATTGTGTTTTGCAATAACTGACAGAAATATTAACAATATATTAACACTTACTGTCTAGAAGCGATATCCACCGGTACTGTAAGTGGAACTGCCGGCGAACGACCGAAGATACCGAGGTTAGTCCCTCGGTGTTGTCGACGAAGTGCATCTGTAATAATTGTATTTAAATGAGTCAATAAACATAAACTAATACAGTTTGAGATATATTTAAATCCTAGTTAAGACAACTTACTAGCTCCTGAAGACGAGCCTTCATCGTGGCTACCGTCTCCCGTACCGGATCGCCCACCACCTTGGCAACCTCCACCGCTATGTCTAGCCATGAATATCCTACTGCAATAACCATATTGGTAGATTATGAATATGTAAGGTTTAACAATGTGGTATTTACTAATATGAATGCTAATTTTCAATTACGTACGTCATCAAACCCATCAGAATCAACGTGTATATCAGTCTCGAATTCGGTATCTTTCTCATCCGTAGTTTCGAAATCAGTTTCGTCATCGTTATCATCCTCGACGACTACATAATCATTCACGACGACGTTTTCCTCGACATCCTCATCGTCAGGTACGTCAATGACATCAGTACTCATCACATCTTCAGCATTGAACACTACGGCCAAAGGGTTGCTAACATCTTCTTGCAACGCCTCATCTATACCAAACATGTTCTCAGCCTCATTTTATTTTTTGTTATTTTATTTTATTTTTGTTATTTTTTGTTATTTTATTTTATTTTATTTATATTATCTACTTTTGAAATTTTATTTTATTTAATAAACAAAATTAACTCCAATTTATTTCATTTTATTTTAGTAGTAAGAAACTAAGTAAATGCTACGTAGTTTATATTATTATATTATCTAATTTTTTAAATTTATTTTATTTAATAAACTAAATTAAATTAAATTTATTTCATTTTATTTCAGTAATAAAAAAACTAAGTAAATGCTACTTAGTTTATATTTTAATAATAGAAAACTAATTAAATAATACATAAATATAATTGCAGGGCCCACAAATTTAGCAACTGAAGAATTCTAACAGAATCTTTGTGGGAAATTCTGTCGAAAATATCAAATATCACATTCCCTTAATACATTGTTATGCAAATGATGTACTGTAATTGCAGAAATACTATACTCAATAATTATCAATACAATAATTTTAATCCCAAATTGCACAACAATACTTCATCTCAATTTGCAACAATTTCAGTAACATGAATAAGCCAAAAATTATTCAAATTTCAGCAATATCAATATACAACAATACTTAACCCTATGAAATATCAGTAACATGAATAAGCCAAAAATTCCACAACAATACTTCATCTCATTCATAATACATTCTATGAAATATTAACCCTAAAAATAATTAATAATATTAATCCCAAATTGACAGAACATAAATAATGCCAAATTCATCAACAGTCTTCAACCCAAGTCTCAATTTCATCAACAGTTCAAAGTAAGTTCCGATTTCACCAATTTCACCAACAATAGATGTAAGACTCCAACTTTTATGAATAAAGATTTAATTTTCTTTATATATTATTTCGAAATAGTAAGGTGTTGATTTGATAAATATGAAAAATTATGGGTGAAATGTGCAAATATTTTAAAATAAGCAAGTGGTTATAAAATATTCATTGTTGTTGGGGAATATTCGTTTGGTCGTGGAATATTCTTGTTGTCGGGGAATATTCGTACCACGACGCAGCTATTTGTGGGCCCCACAACGGAATAACTGTCGGATATAGAAAGCGACATAAATAACCTTTTTATAAAATAACGGCGTAGTTGTTACCGTTAGTACTGTTGAAATACCCGGTGGTTAAAATACAGTAATACGCGATGTTGCACAGTAGCACACGGTATTGCACAGTATTTCGAATTATTGATTCTTACGTGAGAAGGCACTTACTCAATTATTGTTACAGTAATTACTGTTCAATATTTTATATTATTGACTCAATAATTGCTACATTGATATTTTATATTATTGACTCAATAATTGTTACATTAATATTTTATTGACTCAATAATTGCTACGTTGCTATTTTATATGATTGATTCAATAATTGCTACAGTTGATATTTTGTATTATTGATTCAATAATTGTCACTGCACAGTATTTCACATTATCAACTCAATAATTCATATTATTTGAATAATATTATTAGATAGCATTATTGACAATGACTAAGGAAGTTCTGTCTACGAGGGGTTATTTAATTGCGCGCCAGTAAGGAGAAATCCTTATCGGAAGGCCCCCTCTTTTCTGGGAACGACCTGGTTGTCAATATTGTAGTTCTGTAATATTATTTGTGAATAATTAATTATTGATTTATATGATAAGAAAATATGTATTTTGTGGATATAAAAGAAGGTATTAGCGTTGATGTGTTTTTATCAGTATTTTGGTGTGGAAAATCATCCGTTTATGAATTTCGAATAATTTATGTTTGGAATTTGGAAAAACTTCCTTCTACAAAGTTGTAGAGAATTAAATTTTCTATGAAAAGACATAGAATTTGTATTTTTCTGACAAAAGGGCTATTTATTATGAATTATTAAAGTTTTGAAAAATAAATATTTTTTTAAATAAATGGTGGGTCCCATTTTTGTTGAATTTTCTTTCCCACGAGGCGGCTGAAATTTTTTTGTAAAAATATTATTTTATTCAAAAGTCTACTTTGGCATCATAAGCTTTTTTCCTATAAATAGGGTGCTTAGGTTAGAATTGAAAATCACACCAGAATCAGAAGTTTTCTCTCTCTATAATATCGAGCGTATTTTTGTGAGTATTTAGATACTTTGAGTATTACTATTCAGTGCAAATTTTCTTCGGTATTATATCCGATATTCCAGTCAGAAGTACTATTCTTTTGAGGTAAGGGATGTTATTTTCTTTCGTAAATGATGTTATTCTTCTCAATATCATTATACCAAAATATTGACATGGATTTTATTATGAAATTCTTACTTTTTTCTGTCGGGGTTACTATTCACGTATATGGCACTATTCACGAAAAAATTAAATTTTCTTTTATTTGTCCAAATTGTCTGTTATGGTTATTATCTTTGATTGGATCTAAGTTTTGAGCTTCATTCTTGAATTTTGCTCCACAAAGTATTATTATGGAATATTCTTGAACTTGAATAAACTAAAATACGAATCCTTAGTCTTTGTCCTTTATCTCAGTGGATTCATTCTTTAAAATATTTTTCATCATCCTCAATCCTAAAAGGTGATATAACTAAATATCTTTGGCCTGTAGAGCAAAGATGAATGATTACCTGATGAATATCTTTGGCCGTAGTGCAAAGATGACAGGTGTTGAGATGAACATGACCACTGATGCTACAAATGAATATCTTTGGCCTTTAGTGCAAAGATGAATATTTGATTTGAGATATATATTGATTGATGTTACAGGGATAAAATATTGATGATGAACGGTTATTTTCGCAGCGAATATTGATCTAAAACTTGTTGTCAATAATATTTTATCTAATTTGTTGAAGACTAACGATAATTTATTTTTCATTATTTTAGTCATAATATTCTTTACTGGGCTAGTTGAGCTCACCCTTTTCATCTATTGTCCTCTTCAGGAAATGAGAATGTTGCGGGAACTAGTCGAGGGACAGAGTGATGGTCCGAGTTAGAGCAGTAGTAGTCCTCACTATTTTTGTAAAATAGTGGGATAATAATTGTAATAAATAAATAATGAATTTGAATGTTAATATTTCGTATTATATACAATTTGTATTGACACTCACAGTTGTGTGGTCGTATTTTGCACGACCGTGTGATATAAAAGTTTGTATTTGAATTCTGTACCATGTATTTGATGACTCGGAATGGGTTGGGTTGATTGGACCTATTCTGGGGGCGTCACAGTTGGTATCAGAGCTTAGGGATATGATCTCTGGTGGAGATCGGGGAATAGAACTAGGAGGGGAGAGACGAGTAAATCCTTCACTAGTATGTCCTACCTAAGCTTATGTGGTATTTAATTGGTCAGTCGGAGCATAGGGTTAATATGTGATATGGTAATTTGTTTAATTAACCATTGTTTTATGGCAGTATTTGAGAATGGCAGCTGAGAATGTTAACAACGAAGTAAATGAGACCGTGGAGACACCTTTAATCACTAACCAGGAGAACGTGCAACAAGAAGGCAATGTTCATCCTGAAAACAACACTGGTCAGACGATAAACGATGAGATGTTTAGAAGTTTTTTGTAGTTCATGCAAAACCAGATGAGGGAGACTCGTGTGCAAAATACAGGTAGAGATAATAATAACAAGCAAATTGTCACTGCCAAGCAGTTCAAAGAATTGGGACCACCAGAGTTTTTGGGAAAGCCGGATCCAATCAAGGCGGAGACGTGGATTAAACAAATTACCAAGATATTTGATGTCTTGGGATGCACGGAGGAACAGCAGGTTCCATTCGCCACGTTTATGTTCCGTGGAGAGGCAGATTACTAGTGGGAATCTGTGAAGCGTACCCAGCCTGCCGCACTCAAGATGTCTTGGGAAGCGTTCCAGAAACTGGTCAATGACAAGTACTTTCCTGATAGTATTCGTCATATGAAGGAGGTAGAGTTTATCAGACTCGAACAAAACAACATGACGGTATCCCAGTACGAGGCTAAGTTCGCGGAGCTGTCCAGGTTTGCACCTCATTTGGTGGAGAATGAGGAACGTATGACGCGGATGTTTCTAAGAGGTTTGAAACCTGAAATACGTCAATACCTCATTTCTCATAAATTTTCTCTATATTCGGATGTAGTGAACAGGGCCCAGTTGTTAGAACGAGATAATGATTATGTTCAACCGAGGGACCACAACCAAGGTCGTACCGGTGGCAGCAGTCATCGGAGCAATGACAACCAGCGAGGAGGAAAGTATGACAGAAGCGGTAACTACTCCGGTGGTAATCGTGGCCATGATAGTAGGAAAAGCGAATCAGGGGGAGATTTCAAGAAGAGAAGGTATAATAATGAGAACGTGAAGACATCAACATCAACACCAACTGTTTATAGGGGAGGAGAACGACCACCGGTCGTATGCTATAAATGCGGGAAAGAGGGACACATCAGCCCAAACTGCCCACAACAATTCAAAGCATGCTATAACTGTGAAAAAGAAGGACATATACCTCGAGATTGTCCTGTTGCGAAACCAAGTCCAGCGGGGGTGGTGATTCCAAAAGCGGTTTCGGACAAGTCAAAGTCGGTGATTCCTGGAAGAGCGTTTGTCGTGACAGCCCAAAACGCAAGAATCCACACGAGGTGATTACGGGTAAGCTAATCATAAACTCTTGCGAAGTTTACACCTTGTTAGATACCGGTGCTACCCATTCTTTTATTTCACCTGCTTGTGCTCAACGTTTGAACTTGACTCCTGATAAATTTGACTTTGACTTATCTGTTGAAACTCCGTTAGGAGAAACCTTCGTTACATCTACAGTTTACAAATCTTGCTTGATTCAGATTGGTACCCTTATCTTACCTGTTGATCTTATATCTTTGAAAATACTTGCATTTTACGTGATTTTAGGAATTGACTGGTTAACCACTTACCATGCCAAAATTGATTATTTTTGTAAGGTTGTTAGTTTTCATATTCCTAATCAACCTGTTGTGCGAATCCAAACCGCCAAACCACTAAAATCAGTCAATATCATTTCAAATCACAAAGCTATTCGTTTATTGAAAAACAGATGTCAAGCTTTCTTAGCTCATGTCACTGATCTAAACCAAAATACGTCAGACCTAAATAATATTTCCGTTGTTAATGAGTTTCCGGATGTATTTCCCGAAGAACTTCCCGGTTTACCCCCAGAACGTGAAGATGAATTCTTTATTGACTTTGAACTCGGTACAAAACCCATTTATAAAACCCCATATCGAATGGCTCCTATTGAACTTCAGGAGTTAAAGGTCCAATTACAGGAATTGTTAGACATCGGTTTTATTCGTCCTAGTACGTCTCCATGGGGTGCTCCTGTTTTATTGGTAAAGAAGAAAGACGGGAGTATGCGACTTTGTATTGACTATCGGGAGTTGAACCATGTCACCATCAAGAATAGGTATCCGCTACCTCGTATTGATGACCTGTTCGACCAGTTGCAAGGAGCACAATTCTTTTCAAAGATCGATCTTCGTTCTGGATATCATCAGCTGAAGATTAAAACTGAGGATATTCCAAAGACTGCCTTTAGAACTCGGTACGGGCATTATGAGTTCTTAGTCATGTCTTTTGAATTGACTAATGCTCCTGTTGCTTTCATGGATATGATGAACCGTGTATTCAAGAAGTATTTAGATCAATTCGTTGTTGTCTTTATTGATGACATCCTCATCTATTCTAAAGCCGTGAATATCATGAGCACCACTTGAAGCTGGTACTTCAAAAGCTTCGTGAGAACAAGCTATATGCCAAGCTGAAGAAATGCGAGTTCTGGCTTGAAGAAGTAGCATTCCTTGGGCACGTGGTATCGAAACGTGGAGTATCTGTTGACCCGGCGAAGATTGAAGCAATACAAAGTTGGGAGCAACCTAAGTCGGTGACCGAAGTACGAAGCTTTATGGGCTTAGCTGGTTATTATCGGAGGTTCGTAGAGGGATTTTCTCGAATCGCTACTCCATTAACTAAGTTGACTCGGAAAGATACAAATTCGTTTGGAGCGAGGAATGCGAGAAGAACTTCCAAGAGCTCAAGAGAAGACTTATCTCGGCACCTGTTCTGACAATACCATCTGGTTTGGATGGATTTGTTATCTACAGCGATGCTTCGGGCAAAGGGTTAAGATGTGTTCTCATGCAACATGGGAAAGTCATAGCCTATGCCTCGCGACAACTCAAAGAATATGAGAGAAATTATCCTACTCATGATTTAAAGTTGGCAGCAGTCGTTTTTGCGTTGAAGATCTGGAGACATTACCTGTACGGGGAGAAAGTGGAGATTTATACGGATCATAAGAGCCTTAAATATTTCTTCACTCAAAAGGAACTCAACATGCAACAACGACGTTGGCTTGAGCTGTTGAAAGATTACGATCATACCATCCAATACCATCCTGGAAAAGCGAACGTGGTAGCTGACGCGTTGAGTATAAGATCATATGCGGAAACGAGTGCGATGATGTCAAGTATACGCGTGGAACCAGCTTTGATTAATAAAATTAAAGTTACTCAAGTTACAGATCCGGAGCTGATAAAGATGAAGAAAAAGGTGCAAGAAGGTGCCATTCCAGAAGCAAGAATCGATGAAGAGGGAATACTTCGAGTCAACTCCAGACTTTGTGTTCCTAACGATTCTGACTTAAAGTATAGAATCATGATGGAAGCACACAACACACCGTTTGCAATCCATCCTGGGAGTACCAAAATGTATCGTGATCTTCAACATACATTTTTGGTGGAGTAATATGAAAAGTGAGATCGCGGAGTTTATTTCGAGATGTTTAACTTGTCAACGTGTAAAGGAGGAGCATCAAGTGCCGAAGGGTCCATTGCAACCACTGGAAATTCCGAAATGGAAGTGGGAACACATTACGATGGATTTCGTTACGGGTCTTCCCAAGGTTTCTCAAGGCATAGATGCGATTTAGGTTATTGTTGATAGATTAACCAAGTCTGCTCATTTCTTGCCGATACAAGAGACTTATTCCCTTGAACGTCTTGCTCATATGTACGTGAATGAGATTGTGAGATTGCATGGCATGGCAGTATCCATAGTTTTGGATCGTGACCCTAGATTTACTTCACGATTTTGGATCAGTTTGCAGAAAGCTATGGGCATGAATTTAAGATTCAGTTCGGCTTATCATCCTCAAACAGACGGACAATCGGAAAGGACTATTCAAACTCTTGAAGATCTATTGAGACTCTGTGTTCTAGACTTTAAAGGGAGTTGAGATAAGTACTTACCATTGGTGGAATTCTCCTACAACAACAGTTATTAGGCAAGTATAGGCGTGGCTCCATTCGAAGCGTAGTATGGGAGAAAGTGTCGTTCTCCAGTATGCTGGGATGAGGTGGGTGAAGCAACATTTTTGGGACCGGAGTTAGTACGTATGACTACGAAAAAGATCCAAATAATCTGACAACGTATACAAACAGCACAAGATCGACAAAAGAGTTATACGGATCTTCATCGAAAGGACGTGGAATTTAATGTTGGGGACCATGTATTGTTATGTATTGCTCCATGAAAAAGAGTTACGAGATTTGGGAAGAGAGGAAAGCTCAATCCACGATTCATTGGTCCATTTGAGATTCTTGACCGAGTAGGAAAGGTGGCTTATAGACTCGCTTTACCTTCAAGAATGTCTCATGTTCATAACGTTTTTCACATATCCGTGCTTCGTAAATATGTGAAAGATCCAAACCGTATTATTGAGTTAGAACCAGACAAGATAGCCGAAGATTTAACGTACGAGGAGGTACCTGTCAAGATCTTGGATAGGAAGGAGCATGTCCTATGCTCGAAAATTATACCTCAAGTTAAAGTTTTGTGGAGAAACCATGCAATTGAGGAAATGACCTGGGAGTTGGAATCGGAAATGAAAGCGAGGTATCCTCACCTTTTTGACATACCAGGTACGTACGTCAATTTCGAGGACGATATTGCATATTCAGATTTGATATTGAAAGTAAATATAAATGTTTAAGTGTACAGTCCTTAAGAGAATCATTGTACAATGACTTAGATGATAGATCAAACATGTTAGGTTGATCTGAGCTTTAACGTTTATCATTTATGTAAATGAATGTATAGAAGAAAAGATCAAACTTGTAACAACTCGGGTCAAATCCCAAGTAACAACCCGAGCTTTCGAGAGTCGGCTTTGATACCATATGTAACAACTCGGGTCAAATCCCAAGTCCGGATCGAATCAAATCCATCAAAATAAGACCTTAAGATACTGACCCAATAGTATATTCTTGGGTCATCTTAGCCCATCACAGGCTCACCCAAAAGTCATGACTGAAGGTACTATTAATAGTAACTTATTTTCTTATATGCAGCCAAATTGTTTCCCTATCTTTCGATGTGGGACTGGGGTGTTACATTAATGGATAAACATAATATCGTTCAATAAATTTTCTCATTTAAATCCAAGATTAAAATTTGTTATAGGAAAAAATTACAACAAAAGCTATTATCGAGAAAAAATTATCAGAAAAAAGTGAGAAATTCAAACAGGGATCTTATTTCAAGGAGAGAGTATTAATTGGTAATCACTAATCAATCAATATTCGATGACTTATACCTTCCTGTGTGATGAATTTCTTGAGAATTAGAAGATGTACGAAAAAAGAAGGTAATACGAATGTAATGTTTGTAGGCATCTTCTTGGCTTGAAATGTAAGTTGGTCAACTAAGCACTTGTTCTATGTTTGGTACACCAACCCTTTCAATTTTGTTTTTTCCCCTTCTCATGAGGTTGAAGTAAATTCCAACCGTAGGATACTTTAGAAGAGCCAAGTCACATAAGTACTTATTTAACTTAAATGTATGATGGTTTTTACAAGGTCATGAATTTTCGTCTTCAGGGGACAATGAGATTTACAACTAGGTATTAAAGTATATATTATTTAAAAAAAATAGTATGTCGGATTTCTATTAAAAGTTTAGAACTTCTGGCACAAGCTGAAATTTTATCGAGAAAACGAAAGTTCTATATATGTTCGTATATACGTATTCTTGTTTATGTTAGTGCGCGAATAAAAATACACATTTTCCAAATATTATCCTTACCCTCTTGTTAGGTAAAGAAAATGGGAGACACGTCTACAAGCACATAGACAAAACAACTCACACTATATACTTATGAAAGAATCGGGGTAATGTAAAAAAGTTCTTCCAACATTAAAGGGAACATCTTTATCATACTTTGCTTAAATAACTACCAAAAGTAATGGAAATTCTTCTGTCTATCTTCTTTAGATGATCCAAAGAAAACAGACCACTTGCTTGCACTTGATGGAGCCAAGGATAGACTTCACTTGTTCAAGGCAAATCTATTGGAAGAAGGTTCCTTTGATGCTGCGGTTAATGGTTGTGAAGGTGTCTTCCATACAGCATCTCCTTTTACCCATGCAGTCGATGATCCACAGGTCCTCTCGATATTCTTTTTGTATTGTTGTTTGTACATGTATTTTTCATATGCATTATTTATGAGAGAGTGAAAAGTCCCAGAAGTATTAAGTACAGATTTCAAAGTTCTTTTAAAGGTAATAGGTTTTCAAATATTATTGTTAGAATTAGGACATACCCTAAAAGTGTCTTGAGTACAAATATTGAAGTTAGTGACACAACTGCATCTCTTCTCATTTCAGACAGAATTGATCGATCCTGCGCTGAAGGGGACAGTTAATGTTCTTGGGTCATGTGTTAAAGCTCCATCAGTCAAAAGAGTTGTTTTGACTTCTTCTTTAGCTGCAGTTGCATTCAATGGTAGGCCTCGGACTCCTGATGTCGTAGTTGATGAGACGTGGTTTTCAGATCCGGAGGTCTGCAAGGAAATGAAGGTGGGTAGCTTTTTTTCATCGTTTTATAAGTAAATTTGGTTTGAACACGAGATACTACCTGTTACATTTTTAAAATAACCACTATGCTGCCCCCTTTACATGATTTGTGTCTATTTCAAGTCAAACAATCTTTGGAACTTAGCTTGTTTTTAATTGGATAGTTATTTTTCTTTTAATATATACGTAGTTTGTTTACATAAATTTGTTATTTAATATTTGAAAATTTTAAAATAGGCAGACACTGTAATGATTACTCTCCAGCATATGAATCTCCATTCATCAGTCGAATATAGTTTTTAATAGAAAGCCAAAATTGCTTTTGCTGAAAGAGTAGCCAAAAGCTGAAAGAGTAGCCAAAACATACGCGATTATTTTCATCTAAAGAATATACTTAGTATAATAGAGCAAAGTATAGAAAGGAGTAGTTGGAATAGGTTGTGACATGCTTAATCCTATCTGTAGTAAGTCAGTGAATTCTGATCAGGTATATTAAACTCATGGATTACAAACTTAATAACCAAAGAATACTCTAAATATTGTTCACTTGAGCAATTTATCCTAGAAATAGGAGTACGTAAAGTTGTATCTCTTGCCCTTAAAAGGTCATGTGTAAGTCTCAAGTCACAGTTCCTGCAGTAAGAAAAAATTGATTATATTAAAGTTTAATTCGAAAAATTAGAGTTATTGAATTGAAACGTCATTCCTCAATCCCAGAGAACGAAGTTTTGTAAGTAGAAGCCTTTTATGTTCTATAGTCTCTGGCAGCTTACTAGAGTAGAGCTCACAAGTTAGGTTGTTTCTATTACTTTAAAACCTTAGAGAAGCAGGTGGATGACAAAAACTCATATATGGAATTATCTTCTAAAAGATAACTGTACAAGCTTATAACTAGGCATTTATTCTTCTACAAAGCATTCTGTAGAACTAGCTAAGGAGTTAACGATAATATATGCTATATTTGTGAACCAACTGTACACGCTTATATCTAGGCATTGATACTTTATCAGAACATCCTGTAGATCTAGAATATCTTATACCGGGCTAAGGAGTTGACCTTAATATATGCTATTTGCAAACTAAGAAGAGGAAATATCTCTGTTTCTAAGATTCTAATGTGGCAAATCTCTCTGTATCCAGAGTTTCTCTGTAAGGGCCCAGATCTAGTAGCCTTCTAGTGAGTTGAGTAAATTAAGAGAAATAAAATAAATCTAAACTAAAACATTCCTACTTCTAGAGTCTTTTATAGGTGGCCATTTTATTCCCCAAAGAATGCAGAACACATAGGAGAAGAGAATAATAGTTCTAGCTTCTGTTATTCGAGTACTGCACTTGAGCTCTTCTAAATTGAGTTGACTTTGACACCAAGATCCATGAAATGGAAACAGTCTACCTCTTTGATTCCTCATAAGCCTCCAATCCCCTTGGACAATGTTCTACACGGTAATAATACCAACTTTAATATTGAAGTGCGTTGTGAATTTCATATTTCTCAGTTGGATGAAGTCCCTCGTTTGATTTGCAAAATATGGGTTCTGTCAGTGACCTGGGGTGGGTGATTGAACTTGAAACGCCAAAATGATCATCATAGGTAGAAGCCAAGTTAACTTTTTTAGCGGAGAATACAGTACACACATTGGTTTCTTACAAAGTGATTTAGCTAGTTAATAGAAGTTTGAGAGCTACATTTTAACCTCTGGGAGATGATACAAGCTTCAGATTACCATTTGCTCTCTGGCTCCTCATACCTTTCAATATAACTCTTGTTGGCACGTAGCCTCGTTCCATCACCAATCTAGAGGAACATTAATGATTTGATCAGGCGATTTGATGTAGGACAAGGGAAGGGTTGGGGAGATAAGGGATAAACAAGGCTCACAAGCCACTAAACACACAACTCTCGAATCAATTCATATTCAATAATCTGAAACATAATGAAGTATTACATGATTAAAAGTTCTAGAATATCCTACTTAATATAAGTAATAAATTATTACATTAGTAATCAAATATTTATATCTAAACAACAACACAAAATTTATAATAAATTTCTTAATTTTCCTCTTCTGTACTGCATCATGATTCTAACCAAGTTAGTCAATCTTCCTCTCTCTATTACAGTACACATTCTCATTGTACGTTATGACGTTTTCATTCATTGCATTTATTGGCTACCTTAGCTTATTGCTAGTATTCCATACTTTGTAGAGTGGGAAACAGCTATCCTATTTGGTCAGAATTGTTTCTAACATGGTTGTTTGGTTGCTCTTTATTCGCATTGATATGCCCTTTCTTTTTTCACACTGGATTTTGAAATATTTTCCCCTTCTCTTTGTTTGCCATTTCTACCAGCTTTGGTATGTGCTTTCAAAGACTTTAGCTGAAGATGCTGCATGGAAATTTGTAAAAGAAAAAGGCATCGACATGGTTACAATCAATCCAGCAATGGTTATTGGTCCTCTTTTACAGCCAACTCTGAACACAAGTGCTGATGCAATTTTGAACCTAATTAAGGTATGTGCCCTTTCTTAAGATATATTCACAACTTTATCTGCAATTTCTACTGTAATCTTTGATGAAGTATATCTTCTAGAATGATGTTGCTATAATAGCATATTCATGATCTTTATCATTATCTCTATCATTCCAGACTATTTCCATGATCATCTTCTGTCCCATACCATCCCAGAGTCCCATTTCTCCCGGTTCCCACCCTCTCCAACCCCAAAACATATTTATCTCAGCATGATATTGATTTGACGGACTAAGAATTCGGATTTCTTGTTTTCTTTTCCTCCATCCCATCTGGAAATTGTGGGCCTAGAGATAATCTATGCCCTTTGTCCTTTTCTTTTTATTGCCCATTCCATAATACAAAATGACGGGAACTTCTTTCAAGCCTCTCCTTTCCTCTTTTCTTTATTCATACCGTTTTACCCATGTAATCATGAGAGTCTTGAAGCACTTTCTGATATGAGATATCTAGGGTGATATTAACAAATTGACATAATTTTGCTGGTATATTGGACTAAAGTTTCTTAACTGACTTAATATAAATATCTGGTCATGTTTATTTACCATTTTACTTATGCAGGAGCACAAACCTATCCAAATGCTAGCTTTGGATGGGTTAATGTTAAAGATGTTGCCAATGCTCATATTCTAGCATTTGAGATTCCTTCAGCTAGTGGAAGATATTGTTTAGTTGAGAGTATTGCACATTATTCAGAAGTAGTTATTACGCAAGCTATATCCTTCTCTCCAACTTCCAGACAAGTAAGTCCGTAAAATTTACTTTAAATTTACTGTTTTTATTTACAAGCACTACTTTCCAGTTTTCAGTTGAAGCTTCCTGTAACTCCATAGGTATAGAGGGTGTTTGGGATCGCTTACAAACAGTCAAACCTACTTATAATCAGTTTCAAGAAGTAAAAAGTGTTTGGAAAACTGATAATATTGCTTATAATCACTTTTTATGGAATAATCAGAAGTTCTATTATTTGTCAAATCTAATAATCAGGTTTAATCAAATATACTAATCTATCCCTATTTATTTTAATAATTCCAACCATTATCTAAATGTACTTTTCAAAACATTCGTTTTTAGTAATTTACACTTGATATAAGTGATTAAAAAAAATTTATACCAAACATTTTTCAGTTATTACTAATTTAAGTGCTTTTTATTTGCAAAACACAAACTACTGTTTTTTAAATTGATTATAATCAAAAGCATTAATTAGAATCAGTAATCACATTTTTTAAGTAATCCCAACATGCTTATAATGTAGTACAAATAAAAATTGATGCCTATCTACTTGAACTAGTTGTGATTGTTATCCCCATTTGTTTGACCAAATAAATTCAGACTAGTGATTACCTCGTTTACAACTACTGAAGTCTATTTTATTAGACCCTTCTTTCTTAGGGGTTTCTTCGGTAGAACTATCTGAATCCACTAATCTATTAAGTTTCCACATGTGATCTATGTTATGAGAATTATATTTAAAACAGTTAATAGTCAATCGAATATACGCATATTCGAAATGGCTTTTTCGGACCCCTATCTATATCTCTCAAAGTATGCTTAAGTGTCTCTGGGTGAAGAACCCCGAATTGAGGAGAACCAAACTTCAATTAGAGATGCACTCTAGTTTTTCATAAATATTCTTCAATACGTAGAGACGTAGACGAACCGGGCTGCCCATGAGCCTGGCCCGGCTCGACTAAGCCTACCCGAGCAATGATAATGGTTGAATTAAGCTATACAATGTCAACGCCAAAAGCTTATTACAACTTGCACATTTTGTAACTTCATTTATTATGAAAACCTGAACTTTGTTTTATGCAAAGTAATGTGTTTAGGTGGTAATTAGTCTCCCTCCATCACCGGAACTGCTCTTAGTTAAAGTTTAAACATCTTCTAGAAGAGCTTCTGTATTGATTAGCGCTACTCATTTATAATATTATGAACCACCAAATACACATAATCTCTTCCTATGTATAAGGTTTTCCACTTTTCTGTATGTTATTACTTTACCACCAAGTCTACTTCATATAATACTCCATGTTTTATGCTACATAAACTCCACGCTCCATCTTTGAAATTTGAAAATTCACTTCACTATGATTATGGATCATAACGAAAATGAGAAATATTCTCTTTGATTTTTTGTTATCTTTTATCTGTAACAATACATTTATAAATTTACGTAGTAATTTAGTAATCGTTGCAGTTTTTCTCTTTATTTATGCTCTTTTTTTTTATAAAAAAATTGCAGGTGTGCAGATGACAAACCGTTTGTCCCAACATATCAAGTTTCCAAGGAAAAAGTAAAAAGCTTGGGGATCGACTACATTTCGCTCGAGGATGGCCTAAAGGAAACCGTCGAGAGCTTGAAGGAGAAGAAATTTTTTGCGGTCTAAGCAGCTATGTTAAAAGTCTACCAGAACAGTAAATCATGGTCGCAGTTTCACCCTAAACTTGGTTATAACTGGTTAGCAGCTCTCAAATCTCTAGTTTGTTGAAATAAAAATTACATATCCTATCCATGGACGTCTTTAAGTTGAGAAATTCAGGCCTAAAAACCTTAATGTTTTGCTTCCTGCCTAGCAATATATGTTTCAGATTTTCTTAAGTTTTCGGTATGATCTGATCAAATTCTGATATTTCATAGATTAGGAATTTCCGTGCATTATTGAATTACCTTATCGTAACTTACTTGATATTTCAACATCGATGGGAGAGGAATAGCTGTGAAAAAAATATCAATATTTAAGAGCCTGGTGGAACCATGAGAACTGATTTCATAGAAGTTTCCTTAGTTTAATTCCCTAAATTTAGCAAGAGTTTAATTATTTGTCACTTATTTTTGGAGAAAAGATTGTAGAATATGGAATATGAAAATTTCTTATTTTTGAAGAAAGATTTAGAAACTTTATTGAGAAAGTAAGACGGTTGAGGCTAGCGGATGGGGATGTTAAATTATTAATACTATTCACTATTCAGAGTTATTTTGTGAAGGTCCAAAAGATTGATTCTAATTTTATTTATTTATTTTTAAAATTATCTTATGTTATGGTTGTTTTTAACATGATTAATTAAATGATTGGATAAAAAAAATATTATTTGGACTATTATACTCTTACCAATAATAACATATTCTGTAATATATTAGTTTCATTATAATATATATATATATATATATATATATATATGTATATATATATATATATATATATGTATGTATATATATATGTATGTATGTATGTATAAGAGTTCGGCTCTCCAACGAACCCAGGGAGTGAATCAAAAACGAATTGGTTATAGCGACGATTTTGTCCGTTGTTATAGCTAGGGGAGGATCTAGCATCAAAGTTCAGTGGGGTCAAATTCGAAATAAAAAATTCTTAAGAATAAAAATTTAATAAAACGAATCACAAAATTAAATAATTCTTAAATATTTTGTACAATAATATTTTTCGAGGTTTCATTGCTTGAAATTGTTGCATGATAACCTCATTTCTAATAGTTACAAAAATATCACGCTCAATGTATGTTAGTAAACAGTCATTCATCTATTCATCTCCCATTTGGTTACAGAGTTCATTCTTCACGATATTAATGGCTAAAAATATCCTTTCAACAGTTGAAGTAGTAACGGGACATATATACTATTCTATATTATTATATTATTATATAATATACTATTATAATTATTATAATTATTATATTAGTATATACTATTATAATGTATTACAATTATATTAGTACACTACTATTATGTTATTGAAAAAAAGAGTATGCTACTATCTTGTTAATATGATAAATAAACTTTTTAATATACTTTAAAATGTTTAAATTTGATTAAGTGACTAGTGGATTGTTCCACACTAGCCAACAATATTATTGGAAGAAAATAAATATAATGATGTTGATATCCAATTTTATACTACTACTACTAATGAAATGACAACACCCGTAGGAATATTTACTAGGCATTGTTTTTTTTTTTTGGAAAATTCGGGTAAGTTATAAAAACTCTAACCGAAATCTTTCATAATTTTTAGTAACCGTAACTCCTCTATTTTTTACCTTCTTATTATTCAGGAGAAGTAAATTAATCAAGACAATAAAATATTTAAGTTCTTATAGTAGTATTTTATTTTAACAAGATAGTAGTATATTCTTTTTTTCAATAACATAATAATAGTGTACTAATATGATTGTAGTACTCTATTTATTTTGTTCCACTAAACCTTAAAATTTATGAATATATATATATATATATATATATATATATATATATATATATATATATATATATATATATATATATATATATGCCCACTTCTATTGTCTTATCCCAAGTATATATTCATCTTAAAATATCTTTTATTCTATTTGTTCTATTATATATGTAATACCTTAATAACATAACAAATAATACTTGTGTAATATACTCAAACGTCCTATCAAAGTTGAGTTTGGAATTGTGATTACTATTTACATATGTTAGCTCCAGATGAACGGTTGCACTTTTAAGAGTTAATATATATATATATATATATATATATATATATATATATATATATATTTGACGAATCACATAGTGAAACAGTCTAAAAGGCCAAAATTTACAACCCTACTTAAAGAAGGTACGTGGTTATATGAAATGAAAAGGCAAACTTTTTGAAAATCCAGTGGGGGCATGTGCCCCCTGCCTAGGCATACACAACAGGCCGGTCTGGTTTGGCCTGGTCTGGGCTTGTCTGGGCTTGGGATTTGACCAGGTCAGGCCAAACCGTTGACTTTTGGCCTCCAGGCCAGGCCAGGTTTTGGCTGCTAGGCTGTGGTCTGGCTAGACCTGCAGGTCAGGTTAGGCCAGGCCTAAGTCCAGGCCAGGCCAGGCCAGACCAGACCCAAGGTCAGGTCAGGCCAGGTCCAAGGTCTTGGCTGGTCTAGTCTTTTTAAAAAAAAATAAATTAAATATTAAAAATATAAATTAATAAAATTTTGTAAAAATGATGCAAGATTTTTGAGATTTATTTTATTTTAACATTCTACTACACACTAATATAAGTTGAATGATTAGAACAAAAATAAATATATTTCTCTTAAATTAAAAGAAAATATAATTTCGATGTAACTGAATATAAAATAAATTAATTTTCTAAATATATGTATAGTTGTTTACTATTCACTTCGTAGAAATACTGTAGATTACACTTTTATTTTTTGAATATAAAGTTAGTTTCTATTTTATTTTCTTATAGGGCATATATTTTGTAAAGTTTAAATACACATATATCTTTTCATTTATTGTCATTAAACACTTACATAGTTATATCTCAAGTATTATTTTCAATTAGTTTTCTAATTGCTTTATTAATTTTTTTTAAATTGGTACAACAGATTACCTGAAAAATAACCAAAATCATAAATTTCCCCAAAAATTTAGCATATCCAAATTAATGAAGAACTTGAGTATTTACAAGAAACTAACTTATTATTAATATTTAATATTAAACGTTAGTTTATTGATGTATTAATTAATGTTAATATTTAACATTAAAGTAACAAGAAATATTAATAAAATTTTATTGTTAAATATTAGTAATTTAGTATTTACAATAAATTAACTTATTATTAATATTTAATCAACTAAGTAGCTAACTTATTATTAATATTAAATATACTAACTAGTTATATTCATTGAAGATGTATATTAATTAAATGTATCTACAAGAAATCAAGAATGAATAATTAAAATTTTAAACTTTATTGATGTATTAATTAAAACTAATGTATTATAATTTATAAACTACAATAATGAATAAGTAAAAATTTATACTTTATTGATGAATAATTATAAATTTAAAGTTCAAAAATTATAAAATCATAAATTTAAATTACAAAATCATAAATTATATCTCAAGTATTATTTCCAATTAGTTTCTAATTGCTTTAAAGAATTTTTATTTAAATTGGTACAACAGGATACCTGAAAAATAACCAAAATCATAAATTCCCCTAAGAATTTAACATATCTAAATTAATGAAGAACTTGAGTATTTACAAGAAACTAACTTATTGTTATATTTAATATTAAAAGTTAGTTTATTGATGTATTAATTAATTTTAATATTTAACATTAAAGTAACAAGTAATATTAACAAAATTTTATTGTTAAATATTAGTAATTTAGAATTTACAATAAATTAACTTATTATTAATATTTAATCAACTAAGTAACTAACTTATTATTAATAATAAATATACTAACTAGTTATATTCATTGAAGATGTATATTAATTAAATGTACAAGAAATCAAGAATGAATAATTAAAATTTTAAACTTTATTGATGTATTAATTAAAACTAATGTATTATAATTTATAAATTACAATAATGAATAAGTAAAAATTTATAGTTTATTGATGAATAATTATAAATTTAAAGTTCAAAAATTACAAATAATTGGATAAAAAATCATATAAGGCCTCAGACTAGGCCAGGCCAGGCCCAACCAGACCTTTTTGCAGGCCAGGCCAGGTCAGATTTTTATCTAAAAATAGCGGCCTTTTCAAGCCTTCCAAGCCAAGCCTGACCAGGCCAGGCCTTGACCAGGCCGGGCTTTGACCAGGTCGGGCCCAGGCCGGACCAAGGTCAGGCCGCAGGCCTCGGGTCTTTTGTGCATCCCTACTACTGGGAATTGCATATTCAGATTTGATATTGAAAGTAAATATAAATGCTTAAGTGTACAGTCCTTAAGAGAATCATTGTACAAGGACTTAGATGATAGATCAAACATGTTAGGTTGATCTGAGCTTTAACGTTTATCATTTATGTAAATGAATGTATAGAAGAAAAGATCAAACTTGTTAGGTTGATCTATTTGAGTTGTAAAAGTTAAAGTCTTGACAGAATCGTAGTTTGTCAAAGACAGCATTCGGAAGACAGGGCAGAATCGTGGAACTTAAGCGAAGATATCAGAATCGTAGTCTGCCGAAGAGATTCGAGTCTGCAGAAGACAAGGCAGGACTAATGGAGCTTGAATGATCATATAAGAATTGTAGTCTGCCAAGAGATTCAAGCCTACAGAAGTTAAGGCAGAAAATGTGGAGCTTAAGTGAAGATATACAAACTAAAAGTCTGCCGAAGAATCAAGTCTGCAGAGGTCAAGGCAAGAACCGTCGAGCTCAAGTGAAAGCATCAAAGAATCGTAGTTTGCCTTGGAAGCCACACTAAGAGTCATAAAGTTGAAAAGCATCTGTCGAGCCAAGTTGGGAATCGCAGAGTGCTATCGGCAGTGTGAAGTCTACAAGACAAGCAAGCAAGGAATCGTAGTCTACCGAGAGCTTAAGAGAAATCATAGTGCTCTCTACGATTAAGTCTGAATCAAGGTGTGCAAAGCCAACACACAACGATTATATCACAATGATCATAATCGTAGTGTTCCTCCAGTCAACATCAAAGATTGAAGATCTGATGAAGGGAGAAAGAGCAACAAATGAAGAAAGGCTTATAGCCATTGACAAAGTGATAGTCCCAATACTTCCATATTCATCCTTAGTCCAAATCGAAGAAGCGTATTGAAGAAGCTAAGGAAATGACTAAAGCAGCCTGCAGAAAATATCTTTTCAGGTGTTAGGTGAAAGATACAGTCTGCTGTGTCAGTGGGCCAGGCGGCAGAGCTATAGAAAAGCAGAACGTCAACATCACTGCACAGAAAACGTCTGGAGCATTAAATGAAGCAACGGGAGCATTCAAACGGCTATTTTTGAATGGCTCTTTTATAAGGAAATCAGACAAGGATTCAGACTAAGCAAGCAAAACGCAAAAAGAAAGAACACATAGAAAAAGCTCAAGAACTCTACGAGCAACACTACGATACTGAAGAAAGCTTGCTTCGCTACTCAGACTTTTGAAAGACAGAAGCTGAACTGCAACTGAGTAGCACACCTCAACTATCAACTGCCTATCCAAGTGAGGTACCAAGTTAGAGGACTTGAAGAGTTCAGAAGTGAACTAAGTGAAGATCCAAGTCAAAGGATTTGAAGAGTTCAGAAGTGAACTAAGTGCAGATCCAAGTCAAAGGACTTGAAGAGTTCAAAAGTGAACTGAGAGGAGATCCAAGTCAAAGGACTTGAAGAGTTCAAAAGTGAACTAAGTGAAGTTCCAGGGCTGCTGGCCTTGAAGCGATCTAAGTGATCCAGTTATAAGAAGACATCCTTAGTGAATTTCCTACTCGTATAGTAGAAGAGTGGATTAGGAGTCGCGTTGGCTCTGAACCACTTAAAACCCCGTGTCTCATTGTCTCTCATTAACTGCTATAACTGCTATATCTGTTATAACTGCTTATCTAACCTTAACTGCATTATCTTGAAGGGGAACAAAACATATATTCCGCTACAGTCAGTATCATCAATACTGACTAAGTATTTTAAACCTAAGAAATTTTAAAATATCTATTTAACCCCCCTTCTAGATAACTAACGTGCCTTTGGGAACTAATAATTGGTATCAGAGCAGGTTCTCATATCTAAGCATACAAGCTTGAGAAGATCCTATGGCATAACTGATAAGAAAAACCAAGACAGGTGGAGGAAGCAAACCACCTATGTGCAACAAAGATAAATTCGCAAACTGGAAATTTCGGATGCAGGCGTACATGGATTCAATAGATGATGATCTATTTGAAACTGTTCTGAACGGGCCCTATATTCCAAGAAGGCTTGCACCAACTCCAGAAAATCCAGAAAACATGGTGGTCAAGGTCAAATCTGAATGGACTGAAAATGAGAAGAAAGATGTTCAGCTTGACAAGAAGGCTAAGAACATCTTGTTCCAGTCCTTAGAAGACAGTCTGCTCGAGAACGTGGTTAACTGCAAAACTGCAAAGGAAGTCTGGGAAGCATTACTCATCATGCATGAAGGAACTGAAGAAGTCAGAGAAAACAAGTAATCTCTACTGACTCAACAGTATGAGATGTTTGCTCATGTCTCAGGAGAGAATGTCACTTCCATTTATGAAAGATTCACTACACTGCTCAACTCTCTCAGAGCCTATAGAAAGACCTATCCAAATAAAGATCTAGTCATCAAGTTCATGAGGTCTTTGCTAAGCAGATGGGATGCTAAGACCACTGCAATCAGAGAGTCAAAGAATCTGCATGAAATGACAGTCCAACAACTCTACGGAAACCTTCTCACATACGAGCTTGAACTGACTCAACGAGCAGAAACTCTATCAGAAGGAAGGACAAAGGAGTTGCTCTCAAAGCAAAGGAAGAGATCTCCAGGGCACAGGTGGAAGATGAGTCTGACTCTGATGAAGAGGATGACATTGATGATGATGAAGCTACAATGCTGGCCAGAAGATTCAAAAGACTTATGCTCAAAGGCAGAAGTAGCAAACCTAAGAAGTTCAACAACAGCAGCAGTCAGGAGCAGATAAATGACCTATGCTATAACTGCAAAAAACTTGGGCATTTCATTGCCAAATGCAACAAGCCTATCAGGGAAGAGCTGAAGAGAAATTTAAATCAAAAGAAGGAGCTCAAAGGCTATAGAAAGAATAAGAATAAAGACAAAGGGCTTGTAGCTGGAAGTTCATGGAGTGATTTAGACAATGACACTAACACTGAGTCTGAAGATGATGAAGCACCTCAGAAAGCCAACCTATGTCTGATGGCCAAAAATGTACTAAGCAGGAAAGATGCTAAAGCAATCATAGACAAGGTATTTGACTTTAACTCTCCTGATATAGACATTGATGATTTAAGAACTGGCATTCGTGATATGTCAACTGATCTATATCACCATATGAAGTGGCTAAAAGTTCTATCTAAAGATTATACTGATCTTCAAAAGGAGAAAGAAAAGGTTCAGAAAGAGATGGAAGAAGCTCTACTAAATTCTAACTCTTTCTCTAAACTTGAAGATGAGAATAAAATCTTAAGAGAGACAAATGAACTGACCATACAGAGAGAGTTAGATCTAACCTCTAAGATTGAGGAGCTAGAAAAGACTATCTCTACATGGAATAGATCTTCTTCATCCATGGACTCCCTGATATCCAATCAGAGAAGTGTCTCTGATAGAACAGGCTTAGGGTTTGGGAAATCAACCTTAGAACCCTGTGTGAAAAAGATAAGAGATTAATGTTAGTAATGCTTCTAACTTAAATAGAAGTATTACATTCGTTAAGTCCACACAAAAGGATGAACCAATGCAGCCTTGCTCTTTTGAACCAAGACGTGTTCCTAAACACTACGGATCTCATGCTGGCTTAGGGTTCAAAAAAGTGAAGAGTAATTCAGTCACCACTGTCCGACCTCGACGAATCGTAGAGTCAAGTAAAGCTGACTCCACCGATCAACTTGGAAGGAATCGTGGTGTTGAGACTCACTCAGCACAGAACATGAACTCCAGGGCTGCATGGAAAAGGAAGATGCAATTTAAGGGTAAAGTCAACAAATATCCACACAAATCCAATTGGAGAAAGCATCCACACACACACACAAATATAAATTATGTTAGATGTTTTGCATGTGGAAGATTTAGTCATAAAATTGCATCATGCTTTCATAATACTGTGCATGGAAGACCCAAAGTCAAGCAGATTTGGGTTCCTAAGGGTACTAACATTGCAGGACCCATGCTAGTCTCGGTACCAAAATGAAAGCTAAATATGTTTGCAGGAAATGAGCACCACGACTACCACATGGTATCTGGACAGTGGTTGCTCAAGGCATATGACCGGAAATAAAGCCCTCTTATCAAATTAAACAGAGAAGGAGGGACCAACAATTATCTTTGGAGATAACAGCTTTGGCAAGACAAGAGGCTATGGTTCAGTTGGAAATGGTGCAGTGTCCTTCAGCAAAGTGTCTTATGTTCGTGGTCTAAAGAACAATCTTCTTAGCATTAGCCAACTCCGGGATAAAGGCCATCTAGTTACCTTCCTCAACAATCAATGTCAAGTCAAATATCTGGAGACATCCTCTATCAAGCTGACAGGAACAAGAGAAGGAAATGTATATATTGTCAATCTTGCTCAGCTCAGTATTGATGAGACAGTATGCTTCCTTGCTAAAGCCACTGAAGAAATAAGTTGGCTTTGGCATAGAAGATTGTCTCATCTCAACTTCAAGAGTATGTCTAAACTGGCCTCCAAAGATCTGGTAGCAGGATTACCCAAGTTCAACTTCATCAAAGAAAGACCATGCAATGCATGTCAGCTTGGAAAGCAAACAAGGATCTCATTCAAAGGCAAAGCAGTCAACTCAATTGACAGGTCCCTACAGTTACTTCATACGGATCTCTTTGGGCCAATTCCGACTGTGAGCTTAGGAGGGAAGAGATACTCACTGGTCGTGGTGGATAACTACACCAGATACACATGGGTGTTCTTTTTTAACTCAAAAGATGAGACAAGCTCCCAACTGATAAAGATGTTCAAGATGGTGATGAATGAAAAAGGAGAGACTATCAAGGTAATAAGGAGTCATCATGGCAGAGAGTTTGACTTCTCAGAAATGGACCAGTTTTGTGCAGACAATAGCATCAGTCACAACTTCTCAGCACCACGAACTCCTCAGCAAAATGGAGTAACTGAAAGGAAGAACATAACACTTATAGAAGCCGGAAGAACTCTACTTGTAGCAGCTCATCTGCCTGAATACTTTTGGGCAGAAGCCATCAACACTGCGTGCTACACACAGAACAGATCTCTTGTACACTCTACGCTAAAGAAGACTCCCTATGAGCTGTGGAAAGGAAGAAAGCCAAATGTCAGTTACTTCCATGTGTTCAGCTGTTCATGCTACATTCTCAACAATGGAAAGCAATATCTGACTAAGTTCCAACCTAAGTCAGATGAAGGAATTTTCCTTGGTTATGCCACAGACAGCAAAGCCTATATAGTGTTCAACAAGAAGACATTAAGTGTTGAAGTCTCAATCCATATCATCTTCGATGAAATAGACTCAGATAAGTCTGCCACCAGACACTACGATTGATGATAATGACACTACAAATGAAGTGGTCGAGCCCAACACTACGACAGTAGTTCCTGAGGAAAGAATCATAGTGTCCGAAGAAGAAATCGTAGAAAGAGCTGAATCAAACGACGATTCTGAACAACAAGAACCAGAAGTCAATCTTGAGGAGTTCAGATAAGAAGGCACCAGAACTGATGTTCCAACAGGGAACAGGTGGGCAAGAGATCACACTCAAGATTTAATCATTGGTGATCCAAATATCAGAATAGGAACAAGATCTGCAACTCAGAATGAATGCTTCTATTTGAGTTTTCTATCTCAAATAGAACCCAAGAAGATTGAAGATGCCATGCTAGACGCAAGCTGGATTGAAGCCATGCAAGAGGAACTTAATCAATTTGAAAGAAGCAAAGTCTGGAGATTAGTTCAAAGACCAAAGAGTCACCCAGTCATCGGCACCAAATGGGTCTTCAAAAATAAAATGGATGGGGTGATCACTAGAAACAAAGCAAGACTGGTGGCCAAAGGTTATTCTCAAGAAGAAGGCATAGACTACGATGAGACCTTTGCACCAGTAGCCAGACTTGAAACTATCAGAATGTTCCTTGCATTTGATGCACACATGAAGTTCAAAGTATTCCAGATGGATGTCAAGAGTGCATTCCTAAATGGTGAACTTCAAGAAGAAGTCTACGTGGAGTAACCCCCAGGTTTTGTCAATCCAACCCTCTCTGATTATGTCTATAGATTAGATAAAGCCTTATATGGACTTAAACAAGCACCTAGAGCATGGTATGAAACACTAACAAACTTTCTTATTGAAAAAGGATTCACTAGAGGTAGAGTAGACACTACACTATTCCTTAGAAAACACAAAGATAAAGTCTTACTAGTTCAAATATATGTAGATGATATTATCTTTGGTTCTACTGATGAAAATCTGTGCAAGAGATTTGCCAAGCTTATGCAGAACAAGTTTGAAATGAGCATGATGGGTGAGCAAAACTTCTTCCTTGGACTACAAGTAAAACAAACTGATGAAGGAATTTTCATAAGCCAAGCTAAGTACATTAAAGACTTACTCAAGAAATATGGCATGGAATCAGCTACTCCCATGAAAACACCAATTGCTAAAAAGAATTTTCAGGTATCTTGAAGGTACACCCTATTTGGGTCTATGGTATCACAAAGAGTCCTCATTTGAACTGACAGGATATTTAGATGCTGACTTTGCAGGATGCAAAATAGATAGAAAAAGTACCAGTGGCACTTGTCAACTACTAGGTAATAGACTAATGTCCTAGTTCAGCAAGAAGCAATACTCTGTATTAACTTCAACAGTAGAAGCTGAATATATTACTGCTGGTAGCTGTTGTGCTCAAATCCTATGGATGAAGAATCAGCTAGCAGATTATGGGTTTGATTTCAAATCTATACCCATACACTGTGATAACACAAGTGCTATAGCAATAACAAATAATCATGTCATGCATTCTAGGACCAAGCATATAGAAATAAGATATCATTTTATTAGGGATCATGTTCAAAATGGGACAATATCCTTGCAATACATTCCTACTGAAAATTAACTTGCTGATGTGTTTACAAAACCCTTAGATGAATCCAGATTTAATAAACTAATAAGTGAGTTAGGTATGTTAAATTTGCAACCATAAATTCTATGCTCTAGATGGTGCTAACCTTGCAGATGTAAAGGCTAAGTCAAAATCGTAGAGATGAGTAAGAGGAACCACGATCGTGGAATGATTCAGTTAAGACATAAAGGCTCACTATGATAGCAACAACAAGCCAAGCAACCCTTTTGATAAGCGTCTTAGGGACAAACCTGATCCTTAGTGTCAAGCTAAGAGGTTGGCCCTTCCTAAGCAACCTTAACCTAGAAGGCTTGCCATTTCAGAAGGCATCACAGAAAGCCGTAGAGTCAATGATCAAGAAGCGAGCAAAGGATTGAACTCAACAATCGTGGAGTGGATCTAGACATTCGTAGTCTTCTCACAAGGGCACACCAACTCAGGGGGAGCTAAGGGCAGAACAAATATTTCCACATGGATTAAAATTATGGAGTTCTGCAGAATTCGACACGTGTCCCACGACGCTGAACATATGGAGGGAGGTGTTTAAAACTATTTTAAACTGTCATATGTCAGTTCATCTTTGAATTTTAAAGGACTATCTTTCTTTCTCTCTCTCTCTAAAACGAAACCCTAAGTTTCATAAAGCTAAGCCAAGTTCATTCATTTCAGGAAAATCAATCTAAATCAATGGCTGCTTCCAGAATTATCTTGGGTTTTTAACTATGCTTTGACGAATTTGAAGATGTTGGTCCAGAAATGCACAAAGTTCTTTCCCTGCTAAATAAAGCTGGACTCAAGGATGCCCTAAGTACCGACACACTTGCCTTCACAAAGCTGGTGAAAGAGTTCTACACAAATGGAATTGTTGAAGGAAACTCCATCCGCACCAAAGTCAAGGGCGAGCTGATTCGACTCAACTCAGAAAGCATAAACCTTGCCCTAGGGTTCATCGATGAAGGTCTTCCATCACTGGACCGAATCGATTTTCATGAAGGCCTAAAGAAGATGAAACACAACAAAATTGAAGGAAAGAGTGGCTACAGGAAGAAAGAGTTTCCCCAAGAATATGAGTTTCTTGCTGAAATTATTGGAAAATGCATATGCTGCAAGGGTTTTGGCCACGATACTGTTAATGAAAAACAACTGAAGCTCATGACAGCTATCAGGTACAGAGTTCAACTTAACTATGGAGCTCTACTAATGGAATGGTTTGGAAAATGGATGAAAAGCTCCAAGAAGACCAAGAGTACTGCAAAAATGCCTTATGGGAGATTTATCAGCATGATACTAGAAGCTACACTGGGCGACAAGATTAAAGATGAAGAATGTGTCTCCATTGTCCCCAACCAGAATATAACCCAGCAATTATTTCAAAACTGGAAGAAAAACCCGGCAAAAAATGTAAAGATAAAATCTGCAATTCTATCTGCTGTAAGGGAGGAAGCCTGGGAGGTAGAAGAAGAAGGAGTAACTGAAGAAAATGCTGAAGCCTTGATCAGAAGGAGGAAAGGAAAGAAGAAGATGAATGAAGATGTATAAATGGCTGAGGAACCCCAAGACCCAACCACTGATGCACTTCAAGCATGCCCTGATGCTGAAATGGAGTTTAGTGGCTTAATGACTGAAGGAGCTATTACTCCTGAGGCAGCTCAAGCATCAGAGGAGACTCTGAAAAAGAAGGAAAAGAAAAAGAAGAGGAGGGAAACAGGTGAGGACATGGCTGAAAGAAGAGCTGAGGCTCAAAAGAAGAAGAAACGCAGTCACAGACCAAAGAAGCCTACACTTACTACGATTGAGGAGTCTTTACCAATCGTAGAGTCCAGGCGGGTTGCTAGTATGGAAGAAGATGCTGCAACAGCCTCTCAGCCTGAACAGACAATCAGGGCTGAAGCTGAAGAAGGTTCTTAAGGTGTAATCAAGCCTAAGAAGATGAGAACATTGGTTAAAAAACACATTCTTACCAATGAGGAAATATTAAGAAAAGAAGATGGAAGAAGGGCTGAAGAAAAAGCTGAACAAATCACTGAGCCTCAGGAAGAAAAAGTGCCAGAACAAAGTGTTGTTATTGAAAAGCTACAAACTGAGATGGTTGTTCTCTCTGAAAAGGTTCTGAGTGGAGAAGAAATGGCTAATGCTAAGGAAAAGACTCTAAAAGCCTCTGATCAAGAGAATGCTGCAGTTGAGGGAGAGCTGCTAAGAGCAAAAGAGTCAGAGAATGCACAAGTTGAGGGGGAGCAACCAGTCTCCTCAGGCAATGAAGAAACTGTAGTGTATGCTGATACTGTGATGGTGGATGTTGAAGATGATGTGTTGGAAGATATAGTGGAAAATCTTGATGAAGTGATTCTAAATCCACTCAATTAACTTCTAGTCACAGAGTCCCAAAACTCTGTGTCTGATGAATCAAATAACCAACTCATTCTCGTAGAGCAACCCATTAATGATCCAATGATGATTGAGCACATCACACGAGTTGTCAAAGAAATGCATGCAAACTCAATCAGTGAAACACCAACCCTAGATGACACACTACGATTCGGGCATGCTGATCAATCCGAAGAAGAAATCGTAAAGTGTCCAGAACAGCTCAAAGAGACACAAACACATACATCTGAGCCAAACACTACGCCTATCCAGCAAACTCCTAACCCTCTAACCCAAGCAGACATTCCATCATCCTCCAACAATGAATACTTTGACATGACTCTTGCTCTCGCAAGTTTGTCAAGGAGAGATGAACACACTACAGCTACTCCTCCTCCTCCAGAAACACAACAAATTCTAGATCAATTGGCTCTCATGCCAACCAAGGAGGAGTTGTTTGCAACATTGAATCAAATAGGGCCAGAGTCTGAAAAGATCCTTGAAGAACACTTCCTTGCACTTCACTACAGATTCGACAACATCCTCGACTCGGTCCAAACTTTGCCAGGACAATTGGGAACTGAACTGTCCAAATCGTTGAGGGAGATTTTCAGAGAAATGGCTGCAAGTCTCAAGGCAAGGGATGCTATTCATTTTGCCAAAGCAAAGAAGCAGAAAGAAGCCAAGTTACTGATGTAGAAGAATCAGCAAACTCAAAATGAGCTGATGGCAGAACAGATTTCAGCACTGCGTATCGCTTTGAACCAATTCCAAGAATGCAGTGCTGCTCAAATCTCCCAGAACAACGATGCCGTGAAAATGCTTCAGCAACAAAGAAGGGTCACTGAGGCTTTAGTTGCTGAACAAACCAGTGACATTTCTCAACAAAGAACTCAAATGCATGCCCTGGTAGACGGAGTCAGACGACTCTCAGACGATATTCGAACCCTTGATGATGACATAAAGGGGGAGAAGATTGGGCAAGGAGATAAAGGCAGAGGTGGAAGACCGAGGTAGACGCACATTCAACCACCACCTCTGCAGCAGGAAAGGCAAAGGCAAACTCGTACTGGTCAATCGTTGGGTGGAAACTCTAGGAATCCAAATGTTCAAACTCCATGATCTGATCAGTATCTGCAGCAACCTCCAGTGGGAATACCTCTTCAAAGACATCAAGGTCAAGCTTCTGACTCACAAGGCATGACTTCTGCACAGTCCATATATGAGCTAGAAGACATTGAATGGAGTGATGAGCATACCAGAAGGATGAGAGCTGCTGAGTCTTCGAGGAGCAAGAGACAAAGAAAATAGAGATAAGCCTAAACTTAATTTTGTATTGATGTTTTTATGCTTGAATGTAATATCTCTTCAAACATCAATAAATTCATGCTTATTCTTTAGATATTTTAGTTGCTCACTGAAACACTAAGCCATATTTACTTTCTAACATTATACATTTAGAAAATGATGCTATGATCTAATTCTCCTTGATTATGTCAACATCAAATAGGGGGAGATTGTTGGGAATTGCATATTCAGATTTGATATTGAAAGTAAATATAAATGCTTAAGTGTACAGTCCTTAAGAGAATCATTGTACAAGGACTTAGATGATAGATCAAACATGTTAGGTTGATCTGAGCTTTAACGTTTATCATTTATGTAAATGAATGTATAGAAGAAAAGATCAAACTTGTTAGGTTGATCTATTTGAGTTGTAAAAGTTAAAGTCTTGACAGAATCGTAGTTTGTCAAAGACAGCATTCGGAAGACAGGGCAGAATCGTGGAGCTTAAGCGAAGATATCAGAATCGTAGTCTGCCGAAAAGATTCGAGTCTGCAGAAGAAAAGGCAGGACTCATGGAGCTTGAATGATTATATAAGAATCGTAGTCTGCCAAGAGATTCAAGCCTACAGAAGTTAAGGCAGAAAATGTGGAGCTTAAGTGAAGATATACAAACTAGAAGTCTGCCGAAGAATCAAGTCTGCAGAGGTTAAGGCAAGAACCGTCGAGCTCAAGTGAAAGCATCAAAGAATCGTAGTTTACCTTGAAAGCCACACTAAGAGTCATAAAGTTAAAAAGCATCTGCCGAACCAAGTTGGGAATTGCAGAGTGTTATCGGAAGTGTGAAATCTATAAGACAAGCAAGTAAGGACTCGTAGTCTACCGAGAGCTTAAGAGAAATCGTATTGTTCTCTACGATCAAGTCTGAATCAAGGTGTGCAAAGCCAACACACAACGATTATATCACAATGATCATAATCGTAGTGTTCCTCCAGTCAACATCAAAGATTGAAGATCTGATGAAGGGACGAAGAGCAACAAATGAAGAAAGGCTTATAGCCGTTGACAAAGTGATAGTCCCAATACTTCCATATTCATCCTTAGTCCAAATCGAAGAAGCGTATTGAAGAAGCTAAGGAAAGGACTAAAGCAGCCTGCAAAAAACATATTTTCAGGTGTTAGGTGAACGATACAGTCTGCTGTGTCAGTGGGCCAGGCGGCAGAGCTGCAGAAAAGCAGGACGTCAACATCACTGCACAGAAAATGTCTGGAGCATTAAATGAAGCAACGGAAGCATTCAAACGGCTATTTTTGAATTACTCTTTTATAAGGAAATCAGACAAGGATTCAGACTAAGCAAGCAAAACTCAAAAAGAAAGAACACATTGAAAAAGCTCAAGAACTCTACGAGCAACACTACGATACTGAAGAAAGATTGCTTCGCTACTCAAACTTTTGAAAGACAGAAGCTGAACTGCAACTAAGTAGCACACCTCAACTATCAACTGCCTATCCAATTGAGGTACCAAGTCAGAGGACTTGAAGAGTTCAAAAGTGAACTAAGTGAAGATCCAAGTCAAAGGGCTTGAAGAGTTCAGAAGTGAACTAAGTGCAGATCCAAGTCAAAGGACTTGAAGAGTTCAAAAGTGAACTGAGAGTAGATCCAAGTCAAAGGACTTGAAGAGTTCAAAAGTGAACTAAGTGAAGTTCCAGGGCTGCTGGCCTTGAAGGGATCTAAGTGATCCAGTTGTAAGAATACATCCTTAGTGGATTTCTTACTCGTGGAGTAGAAGAGTGGATTAGGAGTCGCGTTGGCTCTGAACCACTTAAAATCCTGTGTCTCATTGTCTCTCATTAACTGCTATAATTGTTATATCTGTTATAACTGCTATAACTACTTATCTAACCTTAACTGCATTATCTTGAAGGGGAACAAAACATATATTCCGCTGCAGTCAGTATCATCAATACTGACTAAGTATTTTAGACCTAAGAAATTTTAAAATATCTATTCAATCTCCCTTCTAGATAACTAATGTGCCTTTGGGAACTAACACCTACCCCTGCCCTTGCTTTGGGTCTGCCCCTGGTTATAGCATAGAAAGCCAATTTTTTATGTTATAGCGACGGACAAAACCGCCGCTATAGCCAGTTCATTTTTGATTCGCTCCCCTAAGTTTGCTGGATAGCAGAACCGTATATATATATATATATATATATATATATATATATATATATATATATATATATATACACAACCATAAGATGGGGTATCCAACTCTATATGAGTTTCTCTCTTCACTGCCTGCTTCACTTTCTCTAAGGTTATATCCAAATGTACTTCCACCTAGAGTTTATAACCTATAACTCTGATACAAACTTTAGAGAAAATGGAGCAGATAATAAAGAGATAAACTCATATAGAATTATAAGAGATGAATTGAAGAAACTCATCGAAAGAAATAATAATGAAATAAAATCTATTGTTATTAATATTAATAAATATATTTTATTGTGAGATACTAATTAAGTTAAAAATATATTAATAATAAAGTAAAATATATTATTATTTAATAAATATACTTTTTAGTCATTCTAGTGTTTAATAAAACTGAGCAATTAAGATTTGAATGGTTAATATATCTTAATAAATTAGATCATCTAAGTGAAATAACATCTGAACTTTAAAAAAAAATGATAACTAAAAAGTATAATACATCTAAATGACTTTTAAATTTAAAATTATCAATATTAAATTTCAAAATATCCCAAATTGACTTTTCAAAACTCAATAATAATCTTAAAATTTAGAATGGAGGGAGTACAATATTTATAGAGGCTCCATAGATTTAAATTTTTTTATTAAGAGACAACTTTTAATGATTTAGATTTATATCTTCATTTTACCAATTAAGAGAGACAAAACATTTTTTACCAAACAACTTTATCTTTTACCAAATCAGATGTAGAGCTATTAAGAGGTATTAAGAGGTAAACAAACACCAATGCCGTAAATCGAACCAAAAGGTTCAGGCTCGATTCAGACTCGACTCGAAAAAAATACGTGCGATATTCGAATTCGTTGATAATATAATATACATCTGAGTACAAAAAATGGTTCTAATAAAAATACAAGTAAAATCTTAGTAAGGTTATACTCGACTCATTTATGATTCAAACTACTCGAATTCTCGATTTTGACTTTATACATACTCGGTTGATACATATTCAAGTAGATACTTGATATATTCTCTTATAATATGTACAAAGTTAAATAAAATTAGGATAATTTAGTTATTATTTTTTAATTTTTATTGTGATTTTATATTTGTAAAGTGTAATTGTAAATTTATTTTCTCAGTTCTAAGTAAAACGACAAGTTCAATTTATAATTATATATATTATAAAACTAGTCATTATGTGGAGACTCGAATTTGAACTTGAATTCAAAGCTAGCGAGTAATTTGAATATAATTCGATCTGAATCGGATCAAATTCGTGTAATGAATATTCGAATCAAGTCGAATCTAAGTAAAGTTTTTTTAAATACAATTGGAATCCGAGTCGAATTTGAAGATGAATTTAACTTTTCAAATTGAATTCGAGTACGTCTTTGTTCGTTTAATTTGACTCATTTACACCCTAAATGAGAGTACTGTTCCGTTAAACAAAATATATTTCTATTTTATTATGAATTCGGTGTAAAATAAGTTTTTGACTCGCCCCCTTCTTGGTATATGCACGGAGGTTGTAATTTTTTGACTCGCCCCTTTCTGATGTTGAATGACAATTAAGTTCTAGTTCAAGCTTGTAGATGGAGGGAGCTACAAGGGGATGCTTCACAAAGATTTTAAACTGATCCTGATCAGTGCATCATAGGCTATATAATTACTATAAGAACTTAATTGTATATCTTCTCCATGGCCTTAAATTCTAATCCCATTCCGGAGGTTGTTCGCCCTAAACCACACTTCAACCCCTAAACCACACTTTATTCTCTATAGATGATCCGGTACCATTTTGTCTTCATGCATGGTGTGTACGTACTATTATAATCTCTCTACACAAAAATGGTATGTGTGTTTGTGTGAGATAGTATTGTATATAGAAAGATCACACGAACAACTATTTGTCAATCCATAATTCAGGTTCAATATTTGGATGTACATACATATATGTACGGTCCGGATCTTAAGCTCACCCTTTATCCAACATATCTTGCTCACCCCCTTTAGCGACGGACTGGGCGACGGTTCGGTTCGTCGCTATATATACAACCATAGTTTATACGTTGTTCGTCGCTAAAAGCTAAGACGACGGTTGTATATATAGCGACGGACCGAACCGTCGCCTGGTCCGTCGCTAAAGGGGGTGAGCAACGTATGTTGGATAAAGGGTGAGCTTAAGATCTGGATCGCATACATGTATACATATATAAAAGGGCGGAGCTAGGAATTTTTGCCTCCCTGGGCTACCAAGTATCAACCATATACACAAAAAATTATCCCACCAAGATCAATAATAAATTCAAAATATATAAAAAGGTTACCTTGCCCAAAACATTGGCTAATTCACAAGTTTTAGCATAACAACCTCTTAGAGGCAAAATTTCAAACACCTTGAAGGCATACTCTAAAATCCCATATTTCATAAGCATTTAAATGGAGCTTAGCCAAAATTTTCATCCTTATTACTCCAATTAGCATATATATAACCTCCCATTACATCAACAAAGCAATTTCAATACGTTATTTATCTCAAATTCACGAATTTAACAAGTATAAACTAAATTACCTCTTTGCTTGATATTTTTACTTGAATCCTTGATTTAATTATTGCTCCCAACTTGCTTTGATTGAATTCAATTCTTCATTTGGACAACACTTTGCTTCACTTCTACTTTAATTTCAGTACTTGATAACCTCAATTCCTTAATAACTTGATGGAGTTTTTAGTCCAAGCAAAAAGAAAGAGGTTGGAACAGATGGAAAGCAAGGAACTGTCAAAAACTTCACCCGGGCTGAAGCCCACCCCAGCCCAAGCGTAGGTTCGCCCCTACATATATATATATATATATATATATATATAGGGGTGGATCTAGGAATTTTTCTCAGCAGGGACAAATTTTAATTAATTTTTTTGTTAAAGTTAAATAAAAAAAAGCTTGAACTAATCATAATATTAAGTAATCATAATAATGTTTACAAATTTCAATAAATATTCATAATCCAAACTAAAAAATGAATTTCTAATAAAAAAAATATTTAGATGCAATTTAAAAACTTATTTTGGTTACTTGTCATAGTTCAATTTGTATGATTCTCCAAATGCTCAAAGCCTCAAATCAAATTTTCTTTCTATATTCAAACAAAACCATGAATTAATTTCAAAGCATAAACTAATTTTGGTATCTTTTTATAAGTTTTAAATAAGTTTTACTTGAAATAAGAGAAACAAACCATCCAAAATTTATACTCAGAACACCAAAAAATATACAGGGTCCATTAGTTAGATGTAGGAAAATAAAGTAATTATCACAACTAGAAATGAGGGTTTGCTAAAGGCTCACAGTCATTTTCCATATCCCATTATAAAATAAGGCAAAATCATTGTAAGCTATCAGGATAAAAGACCGAAACTACTCAACTAAAATGATCTCATTTTCAATTGAAGATCAAACAACCCAAAAATAAAAACCCAATTAGACCAATCAAACAGTAAAGACAATTAATCAAATCAATAAAAAAAATTCAAACTTGAATCAAACAATCCTTTACAGTTCACACGCTGATGAACATTTAAAACCAAAAATTATACAAAAATACTTCTAAGATTTCACCAAGCGTTAAAACTAAGAAGATTTTTGTACTTGTATTTAGAATTGGTTTATGATTTTTTATTGCCCCTTCCAAATTGAACTCTTCCATTAATCTACCCCCTTAAATTTATTAATTTATATATTTGCCCTGTCCCTATACCTATAAAAAAAATTCCAACAGGGGCAGTTGCCTATCTGCCCCTAAAGTAGATCTGCCACTAAATACACACACCTAATTTATCTATAGCAAATGGTGGCTATGCCTATGAGAGTTTATATGATCACCAGATTTTGTGTTGTTTATTGCGAGAAATGAGGATCATAATTTAAAAAAACACATTCATGTGACAGGTGTGACGAATGAGAATTTTATAATTTAATTTAAATATTTATTGAATTAAATAAATATTTTGATAATTTATTTATTGAGTTAAATAAATATTTAATATTTATTTATTGAGTTAAATAATTATTTGATGGAATTGTGGTAGATTAATTTAATTATATGTGTTATATTGATTAAATTAATGTGAAATTTTTTTATAGTTCAAAGTATGAAGTTAATTGAGTTTATTTGATTTAATGAATTATTTAATAATTATAATGTTATCCTAATTAATTAGAGATTTAATGATTTGACATAATTAATAAATGAGAATTTTAATTATGTGATGATGTGATTTAATGTGTAATACCATCTTTTATTTAATTGATTTAAATAATAATTATTTGATTAATTAAAGTGTGACAAATAAACTATATAATAAACACTTTAATTAAAATAATAGGAAAGGAGTTAATAAAGGGACAAACCAAACAATGCCTTAAGTGAGTGGGAGCAGTTAATCCATGGTGGGGATTAGCTGACACCCATTATATCGTCAGTTATATATTATACGTATTACAACTTATATATTATATCAATATTGTGACGCCCCCCGGAATAGGTCCATTCAACCCAACCCATTCTGAGTCGCCAAATACATGGTACAGAATTCAAATACAAACTTTATATCATACGGTCGTGCAAAATACGTCCACACAACTGTGAGTCTCAATACAAATATGTAGAAAATATTAAGATTCAAACTAAGTCCTCATTACAATTATTATCACACTATTTATCAGAAATAGTGAGGACTACTACTGCTCTAACTCGGACCATCACTCTGTCCCCCGACTAGTTCCCGCGACATTCTCATTTCCTGAAGAGGACAACAGATGAAAAGGGTGAGCTCAACTAGCTCAGTAAAGAATATTATGACTAAGATAATGGAAAATAAATTATCGTTAGTCTTCAACAAATCAGATAAAATATAATGGACAACCAATCTTAGATCAATATTCGCAGCGAAAATAACAAATCATTAGAAGAGTTAAGCAGAGAATGAAGTCTACTATCTTCTATGATTTAAAAGTTCATCATCAATATTTTATCCCTGTAACATCAATCAATATACATCTCGAGTCAATATTCATCTTTGCACTACAGGCCAAAGATATTCATTTGTATCATCAGTGGTCATGTTCATCTCAACACCTGTCATCTTTGCACTACGGCCAAAGATATTCATCAGGTAATCATTCATCTTTGCTCTACAGGCCAAAGATATTCATCAAGTAATCATTCATCTTTGCTCTACAGACCAAAGATATTCAGTTACATCACCTTTTAGGACTGAGAATGATGAAAAATATTTAAGAAAAACGAATCCAGTGAGATAAAAGACAAAGACTAAGGATTCGTATTTTAGTATATCCAATTCAAAAATACCTCGTAATAATCAATTATGGAGCAAAATTCAAGAATAGAGCTCAAAACTTGGATATAATCAAAGATAGTAACCTTAACAAGCAATTTGGACAAATAGAAGAAAATTTAATTTTTCCGTGAATAGTGCCGTATACGTGAATAGTAACCCCGACGGAAAAAGTAAGAATTTCAACATAAAATCCATGACAATATTTCGGTATAATGATATTGAAAAGAATAACATCATTTACGAAAGAAATAACATCCCTTACCTCAAAAGAATAGTCCCTCTGACTAGAATATCGGATATAATACCGAAGGAAACTTGCACTGAATACTAATACTCAAAGTATTGAAATACTCACAAAAATACGCTCGATATTATAGAGAGAGAAAACTTATGATTCTGGTGTGATTTTCAATTCTAACCTAAGCACCCTATTTATAGGAAAAGCTTAGGATGCCAAAGGAGACTAAATGAATAAAATAATATATTTTTTCAAAATTTCCGCCGCCTGGCGGCTAAAAAATTTCCACCAAAAGTGGGGCCCGCCCATAAAAAAAAATATATTTTCCGAAACTTCAATAATTCATAACAAATAGCCCCTTAGTCAGAAAAATACAAATTCTATGTCCTTCCATAGGAAATTTAATTCTCTACAACTTTGCAGAAGGAAGTTTTTCCAAATTCCAAACATAAATTATCCGAAATCCATAAACAGATGATTTCTCACACCAAAATATTGATAAAAACTCACCAGCGCCAATTCCTTCTTTAATATCCACAAAATAAATATTTCCTTATCATATAAATCAATAATTAATTATTCACAAATAATATTATAGAACTACAATATTAACAACCAGGTCGTTCCCAGGACAGAGGGGGCCTTCCGATAAGGACTTCTCCTTACTGGCGCGCAATTAAATAACCCCTCCTAGACAGAACTTTCTTAGACATTGTCAATAATGCTATCTAATAATATTATTCAAATAATATGAATTATTGAGTTGATAACGTGAAATACTGTGCAACGACAATTATTGAATCAATACTACAAAATATCAACTGTAGTCATTATTGAATCAATCATATAAAATGGCAACGTAGCAATTATTGAGTCAATAAAATATCAATGCAGTAATTATTGAGTCAATAATATAAAATATCAACGTAGCAATTATTGAGTCAATAAAATAAAATATTGAACAGTAATTACTGTAACAATAATTGAGTAATGGCTTCTCACGTAAGACTCAATAATTCGAAATACTGTGCAATACCGTGTGCTACTATGCAACACCGCGTATCACTGTATTTTAACCACCGGGTATTTCAACAGTACTAACGGTAACAACAACGCCGTTATTTTGTAAAAAAGTTATTTCTGTCGCTTTCTATATCCGACAGTTATTCCGTTGTGGGGGCCCACAAATAGCTGCGCCGTCGTACGAATATTCCCCGACAACAAGAATATTCCACGACCAAACGAATATTCTCCGACAACAAGAATATTTTATAACCACTTGCTCATTTTAAAAATATTTGCACATTTCACCCATAACTTTCATATTTATCAAATCAACACCTTACTATTTCGAAATAATATATAAAGAAAACTAAATCTTTATTCATAAAAGTTGGGGTCTTACAACCTCCCCTCCTTATGAAATTTCGTCCTCGAAATTGACGTACGTACCTGGTATGTCGAAAAGGTGAGGATACCTCGCTTTCATTTCCGATTCCAACTCCCAGGTCATTTCCTCAATTGCATGGTTTCCCCACAAAACTTTAACTTGAGGTATAATTTTCGAGCGTAGGACCTGCTCCTTCCTATCCAAGATCTTGACAGGTACCTCCTCGTACGTTAAATCTTCGGCTATCTCGTCTGGTTCTAACTCAATAATGCGGTTTGGATCCTTCACATATTTACGTAACGTGGATATGTGAAACACGTTATGAACACGAGACATGCTTGGAGGTAAAGCGAGTCTATAGGCCACATTTCCTACTCGGTCAAGAATCTCAAATGGACCAATGAATCGTGGGTTGAGCTTTCCTCTCTTCCCAAACCTCGTAACTCCCTTCCATGGAGCAACACGTAATAACACATGGTCTCCAACATTAAATTCCACGTCCTTTCGATGAAGATCCGCATAACTCTTTTGTCGATCCTGTGCCGTTTGTATACGTTGTCGGATCATTTGGATCTTTTCTGTAGTCATACGTACTAACTCCGGTCCCAACAATGTTATTTCACCCACCTCGTTCCAACATACTGGAGAGCGACACTTTCTCCCATACAACGCTTCGAATGGAGCTACGCCTATACTTGCCTGATAACTGTTGTTGTAGGAGAATTTCACCAATGGTAAATACTTATCCCAACTCCTTTTGAAATCTAGAACACAAAGTCTCAATAGATCTTCAAGAGTTTGGATAGTCCTTTCCGATTGTCCGTCTGTTTGAGGATGATAAGCCGAACTGAATCGTAAATCCGTGCCCATAGCTTTCTGCAAACTGATCCAAAATCGTGAAGTAAATCTGGGTTCACGATCCGAAACTATGGATACTGGCATGCCATGCAACCTCACAATCTCATTCACGTACATATGAGCAAGACGTTCAAGGGAATAAGTCTCTCGTATCGGCAAGAAATGAGCAGACTTGGTTAATCTATCAACAATAACCCAAATCGCATCTAAGCCTTGAGAAACCTTGGGAAGACCCGTAACGAAATCCATCGTAATGTGTTCCCACTTCCATTTTGGAATCTCCAGTGGTTGCAATGGACCCTTCGGCACTTGATGCTCCGCCTTTACACGTTGACAAGTTAAACATCTCGAGATGAACTCCGCGATCTCTCTCTTTATATTGCCCCACCAAAATGTATGTCGAAGATCACGATACATTTTAGTACTCCCAGGATGGATTGCAAACGGTGTGTTGTGTGCTTCCATCATGATTCTATACTTCAAGTCAGAATCGTTAGGAACACAAAGTCTGGAGTTGACTCGAAGTATTCTATCTTCATCGATTCTTGCTTCTGGAATTGCACCTTCTTGCACCTTCTTCTTCATCTTCATCAGCTCCGCATCCGTAGCTTGAGCAGCTTTAACTTTATCAATCAAAGCTGGTTCTACGCGTATACTTGACATCATCGCACTCGTTCCCACATATGATCTTCTACTCAACGCGTCAGCTACCACGTTCGCTTTTCCAGGATGGTATTGGATAGTATGATCGTAATCTTTCAACAGCTCAAGCCAACGTCGTTGCCGCATGTTGAGTTCTTTCTGAGTGAAGAAATATTTAAGGCTCTTATGATCCGTATAAATCTCCACTTTCTCTCCGTACAAGTAATGTCTCCAGATCTTCAACGCAAAAACGACTGCTGCCAACTCTAGATCATGAGTAGGATAATTCCTCTCATATTCTTTGAGTTGTCGCGAGGCATAGGCTATGACTTTCCCATGTTGCATGAGAACACATCCTAACCCTTTGCCCGAAGCATCGCTGTAAATAACAAATCCATCCGAACCAGATGGTATTGTCAGAACAGGTGCCGAAATGAGCCTTTTCTTGAGCTCTTGGAAGCTCTTCTCGCATTCCTCTCTCCAAACGAATTTCGTATCTTTCCGAGTCAACTGAGTTAATGGAGTAGCGATTCGAGAAAATCCCTCTACGAACCTCCGATAGTAACCAGCTAAGCCCAGAAAGCTTCGTACTTCGGTCACCGACTTAGGTTGCTCCCAGCTTTGTATTGCTTCAATCTTCGCCGGGTCCACAGATACTCCACGTTTCGATACCACGTGCCCAAGGAATGCTACTTCCTCAAGCCAAAACTCGCATTTCTTCAACTTAGCATATAGCTTGTTCTCACGAAGCTTTTGAAGTACTAACTTCAAATGGTGTTCATAATCTTCACGGCTTTTAGAATAGATGAGAATGTCATCAATAAAACAATAACGAATTGATCTAAATACTCCTTAAATACACGGTTCATCATATCCATGAATGCAGCAGGAGCATTAGTCAATCCAAAAGACATGACTAAGAACTCATAATGCCCGTACCGTGTTCTAAAAGCAGTCTTTGGAATATTCTCAGTTTTAATCTTCAACTGATGATATCCAGAACGAAGATCGATCTTTGAAAAGAATTGCGCTCCTTGCAACTGGTCGAACAGGTCATCAATATGAGGTAACGGATACCTATTCTTAATGGTGACATGGTTCAACTCCCGATAGTCAATACAAAGTCGCATACTCCCGTCTTTCTTCTTTATGAATAAAACAGGAGCACCCCAAGGAGACGTACTAGGACGAATAAAACCGATATCTAACAACTCTTGTAATTGAATCTTTAACTCCTGAAGTTCAATAGGAGCCATTCGATATGGGGTTTTAGAAATGGGCTTTGTACCGGGCTCAAGGTCAATAAAGAATTCAACTTCACGTTCTGGGGGTAGACCGGGAAGTTCTTCGGGAAATACATCAGGAAACTCATTAACAACGGAAATATCATTCAAATCTGATGTATTCTGATTTAGATCAGTGACATGAGCTAAGAAAGCTTGACATCCGTTTTTCAATAAACGAATAGATTTGGGATTTGAAATGATATTGACTGATTTTAGTGGTTTGGTGGTTTGAATTCATACAACAGGTTGATTAGGAATATGAAAACTAACAACCTTACGAAAACAATCAATTTTGGCATAGTAAGTGGTTAACTAGTCAATTCCTAAAATCACGTTAAATGCAAGTATTTTCAAAGATATAAGATCAACAGGTAAGGTAAGGGTACCAATCTGAATCAAGCAAGATTTATAAACTGTAGATGTAAAGAAAGTTTCTCCTAACGGAGTTTCAATAGATAAGTCAAAGTCTAACTTATCAGAAGTCAAGTTCAAACGTTGAGCACAAACAGGTGAAATAAAGGAATGGGTAGCACCGATATCTAACAAGGTATAAACTTCGCAAAAATTTATGATTAACTAACCCGTGATAAATTCATTCGGGTTCCTCGCGTTTTGGGCAGTCTCGATAAACGCTCTTCATGGAACCACCGACTTTGATTTGCCTGGGACAATCTTTGGTGTCACTATCCCAACTGGTCTTGACTTTGCTATACAGCTCATTCCACCCTCAACTGCTTCGTCACACTCCTGATCCATGATCTGAATCATTACTCTTCGATCCATATCGAATTGGGGTTGATCGCTATGCACAGGGTAATTCCAAACTCGATGTTTGATTCTCCCAATTGCTGTCCAAAAAGTAAAATCCATTTCGTCTATTTTGGCCTTCTTAGATCGGACGTCTCTTTCTAAAATATCAACGCGTCGTGCGGCTTTTACCCATGCATCTTCAATTCTCACTCGTTCCGTTGCTTCTTCTTTCAGCTGATCGTTGACATTTGCATTTTCAGATTCTAGCTCTAATATCATATGTTCTGTCAGAGAGAACTTCTGTTCAAGCCTCGCATAACGAGTAGCAAAATCTTGAATTTCTATATCCCTTTCTTGAATTATTGTATCCCTTTGTTCCACGGCTGTCTGTCGTTCTTCGCCCTGCTCTTCTAACTCAAGAATACGATTTTGCAGTTCTACATTTCGATCATAAAGTTCTCCTAATAAATACTCCTCCTCAGGTTCCTCTTCTTCCTCACTCTCAGCTGCTACCTCTGCGACTAGCTCGGGTGCAACTATTAATTCTTCACTCACCACATGGATATTTCTAATTTCTTCTTCTTCTGTCATCACATTATCCTGGTTGGTGATTAAAGGTGTCTCCACGGTCTCATTCACTTCGTTGTTAACATTCTCAGCTGCCATTCTCAAATACTGCCATAAAACAAGGGTTAATTAAACAAATCAACATATCACATATTAACCCTATGCTCCGACTGACCAATTAAATACCACATAAGCTTAGGTAGGACACACTAGCGAAGGATTTACTCGTCTCTCCCCTCCTAGTTCTATTCCCCGATCTCCGCCAGAGATCATATCCCTAAGCTCTGATACCAACTGTGACGCCCCCCAGAATAGGTCCATTCAACCCAACCCATTCTGAGTCGCCAAATACATGGTACAGAATTCAAATACAAACTTTATATCATACGGTCGTGCAAAATACGTCCACACAACTGTGAGTCTCAATACAAATATGTAGAAAATATTAAGATTCAAACTAAGTCCTCATTACAATTATTATCACACTATTTATCAGAAATAGTGAGGACTACTACTGCTCTAACTCGGACCATCACTCTGTCCCCCGACTAGTTCCCGCGACATTCTCATTTCCTGAAGAGGACAACAGATGAAAAGGGTGAGCTCAACTAGCTCAGTAAAGAATATTATGACTAAGATAATGGAAAATAAATTATCGTTAGTCTTCAACAAATCAGATAAAATATAATGGACAACCAATCTTAGATCAATATTCGCAGCGGAAATAACAAATCATTAGAAGAGTTAAGCAGAGAATGAAGTCTACTATCTTCTATGATTTAAAAGTCCATCATCAATATTTTATCCCTGTAACATCAATCAATATACATCTCGAGTCAATATTCATCTTTGCACTACAGGCCAAAGATATTCATTTGTATCATCAGTGGTCATGTTCATCTCAACACTTGTCATCTTTGCACTACGGCCAAAGATATTCATCAGGTAATCATTCATCTTTGCTCTACAGGCCAAAGATATTCATCAAGTAATCATTCATCTTTGCTCTACAGACCAAAGATATTCAGTTACATCACCTTTTAGGACTGAGAATGATGAAAAATATTTAAAAAAAACGAATCCAGTGAGATAAAAGACAAAGACTAAGGATTCGTATTTTAGTATATCCAATTCAAAAATACCTCGTAATAATCAATTATGGAGCAAAATTCAAGAATAGAGCTCAAAACTTGGATATAATCAAAGATAGTAACCTTAACAAGCAATTTGGACAAATAGAAGAAAATTTAATTTTTCCGTGAATAGTGCCGTATACGTGAATAGTGCCGTATACGTGAATAGTAACCCCGACGGAAAAAGTAAGAATTTCAACATAAAATCCATGACAATATTTCGGTATAATGATATTGAAAAGAATAACATCATTTACGAAAGAAATAACATCCCTTACCTCAAAAGAATAGTCCCTCTGACTAGAATATCGGATATAATACCGAAGGAAACTTGCACTGAATACTAATACTCAAAGTATTGAAATACTCACAAAAATACGCTCGATATTATAGAGAGAGAAAACTTATGATTCTGGTGTGATTTTCAATTCTAACCTAAGCACCCTATTTATAGGAAAAGCTTAGGATGCCAAAGGAGACTAAATGAATAAAATAATATATTTTTTCAAAATTTCCGCCGCCTGGCGGCTAAAAAATTTCCACCAAAAGTGGGGCCCGCCCATAAAAAAAATATATTTTCCGAAACTTCAATATTTCATAACAAATAGCCCCTTAGTCAGAAAAATACAAATTCTATGTCCTTCCATAGGAAATTTAATTCTCTACAACTTTGCAGAAGGAAGTTTTTCCAAATTCCAAACATAAATTATCCGAAATCCATAAACAGATGATTTCTCACACCAAAATATTGATAAAAACTCACCAGCGCCAATTCCTTCTTTAATATCCACAAAATAAATATTTCCTTATCATATAAATCAATAATTAATTATTCACAAATAATATTATAGAACTACAATATTAACAACCAGGTCGTTCCCAGGACAGAGGGGGCCTTCCGATAAGGACTTCTCCTTACTGGCGCGCAATTAAATAACCCCTCCTAGACAGAACTTTCTTAGACATTGTCAATAATGCTATCTAATAATATTATTCAAATAATATGAATTATTGAGTTGATAACGTGAAATACTGTGCAACGACAATTATTGAATCAATACTACAAAATATCAACTGTAGTCATTATTGAATCAATCATATAAAATGGCAACGTAGCAATTATTGAGTCAATAAAATATCAATGCAGTAATTATTGAGTCAATAATATAAAATATCAACGTAGCAATTATTGAGTCAATAAAATAAAATATTGAACAGTAATTACTGTAACAATAATTGAGTAATGGCTTCTCACGTAAGACTCAATAATTCGAAATACTGTGCAATACCGTGTGCTACTATGCAACACCGCGTATCACTGTATTTTAACCACCGGGTATTTCAACAGTACTAACGGTAACAACAACGCCGTTATTTTGTAAAAAAGTTATTTCTGTCGTTTTCTATATCCGACAGTTATTCCGTTGTGGGGGCCCACAAATAGCTGCGCCGTCGTACGAATATTCCCCGACAACAAGAATATTCCACGACCAAACGAATATTCTCCGATAACAAGAATATTTTATAACCACTTGCTCATTTTAAAAATATTTGCACATTTCACCCATAACTTTCATATTTATCAAATCAACACCTTACTATTTCGAAATAATATATAAAGAAAACTAAATCTTTATTCATAAAAGTTGGGGTCTTACAACCTCCCCTCCTTATGAAATTTCGTCCTCGAAATTGACGTACGTACCTGGTATGTCGAAAAGGTGAGGATACCTCGCTTTCATTTCCGATTCCAACTCCCAGGTCATTTCCTCAATTGCATGGTTTCCCCACAAAACTTTAACTTGAGGTATAATTTTCGAGCGTAGGACCTGCTCCTTCCTATCCAAGATCTTGACAGGTACCTCCTCGTACGTTAAATCTTCGGCTATCTCGTCTGGTTCTAACTCAATAATGCGGTTTGGATCCTTCACATATTTACGTAACGTGGATATGTGAAACACGTTATGAACACGAGACATGCTTGGAGGTAAAGCGAGTCTATAGGCCACATTTCCTACTCGGTCAAGAATCTCAAATGGACCAATGAATCGTGGGTTGAGCTTTCCTCTCTTCCCAAACCTCGTAACTCCCTTCCATGGAGCAACACGTAATAACACATGGTCTCCAACATTAAATTCCACGTCCTTTCGATGAAGATCCGCATAACTCTTTTGTCGATCCTGTGCCGTTTGTATACGTTGTCGGATCATTTGGATCTTTTCTGTAGTCATACGTACTAACTCCGGTCCCAACAATGTTATTTCACCCACCTCGTTCCAACATACTGGAGAGCGACACTTTCTCCCATACAACGCTTCGAATGGAGCTACGCCTATACTTGCCTGATAACTGTTGTTGTAGGAGAATTTCACCAATGGTAAATACTTATCCCAACTCCTTTTGAAATCTAGAACACAAAGTCTCAATAGATCTTCAAGAGTTTGGATAGTCCTTTCCGATTGTCCGTCTGTTTGAGGATGATAAGCCGAACTGAATCGTAAATCCGTGCCCATAGCTTTCTGCAAACTGATCCAAAATCGTGAAGTAAATCTGGGTTCACGATCCGAAACTATGGATACTGGCATGCCATGCAACCTCACAATCTCATTCACGTACATATGAGCAAGACGTTCAAGGGAATAAGTCTCTCGTATCGGCAAGAAATGAGCAGACTTGGTTAATCTATCAACAATAACCCAAATCGCATCTAAGCCTTGAGAAACCTTGGGAAGACCCGTAACGAAATCCATCGTAATGTGTTCCCACTTCCATTTTGGAATCTCCAGTGGTTGCAATGGACCCTTCGGCACTTGATGCTCCGCCTTTACACGTTGACAAGTTAAACATCTCGAGATGAACTCCGCGATCTCTCTCTTTATATTGCCCCACCAAAATGTATGTCGAAGATCACGATACATTTTAGTACTCCCAGGATGGATTGCAAACGGTGTGTTGTGTGCTTCCATCATGATTCTATACTTCAAGTCAGAATCGTTAGGAACACAAAGTCTGGAGTTGACTCGAAGTATTCTATCTTCATCGATTCTTGCTTCTGGAATTGCACCTTCTTGCACCTTCTTCTTCATCTTCATCAGCTCCGCATCCGTAGCTTGAGCAGCTTTAACTTTATCAATCAAAGCTGGTTCTACGCGTATACTTGACATCATCGCACTCGTTCCCACATATGATCTTCTACTCAACGCGTCAGCTACCACGTTCGCTTTTCCAGGATGGTATTGGATAGTATGATCGTAATCTTTCAACAGCTCAAGCCAACGTCGTTGCCGCATGTTGAGTTCTTTCTGAGTGAAGAAATATTTAAGGCTCTTATGATCCGTATAAATCTCCACTTTCTCTCCGTACAAGTAATGTCTCCAGATCTTCAACGCAAAAACGACTGCTGCCAACTCTAGATCATGAGTAGGATAATTCCTCTCATATTCTTTGAGTTGTCGCGAGGCATAGGCTATGACTTTCCCATGTTGCATGAGAACACATCCTAACCCTTTGCCCGAAGCATCGCTGTAAATAACAAATCCATCCGAACCAGATGGTATTGTCAGAACAGGTGCCGAAATGAGCCTTTTCTTGAGCTCTTGGAAGCTCTTCTCGCATTCCTCTCTCCAAACGAATTTCGTATCTTTCCGAGTCAACTGAGTTAATGGAGTAGCGATTCGAGAAAATCCCTCTACGAACCTCCGATAGTAACCAGCTAAGCCCAGAAAGCTTCGTACTTCGGTCACCGACTTAGGTTGCTCCCAGCTTTGTATTGCTTCAATCTTCGCCGGGTCCACAGATACTCCACGTTTCGATACCACGTGCCAAAGGAATGCTACTTCCTCAAGCCAAAACTCGCATTTCTTCAGCTTAGCATATAGCTTGTTCTCACGAAGCTTTTGAAGTACTAACTTCAAATGGTGTTCATAATCTTCACGGCTTTTAGAATAGATGAGAATGTCATCAATAAAGACAACAACGAATTGATCTAAATACTCCTTAAATACACGGTTCATCATATCCATGAATGCAGCAGGAGCATTAGTCAATCCAAAAGACATGACTAAGAACTCATAATGCCCGTACCGTGTTCTAAAAGCAGTCTTTGGAATATTCTCAGTTTTAATCTTCAACTGATGATATCCAGAACGAAGATCGATCTTTGAAAAGAATTGCGCTCCTTACAACTGGTCGAACAGGTCATCAATACGAGGTAACGGATACCTATTCTTAATGGTGACATGGTTCAACTCCCGATAGTCAATACAAAGTCGCATACTCCCGTCTTTCTTCTTTACGAATAAAACAGGAGCACCCCAAGGAGACGTACTAGGACGAATAAAACCGATATCTAACAACTCTTGTAATTGAATCTTTAACTCCTGAAGTTCAATAGGAGCCATTCGATATGGGGTTTTAGAAATGGGCTTTGTACCGGGCTCAAGGTCAATAAAGAATTCAACTTCACGTTCTGGGGGTAGACCGGGAAGTTCTTCGGGAAATACATCAGGAAACTCATTAACAACGGAAATATCATTCAAATCTGATGTATTCTGATTTAGATCAGTGACATGAGCTAAGAAAGCTTGACATCCGTTTTTCAATAAACGAATAGATTTGGGATTTGAAATGATATTGACTGATTTTAGTGGTTTGGTGGTTTGAATTCGTACAACAGGTTGATTAGGAATATGAAAACTAACAACCTTACGAAAACAATCAATTTTGGCATAGTAAGTGGTTAACTAGTCAATTCCTAAAATCACGTTAAATGCAAATATTTTCAAAGATATAAGATCAACAGGTAAGGTAAGGGTACCAATCTGAATCAAGCAAGATTTATAAACTGTAGATGTAACGAAAGTTTCTCCTAACGGAGTTTCAATAGATAAGTCAAAGTCTAACTTATCAGAAGTCAAGTTCAAACGTTGAGCACAAGCAGGTGAAATAAAGGAATGGGTAGCACCGATATCTAACAAGGTATAAACTTCGCAAAAATTTATGATTAACTAACCCGTGATAAATTCATTCGGGTTCCTCGCGTTTTGGGCAGTCTCGATAAACGCTCTTCATGGAACCACCGACTTTGATTTGTCTGGGACAATCTTTGGTGTCACTATCCCAACTGGTCTTGACTTTGCTATACAGCTCATTCCACCCTCAACTGCTTCGTCACACTCCTGATCCATGATCTGAATCATTACTCTTCGATCCATATCGAATTGGGGTTGACCGCTATGCACAGGGTAATTCCAAACTCGATGTTTGATTCTCCCAATTGCTGTCCAAAAAGTAAAATCCATTTCGTCTATTTTGGCCTTCTTAGATCGGACGTCTCTTTCTAAAATATCAACGCGTCGTGCGGCTTTTACCCATGCATCTTCAATTCTCACTCGTTCCGTTGCTTCTTCTTTCAGCTGATCGTTGACATTTGCATTTTTAGATTCTAGCTCTAATATCATATGTTCTGTCAGAGAGAACTTCTGTTCAAGCCTCGCATAACGAGTAGCAAAATCTTGAATTTCTATATCCCTTTCTTGAATTATTGTATCCCTTTGTTCCACGGCTGTCTGTCGTTCTTCGCCCTGCTCTTCTAACTCAAGAATACGATTTTGCAGTTCTACATTTCGATCATAAAGTTCTCCTAATAAATACTCCTCCTCAGGTTCCTCTTCTTCCTCACTCTCAGCTGCTACCTCTGCGACTAGCTCGGGTGCAACTATTAATTCTTCACTCACCACATGGATATTTCTAATTTCTTCTTCTTCTGTCATCACATTATCCTGGTTGGTGATTAAAGGTGTCTCCACGGTCTCATTCACTTCGTTGTTAACATTCTCAGCTGCCATTCTCAAATACTGCCATAAAACAAGGGTTAATTAAACAAATCAACATATCACATATTAACCCTATGCTCCGACTGACCAATTAAATACCACATAAGCTTAGGTAGGACACACTAGCGAAGGATTTACTCGTCTCTCCCCTCCTAGTTCTATTCCCCGATCTCCGCCAGAGATCATATCCCTAAGCTCTGATACCAACTGTGACGCCCCCCAGAATAGGTCCATTCAACCCAACCCATTCTGAGTCGCCAAATACATGGTACAGAATTCAAATACAAACTTTATATCATACGGTCGTGCAAAATACGTCCACACAACTGTGAGTCTCAATACAAATATGTAGAAAATATTAAGATTCAAACTAAGTCCTCATTACAATTATTATCACACTATTTATCAGAAATAGTGAGGACTACTACTGCTCTAACTCGGACCATCACTCTGTCCCCCGACTAGTTCCCGCGACATTCTCATTTCCTGAAGAGGACAACAGATGAAAAGGGTGAGCTCAACTAGCTCAGTAAAGAATATTATGACTAAGATAATGGAAAATAAATTATCGTTAGTCTTCAACAAATCAGATAAAATATAATGGACAACCAATCTTAGATCAATATTCGCAGCGGAAATAACAAATCATTAGAAGAGTTAAGCAGAGAATGAAGTCTACTATCTTCTATGATTTAAAAGTCCATCATCAATATTTTATCCCTGTAACATCAATCAATATACATCTCGAGTCAATATTCATCTTTGCACTACAGGCCAAAGATATTCATTTGTATCATCAGTGGTCATGTTCATCTCAACACTTGTCATCTTTGCACTACGGCCAAAGATATTCATCAGGTAATCATTCATCTTTGCTCTACAGGCCAAAGATATTCATCAAGTAATCATTCATCTTTGCTCTACAGGCCAAAGATATTCAGTTACATCACCTTTTAGGACTGAGAATGATGAAAAATATTTAAAAAAAACGAATCCAGTGAGATAAAAGACAAAGACTAAGGATTCGTATTTTAGTATATCCAATTCAAAAATACCTCGTAATAATCAATTATGGAGCAAAATTCAAGAATAGAGCTCAAAACTTGGATATAATCAAAGATAGTAACCTTAACAAGCAATTTGGACAAATAGAAGAAAATTTAATTTTTCCGTGAATAGTGCCGTATACGTGAATAGTGCCGTATACGTGAATAGTAACCCCGACGGAAAAAGTAAGAATTTCAACATAAAATCCATGACAATATTTCGGTATAATGATATTGAAAAGAATAACATCATTTACGAAAGAAATAACATCCCTTACCTCAAAAGAATAGTCCCTCTGACTAGAATATCGGATATAATACCGAAGGAAACTTGCACTGAATACTAATACTCAAAGTATTGAAATACTCACAAAAATACGCTCGATATTATAGAGAGAGAAAACTTATGATTCTGGTGTGATTTTCAATTCTAACCTAAGCACCCTATTTATAGGAAAAGCTTAGGATGCCAAAGGAGACTAAATGAATAAAATAATATATTTTTTCAAAATTTCCGCCGCCTGGCGGCTAAAAAATTTCCACCAAAAGTGGGGCCCGCCCATTAAAAAAAAAAAAATTCCGAAACTTCAATATTTCATAACAAATAGCCCCTTAGTCAGAAAAATACAAATTCTATGTCCTTCCATAGGAAATTTAATTCTCTACAACTTTGCAGAAGGAATTTTTTCCAAATTCCAAACATAAATTATTCGAAATCCATAAACAGATGATTTCTCACACCAAAATATTGATAAAAACTCACCAGCGCCAATTCCTTCTTTAATATCCACAAAATAAATATTTTCTTATCATATAAATCAATAATTAATTATTCACAAATAATATTATAGAACTACAATATTAACAACCAGGTCGTTCCCAGGACAGAGGGGGCCTTCCGATAAGGACTTCTCCTTACTGGCGCGCAATTAAATAACCCCTCCTAGACAGAACTTCCTTAGACATTGTCAATAATGCTATCTAATAATATTATTCAAATAATATGAATTATTGAGTTGATAACGTGAAATACTGTGCAACGACAATTATTGAATCAATACTACAAAATATCAACTGTAGTCATTATTGAATAAATCATATAAAATGGCAACGTAGCAATTATTGAGTCAATAAAATATCAATGCAGCAATTATTGAGTCAATAATATAAAATATCAACGTAGCAATTATTGAGTCAATAAAATAAAATATTGAACAGTAATTACTGTAACAATAATTGAGTAATGGCTTCTCACGTAAGACTCAATAATTCGAAATACTATGCAATACCGTGTGCTACTATGCAACACCGCGTATCACTGTATTTTAACCACCGGGTATTTCAACAGTACTAACGGTAACAACAACGCCGTTATTTTGTAAAAAAGTTAATTCTGTCGCTTTCTATATCCGACAGTTATTCCGTTGTGGGGGCCCACAAATAGCTGCGCCGTCGTACGAATATTCCCCGACAACAAGAATATTCCACGACCAAACGAATATTCTTCGACAACAAGAATATTTTATAACCACTTGCTCATTTTAAAAATATTTGCACATTTCACCCATAACTTTCATATTTATCAAATCAATACCTTACTATTTCGAAATAATATATAAAGAAAACTAAATCTTTATTCATAAAAGTTGGGGTCTTACAAATATTCTATTTCATATCATTCCATCAGAGAGAAAAGTTCAGAGAAAATTTGAGAGAAAAGATTGAAGAAGAGTTTAAGAAGAAAAAGAAGTTCCTTTCATTTAATCAGAGAAAGCAAGGTAATCCCTTACCTAAGTTTTATATTTTACGTCATTATGTTTTATCCATTAAAGCATATTTCAAGTTCTCTGTAAATGAAAATTGTCGATGATTGTTGATTATATGATTATATATGTGTTAATATATTTTCATAACATGTTTTCTATCATTTATTTATGCTTTAAAGAAATCAAAACCATGTAATTATGCTTTAATCAAAGTTTCAGACGTCACAGAGTATGAAGAACACGAATATGGCCCTTACGTACAACATTTCATGCTTTAATTGTTTATTAAACTTGAAATTGATGGTTGATTATAATTATGCATGTTAAAACGAAGAAAACAAAATTCAAACGGACAGATTCGGTGTTATAACGTATCTGTAATCATGAATTTCATGATTTTAACAAAACTTTGCAAAAATATCAAAAATATAAACTTCATGTGTTCTAATCTGATTAATTATGTGATTTAAGTTGTCAAATACATGCTATGTATGTTACTATTTTGTGAATTTTATAGTTCATGGGTAACATTAAAAATCGTTGTTTGAGCTTAACTTGTCATTATTTGGCTTTTTCTGTGTTTTATTCGCGAACTGTCAGACTTCACTATGACTCGGCGTCGCAACGCCGGTTCTGTGAAGGAACCGGGCGCTGCAGCGCCAGGCAGGAGTTGGCTGACGTAGTCATGGCGCGACATCGCCGGTCCTAAGAAGAAACCCAGTGCTGCAGCGTCAGGCCATGACTTGGGTGACGTAAGTATGGCGCGGCAGCGCCGGTTCTGAGAAGGAACCCAACGCTGCAGCACTAGGCCAGAGGCTTGGCTGACGTGGGCTCAGCAATGCAGCATCGGTCCCCAGTACAAACTGGGCGCTGTAGCGCCGGCCAGCAGTATGACCCAGTGAATTTTATTTTAGTGTTCAAAGTTCATAAAGGTGTTTTAAAACCAAATGTAATGAAAATGATAACATGTTAAGCATATATTGAAATGTTAAAACAAATTATTAACTTGTTTTACGTGATTAATTAGTCAGTTAAATACGTTATGTAAACCCGTTATTCGAAAAGTCGTGTAACGTGTTCAAACACTGATGTTTGTGATTCGATCAGACTTAGAATTAATTAGTATTGTGAATGTAATGATATGTAGGGTTAATTGAGGAACGAGAATTATATTTGTAGCTTGTGCACGAGGCATGTTTTTTAACTATACTCTTTAACTTGAGCAAGTTTCTAAATTCAAAGTTATTCATTGAGCAAGTTCTAAACTTATGTTTCTATATCAATCAAGTTCTTATTCTTGTTTATTCAAGTCAAGATTTTGTTTGAGATATTATAATCTTTGTAAAGCATTACTTCAGTATACAATACTTATTCAATTGTATACTCTCGAGATTCATTATTCAATTTGATTATAAATTATTGTTGAAGCTTGTAAGACTAGCGAACCCTTATTGATTCGACTAGTCCATAGTTGATGGGCGTTCTAAATTCTAGAACTATTATTGAGCTTATAAAAACCAAACTTCCTTTGGTGCGGATTCTGATGTCAAACTGAGATGAAAAACCCTTTATAGGGGATTTTGTACGCTATAGCGTTTAGATGATGTGCACATTCATGGTACTAAGGGCTGATCCCCCTAAGTACGAGTAGTAGAGTCCATATAGTCTTATGACTGTTAAAGGTTTAAAGTAGAAATACTTGACAACCTGGGACATAGTTCTTGGTCTTATGACCCTCAGATGTACTTTTGATTCTTGTATTCATTTCTTGATTTAAAAGCTGAGCTTTCTATTATTCAGAACTCTTTGATTTCTCGCATATTATTATTACTGTTATATTGTTATACTTGTAGGCAATCGTTGCTCACTCTTGCATAATAACATTGCAATTAAGAACGAAAGGACTGACGAGCCTTCCACTAGCAAAGGCAAGGGCAAAGCTAACAAGTGTTGAAGACTTGTTATTTTATTTGAGAATGTTATGTTTAAGACTTGATGTTGTTTAAGACTTATTTGTTTAATTACGTTTTCGCATTTGATGTTTAAGGTTAGTTCAACCTGGGATTTAATTATTATTCAGATGTTGTAACCCCTTTTAAGGGGAGGATTTCTATTTATTTCATGGTTTGCATTTATTATGGGTAGATAGATATATGATGATTGGACAGTGAACACCATATCCTGTGGAAATTGAAGTACCCGGATTTGGGGTTGTCACAACAGGCATAAGGGCTATGTGATTTTGTGTCCTTATACGTAGTTTGATGCTGCGTAGGCTGTAAGACAAATAGCAAATAAAGGCCCAATGTTAAGGGTTTAAGGGTAGCTTGGACATCCTTTTTACTCATTCAAATTGGGCACTAATGGGTTCTATCGTACTGGAATGCAACAGATTCTCACTCATACCAGATTTTGGGTCGTTTATTGCGAGTTGTAAGAAAGTGAAGAAGAATAGGCTGTGAAGGTTCCAAGTCCCAAGTCAAAAGAAGAAAAAGCTAAGACACGTGACAGAGAAGCCAGAGAGAAAGGAGAAGAGGGCTGAAAAGAAGAAAGAGGAAAGGAAGAAGAAAAAGGTAGAAAAGAAAAAGAGTAAAGATAAGGAGCAAAAGGAAGCAAGACTCCGCTCAACGATCAACACAGCCCTCTGATGCTTCTCTACGATTGACCCAATTCATTGAGAATGTAATAAAAGACATTAATAAGGGTTTCGACCCAACGATCATGAAGCCAAATGATTCTAACTCTAAGGGGGAGCAACTTATTGGATATCATGTATCTCCTCCTTTAATTCCATCTACTTTAGAAGGAATTCAAAGGCGCATAGTTTTGGAAGGAATTGAAGATCCAAATGCTCGCCTTTCTAATAGATGGATAGGGTTTGGTGCTGCGCAAATGCGCTTGGTCTCCATGAGTGTTGAAGAGCTTTTCAGCAGCTTTCATGATATAGATATGGACAAAAGTACTAATCTCTATGACCATGAGAGATACTTCTTACCAATGTTGCCATTGCTGAGAGCTATATCTTTAGGAGACTAAAGCTTCATCAGATGGTGTTATTTACAATTTCCCAATCTTAAGTTCATCACCCAAAACTTCCCAAGAGTCACCTCTTAGGCTTCTCTAAAACTCTCCTCACTTCCAATCTTACAAGAATTATGAAGCTACTTCTATTCCTTTATCATTCTTTTGAATATGTCCATCTTTTCCTTCATTCTTTGTTTGAAATGACGAATTCATAGAGTCTCTCTCTACGATCTCCGAGCAACCTTCTACTCCTAATTTTTTTATAAAATCTGTCATTTACTCCTTGTTCGTAGAGTCTTAACACTCTAAGGATGATGTATATAAAACTAGTTCTCTATTCGTAGAGTCCCAACACTTTACTGACCAAGTACATTTTCCACACTCTTCGTTCATAGTCTCAAACTTTACTGATGTTGAGAATAAAATAAACACTCCGATCGTAGAGTCTCAAAATCCTATGATCGATTTACATAATACTAATTCTCTTGTACACACTTCCATACAAATTCATTCCAACTCTCAATCCCCCATACAAATTTCTGCTATACTCTCCACACCCAACAACTCACTTGTTCATTCTGACTCATCATCTCCCTTCTCCTCTCTAATCGTAGAGTTTCAAAAATCCTATGATTGATGTAAATAAAACTAAAGATTTTATTCTTGTTCCTTCTGTACCTGTACCATCTAAAGATTCACCTGTACATTCCTCCTCTCTTGTACATACTCCAAAATAAAAAACAAAACCAAAAGTTCTTTCAGATATCCCTTCCTTCTTTGACAATGAATTCTTTGATCTGCCTCTCGTCCTTGCCAATCTGTCTCGAAGTGATAAAGAAGGCTCTAAAATGCTTCTAACTCAAATCTTGGATCGACTTTCTGTCGTTCCTACCAATGAGCAGCTGATGGATCTAACAGTCCAAATGACTGAAGATGTGAGTCAAAAGCTTAAGGAGAACTTGATCGAGCTTTATGAGAAAATAAATAAGATCACTAGAGCTGCAAGTCAACTTCCTAGAGACACGAGCAGGGAGTTCAATAAGTAAATCAAGAATATGTTCAAAGACATGTTCAACAGCCTTCACAAAAGAGTTCAGGTCTTCCTGAAGTCTATTGATGATCATAAGCAGGTTGTCTTGACATTGTAGTAGCAAAATGAGAACTCCATTAAATTACTATCAAAAAAAATCTTTAAGCTCAATTCTACTCTCTCAGAATTCAAGAACACAATGACTGATATTGACAATGCAATGGCTCTCGTACATCAGCAGAGTTATCAAGATGTTGTTCGTTAATGAGAAATTCGAGACGACATTGCCATGTCCTCCTCCCAACTCCAAGAGCTTGTTGCAACAATAAAGCACCTTTTCTGAATAATGATGACAAAAAGGGGGAGAGACAAAGTCAGAGGGAGAAGAGAAAAAGAAATCATAAGCAGATTCAAATAGTTCATCGAATCTTCATATCATCACCTCCACCTCCTCTAGTAGCCATTCCTATTAATCGAGGCCATTCTCCCTCACGATATGAATCATCTGGCAGAGTTACTCCAACTGGCTCATAAATTTCATCTGGTGATCCTACGTGTCTCAACAAAAATCTTCAAGGGACTCACGTTGTAGGAGAAGAAAGATTAAACATGCCTAATTTTGGCCCAAGGGAATCTAGTGATGAAATAAGAAGAAAAGAAGCAAAGGACAGAGCCAGATACAACAGAAGAGTTGAGTTGGATAAGAAATAGATGGCAAATGAGAGAAGAGGAAGAAGATAGTAGAAGGTAGCATAGTAAATATATGTATATATTTTTTGTGTATTCTTTGTAAATTTTCATACTTTGTACAAATTATCTTATACATAAATAAATTCATCCTTTTTGCTCTAGCAATATAGTGGCTTATTGTATTTTAAGTCATTTTTAAATTTTAAGTAAATGCATTATATAATTGATGAATGTTATGAAACTGCTGGTTTTGTCATCATCAAATACGGGAAGATTGTTAGAGTTTGCATCTGTAATTTGATGATGAATGTGATTAATTTATATTTGTTCCAATAAATTTTATAAATTCCTTAATGATGATATGATGTACAAGGACTTAGAATAGAAAGATCAAATTTGTTATGTTGATCTTATTGAATTGATCTGATGTATAGTTAATATGACCAAATTAATTGTTTAGTTACTCTGCCAGTTCATAATATCAACATGGATCGCAGAGTTAACTAGCATGCAAGATTAGAAATTATCTCAAGAAACATGCCTATCTCTCATAATAAAGATCAAACCAACTCTATTACAACAAAAGTAAATCAAGTCAAAGAGAAGTGAAAAAAGTTTGTAAAACTCCTAATCAACCAAAGAAGAAATAGAAGCTGCCATGAGACAACTTTCCAAGAAGACCAAGAGAATGCCCAGAAAGAAGTACAGACCTCTGAGCAAATAAAAGAGGCAGAAGAAGATTTTGCTGAACAAGATTCCACTCGTGAATCTCTATCCAATGTTAAATTTATGGCTGAGAAGGCTTTTATGCCTGAACCACAGACAGTTGCAGAAAAGGAGCATATTGTTGAAGGAACAAGCTATGTACCCAAGGAAAAGAAAAGAGAAAAAGAAAAGAGCTGAGAGCTAAACACAAGGATGACTCATCTCAACGATTAAACCATTTTTCATATAATTCTCCACAACTGACTCATGTCATTCCTATTATCGTAGAAAATAATACCAAGAAATTTGACCCTCCATTCGTAAAGTCTGAAGATCCTTTCTCTGAGAAAGAGCAACCAAGGGAATCTCAAATCCCTCTCCTTTGTCTCGGTCTTCTACTTCTCAACAAATGCAAGAAAACTCTTGGTTATCTCCATGAAAAACCTATTAACCAAGAATGTGCTGAATTATTTTCTACTAAGCAATAAGTTACAAAAATTGCTCCACCAATCATCATGCTCTAGTCCAAAACCAGTCAAGATATGACTTGAAGCAAGAAAGGATGTCAGGAAAAATTATGAAGGAATCAGTTACTAAGCAGAATGAAGAAGCAAGGAAGTCTGCTATCATCATCTAGAAGAGGAAGTTATCTCTACGAGGGAGCAAGTAGAACAAGAGGAATAAATAGTAGAACCATAGATGGTCAATCACAGAAGATACAAAAAGATAGACACTGTGATCAAAGAGAAAGAAGCTGAGTTTAAGAAAGAATATTGCATGACTACTCCTCACTTAAAGAGTCGAGCACATCTGCAAACGTCATAAAGTATGCTATTACAAACTTTGGACTTGAAAAGAGCCTTCATACCTATGTGTAATCTGTTGCATCACCTAAGGGGGAGTTCTCAAAAGAATTTCCAAAATCTCTTAAAGAAAGGAAGATAAATGGAGAGAAAGGAGAATGCTAAGAAAAGTTAAGAGAGGTGATCGTTGAAGTAGTTGGATTCGTAAAGAGGAATTTGTTATATAATGTAAATGGTTGACCATGGAAGTGAAAAACAATCAAGCTACAGGGAAGTGCAATTCACAGTCTTGGACGGGGAGTGAACCTTGGAAGGGTATACCTAGCAAGTACAAAGGTTCAGAGTTTGAAAAGACAAATGCTTTTAGTATGAAAATAGCATGTGTCCCACAGAGCTTCATTAAAGGGAAATTATTTATATTTAAAATTTTGACTATTGCTTTTCCCAATCAAACTCCTAAACCTATAAACCTACAAACCTTTCATCTACTCAGAATCATTGATCATTTCGTACCATAAATCTACTCAAGTTTCTCAAACCCTAAAACTTCTTCAGAAAACCAAAATCTGTTGAACCAAAGTCCATTTCTTTCAGATCTACTTTAATGGAAAATTTCCAGGGTAAAGGAAAAGGGAAATAGGAGAATCTACTGATCAGTCATCTTGGAAAAGGCAAAAAGTCGATAACTCTGCACTAAGAAATTCAACTGAAGACTTGATTAGTTTACATGGAACGGGTAAAAAGGTTGTTCTGACTAATGATAGCAAGGAAAAACAAGGTAATAAAGATATGGAGGCCTTCAAAGCTCCTACCCATAAACCAACTAGAAAAGATGGTGACCTGGATGACACTTGTTTGTCTAAAATTTGGGAAATCATAAAACAGGCAGAGATGTTGATAAAGTCGAGAAAAAGAAAAAGATCTGAAAATGAAACGGAAAGGAAAAGGAAGAAGAAAGAAATGGAAGTCTCACGGGAGTCAGAAAAAGTCCTCGTCAACTTCATTCAAACAGTACTCTTACCAGATATCCCAACATCTTATAATAAGGGCTACATCAGTTGGTGGTATTCCAGTTTTCCAAACATTCGCATTGTTTTTAAAGTTTTTCCTCAAGAATCCACTCTTGCAACTCTGCTGATTTGTAATCAGCCCTGGTATGAGAGTTACAGTTATTATCAAATAGTCTCTATTTCTAGTCTTTGGAACTCTCACTCATCTGATTATCCCATTTCACTCTATTCACCGAAGCAGCTGATTCCCCAAATACTATCTTAGCCCAGTATTTTGCTAACTTTGAAGAAGTATTTGGTAATCTCAACTTTGAAAACTTCCCTCAACCCTTTGCTAGCAATCATCAATTTTTTACCTCATCTGCGGAAGAAATTTCTGACTACTCGAACCCGTCACCAAAATCCTCTGTCTTAGGATCTCTACACCCTATGACTCATGACTCAATTTCAACTGCTCACAGTTCTGGTACTACATCATGCTTCAATTCATTTTCTAGCATGGAAACATCATCAGATGTTAATCTACAAAGCTGTGTCAAATTCTTTATCTTTCTCTCATCTCATGATTCCCCAAGTTCATCCACAAATGCCAGTGCCTATAGGTCATCCTTCTGAATATGCTACCCTGGTATCCCTCTACAATGATATACCAGTTGGTCATTACTCCTTGGAAGCTAAACGAACCATTGCTCAGAACATTTTTGATAAGAGCAATAACTTTATTGACATCTTAGATGCCAAAATTCTTGAACTATGTGCTATGCTCACGATGATGAACAGAGTTGATCACTCTATCAATCCATGCCTCTTCTCAATTGATGATAACAAAAAGGGGGAGAAAAAGGCATGTCAAAGAAAGGTATCAGAGAAGAGCAAACTACACAGAGGAAAACCAGAATAGGGGGGAGGAGAAGGCGTATCTGAGAAAGCAAGCAAGTCATCACCACAGGGGGAGAAACCAAAAAGGAAGCATACACAGTGGAAGCAAAACGATAAAGGAAGGTACATTTCTAAAGCACGAGCAAATTCAGTTTGGGTAAAGCTGAGCGGAAGTATCAATATAACTGCTTTGGAAATGTCTTAAGATTTTTACTTTAATTATTTTTGGGTTGTATTGGTATAAGAATATGGTTATCTGTTTTATCTTTTTGCATGGATGTTATGGTTCAATTATGCATGAATGCTTAATTATGTATGCTAGATATATGAATGCCATGATTAATGCTCATCATTTTATTCATATTTTTTGGTCTAGCAATACAGTAACTTACTGCATATTAAGTCACTCATAATCATGCATATACATTAAATGAAATTGATTGAATGAGTTACTATAGTATTTTGTCATCATCAAATAGGGGGATATTGTCATGAATCTAACAATAGAATCTAACAATAGAATAGAAGATTATTTAATTAAGGGGGAGTTTTAATTAGATCCCTGATTCTATTCCAAATGTATATGATTTGATGATGAAGCATGTATGTGACTTATTGATAAAGTTTATAAATTATATTTGTATGGATAAGTTTTGTACAGTGCTTAAATGAGATATCTATGTACAACGACTTAGAATAGTATGATCAAACTTGTTAGGTTGATCTTTATCGTGTATGCATATGTAATAAATAGGATCATTGTAAAGACATTAATATGCATGGAAGAAGTATTGATCGTAGAATAAATCTACATGTGCTTAAAAGTGAAATATGATTAATGTATATTTGTACAAGTAAGTTTTGTAAAGTCTTTCAAAAGAATTGATGTACAAAGAATTAGATTAGAAAGATCAAATAATGTTGGGTTGATCTTATGAAAATTGATCTGATGTATAGATGATAAGAATTCGTGATCGTAAAATCACTCTGCCAATTCACAATGTAAGGATGCTTCGCAGAGATAACCGTGTTTGCACAGCATCAGAAGATCATAGAAAGAGAATCAGTTCGTGAAGGAAGTAAATGATCTCAAAGTTGTAAGGCTAACACAGAATTGCACAAAGAGTCGAAGAAGCTATTAAACATCATCTGGCAAAAATAGATCAATCTGCTAAATGAATCAATGGATAACAGAGTAAAGATTGCTCATTAAAGAGTGATTATAGAATAATCCAAGCAAGACACCGAATGAAAGAGATATTTAAAGATAACTCTAAGATTGTTCAGTGAGGTCAAGATCGTAAAGTCGGCCTCAAAACAGTTAAGCAAAATGTGAAGTGCTGACTGCATAAATTTGAGAAGATCACCAAGCTCAATTTGTGCCATGGGCGTAAAGTGAAGACTAATCAAGAAGAAGTATATAGCAAGAGAGAATATTCTGATGATATTTGAGTATATCTCTCACAAGAAGAGATCTCTAGAAGGAATCTAAAAGTCACTGCAAGGATATTCTACCTAATCACAGAACTAAGAACAGATCGTAAATCAATCAGAATTTCGTTTAGAAGCAGCTAGATCAAAGAAGAATAGCTCACTTAAAGAGATGTTATCGACGCCATAATACAACCAAAGTATCAAGAGAAAGAAGAATAATCTACTAAACAAGAAGCAATCAGAAAGCATAAAAGAAGATAAGGCTTTAGTAGTAGTGAGGATACAGAATGTAAGACAACGACATTCCTCACTATACTATCAACAGTGAAAAGAGTACAAGAACAGAAAAGGTCAAATAGATCGTACGGCTCAATTCTATGATTCTTGCAACAACAGATCGTAGAGTATATGTCAAGTCTAAAAAAGAGTCTGACAAATAGAACGTTGCAAGAAGATGATCTCAAGACATCAAAAGATATATTCTTGGAAGAAAACAAAGGTGTATCTACCGGCTTGTTGGCCAAAAGCAAGCTGTTTGAAAAGCTAGAAAGGATGATGATTGATGTGATTAGTCCTAAGTTAGAAAGTACATTAACATAGAACTTCAGAAAGTCAACATTAGAGATATCAAAGTATTTATGCATTAAATGCTCCAACGGATACTTCTCAACGTGAAGATTTCAGAGTAGTATAAAAGCCAACATCATTCAAAAGAAGGATGATGATGATGCACACAAAAATTCAACATAAAAGGAGAATCATCATCAGAGGTGAACATCGAGTTGAATAAGAGAGAACGTAGAGTAAAGGAAACTCTACGAGTAGAAAAATGTCCAAAGCTGCCAAGCCTAAAAAGATAAGGAGATTAACAAAATAATATTGGCAGCACCTCATTAAATTACAAGAGGCTGATGAGTATATGGAAAGGTCTAAAAGAGCTAGGAGGCTCCAGAGAGAATGAGCCAGAGCCGCAGAGCCAAGAAAGTGAAGGACATGGCTGAAACGAATATTTAAACACGAAGAAACCATGCAGTTGATGATGATGAGGTGAAACTGGTTGATTACAAGGCAAATCTCAAAGCTCCACTATAAGATCCATCATGAACACTCAGAATTAACTAGTCGAAGATACAAAACACAAGTCTACGATTCTGAGATTATTTAAAGCTGCTAATTATAAAAGATAAAGTGCTTAAGTGAATAGCTTAACAGTGTATCAACATTGATTATGAAGAGCTGCTGACAATCAGAAGGAATTAATCTTCAATAACAGAGTTCAGCAAGCATCAAGAAGATAATCAAAAATGCTGCTAAGTACCATAAGATGAAGAGAATTCAAGTCAACTTAGCAGCACCTCAACCACCTCTACAATACGAAATAGGTTCAGTGGATCCTAATCTTGAGGACCGAATTGGGTTTTGAGGATCCTGGTCTTAGTGACCAAAGCAGGGTTGCTGAATCCTTGTTTTAGGGACTAAATATCCTTATATGCTGAGCTTGAAGAGGTCTTTGTGTCCTTGTCGATTGAGACTAAAATAGCCAAGTCTGCTGGGCTTGAAGAGGGCAGTGTGTCCTGGTCTTGGTGGTCGAATCCTTTAGTGGATATCCTAGTCGTTGAGTAGAAAAGTGGAGTAGGAGCTGTTTAGTCTCTGAACCACTTAAAACCTCTTGTGTCTTTTACATTCTGCACTTTACTTTCTGTAATATATATCTACTATGTCTTTGATTATTCATAAAACTTATTTAAGAACTGGGATTTCTATGTAAATCTTTAAGGGGAGTTTTTCAAACTTATATTCCGTTGTATATAGATAATCTTGAGTAATTAATTATTTGGTAATAAATAATTATGAAAGAAATGTTAAAGATCAATTCAACCCCCTCTTCTAGGTCTGTAGACACTCGAAATTTCGCTTTCTTTATACTAACCTTGCAGAAAGGCAAAAGTGTAATTTTAGTTCGGAGACAACCCCGAGGTAGGGGAAAAACATCCGATCACCCCGGAGACAACCCTATGAATGATTTAAAGGGCCAATGACGCCCGAACAAGACGCGAACTGAACGAGGATCGCAAAGGTAAGAAAGTGTCTGCAAGAAGTCACCTCAGCAAACCTCGAACTGCGTGACATCAAAGATAAGCCAGTTAACTACAGTCTAGAACCGAAAGATACTTCTCAGCTACCAGCATCATCTTCTCGGACCCTGATTCAGTCAGACTTGACCTCATTCTGTAGCCTTCTATAAAGACCTTGTGAGAGTTTGGCCTACGAAACTCAACTTTCTCCAAATCGAGACCGAAGGAACGAACTTCGAGATGGCAGGACCCACGGGGCCTAGCCACAGGTGTACTTGCGGCTAGCCACAGGTATACATGTGGATGGCTCTGGTATCTTAAATCAGCAACATCAGCTCATTTAGAAAAAAGAGAGAAGAGTTTTAGAAAGAGAAACAGTTTTTAAAGAGAGAAACCCTCGGGTTTGATCATTCTACACACATTTTGAGTTTTTTAATCTTGTTATATACATACTTTGAGTCTCGAGAGTGTTCTTAGTTGATCTCGAGTGATAAAATGCTTGTTCACGCGTCCCCCAAGGTGAAAAACGCTCATTTTAGCCACTTTCTTTGTAACTAGTGTTTAATGTACTAGATATATGTGATATATTGTGTAAACATTGTTCGACTTGTTGTTTTATACGTATATTGTTGTGTATATGGTAGGTCTATAGATCCCATCGGTTATTTATCGCATATTTGATTGTAAATCAAGTCCGAAGGCTAGATCTACCTAGATCTAAGCCGGATCTAGCCTTTTGAGTGGTTATTAATCATGAAGCTTTAGCTTGTATGCTAGATCTATTTAGATCCATGGTAGATCTATGTGTTTATTGCTTTTAGTCAGTCTCGATTACCCTGTAGAGCCCTAGATCTATATCGATCCGAAATGGCTTGACGTGGTGATTTCAACGATGAAATCATCTAATATCAAGTCTAGGACATTGTACATGTATATTTACACATAATAATGTGAGCCTAGGAATCCCAGTGTCGAGATCACTTGATTGGATCCCAACTTGATTCCCACGATGGATCGATTTTTGTGATGTAATATTTAAATAACGCAAAAATCATTGTATATGTAATGTTTGGATCTTGAAGAAGAACTCGAGGGTTTAGTTCCAATAAGTCGGATTCAAGATCCCGTGATAGTGAAAACTTTGATTGTGGGTGCTCGGATTCATCGAGATGGCTTACATGCCCGATGATGATCCGACCCGTTTTGGCACTTTTAGCATATATTTTCAAAACGATTTTCAAATCAAAATAGCAAAGAACTTTCATAATAATCCTAAAACGGTTTGGGGATAGACATTAGATCATAACTGGAAGTATCAAAAGACCTCGATTCCTATTTGACGAAGGATTTGAAAACTTTGTTTTCAAAACATCATTGATATAGATTGTGTTCTAAAAATAAACTTTTATATAAATCAAATCATTTGTGCATAGGGTTAAAGAGGTACATCACTACTTTCGTAATAATTACATAGACTTAAGAATCAATAATGGAAGTATCAAAGATCCTCAATAACTATTCGGGCGAAGGATTTGAAAACCTTGTGTTTTTCCAAAATATCATATGAAATGTATATTTTGTCTAAAAATAAACTTTTGCTAAATCAAACCCTTCGTACATAGGTGCAAAAGAGGAACGACACTACTTCTAAATAATTCACAATAAGGCTTAGAATAAAACTTGCAAAATCAAACACACACACACACACACTCTGTGACGCTCCCAGAATAAATTCAATCAACCCAACTCATTCTGAGTCGCCAAACACATGGTACATAATCCAAATACAAACTTTTATATCAAAAGGTCGTGAGCAGGACGACCATACAAACTGTGAGTGTCAATACAAATCGTATATAATACGAAATATAAACACTCAATTCAGTCCTCAATAGTTATAATTGTTTTCACACTATTATACAAAAATAGTGAGGACTACTACTACTCTAACTCTGCCCATCACTCTGTTCCCCGACTAGTCCCTGCAACATTCTCATTTCCTGAAGAGGACAATAGATGAAAAGGGTGAGCTCAACTAGCCAGTAAAGAATATTATGACAAAGATAATGCAGAATAATTTATCGTTAGTCTTCAACAAATCAGATAAAATATTATGGACAACAAGTTTTAGATCAACAACTACAGCGGAATTAACAATGCATCAGAAGAGTTAAGTAGGAAATAATGTCCACTATCTTCTATGATTTAAAAGTTCATAATCAATATTTTATCCCTGTAACATCAATCAATATATATCTTGAATCAAATATTCATCTTTTCACTACGGACCAAAGATATTCATTTGTATCACCAGTTGGTCATGTTCATCTCAACACCTGTCCATCTTTGCATTACGGGCCAAAGATATTCATCAGGTAATCATTCATCTTTGCACTACAGGCCAAAGATATTCATCAAATAATCATCCATCTTTGCACTACAGGCCAAAGATATTCATCAAATAATCATCCATCTTTGCACTACAGGCCAAAGATATTCATCAAATAATCATCCATCTTTGCACTACAGGCCAAAGATATTATTTTGTATCACCATTTAAGACTGAAGATGATGAAAAATATTTTAAAGAACGAATCCAGTGAGATAAAGGACAAAAATTAGGGATTCGTAATTTAGTTTATCCAAGTTCAAGAATACTCCATAATAATCAATTGTGGAGCAAAATTCAAGAATGAAGATCAAAACTTGGATCCAATTAAAGATAGAAACCATAATAGCCAACTTAGACAAAGAAAAGAAAATTTAATTTTTCTGTGAATAGTATCGTATTTGTGAATAAAGCCGTATACGTGAATTTTAGTGGTTTGGTTGTTTGAATTCGCACAACAGGTTGGTTAGGAATATGAAAACTAACAACCTTAAGAAAATAATCGATTTTGGCATGGTAAGTGGTTAACCAGTCAATTCCTAAAATCATGTCAAATGCAAGTATTTTCAAAGATATAAGATCAACAGGTAGGGTGAGGATGCCAATTTGAATCAATCAAGATTTGTAAACTGTGGATGTAACAAAGATTTCTCCCAACGAAGTTCCAACAGATAAGTCAAAGTCTAATTTCTCAGAAGTCAAGTTCAAACGTTGAGCACAAGTAGGTGAAATAAAAGAATGGGTAGCACCGATATTTAACAATGTGTAAACTTCGCAAGAGTTTATGATTAACTTACCCGTAATAACCTCGTTCGGGTTCCTCGCGTTTTGGGTAGTCACGATAAAAGCTTTTCCATGATACACCGACTTTGACTTGTCTGGGACAGTCTCTGGTGTTGCCATCCCAGCTGGACTTAACTTTGCCACCCTCAACTATTTCGTCGCACTCCTGATCCATGATTTGAATCATTACTCTTCGATCTATATCGAATTGGGGTTGACTGCTCTGCACAGGGTAATTCCAAACTCGATGTTGGATTCTCCCAATTGCTGTCCAAAAAGTAAAATTGATATCGTCTATTTTTCCCTTCTTGGATCAGACGTCTCTTTCTAAAATATCAACACGTCGTGCGGCTTTTACCCCTGCATCCTCCATTCTCATTCGTTCAGTTGTTTCTTCTTTCATCAAAATTTTGACAATTGCATTCTCAGCTTCCAGCTTTAATATCATATGCTCTGCCAGAGAGAGCTTCTGTTCAAGCCTCGCATATAGAGTAGCAAAATTTTGAATTGCTGTATCCCTTTGTTCCACGGCCGCCTGCCGTTCTTCACCCTGCTCTTCTAGCTCATGAATACAATTTTGCAGTTCTACATTTCGATCATAAAATTCTCCTAATAAATCTTCCTCAGGTTCCTCTTCTTCCTCACTCTCAGCTGCTACTTCTGTGACTAGCTCAGGTGCAACTATTAATTCTTCAATCACTACATAAATAACTACCGCTAAAAGTAAGACTACGAGTAGCGGTGCCTCAATGGTCTCAAATGCTCCATCGCTTAAATTTTTAGATGTCATTCTCAAATACTGCCATAAAACAAGGGTTAATTAAACAAATTAACGTATCACATATTAACCCTATACTTCGACCGACCAATTAAATACCACATAAGCTTAGGTAGGACACACTAGCGAAGGATTTACTCGTCTCTCCCCTCCTACTTCTATTCCCAGATCTCCGCCAGAGATCATATTCCTAAGCTCTGATACCAACTGTGACGCCCCCAGAATAGGTCCAATCAACCCAACTGACTCTGAGTTGCCAAACACATGGTACAGAATCTAAATACAAACTTTTATATCAAAAGGTCGTGAGCAGGATGACCATATAAGCTGTGAGTGTCAATACAAATCGTATATAATACGAAATATAAACACTCAAATTCAGTCCTCAATAGTTACAATTGTTTTCACACTATTATACAAAAATAGTGAGGACTACAACTGCTCTAACTCTGCCCATCACTATGTTCCCTGAATAGTCCCTGCAACATTCTCATTTCCTGAAGAGGACAATAGATGAAAAGGGTGAGCTCAAGTAGCCCAGTAAAGAATATTATGACTAAGATAATACAGAATAATTTATCGTTAGTCTTCAACAAATCAGATAAAATATTATGGACAACAAGTTTTAGATCAACAACTGCAGCGGAATTAACAATGCATCAGAAGAGTTAAGTAGGAAATAATGTCTACTATCTTCTATGATTTAAAAGTCCATAATCAATATTTTATCCCTGTAACATCAATCAATATATATCTTGAATCAAATATTCATCTTTGCACTACGGGCCAAAGATATTCATTTGTATCACCAGTTGGTCATGTTCATCTCAACACCTGTCCATCTTTGCATTACGGGCCAAAGATATTCATCAGGTAATCATTCATCTTTGCACTACAGGCCAAAGATATTCATCAAATAATCATCCATCTTTGCACTACAGGCCAAAGATATTCATCAAATAATCATTCATCTTTTCACTACAGGCCAAAGATATTCTTTTGTATCACCATTTAAGACTGAAGATGATGAAAAATATTTTAAAGAACGAATGTAGTGAGATAAAGGACAAAAATTAGGGATTCGTAATTTAGTTTATCCAAGTTCAAGAATACTCCATAATAATCAATTGTAGAGCAAAATTTAAGAATGAAGATCAAAAATTAGATCCAATCAAAGATAGGAACCATAATAACCAACTTGGACAAAGAAAAGAAAATTTAATTTTTCTGTGAATAGTACCGTATTCGTGAATAGTGTCGTATACGTGAATAGTAACCCCAATATAAAAAGGTAAAAATTTCACAATAAAATTCATACCAATATTTCGGTGTCATGATATTGAAAGAAATAACATCATTTTTGAAAAAAAATAACATCACTTACCTCAAAGAACAGTACTTCGGACTTGAATATCGGATATAATGCTAATGGAAACTTGTATTGTATAACAACACTCAAAGTATCGAAATACTCACAAAAATACGCTCAATATTATAGAGAGAAAAAACTTTTGATTCTGGTGTGATTTTCAAATTCTAACTAAGCACCCTATTTATAGAAAAATGCTTAGAACGCCAAAGCAAAAAATTTAATAAAAAAAATTTTATAAAAAAAAATTCACGCCCACCCCTTGACCAAATTCATCAACACACCAGTGGGGCCCACTAACATTTAAAAAATGTTTTTCTTTTAAAAAATATTTATAACCCCAAAAATCAATTCAGACCCAATATTCCGAAACTTCTATAATTCATAAAAAATAGCACTTTTATCAGAAAAATACGAATCTTATGTCCATTTCATAGAAAATTTAATTCTCTACAACTTTGTAGAAGAAAGTTTTTTCAAATTCCGAACGAAAAATGACCCAAATTTATATACGAATGAATTTGCAGGCTATAATCAAACTTCAGTCAAAAACCACCAACATATTTAACATATTTTTTGTAACAAAAATACTCCGGACCCTATTTGCTCTCTTTCTCCTCATTTTATTCACATATCGTGCATTCATTGTAAAAATATCACCATTATTATATTATTATATTATTACATCATACACTTATAATGTAATATTACAATGATATATTTAAATGAATTATTTTATCGAAGTAGATAAAATATCAACTTTCAATAATTGTCTCTTTACAAAATTTCTCTATTAAATAAATATTTTCTTATCATTTTTATCAATAATTAATTATTCATAAATAATATTACAGAATCACAATAATGACAACCAGGTCGTTCCCAAGAAAGAGGAGGCTTTCCGATAAGGATTTCTCCTTACTGGCGCGCAATTAGATTAACTAACCCCTTTCCTAGACAGAACTTTCGAGACATTGTCAATAATGTTGTCTAATAATATTATTCAAATAATATGAATTATTGATTTGATAATATAAAATATTGTGCAGTGACAATTATTGAAACAACAATAATATAAAATACTGTGTAATACTGTGTGCTACTGTGCAACAACGCGTATTACTTTATCTTAATCATCGGGTATTTCAACAGTGTTAACGGTAACCGTTACGCCATTATTTATAGAAAACTTATTCTAGTCATTTTTTTCATCCGACAGTTTTCTGTTATGGAGCCCATAAATGGCTGCGCCGTCGTATGAATATTCTTCGACAACAAGAATATTCCACGACCAAACGAATATTCCCCGACAACAATGAATATTTTATAACCACTTGCTTATTTTGAAATATTTGCGCATTTTACCCATAACTTCCCACATTTATCAAATTATTCCAAAATAATATATAAAGGAAATTCAATTTTATTCATAATAAGTGGGGGTCTTACAACCTCCCCTCCTTATGAAATTCCGTCCTCAAAATTGACGTACGTACCTGGTGTTTCGAAAAGGTGAGGATACCTCGCTTTCATTTCCGATTCTAACTCCCAGGTCATTTCCATAATAGCATGGTTCCTCCACAAAACTTTAACTTGTGGTATAACCTTTGTGCGTAGGACATGCTCCTTCCTATCCAAGATCTTAACAGGTACTTCCTCATACGTTAAATCTTCGGCTATCTCGTCTAGTTCTAACTCAATAATGTGGTTTAGGTCTTTCATATATTTACGTAGCACGGATATGTGAAACACGTTATGAACACGAGACATGCTTGGAGGTAAAGCGAGTCTATAGGCCACATTTCCTACTTGGTCAAGAATCTCAAATGGACCAATAAATCGTGGATTGAGCTTTCCTCTCTTCCTGAATCTTGTAACTCATTTCCATGGAGCAACACGTAACAGTACATGATCCCCAACATTAAATTTCACGTCCTTTCGATGAAGATCCGCATAACTCTTTTGTCGATCTTGTGCCGTTTGTATACGTTGTCGGATCATTTGGATCTTTTCCGTGGTCATACGTACTAACTCCGGTCCCAACAATGTTGTTTCACCCACCTCATCCCAGCATACTGGAGAACGACACTTTCGCCCATACAATGCCTCGAATGGAGCTACGCCTATATTTGCCTGATAACTGTTGTTATAGGAGAATTCCACCAATAGTAGGTACTTATCCCAACTCCCTTTGAAGTCTAGAACACAGAGTCTCAATAGATCTTCAAGATTTTGAATAGTCCTTTCCGATTGCCCGTCCGTTTGAGGATGATATGCCGAACTGAATCGTAAATCCGTGCCCATAGCTTTCTGCAAACTGACCCAAAATTATGAAGTGAATCTTGGGTCACAATCTGAAACTATGGATACTGGCATGCCATGCAACCTCACAATCTCATTCACGTACATACGAGCAAGACGCTCAAGGAAATAAGTCTCCCGTATCAGCAAGAAATAAGCAGACTTGGTTAATCTATCAACAATAACCCAAATCACATCTATGCCTTGAGAAACCTTGGAAAGACCCGTAACGAAATCCATGGTAATGTGTTCCCACTTCCACTTTGGAATCTCAAGTGGTTGCAATGGACCCTTTGGCACTTGATGCTCCACCTTGACACGTTGACACTTTGGAAAACAAGGAAGAAATAATCAAAACAAACAAACTTTTATTACCATGTTTTTTCCCGGTGTCGACAAGGTCCATATTGTGCCTTTGGTAAATAACATAAGTATTGAGCAACAACGAAGACTCAACCCCATAATGAATGAAGTGGTCAAAAAGGAAATTATAAATTGGTTAGATGCAAGAATTGTCTACTCCATCTCAGACAGTTCATGGGTGAGTTCAGTCTAATGTGTGCCGAAGAAGTGGGAATGACAGTAGTTACAAATGAGAACAATAAATTTATTCCTACTCGGACAGTTATGGGTTGGCGAGTTTGTATGGACATAAAGTTAAACAAGGCCACTGGTAAGGACCATTTCCCTCTACCATTTATCGATCAAATGTTGGACAGGCTTGCAAGACATGAACATTACTGCCTCTTGGATGGATACTCAGGTTACAATGATTGCCATAGCACCCGAGGACCAGGAAAAAATGACATTCATATGCCCCTATGGTACCTTTGTCTTTCGAAGAATGTTTTTTGGGTTATGCAATGCATCAGCGACATTTCCACTGGCAGATCTACCCATGGGGCAGTGGGGTCAATTGACCCCACTGAATTTTGAAGAGAATATTTTTTTATTTGTTTTAAATTTTATAAAATGTTTAGTGAAAATAAAAAATTCAGACTAAAAGACTATTAAATGTCACAAATTTCTATTAACACCAATAACCCACTCTTTTATATTATTTAGTCATTTACATTAAACATGATATTTTTACATCTATTAAAATGAGGCTATCATTGCAATAGTTTTAAAGCAATGAAGTCTCGAAAAATGTTATTATAAATAATATTTTAACAATATTATTTAGTTTTGTAATTTTTTTTAGAGGACACGAGAGGTGAAAGATACCTCACGTTCTTGTGCGAGGTGTCTCTTATAATAACAATGTTTTAAAAAATTATAAAATATCATTTTGTACATAATATGGGAGGAAATGTATTAATTGCATAAAAAGACATCGATTTTATATGATAGCTCTCACAATTACTTGCAATGTCCCTCACATCCTTTTTTGCCTTTATTTTATTGTATTTTATTTTTTTGTAAATTATTATTTTTAAAAAGTTGACCCCACTGAACTAAGGGGCTGGATCCGCCCCTGGACATTTTAACGGTGTGTGATGGTTATTTTTCGATATGGTCGAACAGAATCTCGAAGTATTTATGGATGACTTTTCTGATTTTGGAGATTCGTTTGATTATTGCTTGGAAAATCTGACTCTTGTACTCAAACGGTGTATGGAAATAAATTTGGTTTTAAACTGGGAGAAATGCCATTTTATGATGCAAGAGGGAATAATTTTGGGCCATAGAGTTTCAGTAAAAGGAATCGAGGTAGTTAAAGCAAAGATTAAAGCCATTGAGAGCCCTCCGTCACCAGCATCAGTACGGGGTATTCGAAGTTTCTTGGGACACACGGGTTTCTATACAATATTTATAAAAGACTTCTCCAAAATCAAGAAGCCACTTTTCAATCTTTTGGAGAAGGATGTCCCATTCAACTTTAACAAAGCATGCCAAGAAGACTTCAAAGCGTTGAATTAAAGAAGAAGTTAGTTACTGCATCGGTAATCATAACACCAAATTGGGGTATCCCGTTCAAATTAATGTGTGATGCTAGCGATTTTTCAATTGGCGCAGATTTAGCCAACATAAGGAGAAAATTTTTCACTTCGTATACTATACTAGTAAGACATTATCGGATGCCCAACTGAACTATACAACTACCGAGAAGGAGCTACTGGCAATTGTTTATGCCTTTGATAAGTTTCATTCGTATCTGATTGAGACTAACGTGATTGTGTTTACAGACCACTTGGCAATTAAATACCTGAAAGCTAAAAAGGATGTTAAACCGAGTGTAAACACTCGAAATTTCTCTTTCCCTGACTAACCTTGTAGGAGGGTAAAAACATAAGTTCACCTTGGAGACAACCCCAAAAGAAGACAGAGGCATCGAAGATAATCCCGCGGAGAAAGTACAGTGCAACGACACCCCGACATGACGTGGTCCGAACAAGGATCGCAAAGTTGAGAATGTGGTCGTACGTAGTCACCACAACACCTATCGAACTGCGAACTATCCAAGATGAGCCAATTGATTATCCTCGGGAACCAAAAGATACCTTTCAACTAATTGCATCATCTTCCCAGACTCCGATTCAGTCAAACTCGATCTTATTTCGCAGCCTTCATCACAAGCCTCCCTGGATTCTGGGGTACGGAGCTCAACTTTCACCGGATCAACACTAAACGAACGAACTTCGAGGAAGCAGGCCCACAGGACCCATTCGCAGGTACACCTGCGGCTGGTTCCCCAACTCTTTATCTAGCAGCCAGCAGTTCATTTGGAAAACAAAAAAGGGAAGTTAGAGATAGAAAGGAGTTTTAGAGAGAGAAAGGCTCGAATTTTGCATCTTTACACTATATTTCAGTTGTTTAATCATACATCTTGTACATCTTGAGTGTCTAGAGTGATACAGATCAAATCCAAGCCAAAAGAAGCTTGTTTCTTTGCTCCCCAAGATGAAAAAGGATAACTTTTGTTCATTTTCTTTGTAAATCTTGTTTGATATACTAGATCTATTTCATATAGTGTTTAAATCTAGTTAGAATTGTTGTTTTACATATATTTTGTGTACTAGTTGGTAAATCCAGAGATTCTACCAGTTATTTTGTGCATATATAGTTGGAAACCTTGTCCGGGGACTAGATCTACCTAGATCTAGCTGGATCTAACCTTTTGAATGGTTATAGAGCTTGAAGCTCTAACCTATATGCTAGATCGGCTTAGATCCACTATAGATTTAGTCATTTTAATGATTTTGGTTAGTCTTGGTCACCCCGTAGAGCCCTAGATCTATATATAGAGGTGAGAAGATCCTAATAATTCGTGATAGGGGTTTCAACCGAAGAAATCACCTAATATCGGGTTTAGGATACATTGTATATATATGTTTTAGTATATTAATGTGAGCCTAGGAATCCCGGGGTTGAGATCTAACCACCGGATCTCGACTAGATTCCCACGATGGACTTTTTGTTTACAATGTAATGTTTAAATAACGTAAAATCGTTGTAGATGTAATATTGGATCTTAAAACGAGTTCGAGGGGTTCATCCCGAGAAGTCGGATTTAAGATCCCATGATAGTAAAAATTTATGATTGTGGGTGCTCGGGTTGATCGAGATGGCTTTCATGCTCGATGATGATCCAACCCATTTTGGAACTTTCTTGCATGCATTATCACCCAAATCGATTTTCGAATCAAAACCGCAAAGAGATTTCATAAAGAATAAAGACATTCGGGGATAGAGATATTTAGGTCTAATAAATGGTAGTATCAAAGGACCTCAATTCCTATTTGACGAAGGATTCGAAAACTTTGTTTTCCAAAATGTCATTTCTATATATATCTGTTCTAAAAATGAACTTTTACATAAATCGAATCCTTCGTGCATACATCCAAAGAGATACAACACTACTTTCAGAATCACATCATAAACATAAAGATAATAAATTGGAAGTAGCAAAGGATCTCGATTCCTATTTGACGAAGGATTTGAAAACTTTGTTTTCTAAAATGTTATTTATATATATTTGTTCTAAATATGAACTTTATCTAAATCAAATCCTTCATGCATAGGTGCAAAGAGATATAACACTAATTTTAAATAACTTAAAATAAGGCTAAGAAGAAACTCTAAAATCAGAGCACTTAACACAATAAATGTTTTCACACACACACACACACAAACACTTTATGCTTAGGAATTTAATAAGATGCGGTAACCGTGTTTTCATAGAAGTCAAGGGGTGCCTAACACCTTCCCCTCCGCTTAAGCAAGCCCTCAAAATCCATGAATATCGGGTTCCAGACCAATGTTACAGAGTCACATATAAGGTCATATTGCAAAAACTCTCAAAAATTCGGATTAGTTGGTACATCCTTTTGAACTAATACCAACTGGCAAATCTGTCTCATTCAGCCCAATCATTCAAATCAAATCTTTTTAAATTCGACGACACTCTTGTCGGTCTTGTTTTCCTAAAAATCTCACCCATTAAATAAATTAATCGACATAGCGAAACATAAAGGGTAGAAACAGACCAAAATTTAAGGAAATCGAAATCCCTCCGGCGTCGACACCGAGATTGATTCGATGGGTATTATTACTAAAAGATTTTGACTTAGATATCCGGGATCGAAAAGGGGCAGAAAATCAGGTTGCTGATCATTTGTCACGGTTAGAGAATTCAAAACTAAATAAGGGTGATAAAACAGTGATCAACAAATTTTTCCATGGTATGCAGATTTTGTAAATTTCAGTGTGAGTAAGGTTTTTTTGCCAGATTTGACGAATCAACAGAAGAAGAAATTTCTCCATGATGTGAAACAATATCTGTAGGATGAGTCGTTCTTATTTAAACAGTGTGGAGATCAAATAATAAGAAGGTCCATTCCTGAAGTCGAAATGGACGATATTCTATAGCATTGTCATGCATCTGACTATGGTGAACATTTCGAGGGAGAAAGAACGGCAGCCAAAGTGCTTCAATGTGGATTCTATTGGCCTACGCTCTTTAAGGATGCCCATGTGTTCGTGATGAAATGTGATAGATGCCAAACAGTTGGAAACATATCAAACCGATACGAGATGCCGCTCAACATAATCTTAGAGGTTGAACTGTTTGACGTGTGGGCATTGATTTCATGGGATGGTTCCCCTCATCTTTTGGAAACTCGTATATACTAATAGCAGTGGACTACATTTTAAAGTGGGTTGAAGCTATAACAACACCCACCAATGATGCTAAGGTTGTGGTTAAGTTCATCCGCAAGAACATATTTTCCAAATTTGACACTCCTGTTGCAATCATTAGTGACGAGGGCGCACACTTTTGTAATAAGCAGTTTGCAACTATTCTCATGAAATATAGAGTCACTCACAATATAGCTACTGCTTACCATCCGCATACCATTGACCAAGCCGATGTATCTAACCGAGAAGTGAAACGAATCCTCGAGAAGATAGTGAACCCTAGTCAGAAGGATTGGGCAAGCAAGCTAGATGATGCTTTATGGGCTTATCATACGGCTTACAAAACTCCGATAGGGATGTCTCCTTACAGGTTATTATATGGGAAGGCATGCTATATTCCGGTTGAATTGGAACACAATGCTTATTGGGTTATTTAAAAGTTAAACTTTGATATATCTGTTGTGGTAGAAAAGCGTCTCTTACAAATGAATCAAATGGATGAATTCAGACTCCAATTGTACGAGAATGCTAAGTTTTACAAGGAGAATGTCAAGAAGTGGCATGATGAGAAAATAATAGTATGAAAGTTTGAACCGAGGTAAATAGTGTTGCTATACAACTCCAGGCTAAAAAATTTCCCAAGAAAGTTGAAATCACGTTAGTTAGGCCCATTCACCATCATAAAGGTCTTTCTTGACGGAGCTATGGAAGTTGAGGAACCGGATTCAAAATGCATTTTCAAAGTCAATGGTCAAAGGTTGAAATATTATTATGGGGGTTACATTGATCGTGAAAAGACAATCGTTAGCCTAGCTGATTACAATAAAAGAAGATAAAGTCGAGCTGCAGACGTTAAACTAAGCGTTTGATGGGAGGCAACCCAATCATTGTTTGAGTTTCCATTTATCATAGTTTTAAATTTTCAATTAATTAGTGTATTCAGTCAGTTAATTTTAAAATTTTAGTTGCTTTATAAGTTTTCTCATGCTCTGAAGTGGTCTTTCTAATCCACGATATGTTGCATTATTACAGGTGAGTAATATTGAGACTGCATAATTGAAACAAAAAGAAAAAAAATTAAAGAAAAGGGGAGCTCACCCTGGCAAGCCCATAAGCCTGTAAGAACTAGCCCCAGCGAGTAGGCCTCTGCCTGAGCTCGCCCCAGCCAACCCCTCTTTGCCCCTTTTCACCCCAGCGAACTCAAAGACCAAACGAGCCCGCCCTGGTGAAGATGTTGGGACTCAATTTTTAAAACTCCTCTGAACCTCGATTGAACTCAGTCCTCCTCATTCCAAACTCAATTTTCTTAACCCTAACCACGAAAATCAGTCTACTTTCCCTCTCTCAACAAGAAGTCTTTAAGCCTTCCTTCTCTAACCCTATCTACGAACTCCCCAACAAGGCAAATACAACACACCTCCACTCGGATTCTCTCAACAACCCTACTGAGCATTCACAACGGATTCCTTCTCTCGACTAAATTCAACAAAGTCTTCATCCAACTGGACATTTATATGGTTATACCCCCAAATTGAACAACTAAGGCAAAGTATTCTAACATCGGGCAATGTATTCAACCTAGTTTTGTCAATTACTTTTAAATAGTGAAATAATTTACTTGGATTTGCTTGGGGGTAATCATTTACTGTTGAATTTGGATACAATTTAAATTGTTGACCAATTAAGTTTATGTTGACTAAATTGGATGTATCTTGGTTATTTTTTTGCTATATATTTGCTGTGATGCTATAAGATCCGATTTGTTTTTGCTAAAACGAGTTTGGGGGAATTATTAAAGAAGGATCTTTGTAGGGCACACTAGGTGTTCAAAAAATTATTTCAAAGACAAAGTAGTCTGATTGAGTAGGTTTTCAACAGTTGTTCATCCAAGTTTTGAAAGTTTGTTGCTTAAGCTTGGGTTCTTAGCACATGGCACCTAAGAAGAAAAGAGGTGAAAGTTCGTTGACACCGATACGAGCATATGACAAGAGAAAATTTGTTAGTGTCGAGGCGACAAACAAGTTTGATACATACTTAGCGGGTAAAGCTCTAACTCCAAAGCGTGGCCTTTGTTCGGATAAATTGCTAGATGGCGAAATGAATCATTAGATTATCAAACGAGGTTGGGACACGTTCATAGACTAACCAGACCCAACAGTGGTAGCAATTGTCAAAGAATTTTACGCTAACGCCGAGGACAATGCACCATATGAAGTGTTGGTTAGGGGAAAATGGTATCTTTCAATGACCATGCAATTAATGAGTTTTATAATTTGAGGTCACGGGAATTTTGCCAATATGCACAATATCTGAATGAAAATCTAGACTACGAGAAAATTGTGATAGACTTATGCAAACCTAGGTCTGTTTGGACGCCACAGAGCGAGACATATTTCCATTACAAGGATCTGAGCCGATATGGAAAGATTTGGTATGCCTTCCTTTATGCCATCTCAGCACGTGACTGATGTAACTAAGGAAAAGGCTCCACCGTTATATGTTATTGTGAAGGACTTCAAGATAAACATGGGGAATGTGATTGTGCAGTCCATTATAAGGAATTTGAGGGGAAATACTCAAGGAGGATTGCCACATCCATCCTTCATATGTGGCTTGTGTCATCGTGTGGGCATTAGATGGGGAGCCGATAAGGTTGTGCAACGACCATTACTCACTTTGGATTATGGCTTGATAGAGAGCTAAAAATTATGGGAAGGAGGTGAGTTGGATCCACAGGGAGTGGGCTTTATCATTCGCCCTCCTTCCAGTGAAAAAGAGGAACATGATTCGAGGATGTGGCGGATGCACCAACAACTTCTAGACCGCAACCCAAGGAAAAGTGTAGCACCTAATTTCGCAATCTGCAGTTACATATAGACAAAAGTGATAGTAGTGTGGATACAAGCCAATCATTTATGATGATAAAGCACATACTTTGTAAACAATCTTATTTATTTATTAATAAAATATTTATTTATTAAAGGCATTTAATTATCTACATAGTGCTGTTTTTATAATATATAAATAACCCACAGTTTTAAGCAATGCTTTTAGAATCATGATGATGATCATGCTAATGAGATCTAAATTCTTAGAAAGCTCTAAAACTAAAATAGTTCTCAATCGTGGGATTACTAAAAAGGGGATTAGTAAATCTGGATAGATTGGTACATATGTTGCTTGCTCATTAGATGAGGATGATTGATCTCATGATCATTTGTGTGGAGACACTAAAGCAAGTATGTAGGTGCTTATTGGAGAATAAGTTCACTGAACGTGACTCTCTATGGAATACCTAATGGAGTTTTACTCGCCTGTCAATAGGAATTCCTAATGTGATAGTAGTACAAGTGATCTTTGGACTTGAGATCATCATAGTATCTTGTATATAACAAATTATACTTTGACTTATTCCTTAAGACCTTTTAAGGCATATATAGGGTATGCTTGGGTATAATGAGTTACATATGGAGATAATGAATGATCAATAAAGAATCTACCACCTCTAGTAAAAGAGGAGATATGTCCTATGTGATTCGTTAAATGACAACCCAGGAATCCTTGGCCAAGGTAGAATGAAATTAGAAAGGAGTTTCTAATTTACATTATTTGATGTTGTGCATTTTCTAGTCGAAATACATATAATTGAATAAAATAAGACTTGACAGTAAATCCATGTCTTACATTTAATTGGGACATTGTATGGTGGAAGGATTGAATTGTATGATAACTATTTACTCACAGGTTCTTTTATGATTAATGTTGAAATCTATATTATCTGGAAAGTCGTTGATTACTAGGGAGGCTTATCCCTATTGTAGAATAAATATTATTTATTTAAATAGATTATTAGTTTAATTTATTTATTTAAATAAGATTAGAATTGTTCTAATTGATTTATTCACAACCGGTTTAATATGGAGAACCTAAAGGGTCACACCATAAAAGGAAGAATAATTATTTAAGTAGGTAATGGCATAATCGTAATAATGCATTAAGTGTAATTAATTTAATCTATGGTGATAGAATAAATTAAATAACTTAATATTTACTATTATAATTATTATTATTTTAATTTCTAAAGGAGTTTAGTAATTAATTTAATATTAGTACTCTCATTAATTTCTAATAAGATTAGGAGGCAAATTAATTAAATAAATTTAATTAATTATCCCCAATGTGGTGGGAAGCCTAAATTAATTAAAAGAGTTTAATAATTAAATGAAATCCCATTCCTAATAGGATTAGAAAGGTTGACCAATATCTATATAAGAGAAGTTTTATAATAGATATCAGTTGATGCAATTCTAATTGTTAGAGAGTACTCATTTTTTATAGAGGATAGAAAACTAAGCCAACCACCCTCCTTCTTGATAATTCATCTTCCTTGGTGGATCACCTCTAGAGGCCAAACACTTGGGTGGCTAACGTTGATTAAAGGAAGGAATCTAACCCGGAAATTCAAGGAGATCACGAAGAACAAGGAGTTGAACTCGTACCTGTGGAAGCTTCATTCTACAAGGGTATGATTCCATAACTTCTTATTTATCGTTTTAAATTAATAATTTGCATAAAGGATTATTCGGGTAATGGTTTTGTAGAAATATTTTAAACTCTGATATACTATACTTCTGCTAATTTTTGCAATTTGATTGCGTCACGATTTCGTACAAACCCAACAGTGGCATCAGAGCCAAAAACTTTTATGCAATTATTAATTATTTTGATTTCATATACATATGAGTATGTATTTAAAATAATTTATTGGGCATAATTAATTGTACAAAATTATTTTTTATGAAGAAAAGAAAAAAAATGGAATCGCGATTACGTTTTTTGTTTTTCTTTCTTTCTTCTTCCCGCCGCCGTGTATCTGCTGTGTGGGTATTTTATGGGTCACGTTAAAATCACTTGCATCACGTTAAAACAGAAATTGAATCAGGATTTCAAAACAACTTCGTGGGCCAAAGTATTGTTAATATATATATTATATATTACTACCTTGATCCTGCAATCAGGTTTTCCAAAGAAAGTAATTCATATGAATCCTTTAACATATTTATATATATATAGGATTTCAAAAGTATTACCACCTGAGGTTTCTTTATATATATAATTAGATTATAATATATAACGTTATTATATATATATATATATATATATATATATATATAATATTCTTAATAATTTTATAATTAAAATAAAAAGTTTATTTTAATCTTGAAATTGGATTTCATGTAAATTAAAATTGCCCATTAAATGATACTCATATATATATAGAATGTTTTAATTCATGAGATGAATATTTATTTATTGATATATATGGTGATATATATGTTAATAAAAGGGATTGATTATGGACTATGACCAATGTGATTGGATTTTATTTTGGATGAATGCTTGAATGTATGGGTTTTATAAAATGGGGTCTGCGTACCTTGTCTTCTCTGATTTTTTTTCTCAATGTAAAATTCTATCTCCCTCCTATGTACTTCCCCTTGACTGCTGATCAAGGTTTCTATTTTAAATTAAATTATTTAATGTAATAGAAATAGTTAGAATTATCTTGAAGAAATTGGAGACCAAGGAGCGCGTGAAGACCCGTTTATATAGAGCCCGGGTTTAAATGTAATAGTTACGTTTAAATTTAAATTTTTGCACTCCTAGGTTTGACCTTTTGGTTCACTTGGTGGCTCTAGTGAACCAAACTAGAATAAAAGTCCATAATCAATCCGAGTAAAATATAGTACTCTATATGTGCATGCTAAATATTATATATATTATATTTTATGCAAACACACTTCGCATGTTTAATAAAATAACGCGTATTTTATATATATATGCATGCACGCTAAACAAGATGAGACAAATAATAACATATCCCTCAAAGAAATAATATTAAGTCCGAAGCGTTCAAATGATATTTAGAATATCGAACGTTGCCTTCTAGCATGATTAATTGATAGCGTATTAAATATTTAATATGAGCTGTTGTGCTATATACAAGGACGAACATTTTTCTTTTTTGAATTTATGGAAGTGCTAGGCTGGACATAACTTAAATCATTTTAGTTTAGATGTGCACACACTTGACCATTATGATTTAAGAGGCAAAATAAAAGGAATTACATGGCGATGTAATTGACAAGAGTTGTCTACCTATTTATTTGTATATCGTTTGTTGTGTTATCCACAAGGTTATATACATTTGAAATGGGATCTTTATTCTCACTAGCAAATCTTTAATTAGATGTTGCTGAACTATATAAGTGAGGGTAATATAGTTTGATGAAAATAGTGGGAGATACCAATTTAAAATAAAGACCTAAATTTATTTTGGTCTGCAAAGTTAATAAAATGAATGTTTGCTAAAATGTTATTTTCTTTCACATGCAGAATTTTAAAAATGTCTAAATCACTAATCTCACTACGAAACATACTTGATGCAAACAAGCTTACCGGGCCGAATTATGAGGACTGGCTAAGAAATCTAAGAATTGTTCTCACTACTGAAATATTTCTTATGTCCTAAATTCAACTGTCCCTGAATCTATTTCGGAAACAGCCTCTAAGGAAGAGATTTCCACTTTCAATAAGTGGCAAGATGATGCATTTGTGGCTCAATGCATTATGCTCGCATCCATGAATAACGAGCTTCAGCGTCAGCACGAAAAAATGGATGCTCCTGCTATGCTGCTTCACCTCAAGGAGTTGTATGGTGAACAGAGTAGGACTGCTAGATATGAGATATCTAAGGAGCTCTTCCGATCTCGGATGACCGAGGGTACTGCCGTCGAGACTCATGTCCTGAAAGTGATCAATTTGATTGAACGCCTTGGACAGCTTGGGTTCGTCATGGATGGGGAGTTGAGTCAAGACTTGGTCTTGCAGTCACTCCCTGAGACCTTCTCGCAGTTTGTGGTTAATTTTCACATGAATAAGCTAGATGTCAGCTTGCCTGAGCTGCTTAACATGCTGAAAACTGCAGAAGGTCACTTCCCTTCCAAGAAGAACCATATCTTGATGGTGGATTCTTCCAATAAAAGGAAGAGGCCCAAGGTATCTTCTGAAAAGAAGAAATCCAAGAAGGCTAAGGGTAAGGGGAAAGAAAAGGAACAAAAGAAACTTGAACCAGCTAAAGAAATGTGCTTTCATTGCAACAAGCCAGGACATTGGAAAAGGAACTGCAAGAAGTATCTAGCAGAGAAGAAGCTTGGAGAAGCTTCGACTTCCAATCAAGGTTTGTTTATGATTGAAATTAATTTTTTTGAAAGTCATAATTCTACTTGGGTATTGGATACCGGCTGTGGTTCTCACATATGTAATACTGTGCAGGGACTGGTCAGAAGTAGAAAGTTGAACAATGATGAGATGATCCTATGAGTGAGGAATGGAACAAAGGTTGCTGCATTAGCTGTAGGAACTTATTATTTAGCAATGCCTTCGGGCAAGTCCATTTATCTTAATAATTGTTATTATGTTTCGAATATTATTAAAAATATTATTTCAATTTATGTATTGGATATGGAAGGATTTAACGTTGTTATAAAGAACAATAGTTGTTCTATTTATAAAGACGATGTTTTATATGGTATTGAAAATTTGCGAAATGGACTTTATACACTTGACTTACAAGAAAATATATTTCAAATTGAACAAACTAAGAAAAAGAAAAGAGATGATATTAATTATACCTACATGTGGCACTGTAGACTTGGTCATATCAATGAAACAAGATTATCCAAATTACATAAAGATGGGCTCCTCGAGCTATCCGATTATGAATCATATCCAACTTGTGAATCTTGTCTCATGGGTAAAATGACTAAATCTCATTTTAGTGGAAAAGGAGAAAGAGTTACAGAGTTGTTGGCATTGATTCACACAGACGTTTGTGGACCTATGACAACAAGTGCACGGGGTGGGTATTCTTATTTTATTACTTTCACTGATGATCACTCAAGATTTGGATATGTGTATTTAATGAAATACAAGTCAGAATCATTTGAAAAGTTCAAAGAGTTCAAAAGTGAGGTAGAGAAACAAACGGGCAAGAGTATAAAGATACTTCGATCAGATCGAAGTGGAGAATACTTAAGCGGTGAGTTTCTCAATTGTCTCAAAGAAAATGGTATAATCTCACAATGGACTCCTCCAGGTACACCACAGTTATATGGAGTATCTGAAAGGAGAAATCGAACACTGTTGGACATAGTTCGATCAATGATGAGTTTTACCGACCTTCCAATTTCCTTCTGGGGATATGCCCTAGAAACGGCTGCATACCTACTTAACAAGGTACCTACCAAATCCGCCCCAAAGACTCCATATGAGATGTGGAAGGGGAGAAAACCAAATCTTAAGCATGTTAAGACTTGGGGTTGCCCAGCTTATGTCAAAAAGTTTGAAAATGATAAGCTACAGACTAAATCCGATAAGTGTAGATTTGTGGGATACGCTAAAGAAACTTTAGGGTATTATTTCTATCATCCAACTGATCAAAAGGTGTTTGTTGCAAAACATGCTGCCTTATTGGAAAAGGAGTTTATCTATGAAGGGGTCAGTGGGAGTAAGATATATCTTGAAGAAGTTCAAGAACCACAAATTATCACGAATCAAAGTCAGGTACCTGACCAAGTAGAAGAACCTACTATACCACACCCTGTTCGTAAATTTGGAAGAGTACCGAAGATACCTGAGAGGTATGGATTTGTTATAGAGGATGACGATGAGGTACACATCATGAATGATGATGATCCATTGAATTACGAACAGGTTATGAGTAATAAAGACTTAGGGAAATAGCTTGAAGCCATGAAATCTGAAATGGACTCCATGTATGAAAACAAAGTATGGACTTTGGTTTCACCACCTGAAGGCATTAAGCCTATTGGGGTGTAAATGGGTCTTTAAAAGAAAGACTGGAGCGGATGGCAAGGTAGAGACCTATAAGGTCCGACTGGTTGCAAAAGGTTTCAAACAAAGACAAGGAGTTGATTATGATGAAACCTTCTCACCAGTAGCTATGCTCAAGTCCATTCGGATTTTGCTTGCGATTGCAGCTTATAACGACTATGAGATCTGGTAGATGGGCGTGAAAACGGCCTTCCTCAATGGGAAACTTGAGGAGGATGTGTATATGACACAGTCAGAGGGATTTGTTTCAAAGGTTGGAACAAATCAAGTCTGTAAGCTGCAACGATCCATTTATGGATTGAAGCAAGCTTCTCGTAGATGGAACATTTGTTTTGATGAGACAATCAAAGAGTTTGATTTTATCAAAAACAACGATGAACCATGTGTGTACAAGAAGGTTAGTGGGAGCGCAGTTTCATTCCTTGTATTATATGTTGATGATATATTACTGATAGGGAATGACATTCCTATGCTACAATCGATTAAAATCTGGTTATCTAAACACTTCTCCATGAAGGACTTGGGAGAAGCATCCTATATTTTGGGGATAAAAATCTATAAAGATAGATCTTAAAGGATGCTTGGTTTATCCTAAGGAACGTACATTGATGCGATGCTAAAGAGGTTTAGCATGGAAGATTCCAAAAGAGGTCTCATGCCGATGAGCCATGGAATACATCTCTCCAAGAAACAGGCCCCAAAGACACCTGTGGAGAGAGACCGTATTAGTAAGATCCCTTATGCTTCTGCAATAGGATCTATCATGTACGATATGATATATACTAGATCGGATGTTGCTCATGCACTTAGTGTAACGAGCAGATACCAGTCGAATCCTGGAGAAGAGCACTGGAAGGCAGTGAAGAATAAGAAGGACTAAAGATATTTTTCTTGTCTACGGTGGGTCTGAATTAAAACTCGGGGGATTCACGGACTCAAGTTTTCAAACAGAACAAGATGATAGTAAATCTGTTTCAGGGTATGTGTTTACCTTGAACGGAGGCGCAGTGAGTTGGAAGAGTTCCAAGTAGCAAACAGTTGCTGATTCAGTGACAGAGGCAGAGTATATAGCTGCAAGTGAAGCTGCAAAGGAAGCTGTTTGGATGAAGAAGTTCATAACTGAACTTGGTGTGGTTCCTGGCATTGGAGAAGCAGTTCCTGTTTACTGTGACAACACAGGAGCAGTTGCACAGGCTAAGGAGCCCAGGTCTCATCAGAAATCTAAACACGTGTTGCGGCAATTTCATTTGATCAGGGAGATCATTGAAAGAGGAGACGTCACCTTGGAGCGTGTAGACTCTCAAGACAACATTGCATATCCATTAACTAAAGCTTTAACACAACAGCAGTTTCATCATCACTTAGAGAAGATGGGTATGAGATACTATGGCGATTGGCTTTAGTACAAGTGTGAGATTGATAGTAGTGTGCATACAAGCCAATCATGTATGATGATAAAGCACATACTTTGTAAACAATCTTATTTATTTATTAATAAAATATTAATTTATTAAAAGCATTTAATTATATACATGGTGCTGTTTTTATAATATGTAAATAACCCATAGTTTTAAGCAATGCTTTTAGAATCATGATGATGATCATGCTAATGAGATCTAAATTCTTAGAAAGCTCTAAAACTAAAATAGTTCCCAATCGTGGGATTACTAAAAAGGGGATTAGTAAATCCGGATAGATTGGTATATATGTTGCTTGCTCATTGGATGAGGATGATTGATCTCATGATCATTTGTGTGGAGACACTAAAGCAAGTATGTAGGTGCTTATTGGAGAATAAGTTCACTGAACGTGACTCGCTATGGAATACCTAATGGAGTTTTACTCGCCTGTCAATAGGAATTCCTAATGTGATAGTAGTACAAGTGATCCTTGGGCTTGAGATCATCATAGTATCTTGTATGTAACAAATTATACTTTGACTTATTCCTTAAGACCTTTTAAGGCATATATAGGGTATGCTGTATAATGAGTTACATATGGAGATAATGATTGATCAATAAAGAATCTATCACCTCTAGTAAAAGAGGAGATATGTCCTATGTGATTCGTTAAATGACAACCCAGGAATCCTTGGCCAATGTAGAATGAAATTAGAAAGGAGTTTCTAATTTGCATTATTTGGTGTTGTGCATTTTCTAGTCGAAATACATATAATTGAATAAAATAAGACTTGACAATAAATCCATGTCTTACATTTAATTGGGACATTGTATGATGGAAGGATTGAATTGTACGATAACTATTTACTCACAGGTTCTTTTATGATTAATGTTGAAATCTATATTATCTGGAAAGTCGTTGATTATTAGGGAGGCTTATCCCTATTGTAGAATAAATATTATTTATTTAAATAGATTATTAGTTTAATTTATTTATTTAAATAAGATTAGAATTGTTCTAATTGATTTATTCACAACCGATTTAATATGGAGAACCTAAAAGGTCACACCTTAAAAGGAAGAATAATTATTTTAGTAGGTAATGGCATAATCGTAATAATGCATTAAGTGTAATTAATTTAATCTATGGTGATAGAATAAATTAAATAACTTAATGTTTACTATTTAATATTTTAGAAATATTAAATATAAATTAATAAGAGGAGTCTTATTAATATTATTACAATTAATATTATTTTAATTTCTAAAGGAGTTTAGTAATTAATTTAATATTAGTACTCTCATTAATTTCTAATAAGATTAGGAGGCAAATTAATTAAATAAATTTAATTAATTATTCCCAATGTGGTGGGAAGCCTAAATTAATTAAAAGAGTTTAATTAATTAAATGAAATCCCATTCCTAATAGGATTAGAGGGGTTGACCAATATCTATATAAGAGAAGTTTTATAATAGATATCAGTTGATGCAATTCCAATTATTGGAGAGTACTCCTTTTCTATAGAGGATAGAAAACTAAGCCAACCACCCTCCTTCTTTATAATTCATCTTCCTTGGTGGATCACCTCTAGAGGCCAAACACTTGGGTGGCTAACGTTGATTAAAGGAAGGAATCTAACCCGGAAATTCAAGGAGATCACGAAGAACAAGGAGTTGAACTCGTACCTGTGGAAGCTTCGTTCTACAAGGGAATGATTCCATAACTTCTTATTTATCGTTTTAAATTAATAATTTACATAAAGGATGATTCGGCTAATGGTTTTGTAGAAATTTTTTAAACTCTGATATACTATGCTTCCGCTAATTTTTGCAATTTGATTGCGTCACGATTTCTTACAAACCCAACAAAAAGGACTAAACACTTGGAAGAGCAAAATAAAAGGTTGGCGGCGAAACATAATCATATATTCGCCTATCAGACTAACTTCAATTTGACATTGACAAAAATATTTGCGAGGATGAATTTGAATGCCACTCCAGTGCATTTTCATGAGCCACAATCGTAACCAGTGTATCCCCCACCATGCACAGACGATGATGAGAAGGTCGAGCACGGCGCTTAACCAGTCAGGACAATCCTCTGAGTTTAGGGGTGGATTTGTATGTCTTTATACATGGTCATTTCATATTGCATTAATTAGTAGTTTGACATACATTGCTGTAACGGGACGAAATTTAATTGAACCGTGATTCTGGAGGCAGAATCCTTTTAAGGGGGGAAAGATGTGACGAACGAGATTTTTGTAATTTAATTTGAATATTTATTGAATTAAATAAATATTTTTTGATGATTTAATTATTGAGTTAAATAATTAATTGATGAAATTATGGTAGATTAATTTAATTATATGTGTTACATTAGTTAAATTAATGTGGTGAATTTTTATATTCAAAGTATGAATTTAATTGAGCTTATTTGATTAACATATTAATTAATAAGTATAATGTTATTCTAATTAATTATTAGATTTAATGATTTGACATAATCAATAAATAAGAATTTTAATTATGTGACTATGTGATTTAATGTGAATTTATGCCATTTTATTTAATTGATTTAAATCACATTATTTGATTAAATTGGGTGTGACATTAAAACTATATTATAAAGCTTTAATTAAATTAAAGGGAAAGGAGAGGGAATGAGAGAAACCAAACATAGCCTTAATGGGAGTTAAGGGCAGTTCACCCATGATGGATCAACTGGCCATTATATCGACAGTTGATATCATATACGTATATTATATATCAGTATTCCTATATTCCTATAACATATATTTCATCAGAGCAAAAATAGAGAGAAAATACAGAGAGAAAAGTTAGAGAGAAAGTTGGAGAATTAAAGCAATTGTTATCAAACAGTGACTGCAAGGGTAATCCCTACATCCCAATTCTTATTCACGTATTATATTTCTCCATCATTGCATATTTACAAGTTGTGTGAAACTGTGATTTAAAGCTTGAATTGGTGAATTATGTGTATATACATGTTAATATAGGATCATAACATGTTTCTACCAATTAAAGTATGTTCATACATGTCTAAATTGGAGTTTGAAAAGTTACAGAGTTTTTCATTTACGTGTTTTAAAAGTTCTCTGTGAATGGGAAAATTACATTGTTCATTATATGGCTTGTATGTATGAAATTTGATGCCTTAATCGCATGTCAAACTGTAAATTGATGATTTAATATGCTTGTACATGTAAAAACGAGAAGAATGAAATATAAACGGACTGATTTGGAGTTATAACGAATCTGTAATGTGTGATTTCATGAAAATTGACGAAACTTTGAAAAATAACAAAAACATAGAATTTATGGGTTTAAATTTAGTTGTTTAAGTTGTCAAAATTATGCTATAAGTGTTGGGTTATACCTCTGTAAAGTCTAGAATTGATGGGTATGATTAATTTATTGTTTGAGCAAAGTTTTTGGGTCTATTTTTGGCTCTGTTCTGTGTTATTCACGAATTACAGATTCTGAAACTAGCATGTGGAGCTGCAGCGCTAACTTTAAGCCTAAGACTGGGGCTGCAGCGCCAGTGGAGCTGCAGCGCCAGCTTTAAGCCTAAGACTAGAACTGCAGCGCCAGTGGAGCTGCAGCGCCAGACTTAAGCTTAAAGTCCGAGCTGCAGCGCCAGTGGAGCTACAGCGCCATTTTTAGTTCAAATGGTGGAGCGGCAGCGCCACTTGGCAGATTTTGCCCATAAATGAGAATTTTAATTGTTTTAGTCCAGGGAATGTAATAGTAACCTAATCTAATGAACATAAAAATGTGTTAGACATATAATGGAATGTTAAAATAGATTCTTAACATGTCAATGAGGTACTTACATGTTTTATTGAACGCATAGTTAGCTAGTCGTTCGTGAAATCTAATATTTTGTGAAGACAAATGTTGTGATTTGATTAGTATAATCATAATCAGAGTTTAGACAAAAGAGAATGAACTTGTGATGCTAGTTACGTTATTGATTAATGTGTATTGTGAATGTATTGGTATGTAGGACTTAATAAAGAACGTGAATTATAATTGTAGCTTGTGCAAGAGGCAAGTTTCCTATCGTTAAACTTGTTTAATATTTTGCAAGTTTTCTAAACTCAAACTTTTAAATTGAGCAAGTTTCTAAACTTTACTTTTATTGAGCAAGTTCCTTAAGTTCTAAATTATTTATTGATGAAGTCATAAACTTGTATTCTATATCGAGTAAGTTCTTGTTCTTAATTGTTCAAGTTCAAGATTTCATATTAGATGCTATAATTCTTTTAAAGCATGAATTCAGTTATACAATACTTATTCGATTGTATACCTTTTGAGAATTATTATTCGAATTGAGTATCAGTTTATTCTGGAACCTTGTAAGACTAGAGAACTCTTATTGATTCGACTAGTCCATAGTTGATGAGCGTTCTAAATTCTAGAACTTTTATTGAGCTTATCCAAACTAAACTTTTTTTGGTGCGGACTCTGATGTCAAACTGAGATGAATAACCCTGTAAAGGGGATTATTTACACTTTAGCGTTGAGATATTGTGCACAGTATGGTACTAAGGGCTGATCCCCCTAAGTACGAGAAGTAGAGTCTATAGTTTTATGACTGTTAAAGGTTTAAAGTATAAACACTTTATAACCTAGGACATAGTTCAAGGTCTTATGACCCTCAGATGTTCTTTTGATTCCTGTTATTTATCCTCGAGTCAAAAGTTAAGTTTTTTTATTCAGATGTCTTTGATTCACTCGCATGTTATTATATTGTTGTCATATTATTATATTTGTGGGCAATCGTGCTCACTCTTGCGTAATAATAACATTGCAGTTAAGAACGAAAGGTCCGACGAGCCTTCTACTAGCAAAGACAAGGGCAAGGTCAACAAGTGATGAAGACTTGTTGTTTATTTTTTATATGTTTATGTTTCAGACTTATGTTAAAGTTGTGTAAGACTTATTTAATTGTTTATGTTCTGCACAGATGTTTAAGGTTAGTATGACCTGGGATTGATGTATTTATATTCAGATGTTGTAACCCCATAAGGGGAGGATTTATTCCTATCTATTGCATGGTTTGCATTTATTATGGGTAGATAAATAGATTATATTTGTACAGTGAACACCAAATCCCGTGGAATTGAAGTACCCGAATTTGGGGGTGTCACAATAACTCAGCATAAAAGATGATCCGGGTAATTGATTTGTAGAAAAATTTTAAACTCTGATTTTACCATCCTTCCGCTATTTTTGCAATTTGATTGCGCCCATGATTTCTTACAAACCTAACAATATGAACATATGTTATTGTATCCATATCTCAATTTAAACTACATACCAAGTTCTGTTGCAATCTTAATTGAATTTTAGTTCATAGCGGTAAAGGAAAACATCATCTAAATTAGAAATTCAAACATCCCAGATAAGAAACTATGAATTTGCTCCTAGACTCTCTCTTTGATCTTCAGCCCTTGCAATCCTCATTCGTGTTCTCCCTTATTTTCTGCAGAAAGCCCTTGTTCTATCTTAAAATCCTCGTCAATTCTCCCCTTTTTATATGCCTCTCCAAGTCTTTTTAATATCCTTAAAGTCCCTCAAACAAATCAGCCACAAGAAACCTTGTTGAACTCCACTTCTAAAACATAGCAAAAACTTTTTCCCAACCAAGCTCGCCCTCGACCAATTCAATGTATTAAAAGAGCTTGCCCAGACCAAGTCAACATCATTCTTTGCCTCAACGAGCTCAATACACTAGAGGAACTCGCCCCGGCCAGCTCATCATTCCAGAATTTACAGAAATGCTACTAAGCTCCAACTTTCCTGTTTTGACCCTCCAAAGCCGTTTCCTACAAAATAAACACAAGAACAAGTAAAATGACACTAAAAATACCTAAAGCAAGTAAATAATTAAGCCTAAAAGATGTCAAATTCGTAGGTATAAAACTCACTCATCAAATAACCTTAAACTCAAGACTTTGCTTGTGTCCTCAAGCAAAAACACAAGAGAAATAAAAATAAACTAACCTAACTAAATGAATGCATATGCATAATCTATTAACTTCAAGTAATAAATCAATACAGTTCATAGATCTCAGGCCTAAAAAATCAGTAACTGACAATTCAGCAAAACGTCAAATTCATGCACCAACAGAAATGTACATATCACTAATCTCATCTTACTTTCGACCCTTTCGTGTGTGTGTGTCTAGTCAACATATCAAACTATTCAAAATCTTAATCCTATCTATGTACCACAGTGCTCAATAAAAGATATTTATTATGTATATAACATTTTAATACCTCACCTATACACTTATTTTCACCTTTTTTTTTCAACGAATGCGTTTTACGCTCTATCTCGTTGATTTTCCATTTAATTCCTGAATTCTTAACTTGTTCAATGTCTATTTTTTAGGTTTTTTAATGTCACATATGTAACGAAATTTTCACCAATACTCCCAAATCAGATGACTTTAGGGCACAAGTGTATAGACACTTCTAAGGGCTTACTTGTTCGAATGGCAAATGCCACAAAAATAAACTAGTCAAGATCTGCTCATATCTGTCTAATTTGCTTTTATATACTTCTTCTTTTCCTTACATTTTAGGCAGACAATGAAGCAGTGATTATTCATATTTTTGTGTTCCAACAAGAGGTATTTATATCTTTAATGAGCATCTAGTTCAAAAAATCAAACTAAAACTTAACCAATTTAATACATTGACGTGCACAAGTAAAATTCAAGGGTCTCAAATTTAACAAAATAGTAACAATTAACATTCCTAACTTAGCAGTCCTTATCCGTATTACAAACTGATTATGTCACTAATCAAGTCTCATCATTGGCCTTCCTTAAATATTCTACATTAATTAATTGCTCTTATGCTCTTAAATGCAATTTTAAATGATCCTATTTTCTTTTCTTTTTTTATAAAATGCAAAAATTACTAACACTGCAATTATGACGAACGTAATTTTTGTAATTTAATTTGAATATTTATTGAATTAAATAAATATTTTTTGATAATTTAATTATTGAGTGAAATAATTAATTGATGAAATTGTGATAGATTAATTTAATTATATGTGTTACATTAGTTAAATTAATGTGGTGAATTTTTATATTCAAAGTGTAAATTTAATTGAGCTTATTTGGTTAACATATTAATTAATAAGCATAATGTTATTCTAATTAATTTAATAATTAATTAGAGATTTAATGATTTGGCATAATCAATAAATAAGAATTTTAATTATGTGACTATGTGATTTAATGTGGATTTATGCCAATTTATTTAATTGATTTAAATCACATTATTTGATTAAATTGGGTATGACATTAAAACTATATTATAAAGCTTTAATTAAATTAAGGGGAAAGGAGAGGGAATGAGAGAAACCAAACATGGCCTTAATGGGAGTTAAGGGCAGTTCACCCATGATGGATCAACTGACCATTATACTAACAGTTGATATCATATACGTATATTATATATCAGTATTCCTATATTCCTATAACATATATTTCATCAGAGCAAAAATAGAGAGAAAATACAGAGAGAAAAGTTAGAGAGAAAGTTGGAGAATTAAAGCAATTGTTATCAAACAGAGACTGCAAGGGTAATCCTTACATCCCAATTTTTATTCACGTATTATATTTCTCCATCACTACATATTTACAAGTTGTGTGAAACTGTAATTTAAAGCTTGAATTAGTGAATTATGTGTATATACATGTTAATATAGGATCATAACATGTTTCTACCAATTAAAGTATGTTCATACATGTCTAAATTGGAGTTTGAAAAGTTACAGAGTTTTCCATTTACGTGTTTTAAAAGTTCTTTGTGAATGAAAAAATTACATTGTTCATTATATGGCTTGTATGTATGAAATTTGATGCCTTAATCGCATGTCAAACTGTAAATTGATGATTTAATATGCTTGTACCTGTAAAAACGAGAAGAATGAAACATAAACGGACTGATTTGGCGTTATAACGAATCTGTAATGTGTGATTTCATAAAAATTGACGAAACTTTAAAAAATAACAAAAACATGGAATTTATGAGTTTAAATTTAGTTGTTTAAGTTGTCAAAATCATGTTATAAGTGTTGGGTTATACTTCTGTAAAGTCTAGAATTGATGGGTATGATTAATTTATTGTTTGAGCAAAGTTTTTGGGTTTATTTTTGGCTCTGTTCTGTGTTATTCGCGAACTGCAGATTCTGAAACTGGCGTGTGGAGCTGCAGCGCCATTTTTAGTTCAAATGGTGGAGCTGCAGCGCCACTTGGCAGATTTTGCCCATAAATGAGAATTTTAATTATTTTAGTCCAGGGAATGTAATAGTAACCTAATCTAATGAACATAAAAATGTGTTAGACATATAATGGAATGTTAAAATAGATTCTTAACATGTCAATGAGGTTCTTACATGTTTAATTGAACTGTTGAACGCATAGTTAGCTAGTCGTTCGTGAAATCTAATATTTTGTGAAGACAAATGTTGTGATTTGATTAGTATAATCATAATCAGAGTTTAGACAAAAGAGAATGAACTTGTGGTGCTAGTTACGTTATTGATTAATGTGTATTGTGAATGTATTGGTATGTAGGACTTAATAAAGAACGTGAATTATAATTGTAGCTTGTGCAAGTGGTAAGTTTCCTATCCTTAAACTTGTTTAATATTTTGCAAGTTTTCTAAACTCAAACCTTTAAATTGAGCAAGTTTCTAAACTTTACTTTTATTGAGCAAGTTCCTTAAGTTCTAAATTATTCATTGATGAAGTCTTAGACTTGTATTCTATATTGAGTAAGTTCTTGTTCTTAATTGTTCAAGTTCAAAATTTCATATTAGATGTTATAATTCTTTTAAAGCATGAATTCAGTTATACAATACTTATTTGATTGTATACCTTTTGAGAATTATTATTCGAATTGAGTATCAGTTTATTCTGGAACCTTGTACGACTAGCGAACCCTTATTGATTAGACTAGTCCATAGTTGATGAGCGTTCTAAATTCTAGAACTTTTATTAAGCTTATCCAAACCAAACTTTCTTTGGTGCGGACTCTGATGTCAAACTGAGATGAACAACCCTGTAAAGGGGATTATTTACGCTTTAGCGTTTAGATATTGTGCACAGTATGGTACTAAAGGCTGATCCTCCTAAGTACGAGAAGTAAAGTCCATAGTCTTATGACTGTTAAAGGTTTAAAGTATAAACACTTTACAACCTAGGACATAGTTCAAGGTCTTATGACCCTCAGATGTTCTTTTGATTCCTGTTATTTATCCTCGCGTCAAAAGTTGAGTTTCTTTATTCAGATGTCTTTGATTCACTCGCATGTTATTATATTGTTGTCATATTATTATACTTGTGGGCAATCGTGCTCACTCTTGCGTAATAATAACATTGCAGTTAAGAACGAAAGGTCCGACGAGCCTTCTACTAGCAAAGGCAATGGCAAGGTCAACAAGTGATGAAGACTTATTTTTTATTTTTTATATGTTTATGTTTCAGACTTATGTTAAAGTTGTGTAAGACTTATTAAATTATTTATGTTTCGCACAGATGTTTAAGGTTAGTATGACCTGGATTGATGTATTTATATTCAGATGTTGTAACCCCATAAGGGGAGGATTTATTCTTATCTATTGCATGGTTTGCATTTATTATGGGTAGATAGATAGATGATATTTGTACAGTGAACACAAAATCCCGTGGAATTGAAGTACCCGAATTTGGGGGTGTCACAGGTTGGTATCAAAGATGTAGGTTATGAACCTTAGGTGGGGGAAAACCTTAGGATAATAGCCTTTTAGAGATCGAGAACATAGTAATGATAACTCTTATCGAGTTCTAAGAAAGATAATAACTTATCTTATGTGCTATGTGCTTATACTTATATACTTGAGTACCGATTAGCATCACGTAATTACTAAAACTTAAAATTCTATTTGTCAGGATGACAGATGCTGGAGAACCTAGTCAGTCCAGGGACCTTGTACCCCTAGAGGCTAGAGAAGAGGAGCCCCGAGATATCCACGTAATCTGGGAGCAGTTAGTCCGACGAGAGCCATCACCCTTGATCACAGTTATTGGGCAAGAGTATGTGCCGGTGTCTGATTCAGAGGAGGACTCTGAGGAAGACCCTGAGGAGATTGAGGTTCAGGCTGAGACAGCCGAAGAGGAGAAGGAAGACCCTAAAGAGTTTCCACCGAGCTCTATCAGTGCTGAGATGTATGACGAGCTATATGACCGTAACATAGAGTTACGTGATACTGTTCAGGAGCTGAGGGAGACTTTTCAGGAGCTGAGGGAGCGGTCGGTTACTCAATAGTCTATCATCGAGTTGAGGGATGGAGAGGTTGAGGCTCTTCACACACGGTTGGGAAATGTAGAGTGGGATTTAGCTCACGAGAAGGGCCAAACCGAGCAGAAGTCAGAGGAAATGGAGGAATTAAAGAATGAACTAAAAGAGAAATCAGCAAGGCTGGCCATAGCAGAGGAGGCCTGGGTAAGGGAATCACGACGAGCAGATCTCGCAGAAGATAACTGTCGGGCGAAGAAGGCCAAGCTTGAGGAGACGTACTCTACGCTTCAGTATGCAATTAATGAGGCCCAGGATCGGGTTATGAGGTACCCAATTCAGTTCGAAGGACTACCGTCATACATGCTAGATAGCAAGACGATGTCCCGAATTATGGAAGAAGAGTGTGGCAAAGCTGTTCATCGCCTTAATGAGCAGTGATAGGAACATTTGATTTTGTGAAACCTATCTGGTAGTTAATAATGTAAATTCCAATGTGTTTATAAACAGAGGAATATTTTATGTTTTAAATCTTGTAGATTCTTTATCTCGGGATAGTTGATGTAAATAGCAGTGATGCTATCGTGTTATGTTAAAACTTTTGATTTAATAAAATATCAGAGTTTATTTGAGATAATGTGTTGACTGATTGTGTCTAAATGTTTAAGTTAAGCCTTAGATATTTAGATAATTGAATAAAGATCTAATAAGCATATTTCTTAACAGAAAAATACCGCCAAGAAGATGACCTAACCGTCAACAGGCCCAAGAGGGGTCAATTAACAACAACAACAACGCCAATGCTAACCCCGTTCAGCAGTTGGCGAACTTACTGGCTGGAGCGCTTAACAACCAACCTCAAGCTCCACCGAACACAACGTTCAAGGACTTCAAGGCGGTGGGACCGCCAGAGTTTAAAATCACCATAAACCCGATAAAAGCTCAAACCTGGGTTATGGAGATGGAGAAAGTGTTCGATGTTGCCAGAGTTAGAGAAGACCAGAAAACTGCCTATGCAACGTTCATGCTGAAATTCGAAGCTAGTTATTGGTGGCAAACGAATAAGGTCCGGGGAGGTGAAGGTGTGATTACCTGGGAGAGGTTCAAAGAGATGTTCTTCGAGATGTACTTTTCGACCAGCTCGCAGAATTAAATGGAGATTCAGTTTCTAGAACTGAAACAGGGGAATATGTCCGTACCGGAATATACGGCAAAATTCAATGAGTTGGCTAGGTTTGCCACGTATCAAGTGCACACCGATCAGAGGAAGGCAAGGAGGTTTGAACAGGGCCTGAAGCCCTAGTTGTGTAGCAAAGTGTCAATGTTTCAATTGAACACTTTTGCTGGGGTGTTGGAGAAGGCCATTCTCGCTGAAGGCGGGAGTGATGCTGTTACAAAGTATAACCAAGATGAGAAAAAGAAGAAGAGTGAAGGTGAAGGAGTTAACAAGGCTAGTGGTAGCAACACGGGAGGAAGTAACAATCCGAAAAGGAGGTGGAATGATAATTCATCAACCGGGAATCAGCAAGGAGGTCAGAAGAAGAGGATCGAAGCTTGTCCGACCTACGGAAAAGCTCACCTGGGGGTCTGTATGAAGGGAAAGCGAGTGTGCTACAATTGTGGTCAAGAAGGCCACATAGCACCTAACTGTCCTAACCCAAAGAAGGGCGCTTGCTTCACTTGCGGCTCAAAGGATCATCTGGCAAGGAACTGTCCCAAGAAGGGATCTGGAGGGGCAGGATCAGGAAGGAACAAGGGAAACAGCGGTGGAAGTGCTCTAACTATCACGGGACCAACTGCAACCAACCGACCAACCGCTAGAACCTTCAACATGACCATGCAGGATGCTGTACAGTCTCGCGATGTGGTGTCAGGTATCATTCCGATCAATAAAGTTAATGCTATGTACTATTTGATTCGGGTGCTACTTGTTCATTTATATCCGATGACTTTGCTAAGAACTTAGAATTGCCTATAGACGAGTTAGAATACCCCATGAACATAGAGATTGCGAATAGAGAAGTGATCCCTGTTAAGTATGTATACAAGAACTGTAGGGTGGATATTATAAGGGTAACATTATGAACGTAGATCTTATCCCGATTAGACTTGGGGAATTCGATGTTATTCTGGGAATGGATTGGCTAGTCAATTATGGGGCTGTAATTGATTGCCAGAGGAAGTGTATCAACCTTATGACCCCGTCAAAGGTTGTGTTTTATGGCAGCAAATTGCCTAGACAAGCGAGTTTTCTGACGATGATGCAGGCCAGGAAATTATTAAGACAAGGCTGTGTAGGATATTTAGCCTACATAGTCGATAGTCGTAAAGAAAACCCAAAAGTGGAAGACATACCAGTCGTGAGGGACTTCATTGACGTATTTTTGGATAATCTGTCAGGACTTCTGCTAGACAGAGAGGTTGAGTTTGTGATCGACTTGGCGCCAGGGATGGCCCCAATATCGAAGGCACCGTACCGGATGGCTCCGGTAGAGATGAAAGAGTTGATGGTACAACTGCAAGAGTTACTGGACAAGAAGTACATCCAACCTAGCGTATCGTCGTGGGGAGCGCTGGTGTTGTTTGTGAAAAAGAAGGACGGGACGATGCGGCTTTGCATCGACTACAGAGAACTGAATAAGGTCATAATTAAGAATAGATATCCATTACCGAGGATCGACGATCTATTTGACCAATTAAAGGGAGCAAGGTACTTTTCAAAGATAGACTTGAGAAATGGCTATCATCAGCTGAAGGTGAGGCCAGAGGATGTTCCGAAGATAGCATTTAGGACTCGATATGGTCACTATGAATTTATGGTAATGTCATTTGGTCTAACGAATGCTCCTGCAGCATTCATGGGCTTAATGAATGGAGTGTTCAAGCCGTTTTTGGACAAATTCGTGGTGGTCTTTATCGACGACATTTTGGTATACTCGAATACCAAGGAAGAACATGTAGAACATCTGAAGTTAACATTAGAGGCGTCGAGAAGAGAGAAGTTGTACGCCAAATTTTCGAAATGTGAATTCTGGATTGAAAGAGTGCAATTTCTTGGACATGTGATCGACAAGGACTGAATTTCGATAGATCCGTCTAAAGTCAAAGCTGTGATGAACTGGGATCAGCCAAAAACACCGTCAAAAGTGAGGAGTTTTCTTGGATTGGCGGGTTATTATAGAAGATTCATTCAGGACTTTTCCAAGATCGCAACTCCGCTGACAAATTTGACTAAAAAATCGGTGAAATTCGTTTGGAAGGAGAAGTGTGAGAAAAGCTTCCAAGAGCTTAAGAAGAGGTTAAGTTCAGCACCTGTGTTATCTCTTCCGGACAACACAGGAAATTTTGTGGTTTATAGTGATGCGTCGCATAAAGGACTTGGCTGTGTGCTTATGCAAAACGGCAGGGTCATTGCATATGCATCATGACAATTGAAAGACTATGAGAAGGGGTATCCGACCCATGACTTGGAGTTAGCTGCAGTGGTATTTGCTTTGAAGATCTGGAGACACTATCTCTATGGGGAGAAGTGTAAGACCCCAACTTTTATGAATAAAGATTTAATTTTTTTTATATTATTTCGAAATAGTAAGGTGTTAATTTGATAAATATGAAAGTTATGGGTGAAATGTGCAAACATTTTTAAAATGAACAAGTGGTTATAAAATATTCTGGTTGTCGGGGAATATTCGTTTGGTCGTGGAATATTCTTGTTGTCGGGGAATATTCGTACGACGGCGCAGCTATTTGTGGGCCCCCACAACGGAATAAATGTCGGATATAGAAAGCGACAGAAATAACTTTTTTACAAGATAACGGCGTAGTTGTTACCGTTAATACTGTTGAAATACCCAGTGGTTAAAATACAGTGATACGCAGTGTTGCACAGTAGCACACGGTATCCCACAGTATTTCGAATTATTGAGTCTTACGTGAGAAGCCATTACTCAATAATTGTTACAGTAATTACTGTTCAATATTTTATATTATTGACTCAATAATTGCTACGTTGATATTTTATATTATTGACTCAATAATTGCTGCATTGATATTTTATTGACTCAATAATTGCTACGTTGCCATTTTATATGATTGATTCAATAATGGCTACAGTTGATATTTTGTAGTATTGATTCAATAATTGTCGTTGCACAGTATTTCACGTTATCAACTCAATAATTCATATTATTTGAATAATATTATTAGATAGCATTATTGACAATGTCTAAGGAAGTTCTGTCTAGGAGGGGTTATTTAATTGCGCGCCAGTAAGGAGAAGTCCTTATCGGAAGGCCCCCTCTTTCCTGGGAACGACCTGGTTGTTAATATTGTAGTTCTATAATATTATTTGTGAATAATTAATTATTGATTTATATGATAAGAAAATATTTATTTTGTGGATATTAAAGAAAGAATTGGCGCTGATGAGTTTTTATCAATATTTTGGTGTGAGAAATCATCTGTTTATGGATTTCGGATAATTTATGTTTGGAATTTGGAAAAACTTCCTTCTGCAAAGTTGTAGAGAATTAAATTTCCTATGGAATGACATAGAATTTGTATTTTTCTGACAAAGGGGCTATTTGTTATGAATTATTGAAGTTTCGGAAAATAAATATTATTTAATGGGTGGGCCCCACTTTTGTTGAAAATTCAAATTTTTGGGAAGCCGCCAGGCGGCAGAATTTTTTAAAAAATAATAATATTTTATTCATTTAGTCTCCTTTGGCATCCTAAGCTTTTTCTATAAATAGGGTGCTTAGGTTAGAATTGAAAATCACACCAGAATCAGAAGTTTTCTCTCTCTATAATATCGAGCGTATTTTTGTGAGTATTTCAATACTTTGAGTGTTGCTATTCAGTGCAAGTTTCCTTCGGTATTATATCCGATATTCCAGTCAGAGGTACAATCTTTTTGAGGTAAGGGATGTTATTTTCTTTCATAAATGATGTTATTCTTTTCAATATCATTATACAGAAATATTGTCATGGATTTTATGTTGAAATTCTTACTTTTTCCGTCGGGGTTACTATTCACGTATACGGCACTATTCACGTATACGGCACTATTCACGAAAAAATTAAATTTTCTTCTATTTGTCCAAATTGCTTGTTAAGGTTACTATCTTTGATTGTATCCAAGTTTTGAGCTTTATTCTTGAATTTTGCTCCACAATTGATTATTACGAAGTATTTTTAAATTTGGATAAACTAAAGTGCGAATCCTTGATCTTTGTCTTTTATCTCACTGGATTCGTTCTTTAAAATGTTTTTCATCATCCTCAGTCCTAAAAGGTGATGTAACTGAATATCTTTGGCCTATAGAGCAAAGATGAATGATTACTTGATGAATATCTTTGGCCTGTAGAGCAAAGATGAATGATTACCTGATGAATATCTTTGGCCTGTAGTGCAAAGATGACAGGTGTTGAGATGAATATGACCACTGATGATACAAATGAATATCTTTGGCCTGTAGTGCAAAGATGAATATTTGATTCGAGATGTATATTGATTGATGATGCAGGGATAAAATATTGATGATGGACTTTTAAATCATGGAAGATAGTAGACTTCATTCTCTACTTAACTCTTCTAATGAATTGTTATTTCCGCTGCGAATATTGATCTGAAGTTGGTTGTCCATTATATTTTATCTTATTTGTTGAATACTAACGATAATTTGTTTCCCATTATCTTAGTCATAATATTCTTTACTGAGCTAGTTGAGCTCACCCTTTTCATCTGTTGTCCTCTTCAGGAAATGAGAATGTCGCAGGGACTAGTCGGGGGACAGAGTGATGGTCCGAGTTAGAGCAGTAGTAGACCTCACTATTTTTGATAAATAGTGTGATAATAATTGTAATGAGGACTTAGTTTGAATCTTAATATTTTCTACATATTTGTATTGACACTCACAATTGTGTGGTCGTATTTTGCACGACCGTATGATATAAAGTTTGTATTTGAATTCTGTACCATGTATTTGGCGACTCAGAATGGGTTGGGTTGAATGGACCTATTCTGGGGGCGTCACAGTTGGTATCAGAGCTTAGGGATATGATCTCTGGCGGAGATCGGGGAATAGAACTAGGAGGGGAGAGACGAGTAAATCCTTCGCTAGTGTGTCCTACCTAAGCTTATGTGGTATTTAATTGGTCAGTCGAAGCATAGGGTTAATATGTGATATGTTAATTTGTTTAATTAACCCTTGTTTTATGGCAGTATTTGAGAATGGCAGCTGAGAATGTTAACAACGAAGTGAATGAGACCGTGGAGATACCTTTAATCACTAACCAGGAGAACGTGCAACAAGAAGGCAATGTTCATCCTGAAAATAACGCTGGTCAGACGATAAACGATGAGATGTTTAGAAGTTTTTTGCAGTTTATGCAAAATCAGACGAGGGAGACTCGTGTGCAACATACATGTGGAGATAATAACAACACGCGAGCTGTCACTGCTAAGCAGTTCAAAGAATTGGGACCACAAGAGTTTCTGGGAAAGCCAGATCCGATCAAGGCGGAGACGTGGATTAAACAAATTACCAAGATATTTGATGTCTTGGGATGTACAGAGGAACAGAAGGTTCCATTCGCCACGTTTATGTTCCGTGGAGAGGCAGATTACTGGTGGGAATCTGTGAAACGTACCCAGCCTGCCGCACTTAAGATGTCTTGGGAAGCGTTCCAGAAACTGTTCAATGACAAGTACTTTCCTGAAAGTATTCGTCATATGAAGGAAGTAGAGTTTATCAAACTCGAGCAAAATAACATGACGGTATCCCAATACGAGGCTAAGTTCGCAGAGCTGTCCAGGTTTGCACCTCATTTGGTGGAGAATGAGGAACGTATGACGCGGATGTTTCTAAGAGGTTTGAAACCCGAAATACGTCAATACCTCATTTCTCATAAATTTTCTTTATATTCAGATGTAGTAAACAGGGCCCAGTTATTAGAACGAGATAATGATTATGTTCAACTGAGGGACCACAACCAAGGTCGTACCGGTGGCAGCAGTCATCGGAGCAATGACAACCAGCGAGGAGGAAAGTATGACAGAAGCGGTAACCACTCCAGTGGTTATCGTGGCCATGATAGTAGAAGAAGCGAATCGGGGGGAGATTTCAAGAAGAGAAGGTACAACAATGAGAACGTGAAGACGTCTACATCAGCACCAGCATCAACTGTTTCGAGGGGAGGAGAACGACCACCGGTCGTATGCTATAAATGCGGGAAAGAGGGACATATCAGCCCAAACTACCCACAACAATTCAAAGGATGCTATAACTGTGGAAAAGAAGGACATATAGCTCGAGATTGTCCTGTTACGAAACCAAGTTCAGTGGGGGTGGTGATTCCAAAGGCGGTTGCAGACAAGTCAAAGTCGGTGATTCCTGGAAGAGCGTTTGTCGTGACAGCCCAAAACGCGAGGAATCCACACGAGGTGATTACGGGTAAGCTGATCATAAACTCTTGCGAAGTTTATACCTTGTTAGATACCGGTGCTACCCATTCCTTTATTTCACCTGCTTGTGCTCAACGTTTGAACTTGACTTCTGATAAATTAGACTTTGACTTATCTGTTGAAACTCCGTTAGGAGAAACCTTTGTTACATCTACAGTTTACAAATCTTGCTTGATTCAGATTGGTACCCTTACCTTACCTGTTGATCTTATATCTTTGAAAATACTTGCATTTGACGTGATTTTAGGAATTGACTGGTTAACCACTGACCATGCCAAAATTGATTGTTTTCGTAAGGTTGTTAGTTTTCATATTCCTAATCAACCTGTTGTACGAATTCAAACCACCAAACCACTAAAATCAGTCAATATCATTTCAAATCCCAAGGCTATTCGTTTATTGAAAAACGGATGTCAAGCTTTCTTAGCTCATGTCACTGATCTAAACCAGAATACATCAGATTTGAATGATATTTTCGTTGTTAATGAGTTTCCTGATGTATTTCTCGAAGAACTTCCCGGTCTACCCCCAGAACGTGAAGTTGAATTCTTTATTGACCTTGAGCCCGGTACAAAGCCCATTTCTAAAACCCCATATCGAATGGCTCCTATTGAACTTCAGGAGTTAAAGATTCAATTACAAGAATTGTTAGACATCGGTTTTATTCGTCCTAGTACGTCTCCTTGGGGTGCTCCTGTTTTATTCGTAAAGAAGAAAGACGGGAGTATGCGACTTTGTATTGACTATCGAGAGTTGAACCATGTCACCATAAAGAATAGGTATCCGTTACCTCGTATTGATGACCTGTTCGACCAGTTGCAAGGAGCGCAATTCTTTTCAAAGATCAATCTTCGTTCTGGATATCATCAGTTGAAGATTAAAACTGAGGATATTCCAAAGACTGCTTTCAGAACACGGTACGGACATTATGAGTTCTTAGTCATGTCTTTTGGATTGACTAATGCTCCTGCTGCTTTCATGGATATGATGAACCATGTATTTAAGGAATATTTGGATCAATTCGTTGTTGTCTTTATTGATGACATTCTCATCTATTCTAAAAGCCGTGAAGATCATAAGCACCATTTGAAGCTGGTACTTCAAAAGCTTCGTGAGAACAAGCTATATGCTAAGCTGAAGAAATGCGAGTTCTGGCTTGAGGAAGTAGCATTTCTTGGGCACGTGGTATCGAAACGTGGAGTATCTGTTGACCCGGCGAAGATTGAAGCAATACAAAGCTGGGAGCAACCTAAGTCGGTGACCGAAGTACGAAGCTTTCTGGGCTTAGCTGGTTACTATCGGAGGTTCGTAGAGGGATTTTCTCGAATCGTTACTCCATTAACTCAGTTGACCCGGAAAGATACGAAATTCGTTTGGAGAGAGGAATGCGAGAAGAGCTTCCAAGAGCTCAAGAGGAGACTTATTTCGGCACCTGTTCTGACAATACCATCTGGTTCGGATGGATTTGTTATTTACAGCGATGCTTCGGGCAAAGGGTTAGGATGTGTTCTCATGCAACATGGGAAAGTCATAGCCTATGCCTCGCGACAACTCAAAGAATATGAGAGGAATTATCCTACTCATGATCTAGAGTTGGCAGCAGTCGTTTTCGCGTTGAAGATCTGGAGACATTACTTGTACGGAGAGAAAGTGGAGATTTATACGGATCATAAGAGCCTTAAATATTTCTTCACTCAGATGGAACTCAACATGCGGCAACGACGTTGGCTTGAGCTGTTGAAAGATTACGATCATACTATCCAATACCATCCTGGAAAAGCGAACGTGGTAGCTGACGCGTTGAGTAGAAGATCATATATGGGAACGAGTGCGATGATGTCAAGTATACGCGTAGAACCAGCTTTGATTGATGAAGTTAAAGCTGCTCAAGCTACGGATCCGGAGCTGATGAAGATGAAGAAGAAGGTGCAAGAAGGTGCAATTCCATAAGCGAGAATCGATGAAGATGGAATACTTCGAGTCAACTCCAGACTTTGTGTTCCTAACGATTCCGACTTGAAGTATAGAATCATGATGGAGGCACACAACACATCGTTTGCGATTCATCCTGGGAGTACTAAAATGTATCGTGATCTTCGACATACATTTTGGTGGAGCAATATGAAGAGAGAGATCGCGGAGTTCATCTCGAGATGTTTAATTTGTCAACGTGTAAAGGCGGAGCATCAAGTGCCGAAGGGTCCATTGCAACCACTGGAGATTCTGAAATAGAAGTGGGAACACATTACGATGGATTTCGTTACGGGTCTTCCCAAGGTTTCTCAAGGCTTAGATGCGATTTGGGTTATTGTTGATAGATTAACCAAGTCTGCTCATTTCTTGCCGATACGAGAGACTTATTCCCTTGAACGTCTTGCTCATATGTACGTGAATGAGATTGTGATATTGCATGGCATGCCAGTATCCATAGTTTCAGATCGTGATCCCAGATTTACTTCACGATTTTGGATCAGTTTGCAGAAAGCTATGGGCACGGATTTACGATTCAGTTCGGCTTATCATCCTCAAACAGACGGACAATCGGAAAGGACTATTCAAACTCTTGAAGATCTATTGAGACTTTGTGTTCTAGACTTCAAAGGGAGTTGGGATAAGTATTTACCATTGGTGGAATTCTCCTACAACAACAGTTATCAGGCAAGTATAGGCGTGGCTCCATTCGAGGCGTTGTATGGGAGAAAATGCCGTTCTCCAGTATGTTGGGATGAGGTGGGTGAAGTAACATTGTTGGGACCGGAGTTGGTTCGTATGACTACGTAAAAGATCCAAATAATCCGACAACGTATACAAACAGCACAAGATCGACAAAAGAGTTATGCGGATCTTCATCGAAAGGACGTGAAATTTAATGTTGGAGACCATGTGTTATTACGTATTGCTCCATGGAAGGGAGTTACGAGGTTTGGGAATAGAGGAAATCTCAACCCACGATTCATTGGTCCATTTGAGATTCTTGACCGAATAGGAAATGTGGCCTATAGACTCGCTTCACCTCCAAGCATGTCTCGTGTTCATAACGTGTTTCACATATCCGTGTTACGTAAATATGTGAAGGATCCAAACCGCATTATTGAGTTAGAACCAGACGAGATAGTTGAAGATTTAACGTACGAGGAGGTACCTGTCAAGATCTCGGATAGGAAGGAGCATGTCCTACGCTCGAAAATTATATCTCAAGTTAAAGTTTTATGGAGAAACCATGCAATTGAGGAAATGACCTGGGAGTTGGAATCGGAAATGAAAGCGAGGTATCCTCACCTTTTCGACATACCAGGTACGTACGTCAATTTCGAGGACGAAATTTTATAAGGAGGGGACGTTGTAAGACCCCGACTTTTATGAATAAAGATTTAATTTTTTTTATATTATTTCGAAATAGTAAGGTGTTAATTTGATAAATATGAAAGTTATGGGTGAAATGTGCAAATATTTTTAAAATGAGCAAGTGGTTATAAAATATTCTGGTTGTCGGGGAATATTCGTTTGGTCGTGGAATATTCTTGTTGTCGGGGAATATTCGTACGACGACGCAGCTATTTGTGGGCCCCCACAACGGAATAACTGTCGGATATAGAAAGCGACAAAAATAACTTTTTTACAAGATAACGGCGTAGTTGTTACCGTTAATACTGTTGAAATACCCGGTGGTTAAAATACAGTGATACGCGGTGTTGCACAGTAGCACACGATATCGCACAGTATTTCGAATTATTGAGTCTTACGTGAGAAGCCATTACTCAATAATTGTTACAGTAATTACTGTTCAATATTTTATATTATTGACTCAATAATTGCTACGTTGATATTTTATATTATTGACTCAATAATTGCTGCATTGATATTTTATTGACTCAATAATTGCTACGTTGCCATTTTATATGATTGATTCAATAATGGCTACAGTTGATATTTTGTAGTATTGATTCAATAATTGTCGTTGCACAGTATTTCACGTTATCAACTCAATAATTCATATTAGTTGAATAATATTATTAGATAGCATTATTGACAATGTCTAAGGAAGTTCTGTCTAGGAGGGGTTATTTAATTGCGCGCCAGTAAGGAGAAGTCCTTATCGGAAGGCCCCCTCTTTCCTAGGAACGACCTGGTTGTTAATATTGTAGTTCTATAATATTATTTGTGAATAATTAATTATTAATTTATATGATAAGAAAATATTTATTTTGTGGATATTAAAGAAGGAATTGGCGCTGATGAGTTTTTATCAATATTTTGGTGTGAGAAATCATCTGTTTATGGATTCCGGATAATTTATGTTTGGAATTTGGAAAAACGTCCTTCTGCAAAGTTGTAGAGAATTAAATTTCCTATGGAATGACATAGAATTTGTATTTTTCTGACAAATGGGCTATTTGTTATGAATTATTGACGTTTCGAAAATAAATATTATTTAATGGGTGGGCCCCACTTTTGTTGAAAATTCAAATTTTTGGGAAGCCGCCAGGCGGCAGAATTTTTTAAAAAATAATAATATTTTATTCATTTAGTCTCCTTTGGCATCCTAAGCTTTTTCTATAAATAGGGTGCTTAGGTTAGAATTGAAAATCACACCAGAATCAGAAGTTTTCTCTCTCTATAATATCGAGCGTATTTTTGTGATTATTTCAATACTTTGAGTGTTGCTATTCAGTGCAAGTTTCCTTCGGTATTATATCCGATATTCCAGTCAGAGGTACTATCTTTTTGAGGTAAGTGATGTTATTTTCTTTCGTAAATGATGTTATTCTTTTCAATATCATTATACAGAAATATTGTCATGGATTTTATGTTGAAATTCTTACTTTTTCCGTCGGGGTTACTATTCACGTATACGGCACTATTCACGTATACGGCACTATTCACGGAAAAATTAAATTTTCTTCTATTTGTCCAAATTGCTTGTTAAGGTTACTATCTTTGATTGTATCCAAGTTTTGAGCTTTATTCTTGAATTTTGCTCCACAATTGATTATTACGAAGTATTTTTAAATTTGGATAAACTAAAGTGCGAATCCTTGATCTTTGTCTTTTATCTCACTGGATTCGTTCTTTAAAATATTTTTCATCATCCTCAGTCCTAAAAGGTGATGTAACTGAATATCTTTGGCCTGTAGAGCAAAGATGAATGATTACTTGATGAATATCTTTGGCCTGTAGAGCAAAGATGAATGATTACCTGATGAATATCTTTGGCCTGTAGTGCAAAGATGACAGGTGTTGAGATGAATATGACCACTGATGATACAAATGAATATCTTTGGCCTGTAGTGCAAAGATGAATATTTGATTCGAGATGTATATTGATTGATGATGCAGGGATAAAATATTGATGATGGACTTTTAAATCATGGAAGATAGTAGACTTCATTCTCTACTTAACTCTTCTAATGAATTGTTATTTCCGCTGCGAATATTGATCTAAAGTTGGTTGTCCATTATATTTTATCTTATTTGTTGAAGACTAACGATAATTTGTTTCCCATTATCTTAGTCATAATATTCTTTACTGAGCTAGTTGAGCTCACCCTTTTCATCTGTTGTCCTCTTCAGGAAATGAGAATGTTGCAGGGACTAGTCGGGGGACAGAGTGATGGTCCGAGTTAGAGCAGTAGTAGTCCTCACTATTTTTGATAAATAGTGTGATAATAATTTTAATGAGGACTTAGTTTGAATCTTAATATTTTCTACATATTTGTATTGACACTCACAGTTGTGTGGTCGTATTTTGCACGACCGTATGATATAAAGTTTGTATTTGAATTCTGTACCATGTATTTGGCGACTCAGAATGGGTTGGGTTGAATGGACCTATTCTGGGGGCGTCACAAGAAGTGTGAAATATATACAGACCACAAGAGTCTGAAATACATTTTTACACAGAAGGACTTGAATATACGCCAGAGAATGTGGCTGGAGTTAATTAAGGACTATGACTGTGAAATCTTATACCATCCGGGTAAGGCTAATGTGGTTGCCGACGCCTTAAGCAGAAAGGGTCGGAAGAAATTGATGATGTTTGTAAGACCCCAACTTTTATGAATAAAGATTTAATTTTCTTTATATATTATTTCGAAACAGTAAGGTGTTGATTTGATAAATATGAAAGTTATGGGTGAAATGTGCAAATATTTTAAAATGAGCAAGTGGTTATAAAATATTCTTGTTGCCGGGGAATATTCGTTTGGTCGTGGAATATTCTTGTTGTCGGGGAATATTCGTACGACGGCGCAGCTATTTGTGGGCCCCCACAACGGAATAACTGTCGGATATAGAAAGCGACAGAAATAACTTTTTTACAAGATAACGGCGTAGTTGTTACCGTTAATACTGTTGAAATACCCGGTGGTTAAAATACAGTGATACGCGGTGTTGCACAGTAGCACACGATATCGCACAGTATTTCGAATTATTGAGTCTTACGTGAGAAGCCATTACTCAATAATTGTTACAGTAATTACTGTTCAATATTTTATATTATTGACTCAATAATTGCTACGTTGATATTTTATATTATTGACTCAATAATTGCTGCATTGATATTTTATTGACTCAATAATTGTTACGTTGCTATTTTTTATGATTGATTCAATAATGGCTACAGTTGATATTTTGTAGTATTGATTCAATAATTGTCGTTGCACAGTATTTCACGTTATCAACTCAATAATTCATATTATTTGAATAATATTATTAGATAGCATTATTGACAATGTCTAAGAAAGTTCTATCTAGGAGGGGTTATTTAATTGCGCGCCAGTAAGGAGAAGTCCTTATCTGAAGGCCCCCATTTTCCTGGGAACGACCTGGTTGTCAATTTTGTAGTTCTGTAATATTATTTGTGAATAATTAATTATTGATTTATATGATAAGAAAATATTTATTTTGTGGATATTAAAGAAGGAATTGGCGCTGATGAGTTTTTATCAATATTTTGGTTTGAGAAATCATCTGTTTATGGATTCCGAATAATTTATGTTTGGAATTTAGAAATACATCCTTCTACAAAGTTATAGAGAATTAAATTTCCTATGGAAGGACATAGAATTTGTATTTTTCTGACAAATGGGCTATTTGTTATGAATTATTGAAGTTTCGGAAAATAAATAGTATTTAATGGGTGGGCACCACTTTTGTTGAAAATTCAAATTTTAGAAAAACCGCCAGGGGGCGGATTTTTTTTGAAAATAATAATATTTTATTATTTTAGTCTCCTTTGGCATCCTAAGCTTTTCCTATAAATAGGGTGCTTAGGTTAGAATTGAAAATCACACCAGAATCAGAAGTTTTCTCTCTCTATAATATCGAGCGTATTTTTGTGAGTATTTCAATACTTTGAGTATTAGTATTCAGTGCAAGTGTCCTTCGGTATTATATCCGATATTCTAGTCAGAGGTACTATCTTTTTGAGGTAAGGGATGTTATTTTCTTTCGTAAATGATGTTATTCTTTTCAATATCATTATACAGAAATATTGTCATGGATTTTATGTTGAAATTATTACTTTTTCCGTCGGGGTTACTATTCACGTATACGGCACTATTCACGTATACGGCACTATTCACGAAAAAATTAAATTTTCTTCTATTTGTTCAAATTGCTTGTTAAGGTTACTATATTTGATTGTATCCAAGTTTTGAGCTCTATTCTTGAATTTTGCTCCATAATTGATTTTTACGAGGTATTTTTGAATTGGATATACTAAAATACGAATCCTTTGTCTTTGTCTTTTATCTCACTTGATTCGTTTTTTAAAAATATTTTTCATCATTCTCTGTCCTGAAAGGTGATGTAACTGAATATCTTTGGCCTGTAAAGCAAAGATGAATGATTACTTGATGAATATCTTTGGCCTGTAGAGCAAAGATGAATGATTACCTGATGAATATCTTTGGCCTGTAGTGCAAAGATGACAGGTGTTGAGATGAATATGACCACTGATGATACAAATGAATATCTTTGGCCTGTAGTGCAAAGATGAATATTTGATTCGAGATGTATATTGATTGATGTTACAGGGATAAAATATTGATGATGGACTTTTAAATCATAGAAGATAGTAGACTTGATTCTCTGTTTAACTCTTCTAATGAATTGTTATTTTCGCTGCGAATATTGATCTAAGATTGGTTGTCCATTATATTTTATCTGATTTATTGAAGGCTAACGATAATTTATTTTCCATTATCTTAGTCATAATATTCTTTACTGAGCTAGTTGAGCTCACCCTTTTCATCTGTTGTCCTCTTCAGGAAATGAGAATGTTGCGGGAACTAGTCGGGGGACAGAGTGATGGTCCGAGTTAGAGCAGTAGTAGTCCTCACTATTTCTGATAAATAGTGTGATAATAATTATAATGAGGACTTAGTTTGAATCTTAATATTTTCTACATATTTGTATTGACACTCACAGTTGTGTGGTCGTATTTTGCACGACCGTATGATATAAAGTTTGTATTTGAATTCTGTACCATGTATTTGGCGGCTCAGAATGGGTTGGGTTGAATAGACCTATTCTGTGGGCGTCACAGTTGGTATCAGAGCTTAGGGATATGATCTCTGGCGGAGATCGGGGAATAGAACTAGGAGGGGAGAGACGAGTAAATCCTTCGCTAGTGTGTCCTACCTAAGCTTATGTGGTATTTAATTGGTCAGTCGGAGCATAGGGTTAATATGTGATATGTTGATTTGTTTAATTAACCCTTGTTTTATGACAGTATTTGAGAATGGCAGCTGAGAACGTTAACAACGAAGTGAATGAGACCGTGGAGACACCTTTAATCGTTAACCAGGAGAACGTGCAACAAGAAGGCAATGTTCATCCTGAAAACAACACTGGTCAGACGATAAACGATGAGATGTTTAGAAGTTTTCTGCAGTTCATGCAAAACCAGACGAGAGAGACTCGTGTGCAACATATAGGTGGCGATAATAACAACTCGCGAATTGTTGCTGCCAAGCAGTTCAAAGAATTGGGACCACCAGAGTTTCTGGGAAAGCCAGATCCGATCAAGGCGGAGACGCGGATTAAACAAATTACCAAGATATTTGTTGTCTTGGAATGTACGGAGGAACAGAAGGTTCCATTCGCCACGTTTATGTTCCGTGGAGAGGCAGATTACTGGTGGGAATCCGTGAAGCGTACCCAGCCTGCCACACTCTAGATGTCTTGGGAAGCGTTCCAAAAACTGTTCAATGACAAGTACTTTCCTGAAAGTATTCGTCATATGAAAGAGGTAGAGTTTATCCGACTGGAACAAAATAACATGACGGTATCCTAGTATGAGGCTAAGTTCGCGGAGCTGTCCAGATTTGCACCTCATTTGGTGGAGAATGAGGAACGTATGACGCGGATGTTTCTAAGAGGTTTGAAACCCGAAATACGTCAATACCTCATTTCTCATAAATTTTCTTTATATTTGGATGTAGTAAACAGAGCCCAATTATTAGAACGAGATAATGATTATGTTCAACCGAGGGACCACAACCAAGGTCGTACCGGTGGCAGCAGTTATCGGAGCAATGACAACCAGCGAGGAGGAAAGTATGACAGAAGCGGTAACCACTCCGGTGGTTATCGTGGCCATGATAGTAGAAGAAGCGAATCGGGGGGAGATTTCAAGAAGAGAAGGTACAACAATGAGAACGCGAAGATGTCAACATCAGCACCAGCATCAACTGTTTCGAGGGGAGGAGAACGACCACCGGTCGTATGCTTTAAATGCGGGAAAGAGGGACATATCAGCCCAAACTGCCCACAACAATTCAAAGGATGCTATAACTGTGGAAAAGAAGGACATATAGCTCGAGATTGTCCTGTTGCGAAACCAAATTCAGCGGGAGTGGTGATTCCAAAGGAGGTTGCAGACAAGTCAAAGTCGGTGATTCCTGGAAGAGCGTTTGTCGTGACAGCCCAAAACGCGAGGAATCCACACGAGGTGATTACGGGTAAGCTGATCATAAACTCTTGCGAAGTTTATACCTTGTTAGATACCGGTGCTACCCATTCCTTTATTTCACCTGCTTGTGCTCAACGTTTGAACTTGACTTCTGATAAATTAGACTTTGACTTATCTGTTGAAACTCTGTTAGGAGAAACCTTCGTTACATCTACAGTTTACAAATCTTGATTGATTCAGATTGGTACCCTTACCTTACCTGTTGATCTTATATCTTTGAAAATACTTGCATTTGACGTGATTTTAGGAATTGACTAGTTAACCAATTACCATGCCAGAATTGATTGTTTTCGTAAGGTTGTTAGTTTTCATATTCCTAATCAACCTGTTGTGCGAATCCAAACCACCAAACCACTAAAATCAGTCAATATCATTTCAAATCCCAAAGCTATTCGTTTATTGAAAAACGGATGTCAAGCTTTCTTAGCTCATGTCACTGATCTAAACCAGAATACATCAGATTTGAATGATATTTCCGTTGTTAATGAGTTTCCTGATGTATTTCCCGAAGAACTTCCCGGTCTACCCCCAGAACGTGAAGTTAAATTTTTTATTGACCTTGAGCCCGGTACAAAGCCCATTTCTAAAACCCCATATCGAATGGCTCCTATTGAACTTCAGGAGTTAAAGATTCAATTACAAGAATTGTTAGACATCGATTTTATTCGTCCTAGTACGTCTCCTTGGGGTGCTCCTGTTTTATTCGTAAAGAAGAAAGACGGGAGTATGCGACTTTGTATTGACTATCGGGAGTTGAACCATGTCACCATAAAGAATAGGTATCCGTTACCTCGTATTGATGACCTGTTCGACCAGTTGCAAGGAGCGCAATTCTTTTCAAAGATCAATCTTCGTTCTGGATATCATCAGTTGAAGATTAAAACTGAGGATATTTCAAAGACTGCTTTCAGAACACGGTACGGACATTATGAGTTCTTAGTCATGTCTTTTGGATTGACTAATGCTCCTGCTGCTTTCATGGATATGATGAACCATGTATGTAAGGAATATTTGGATCAATTCGTTGTTGTCTTTATTGATGACATTCTCATATATTCTAAAAGCCGTGAAGATCATGAGCACCATTTGAAGCTGGTACTTCAAAAGCTTCGTGAGAACAAGCTATATGCTAAGCTGAAGAAATGCGAGTTCTGGCTTGAGTAAGTAGCATTTCTTGGGCACGTGGTATCGAAACGTGGAGTATCTGTTGACCCGGCGAAGATTGAAGCAATACAAAGCTGGGAGCAACCTAAGTCGGTGACCGAAGTACGAAGCTTTCTGGGCTTAGCTGGTTACTATCGGAGGTTCGTAGAGGGATTTTCTCGAATCGCTACTCCATTAACTCAGTTGACCCGGAAAGATACGAAATTCGTTTGGAGAGAGGAATGCGAGAAGAGCTTCCAAGAGCTCAAGAGGAGACTTATTTCGGCACCTGTTCTGACAATACCATCTGGTTCGGATGGATTTGTTATTTACGGCGATGCTTCGGGCAAAGGGTTAGGATGTGTTCTCATGCAACATGGGAAAGTCATAGCCTATGCCTCGCGACAACTCAAAGAATATGAGAGGAATTATCCTACTCATGATCTAGAGTTGGCAGCTGTCGTTTTTTGCGTTGAAGATCTGGAGACATTACTTGTACGGGGAGAAAGTGGAGATTTATACGGATCATAATAGCCTTAAATATTTCTTCACTCAGAAGGAACTCAACATGCGACAACGACGTTAGCTTGAGCTGTTGAAAGATTACGATCATACCATCCAATACCATCCTGGAAAAGCGAACGTGGTAGCTGAAGCGTTGAGTAGAAGATCATATGTGGGAACGAGTGCGATGATGTCAAGTATACGCGTAGAACCAGCTTTGATTGATAAAGTTAAAGCTGCTCAAGCTACGGATATGGAGCTGATGAAGATGAAGAAGAAGGTACAAGAAGGTGCCATCCCAGAAGCAAGAATTGATGAAGAGGGAATCCTTCGAGTCAACTCCAGACTTTGTGTTCCTAACGATTCCGACTTGAAGTATAGAATCATGATGGAGGCACACAACACACCGTTTGCGATCCATCCTGGGAGTACCAAAATGTATCGTGATCTTCGACATACATTTTGGTGGAGCAATATGAAAAGAGAGATTGCGGAGTTTATTTCGAGATGTTTAATTTGTCAATGTGTAAAGGCGGAGCATCAAGTACCGAATGGTCCATTGCAACCACTAGAGATTCCACAATGGAAGTGGGAACACATTACGATGGATTTCTTTACGGGTGTTCCCAAGGTTTCTCAAGGCATAGATGCGATTTGAGTTATTGTTGATAGATTAACCAAGTCTGCTCATTTCTTGCCGATACGAGAGACTTATTCCCTTGAACATCTTGCTCATATGTACGTGAATGAGATTGTGAGATTGCATGGCATGCCAGTATCCATAGTTTCGGATCGTGACCCCAGATTTACTTCACGATTTTGGATCAGTTTGCAGAAAGCTATGGGCACGGATTTACGATTCAGTTCGGCTTATCATCCTCAAACAGACGGACAATCGGAAAGAACTATTCAACTCTTGAAGATCTATTGAGACTCTGTGTTCTAGACTTCAAAGGGAGTTAGGATAAGTACTTACCATTGGTGGAATTCTCCTACAACAACAGTTATTAGGCAAGTATAGGCGTAGCTCCATTCGAAGCGTTGTATGGGAGAAAGTGTCGCTCTCCAGTATGTTGGAACGAGGTGGGTGAAACAACATTGTTGGAACCGGAGTTAGTACGTATGACTACAGAAAAGATCCAAATGATTCGACAACGTATACAAACCGCACAAGATCGACAAAAGAGTTATGCGGATCTTCATCGAAAGGACGTGGAATTTAATGTTGGAGACCATGTGTTATTACGAGGTTTGGGAAGAGAGGAAAGCTCAACCCACGATTCATTGGTCCATTTGAGATTCTTGATCGAGTAGGAAATGTGGCCTATAGACTCGCTTTACCTCCAAGCATGTCTCGTGTTCATAACGTGTTTCACATATCCGTGTTATGTAAATATGTGAAGGATCCAAACCGCATTATTGAGTTAGAACCAGACAAGATAGCCGAAGATTTAACGTACGAGGAGGTACCTGTCAAGATCTTGGATAGGAAGGAGCATGTCCTACGCTCAAAAATTATACCTCAAGTTAAAGTTTTGTGGAGAAACCATGCAATTGAGGAAATGACCTGGGAGTTGGTATCGGAAATGAAAGCGAGGTATCCTCACCTTTTCGACATACCAGGTACGTACGTCAATTTCGAGGACGAAATTTCATAAGGAGGGGAGGTTGTAAGACCCCAACTTTTATGAATAAAAATTTAATTTTCTTTATATATTATTTCGAAACAGTAAGGTGTTGATTTGATAAATATGAAAGTTATGGGTGAAATGTGCAAACATTTTAAAATGAGCAAGTGGTTATAAAATATTCTTGTTGTCGGGGAATATTCGTTTGGTCGTGGAATATTCTTGTTGTCGTGGAATATTCGTACGATGGCGCAGCTATTTGTGGGCCCCCACAACGGAATAACTGTCGGATATAGAAAGCGACAGAAATAACTTTTTTACAAAATAACGGCGTGGTTGTTACCGTTAGTACTGTTGAAATACCCGGTGGTTAAAATACAGTGATACGCGGTGTTGCACAGTAGCACACGGTATTGCACAGTATTTCGAATTATGGAGTCTTACGTGAGAAGGAACTTATTCAATTATTGTTACAGTAATTACTGTTCAATATTTTATATTATTGACTCAATAATTACTACGTTGATATTTTATATTATTGACTCAATAATTGCTGCATTGATATTTTATTGACTCAATAATTGCTACGTTGCTATTTTTTATGATTGATTCAATAATGGCTACAGTTGATATTTTGTAGTATTGATTCAATAATTGTCGTTGCACAGTATTTTACGTTATCAACTCAATAATTCATATTATTTGAATAATATTATTAGATAGCATTATTGACAATGTCTAAGGAAGTTCTGTCTAGGAGGGGTTATTTAATTACGCGCCAGTAAGGAGAAGTCCTAATCGGAAGGCCCCCTCTTTCCTGGGAACGACCTGGTTGTTAATATTGTAGTTCTGTAATATTATTTGTGAATAATTAATTATTTGTTTATATGATAAGGAAATATTTATTTTGTGGATATTAAAGAAGGAATTGGCGCTAATGAGTTTTTATCAATATTTTGGTGTGAGAAATCATCTGTTTATGGATTCCGGATAATTTATGTTTGGAATTTGGAAAAACTTCCTTCTACAAAGTTGTAGAGAATTAAATTTCCTATGGAAGGACATAGAATTTGTATTTTTCTGACAAAGGGGCTATTTGTTATGAATTATTGAAGTTTCGGAAAATAAATATTATTTAATGGGTGGGCCCCACTTTTGTTGAAAATTCAAATTTTTGAAAAGCTGCCAGGCGGCGGAATTTTTTTTGAAAATAATAATATTTTATTATTTTAGTCTCCTTTGGCATCCTAAGCTTTTCCTATAAATAGGGTGCTTAGGTTAGAATTGAAAATCACACCAGAATCAGAAGTTTTCTCTCTCTATAATATCGAGCGTATTTTTGTGAGTATTTCAATACTTTGAGTATTAGTATTCAGTGCAAGTTTCCTTCGGTATTATATCCGATATTCTAGTCAGAGGTACTATCTTTTTGAGGTAAGGGATGTTATTTTCTTTCGTAAATGATGTTATTCTTTTCAATATCATTATACAGAAATATTGTCATGGATTTTATGTTGAAATTATTACTTTTTCCGTCGGGATTACTATTCACATATACGGCACTATTCACGTATACGGCACTATTCACGAAAAAAATTAAATTTTCTTCTATTTGTTCAAATTGCTTGTTAAGGTTACTATATTTGATTGTATCCAAGTTTTGAGCTCTATTCTTGAATTTTGCTCCATAATTGATTATTACGAGGTATTTTTGAATTGGATATACTAAAATACGAATCCTTAGTCTTTGTCTTTTATCTCACTGGATTCGTTTTTTAAAAATATTTTTCATCATTCTCAGTCCTAAAAGGTGATGTAACTGAATATCTTTGGCCTGTAAAGCAAAGATGAATGATTACTTGATGAATATCTTTGGCCTGTAGAGCAAAGATGAATGATTACCTGATGAATATCTTTGGCCTGTAGTGCAAAGATGACAGGTGTTGAGATGAATATGACCACTGATGATACAAATGAATATCTTTGGTCTGTAGTGCAAAGATGAATATTTGATTCGAGATGTATATTGATTGATGTTACAGGGATAAAATATTGATGATGGACTTTTAAATCATAGAAGATAGTAGACTTGATTCTCTGCTTAACTCTTCTAATGAATTGTTATTTCCGCTGCGAATATTGATCTAAGATTGGTTGTCCATTATATTTTATCTGATTTATTGAAGGCTAACGATAATTTATTTTCCATTATCTTAGTTATAATATTCTTTACTGAGCTAGTTGAGCTCACCCTTTTCATCTGTTGTCCTCTTCAGGAAATGAGAATGTTGCGGGAACTAGTCGGGGGACAGAGTGATGGTCCGAGTTAGAGCAGTAGTAGTCCTCACTATTTCTGATAAATAGTGTGATAATAATTGTGATGAGGACTTAGTTTGAATCTTAATATTTTCTACATATTTGTATTGACACTCACAGTTGTGTGGTCGTATTTTGCACGACCGTATGATATAAAGTTTGTATTTGAATTCTGTACCATGTATTTGACGGCTCAGAATGGGTTGGGTTGAATGGACCTATTCTGGGGGCGTCACAATGTTGGTTGCTTAGGAGGAGCTAATTTCAGCAATGGAAAAGCTGGAATTGGAAGTGAAGTATCCGATAGAGATTGACGAGAAGTTGTTTCAGATGCAAACTGGTACAACCCTATTGGATAAAGTTAAGGAAGCTCAACTTCAGGACAAAAAATGTGAGAAGGTTAAGAAAAAGATATCTGAAGGAACCGAACTGTGATTCAAGATAGACTGTGAGGGACTACTGAGATTTGAGAACAGAGTTTTGGTACCGTCAATGCCAGAGATTAAGGATGATATTTTGAGCGAGGCTCATAGCTCACGGTATTCTATTCACCCTGGTAGTACCAAGATGTACCAGGATCTTTGACAGCACTTCTGGTGGCCGAATTTGAAACGAGATGTTGCTGAGTGTGTTGCAAAGTGTCTGACCTGTCAGAAAGTAAAAGCAGAACATCAGAGGCCGAGTGGTTTGCTACAACCCCTGGAAATCCCAAAATAGAAATGGGAACACATTACGATGGATTTCGTGGTTGGCCTTCCGACGACTCTGAAAGGCTACGACGCAGTATGGGTTATCGTTGACCGACTGACGAAATTCGCACACTTCTTTCCCATCAAAATTAGATTCAACTTAGACCAGTTGGCAAGGCTATATGTGAAAGAGATTGTTTCAAGGCACGGAGTTCCGATGTCAATTATTTCTGACAGAGATCCGCGCTTCACATCAAACTTCTGAAAGCGACTACAGGAATGCATGGGGACACAGTTGAGAATGAGTACGGCTTATCACCCACAGACAGACGGGCAGAGCGAAATAACGATCCAGACATTGGAAGATATGCTGAGAGCATGCATTATGGATTTTAAAGGCAACTGGGATGACCACCTACCGATTGTGGAATTCGATTACAACAATAGTTACCACGCTAGTATTGGCATGCCGCCTTACGAAGCGTTGTACGGAAGAAAATGCAGAACCCCGCTATACTGGGATGAAGTTGGCGAGAGACAACTACTAGGTCCAGAACTGGTACAGCAGACAGCAGAGATTGTCAGGATAATCAGAACAAGACTGGTAGTAGCTCAAGATAGGCAAAAGAAATATGCCGATCCACACAGTAAAAATGTTGAGTTTGAATCGGGTAGCTATGTATTTTTGAAAGTCTCTCTCTGGAAGGGGAAGATCAGATTCTAAAAGAAGGAAAAATTGAGCCCGAGGTTCATTGGACCCTTTGAAGTACTGCGAAGGATTGGAGAAGTTGCGTATGAGGTAGCCTTACCTCCGACGCTCTAAAATATCCACAACATCTTCCATGTTTCAGTTTTACACCCCTACAAACCCGATTACAAAGCATGTGATTGGATATGAACCCCTACATTTTGAGAAAGACTTATCCTATGAAGAAATTCCTGTTCAGATCGTTGACAGAAAAGAACAAGTCCTCAGAAACAAAGCTATACATTCTGTTAAGGTAATTTAGAGGAACCACAATGCTGAAGAAGCTACGTGGGAACTCAAAGAACATATGATGAAGAATTACCCACATTTATTTACTTAAATTATGTGTAGCGATTCTGGGGACAAAATCTTTGTAAGGGGGGAGAATGTAACGGGACAAAATTTAATTGAACCGTGATTCTGGGGACAGAATCCTTTTAAGGGGGGAAAGATGTGACGAACGAGATTTTTGTAATTTAATTTGAATATTTATTGAATTAAATAAATATTTTTCGATGATTTAATTATTGAGTTAAATAATTAATTGATGAAATTGTGGTAGATTAATTTAATTATATGTGTTACATTAATTAAATTAATGTGGTGAATTTTTATATTCAAAGTATGAATTTAATTGAGCTTATTTGATTAACATATTAATTAATAAGCATAATGCTATTCTAATTAATTTAATAATTAATTAGAGATTTAATGATTTGACATAATCAATAAATAAGAATTTTAATTATGTGACTATATGATTTAATGTGGATTTATGTCATTTTATTTAATTGATTTAAATCACATTATTTGATTAAATTGGGTGTGACATTAAAACTATATTATAAATCTTTAATTAAATTAAGGGAAAAGGAGAGGGAATGAGAGAAACCAAACATGGCCTTAATGGGAGTTAAGGGCAGTTCACCCATGATGGATCAACTGACCATTATATCGACAGTTGATATCATATACATATATTATATATCAGTATTCCTATATTCCTATAACATATATTTCATCAGAGCAAAAATAAAGAGAAAATATAGAGAGAAAAGTTAGAGAGAAAGTTGGAGAATTAAAGCAATTGTTATCAAACAGAGACTGCAAGGGTAATCCCTACATCCCAATTCTTATTCACGTATTATATTTCTCCATCACTACATATTTACAAGTTATGTGAAACTGTGATTTAAAGCTTAAATTGGTGAATTATGTGTATATACATGTTAATATAGGATCATAACATGTTTCTACCAATTAAAGTATGTTCATACATGTCTAAATTAGAGTTTGAAAAGTTACAGAGTTTTCCATTTACGTGTTTTAAAAGTTCTCTGTGAATGAAAAAATTACATTGTTCATTATATGGCTTGTATGTATGAAATTTGATGCCTTAATCGCATGTCAAACTGTAAATTGATGATTTAATATGCTTGTACATGTAAAAACGAGAAGAATGAAACTTAAACGGACTGATTTGGCGTTATAACGAATCTGTAATGTGTGATTTCATGAAAATTGACGAAACTTTGAAAAATAACAAAAACATGGAATTAATGGGTTTAAATTTAGTTGTTTAAGTTGTCAAAATCATGCTATAAGTGTTGGGTTATACTTTTGTAAAGTCTAGAATTGATGGGTATGATTAATTTATTGTTTGAGCAAAGTTTTTGGGTCTATTTTTGGCTCTGTTCTGTGTTATTCGCGAATTGCAGATTCTGAAACTGGCGTGTGGAGCTGCAGCGCCAACTTTAAGCCTAAGAGTGGGGCTACAACGCCAGTGGAGCTGCAGCGCCAGCTTCAAGCCTAAGACTGGGGCTGCAGCGCCAGTGGAGCTGCAGCGCCAGACTTAAGCTTAAAGTCCGAGCTGCAGCGTCAATGGAGCTACAACGCCATTTTTAGTTCAAATGGTGGAGCTGCAGCGCCACTTGGCAGATTTTGCCCATAAATGAGAATTTTAATTGTTTTAGTCCAGGGAATGTAATAGTAACCTAATCTAATGAACATAAAAATATGTTAGACATATAATGGAATGTTAAAATAGATTCTTAACATGTCAATGAGGTACTTACATGTTTAATTAAACTGTTGAACGCATAGTTAGCTAGTCGTTCGTGAAATCTAATATTTTGTGAAGACAAATGTTGTGATTTAATTAGTATAATAATCAGAGTTTAGACAAAAGAGAATGAACTTGTAATGCTAGTTAAGTTATTGATTAATGTGTATTGTGAATGTATTGGTATGTAAGACTTAATAAAGAACGTGAATTATAATTATAGCTTGTGCAAGAGGTAAGTTTCCTATCCTTAAACTTGTTTAATATTTTGGAAGTTTTCTAAACTCAAACCTTTAAATTGAGCAAGTTTCTAAACTTTATTTTTATTGAGCAAGTTCCTTAAGTTCTAAATTATTCATTGATGAAGTCTTAGACTTGTATTCTATATCGAGTAAGTTCTTGTTCTTAATTGTTCAAGTTCAAGATTTCATATTAGATGCTATAATTCTTTTAAAGCATGAATTCAGTTATACAATACTTATTCGATTGTATACCTTTTAAGAATTATTATTCAAATTGAGTATCAGTTTTATTCTGGAACCTTGTAAGACTAGCGAACCCTTATTGATTAGACTAGTCTATAGTTGATGAGCATTCTAAATTCTAGAACTTTTATTGAGCTTATCCAAACTAAACTTTTTTTGGTGCGGACTCTGATGTCAAACTGAGATGAACAACCCTGTAAAGGGGATTATTTACGCTTTAACGTTTAGATATTGTGCACAGTATGGTACTAAAGGCTGATCCCCCTAAGTACGAGAAGTAGAGTCCATAGTCTTATGACTGTTAAAGGTTTAAAGTATAAACACTTTACAACCTAGGACATAGTTCAAGGTCTTATGACCCTCAGATGTTCTTTTGATTCCTGTTATTTATCCTCGACTCAAAAGTTAAGTTTCTTTATTCAGATGTCTTTGATTCACTCGCATGTTATTATATTGTTGTCATATTATTATACTTGTGGGCAATCGTGCTCACTCTTGCGTAATAATAACATTGCAGTTAAGAACGAATGGTCCGACGAGCCTTCTACTAGCAAAGGCAATGGCAAGGTCAACAAGTGATGAAGACTTGTTGTTTATTTTTTATATGTTTATGTTTCAGACTTATGTTAAAGTTGTGTAAGACTTATTTAATTGTTTATGTTCCGCACAGATATTTAAGTTTAGTATGACCTGGGATTGATGTATTTATATTCAGATGTTGTAACCCCTTAAGGGGAGGATTTATTCTTATCTATTGCATGGTTTGCATTTATTATGGGTAGATAGATAGATGATATTTGTACAGTGAACACCAAATCCCATGGAATTGAAGTATCCGGATTTGGGGGTGTCACAGTTATTAATTAAAACGAAATAGAAGGAGATTAGATTCATACCCTTGTAGAACTAAGCTTCCATAGGTACGAGTTCAACTCCTTGTTCTTCGCGATCTTCTTGAATCTCCGGAATTGATTCCTTCCTTTGATCAACGTTAAACACCTAAGTATTTGGCCCCTAGAGGTAATCCACCAAGAAAAATGAATTTTTCAAGAAGTAAGGTGGTTGGCTAAACCCTAGTTTTTTATTCTCTATAGAAAATGTGTGCTCTCCAACAATTAGAATAGCATCCACTGATATCTAACATAATACTCCTCTTATATAGATATTGGTCAATCCTTCTAATACAATTAGAAATAGGGCTTCATTTAATTAATTAAACTCCTTTAATTAATTAGGTTTCCTAACCCATTGAGAATAGTTAATTAAGCTCTTTTAATTAATTTGCCTCCTAATCTTATTAGGAATAAATGAGAGTACTAATTTTAAATTAATTCCTAAACTCCTTTAGAAATTAAAATAATAATAATTGTAATAATATTAATAAGACTCCTCTTATTAATTTATATTTAATATTTTTAAAATATTAAATAATGAAAATTATGCTATTTAATTTATTCTATCACCATAGATTAAATTAATTACACTTAACATATCATTACGATTATGTCATTATTTTCTTAAATAATTATTCTTTCTTTTATGGTGTGACCCTTTAGGTTCTCCATATTAAATCGGTTGTGAATAAATCAATTAGAACAATTATAATCTTATTTAAATAAATAAATTAAACTAATAATCTATTTAAATAAATAATATTTATTCTACAATAGGGATAAGCTTCCCTAGCGATCAACGACTTTTCAGGTAGTATAGATTTCAACATTAATCATAAAAGAACCTTTAAGTTAATAGTTACCGTACAATTCAATCATTCCACCATATAATGTTCCAATTAAATGTAAGACATGGATTTACTGTCAAGTCTTATTTTATTTAATTATATGTATTTCGATTAGAAAATGCACAACTCCAAATAATACAAATTAGAACCTCCTTTCTAATTCCATTCCACCTTGGCCAAGGATTCTTGGGTTGTCATTTATCGAATCACATAGGACATATCTCTTCTTTTACTAGAAGCGGTAGATTCTTTATTGATCATTCATTATCTCCATATATAACTTATTACACCCAATCATACCCTTTGATATATCCTAAGGGTCTTAAGGAATAAGTCAAAGTATAATTCATTATACACAAGATACTATCATGATCTCAAGTCTGAGGATTCACTTGTACTACTATCACATTAGAAATTACTATTGACAGTCGAGTAAAACTCCATTAGGTATTTCTTAGCGAGTCACGCTCAGCGTACTTATTCTCCAATAAGCACCTATATACTTGCTTTAGTGTCTCCACACAAATGATCATGAGATCAATTATCCTCATCCAATGAGCAAGCAACATATATACCAATCTATCCAGATTCACTAATCCCCTTTTTAGTAATCCAACGATTGGGAACTATTTTAGTTTTAAGCTATCTAAGGATTTAGATCTCATTAGCATGATCATTATCATCATCATGATTCTAAAAGCATTGCTTAAACTATGTGTTTATCACATATTATAAAAACAACACCATGTAGATAAATAAATGCCTTTAATAATATTTTTATTAATAACTAAATAAGATCGTTTCCAAAGTATATGCTTTATCATCATACATGATCGACTTATATGTATACTACTTTCACATATAATCTGAATATGGTTAATATGATTAGCATGTAGAATATGAATATACCTATGTATCTTTTGTATCCATTGAAAGAATTTACGCTTAAAACCCTAATTAACTTGATTCACATAGGAATATAGTGAGTTGATTAACTAAGGTGTTCCTCATAATTCTGGTTCGTAGAGACTGGATTTAGGAGGATTTGTTTACGTTTCTTTTGAAAGGGGCATGTGGATACTATAAAGCATTCTTGGTTAACGATTTGTATTAATTAACTTAATTAAATGAGAAGTAAATTGATTTAAATGAAATACCAAGGAAATTTGTAATCTTACAAGTTAAACCTGCATTTACTCTTGTGAATTTTAATCTTAGTAATTAATTTTGTTAATTTAAATTTCATAACGCAAACAATATTTCGTAGTTTAAAGTAAGATTAATTGAATTGAAATCGATAATTGATAAATATTAATCTATTTTCTCGTGGGAACGATATTCTTACTTGCTAAATATTACAAATAAACACGTTTACTTGCGTGTGAATTGTTAGTCAGAAATTAGGTAACACCAAACCGTCAAATTTTCTACGTGTGACTTCGTTTCTGTGCGATTAACATTAACAATTTCATTTCGTCTCAATACTTCAATTTTTATGTTAATTTTTGAAACTCAACATGGAAAATTATGATGTGCAAAAACATGTAAACTTGGTGTGTTAAACGAAATTCACCACAAAAAAAGAAAGAAAAAAAAAAGAAGAAAATTCAATGTTTGGTTAGTGGGCGACAGTTGGATAATAGTCCAAAGTTGGCTGATTCTAAATGGAAAGAATAAATACTGAAAAATATAAATTCTTCAATATTATATTGAGAGTCGAACAACCGCAGCAAATTCCAAAACATAGCCCACAAAGTGACACACACCGGCGTTCAGAGATCAGAAAAATGAGCGCGCTAGGGACGACGGTGTGCGTGACCGGAGCTTCCGGTTACATAGCTTCATGGCTTGTCAAGTTCTTGCTTCAACGTGGTTACACTGTCAAAGCTTCTGTTCGGAATCTCAGTAAGTGGGAATCATTTTTTTGATGAATATTTCGTGTATTTGGACTATGATCAAAAGTTTTATGGTTTTTATTCAATTGGGTTTCAATGTTTTGTTGGTTATTGTAGTTTTGCGAAAATATTGCATATACCTCATCAAAATTCACCCTTGCAAATCAAGTGGGTATCATTTTTTGATGAATGTTTTTTATATTTGGACTATGATCACAAGTTCTATGATTTTTATTCAATTGGGTTTCAATATTTGGTGGTTATAGTATTGGGAAAATGATGCATATACCCTTATCAGAATTTCCCCTGCAAATCATAATTATAGTTTAGTTTTGACCACTGATGATGGGAACCAGGGATTTTGAGGAAATGAAAGAGATAATTGTGCCTTGGTGACTTCTTATATTCTGTTTCAGGAAATAATTTTTTATTTTTTTTTGGTTTTAATTCACGAATGTTTTATGATTTTTTTCTTTTGCACCTAAACCTCTCTACAAAATTTTCACTTGTTTAAACTGAAAGAAAATTATTATAGATAAATTAGTTCCCAGATTATACCCAAGTGGAAATCTTGTCCACTAAGGTTAGAAATTCACAATTACTGAAATCATAATATAAAAAGTTCATTTTGTGAGAGTCCATATCTACGCTGTTTCATTCTAGTCAGCTGAAGCAGATTGGAGTATGTTTGTTTAGATTCGAACATGTTTCGCACGAACATTTCCAGTTCTAAAATTTATTATTTTCTTAATCAATACGTATTATTAGAAAATTGATTACATGGCTAGTCTAGTAAGGTCATGTGACTGAGTGATTCAAGATGAAAGATGTAAAGTCTCATTGACATATCCAAGGTTGATCATATTTGGCCCTCACTGGTTGTGTTAAGTTTACTGCTTGAGGAATGTATATGTACCTACTATATTACAATGTACTAACTTACAAGGAATATTTGACTAAGAAAATTCATACACAAATTGAGTATCTTTTACCATTAAACGTATTCTTAATTCACATTTTTTGGGGCAATCGATAGTCAAGTTGAATGATTAATATGCATATTTTCTTTCTTTTTAACTTCAAGTAGTGGCTTTGTTACTAGAACACATATAATTGCATTCCTTGCTGACAATGGTTTGGGCATCGTTTTACTCAGTTTTCTTACTGAGGGATGATGGAATTTCTTTTAAACTGAGAACCATGGTTATGATTACTTGAGAGAGTGAGCAAAATCTCTGATTTGTGATGTTTCTCTATTAGTTAATAGGTTTTCTGTTGGCTAATTGAACAATTATTTACTATCTATCAGGTTTGAGGCTCAACATCTTATTTCTGCATAAGGTATCTTGATTTGGGTGTTTTCTATAGACTATAATAACATATAATTGCATATTCTCCTAACATATTGATTGGAGCCTCCTTTTTTTATTGCTTACTTGAGGAGGATGAAATTTATTTTGAAGTGATGGTCATGGTTATTATTGCTTCAAAGGGTGAGGGTTGCCTCATCTATGTGATGTTTCTGAAATTCCTAATAGGCCTTTGTTGGGTAATTAAAAATTCACCTATTCATGGATTTTAAGGTAAAAAATCATTCATTTTTTATATTCTTTAAATGCTGTTTTAGTTTGGTGTTCTGTTTATGTATTAGTAGTGCAAGTCATTAGCAACATCAATTAAAACAACATTGCGTTCACAAAGAAATGACTCCCTTCATTTGGCTTATCTTTTTTCTTCTGTGTTGTCATGCTTGTGTAATTTTATTGATGACCCTGGATATCTAGATTCCTCCAGAAATGGGAAAGTAGATGAATTATCAATAAATGTCCCTAGAACTTTTTCTTGTGATATGGGGGTTTGTCCATGTGCATTTTTCACCACATGTTTTCCAGAATTTTGATTATTCTTCCCGTTGATCTCGGGTGAAATTGTTGTATTTATTGTAGAAAGAAGATAGAATACAGTTTGTTCGTTGATTACCAATCAATAAAAAAAAGTAAGAGAAAAGTTTGTGCCTTGGTGTTATAATTATTAGAAAGGTTCTAGACATCAGAATATAGTTTCACTGAAATCCACCACTTATATCATGATGCACAAGTATGGAAATCTGCTGAAGTATATACATGTGTATAAACTCATAAGAGAATACTATCCACTACACAATATACTTGTAGAAGAGTTTTGGTAACTTCGGAAAATTTTCTTGTTAGCATAACTTGAAGGTCTTTATCATGCTATGGTTGCTTCAAAAGTTGTTTTGTGTTTTGCTTATTGCCAAAAGTAATTAAGGTGATCTTCTTCAGATGATCCAAAGAAAACTGAACACTTGCTTGCAATTGATGGAGCTAAGGATAGACTTCACTTATTTAAAGCAAATCTGTTGGAAGAAGGTTCATTTGATGCCGTGGTTGCTGATTGTGAAGGTGTTTTCCATACAGCGTCTCCTTTTACCTATTCAATTATTGATCCGCAGGTTCTCTCCATATTATACATACATATATTTTTATTTAGTTTTTATGCATGTATTCTCCTCATATGCTTGAACTCAAGAATGAAGTGACCAGAGTATCTGAAAAGAAATTTGGAAGAACTTCTTAAGGAAATAAGTCTCAACCAATATTTTTATAGTTTGGTCACTTGAGACAAGAATGGAATGACACACCACAGAAATATCTAAGTACAAAATTTGAAGAACTTTTCAAGGAGAGGTAGGTTTTCAAAAATTATTGTTAGAACTGAGGATCCAACCCGAAAATTTATAACCTGATTGGCACTAGTGGAAAGCAAACATGTATTTAGGGACAAAGGGATTTAATTTCTGACAATATGTATAGACTTGACTTGCAGAAGAGCATTGTCAAGCACAAATTTATATGCTTAAGTCAATCTTTTGGTCTCCATCCCAAATAAGTGATAGTATTTGACTGGACATGTACTTTACAGAAGAGAATCTTGGATCCAAAACAAAACTTAATTCCCATTATACTCTTTGTCAAGCAATTTTGACACGGGAAAGATTATCCGTTAAGATTCGCTATAATTTATGTTTTGATATATATGGACAATTTAAATATTTGATGTATTTTTATTCATTAATTAGGATAGCCTAGTAGATTTAATTATTTTGGATCCTTTTATGTTTTAGGTTTACTTTTTAAGGTTATTGGATTTTATTTAATTTTAGGGTTTAGGTACTATAAATAGTCTCTTATGCTGCGTTTGGATTGAAGGAATAGAATGGAGATTGGAATGATTCATTCCATTCCATACTATCCCTCCCCCAAGACCCTCATGACTCAATAATAAAAAAATTACTCATAAGGCTTTGGACATGAAATCTTGAGTAAAAATGTTAAATTTCAGTCAAAAATATCAAAAAAAAAGGATGGTTTAATTCATTCCAATCGCAACCAAACATAATTTTTTTTATTTCATAGGAATGAGTCATTCCATTCCTACTTTTATTCCTTCAATCCAAACGCAACATTAGGGTTATTATTATGAAACAACTCTCATTGTTATTGAATTATTAGATTATTCTGACGGCTGTTCTACAATCTTTATCTCTCCTTTGTGGATTTTTGTGATCGCAAAGTTCCAGATTCAATTCTTATAATTGTTTCTGTTGGTTACCCGGAAGTCTGTTTTCCGTTGTGTCAGTTGGCATCAGAGCCTGAGAATTAGCCCACGACTAGGACGATTCTATTGATTAAGAAAGAGACAATCCACTCCGATGTCAATGTGAAGGAGAATGATGTTGATCGAAGTTTCTTAGATGAGGATTGCGAGTAACCGCTCGTTCATCGTGGGGACTAGTTAAATCTAGTCGAATTTGTCTTTTAATTTTCTATTTACAAAAATTTTAAAAGAAAAAATTTTTGTTTCTATCGAGTTACAGTGCCACAACCATTGCTCGTAGGAAAAGGGAAAAACTAAGGGGAAAAACTTTAGCTTGCTGCGGAAATCAAGAGCCGAATTGTTGGCCGTCACACTCAGAAACTAAAAGGGAAAAAAATATAAAGGTTTAGTGTTCGTGACTTATACACGTGCCTGCTGCATACCTCGTTTTTCTAGCGTGAATTTGTGCAACAACGTATGGTGATGTGGCAATCTAAGTCTGCAACAATATTTGTGCTTTGATCTCTGTATGTGGTATGTGCTTTATTCCAATTAGAAATCTGACTTGAAGTTGAGGACTTCCATATTTATCAACAGGGACCTAGTTTAATTACAGAGCATCCTTGGAGTTTTGTATAAGAAGTTTAATCCTTTCATCTTGGGAAAAAAATGTCTCGAGCTACAAAGGTAAAATATTTTACAAGTCAAGGATAAAATTTGTTATCTTAAAGATAGGTGTGACTTGTTGGAGTATGAAATTTATACGCGTCATCGTAAAAATTTGTTACCCGAATATGATGATCTTTTGGAGGAATTGGAAGAAACACATTATAGACTTAACAAGTTAAAATATCGGTATCAAGTTGAGAAAAGAATAGCTAAGGAAGAGCGACAAAAGGAGATTTTTTTTCTAATTGATGAAGTTATTAGGTGTTCCAAAAATTTCATAGGCAGCAGGGAAAATATTCAAGAAAGTGTTAGCGTCATCAATCCTATTTCTCAGTCATGTGATTTGTCCGTTCTACTAGAGAGTGGAAGACACGGAGGAGGAAGTTGAAGAAGAGTTTACAATTAAAGACGAACCAATCTTGGTGGTTGAGGAGGATCATGATTTGGAGTCAAAACAACATAAAGATGCGGATATCGTGATAATTGAGATTGATTGTAAGATTGTTCATATTCATGTATACGCCAAGTCGCCAACTTGAAAAATCTTGATCTCATCATCCCAGAACATATGTTTGCGGTGCATGTTAATATGAAGCTTTTGGTTCTTGTTCAACTATTACCAAAAATTTTATTTGAGAAGCAACATCGTGACTACATTGTACAAAGAAGATTGTGAATGTCTATCGGTTGGTGCTTGATATTATTTCATTTCAAAATTCGAGATCGAATTTTCTCCAAGAAAAGGGGAGTGACACGGGAAGGATTATCCGTTAAGATTCGCTAAAATTTATGTTTTGGTATATATAGACAATTTAAATATTTGATGTATTTTTATTTGTTAATTAGTTTAGCCTAGTAGATTTAATTATTTTGGGTCCGTTTATGTTTTGGGCTTACTTTTTAAGTTTATTGGATTTTATTTAATTTTAGGGTTTAGGTAGTATAAAATAGTCTCTTAGGTTTATTATTATGAAACAAATCTCATTGTTATTGATTATCGGATTATTCTGACGGCTGTTCTACAGTCTTTTATCCTCCTTTGTGGATTCTTCTGATTGCAAAGTTCGAGATTCAATTCCTGTGATTGTTTCTTTTGTTTACTACGTCTTCCGCTGCGTCAAATTTTCAAATAAAAAGTAATGATGGGATCCACTTAGTTTTGAATGATAAGGGTATAATAGTCAAATGTACATGGATGCATAGTATATTGAGACATCCAAAAATGGAAACCTTCTCACTCTACTTGGGACTGAGGGAGCAATTTTCCCAAGAATGCCAGGCTTCAAGTCAAATAAGTCTATTTTTTGTTTTCAGTTAAACACAATTTAGATAAAATCCAACTTTTGTTTAAATGCACAAAAGATCAAGTCTTTGTATCCCTTTGACTCCTCTTAACACCCTCCTAATCAGGATGAGGTTTTGTAATGGCATGTAGATTATTCTAATGGATGTGCAGAAATGTGATTTATGATAGTGAGGGCTAAGTTTCTCAGATTAATTCTTTGTTATATGTTTATAACTGTAAGTCCGTCATGCTTTTTGTATATGATTTTCAAATCTATTCTTGTTCAATCTATTCCACTATTGTTGTTTGGTGATAATTGTTACTTCTGGGCATGTTCTACATGACATCTATAACTGGGCATGTTCTACATGACATCTATAACTAATTGTCATGTAAGATTGATGCAAAATGGCATAGGCACCTGAACTGAACGGTGATACTTGTTTATTTGTTTGTGGGAAACACTTTATTAGCTTACTTAGTTAAGTTTTGTGATGGCAACTGTGTTCCTCCTCATTTCAGGCAGAATTGATCGATCCTGCACTCAAGGGGACACTTAATGTTCTTGGGTCATGTGCAAAATCTCCATCAGTCAAAAGAGTGGTTTTGACTTCTTCTATGGCTGCAGCTACATACAATGGTAGGCCTCGGACACCGGATGTGGTAGTTGATGAGACATGGTTTTCCAATGCAGAGATTTGCAAGGAAATGAAGGTGTGTAGCTATTGCTTTTATTTTTTAATCCAACTTGGCCATGCACATAGAACCAAGCTGTTAGCTTTTGTAAAATACAACTCAGTGTCAATTTAACATTAGCTTGTACTGGTACTACGAACCTTAAGTTCTACGACTAATATGTTAAATATTTAAATTAAGCAAACATTGTGGCATATCTTTCTTTTGATTGGGTATTTATTTGTTTAAATAAATAATGTTGTTTAGTATTTCATCTGCATATTCTCCTCTATATCTGCATTCATCATTATTGCTTTGGTAGAAGCTAGAACTTGTTTGTCTGAAAGAGCTGCTAAAGTTTACCAACAACATTTTCATTCCAAAAAAAAACATTGAATTTACATATAATGAAGGTCAGAAAATTTGGATTGACATAGGCTCAGAAATACTTAATTATCATCATTATTACTGAAATAGTACATTTAACATTGATAACTTGAGCTATTTAACCGTGCATAAAAGTGCAGAATAGTTTGATACTCTGTTTAGAGCTGGTTCCTAGCTCAAGTTATATCTCCCGCGTTTGCAACCTGAAGTGGGAAGTGTCACGGCAAGGAAGTATTGTTCTTCTAATTAGTTTTAATTTAGAGAAACATTATGAAAGACAGGCGGGTGCTCTATGTATGACCACGCCTTTTTGGTTTGAAACTTCAGTCTTTTATCACAGAGAAAGAAGTCATATAAGTACAATACTTTTACGTTATAGTTATACTCTGGCAGCTCACGAGAGTAAAAATCAGAAGATAGTTTCCTATTTCTTAGAACATTTATTGAAACTGGAAGAGGAATAAATTTCGGAGTAGAATTAACTTCATAAAAGTAGCAGTATATGCTTAAATTAAATTATCTAAGCGCAGTTCCTTCAAAGCATTCTGTTGAACTACCCCACTTGGCTAAGGATTTGACCTTCATATCATTTGTAGTTGCAATCAAATAGGAGTAAATATGTTTATATCTCATGAGGTCAAATCTCTCTGCTCATTGAGTTCCTCTGTAAGCACAAGATCTAGTATCCAATTAGTGAGTTATCTGAATTAGTATATATAAGTATTACAACCAAAAGATTCCTGCTTCAGAATCCCTTTACTAGCGCCCCCTCCCCCCTCCTCTCCTCTTTATTCAAAGACAGAAAATGCAGATAATGCAGTGAACAAATTGGTTCCATGTGATGTTATTAATATAGTAACAATTTTTGAAACTATATTGAAATCTTTGTAGTCTGAAGATGATTTGAGCTCAGAGTACCATCTGTTCTCTGGCTCCTTATACTTGTTAGTTCTTCTCTATATGTTGGCTTCCATCAAACACTCTCTAAAGAAACATAAAAGATCTGATCAAGTGATTTGGACCAAATTAAAAAGTACTTCCATCCTCCATTGTAATACACCTTTTCTCATTGTACGTAATAGATTTTTTTGGTATTTAATGGACTACCTAAGCTTCTTGTTATTAATTTTCATAATCTCTGGAGTAGGCAATAACTAATCCTCTTTGGACATTATTGTTTCCATCCAGTAAAAATGATTGTTTAATTGCTCTTTGTTCACATAGATGACATATTGACATAATTTCTTCTTTGACACTAGATTTTGAATGATATTCCTCTCTCCCCTTTCTTTTTTGCTTTTACCAGCTTTGGTATGTCCTTTCAAAAACTTTAGCTGAGGATGCTGCCTGGAAATTTGTAAAACAAAAAGGAATCGACATGGTTACAATAAACCCAGCAATGGTTATTGGGCCTCTTTTGCAGCCAACTCTGAATACAAGTGCTGCTGCAGTTTTGAACATAATAAACGGTATGTGTCCTTCATTAAGCTGAATGACTCTAGTTTAGTTTTATCTGCACCACCTTATCTAGAAATGAATTGCTGTTATTTTTGATGAAATCTATCTGCTAAAATGTTGTTGCTATGGTTTCAGACTCTTCAATGATCACCTTCTGTCTCATCCCATCCCATTGCCATACCTACCCCCTCCAACCCCAAACATATGGATTTTTTGTTTTCTTTTTCCTCAATATTTCTGGAAATCATAGGCATAGGGTGAATCTCTACTTTTTTTTGCCTTTTCATTTCCATAATATTTCCTTTTCCAATGAAATCTCCATTCAACTCTCCCTTTCCAGTTTACGCTGTTCTCCCGTACCAAAGGATTCATGAGAATTGAAGCACTTGCTGACACAATATCTAGCTTTGATAATGATTTTACATATATTTTTGCTGGAATGTTAATCTGTAGTTTCTTAACTTCCATAATGCAGGAGCACAAACATATCCAAATTTTAGCTTTGGATGGGTTAATGTTAAGGATGTTGCCAATGCTCATATTCTTGCATTTGAGATTCCTTCAGCTAGTGGAAGATATTGTATGGTTGAAACTGTTGCACACTACTCAGAATTTGTTAATATTTTACGGAAGCTATATCCTTCTTTTCAACTTCCAGACAAGTAAGTTTGTCAATTCAAATTTTTGTTGTTATTTTCGAGTACTAATTTCTGTTGGGAAAAATCACCTCCCAATAAACTGTCTTTGATAAATTGAATGGCAAACACACCAATATATGCCAAACAAATTAAATATGCACTCCCACCAAAATAATAAGCTCCGCAAAAAATAATAAGATGAAAATAACCAAGAACAAGACACCAAGATTTTATATGGAAAACCCTCTCCAATAGAGAGGTATAAAAACCACGGGTCAATCTCCGAAAAATTCACTATAATTAGAAACTGAGAGAATACAAAGATATCTTAATTTGAGTGAACACTCAAATTATCTCACCACAATAATGCTATGATGGAAACCCAAACAACACACAAAGTTGTTTAATCTTTCTCTCTCTCTATTTTCTCCAAGCTTCAGCCGAAGCTTTCTCTCTCTGTTTTTCTTGGCTGCCTCGGTAGTGCCTTGGCCTTCTTGTTTCTGTCTCCCACACTTTTTCTTTGCTGCCTCGATAGTGCCTTTTAATAGCCAAAGAGTGAAGGGTTGTTTCCCATCTTGTATGCCCACCGATTATACCACATGGATGCATATATGTACTATACATATATTCCTCCTGCCACATGACTTAAGTCATTTACTTGCCATGTAGCCTGCCAAAGAAGTGAATGACTCATTCACCTTACTCCCTAGGGTCTCCCATGTTAACCTTCCTTGTTGCGTACACGGTTAGTCGGTTACACAACTTGGAGACCAAATAATTTGGTAATAATCCCATGTGCCAAACATGATAGGTTCAATACATCACCAATTAAAATTGGTATAACTCATGGGTGTAGGACCCACAAGCCGAACAATTTCAATTCGAAGTACTAACTTCACATGTATAATACTGTACAAATTGGTTTGGTTGGTCTAATTTTCTAGTTGAATTATTTGTGATTGTTTATCCCATATGTTTGACCAAATAAATTTAGACAATTGTATTGGCTCGCTCTTTTAGAACTTTTTTTAATAACAATCATGGGTATCCCAAGCATTTGACTAATCTCACGGGCACGTCCCCCCAACAAGAGCCGTGCACCTGGAAAATCCAAGCATAAGCTTGTGTGGACCCCTTGGTGTTGGGAATCTTTTATGACAGTGATTATGTGATATCTCCCTTATTATGGCAGAGCACATGCAATCGAGCCAACCCTTGGGGTTCACTTTCTTAGAACTAATACATTCTGTTTAACTAGATACCTCTTTCTTAAAGGATTCTACGTAGATACATATCTTAATATACTAAATATAAAGTCTTTAAGTGTTGAGTTATGTTACGAAACCTATATATGATATATTGAATAAGAATTAAGAGTAGTGATAATGTCGGTTTCCAATTCCTATCCATAATTTCAGAAGTACGTATACGTATCTTATCATAACATTACTTGAGCTGCAACAGGACAAATTTTACATTCAGAAAAATACAAAAACAAAAATGCTTGGCAAAGTGTGAATGTTGAGTTGAATGTGTGGTAACACAGTGAACTATTTGATAGAAAATACTATTCAAAGATTTGGACTCAAGTAATTTAGGGAATGCAAGTGCCCCAATAAAGATGAGAGAAAATGTGATTAATATTAGCAATATTTGGCAGTATGCTCTGGTGAAAAAACACTACCTAAGTTAACTTAGTAGGATATAGAGGAAGACATGATAGCTTGTTGGATGGAATTGCAAAATAGGATTCATGTTTTTGTCTGGTTAGGGATGATAATAGGTAGCTTTATTTAGTTGTTATATTATATTATATTCTAACTTCAATAATCATTGAATATTACTGCTTTCCTTCAAATTAAACCTGTGCACATCGGTGAATAAGGTTTCATAAAGATCATATCTTTATGGTTGATTTTGAGAGTTAAGCTACAGCAATGTCAATGCCAACAACTTCTTAGTTCTTTGAACATTTCGTAACCACATTTATTATCGAAACCTGAACATTATTTTGATGCAAACTTCTATTGCGACATTAATAAAGCGAAGGACTTTAAATTTTGGAATTTGGGATATATAGGAAGTTGGCCACTTCAGCATCTTTTGCAATATTTTGCGTCCGAGTTTTAGTTCCTCTCGGGAAATTGAGAAAAGGGAGTATTTGCCGAGAGTTAAAGGGCTGGCCACATAAGAAAAAGCAAAAATAACCAAGCCCCTCTTGGCTTAATGGTAAAACAATTATTCATAAGGTTTTTGGTGCAAGAGGCCTTGGGATCCATTCCTGCCAAAGAAAGGAATGTTAAGATTTCAGTTGAAGTAGTTAAAATATATATATTTCAGAGTTCTGATTTTCGGAATTTGTTCCACTAACACTTGATAACCAAAATGAGCAATATTTCTTTTGATTTTTCTGATCATCTTTTTTTTTAGGAGAAGAAGGGTAAACTCTATTGGTGATGATTCCAGTATTTCTCCTTATTTTTGCACTTCTTTACATTGCAGGTGTGCAGATGAAAAGCCTTTCATGCCAACATATCAGGTTTCCAAGGAGAAAATAAAAAGCTTGGGCATTGACTATATCCCCTTTGAGGATAGCCTTAAGGAAACTGTTGAGAGCTTGGAGGAGAAGAAATTTTTCGGGGTCTCAGCAGCTATGTAAAACTCTAAAACAAGTAATTAGGGTGGCCATTCTATGCCTTGAACTCGGTTATAATTGGTTGGCAGCTTTTGCGTGTTAAGTTTATTGGGACAATTTATTTTATTTTATTTTTTATTTATTTATTTTTTTACAACGAATCCCATGAATGAAATGCTGAAAATGAAAGTGCTTTTTAAGTTGTGAAATTGTAACCTTGAGGCCTTACAATTAGCATGTGTGACTTGTCTCAGGTTTTCTTACATACATTTGATAATGTATAGTGTTTTCTGTATGATTGATCAAATTGAGATACATAGGATGAAAAAACGATGTCGTTTAATGTTTTTTTTTTTTTCAAATTAAATCGTATAAATGATGAAATCATGAAAGAGTAAAAATAAGAGACGACGTCTTTTCTTGGAAACTTCTATTACGTAAGACCCTCTTATTTAAATTCAAAAGAATAAGTTTATGCCATTGAAAATATACTGAAAATCAATACATAGATGAATAAGTTTTGTTTTGTAAAATCATATAAAAATTGATAGATCCATTATTGATATGTTTTTATCATCTACGTAGTTGGAGAATACCTTAAAAGATGTCATTTTTATATTGTTTTGTAACTAAACTTGGTTAAGGCATCTTATTATTTGATAATAAGGAATTGATAATATTTGTGATTTCCCGAAAATAAGTTCAATATCAACTCATTCTGAGTCGTCAAATACATGGTACAGAATTCAAATACAATCTTTTATAACATACGGTCGTGCAAAATACGACCACGCAAACTGTGAGTTTCAATACAAATCGTATATAATACGAAATATAAACACTCAAATTCAGTCTTCACTAATTACAATCATTATCACACTATTCTAGAAAATAGTGAGGACTGTTACTGCTCGAACTCTGACAATCATCCCGATCCCCGACTAGTCCCTGCGACATTCTTATTTCCTGAAGAGAACAATGGAAGAAAAGGGTGAACTCAACTAGCCTTGTAAAGAATATTATGACTAAGATAATGAAAAATAAATTATCGTTAGCCTTCAACAAATTAGATAAAATATTATGGACAACAAGTTTTAGATCAACAACTGCAGCGAAAATAACAATTCATTAGAAGAGTTAAGTAGAAAATGATGCCTACTATCTTCTTTGATTTAAAAGTTCATCATCAATATTTTATCCCTGTAACATCAATCAATATGCATCTCGAATCAAATATTCATCTTTGCATTACGGGCCAAAGATATTCATTTGTATCATCAGTTGGTCATGTTCATCTCAACACATGTCCATCTTTGTACTACGGGCCAAAGATATTCATTAAGTAATCATTCATCTTTGCACTACAGGCCAAAGATATTCATCAAGTAATCATTCATCTTTGTACTACAGGCCAAAGATATTCAGTTATATCACCATTTAGGACTAAGGATGATGAAAAATAATACGAATAATGAATCCAGTGAGATAGAGGACAAAGATTAGAGAATTAATCTAGAGTTCAAGAATGAAGATCAAAACCTAGATCCAATCAAAGATAATTTATAAAGAAAAAAAATAAAATATTTTTTTACCATGAATAGTATCCCGTGAATAGTAATTCGTGAATAGTAACTCGATATGAAAAGATAAAAATTTCACAAGAAAGTTTAGACCAATATTTCAGTGAAATGATATTAGATGAACGCAAAACTCAAGGAATTTCATATCATTTCAGAAATTATAGAAGCAATACTTACCGTAGTAAGTTTAGAGTTAGGAATCTAAAATGAAACAATATACGAAACTGCAATTGGATTTTCACCCGTTAGGCGGTAGTCCGCTTAGACAGATTATTTTCACAATTTAATAACAACTGAATACAAATGATTATTCACCAGGCATGCGGTAGTCCGCGTAGACAGATTATTCTCACAGAATAATAAAGAATGGAATAACAACAGGATTTCACCATGCATGCGGTCGTCCGCGTAGACAGGTTATTCCAACAGAATAATAAAGAATGGAATAACAACTTTTACGAGTATTGAAAGAAAATAACTCTCTTCACGAATACGAAAGAAATAATATCCCTTACCTTAATAAAAATTTAGAGACTGCACTAGTGTAATAGCAGAATACTCTTCTTCTTTCTCTCTTATTCTCTCTATACTTTCTCTTTCTATAGCTTTAGTGAATTAGTGAGAAATAATGAAGAAATGAGTTTCTATTTATAGGCTCGGCAGAGTAAGGGTAAAATATTCTTTTCGCCATAATTTATGACATCATCGCTTACATCATCGATCCTATGACATCATTGCTTATCTCATCGTTCTGATGACATTATTGCTTACCTCATCGTTCCGATGACATCATTGCTTACATCATAAGAATTTAAATTTAATTTGCTCTCTTCTACCTCATTTTACTTTTATACCATGAATTTACTATAATAATGTTACCATTCAAATTATAAAAATTATACTATTATATAATCACATCATACTACTATAATGTAATATTATAATAATATATTTGAATGAATTATTTTATTAGAAAAGATAAAATACCAACTTTCAACAAATGTCACATGCTAAAAATTTCTCCGTTTAAATCCACATTGAATAATATTACAGAACTACAATATTGACAACCAGGTCGTTCCCAAGAAAGAGGGGGCTTTTCGATAAAGATTTCTCCTCATTGGCGCGTAATTATATAACCTAACCCCTTTCTTCGACAGAACTTTCTAGACATTGTCAATAATGCTATCTAATAATATTATTCAAATAATATGAATTATTAATTAGATAATTTGAAATACTGTGCAATGACAATTATTAAATCACTAATATAAAATATCAATGTAGCAATTATTGGATCAATAATATAAAATATTGAACAATAATTACTGTAACAATTATTGAATGAGTGACTTCTTACGTAAGAACCAATAATTCGAAATACTGTGCAATAGCATGTGCTACTGTGCAACACTGTGTATTACTGTATTTTAATCACCGGGTATTTCAACAGTTTAACGGTAAAAGTTTTGCTGTTATTTTTATAAAAATGTTACTTCTGTCGCTTTCTATATCCGACATTCATTCCGTTATGGGGTCCACCAATGACTGCGCCCTCGTACGAATATTCTCCGACAAAAAGAATATTCCTCGACCAAACGAATATTCTCCGACACAACGAATATTTTATAACCACTTGCTTACTTTATAAATTTTGCACATCTCACCCATAACTTATTACATTTATCAAATCAACACCTTACTATTTCAAAATAATATATAAAGAAAATTAAATCTTTATTCACAAAATTTGGGGTCTTACAATATTCATTAATATTTTATTATTAATACATGAATATGTAATATTATATATATATATATAGTCCATTTCAACGGCTCACCCTCTTATTTTACATACCATGCTAACTCCCTTTAGCGATGGATTGGGCGACGGTTCGGTCCGTCGCTATATCAGAGAACCGTCGTCTTAATTTTTAGTGACGAATAACATATAGCGACGGACCGAACCTATAACGACAGATCGAACCGTCGTCCGATCCGTCGCTAAATGGAGTATGCAAGGTATGTAGGATCAAGGGGTATGCCCTTGAGCCATATATATATATATCAAAACATAATTATTTAATATTACAAAATGTTCATGTGCTAATATTGAAGTTTTTAAAATTTATAAAAATACAAAAATTTACATTTTAGTAATCTAATTAATGGTCTTGTGTTATTTTGATAATTATATAAATCGGATTGAGGAGGCCTAGCGGTGGGATATTTGGGGTTCAGTGAATTATTTGGTATTTTATTCAGGTACGAATTTTGTACTCTTTTAGCGATACTCTTGTTAAATTTAATTAATTTGTTTTGTTCCTCGTTCGAATTTGGCTATTCTTTCACATAATTGTTCCATGTGAAATTAATATGATAGTTTCATGTTGACATTGATACATAGAACTCGTATTTGTACTCTTTGAACTAGTTAATCATGTCTAGTATGTTGATCGTTGGTATCTTGTGATAGTTAAGTATGTTCATATTCGAAAAAATTCGATGTCATTTGAAGATGGTCATATAAGCCTTGTGATTTGAACCCCTTTTGACTTACATTTTGTAGTTCGATCCTTAGGGTATACTTGAGCTAACCACCTATAGGGGTACTACATGCATGTCCTCTTTACACAAGGGCATGACACCTTCCATGTCAGTGTGATCAGTCTACGACGTATCCTTTTTTATGCTCTAGGTAAAAGTTTTGGCCATTTGATATATTTGTTCAGGATACGTATGGGTCGACCCAATATTTGATTTAATTTGTTTGGCGGATTAGTGACGTATGTGTTATGCTATCCGGTTTGATTTGCGTATATCATGGTACAGATGTATTTTGTTAGTCTTTGATTAGTTGTATTTAAGCTCAGTATAAAATTGCCACCTTATAAACATTTGATTCAACCTTATTTTTCTTGGGATCCTTTGACTATAGTTGTCCGTTCGTGTTATATAATCATTTGTACCTTTCCTCACTGATTTCGATATATTCATAATTCGATCGTATTTGTATGTTCATTCGGCTCTTTTGGGTACATTATATATTGTTATATATATGTGCATAATTATATCCGTACTATGCAATTGGCTCACGATATGTTCTTTTTCCGGTAGGTAATCAGGGGGATCAATGGCAAGTGTGATAAGAGCTCTCTTTTATTCAAATGATTTAGAAATTTTGTTAGACTATGATACATTGGTTATTTGGAGTTGTAATAAATATCTTAGATGGTGGTTCTAACTAGTTTGGCAATCATTATGGTTTTGTCTTGTGATGTTTATTGATTATGAGGCTATTTTTATATGGTTTAGAGTCTTGTTATTATTTCATCAGTTATGTTATATTTGTACGTAACCTGTCTTTTTATTTCGGAAAATGGATGTTACATTTTTTTGACTGCCAGTCATCAAAACTTGGAGAGGTAGTGAGCAGACGCAGTAAATTCATCAAGGAGGAGTACATTACAAAAAATAAATAGTAATGAATAAGAATAATTTTATTTAAGAAAATTACAAAACACTCTTTTGTGCACAATATGTGGGAGTGTATTCTTTATCCAAAATAACGTTGTTTTCGTACGATAATTCACGCAAGAACGTGAAGTGTCTGTCACCTACCTTTTTGCCATAAGTGATAATAAAATAAAAATAATAAATTACTATTCATTACACAAAAAGAGTTTCAATACAATATATATAAATATTAACAATGTATATTTGTTTCATAATTATAAATATCTAAATTTTAAAAAATGATGTATTATATATTTTTGTTTTATGTGAAAATAGTGCTTTGCAATACTAATTTTGTTTATTCTATTTCCAACTTTTTTTTTTCATAAATTAAGAACATTCAAGACATGAATATTATCGATAACTAATTTTTTAAATATTTTAAAACATTCATATATGTAAGGCGTTCTGACAACCATATCGAGATAGGTAGGGGCTGATGTAGGGTTTTTGCCAAGGGAGACATTTTTATAATAAAAGTGAACAAACATTAATAATATTTAATAAAATTTCAAGTAAAAATACATAAAAGTTACTACAAAATTATTTTCAGAGACTTTATTTCTTAGACTGAAACATGATTAATTGACTTTTAAGTAGGTTCAACAAAAGAAAATTTTGATCAAGGACGTTAAGTGATGTTAAATAATCTTGAAGTGTATATATATATATATATATATATATATACGGTCCGGATCTTAAGCTTACCTTTTATCCAACATAACTTGCTTATCCTCCTTTAGTGACTGATCGGACGACGGTTCGGTCCGTCGCTATAGACGACGAAAAACATATAGATGACGGTTGTATATATAGCGACGGACCGAACCGTCGCCCGATTCGTCGCTAAAGGGGGATAAGCAAGGTATGTTGGATAAATGCTAAGCTTAAGATCCAGACCATATATATATACTTCAAGATAAATTTAACTAGTGTAGTCCTAAATAAAAATTGTATCTTTACAATTCATGTCTTCAATGATTCAAATACAATATCAAATGACACACATATCAAAAGCTTCAACATATACTGTAAAAATTAAAGAGTATGTACAGATATACTAATTAACATGCATAAATAAAAATAAATAAGAATTAAAACTAAGTAATTAACTAGACAATTAATTACAAAAATGTAAATTTAGTTTTTTTAAAAAAAAAAGAGGAGGAGAAGGGGGAGGGGGAGGTGGGGCACTACTTTATCATTTTTAAGCCTATACTTGCAAAAATTTCAAAAAACAAGGGCGGGGCAGTTACCCCTTACTATAATGTGCGTCCGCCTTGGTGCTAGGCTAATTTGTATCATATCAATTTACATAAATTATATTAATTCGATCAACATTAATACTAATTCTTTAAGTTATTGTGTTTAAAATCAATAGGATATATAGCTTATTGATAAGTTCTCTCTTTTGTTATGTATGGTTATAGTTTCGAGTTTATCGGATTGCATAATCAGCTAGGTGCTTCATAGAGATAAGTTTTCCTAGGTTCTACGTACCTAGTTTCTCTCTCCTTTAGTATATACCTTATTGATAAGTTCTCTCTTTTGTTATATATGGTTATAGTTTCGAGTTTATAAGACTGCATAATTAGCTAGGTGTTTCATAGAGATAAGTTTACCTGGGTTCTACGTACGTAACTAGTTTCTCTCCCCTTTAATATATAGTTTATTGATAAGTTCTCTCATTTGTTATGTATGGTTATAGTTTCGAGTTTATTGGACTGCATAATCAGCTAGGTGCTTCATAGAGATAAGTTTTCCTAGGTTGTACTCCCTCCGTTCCTTAATATAAGTCGTTTTAAAGTTGTGCACAAGTATTAAGGAAATGATTATAAATCATTAAATATAATATCAATTGTATATATTGCCCTTGTATTGAAAAAAGAGAGTGTTATTTATTGGACAGATAATAGTGAGAGAACCAAAGTTATATTTAATACTTGGGGTAATATTAGAAATTAAGCAATTAATGCATACTTGAAATTCTCAAATGACTTATATTAATGAATAAAAATATTTCTTTAAAACGAATTATATTAAGGAACGGAGGGAGTACGTACGTAGTTTCTCTCCCATTTAATATATACCTTATTGATAAGTTCTCTCCTTTGTTATGTATGGTTATAGTTTTGAGTTCATAAGACTACATAATTAGCTAGGTGCTTCATAGAGATAAGTTTACATAGGTTTTATGTACCTAGTTTATCTCCCCTTAGCATATAGCTTATTGATAAGTTTTCTCCTTTGTTATGTATGCTTATAGTTTTGAGTTTATCGGACTGCGTATAGTTTCGAGTTCATAAGACTGCATAATTAGCTAGGTGCTTCATAGAGATAAGTTTACCTAGGTTCTACGTACCTAGTTTCTCTCCCTTTTAGTGTATAGTTTATTGATAAGTTATCTCCTTTGTTATGTATGCTTATAGTTTCGAGTTTATTTGACTGCATAATCAGTTAGGTGCTTCGTAGAGATAAGTTTTCCTAGGTTCTACGTACCTAGTTTCTCTCCCCTTTATTATATACCTTATTGATAAGTTCTCTCCTTTGTTATGTATGATTATAGTTTTGAGTTTATAAGACTGCATAATTAGCTAGGTGCTTCATAGAGATAAGTTTGCATAGGTTCTACGTACCTTGTTTCTCTCCCCTTTAGTATATAAGTTATTGATAAGTTCTCTCCTTTGTTATGTATGGTTATAGTTTTGAGTTTATCAAACTGCATAATCAGCTAGGTGCTTCATAGAGATAAATTTTCCTAGTTTCTACGTACCTAGTTTCTCTCCCCTTTAGTATATAACTTATTGATAAGTATTCTCCTTTGTTATGTATGGTTAAAATTTCGAGTTTATAAGACTGCATAATTAGCTAGGTGCTTCATAGAGATAAGTTTGCCTAGGTTCTATGTACCTAGTTTCTCTCCCCTTTAGTATATAGTTTATTGATAAATTCTCTCCTTTGTTATGTATGGTTATAGTTTCGAGTTTATCGGATTGCATAATCAGCTAGGTGCTTCATAGAGATAATTTTTCCTAGGTTCTACATACCTAGTTTCTCTCCCCTTTAGTATATACAATATTGATAAGTTCCCTCCTTTGTTATGTATAGTTATAGTTTCGAGTTCATAAGACTGCATAATTAGCTAGGTGCTTCATAGAGATAAGTTTACCTAGGTTCTACGTACCTAGTTTCTCTCCCCTTTAGTATATAGTTTATTGATAAGTTCTCTCCTTTGTTATGTATGCTTAGAGTTTCGAGTTTATCGGACTGCATAATCAACTAGGTGCTTCATAGAGATAAGTTTTCCTAGGTTCTATGTACCTAGATTCTCTCCCATTTATTATATACCTTATTGATAAGTTCTCTCCTTTGTTATGTATGGTTATAGTTTCGAGTTTATAAGACTGCATAATTAGCTAGGTGCTTCATAGAGATAAGTTTACCTAGGTTCTACATACCTAGTTTATCCCCTTTTAGTATATAGTTCATTGATAAGTTCTCTCATTTGTTATGTATGATTATAATTTTGAGTTTATTAGACTGCATAATCAGCTAGGTGCTTCATAGAGATAAGTTTTCCTAAGTTGTACGTACTTAATTTCTCTTCCCTTTAGATTCCTACTACGTAAGTCCCTAGGATTGAATGAAATAGTATAAGTTGTTCAAAAACATTATCATGTGCCAAGATTCTCAATTTATACATTTAATAGTTGTCGACCCATTTAATACTAAAAGAAAAAGTCTATTTTTTAACCATAATAACATTCACCTACACTCTAGTTTTTTAAGTAACAGTTACTATCGTTGTAAATTTTTAGGGTTGACTAAATAGATAAAATTACATATTTACCCTATGTTATCAAATTTTAATTTCTAAATAATATATATATAGCTTCCTATGCGGGTGGTCCGCATGCGGACCACCTTTAGCGACAGACAAAATCGTCGCTAAACCCGTCGCCATAGGGTCTGGATCGGGCTATAGCGACGGTTCTGGGCTATGGCGACGGTCCAGGCATTATGACGACGGGTTTAGCGACGATTTTGTCCGTCGCTAAAAGTGGTCCGCATGCGGACCACCAGCATAGGAAGCGGATTGTATATATGTATATATGTATATATATATATATATATATATGTTTAATTATCCTCTTTTTAATACAATACATTTTAATTCTAGTTTTATTTGTAATTAAGACTATCTCATTCAAATAATTTACATTAATTAACACATATTTTTGGATAAGTGATACAAATATTAAGAATTTTAAATTAAATTATTAATGGAGGGTTTTTAATTAAAGTGATCGAGTATGTTGATAGTTTAGTTTTTGGTGTTTAAAAATAAAAATTATTATTTGAATTCTTAGTTTCATATTATGATTTTTACACGTTAATTTTTCTTAAGTATATGTCAAAATTTAGGATGTTTATGATTTTAATTACATTTTTTAGTATAGAGTTGATGTTGTTTTTATACAATATTGAATAAAATATAATAGTATTTATTACTACCTCTATCTTATCTAAAGAATTTTTAATGTATTTTTTTAGTAATAACATTTGTCATTTTTATTGTAAATAATTACACTTAAGAGTGACTTATGTTTAATTTAATATTTGAGAAAAATAATTAATATAATTTTTAATACTTTTTTATATGAATAATAAGTTTCGTTATGTAATAATAAGTTTATTTTACTTAAATTTTAATATTTGAAAAAAATAATTATAATTTTTTTACTTTAATTTGTACTTTTATGCTTATTAAAATTTTAGATTTTAATAACAAAAAAATATATTTGAATGTATATTACGTAAATTTTAATCTTTAAGAAATTTAATTAGCAAAAATGTACGACTTTATTTTCTTGATAAATAAATATTTATTATTTTTTGACAAATATGTTATTTATTGCACAAATTCAAAATTTAATTAATTAGATCAAGTTAAAGAAAAATTATAACATACAAATTTATATTTGGTAGATATATTAAACATTATAACTTGAAGGGTATATTAGATATTATATTAAAAATATTTTTTAATATTAGTTGGTCAACCACACTATGGATAGTGAATGCTACATATTATAGACTAGAGGGGTATTGACTGTGACGCCCCCAGAATAGGTCCAGTCAATCCAACCCATTCTGAGTCGCCAAATATATATGGTACAGAATTCAAATTCAATCTTTTATATCACACGGTCGTGCAAAATACGACCACACAACTGTGAGTGTCAATACAAATATGTAAAAAATATTAACATTCAAACTAAGTCCTCATTATAATTATTATCACACTATTTATTAGAAATAGTGAGGACTACTACTGCTCTAACTCGGACCATCACTTTGTCCCCTAACTAGTTCCTGCGACATTCTCATTTCCTGAAGAAGACAATAGATGAAGAGGGTGAGCTCAACTAGCCCAGTAAAGAATATTATGACTAAGATAATGAAAAATAAATTATCATTAGTCTTCAACAATTCAGATAAAATATTATTGACAACAAGTTTTAGATCAATATTCGCAGCGGAAATAACTATTCATTAGAAGAGTTAAGTAGAGAATGAAGTCTACTATCTTCTATGATTTAAGAGTCCATCATCAATATTTTATCCCTGTAATATCAATCAATATACATCTTGAATCAAATATTTATCTTTGTACTACGGGCCAAAGATATTCATTTGTATCATCAGTTGGTCATGTTCATCTCAACACCTGTTAATCTTTGCACTACGGGCCAAATATATTCATCAGGTAATCATTCATCTTTGCTCTACAGGCCAAAGATATTCAGTTATATCACCATTTAGGACTGAGGATAATGAAAAATATTTTAAAGAACGAATCCAGTGAGATAAAGGACAAAGATTAATGATTCGTATTTTAGTTTATTCAAGTTCAAAAATACTTCGTAATAATCAATTGTGGAGCAAAATTCAAGAATAAAGCTCAAAACTTAGATCCAATCAAAGATAAGACCCATAATAGCCAACTTGGACAAATAGAAAAAAATTTAATTTTTTCGTGAATAGTGTCGTATACGTGAATAGTAACCCCGATGGAAAAAGTAAGAATTTTATAATAAAATCCATGCTAATATTTTGGTATAATGATATTGAAAAGAATAACATCATTTACGAAAGAAAATAACATCCCTTACCTCAAAAGAATAGTACCTCTGGCTAGAATATCGGATATAATACCGAAGGAAACTTGCACTGAATAGTAACACTCAAAGTATCAAAATACTCACAAAAATACGCTCGATATTATAGAGAGAGAAAACTTCTGATTCTGGTGTGATTTTCAATTCTAACCTAAGCACCCTATTTATAGAAAAATGTCAAGACACCAATATTGACTTTTGCGCCCGGCGGCTTCTTCCAGCACACCTCTTTAGATTTTGAAAAAAATTCAACATTCAACAAGCAAATGACAAAAGTGGGGCCCACCATTTTATTTAAAAAATATATATTTTCAAAACATCAATAATTCATAATAAATAGTCCTTTTATCAGAAAAATACACATTATATGTCCTTTTCATAGAAAATTTAATTCTCTACAACTTTGCAGAAGGAAGTTTTTTTTTAACCGAAAATGGCCGAAATCCACAAACAATTGATTTTCCACACCAAAATACTGATAAAAATACCTCAGCACTAATTCCTTCTTTTATATCCACAAAATAAATATTTCATTATCATATAAATCAATAATTAATTATTCACCAATAATATTACAGAACTACAATATTGACAACCAGGTCGTTCCCAGAAAAGAGGGGGCCTTCCGATAAGAATTTCTCCTTACTGGCGCGCAATTAAATAACCTCTCCTAGACAGAACTTTCTTAGACATTGTCAATAATGCTATCTAATAATATTATTCAAATAATAAGAGTGACAGTTATTGATTTAATAATGTGAAATACTGTGCAATGACAATTATTGAATCAATAATATAAAATATCAACGTAGCAATTATGAAACCAATAAAATATTATACAATTGTAGCAATTATTGAATCAATAATATAAAATATTGAACAGTAATTACTGTAACTATTATTGAGTAGTGACTTCTTACGTAAGAACTAATAATTCAAAATACTGTGCAATACCGTGTGCTACTGTGCACAACGCGTATTACTGTATTTTTATCACCGGGTATTTTAACAGTTTAACCGTAACAGTTTTACCATTATTTATAAAAAGGTTATTTCTGTCGCTTTCTATATCCGACAGTTATTCTGTTGTGGGGCCCACAAATAGCTGCGCCGTCGTACGAATATTCCCCGACAACAAGAATATTCCACGACCAAACGAATATTCCCCGACAACAATGAATATTTTATAACCACTTGCTTATTTTAAAATATTTGCACATTTCACCCATAACTTTTCACATTTATCAAATCTACACCTTACTATTTTGAAATAATATATAAAGAAAATTAAATCTTTATTCATAAAAGTTAGGGTCTTACACTGACTGTTACTTGAAAAATTAGAAGGTGGTGAATATTATTATGGTTATCTAGAGGAGATGTCAATGTATTTTACTCTTATTTCTAATATTGAGATAAACTATGTATATATATATATATATATATATATATATATATATATATATATATATATATATATATAGAGAGAGAGATAGAGAGAGTGAGAGAGAGAGAGAGAGAGAGAGAGAGAGAAAGAGAGAGAGAGAACTTCCTATGCAGGCGGACCACCTGGGACAGACAAAATCGTCGCTAATTTCGTCGTCATAGGGTCTGAACCGTCGCTAAAGCCCGATTCAGACCCTATGGCGGCGGAATTAGAGACGATTTTGTCTGTCACTAAAGGTGGTCCGCTAGGAAGCGGACTATATATATATATATACGATCCGTATCTTAAGCTTATCATTTATCCAACAAATCTTGCTTACCCCCTTTAGCGAAGGACCGGACGACGATCTGACCCGTCGCTCTATATACAACCGTCGTATATATGTTGTCCGTCACGATATGTTGTTCGTCACTAAAAGCTAAGACGACGGTTATATATATAGCGACGGATCAAACCATCGTCCGATTCGTCGCTAAAGGGGGGTAAATAAGGTATACTGAATAAAGGATAAATTTAAGATCTGGACCGTATATATATATATATATATATAAACTTTCAACTTTTATAATTAAAAACACAAACTTGATTTTGTTTCATTAGTTTTTGGTTTAGCTTTCCAATTTAATTTGTATCAATTAAATACTATCCAAACTCAAGAATATTCCTATCTCTTATATGAATATAATAAAAGGAATATCTTTTTCTTTCCTATTCAAATTAAATACTATTCAAATTTCTATCAATTAAATTTATATATTTATTTTATCATAAGTTTATGTAATATAATATATCTTAACAAATTTTATATATGATATTGAGATAAACTATGTACATATATATATATATATATATATATATATATATATATATATAGAGAGAGAGAGAGAGAGAAAGAAAGAGAGAGAGAACTTCCTATGCAGGTGGTCCGCATGCGGACCACCTTTAGGGACAGACAAAATCGTCGCTAATTCCGTCGCCATAGGGTCTGAACCGTCGCTAAAGCCCGATTCAGACCCTATGGCGACGGATTTAGCGACGGTTTTGTCTGTCGCTAAAGGTGGTCCGCCAGAAAGCGGACTATATATATATATATATACAGTCCGGATCTTAAGATTATCATTTATTCAACATACCTTGCTTACCTTCTTTAACGACGGACCGGACGACAATTTGACCCGTCGCTATATATACAACCGTCGTATATATGTTGTCCGTCGCGATATGTTATTCGCCGCTAAAAGTTAAGACGACGGTTATATATATATAGCGACAGACCAAACCATCGTCCGATTCGTCGCTAAAGGGGGGTAAACAAGGTATATTGAATAAAGAGTAAATTTAAGATCTGGACCGTATATATATGTATATATATATATATATATAAACTTTCAACTTTTATAATTAAAAACACAAACTTGATTTTGTTTCATTAGTTTTTGATTTAGCTTTCCTACTATCCAAATTTAATTTGTATCAATTAAATACTATCCAAACTCAAGAATATTCCTATCTCTTATATGAATAGAATAAAAGGAATATTTTTTTCTTTCCTATTCAAATTAAATACTATTCAAATTTCTATCAATTAAATTTATATATTTATTTTATCATAAGTTTATGTAATATAATATATCTTAACAAATTTTATATATGATATTAATTATATTATTTCAATTTTATTAAGATATTAAATATTGAAAAAAAAATCTCTTAGGCTATGTTTATTTGCAAAGATTATACTTGAGATAAGACTATTAATCCCAAGTGTTTTGTTTGTTTTAAAATTTAGACTTTGGATTAGGGATTATAGTTCTAGGATTAATAGTCTTAGGGTTATAATCCCGAGATTATAATCCTTACAAACAAACATAATTTTAGAATATCACGTAATTTAATTTATTAAAATTTGAAATTTTAACAAACCACAAGATTACTGTATTAATAACATATGTAATTTTTTAAAAATATAATAACTGTAAAATTAGTTGAGAAATTATAGTGATTTCATTACTAACTAATTGTCATAACTAAATTAAAACTTATTAAAGTTTGAGTTTCATAGTTATATTCGAATTAAAATTTTAAGGAAATTTTGTTAATATAAACGCTAATGTAGAATTCCATTAGAAACTTCAATAAAATTAAAATAATTATTTGCTCATAATCATAACTAAATAAATCTGTACTACATTCAAATGTTTAACTTAATAATTGATCAAAGAAACCTTTAATATATAATTCAACAATTTATTGATAAAATAAATATTTAATAATTTATTAACTATAACTATCTTATCAAAATCATAATTAAAGATTTATCCTACATTTAGTTAATTATTATCTTAATAATTAGTATAATAAATCATTATTCATGTCGCTCGTGTTTGGTACGGGGTTGGTAAACTTGTATAATTAAAAGCGCAAACTTGGTTTGATATCATCAATTTTTGGTTCAACTTTTCTATTCAGATTAACATAAATATTATCCAAATTTGTATTAATTAAATACTATAAAAAAGAAATATCTTTTTATTTTCTATTCAAATTAGTATAAGTATTATACAAATTTATAATAACTAAATATATACTATCCAAATTTCAGCCGCCGAATATACTCAATGTATATAGCTCGAATTCTTGTAGTGTTTATTTTGGTTTTACCAATTTTATTACAATTTTTTTTATCACAATTTTATGTAATTAATTAATATAATATACTCCTTCCGTTCCTTAATATAAGACGTTTTAGAGTTTCTCAGTTGTCCCTAATTATTTGACGTTTGTTAAAATCTCAAAGAATTGATCACAATTTTTTCAAAATTACCCCATTACTTTACCTAATTTTTTGACAAACTAAAGAATTGGATAAGTTGTTTTATGGGGATGGAGAGAGAGACCAATTAGTAAATGAGACTAATGAGTTTTTTTAAGAAAAAATTATGGAAAAATGTGTGAGAGGGAGTATGAGATAATTATGAATGATAAGATTTGAGGGTATTATAGACAATTGAAATCATATTTAATGCTTTCCAATCAGTATCTTAATTATTGTGCAATTCTCTAAAACGTTCTATATTAAGGAACGAATGGAGTAATACATTATATGCAGAGGCAAATCCATGCATGGGGTAAGGGGCACCTGACCCACTGAATTTTAAGGGGGCTAGGGGGTCAAATTACACAAATTAAATATAGTTTCTCTCTTGGCATGATGGTTCATGTTATGCGAGCATTTATTTTCAACTCATCAATGTCCAATTGCCGCTTTCTTGGGCCTCAGTTCAGCCCAGCAAAGACTACATCATAGTATTGAGGCCACATGTTTGCACTTATAGGTGCTTTTTTTAATATTACTCAACTGAGGAAATTATAAAATGTACCTAAACTATTTAACGAGTCTATGATATGTATTGTAAAAGATTTTTTTTTATCAAAATACAATTGCGACTTATATCAATATATGAGATCGTGTATAAGATTATAAAATTGACTCACTATATTACATATTGTTTAAAAGATTTATTATTATATCCGTTCTAAAATTAGATATATAATATTTGAGAATTATTTAGTTTTGTGATTCATTTTATTAAATTTTTATTCTTAAATTTTTTTTTTTAAAAATTTGACTCCACTAAACTACGAGGCTAGATCCGACCCGACAGGATATATGGTTTACTTTTGTGGTTACTTGATGTTTATTACGATCTGAGGTGATATGTTTTGAGTATTTTATAGTTACAATTCTTTCATTATTATTCATATTAGCATATGTACTATTCAAATTTGTATCTATCAACTATAATTAAAAGCACCACAAATTTGATTTCACACATTTTTATTTCAACTTTTCACCTTCCTATCCAAATTAGAATAAGTATTATCAAAATTTATAATATTTAAATATATACTATTCAAATTTATAAAGTATTTAAAAGAAACCCCAACCTGTCAAGAAAAGGAAGTTGTTTTTTATTTTTATATATACATGAAAAAAAATCTAAAACAATTTTTATTTTTTAGTTTCTACCAATTTATTACAAGTGTTTTTTAATCAAAATTTTATGTAATTAAGAAAATATATTTGAAGAAATTTTATGTAATATAATTTAATATTACAATTTTATTAACATATTAAGATAGCAAAAAATTCTCTTAACATATTAAGCCATTTAATTATATTAATATTAGTCTTGAATTTCAATATTAAATTAATGTTTTAACTAAATTAAATTCATTAAAACTTAAAATTTTATCAAATCACAGGATTAATTATATTAATAATATATGTGAATTTTTTTAAAACACGATAACTAAAATTTAGTTGAAAAAATATAGTGATTATTCGGATAAGAATTTTAAGCAAATTTTGTTAATATAAACATTAATATAGAATTTTATTATAAACTTAAATAAAATTAAAATAATTATTTTTTTTATAATCATAACTAAATAAATTTACACACTATTCAATTGTTTAGCTTAATAATTAATCGTAGGAACCTCTAATATATAATTCAACAATTTATTATTTAGATAAATATTTAATAGTTTAATAAATGCAACTATATTTTCAAATCCTAATTAAATACTTATCCTATATTTAATTAATCGTGCTAATAATTAACATAATGAACCATTATCCATGTGCTTAGCACGAGTTTGATGAGCTTGTTCTTTTAAATTAATAAAAGAAGATTGGTATTTATACAATATTCTCCTTCCCATAATAAATGGCTTGGTTTAACGTTGGTGATCAAATTGACCATTTTTAAAATAAATAATTAAAATACTTGTATAAAATTCTTTAATCACAAAACTTGTCATTAATAGTAAATTCTCAATAATTTATTATGATCATAATCTACCCGTATTTATTGTTAGATTGTCTATAATTCTCTATTTCCATATTGTTAGATAAGATCCCCACCGCACATAATCCTCAACTTTTCTTTCATTCTTAATTTTGTTAAAAACAAGATAATATATATATATATATATATATATATATATATATATATATATATATATATATAGTAAATAAATAAAGTAAATTACAAATTACAAAAAAAATAATTATTCATTTTTATAATTTTCATTCTTAACTGATAAGCTTCATCAACAGGTATTAATTATCTTAAGTCGTATTTACTTTTAAAAAAATAGATAAATATAACCTAACAAGATCCTAAATCCCATATATTAAAAGATCTTATAAAATCTATTCAAAAACAAACTCTCCTTTTCAAACTTATTTTCCAGATAAAACTCTGAGTTTTTCTTCTTCTCTCCAAAGTCTTAGCCGTGTCAATGTCTTCTCTAGAGTTTTCTCCAACAATGGAGGAATCCAAGCCGCAACTCGAGGAAAATCAAAACGCTAACCCTAATTTTAGTCTTACAAATCAGCCAAAAGAAGTACAACAAGAAGATTCCAACAGTGCAATTGTGGAAGTGAATAATGGTGAAGAAGAAGAAGAAAACCCTAACCCTGACCCTAACCCTAATTACCAAGAAGATTTTGAGTGCCTTGATTGCCATTCAAAGCTTGAGTGCCCTAATTGCCATGCAAATCAGTTCAATAAGAATCAAGATATTCCAAACGTACCCGGTTTCCGGTTTAATCCTTTGGATTATGAACTGATTGTTTATTACCTGCAGAGGAAGGTCAGGAATGAGCGGCTGCCGCATAATAAGATAAGGGAGGTTGAGCTTTACAAGAGCAATCCGGACGACCTTGCTGGTAATTATTTTTTTTGTTAAGTTTTTTTAATTTTGTTTTGTTCAATCAAATAGTTAAATCATATCATATAATTTAGATACTGCAAAGTTAGTTTGGATCTATTCACAAAACTTGTTTTGGGGTTTTTTGTACAAAAGTTATTATATATTTATACATGTCTATATATTAGATTTTGTGATTGCATATTTTAGGGTTTTTGTATGTTTTTGTTTACTTGAATACGCTTTTTCTGGGGTTTTGTATTTGTTTAACTTTTTTAGAACACTATTGTAAAATCGTCCATTTGAGATGGACAAATCCGTCTCAAAATTACAAAAAATCGGTTTAAAACAGATTTTGTTCTAGTTAATGATTTTGCTCCATATGAGAGTGGTTTGGGTTTAATAATCAATGCCTTCCTTTCTTTTGTTTTACTAATTTAATTTCTTTTGGTCCTGCAACAATTCCGATAGTGATCTTATAACCGTTGATCTTTTCCCAAAAAAAAAATAAAAATAAAAAATTAATTTAACGTTTTTTTTGGGTGTGAAGTAGAAGCAAGGAATGCCTAATATAGAGATAAAGATGAAGAGAAAGATAGGTTCCAAATTTGTAGAATGTCACCATTAATAGTTTGTAAAATATGGAATTGAAGGAAAACAGGACGTATAAATATGTAAATGGTAAATATATATACATATAGAAATAGATAGGTTAATCAAAAGGGGATCTTATCTCTTTTTTTTTAATGGAATGAAAAATAAAGTAAATTTATTTTTTATTCGGTTATATATGCTACAATATTCATCATTATAGTTATCTTATTTAGAAAAAAAACAAATTCAAAATATACACCAATTATAGTCTGTATCTAATTAAGTTTTACATATTCATTTGCATATGAATTTAAAGTGAGCATTTTAGTATGTTACCAATTGATTATATAAATAAATGTTTTTATGAATTTTTTAGCAATAATTATAAGAAGTATTAGGAAAATAATTTCCATTTTTAAACCTCTACTAACTTATTATTTCTTTTGGTAAGTTTCTTAAGCAAAAGTATCTATGTCCATAGAAAGAGAAAGCAGTATAACATTAGCTTAATTATATGGGTAGTATTTATGTGTGTGTATATATACAGGGAGCTAATTTATGGCAACGGGTTGCTGCAGCAACCATTTTTCTCTCGGCGTGGAAAATTTGTCCCATAAATCATGTCACTTTCATTATATTAATTTGTTATAATAAATTCTAATAATAATAATATTAATAATATTAATTGTTTGATTTAATAAATAAAATTATAAATAATATTAATTGAATTTAATGTAGTAATAATAATAATAATAATAATTATAATAATAATAATAATTATAATAATAATAATAATAATAATAATAATTATAATTATAATAATATATTGTTATTATTTTTATTATTATTACTATTATTATAATTATAATTACTATTATTATTATTATTATTATTATTATTATTACTACTATTGTTATTATTTTAATCCCCCAACCGTTACACATAGTAATAATAGTAATAATTTAATTTAATAATAATAATAATAATAATAATAATAATTTAATTATAAATAAAATTTGACTCTTGGCATTGCAATTTGATTCTTTTTGTGGAAGGAATGTTAGAAGTATAGAAATTGAAAACAAGTTTTGACTTCAAGACAATTGGCGGAAGGACACAAGCTAGCTCACTTTGCATAACAACACTAGAAGGAACGTTAAAAGTATAGAAAGAACGTTAAGTATAGAAATTTAATTCCATTGTTTAATAATCCTATTCACCAATCTAGTAGAAACAATAGTCTTTTTCTTTTACGAATTTTATTTAGGCGGTTAATATTGTCATTAATGTATTAACTGCGGCTCTTTATGATTAATTAGTGTAGCCTGAGCAATTGTTAAAATATAGCTAATTTTTTATTTGCTCTAGATTATTATCATTTTTGCTCATATAATATCAACAACCATTACTTTTCAAACTTTTTTCTTTATGTTATTCCTTAACAATTTACTACTCTCTCCGTCCCAAATTAATTGCTCAGTTTTGACTTTTTTTAATCAAATTGATTATTTTTAAAATTAATAATTAAGCATATATAAATATATTTTTAACATTATAAAAATTGGTATTAGTAGTAAATTGTATATACTTTTTTTTTGTTATAACCTCTTCACCTATATTTTGGCAAACATGGTACACAAAATAATTTTAAAAAATAGTCAATTTGACTAAATAAAGTCAAAACTGAACAATTAATTTGGGACGGAGAGAGTACAATTTATTGGATAGTGTTTTTCCTTTCTTATTTGAACAGAAAATTACCCTGGAATAGGGGAAAAGCAGTGGTACTTTTTCACTCCAAGGGATCGGAAATATAAAAATGGAACCCGGCCAAACCGAGCCGCCGGTAGTGGGTATTGGAAGGCCACCGGAGCTGATAAACCTGTGTATTATATGGGTGTACCAGTTGGACATAGGAAGGCATTGGTTTTTTATCATGGAAAAGCACCAAAAGGAGACAAAACCAATTGGATCATGCATGAATATAGGGTGGATGAACCCCCAAGGAACCGGACTAGTGACAATGACATGAGGGTAAATTCTCTAAGTATTGGTCAAATTCGTAGTAATATCCGCTTTGCTTGTTATTTTATATATCCACTTCAATAATACTACTCATCCTAGCGAGTTAGACCTCTCCCTCACATTCACTTAGAGCATTACTCTTTCACTTACCTCAACCACTAATTATTATAACATGTTTATCTCTTTGCAGCTAGATGACTGGGTTTTATGCCGGATTTACAAGAAAGATGATAAAATCATCAAAGCCCCAAAACACAACGAAGAATCCAACCCTCATGGATTTTCAATACCAAGTTCTCCATTAATTGAAACGGATCTTGGAGAGAACCTTAACCCTAACCCTAATGACTATACTCACAGTGGTATCGTCTCTAAAGGGCTTGCAAATTCATATGTTAATTACTCTCAAACGCCCTTTCAAAATGGACTCGGTGCAATTCCTCCTTCTTATGATACCTTCGACAATCATCTCCAATCAAATTTAATTTTTGGCGCTCAACCACTTGCAGCAAGGCATCCGGTTTTTCCATACCAATCAGTTCTTCCCTCAAAGTATGAAGTAGAGGATTGGGCTTGTGCGAGTCTCGATAATATTGATCCAGCTCTACACTTTGATACGTTGCCTACTAATTATATGGACCCTCTGCTTAATTTGGATATTATTTTACCTGATAATGGGGCTCCTAATAATGGCAATAATGGCGCTCCTAATAATGGGGCTCAAACCAACGTCAAATATCATCAACAATGAAGTATTTTAGTGGTAGAATAGGGATGAGGTTAGTGCAGTTTTTGAAGTATTTTAGTTGGCTCCGAATATTATCTTAGGGCTTGGTTTAGGTTTGAAGTATTTTAGTTAGCAATGAACATTGTTTTAAAGTTTGGTTTGGCTTACTATGTAATTAGTACTCTTCCTTAGTAGCTTAGCAATTGAATTGTAACACAGTATAAACTATTTCCACCACACTACACATACATTTTCTTGCATTGAATTTAGATCTTTCTTTTGTTCTAATTGTATGTGTGGGCCCAAGTATAAACTAGGGTTTAAATGTGACCTAAAATCTTAATTTCATTCCTTTTTTTTGATTAATTTCTCTTCGTCTGTAATTATCTTCGTTAACCGAACATTGATTCGTTAGATATTCAGTACTGTAATTAATTTTACATGATTTGTACGCGTCTTATTCATTTGATTGAAACAATTTGCTTGAAATTTAGGTCGAAGATGTTTTAACCTCTGGTTGAACTAGCATTATAGTGATAATTATGTGTAATAGTCAGTTTACTAAAACTATCATTTTGTTTATTCCGTTTAGCATCCTAGTGATAATTATGTGTAATAGTGCTCGTTTGATAATAATGGAGTAACAGTTTACTAAAACTACCGATATGATAAGCTTCAATTTTAGAGCATTGGTTAAAAATGAGATATCATGATGTAAGTCTCGATATGATAAGCTTATGAGATATCAATTTATAAATATATAAATAGGGATACACGAAATTTTCATTTCCCCACATACTCTGTCCATACTAATAAGCTAGTCGATGTGATAAGCTCATAGTTCTTAATTTGCTATCTTAAAACTCTAAACCATGTTTTCTTTGAAATCTATCCTAGCGAGTTATTAGGCCTCTCCCTCACATACATTTCACTAATTAGGAAAGAATTATATATCGACTAATCTCATTTGATTATGTTGACTGAGATGAGACTAACGTTGTTTTGTCTGGTTTAGTAATTAATACCACCTATTGTAGCGAGTTATTAGACCTCTCCTTCACATTTCTCCTGAGAAAAAGATTTATGCATCACTAATTTTATGTCGAATGTAAACTGCAACTAATGTGGATTGGAAAGGGATATCGTCAATCTAGCTTAATTCATCGAAATTTCGATATATGTAGTTAATATATGATTTTGTTGATTTGTATTCGTCGATCTATCTTATATAATTCATCGAAATTTCGTTTAGCATTCCAGAACTAGAATTATTATGTGCCGATATACAGTTTTGATCAATTATTTGAACTTGTTCATTTATTTTTGTGTAGATTAGACTTGTGTTAATTGTATTTACACTCAATCTTAATTTCGTTCCTTTTTTTTGATTAATTTCTGTCCGTATGTGATGATCTTTTTTAATTGTCGGAACATTCATTCGTTAAAAATTCAGTACTGCAAGTACTTTTACATGAGTAGTAGTCGTCTTATTTGTTTGATTGAAATAAGTTGCTTGAAATCTAGCTTGCCGATGATTTAATCGTTTATCTGCTTGATGCTTTGGTAGTTCTATATTAGCTCCGTTTGTTTAATCTATCAAAATTTCAAGTGGAATTCCGGAACTAGATTTATTCTGTGTTGAGATATAGTTTTGATCAATAATTTGAGCTTTTCAGTTGTTTAGGTATAAATTAGACCTATTTTTGATTATATTTTACTTTCAATATTAATTTCCTCCATTTTTTTTTTCAGAATCAGCTAGTTTGGCTGCATAACTTTTGCAGATCAAGTAATTCTCTCTGGGTTTAATTGCTAATCTTTATTATATTACTACCGGACCTTAAAATATGGAATATATCTGATAATGTAAATTCTAGTGATAATTATGTGTAATAGTGCTCGTTTGATAATAATGGACTCACAGTTTACTAAAACTATCCTTTTATGGACTCACAGTTTACTAAAACTATCCTTTTGTGTTTGCCTCAAGGTGACCAACTTGTGGACGCTTGGTCCTGCCATTACAGGCACACCACATACTCAGAGGGAAAGTACCATAATCAATGGTAGAAACCACATACTCCAGAGGGAAAGTACCATAATCAATGGTAGAGGCCTCGTACTCAGGTCAGGTCCAAGAAAATACCATATGGCTATGGTCACACTTTTAAAAATTTAGCAAAAAAAAAAAACTATCCTTTTGCATACCTTTTCCTAACTTGATCAATCCCATTTTTAGAGCATTAGTTAAAAAATGAGATATCATGTACTTGACCAAATTAACCCATATGTAAGTCTTAAAAATTAGTGGATATGATAAGCTTCAAATAATGTTGATGATAACTTGACTGTATAAAAAGAGTTATGATTTTCAACATATTAAGAATCTTTTTAGTTTCCTCCCATATATTAAAATAATAGCATATAATGCATAACATATACTAAAGAGGTGAGAAAGTGATGGGAATTAGAATTTGCATCTCAGAGAGTAAACTCATCCAATTTATAAATAGGGATGACACGAAATTTTCATTTCCCAACACTAAATGTAGATGGCATGATATGCTCATGCAACATACTCTGTCCGTACTAATAAGCTAGTCGATATGATAAGCTCATAGTTCTTAATTTGCTATCTTAAAACTCTAGACCATGTTTTCACCCCAAACAGACACTTAACTAGGATAGTAAATCCATAAACAACTTGTAACACCCCGTCCCACATCGAAAGATAGGGAAAAAATTTGTGTGTATATAAGAAAATAAGTTACTATCAATAATACTTCCAGTCCTGATTTTTGGATAAGCCTGTGGTGAACTAAGATGACCCAAAAAGATACTATTGGGTCAGTAATTTAAGGCCTTATTTTGGCTCACCAGATAATTTTACAAGTTCAAAAGATTCTTAAATGCTTCAACTTGCTAAATCTAATACACTGTCGACATTTCTAGAAGTCAAAGATTACAAGAATTGAATAACTTCCATTTAACTTCTAACGAGAGTACAAAAAAGACAAACCCTCTCTTTTCTTCTTTTCCTCCTTATTGCTTAACTTTGATTTTTGAATTTGATAATGAAATTAATTGTGATCATAACTTCAGAAATATTGTGTACTCCATTCGTCCAGCTTTATTTGTCTTAATTGATTTTTTTTTGATCAAATTGACCATATTTAGAATCAAGAATTTTTCTTAACTTTATTAGATATAAGCACAAAATTAATCATAAGAAAGTAAATAGAATATACTTTCACAGTCAACTTATTTGGTTTTAAATTTTTTAATACATTTGTTAAATTATTAATATTAAAATTGGTCAATTTGACCTTAAAAATGAACTAGAAGAAGTAAAGTCGGATGGAGGAAATAATTTTTTACTTAAAATTAATCCATTCTATCAGAGTAAAGTTTTTTTTTCCCCGTAAATAACGTTAATATCGGTTAGAATGTGATTCTTGTTTCTTTTCTAATTTATAACGGTAAATTGCAAAATTGTCCCCTCATGTATATACTAAATTGCAACATAGATGCCAATATTTGTTTTTTGCAATGTCACAGCTAATATCTCAATTTTTTGCAAAAATGTCCCCTCTAACTAATTTTGGTCAAAATTAGTGTGACGTGTGTTGACGTCGGGGAATTTTTTTCCTAGGTGTTTCTACCCTTTTATAGATTTTTTCTATTTTTATGGTTATTTTAATTGAAGGGTGATGTTTCAGGAAAATATCGACATAAATGACAACGGGGTTTTGGAAAGGTTGATTTTAGTGTTGGGCCAATTAGACAGTGTCACTAGTTGGTATAAGTTCAAATAAATGTACCAACTCATCCAAATTTTTAAGATTTTCGCAATATGACCCAATATGTGACTCCGTAAAATTGGTCTCGAAAGCGAGATTCATAGAGTTCGGGGGTTTGCTTAAGCGAAGGGAAGATGTTAGGCACCCCCAGACTTCCGTGAAAGCACGGTTATCGTATCTTGTTATTTTCTTAAGTGTGAAGAGTGTGTGTGTGTGTGTGTTTGAGAAAGTCTTGGATATCTTTGAATCTAAATCATGTTAAGTGCATTGTTTTGAAAGTAGTTCTAAGCCTCTTTTTAGCCTATGTGCGAAGAATTCGTTTTGGATTTTGACAAAAGCATTTTGGGATGACGTTTTGAAAAACTCGATTTTCGAATCGAAACTCTTTGATATTTCTGATTTTTAACCTTAAGTTTGTCTAATATCCCGAGGCGATTGGATTTTAGAAAGATCTTTATTGTTTTATTCGAAAATCGCTTTTTGTGATAATATATGAAATAAAGCATTGAAAAGGGTCGGGCCACCAGTGGGTAAGGGTGTAAATAAATTGAGTCGAGCCGAGTATTGATTTGCTCAGATTTGGTTCACAAAATTTATCGAATATAAAATAAGGTTTGATTGAAGCTCACTTAGCTATCGAGTCGAGCACAATCTCGAGTCGAGTTCGAGTAGTTTGAACTTTTCGAAAGAATATGATCTCAGTATTAATAGTAAATTATAATTTGAGCAGGTTCGAGTACTTTATCGAACTTTAAAATTTGCTCATATTTGAATTATTTAAATTTCGAGTCGAGTTCGAATTGAACTTTTAGTTGAATGAGTATGAATCGAGTTCGAACTATTTGCTTATTTTAAAGCCTTACACTGGGCATGAAAGAAATCTCCATAAACCTGAGCACCCACAATCACAACTTTTACTATTACGGGGTCTTATATCTTATCTCCCGGGATAAGGCACTCAAAGTCATTTTAAGACTTGAAATTACATGAACAATGATTTGAACATTTATTATTACAATCGAAATCATGTCCATCGTGGGAATTTAGTTGAGATCCGGTTCGTGGATCTCGACTCCAATATTCCTAAGCTCACATCAAAATATATCAAAACATAAACAAAAAAACATCTAAAAGTAAACTCTCGTAACCTTATGTTTTAGATTGTAAAATCGAAGCCAACATCGCGAGGGACAGTGCGAATTAACAAGATCTATTGAAGGGATTTAGAATTTAGGACACAAATCCATAGATCTAATATGCCCAAGATCCGTACAATGACACAATCGGGATTTAAATTTGAATGAATATAAAAATTTATCCCAAACCTACTATCAGGTGATTCAATTGTTAGAATCCCTAGCACGAGTAGTTAGGACCCCCTTCCCACTAGATATAGTTCTAGGATTTTGCGGAGTGATCAAAATCGATTTAAAACATTGAAAACGACTATATCTAAACTAGATCCAAGTTAATCTAGCATAAAGATTCATACTTTAAGCTTTAGAATCGGGTAAAAGGCTAGATCTGGCTATATCTAGTAAAAAGATTCAATTTTTAACTACTTACAAGTAAAATAATTAATAAAATATAGTAGATCTAATGAAAATCAACGAATATATATATAAAGATCAAAACTTTAACAAGATCTGGGCACAATAATCAATAAAACATAAGAGATCTAATAGATCTGCATTGAATATGTAAAAAGATTGGATTTTTCATCTTGGAAAATGAAGGAACAAGCTACTTTGCCTTGAATCTATGCTGTTACACTCAAATATATTAGAGATCTACCTAATAAATGCTAGACTTATATGGAATCTAATGATTTTTCTATCTCAAATATGAGTCTCTCTCTAGAATGTTATTTATCTCTCTAAAAATGAGTTGATCTCATCCATTTATAGGCCTTTAGGACTAGCCTCCATTGTACCTGCGGCTAGCTGCAGATATAACTGCGGCCACCCAGGGGGCCCACCAACTCGATTTTTGTGTCGCAAAGTCAATTTTTTGTGTTGCACCTTGTAACGTCCATAACTTTCAATCCGGGAGGAGTTAGAAGACGTGACATACCATTCCAGAAAGCTCTTTCCGAGAGCTTCGTGATGATATAGGAATAGAATAAGGGAGGACTGCACCTGAGCCCCGTAGCTATGCAGCTACTGTAGAACATTTTTTTTTATGTTATGAACTCAATGTCGATAAATCCGCGAGGCTCGATAGATAATTTGATAAGCCAATGATTTTTTTTCCGTGTTTCGGGGTTATGTCGTTATAAAATATTAGATTCTATAGAAGCAATGAGAAATAGATACGAAAAAAAAAGATCTACTCCTTACTCAAGTTCTCCAATTCCAAGTTCTGAAAGATAGAGAAAAAGGGGAAAACCATCCCTTGGCAGATGTCGACTAGTCATTCGTAATGTTTTGCGTAGTCGATTATTTAGAGGCCTTTTTGAGAGCTTCATATACTCGTTCTCAACCTCTACTATGCAATGACATTAAGTTTAACCAATCCTGGGTCCGAAAAGATGGAGCAAAAAAGTAGAAAAGTATTTTCCTGAATATATCGGCTAGTCAACCGTCTTGCCTTGAATAGACTGTTGTTCGGGAATTGTTATGATAGCTTTGTATACTTGTTTCCAACTTATGATCTTTGCTCGACCATCTCAGTGTTTGAGTAAAAATTGCGCTTTTGCCCTCCTGCCAAGGTTAGAGAAGAAGTGTACAATTTCAGGTGTTGACAACGTGTGCATGTCATGTGAGTTTATAAAGGTAAAATAGTCAATTCCAACATAAAATTATTTTCTCTCTTAATATGAAGGCAAATACATCCTTACAATAATAAATTAAATAGATTCTCACATAAATAAATTTATTTTATTTTAATCAAATAAAATAATTAAAAAGAAATTAATTACAAACTCAAAGATCTGTTTAAATGAAAATTTAAGAAGCATATTTTGATTAAAAAGACAAAAATTAAATATTAAAAATTAGATTAAATAAAAAGGACAAAAATAATAAAAATTATTAGTTATTCATTTAACAAATACTTTACTTTATATACACACACAATATATATATATATATATATATATATATATATATATATATATATATATATATATATATATATATATATATATATATATATATATATATATATATATATATAGCTATAACTAAATTATTGTGTGTGTTCGCGCGCGTATATAAAATAAATTATTCATAACAAATAATTATGAATAAAAAATACAAATATATATAAAGTATATTATTGTGTGTGTATAAGTAAATTACTTGTTAAATGAATAACTAATAGTTTTTTTTCTTTTTATTTATTCTAAGTTTTAGTGTCTAATTTTTTCTCCTATATTAATCAAAATATGCTACTTAAATTTTTATTTAAACAAATCTTTGAGTTTTATAATAATTTCTTTTTACTTATTTTATTTGATTAAAATAAAATAAATTTATTTATAAGAAAATCTATTTTATTATTGTAAGAACGTATTTGTCTTTCTATTAGGAGACAAATAGTTTTGTGCAAAAATTGACTATTTTGCCCTTATAAAACTAATATGACATGCACATATCATGTTAATTTTGATCAAAATTAGTTAGAAGTGACGATTTTGTAAAAAATTGATATATTAAATATGACATTATAAAAATTGATGTATATATGAGGGGATAATTTTGTAATTTATCCGGTTTTGAATGATTGAGGTAAAACTCTTATTTTGATTTTTTTTTGTTTTGGGACCACTGATGTGTTAACTAGGAAAATTCCCAAAGGGGCACACTGAATCAATGATATTGGGCCCATTAATTCATGCCGTATTTCACGTGAGCTGGAGGGAGTAGGGACGGACACATATTGGTTCTTTTCGTCAGTTTTGTACCACTTCACAGTGATAAAAGCTGTCCAGTAAATTAACTTTATAAAAAGAGTTATGTTTAATAAGTACAAGTGGCACGAATTATGCATGCCAGTAAGACGGCATTAATGCTGCATTTATGAGTTTGGAGTGATGAAATATGATGGAAAGAAAAAAATATAGGAAGGGATGGAAAAAGATTAGAATGAATTACTCTATAATTTCAATAAGTTCAGGCGGATAGTTGAATTGGATATGGAAATGCGATATTTTGATTTTATTTATTTTTTGTTTTTGTTGTGACTTTTAAAAAATATTTAGTATTTATTTTAATTGTGATTTTTTTTTTATAAAAATTTCCGTTGGAATAAATACTATACATTTTTTGGGACTCACAACAAAAACAAAAAAAAAATAATTCAAAATGTCTCATTTTCATGTCCAATTCGACTGTCCCCATAGAAGAACTCTTATAATTTTCTCTTCACGTTTGTGAGTTTTAGAAAAGATTGAAAATGATGTATTTTAATTATATTTTTTCTTATTTATGAGTTTAGGAGGAGGAAAGGGAAAGAAAAATACTCCCTCCGTTCCATAGTTATAGGCTGATTTTCTATTTTGGGATGTCCCAATATATAGGCTACTTACTATTTATAAAATTTAGTTGGTTCATTGTTTTACTTTTATGCTCTTATAATAAATATTCAACCATTAATTTTTTTTTTGAAGAAACAACATTCAACATCATTATTTTTATTACCACATTTAATGTTGTTGTATTCTCAATAAAAGAATTCAATTTTTTAGACTTTACTAGTTTAACATATTTTGTGATTAGTTGAAAGTTTATGTAAATTAAAAACTCCATCTTTGGTAAAAGTTCTATGGTTAAGGACTTTAATGGTCAGTACACGTTAATCAATTAAGCTGAGAGTTTCAGTGTGATAAGTAAGAAGTAATTAACTTATTCATTAATTCTATATTAAGGGGTATATGTGGAATTTTTTTTTTAAAAATTGTCACTTAAACTAACTTAAATGATTTTCTTAAATTACGTGCCAAAAGAAATCAGCATATAACTATGGGACGGAGGGAGTATTTTTTTTTAAAACTACACTAACCACTTCCGTTCACAAATATTATGAAAATAATTGCATAACATTAAATATAATATCAATTGTCTATATTGTTATTGTATTGAAAAAAGAATGTTATTTATTGGACATAAAATAGTGAGAGAACTAATGTTATATTTAATACTTGGGGTAATATTGAAAACTAAGTAATTAATGTTTATTTGAAATTCTCAAAAGACAAATATTAAGAAATAAAAATATTTTTCTAAAACGATTTATATTAAGGGACCCGTACTATATTACACTTACATATTAATATAATAAATGACATTATTTATTTTGAAAGGTTACTTTAGTTAATACTACCTCCGTCCCACAATAAGTGTTTTTTAAGCTTAATATTTTTTTTCAAAATAAGTGATGTGTTAGAATTCCAATACAATTTTTACAATATTTTTTCATATATGCCCTTATGCAATCAATGGTATTTATTGCGTATTTATTAGGAAGTTGAAAGGTTGAAGAAAGAGAAAGAGAGACCAAAAGAAAATAAAAAAAATCTCAAACAAAACAAAGAAAGTATATTGAGGGTATTTTTATCATTTTAACTTGTATATTGATGTGTGATTTAAGCTAAAAAAGTACTTATTATGAGACGGAGGTAGTATAAAATATCTAATTTTTCCATCATTTCCCATCCCTTCAAATTCTTCCACTTTTTTTTCTTTTTCTTTTCTTTTTTTTTTTGGGGGGGGGGGGGGGGGGGGGGGTTGTGGGGGGGGCGGGGGAATTTTGAGTCAAAAATGAAATAAAATTTATCTCTAAATTCTTTTTATTCCTTCCAAAAAAAACTCGTAAACATGAGAATTGAAGGAATTTTAATTATTTTTCCTTGTATTCCCTTCTCTTTCCTTCTAAAAAAAACATACAAACACAATATAAGCAGTGGCCAATATTGATCTCGAGGAAACAAAAAGAAAATCGATTTTCTTTAAAAAAAAAGACTAAAAAAGTTGTGCTAAAGATGAGCATTATAATAAAATGAAAATCACAAGGTAACATGCATTGCGTATATAAATTAGATTTTTTTGAAAAAAATCTCAAAATTTTGCATTATAATTAACGTGGACAAGCATAGACTATAAAAATTAAGGATCGACTATAACCCATCAAAACTTCTTCGAGCAAACATGGATTATGAAAAACTCATATTTTAACAATAATTTATCAAAATCTCTTAATGAATTAAAAATCACATAAGAACAATAAAACAAAAGAATTTCAATAACAAAACATGAAGGCAAAATTAATTAAATATAGAAGCATAAATAATAGAAGAGATAGAAAATATTATCATGAATAATTTTTTAATTTCATCTTCATCCTAGTTATAAAAAATTAACTAGACATAATGAATAAATAAACTAACTAAAATAAAAAAGTGAAGAAGATTAAAAGTAAATAAGAAAACTCCCTTTAATTAACAAACATCCAATAAGCGTATAATGAAAAATTAATTTAATCTACTCCTACTTCTAACCTAAAGTAATACAATACCTAATACCCCTTCTCTCTAAAACAAGAGACATATTTATAGAAAAAATTAAACTTTAATCTAACACTAATACATTGAACTTGGTCTTCTTTTTACTTTTTATCCCTAAATCTCCAAATTAACTTTAATTTTTTCATGATAATTCTCCAAGAGTCCCATGTTATCTTTAAAAGCTGAATAGTAATATTTTATTTGCTACCCAAGACAAACAAGATAAATATTACAAAATCAAATAAAATGTATTAGTAAAATAAATTAAACACACAAAATAATAAATATGAGAATATTAAAATGTATAATTAATGTGTCTATCAGTTATCTTTTCACGAGAAACTTAGCCTTCTCGAAGAACGTTTATCCTTCCGGGAGGAACTTAACATTCTCGAAGGACGTTTATCCTTTCGGGAGAAACTTAGCCTTCCCGAAGGATGTTTATCCTTCAGGAGGAACTTATATAACCTTTCGGAAGAACGTTATCCTTTCGGGAGGAACTTAACCTTTCTAAAGGACGTTTATCCTTTTGGGAGGAACTTAGTCTTCTTGAAAGATGTTTATCTTTTCGGAAGGAACTTAGCCTTCTTGTATCCTTTCGGGAGGAGCTTAACCTTTTCGAATGATATTTATCCTTTCGGGAGGATCTTATCCTTCATGAAGGATGTTTATCCTTCGGGTAACTTAACCTTCTCGAAAGACGTTTATCCTTTTGGAAGGAACTTAGCCTTCCTAAAAGTCGTTTAATCCTTTTGGGAAGAACTAGGGCTATAAATGGTAATCGAAAAATTCGTATTCGTCCGCATCCGTATTCGAAAAAAAGCGGATATTATTCGCATTCGAGAAAAAACGGATATGTCCGTATTTGGTTTAAAGGTATCCGCAAATAAACGGATACGAATACGGATATAGGCGTATTCGTATTCGTTTAACATCCGACTGTAAATATATTCGACAGATAGCGGATATCCGGATTCAGATTCGTATCCAAAATTCATATTCAAATAACTTATATATATATATATATATATATTATATAATATGCAAAATAATTGTTTTAATGTGTCCTTCCATATATAATAATTAGTTTTCACTATCATGCGAAAAATATTTTAAAAATATATCATTTCACTTCTAAAAAGTAAGAAATAATACTTTTATTATAATATTAATAAACTGAAATAAATTAATTTAAGTATAGTTAATGGATTTTTACTATTATAAAGTTAAAATATATAAAATGTGATAATTATATACTAGAAGAACAAAACTATAGCTATTAACTTGTTATAAGTTTTTTACTTTCAAAATTTACTTGCAATGCTGGGAGGCGGGAATAATGAACAATATAATTTTATTGTTAAAATGTGTTAAGTCTAAATTAATTTAGAATTAATCTAGAAGGGGGTTGAATAATTAATTCAAGCTTATGAATTTTTAGGTGGAGGCCAGGAGTATTTATCACTTTCATTTGCCTAATTATTTAAAAATTAGAAGTCCAAATTTTGAAATAAGTAGAGCATTCATTTTGAAATTTAGGATTTCAAAAATGATGAAAACTTATTTGAATTATAATTTAGAACATTGATGTGACACCCCCAAAATAGGTTCAATACCAACCCATTCTGAGTTGCCAAATACATGGTACAGAATTCAAATATAATCTTTTATAACATACGGTCGTGCAAAATACGACCACGCAAACTGTGAGTTTCAATACAAATCGTATATAATACGAAATATAAACACTCAAATTCAGTCCTCACTAATTACAATCATTATTACACTATTCTACAAAATAGTGAGGACTGTTACTGCTCTAACTCTGACTATCACCCCGATCCCCGACTAGTCCCTGCGACATTCTCATTTCCTGAAGAGAATAATGGAAGAAAAGGGTGAGCTCAACTAGCCCAGTAAAGAATATTATGACTAAGATAATGAAGAATAAATTATCGTTAGCCTTCAACAAATTAGATAAAATATTATGGACAACAAGTTTTAGATCAACAACTGCAGCGGAAATAACAATTCATTAGAAGAGTTAAATAGAGAATGAATACTACTATCTTCTATGATTTAAAAGTCCATCATTAATATTTTATCCCTGTAACATCAATCAATATACATCTCAAATCAAATATTCATCTTTGCACTACGGGCCAAAAATATTCATTTGTATCATCAGTTGGTCATGTTCATCTCAACACCTGTCCATCTTTGCACTACGGGCCAAAGATATTCATCAGGTAATCATTCATCTTTGCACTACAGGCCAAAGATATTCATCAAGTAATCATTCATCTTTGCACTACAGGCCAAAATTATTCAGTTATATCACCATTTAGGACTGAAGATGATGAAAAATATTTTAAAGAACGAATCCAGTGAGATAAAGGACAAAGATTAGGGATTCATAATTTAGTTTATCCAAGTTCAAGAATACTCTATAATAATCAATTGTGGAGCAAAATTCAAGAATGAAGTTCAAAACTCGGATCCAATCAAAGATAATTTGGAAAGAAATTTTTTTCCCGTGAATAGTACTCTGTGAATAGTAACTCGTGAATAATAACTCGACATGAAAAGATAAAAATTTCACAAGAAAGTTCAGACTAATATTCCAGTGAAATGATATTAGATGAAGCGCAAAACTCAAGGAATTTCTGAAAACTCAAGGAATTTCTGATCATTTCAGAAATTATAGAAGCAATAATTATCGTAGTAAGTTTAAAGTTAAGAATCTGAAATGAAACAATATACGAAATTGCAATTGAATTTTCACCCGTCAGGCGGTAGTCTGCTCAGACAGATTATTTTCACAATTTAATAACAACCGAATATGAAGGGTTATTCACCAGGCATGCGGTAGTCCGCTTAGACAGGTTATTCCCACAGAATAATAAAGAATGAAATAACAACAGAATTTCACCATGCATGCGGTAGTCCCCGTAGACAGGTTATTCCAACAGAATAATAAAGAATGGAATAACAACCTTTACGAGTATTGAAAGAAAATAACTCTATTCATGAATACGAAAGAAATAATACCCCTTACCTTAAAAATTTGGAGACTGCACTAGTATAATAGCAAAATACTTTTGTTCTTTCTCTCTTATTCTCTCTATACTTTCTCTCTCTATAGCTTTAGTGAATTGGTGAGAAATAATGAAGAAATGAGCTTCTATTTATAAGCTCGGCAGAGTAAGGGTAAAATAGTTTTTTTGCCATAATTTATGACACCATCGCTTACATCATCGATCCTATAACATCATTGCTTACCTCATCGTTCCGATGACATCATTGCTTACCTCATCGTTCGATGACATCATTGCTTACATCATAAGAATTCAAATTCAATTTGTTCTCTTATACCTCATTTTACTTTTATACCCTAAATTTACTATAATAATGTTACCATTCAAATTATAAAAATTATACTATTATATAATCACATCATACTACTATAATGTAATATTATAATAATATATTTGAATGAATTATTTTATCAAAAAAGATAACATATCCTCAATGGCACGCAATTATATAACCTAACCCCTTTCCTCGACAGAACTTTCTAAACATTGTCAATAATGCTATCTAATAATATTATTCAAATAATATGAATTATTGATTTGATAATTTGAAATACTGTGCAATGACAATTATTGAATCACTAATATAAAATATCAATGTAGCAATTATTAGATCAATAATATAAAATATTGAACAGTAATTACTGTAACAATTATTTAATGAGTGACTTCTTACGTAAGAACCAATAATTTAAAATACTGTGCAATACCATGTGCTATTGTGCAATACCGCGTATTACTGTATTTTAACTATCGGGTATTTCAACAGTTTAACGGTAAAAGTTTTGCCGTTTTTTTTATAAAAAAGTTACTTATGTCGATTTCTATATCCAACATTCATTTCGTTGTGGGGTCCACCAATGACTGCGCCGTCGTACGAATATTCTTCGACAAAAAAAATATTCCTCAACTAAACGAATATTCCCCGACACAACTAATATTTTATAACCACTTGCTTACTTTGTAAACTTTGCACATCTCATCCATAACTTATCACATTTATTAAATCAACACCTTACTATTTCAAAATAATATATATAAAAAATTAAATCTTATTCATAAAATTTGGGGTCTTACAACCTCCCTTTCTTATAAAATTTTGTCCTCGAAATTGACGTGAGTACCTGGTATGTCAAAAAGGTGAGAATACCTAGCTTTCATTTTCGATTCTAACTCCCATGTCATTTCCTCAATTTCATTGTTTTTTCATAAAACTTTAACTTGAGGTATAACCTTTGAGCGTAGAACATGTTCCTTCCTATCCAAGATCTTGACAGGTACCTCCTCGTATGTCAAATCTTCGACTATCTTGTCTGGTTCTAACTCAATAATGTGGTTTGGGTCTTTCACATATTTACGTAGCATGGATATGTGAAAAACGTTATGAACATGAGATATGCTAGGCGGTAAAGCGAGTCTATAGGCCACATTTCCTACTCAGTCAAGGATCTCAAATGGACCAATGAATCGTGGGTTGAGCTTTCCTCTTTTTTCGAATCTCGTAACTCCTTTCCATGGAGCAACACGTAACAATACATGATCTCCGACATTAAACTCCACGTCCCTTCGATGAAGATTAGCATAACTCTTTTGTCGATCTTGTGCAGTTTGTATACGTTGCCGGATCATTTGAATCTTTTCCGTAGTCATACGTACTAACTCCGGTCCCAACAATATTGCTTCACCCACCTCATCCCAGCATACTGGAGAACGACATTTTTGTCCATACAACGCCTCGAATGGAGCCATGCCTATACTTGCCTGATAACTATTGTTGTAGGAGAATTCTACCAATGGTAAATACTTATCCCAACTCCCTTTGAAGTCTAGAACACAGAGTCTCAATAGATCTTCAAGAGTTTGAATAGTCCTTTCCGATTGTCCGTCCGTTTGAGGATGATATGCCGAACTGAATCGTAAATCCGTGCCCATAGCTTTCTGCAAACTGACCCAAAATCGTGAAGTGAATCTTGGGTTACGATCCAAAACTATGGATACTGGCATGCTATTCAATTTCACAATCTCATTTATGTACATACGAGCAAGACGTTCCAGTGAATAAGTCTCTCGTATAGGCAAGAAATGAACAGACTTGGTTAATCTATCAACAATAACCCAAATCGCATCTATGCCTTGAGAAACCTTGGGAAGACCCGTAACGAAATCCATGGTAATGTGTTCCCACTTCCACTTTGGAATCTCAAGTGGTTGCAATGGACCCTTCGGCACTTGATGCTCTGTCTTGACACGTTGACAAGTCAAACACCTCGAGATGAACTCCGCGATCTCTCTCTTCATATTGCTCCACCAAAATGTATGTCGAAGGTCACGATACATTTTGGTACTCCTAGGATGGATTGCAAACGGTGTGTTGTGTGCCTCCATCATGATTCTATACTTCAAATCAGAATCGTTAGGAACACAAATTCTGGAGTTGACTCAAAGTATTCATTCTTCATCGATTCTTGCTTCTGGAATAGCACTTTCTTGCTCTTTCTTCTTCATCTTTATCAGCTCCGGGTCTGTAGCTTGAGCAACTTTAACTTTATCAATTAAAGCTGGTTCTACACGTATACTTAACATCATCATGTGGGTGCCCGGAGTCTTGAACTCTATCTCCATCCTTTGTAAGTCATATAAAATGGGCCTTTGTGTTGACAACATCGCACTTATTTTCGCATATGATCTTCTACTTAACGCGTCTGCTACCACGTTTACTTTTCCAGGATGGTATTGGAGGGTATGGTCGTAATCTTTCAACAGCTCAAGCCAACGTCGTTGCCGCATGTTGAGTTCCTTATGGGTGAAGAAATACTTCAGGCTCTTATGATCCGTATAGATCTTCACTTTCTCCCCATACAGGTAGTGTCTCCAGATCTTCAACGCGAAAATAATTGTTGCCAACTCTAGATCATGAGTAGGATAATTCCTCTCATATTCCTTGAGTTGTAGCGAGGCATAGGCTATGACTTCCCCATGTTACATGAGAACACATCCTAACCCTTTGTCCGAAGCATCGCTGTAAATGACAAATCCATATGAACTAGATGGTATCGTCAGAATAGGTTCCAAAATAAATCTCCTCTTCTCGCATTCCTCGTTCCATACGAATTTTGTATCTTTCCGAATCAGCTGAGTTAATGGAGTAGCGATTCTAGAAAATTCTTCCACGAATCTCCGATAATAACTAGCTAAGCCTAGAAAGCTACGTACTTCGGTCACCGACTTCGGTTGCTCCCAACTTTGTATTGCTTCAATCTTCGCTGGGTCAACAGATACTCCACGTTTTGATACCACGTGCCCAAGGAATGCTACCTTCTCAAGCCAGAACTCGCATTTCTTTAGCTTAGCATATAGCTTGTTTTCACGAAGCCTTTGAAGTACTAGCTTCAAGTGGTGCTCATGATCTTCACGGCTTTTGGAATAGATGAGGATGTCATCAATAAAGACAACCACGAACTGATCCAAATATTCCTTGAATACACGGTTCAGCAGCAGGAGCATTAGTCAATCCAAAAGACATGACTAAGAACTCATAATGCCCGTACCGAGTTCTGAAGGCAATCTTTGGAATATCCTCAGTTTTAATCTTCAGCTGATGATATCCGAAACGAAGATCGATCTTTGAAAAGAATTATGCACCTTGCAACTGGTCGAACAGATCATCAATACGAGGTAACGGATACCTATTCTTGATGGTGACATGGTTCAACTCCCGATAGTCAATACAAAGTCGCATACTTCCGTCTTTCTTCTTTACAAATAAAACAGGAGCACCCCAAGGAGATGTACTAGGACGAATGAAACCAATGTCTAACAACTCCTGTAGTTGAACCTTTAACTCCTGAATTTTAATATGAGCCATTCGATATGGGGTTTTAGAAATGGGTTTTGTACCAGGTTCAAGGTCAATAAAGAATTCAACTTCACGTTCCGGGGGTAGACCGGGAAGTTCTTCGGAAAATACATCAGGAAACTCATTAACAACAGAAATATCATTCAAACCTAACGTATTCTGGTTTAGATCAGTGACATGGGCTAAGAAAGCTTGACATCCGTTTTTCAATAAACGAATAGCTTTATGACTTGAAATAACATTGATTGATTTTAGTGGTTTGGTTGTTTGAATTCGCACAATAGGTTGGTTAGGAATATGAAGACTAACAACCTTACGAAAACAATCAATTTTGGCATGATAAGTGGTCAACCAGTCAATTCCTAAAATCACATCAAATGCAAGTATTTTCAAAGATATAAGATCAACAGGTAGGGTGAGGGTACCAATTTGAATCGAGCAAGATTTGTAAACTGTAGATGTAACGAAGGTTTCTCCCAAAGGAGTTTCAACAGATAAGTCAAAGTCTAATTTCTCAGGTGTCAAGTTCAAACGTTTAGCACAAGCAGGTGAAATAAAAGAATGGGTAGCATCGGTATCTAATAAAGTATAAACTTTGTAAGAGTTTATTATCAGCTTACTCGTAATAACTTCGTTCGGATTCCTTGCTTGTTGGGCAGTCACGACAAAAGCTCTTCCAAGAACCACTGACTTTGACTTGTCAGGGATAGCCTTTGGAGTCACCATCCCTACTGGATTTGGTTTCGCTACAGGACACACTCGAGCTATGTGCCCTTTTTTTTCACAGTTATAACACACCTTGGATTGTTGTGTGCAATTGGGGATGATGTGTCCCTCTTGCCCGCATTTATAGCATACGACCGGCGGTCGTTCTCCTCCCCTAAAAATAGTTGATGTTGGTGCTGCTGTCGATGCTTTCATGTTCTCATTGTTGTACCTTCTCTTCTTGAAATCTCCCCCCAACTCACTTCTTCTATTATCATGGCCACGATTACCACCGGAGTGGTTATCGCTTCTGTCATGATCCTTTCCTCCCTGCTGGTTGTCATTGTTCCGATGACTGCTGCCACCGGTACGACCTTGGTTGTTGTCCCTTGGTTGAACATAATCATTATTTCGTTCTAATAACTGGGCCCTGTTCACTACATCCGAATATAGAAAAAATTTGTGAGAAATGAGGTATTGACGAATCTCGGGTTTCAAACCTCTCAGAAACATCCGCGTTATACGTTCCTCATTCTCCACCAAATGAGGTGCAAACCGGGATAACTCCGCGAACTTAGCTTCGTACTGGGACACAGTCATGTTGTTCTGTTCCAGTCTGATAAACTCTACCTCTTTCATGTGACGAATACTTTCTGGAATGTACTTGTCATTGAACAGTTTCTGGAACGCCCCCAAGACATCTTGAGTGCGGCAGGCTGGGTACGCTTCACAGATTTCCACCAGTAATCTACCTCTCTATGGAACATAAAGGTGGCGAATGAAATCTTCTGTTCCTCCGTGCATCCCAAGACATCAAATATCTTGGTAATTTACTTAATCCAATTTTCTGCCTTGATTGGATCTGGCTTTCCCTGAAACTCTGGTGGTCACAACTCTTTGAACTACTTGGTAGTGACAAGCCGCGAGTTGTTATTATTTCCACTTGTATTATGAACACGAGTCTCCCTCGTCTGATTTTGCATGAATTGCAAAAAGCTTCTAAGCATTCCATCATTCATCGTCTGATCAGTGGTGTCGTTTCTAGAAGGAATATTGCCTTCTTGTTGCACGTTCTCCTGGTTGGTGATTAAAGGTGTTTCAACGGTCTCATGCACTCCATTATTTAGATTTTCAGCTGCCATTCTCAAATACTGCCACAAAACAAGGGTTAATCAAACAAATTAACATATCATATATTAACCCTATGTTCCAAATGACCAATTAAATACTAAATAAGCTTAGGTAGGACACACACTAGCGAAAAATTTACTCGTCTCTCCCCTCCTAGTTCTATACCCAGATCTCCGCCAGAGATCATATCCCTAAGCTTTGATACCAACTGTGACGTCCCCAAAATAGGTTCAATACCAACCCATTCTGAGTCACCAAATACATGGTACAGAATTCAAATACAATCTTTTATAACATACGGTCGTGCAAAATACGACTACTCAAATTGTGAGTTTCAATACAAATCGTATATAATACGAAATATAAACACTCAAATTCAGTCCTCACTAATTACAATCATTATCACACTATTCTATAAAATAGTGAGGACTGTTACTGCTCTAACTCTGACCATCACCGATCCCCGACTAGTCCCTGCGACATTCTCATTTTCTGAAGAGAACAATGAAAAAAAAGGATGAGCTTAATTAGCCTAGTAAAGAATATTATGACTAAGATAATGAAGAATAAATTATCGTTAGTCTTCAACAAATTAGATAAAATATTATGGACAATAAGTTTTAGATCAACAACTGCAGCGGAAATAACAATTTATTAGAAGAGTTAAGTAGAGAATGAAGTCTACTATCTTCGATGATTTAAAATTTCATCATCAATATTTTATCCCTGTAACATCAATCAATATACAACTCAAACCAAATATTCATCTTTGCACTACGGGCCAAAGATATTCATTTGTATCACCAGTTGGTCATGTTCATCTCAACACCTGTCCATCTTTGCACTACGGGCCAAAGATATTCATTAGGTAATCATTCATCTTTGTAGTACATGCCAAAGATATTCATCTAGTAATCATTCATCTTTGCACTACAGGCCAAAGTTATTCAGTTATATCATCATTTAGGACTGAGGATGATAAAAAATATTTTAAAGAACGAATTCAGTGAGATAAAGGATAAAGATTAGGGATTCGTAATTTAGTTTATCCAAGTTCAAGAATACTCCATAATAATCAATTGTGGAGCAAAATTCAAGAATGAAGTTCAAAACTTGGATCCAATCAAAGATAATTTGAAAAGAATTTTTTTTACTGTGAATAGTATTCCATGAATAGTAACTCGTGAATAGTAACTCATGAATAGTAACTCGACATAAAAAGATAAAAATTTCACAAGAAAGTTCAGACTAATATTCCAGTGACATGATATTAGATGAAGCGCAAAACTCAAGGAATTTCTGATCATTTCAGGAATTATAGAAGCAATACTTATCGTAATAAGTTTAGAGTTAGGAATCTGAAATGAAACAATATACGAAACTGCAATTGGATTTTCACCCGTCAGGCGGTAGTCCGCTCAGACAGAATATTTCCATAATTTAATAACAACCGAATACGAAGGGTTATTCACCAGGTATGCGGTAGTCCGCGTAGACAGGTTATTCCCACAGAATAATAAAGAATGGAATAACAACAGAATTTCACCATACATGCGGTAGTCCGCGTAGACAGGTTATTCCAACAGAATAATAAAGAATGGAATAGCAACCCTTATGAGTATTGAAAGAAAATAACTCTCTTCATGAATACGAAAGAAATAATACCCCTTACCTTAAAAATTTAGAGACTGCACTAGTGTAATAGCAGAATACTTTTCTTCTTTCTCTCTTATTCTCTCTATACTTTCTCTCTCTATAGCTTTAGTGAATTGATGAGAAATAATGAAAAAATGAACTTATATTTATAGGCTCGACAGAGTAAGGGTAAAATAATCTTTTCGCCATAATTTATGACATCATCGCTTACATCATCGATCCTATGACATCATTGCTTACCTCATCGTTCTGATGACATCATTGATTACCTCATCGTTCGATTACATCATTGCTTATATCATAAGAATTCAAATTCAATTTATTCTCTTCTACCTCATTTTACTTTTATATCTTGAATTTACTATAATAATGTTACCATTCAAATTATAAAAATCATACTATTATATAATCACATCATACTACTATAATGTAATATTATGATAATATATTTGAATGAATTATTTTATCAGAAAAGATAAAATACCAACTTTCAACAAATGTGACATGTTAAAAATTCCCCCGTTTAAATCCACATTGAATAAATATTTTCTTATCATATATATCAAAAATTAATTATTCACAAATAATATTACAGAATTACAATATTGACAACCAGGTCGTTTCCAGAAAAGAGGGGGCATTCCGATAAGGATTTTTTCTCATTGTCGCGTAATTATATAACCTTACCATTTTCCTCGACAGAACTTTTTAGACATTGTCAATAATGCTATCTAATAATATTATTCAAATAATATAAATTATTGATTTGATAATTTAAAATAATGTGCAATAACAATTATTGAATGACTAATATAAAATATTAATGTAGCAATTATTGGATCAATAATATAAAATATTGAACAGTAAGTACTGTAATAATTATTGAATGAGTGACTTTTTACGTAAGAACTAATAATTCAAAATACTGTGCAATACCATGTGCTACTGTGTAACACCGCGTATTACTGTATTTTAACTACCGTGTATTTCAACAATTTAACGATAAAAGTTTTGTCTTTATTTTTATAAAAAGGTTACTTATGTCGCTTTCTATATCCGATATTCATTCCGTTGTGGGATCCACCAATGACTGCGCCGTCGTACGAATATTCTCCGACAAAAAAAATATTCCTCGACCAAACGAATATTTTTCGACACAACAAATATTTTATAACCACTTGCTAACTTTGTAAATTTTGCATATCTCACCCATAACTTATCATATTTATTAAATCAACACCTTACTATTTTAAAATAATATATAAAAAAAATTAAATCTTATTCATAAAATTTGGGGTCTTACAATTGATTATTGTATTTAAATATTTATTAAAAATAAATATATTAACATTCATTCATTAATAAACTGTATTTTAAAACTTGTTATTTTTTTATTTTAGTTATAGTTAGGGCTGTAAATGGTAATCGAAAAATCCGTATTCGTCCGCATCCGTATTGGAAAAAAAGCGGATATTATTCGTATTCGAAAAAAAACGGATATTATCCGTATTCGATTTAAAGGTATCCGCAAATAAACGAATACGAATATTATTGTATTCGAATCCGTATATATCCGTTTACACCCCTAGGAAGAACTATCTAATGACATACTATTTTTCTTGTAAAATTGTTATATGTTAATAATAAATAAATCCGCAGTAAGCATCAAATACAATTCTTCGTTTTAGTTTTTACGTATACAATTTTGTTTATATTTTATATTTTATATCATATAAAATGAGAGATACAACTTGTTTATATATATAAAAGAGTTGCATAAAATAACCTACCTTATTAAATTAGTGTAGGGCATAAACTAGATTTATTATACTTTACAACCTAAGTACATGCTCTCTCAATTCAATTTGACTTTTGAAATTAAACGACTTAAATTTCAAAATTGGCCGGTATGACGCATATAAGTGTATAATGAAATAAATTTTGCGATTAATTATTTTTATTATATACTATTCTCCTCGTCCCTTAATATAAGACTTTTTAGAGTTATGCACAAACATTAAGGAAATAATTGTATAGCATTAAATATAATATCAAATGTCTATATCGTCCTTGTATTGAAAAAAGAGATTGTTATTTATTGGGCAAAAAATAGTGAGAGAACCAAAGTTATATTTAATACTTAGGGTAATATTGGAAACTAAGTAATTAATGCTTACTTGGAATTCTAAAACGTCATATATTAAGGGACAAAAAAACTTCTCTAAAACGTCTTATATTAAGGGACGGAGGGAGTATATAATTATAATAGTTGTATTAACTAAAATTAAATAAATTCACATCAATTTAAAATTTATTATGTCGTCGTTTGACCTCAAAAGTCAAATTATATATCTAATTTTGGAACGGGTAGAGTATAAGAGTAATATTAATTTTTCTTCTACTAGTAATGTTATCCCATCAATTTTTTTTTAGAGAATTTGGACAATCCCAATTCATGTATTTGTGTAAATTAAGAATCTAACAATGACAATAATATTATCCTTTAAAATAACAGTAGCAAAACTAGAACACAAAAATTTACCTTCTAAATCCTTTCAAATAAAAAGAGAAGAAAACGATGGGACTAACTTCAAATAATTTCACCTCTTGAAATAATGATACATTATTTTCTCAAGTTTTAATGTAAAAACATGAAGCACAACAAAAACATGAAACATACAACAAAATCTCTATCGAACAAAAAAAAATTGTATCCACAAACCCATAAACACCCTTGGCCAGAAGAAAGGATTTGTGCTCATATACTAGCCATTATCTTATACTTAGGAGTGCCGACATAGATAACATACTTTTGGCGGGAAGAAATGATTTTTGACCAACATTGAAAACTCATTATTCCTCGAAGATTTGATGTAGTAGACCTTTGAGTCGGTCTCTATCGGTATCAACTTTGTGAATAGATTTGTGAGGTATCAAATTTTTTGTACTTTGCCTTTGCTGCCTATTCAACAAGATTTTTTTTCCCAAGACCCCCTTAACCAAAAATGGAAAGGACCTAAATCTTTCCTCTATCTTCAGAATAAATAATTGACCCTTATCTATTTCATTCTCACTTCTTCCGACCAAACCCCAAATAACATAGAAAGAAGTCAGGTTGCTTCTTCTCCAAATACATGGATTCATAAGGAAAAAAGTAAAGATATGCATATATAAGATGAGGAAGGGGAAGCAGAGCTAGAGAAAGAGTTGCGAGGGGAAAGTTTGGTAGAGATTTAAGCATATTTATTAGATTGATGGGAGACCATTAATTTGTTTACTAGGAAAAGTCCATAAAAGCATACTGATGGGGCCTAAATTCAGGACATATGCACGTGAATGGGGCAGCTGTAGGCGCTGAATGATATTTCTATCCCTTCAAGTTGTCACACACTTTTAAAGTCGTCCTTAAAGTTTAATTTTCGTCTGTTAAGTCCTTAAAGTTGCATTTTATTGGCGTTTTCGTTCCTTCAGCCCAATTTGACCTCAACTCGACCTATTTTGACCAATTTTAACCCAACCCAACTCAGTTTGACTCAACCCAAAATTTTAATATTTTAAAATATAATATTATTTTAAAATAAGTTTAAAATAATAATTATATTTAACATTTTTAAAAAATAATATTTAATATTTTAAAATAAATTATTATTTTTAAAATAATAATTATTTTTATATTTTAAAAAAAAATTTATTTTTAATATTTTAAAAATATTATTTAAATTTTTTTTAAAATAACAATTATATTTAATATTCAAAAATAAATAATTTTAAAATAAATATTATTTTTAATATTTTAAAAGTAAATATAATTTTTAAAATAATAATTATATTTAATATTTTAATATAACATATATTTTTTTAAATAATTTGAAAATAATAATTATATTTAATATTTTTTTAAAAAATATTATTTTTTTTTAAATTTATAAAAATAATTATTATTCTAAGGAAAATATATTAGAAACTTTATTTTTTTCAAAAGTGAGTAAAGTTTCATAAAATGTAGATTCAAAAAAATTACATAAGAAAATAAAAATTTATTCTTTAAAAAATAAAGTAGATTTTTTCATTTTTTATGTAAAAATTTATTTAAGAAAAAAAAAGTTAATATCTTTACCATTATTATATGTATTCTCAATATTAGAATTTTTAAAAATAAAAACTAAAAATAGAATTTTTAATGGTTAATATCTTTATCATTATTATTTATTTATTTAAAAATTATTTAATAATTTTTTTAATCTTTTACTGTTTTTTGTATTTTAATTTTAATTTTTAGTTTTTGTTTTTAAAAATTCTAATATTAAGAATACATATAATAAAAATAAAGATATTAACTTTTTTTTTTCTGAAAATAAATTTTTACATAAAAAATGAAAAAATCTACTTTATTTTTTACAAAATAAATTTTATTTTCTTATGTATTTTTTTGAATCTATATTTTATGAAACTTTACTCATTTTTGAAAAAATAAAAGTTTCTAATATTATTTCCTTAGAATAATAATTATCTTTATAACTTTTTGAAAATAGTATGTTATTTTAAATAAAAAATATATATTATTTTAAAATATAAAATATAAAAATTATTTTAAAAATAATATTTTCTTTTAAAATTTTAAAAATAATAATTATTTCAAAAATATATTTTATTTTAAAATATTAAATATAATTATTATTTAATTTTTTTTAAAAATAAAATATTAAAAATAACTATTTTTAAAATAAATATTTTATTTTAAAATATTAAAATAATAATTATTTTAAAAATAATAATATATTTGAAAATATTAAATATTTTTTTAAATGTTAAATATAATTATTATTCTAAACTTATCTTAAAAATAATATTATATTTTTAAATATTAAAAATTTGGGTTGAGTTAAACTGGGTCGGGTTTGGTTAAAATTGGTGAAAATGGGTCGGGTTGAGGTCAAATTGGATTAGAGGAACGAAAACGCTAACAAAATGTCACTTTAACGACTAATTGACGAAAATTAAACTGTAGGAACGACTTTGAAAGTGAATGACAACTTGGAGGAACTGAAGTGCCAATCAACCAGCTGACACATATGAGTTATGTAGTTCTCAGTGGAATGATATTTGTCGCCCCAACCAATCTTGCCTCGTATCCGCACCCGAATATTAATACATTAATTAAATTAATAATTATACTATTATATATCACATAATAATTAAAATATATATGCCTTTGAATGTGCGCACATATTTTATTATTATTTGATTTGTTTTTTAATTTTGGCATGTATACGCTAAAATATAATTAATATTTATGTATGTATTATTATAAATATAACTAATTAAGATTGAATTTTTTATTTAAAAAAATTCACAAAGTATTAATCCCCACGGTGATAAAAATTCCTGGCGGGGGTTTAAATTTTTCGTGGGGATAAGGAAGGCTATTAAGTTTTAATCCCTGTAGAGAATAGGGTGGGTATGGAGAATTTTAATAATTAATAAGACCGGGGATGGGGGTGAGATGTGCGTAATCCTCGCTCTGCCTCATTGCCATTTCTAGTCTCATCTCCTATTCCACTTTATGTATTGTTATTGCGTAATATTTAGTTAATTACAAAGTAATTTAATTAACTAAAGTAATTTAAGATACGTAATAGTTTTATGTGCACAAACTATAGTCTAGAGGTAGATGTTTCTCTCTGTACTATGCAAGTCACAAGTTCGAGTCCATCACTCAATAAAAGTTCGAAGATTTTTGAATTAATCAAGGCACTACATGAAAAAGGTAAATTTTCTCTAGTTTCACCCTTGTTGGGAATTAAATCAACGCAAATTAAACAATGAAATAAATAGAGAAGAACAACACAACATTTAACGTGTAGAATCTCCACCATATTAATAATAATGGACTTACAATATTCCTCTCAAGTTTTACACCCTAAAACTTGAGATTACATAATTTTATAATCTCTGTGGCATAACTTTTTGCACGGAATAAAAGCTGCAAAAATCCTCCGTCCCACTATACAACTTTTTTGTACGGAATATAAAAAGTGTAAAAAAAACCTCTCCTCACACAAACACAAAACCCTATTTCAACTCTTGAAATGTTACATGACTTTTGGTTGTGATACACTTCAACAATATAAACGTAAGAGTCTATTAATAGAGTGTCCAAAACTCTCATGTTCCTATTCGATATAGGACACTTTCAAAATAAATTTTGTTAGTTCCCAGTAGGCACACTATTAGTTCCCAGTAGGCACAACAATAGATCTAGAAGGAGGGTTGAATAGATCCTTTGCATTCTAAAACTCTTTTTCATTTTATTTTGTATTGCTAAGAAGTTAGCACATAACAAACATAAGAATCATTTCAAGCACAGCGGAATAAGTTAAATATCCCCTTCATTGATATATTGATAAACATTGATACATCGTTCTTGGAGTTAGTTTAGTTGTAATTGGTTAGTACATACAAAGCAGTTATAGCAGTTAAGTACATAATGTAAAGACATAAAGTAAATGACAGAATGTAAAAGACACAAAGGGTTTTAAGTGGTTCAGAGCTAATTCGACTCCTAATCCACTCTTCTGAACTTTCGCAGGAAATCCACTAAGGAATGGGCAGCACCCTGAATCACTAAGATTCCTTCAAGGCCAGCAGCCCTGGAACTTCAGTTCACTTTTGAACTCTTCAAGCTCTTTGGCTTGGAACTCTAGTTCACTAAGAACTCTTCAAGCCCTCCGGCTTGGAACTCATTTAGTCCATTCGGACAAGGACCCTTTGGCCCTGGCTACTTGTAGTTGTAGTTGTTGTTGTTGTTTGTGATTTGCTGCTAAGGTGTCTTGAAGCTTGATCATCTTTGTTCTTAGCAGCTAGGCTTGGTCCTCAGCATTCTGCTTCGAGTCTGGACCTCTTCTATGGTGCAGCTGATCTTCAGTTTGTTCAGCTCATCTACACTTGCTGTCAGCTATGCACCATCACCACATAGAACTGCTAAGGCTTTTCATTGTGGGTCACCTTCTTCTGACCCTTAGCATCCCTTGAACCCTTCTTGAATGATATGCAGACATGGTTCTGCATCTTTACTTGTTCAGCTTCTGGTTCTTCATGGTGATCTGTAGAGTGGCTCTTCTGATCTTCTTTATGCTCAGCCACCTTCTTGAATGCTATCTTCTTGGCCTTCTCGGCTCTCAGTTTGGCTGCCATCTTCAGTGGCATTCTCATCCTTGTTGAGTGAAGCTTTAGTCTGTTTAGTCTTTCTTTAAGTCTGCTTCACTTCCACCTGCGTAGTCTCACTGCTACTGAGACTTGTTCTCTTCAGCTCTGGTGGAACTCGTAGAGTCAACAATGTAGCATTTCAACAACTCGACGAATCTATAACTCAGCAACAACTCTTATCTTTGAAGCTTGTCCTTTAAATACCCTTCCATGATCTTCCCGTTAGAAAGTAGCTATTGGAAGCTTTTTGAATTGCTTCGCAGATCTCGAGTTATTTGGTGCAAACTGCTGATGTGACGTGACAGGTCCTTTTTGACTTTACTGACACAACAGTCTGCTTTCTCACCTACTGCCTCAGAGATGTCACTGTTCCGTGTCAGGCTGGTAGTCATCTTTATTTCACCTTTCTGATTCCTTGATTTGAATCCTTAGGAGTTGTCCTTTTGCATCGATGCTCTCAATTAACAACGTTCGAATGTCAATCTTCATATTGATTCATTGCCAGTGCTTCAATACTCAGATGCCCGAACTCCACGATTCTGATGCAAGTGTTCTTGGACCTTTATCGTAGTGTGTCATGTTTAATGTTGCCTTGATTGGTTGATACAACACTACGATTCTGAAGAGTGTTCTTGGATCTTCAATGTGGAACACCCCTTCCTTCTCTTTTGCAGTGCTTCATCACTTCTGCTTGCCTTGACTAATCTCAGGAACTGATATCTTGACTTGTCGTTCTGACCTCTTCTGAATAGCAAGACAGTTCAGATTTGTAGCATACCCAGCTCCTTTCTCCTGGTGATCTCCCGTTCACCTATCTTCAATGGTCTAACCCATGCTTAATCACTTCTGTCTTGTTCTTCACAAGCTGGCCGGTATCTCTGTAGGTTGTATCAGTTCCTTCTTCACTTTGGCAAACACTACGATCTTGAGTGATTCTCAAGATCGTTGTTTTCTGTTCTCTTGACAGCTACTGCACTTGCTGACTTTCTCTAGTCAGTTACTTTGTATGAAGTCTTCTTCTGATTGGCTTGTGGAAAAATTCATCTCGAATGGCTTCACAACTCAGTCTGCATGTTGATAGAGTTGATGCTTAGATCTTCTGTTAGCTTGCATGCCATTTGGTGAGTGCTCTCTGGTACTCTTTATGTAGAATGTATCTTGGTAGCTCAGACCAGAGGCTTCATACTTTGGATATATTGGGAGTGCCCATTTGTTGAGAATCGTGTTGACACTACGATTCTTCCCTTAACATTGTTGAGCAACCATTGTGGAAACCTTAGCTCTGCAGACTATGATTCAGCTTTGTTATTGCAGACACTACGATTCCGAGATCAGACCTTGACAGATTACGATTCTGCCTTCGTGCTTGCTGTCCTCGTCTGATCTGGCCCGACTACTATCTCTGTCTCTGATGATCAGTAGACTCCACTGCTTTAAGTGTGATATACGATCCTTGACTTAGTTCTGGCAGATTCTCAGTCGGATCATAGACAGACTGTCTCTTTGATTCTGAACGTAACTTCCTCAGCAGACTACGGCTCCGAGGAAGTTCTTCTCGACACACTACGATCCTTCCTCGTTTCTCCTGGTAGACTACGAATTCTGAGATCTACTATCCTGCAGACTACGATTCCGCTTTGATAGCTCTCGAGTCTCCTTTGTCTCTCCTGGCAGACTACTATTTCTGATGCAGTGCTCGACAATCAGACAAGCCTATCTATTACATTGTAAAAGATCAACCTAACAAGTTTGATCTTTCTATACTTATAGTTCTTGTACATCATTTATTTTTAAGGACTTTATAGAAGCTGTTTTGCTTATGTAGGATCAACCTAACACATTTGATCAATTCATTCTAAGTCCTTGTACATATATTCCTATTATCTATCAAAGGACTTTACAGCTTCTGTCAATGCAAGCTGTAAGAACCCAACTTTTATGAATAAAGATTTAATTTTCTTTATATATTATTTTGAAATAGTAAGGTGTTGATTTGATAAATGTGAAAAGTTATGGCTGAAATGTGCAAATATTTTAAAATGAGCAAGTGGTTATAAAATATTCTTGTTGTCGGGGAATATTCGTACGACGGCGCAGCTATTTGTGGGCCCCACAACGGAATAACTGTCTGATATAGAAAGCGACAGAAATAATTTTTTTATAAAATAACGGCGTAGTTGTTACCGTTAGTACTGTTAAAATACTCGGTGGTTAAAATACAGTGATACGCGGTGTTGCATAGTAGCACACGGTATTGCACAATATTTCGAATTATTGATTCTTACGTGAGAAGGCACTTATTCAATTATTGTTACAGTAATTACTGTTTAATTTTTTATATTATTGATTCAATAATTGCATGATATTTTATTGGTTCAATAATTGCTACGTTGATATTTATATCAATAATTGCTCCGTTGCTATTTTATATGATTGATTCAATAATTGTTACTGTTAATATTTTGTATTATTGATTTAATAATTGTCACTGCACAGTATTTTACATTATCAACTCAATAATTTATATTATTTGAATAATATTATTAGATAGCATTATTGACAATGTCTAAGAAAGTTCTGTCTAGGAGGGGTTATTTAATTGCGCGCCAGTAAGGAGAAGTCCTTATCGGAAGGCCCCCTCTTTCCTAGGAACGACCTGATTGTCAATATTGTAGTTCTGTAATATTATTTGTGAATAATTAATTATTGATTTATATGATAAGAAAATATTTATTTTGTGGATATAAAAGAAGGAATTAGTGCTGATGTATTTTTATCAGTATTTTGGTGGGAAAAATCATCCGTTTATGGATTTCGGATAATTTATGTTTGGAATTTGGAAAAACTTCCTTCTACAAAGTTGTAGAGAATTAAATTTTCTATAAAAGGACATAGAATTTGTATTTTTCTGATAAAAGGGCTATTTATTATGAATTATTGAAGTTTCAGAAAATAAATATTTTTTTATAAAATGGTGGGCCCCACTTTTGGATGGTGTGGAAATGCTGAGTTTTTTTCTCTCACGAGGCGGCTGGAATTTTTTTATATATAAAAAAATATTATTTTATTAAAAAAGTCTACTTTGGCATCCTAAGCTTTTCCTATAAATAGGGTGTTTAGGTTAGAATTGAAAATCACACCAGAATCAGAAGTTTTCTCTCTCTATAATATCGAGCGTATTTTTGTGAGTATTTAGATACTTTGAGTGTTACTATCTAGTGCAAGTTTTTTCCAGCCTTATATCCGATATACCAGTCAGAAGTACTACTCTTTTGAGGTAAGGGATGTTATTTTCTTTCATAAATGATGTTATTCTTTTCAATATCATTATACCAAAATATTGGCATGGATTTTATTATGAAATTCTTACTTTTACCGTCGGGATTACTATTCACGTATACGACACTATTCACGAAAAAAATTAAATTTTCTTCTATATGTCCAAATTGCTTGTTAAAGTTCTTATCTTTGATTGGATCTAAGTTTTGAGCTTTATTCTTGAATTTTGCTCCACAAAGTATTATTATGAAATATTCTTGAACTTGAATAAACTAAAATACGAATCCTTAATCTTATCCTTTATTTCACTGGATTCGTTATTTATATGGTTTTTCATCATCCTCAGTCCTAAGTGGTGATATAACTGAATATCGTTGGTCTGTAGAGCAAAGATGAATGATTACCTGATGAATATCTTTGGCCATAGTGCAAAGATGACAGGTGTTGAGATGAACATGACCACTGATGATACAAATGAATATCTTTGGCCTGTAGTGCAAAGATGAATATTTGATTTGAGATGTATATTGATTGATGTTACAGGGATAAAATATTGATGATGAACGATTATTTTCGCTGCGAATATTGATCTAAAACTTGTTGTCAATAATATTTTATCTGATTTATTGAAGGCTAACGATTATTTTTTTTCCATTATCTTAGTCATAATATTCTTTACTGGGCTAGTTGAGCTCACCCTTTTCATCTATTGTCCTCTTCAGGAAATGAGAAAGTTGCGGGAACTAGTCGGGGGACAGAGTGATGGTCCGAGTTAGAGCAGTAGTAGTCCTCGCTATTTTTGTAAAATAGTGGGATAATAATTGTAATAAATAAAGAATGAATTTGAATGTTAATATTTCGTATTATATACGATTTGTATTGACACTCACAGTTGTGTGATCGTATTTTGCACGACCGTGTGATATAAAGTTTGTATTTGAATTCTGTACCATGTATTTGGCGACTCAGAATGGGTTAGATTGACTGGACCTATTCTGGGGGCGTCACAGTTGGTATCAGAGCTTAGGGATATGATCTCTGGCGGAGATCGGGGAATAGAACTAGGAGGGGAGAGACGAGTAAATCCTTCACTAGTATGTCCTACCTAAGCTTATGTGGTATTTAATTAGTCAGTCGGAGCATAGGGTTAATAGGTGATATATTATTTGTTTAATTAACCCTTGTTTTATGACAGTATTTGAGAATGGCAGCTGAGAATGTTAACAACAAAGTGAATGAGACCGTGGAGACACCTTTAATCACTAACCAGGAGAACGTGCAACAAGAAGGCAATGTTCATCCTGAAAACAACGCTGGTCAGACGATAAACGATGAGATGTTTAGAAGTTTTTTGCAGTTCATGCAAAACCAGACGAGGGAAACTCGTGTGCAAAATACAGGTGGAGATAATAACAACACGCAAATTGTCACCGCTAAGCAGTTCAAAGAATTGGGACCACCAGAGTTTTTGGGGAAGCCGGATCCGATAAAGGCGGAGACGTGGGTTAAGCAAATTACCAAGATATTTGATGTCTTGGGATGCACAGAGGAAAAGAATATTCCATTCGCCACGTTTATGTTCCGTGGAGAGGCAGATTACTGGTGGGAGTCTGTGAAGTGTACCCAGCCTGCCGCACTCAAGATGTCTTGGAAAGCGTTCTAGAAACCGTTCAATGACAAGTACTTTCCTGAAAGTATTCATCATATGAAGGAGGTAGAGTTTATCAGACTCGAGCAAAACAACATGACGGTATCCCAGTACGAGGCTAAGTTCGCGGAGCTGTCCAGGTTTGCACCTCATTTGGTGAAGAATGAGGAACGTATGACGCGGATGTTTCTAAGAGGTTTGAAACCCGAAATACGTCAATACCTCATTTCTCATAAATTTTCTCTATATTCGGATGTAGTGAACAGGGCCCAGTTGTTAGAACGAGATAATGATTATGTTCAACCGAGGGACCACAACCAAGGTCGTACCGGTGGCAGCAGTCATCGGAGCAATGACAACCAGCGGGGAGGTTTCAAAAAGAGAAGGTATAACAATGAGAACGTGAAGATGTCAACATCAGCACCAGCATCAACTGTTTCTAGGGGAGGAGAACGACCACCGGTCGTATGCTATAAATGCGGGAAAGAGGGACACATCAGCCCAAACTGCCCACAAAAATTCAAAGCATGCTATAACTGTGGAAAAGAAGGACATATAGCTCGAGATTTTCCTGTTGCGAAACCAAATCCAGCGGGGGTGGTGATTTCAAAGGCGGTTTCGGACAAGTCAAAGTCGGTGATTCCTTGAAGAGCGTTTGTCGTGACAGCCCAAAATGCGAGGAACCCACACGAGGTGATTACGGGTAAGCTAATCATAAACTCTTGCGAAGTTTACACCTTGTTAGACACCGGTGCTACCCATTCCTTTATTTCGCCTGCTTGTGCTCAACGTTTGAACTTGACTTCTGATAAATTAGACTTTGACTTATCTGTTGAAACTCCGTTAAGAGAAACCTTCGTTACATCTACAGTTTACAAATCTTGCTTGATTCAGATTGGTACCCTTACCTTACCTGTTGATCTTATATCTTTGAAAATACTTGCATTTGACGTGATTTTAGGAATTGACTGGTTAACCACTTACCATGCCAGAATTGATTATTTTTGTAAGGTTGTTAGTTTTCATATTCCTAATCAACCTGTTGTGCGAATCTAAACCACCAAACCACTAAAATCAGTCAATATCATTTTAAATCACAAGGCTATTCGTTTATTGAAAAACGGATGTCAAGCTTTCTTAGCTCATGTCACTGATCTAAACCAAAATACGTCAGATTTGAATAATATTTCCGTTGTTAATGAGTTTCCTGATATATTTCCCGAAGAACTTCTCGGTCTACCCCCAGAACGTGAAGTTGAATTCTTTATTGACCTTGAACCCGGTACAAAACCCATTTCTAAAACCCCATATCGAATGGCTCCTATTGAACTTCAGGAGTTAAAGGTCTAATTACAAGAATTGTTAGACATCGGTTTTATTCGTCCTAGTACGTCTCCTTGGGGTGCTCCTGTTTTATTCGTAAAGAAGAAAGACGGGAGTATGCGACTTTGTATTGACTATCGGGAGTTGAACCATGTCTCCATCAAGAATAGGTATCCGCTACCTCATATTGATGACCTATTTGACCAGTTTCAAGGAGCACAATTCTTTTCAAAGATCGATCTTCGTTCTGGATATCATCAGCTGAAGATTAAAACTGAGGATATTCCAAAGACTGCTTTCAGAACTCGCTACGGGCATTATGAGTTCTTAGTCATGTCTTTTGGATTGACTAATGCTCCTGTTGCTTTCATGGATGTGATGAACCGTGTATTCAAGGAGTATTTGGATCAATTTGTTGTTGTCTTTATTGATGACATCCTCATCTATTCTAAAAGCCGTGAAGATCATGAGCACCACTTGAAGCTGGTACTTCAAAAGCTTCGTGAGAACAAGCTATATGCCAAGCTGAAGAAATGGGATTTTTGGCTTGAGGAAGTAGCATTTCTTGGGCACGTGGTATCGAAACGTGGAGTATCTGTTGACCTAACGAAGATTGAAGCAATACAAAGTTGGGAGCAACCTAAGTCGGTGACCGAAGTACGAAGCTTTCTGGGCTTAGCTGGTTATTATCGGAGGTTCGTTGAGGGATTTTCTCGAATCGCTACTCCATTAACTTAGTTGACTCGGAAAGATACGAAATTCGTTTGGAGCGAGAAATGCGAGAAGAGATTCCAAAAGCTCAAGAGGAGACTTATTTCGGCACCTGTTCTAACAATACCATTTGGTTCGGACGGATTTGTTATCTACAGCGATGCTTCGGGCAAAGGGTTAGGATGTGTTCTCATGCAACATGAGAAAGTCATAGCCTATGCCTCGCGACAACTCAAAGAATATGAGAGGAATTATCCTACTCATGATCTAGAGTTGGCAGCTGTCATTTTCGCGTTGAAGATCTGGAGACATTATCTGTACGGGAAGAAAGTGGAGATTTATACGGATCATAAGAGCCTTAAATATTTCTTCACTCAGAAGGAACTCAACATGCGGCAACGACGTTGGCTTGAACTATTGAAAGATTACGATCATACCATCCAATACTATCCTGGAAAAGCGAACGTGGTAGCTGACGCGTTGAGTAGAAGATCATATGCGAAAACGAGTGCGATGATGTCAAGTATATGCGTAGAACCAGCTTTGATTGATAAAGTTAAAGCTGCTCAAGCTACGGATCCGGAGCTGATGAAGATGAAGAAGAAAGTGTAAGAAGGTGCCATTCTAGAAGCAAGAATCGATGAAGAACGAATACTTTGAGTCAACTCCGGACTTTGTGTTCCTAACGATTCTGACTTGAAGCATAGAATCATGATGGAGGCACACAGCACACCATTTGCAATCCATCCTGGGAGTACCAAAATGTATCGTGATCTTCGACATACATTTTGGTGGAGCAATATGAAAAGAGAGATCGCGGAGTTTATTTCGAGATGTTTGACTTGTCAACGTGTAAAGGCGAAGCATCAAGTACCGAAGGGTCCATTGCAACCACTGGAGATTCTGAAATGGAAGTGGGAACACATTACGATGGATTTCGTTACGGGTCTTCCCAAGGTTTCTCAAGGCATAGATGCGATTTGGGTTGTTGTTGATAGATTAACCAAGTCTGCTCATTTCTTGCCGATACGAGAGACTTATTCCCTTGAACGTCTTGCTCATATGTACGTGAATGAGATTGTGAGATTGCATGGCATGCCAGTATCCATAGTTTCAGATCGTGACCCCAGATTTACTTCACGATTTTGGATCAGTTTGCAGAAAGTTATGGGCACGGATTTACGATTCAGCTCGGCTTATCATCCTCAAATGGACGGACAATTGGAAAGAACTATTCAAACTCTTGAAGATCTATTGAGACTTTGTGTTCTAGACTTCAAAGGGAGTTGGGATAAGTACTTACCATTGGTGAAATTCTCCTACAACAACAGTTATCTGGCAAGTATAGGCGTGGCTCCATTCGAAGCGTTGTATGGGAGAAAGTGTTGTTCTCCAGTATGTTGGGATGAGGTGGGTGAAGCAACATTGTTGGGACCGGAGTTAGTACGTATGACTACGAAAAAGATCTAAATAATCCGACAACGTATACAAACAGCACAAGATCGACAAAAGAGTTATGCGGATCTTCATCGAAAGGACATGGAATTTAATGTTGGAGACCATGTGTTATTATGTGTTGCTCCGTGGAAAGGAGTTACGAGGTTTGAGAAGAGAGGAAAGCTCAATCCACGATTCATTGGTCCATTTGAGATTCTTGACCGAGTAGAAAAGGTGGCCTATAGACTCGTTTTACCTCCAAGCATATCTTGTGTTCATAAAGTTTTTTACATATCCGTACTTCGTAAATATGTGAAAGACCTAAACCACATTATTGAGTTAGAACCAGACGAGATAGCCAAAGATCTAACGTATGAGGAGGTACCTGTCAAGATCTTGGATAGGAAGGAGCATGTCCTACGCTAAAAAATTATACCTCAAGTTAAAGTTTTGTGGAGAAACCATGCTATTGAGGAAATGACCTGGGAGTTGGGATCGGAAATGAAAGCGAGGTATCCTCACCTTTTCGACATACCAGGTACGTACGTCAATTTCGAGGACGAAATTTCATAAGGAGGGGAGGTTGTAAGACCCCAACTTTTATGAATAAAGATTTAATTTTCTTTATATATTATTTTGAAATAGTAAGGTGTTGATTTGATAAATGTGAAAAGTTATAGGTGAAATGTGCAAATATTTTAAAATGAGCAAGTGGTTATAAAATATTCTTGTTGTCGGGGAATATTCGTTTGGTCGTGGAATATTCTTGTTGTCGGGGAATATTTGTACGACGGCGCAGCTATTTGTGGGCCCCACAACGGAATAACTGTCGGATATAGAAAGCGACAGAAATAACCTTTTTATAAAATAACGGCGTAGTTGTTACCATTAGTACTGTTGAAATACCCGGTGGTTAAAATACAGTGATACGCGGTGTTGCACAGTAGCATACGGTATTGCACAGTATTTCGAATTATTGATTCTTACGTGAGAAGGCACTTACTCAATTATTGTTACAGTAATTACTGTTCAATATTTTATATTATTGATTCAATAATTGCATGATATTTTATTGGTTCAATAATTGCTACGTTGATATTTATATCAATAATTGCAACGTTGTCATTTTATATGATTGATTCAATAATTGTTACTGTTGATATTTTGTATTATTGATTCAATAATTGTCACTGCACGGTATTTTACATTATCAACTCAATAATTCATATTATTTGAGTAATATTATTAGATAGCATTATTGACAATGTCTAAGAAAGTTCTGTCTATGAGGGGTTATTTAATTGCGCGCCAGTAAGGAGAAGTCCTTATCGGAAGGCCCCCTCTTTCCTAGGAACGACCTGGTTGTCAATATTGTAGTTCTGTAATATTATTTGTGAATAATTAATTATTAATTTATATGATAAGAAAATATTTATCTTGTGGATATAAAAGAAGGAATTAGTGCTGATGTGTTTTTATCAGTATTTTGGTGAGAAAAATCATCCGTTTAAGGATTTCGTATAATTTATGTTTGAAATTTGGAAAAACTTCCTTCTACAAAGTTGTAGAGAATTAAATTTTCTATAAAAGGACATAGAATTTGTATTTTTCTGATAAAAGGACTATTTATTATGAATTATTAAAGTTTCGGAAAATAAATATTTTTTTATAAAATGGTGGGCCCCACTTTTGGTTGGTGTGGAAATGTTGAGTTTTTTTTCTCTCACGAGGCGGTTGGAATTTTTTTATATATAAAAAAATATTATTTTATTAAAAAATTCTACTTTAGCATCCTAAGCTTTTCCTATAAATAGGGTGCTTAGGTTAGAATTGAAAATCACACCAGAATCATAAGTTTTCTCTCTCTATAATATCGAGCGTATTTTTATGAGTATTTAGATACTTTGAGTGTTACTATTCAGTGCAAGTTTTCTTCAGCCTTATATCCGATATACCAGTCAGAAGTACTATTCTTTTGAGGTAAGGGATATTATTTTCTTTCATAAATAATGTTATTCTTTTCAATATCATTATACCAAAATATTGGCATGGATTTTATTATGAAATTCTTATTTTTTCCGTCGGGATTACTATTCACGTATACGGCACTATTCACGAAAAAATTAAATTTTCTTCTATATGTCCAAATTGCTTGTTAAAGTTCTTATCTTTGATTGGATCTAAGTTTGAGCTTTATTCTTGAATTTTGCTCCACAAAGTATTATTATGAAATATTCTTGAACTTGAATAAACTAAAATACGAATCTTTAATCTTATCCTTTATTTCACTGGATTCGTTATTTATATGATTTTTCATCATCCTCAGTCCTAAGTGGTAATATAACTGAATATCTTTGGCCTGTAGAGCAAAGATGATGATTACCTGATGAATATCTTTGGCCGTAGTGCAAAGATGATAGGTGTTGAGATGAATATGACCACAGATGATACAAATGAATATCTTTGGCCTGTAGTGCAAAGATGAATATTTGATTTGAGATGTATATTGATTGATGTTACAGGGATAAAATATTGATGATGAACGGTTATTTTCGCTGCGAATATTGATCTAAAACTTGTTGTCAATAATATTTTATCTGATTTATTGAAGGCTAACGATAATTTATTTTCTATTATCTTAGTCATAATATTCTTTACTGGGCTATTTGAGCTCACCCTTTTCATCTATTGTCTTCTTCAGGAAATGAGAACGTTGCGGGAACTAGTCGGGGGACAGAGTGATGGTCCGAGTTAGAGCAGTAGTAGTCCTCGCTATTTTTGTAAAATAGTGGGATAATAATTATAATAAATAAAGAATGAATTTGAATGTTAATATTTCGTATTATATACGATTTGTATTGACACTCACAGTTGTGTGGTCGTATTTTGCACGACCGTGTGATATAAAGTTTGTACTTGAATTCTGTACCATGTATTTGGCGACTCAGAATGGGTTGGGTTGACTGGACCTATTCTGGGGGCGTCACACAAGCATACTTGCATATTCATTTATTTATATCATAATCAAATCATATATAAATAGGAATATCATTCTCATGAGTATTCCTAACAATCTCCTCCTATTTAATTATAACAAAAACAATCAGTGCATATATATGAGATGAATGAATCTTATATATAGTGAGCATCTGTATTTCTAAAACAGATATTCATGAATGTCATTGATGAGAATATAAAATTACATATGCTATGACACTCTACATTCTGGATCCAGAACATACTTAACTAGATAGAGATGTACCTTTTTTGCTCCATGTATGTCTCCAGAATGTCTGTTGATTAGCTTCTGCTGCTCCTCCTCTTTCTTTTCTTCTTTCCCTTGCTCCCCCTCAGATGCATGCTTCACATCTTTGTCTGATCAGTTTCTGGTTTTGTTGCATGCTCTTCTTCTTTGTTTAGCTCCCCCTCAGATTCTGCGTTCATGGGGTCATCATCTTTTGGCTCCCACTCAGATGATGATTCTGCTGCTGCTGCTTGCTCTTTCTTCTTTGTCTTTGTCCTCTTGACCACCTTTGTATTTTTGCTTCGCTTCTTCTTAGACTGAACCTTCAATCTCCTCCTTGAGTGCTCTCCCCTTAGATGTCTATTTTGATGCATCTTTTTCTCCCTCTTTTTGTCATTAATCACTTGTGAAAGCTGCTCCACGTTTGCCATAAGCTGCTCCATTATGTGAGAGGAGTTACCAACCTCAATCTTAAGTTCTTGTTGGCTTAGCTCAAGTTGGAAAGAGAGAGACTGTTTCAGATCGTTAATCTTGTCAGAGAGAAATAGGATTTGGTCTTCATTAGCCTTCTGAACTTGTAGAGCTTCTTCCTTCTGATCACTCATGGCCTTCAGAAATACTTGATCCCTTAGATGAAGCTTGAGGGATATGTCTGAGAGTCTGTCTTGAAGCCTTGTTGTCAACTCATTATCTTCTACTGTTAACATGTCCTTTACTTTTGAGCTACTGATTGATCAGCCTTCTGTTGAGTATCAGGGTGCACTCCACAATTTTCTTCTTTCTGAGCATCAGATTGGACTCCACGATTCTCACTCTTGGATAGATCTTCAAAGAATGTGAGAATCTGGTAAATCATTGAGTTCCATACTGCTTGGTTAGAGTACATCTTCTCAATTTCATCATGACCATCTTCATTGGTAGAGTGAGAGAACTCTTCGATTGTAAACTTGGGCAGAATTCTTCTTCCATTTGAATCTGCTCGACAGTTATAGGGGATGTAATGATTTTCAGCATATCGATAGATCTTGAAATGAGATTGGTCTTTGATTAGCAGAGTTGAAAATTTCTTGACCCTTGGAAAGTTCTGTGCCACCAGCTCTAGGTTGGGAAGATGAGAGAAGCACCATAAGAGATAGCTGTTGTCTCTAGTGAGGGATGCCTTTGCCCATGGTATGTGAGGATGAAACCATCTTATAGCATGATCCTTGATTTCAGTATCATAAATCAAGGTTGAAGAGTCTAGCTTTATAGTTTCACGATGGTTGAGTAGATGTGCTGCAGTCATTTTCACCACATGCAGCCTTCCATTCCCATGATTAATCCATTTCTCTGGAAGTGCATGTAGTGGTTCTTCATCAACTTCTACCACTATTTTTCTTTTGTGTTGAACAGGACAAGGGATGTGAAAATCTTCTGGCACGTCATCCTTAGGATTAGAATCTCCTTTACTTTCTTCATGATCTGAGCTTGAGTCAGACTGATGTAGACTTCCTTCAACTGACTCATCAGTTTATTTCAGCATTTGATCAGCATTAACTTCAACAGAGCTTGCCTTTGCAGATTCACTAGCCTCTTCTAGCTCTTTAATCTTCAGCCTTTTGCTGCTATTCTTTGCAGACATCTTCATTTGTCTTCCCTTTGATACAGCCTCATCATCACTGAGTTCTATGGTAGCTGTAGATGATTCTCCTCTCTTTCTGAGAATAGCTTGATCACTCAATCTGTTGCTCTTCCTCCTTTTTGGGGGTTCAACTTCATGAGTTTCAGACCTATCTTCATCTTCAGTCCTTGAAGTCTCTAATTCATCAGACAAACTTTCTTGAGATTCAACAGCAGGAGTGGTGATAGATACTTCTTCAGACCCTACGTCTTTTGAACCATCATAAGGGCTCCTTGATACTTCAGCACTAGGAGGTCTAACTGTTTCAGGACTAGATTCTCCTTTATCAGCAGAATGACTACTCTGAGGATTAGCCATAGGACTTGCAGCTTCTCCTTCATTATCAGACTTGCTCCTTGAAGAATCATCCTTAAAGTTCTCAGTTCCCACTTTATCTTCTGACTCTACGTTTTCTTCTTCAGTAGATGTACTTCTTTGTGGAACTGACTTTTGCCTCTGCACCACTTTGGTTTTCTTCTTTGTAGGCTTTACAGACTTAAGCTCTGGGATAATTGCACCTTCAGAGGATGAAAACTCTTCTTCTATCATGGCAGTTGCCTTCCTCTTCCTTGAAGTACTTTTGCTGGTGCTGCCATGGGTCAGCCGTTTGTTTTCCATTGGATTTTTCTTCTAGTTTGAAAACAGCTGTGTAGTCATTATCTTGTGGCTATTAAGCACTTCACCTTCATCATCCTTAATTTTGTTCCTCAGCCTCTTCTTCAGAATGATGCTCAGTAATCTTCCATGAAAAACCTTTGTGAGTGGTTTTCCTGTTAACCTTTTCTTCTCCACCTTGTTCAGCCATTTGGACATTTGATCAAGCAGGATAGCTCTAAAATTGATTTGCTTCTTCAAAACTATGGCAGACATGATCTTCAGCTATTGATCAATCACAGTGTCATGTGCAGTGTCCTTGCATAGTATACATTTGCCTACAATCTCTGTAAGGAACTCAAACTCTTCAGGAAACTCCTTTTTCTTTATATCTTTCAGACTAGGATTTCTTTTGTATCCCATAATCTTCTTGGCTCCTTCGACATCAACTTCATCAAGGCTTTTCAGTCCTAGGTCAGGAAAACCTAAGCACTGATTGATGTCAGAAGACTTCAGCTTTAGAATTTGCCCTTTTACCTTGGTAGAAAGAGTTCCAGAACTTATAGTTGCATTTGAGTGAAATTCTTTAACCAGGTCACCATATATTCGAGTGTTTGACTCAAGACACTCTGAGAATCCAGCCTTCTTCACAAGTTCAAGAATATCTCTGAACTTCTTCTCAGATTTCTCGAACGTCTTGGTTCCGAGCTGAATGCCAGTGATTACTCGCCAGTTTGCCATTTGGAGAGTTAGGGTTTACTGAGTTTATGATTGTGTGAGAATCTTGTGAGATATCAGGAATCGATTCAAGATTTGATAGCAGTTTGAGAAGATCTGTTTGTTTGGAAGTTTAGGTTTTGGCTTGAGAGGATGAGTGTATGGATTTGACAAGTTTGCAGCTTTTGATGAACTCTCTAAAATGAAACTGCCAATAATTTGAATTTCCCTCTTGTAACTGTTCCCTCCATGTTTCTTAGTGGGACAGTTGTAAAACGTTGATAGGTCACAATCTGTAACTTCTCCATCGTGTCAGTTAACCATATTTGACTTTTCTTCTGTTGACCATTGATTTCTTTAATTCGTGGAGTAACTTATGACTTAGCTTGGTACTCCACGATTTCCCAGACTAATCTATATCCTTTGCATCTTCTTCGAAGATCGTAGTCTGTGGTCATGCTTCAATAAACACCTTCTTCATTAGCCTCTGAGGGATTGGCAATTCTCATTTGCAGCTTGTAATCTTCTGATGAGATGCTGCTTGCTTTAGCAAAGATTCTTGTGACGCATTCCACATTAGCATTCCTTCTAAAGTAAGGTTGCTCAGGAAGGGCCAATCTCTTAGCTCAACGCTAAGGATTAGGTTTGTCCCTGAGGCGCTTACCAGATGAAAAGACTTATACTAGGTTAGTACTGACATCACATCTGACTTCTCTGCTGGGGAGTTCATCTACCAACTCTAGATATTCATTTGTGTTGGTTTTAGTATAGGGTGTAATCGTGGTGTCCTTTTGCTCTTTTGCTATGGTCAGATGGTTGATCATAGACACTTCACGATTTTGAGATGGGTGGCTTATAGGGTTATCAGTAGCATGTTTTGGGACATTACTACTGACTATGATGGATATTCATTTGGTTCATCAGTCACAGAATTTTGGGACTCTATAGCTAGAATCTTTCTGGTTTGGGTTAGCTCCTGTTTATCTCACAACCTCTGGCAAGAGTTTCACTTCTTCATTTTGCTCCTTGATCTTCACCATCTCCATGTCTTCATCTGTTTAGGCTGAGCGGCCGCTGCAGTTTCTCCATCTGCAATTATAATTTGTCTGGACTCTACGATTGGTGATCACTCTATAATCGTAGTGAGGGAAAACTTCTTTGTTCTGTGACTTCTTTCTTTTCCTGAAGTTCACAGCTTCTTCAGCTTTTCACTTGATCTTTCTGAGTTAATCAAGTTACTATCTTTTCTGCTTGAGAGATCTGAAGAATTTGCTTCATCAATCATCTTTGACACTTTTAGAGCTGCTGCTCTTAGCAGATCACTGCTCCCCCATAGATGATGCTATCTCTTCATTGAAGCATAAATTTCTCTTCTTCATATTCATTAGAAGCCAGCCTTGAAGATCTCCTTCTGACTAGAATTTACTCCTTCGTATAAGCTTCCTTGAATCATGAAGAGAGATTTCTCCAGGATTGTTCACTCCACGATTGTTGACAGAACTACGAATGTAGTCATTTTTATTGGATACCAGACTGGATGTTTTAGCTGCTTGTAGTCCTTCCTTAGAATCTTCACTATGAGCTAAGGATGGATGATGGATTCCTTTAGACTATCAACTAGTCATCATCCATCAGCCTTTCTTCAGCAATTTGCTCTTCATCCTTAATCAGAACTGGAATCTTTGATGCTGATTAGAGAGGCATTACGATTAAGGTCATTATGACACAATCGTAGTGTGATGGCTTGCACAGGCTTGGTATAGTCTTGATCGTAGAGAACACTAAGATTTTCTTTTGGCTCTTTGATAGGCTGCATTGTGGAGTTCTACTTCTTTGATATTTCCTTTGAGTTGATATGCTTTGAGTGGATAAGCATAGAGGATCTTGTTAATCTCAGCATGAATGACCAGCTTCCATATGGAGATCAGCTATCTTGTGAGCTTCATTTAAGTTAGCTCAACAAGTCTTCAAGAACAGGTTTTGGCATAGAATGATTTTGACAAGAACATTGCTGAAATGTCTTGAGCCTCTAGCTGTTTGAATCTTTATGACTGAAGCCGTCTGCTTCAGTATTCCTTAGTGTGGTCGGGTAGACCAAGTACCTGCAGGTTTAGATAATTTTTATTTTGGTACCCAAGTTTGATTGAGTCCTGCTAGCTTAGTTTTCTCAAAACCCCTATTCCTCATATACTAGAATTTTCATCAATTTTAGTATTAATGATCATACCTACGCATGTATCCGATTAGATAAGATATTTATCATGCATGCTGGTGAGAATGTGTAAGATTAATCATTTTAATAAAACACTCTTTTTCTTTGATGGTTTCATCCTTTGCTTGGTTATGTTTATAGGTTTTGAAAGTCTGCAGAGTGGGAATCAACTCTATTACTTAGTTGTACCTTGTTGATTCATGGAGGTGATCAGTTTCTAAGAATCTTCAAGATACTCCTCTAGAACTGATCATACTCTACGTATTATCAAAAACTTAGAACATAGGTTTGCACATACATACTAACCTTTCAACTAGGATTACTCCACTTAATCTTAATTAGATCTTGATATGCTTATGACCTATTTTAGACTTCTTTCAAGATGTTATCTTCAACCTAAAACTTGGGTGAAGAGAAAGTTAGTTAGCAATTAAGTTTCCAACCTCAATGTACTTTCTCTCTTCCCCTTTTTGGGTAGAGTATGGTCTCTTGATAGAATATTATTATAGTACATAAGGTGATGCAACATGATGTACACATTTATATTAATGAGGAACTGTACCTTTACACTGTCAGTTTTTTGACAGTCATTTACCTTACTAGAATGAGATTAGGCATTGATGTGAATATCTTTACATTTATTTCTGACAGCTTGTTGCTCCAGTTGTCCATCAATCAATCAGTCATAGCCTTGAAGAGATAAGCTAGGAAGATCTTGGCATCTTTAGTTCGTTAACTCTCTTGAACCTCAAGGTTCACATCCAACTATTGTTTGGCCAAATCACAGTTGAGAGAATCTTCTTTCTCCTCTGTATAAACACTTCTTAGTGTGTATGGCCTTTCATCTTTCAGAATGGATGATGCTTGATTCTTTGTTGTAGATACTTCTTGACTTCCCAACTCTGGTCTTCAGACTACAAGATTGACTATGGACAAGGATTGGTCTTGACGTAATGGAATTTAAGAACTGGACCAATCTGAGCAGCTTCAGGTGTATATACACATCTACCTGTACACATTATGTCCAACGTGTGAGCTCATCTACAGTTACAAGTTCCTTACTACTAAACTAAGTTTAGAACAATGTTTGTGCCTAGGATCAGACTCAAAGCGATTAGCTTTTGAGTAGAATGAGAACCTGCTCTGATACCAATTGTTAGTTCCCAGTAGGCACAATAATAGATCTAGAAGGGGGGTTGAATAGATCCTTTGCATTTTAAAACTCTTTTCCATTTTATTTTGTATTGCTAAGAAGTTATCACATAACAAACATAAGAATCATTTCAAGCACACCGGAATAAGTTAAATATCCCCTTTATTGATATATTGATAAACATTGATACATCGTTCTTGGAGTTAGTTTAATTGTAATTGGTTAGTACATACAAAGCAGTTACAGCAGTTAAGTACATAATGTAAAGACATAAAGTAAATGACAGAATGTAAAAGATACAAAGGGTTTTAAGTGGTTCAGAGCCAACTCGACTCCTAATCCACTCTTCTGCACTTTCGCAGGAAATCCACTAAGGAATGGGCAGTACCCTGAATCACTAAGATTCCTTCAAGGCCAGTAGCCCTGGAACTTCAGTTCACTTTTGAACTCTTCAAGCCCTTTGGCTTGGAACTCTAGTTCATTAAGAACTCTTCAAGCCCTCCGGCTTGGAACTCATTTAGTCCCTTTGGACAAGGACCCTTTGGCCCTGGCTACTTGTAGTTGTAGTTGTTGTTGTTGTTGTTTGTGCTTTGCTGCTAAGATGTCTTGAAGCTTGATCATCTTTGTTCTTAGCAGCTAGGCTTGGTCCTCAACATTCTACTTCGAGTCTGGACCTCTTCTATGGTGCAGCTGATCTTCAGTCTATTCAGCTCATCTACACTTGCTGTCAGCTGTGCACCATCACCACATAGGACTGCTAAGGCTTTTCATTGTGGGTCACCTTCTTCTGACCCTTAGCATCCCTTGAACCCTTCTTGAATGATATGCAGACATGGTTCTGCATCTTTTCTTATTCAGCTTCTGGTTGTTCACGGTGATCTGTAGAGTGGCTCTTCTGATCTTCTTTATGCTCAGCCACCTTCTTAAATGCTATCTTCTTGGCCTTCTCGGCTCTCAATTTGGTTGCCATCTTCAGTGGCATTCTCATCCTTGTTGAGTGAAGCTTTAGTCTGTTCAGTCTTTCTTTAAGTCTGCTTCACTTCCACCTTCATAGTCTCACTGCCACTGAGACTTGTTCTCTTAAGCTCTGGTGGAACTCGTAGAGTCAACAATGTAGCATTTCAACAACTCGACGAATCTACAACTCAGCAACAACTCTTATCTTTGAAGCTTGTCCTTTAAATACCCTTCTATGATCTTTTCGTTGGAAAGTAGCCGTTGGAAGCTTTTTTATTTGCTTCGCAGATCTCGAGTTATTTGGTGCAGACTGCTGATGTGACGTGACAGGTCCTTTTTGACTTTACTGACACAACAGTCTGCTTTCTCACCTACCGCCTCAGAGATGTCACTGTTCCGTGTCAGGCTGGTAGTCATATTTATTTCTCCTTTCTGATTCCTTGATTCGAATCCTTAGGAGTTTTCCTTTTGCATCGATGCTCTCAATCAACAACGTTTGGATGTCAGTCTTCGTATTGATTCATTGCCAGTGCTTCAATAGTCAGATGCCCGAACTCCACGATTCTGATGCAAGTGTTCTTGGACCTTTATCGTAGTGTGTCATGTTTAATGTTGCCTTGACTGGTTGATACAACACTATGATTCTGAAGAGTGTTCTTGGATCTTCAATGTGGAACACCTCTTCCTTCTCTTTTGCAGTGCTTCATCACTTCTGTTTGCCTTGACTAATCTCAGGAACTGATATCTTGACTTGTCGTTCTAACCTCTTCTGAATAGCAAGACACTTCAGATTTGTGGCATACCCAGCTCCTTTCTCCTGGTGATCTCTCGTTCACCTATCTTCAATGGTCTGACCCATGCTTAATCACTTCTGTCTTGTTCTTCACAAGCTGGCAGGTATCTCTGTAGGTTGTATCAGTTCCTTCTTCACTTTGGCAAACACTACGATCTTGAGTGATTCTCAAGATCGTTGTTTTCTGTTCTCTTGACAGCTACTGCACTTGCTGACTTTCTCTAGTCAGTTATTTTGTATGAAGTCTTCTTCTGATTGGCTTGTGGAAAACTTCATCTCGAATGGCTTCACAACTCAGTCTGTATGTTGATAGAGTTGATGCTTAGATCTTCTGTTAGCTTGCATGCCATTTGGTGAGTGCTCTCTGGTACTCTTTATGTAGAATGTATCTTGGTAGCTCAGACCAGAGGCTTCATGCTTTGGATATATTGGGAGTTTCCATTTGTTGAAAATCATGTTGACACTACGATTCTTCCCTTAGCATTGTTGAGCAACCATTGTGGAAACCTTAGCTCTGCAGACTATGATTCGGCTTTGTTACTACAGACACTACGATTCTGAGATCAGACCTTGACAGACTAAGATTCTGCCTTCGTGCTTGCTGTCCTCGTCTGATCTGGCCCGACTACTATCTCTGCCTCTGATGATCAGTAGACTCCACTGCTTTAAGTGTGATATACGATTCTTGACTTAGTTTTGGCAGATTCTCAGTCGGCTCATAGACAGACTGTCTCTTTGATTCTGAACGTGACTTCTTCAGCAGACTACGGCTCCGAGGAAGTTCTTCTCGACACACTACGATCCTTCCTCGTTTCTCCTGGCAGACTACGCACTCCGAGATCTACTATCCTTGCAGACTACGATTCCGCCTTGATAGCTCTCGAGTCTCCTTTGTCTCTTCTGGTAGACTACGATTTCTGATGCAGTACTCAACGATCAGACAAGCCTATCTATTACATTGTAAAAGATCAACCTAACTAGTTTGATCTTTCTATACTTATAGTCCTTGTACATCATTTCTTTTTAAGAACTTTACAGAAGCTGTTTTGCTTATGTAGGATCAACCTAACACATTTGATCAATTCATTCTAAGTCCTTGTACATATATTCCTATTATCTATCAAAGGCTTTACAGCTTCTATCAATGCAAGCATACTTGCATATTCGTTCATTTATATCATAATCAAATCTTATATAAATAGGAATATCATTCTCATGAGTATTCCTAACACACACAATAGATCTAGAAGGGGGGTTAAATAGATCCTTTTTAATTTCAAATACTTTTTCAGTTTATTTTGTATTGCAAATAAATTTGCATATGACAAACATAAGAATCTTTTCAAGCACAGTGGATTAAGTAAAAGATCCCCTTCATTGATATATTCCTAAACATTGATACACAGTGTTCTTGGAGTTAGTTTAGTTGTAAGTAGTTGTTACATACATAGCAGTTATAGCAGTTAGATACATAATGTAAATCACAGAAAGTAAATGATTGAATGTAAAAGACATAAGAGATTTTAAGTGGTTCAGAGACTCAAGCTCCTAATCCATTCTTCTGCTTCACTAGCAGGAATTCCACTAAGGAAAGGGCAGCACCCTGAATCACTAAGATTCCTTCAAGGCCAGCAGCCTTGGAACTTCAGTTCACTAAGAACTCTTCAAGCCCAGTAGTCTTGGAACTCCTCTAGTTCACTAAGAACTCTTCAAGGCCAGCATCCTTGGAACTCTATTTAGTCCCTCTGGACAAGGACCCCTCAGGCCCTGGCTACTTGTTGTTGTTGTAGTTGTTGTTGGTGCTTTGCTGCTAAGATGTCTTTATGCTTGAACATCTTATGTACTTAGCAGCTTGGCTCGGTCCTCTTTGCATTCTGCGTAGAGTCTGGACCATTTCTTCTTTGGTGCAGCTGAGCTTCTTTCTGTTCAGCTTATCTTCATCTGATGTCAACTGTGCACCATCACCATTTGGGTTTGCTAAGGCTTGACATTGCTGGTCAACTTCTTCTGGTCCTTAGCATTCCCTGAACCCTTCTTGAATGATATGAAGACATGGTTCTGCATCTGTTCTGTTTCAGCTTTTTGTTCATGATGAATCGTAGAGTGGCTCTATGGATCTTCTTTGTGCTCTGCCACTTTCCTGAATGCTATCTTCTTGGCCTTCTCGGCTCTCAGCTTAGCTGCCATCTTCAATGGCATCCTCATCGTTGTTGAGTGAAGCTTTAGTCGGTTAAAGTCCTTCTTCAAATCTGTTTCACTTCTACTTTCGTAGTCCCACTGCCACTGAGACATATCTGTTCAACTCTGTAGAACTCGTAGAGTTAACAACATAGCATTTCAACAACTCAACGATTCTTCAACTCAGTAACTCTTTCATCTTTAACGCTTCAGCTGTTAAATACCCTTCCATGATCTTTCCGTTGGAAAATAGCCGTTGGAAAATATTTGAATTGCTTCACATATCTCGAGTTATTTGGTGCAGACTGCTGATGTGATGTGACAGCTCCTTTTTGACTTTACTGACACAGCAGTCTGCTACTTCACCTACCGCCTCAGAGTTGTCACCTTTCCATGTCAGGCTGGTAGTCACCTTTATTTCTCCTTTCTGATTCCTTGATTCAAATTTATAGGAGTTGTCCTTCTGCATCGATGCTCTCAATCAGCAACGTTCGAATATCAATCTTCAGATTAAACCATTGCCAATGCTTTAATCTTTAGATGACAGAACTCTACGATTCTGATGCAGATGTTCTTGGACCTTGATCATAGTGTGTCTTGTTGAATGTTACTCATTGACTGGTTAGAGACAACACTACGATTCTGAAGAGTGTTCATTGGATCTGCATTGTAGAACACCTCTTCCTTCACTTGTGCAGTGCTTCAACACTTTTACTTGCCTTGACTGATCTCAGGAATTAATAGCTTGACCTATTTCTCTGGCCTCTTCTGAATAGTAAGACACATCAGATTTGTGGCATACCCAGCTCTCTTTCTCCTAGTGATCTCCCGTTCACCTATCATCAATGATCTGACCCATGCTTAATCACTTATGTCTTGTTCTTCATATGTTGGCCAGTATCTCTGTGTGAACTGCATCAGCTCCTGCTTTGTTTGGCAAACACTACAATCCTGGTTAATCCCAAGATTGTTGTCTTCTGTTCTCTTGACAGCTACTGCACTTGCTGACTTTCTTTAGTCAGTCACTATATTTGAAGTCTTCTTTTGTTTTGCTTGTGGAAGACTCCATCTTGAATGGCTTCACAACTCAGTCAGGATATTGATTGAGTTGGTGCTTAGATCTTCTGTTAGCTTGCATGCCATTCGTTGAGTGCCTCTAGTTTCCTTCAAGTAGATTGCTCCTTTACAGTTCAGACCAGAGGCTATATACTTTGGATATTTTGGGAGTGCTCATCTGTTGAGAATCATGTTGACACTACGATTCTTCCTTGGCGTTGTGAGCATCTTCGTTGAAGCCTTAATTCTGCAGACTACGATTGAGCTTTGGTTTTGCAGACACTACGACTTCGAGATCAGACCTTGATAGACTACGATTTCTTCCTTCATGCTTGCTGTCCTTGTCTGATCTGGCTCGACTACGATCTCTGTCTCTGATATGATCAGTAGACTCCAGTACTTCAAGTGTGATATACGATTATTGACTTAGCTCTGGCAGACGCTCGGCCGGCTCTTAGACAAGCTGTCTCTACGATTCTGAACATGACTTCCTCAGCAGACTACGACTCCAAGAAAGTTCTTCTCGACACACTACGATCCTGCCTCGTCTATCTTGGCAGACTACAAACTCCGAGATCTACTATCCTTGCAGACTACGATTCCGTCTTGATAGCTCTCGAGTCTTCCTTATCTCTCCTGGCAGACTACGATGGCTGGTGCAGTGCTCGACGATCAGACATGCCTATCTATTACACTTTATAAGATCAACCTAACAAGCTTGATCTTTCTATTTATAGTCCTTGTACATCTTTTTTTTAAGGACTTTACAAAGCTATTTTGTTTATGTAGGATCAACCTAACATATTTGATCAATTAATTCTAAGTCCTTGTACATATATTTTTATTATCTATCAAAGGACTTTACAGCTTTCTTCAATGCAAGCATACTTGCATATTCATTCATTTATATCACAATCAAATCTTATATAAATAGGAATACTATTCTCATGAATATTCCTAACAAATTTCTACTATAAATAACTTATATTAAAAATAAGAATCTACCTTTTCATAATTTAATTTCAATCATTTTTCAAATAGGATTCAAGAAGTATCCCAACACCCTTAACTCCCACCCCGTCCTTTTCTCCCACATTCCTTCTCACGTGATGAAGTGTCTTATGTATCCCTAAAATCAAATTTTAATAGAATAAGTTCTTAAAATTTTTTTAAAAAAGAAACTATATATTAAAAGTTTTTTTATAAACTGTTGGGAAAAAGAAAAGAAATAGGAAATAAAATCTACCATTTATCTCACATCCTTGTTAGCATGCATTATAGATATAGATAAGAATAGATAACAACAAGTATAATAAAAAAAAGAGATAATAAATAAGACACATAATGTTATAACCCTTGTGTTAAAGAACCTTAGGATAGAACCTAGGGAGAATAAGTAAAGTCAGTTCAATCTTATGAAAAATATAATAATGATAAAAATAAAATAAAATAATAATAATAATGTTAAAATATTTTGGAAGTTTAATAAATAATTTTTTTTATATTATTTAACCTATATATTATAATATGTTAATGTACTAAGTGAATTGTTATATTGTATTGTAGGATGACTGACGAAGACGTGGTGATCTACCGGCAAGAAACGACGATGACAATCAAACTAGAAAGACTTTCAACCATTAGATAGATTGAAAGACTTTGTATGCTCTATACAATATGGACACACCAACTTCACGTGTGTACTCTATCCAGATAACATACCATAAGCAGGGAAGTCACTAATAGTCTACATAACCACTGCCCTAAGGTTGAATTAGTTTTTGTGGAAACATCCAAAGTTTGTAATCCATCCTTCCACAATACTTTCAATTAGTCTATAAGAGGTCTCAAGTAAATATCTAAATTCTTTCTAGGACTCTTGGGACTAGGAATCAAGAGTGAAAGAAATAAGTATGACTTTTTCATACATATCTAAGGAGGCAAGTTGTATGGCGTAACAATCACAAACCAACAGAAGTACTAAACAATTGAGTGGCCGAAAGGGTTGAAACCATCAATGGACAATCCAAGCCTCACATTTTTAGGTTTCAATACAAACCCAAGATATGCTAAGTTGAAATCTTTCCAAGCTTGCCCATCTGCGGGATGGTTAAGTTCCCCATCTTTAGCTGGAAATTTCGCATGTCAAGTCATATGTTTATCTATTCTTGAAGACATGTACAATAGGTTTAGCCGATGTGCAATTGGAATATACCTTAAAATCTTGAAAGGTATATTTGTCTTTTTTGTAATCTTACCCTCTTTATTAGGCCTGAACCGATCATGACTGCACAACGTGCACTTTGTCTTTTGTTCATTTTCTTTATAAAATAACATGCAATCGTTCAGACATGCATCGATCTTTTGGTATCCAAGACCCAACTTCTTCACCATTTTCTTACAAAAGTAGTATTTATCGAGTAATTTTTTATCGTCAGGAAATATACTCTTAATGGCCTTCAAGAGCGACTCAAAACACTTATGGCTTATGTTGTGATCAGCCTTGACGTTAAGTAATGTCACCACTGAAGACAATGTAGTGTGCTTGGTGCAACTATGCCACAACGGTTCGTTACCCTTATCTAACAACTTAAAGAACGCTTTGGTATCAGAATTCATAGGTTACTTTTTTCCTTTTTCCCAATCAAAATTAGACCCTGCAATATCATGCACCATGTCATTTATACGATGGATACCATTGCATGGATTATGTACTTGTGCGATGCCACTATCTTTTCTCTGTCCATGTGCCCACCAGCATTCTTCGTAAATTTTCATAAACCCAAAAACAAGTAAATGATAGTTGACCATGTCTCTGTCCATATAATTTATATTCTTACACTTTAAACGAGGGCATTTTATCTTGTTCTGACCATTTACACATTTCGGGTGACTATATGCATAATCTAGAAACACTTGGCAACCAATTCTAAATTCAGTTACAATACCTATCTGGGCACTTGACTTTTGTCTTATCCAACTACGGTCTGAATAGAAATCCATGATACTACGGTACCTATTTTGACAAGAATAACTATATTAAACTGTGTCATGTGTAGGTATAATTATTTTATGCATGTGCTTCTGTTTGTAAACAAGCATATCATACTTAGATAAATTGCAACTTCCCTAAAACCATTTTATTTGACTGCACTGTGTCTTGCAAGAGTCGAAAAGCAAATGGTTAACAATTAAACGTGCTCTGCAATAGTATATTTAAGATAACTTTCAGTGGCAGTTGAGAGAGAAACTCATGAACATCATTGATGTATCTGAAATTTAGATTCTAGCTTTTAATCACAAGGCCGAAGGTTCTCTGACTAATGTTTTTTCGGTCGAATCAGGAAAATGAAAAGAATAGGAAACTTTGCAACTATTTGATGTGTTCTTAAGGTATCAATTGCCACTACTCGTTGTGGGAGTGGCCAAGACCCCCGTAATGGCTTTGTTTAGTGGAAATTTACGATAATTTGGTATTTCTTAGAAATATGTCCATGGGCCATATTTTGGTCGAGTTATGAAGGTGGATTTCTTTTTCTTTTCTTCTTTTTTTACGTGAAATTATTTAGATTAAACGTGTTTAAGTTTCTTAATTGGGAGTACAAGTTCTATCGATCAGAGTAATGACCAACTTATGTACCTTGTGCTACAGCATAAGGTGTACAAGTTCTGTCATTTTCTACTGTTGAACCCAAATTATATTCGGGACGTTTCATAAATTTTCTGGAGAGTAAATTTCTTATTGAACTGTAAGAGGTAGATCACCATCTCTTTCTCTCCCTCCCTCGGTGTTTTTCTTTTTCTACTCATCTCCTCTTCTTCTTAGTGTTTTACATTTTGTAGGTTTAAGTTACTCCCTCCATTGGAAATTATAAGATCACTTGCCAATGTAAAATACAAAGACAAGCGATCTTATATTTTGGAGTGGAGGTAGTATAAATTATGGGTTTTCATACTGAGGTTTTCCACAGTTGATTGTAAAGGATAATATCAAATGACACCTCAAACAAATGCACATGTATTTCGATTTGCATATATACCACAATTAGATGAGGTGATTTGCTATATCTATGTTCATTCTTTTCCATAATATAACCAGGTTTAGTATAATAGTGTTTAATTTAACACACTTAATTCTTAAAAGATGTGTATTTAGGCAAGTTTTTTTGGATTTTTTGTTCAACAAATTGAACATAATAATGCTACTATAACATAAAAACGTCACATACCGCTGACGTGGCACCGTGGGTCCCATGTTCTATGTATTAATTTCTCACATGATATTATGGAGCTCACGGTGTCACGTCAGCGGTATGTGTTGTTTTTATGTGATAGTAGCATTATTCGAACGGAACAAGTTCCATGGTCTATTTTTTTTTGTAAGATTGGCATATACACATAGGTATAGATTTTGTTGACCTTTTGTCGGAGTTTGGGATAGTTATCATGTGTCTTGGTAGCCAAGATTTTCGGCAGTTTTTTTCACTAATTGTACACGGATAGCACCTATATACACATGTACGAGATACTATGGGGAAAATGGGTATGCACAGCATTGTATATTTTGTTTTGTGCACAGTCTGCAAAACTGTGTTGTTTTGTTTTTAAAAAAACACGCGTTCTCTCCTTCCCAAACCAAATCAGGGCTTCTTTCTTCCAAATCAGAAATCTATTCTCTCTCTAAAAGTGGCTTCTCCTCCAAAATCAAAAATTCATCCTACTTTTCTCCTCACCCTCCTAATCGCCGTCGGAAACCGAGGATTGGAAGGAACGGGGCACCAAGAAATTGCCGGTGCTAGAGTTTGATCCGCCGGTGATTGATTTCTCGAAAACGGATTTCACCAAGATTCAAGCGGAGATGATGAAGCACCAAACGATTCCTAGTTTTGGGTTCGTTAAGCTCCGATTGGGCGATCAAAGGAATCCAGTACAAAATTGGGCATATTTTATTTCTTGGAATTGAATAAGTTTTGATCATTTACGCTGATTTTCCTGTAATTGTCATTCTGGGTTTGTGTTTGTTTTAATATTTGAGAAGATAAGAATTTACCAGATTGAGAAAATTATAGTCCAAAATTTGAACTTGTATTTACTATGTATACTCTGGTTTGATAAGTAAGAAATATGATAAACTTTTGCTATGTTTTCAATTATTTTGTGGGAACATTGGTGTTGATTTTCTTAATCGAATTGGAGAAATTTTCTCAGGAATTGTTTTCCAGTCTTTTTTTTTAATATTAAAAAAATAATTTTAAAAACAAATGCATGTTAAAGTCTACCGGCAATCTCTAATAGATATTTTTTAATTTTTTTTAAATATTAAAATTTAAGATTGATATTTGTGATGGAAAATTTTATGGGAAAAAAGTATGTTAAAAAAAGGACTGGAAAACAAATCCTGAGAAATTTTCTCCAATTCGATTAAGAAAATCAACACTAATGTTCCCACAAAATAATTGAAAACATAGCAAAAGTTTATCATATTTCTTACTTATCAAACTAGAGTATACACAGTAAATACAAGTTCAAATTTTGGACTATAATTTTCTCAATCTGGTAAATAATTATCTTCTCAAATATTAAAACAAACACAAACCCAGAATGACAATTACTGGAAAATAAGCGTAAATGATCAAAACTTATTCAATTCCAAGAAATAAAATATGCCCAATTTTGTACCGGATTCCTTCGATCGCCCAATCAGAGCTTAACGAACCTAAAACTAGGACTCGTTTGGTGCTTCATCATCTCCGCTTGAATCTTAGTGAAATCCGTTTTCGAGAAATCAATCAACGACGGATCAAACTCCAGCACTGGCGATTTCAATCCTTGATTTCCAGCGGCGATTAGGAGGATGAGGAGAAAAGTAGGACGAATTTCTGATTTTGGAGGAGAAGCCACTTTCAGAGAGAGAATAGATTTCTAATTTGGAAGAAAGAAGTCCTGATTTGGTTTGAGAAGGAGAGAACGTGTGTTTTTTTAAACAAAACGACACAGTCTTGCAGGCTGTGTACAAAACAAAATATACATTGCTGTGTATACCCATTTTCCCCTATATATATGCATATTGTTTTATTTGCGGATGTTCATGCAAAATAAACAAGTTCATTGTTGTAGAAACATTTCTAGGCCATTATGTCCTTATTTATCTTTCTACAACGCAAAAACTATCACTACACAATATTTTGGTGTGAATTTTGTGTCGATGAGACTATATGTATCAAACAAATATGGCTCGAGTTTCAAAGGTGCACATATCATCCTTGAGCAAACAAAGCCTTCTTTCCCACTTTGTTGTGGCATTGCACTCGCTATCTATCCTAAACAACAAATTATTAAAGACTACCAAACACTCGTATCATTTATTTCATTGAACAATTCACAGCTAAAAGAGATTATCTATTTAAACAAAATGTACAAGAGGCATAGAAGCACAAACATAACAGGCTTAACAGTGACTCGCACCTAAAGAAAACCTTCAAATAAAGAAAAACATAATACGACAAATATATAAACAAAATGCAGAGGATCAAGTGTGCATTCTTGCACAAACAAGTTGAGCAATGTGGACAGCTAAAGTAATACACGCAACTCCCACTGAGCAATACTTAAAAAGCAATCTAAGTTAAATAGTTGACATTACCCAAAAAAATATAAATTTTAACAAGAGTTAGCTCCAATTGAAACATATCTAACAACTCCTTGACTTCCAACAAGCATTTCAGTTATAACCATCAACATTTAGCTATCCTGGGGACTTCTAGAGAACTACAATAAATTCTCAATTGATCAACAGTAATAGATTGAGGTTGAACTTGGCAGCCTAAAACATTTACATAAAGAGCCATAGCAGTGCAGTATTTCAAACAACATGCTCACCAATGCCACAACAAATGCTGAGGGCTCTTACGAATTTTTATTTATGAACATTGCTCTACTTGGTATACCAATTCAGTCTTGCGAAATTGAATCTTGATTGTTCATAACAACACAAATCCAAAGCTTCAAAATGTATGAGATATTCATGAGGAGATGTAATTGAAATGGGAAAACTGATACATGTATGCAGGCCTCGGCATGAGTTGGTTGGAATCGCCAGCGGAGTGGGGTGGTCTTCTCCCTCTTCTCCTTCTTTTCTTTTTCTTTCTTCTTCTTTTTCTTTTTTATTCTTCTGCCCGACTGTCTGGCTGCTGATGGAAATTAATAAAAAGATCAACGACCACTTTCTGCGACCGCATGCAATCACTGTTTTTCATTGACGTGGATGTATTAGCGCTCGATGTGCGGTTGCTGGTATTGATCAGTCACAAGAAGTCTCCCCGTCAACATTTGCGCTAAATTTATGGTGGCAAAATACCGATCAGCGACCACATGGCGTTTTCTAATTACAATAGCGTTTTGTTTTAAGTGTAGTCATTGATAATTAACGATTGCTATTAATAGAAGTAGCGACCGAATAATGCGGTCGCAGATACTCTTGGTCGTTGATCGGCCATTTTCTTGTAGTGTGAGGAGAATCCCAAGGAGGATCACATAGTACCGGAGGATGCTGCGGATAATGCCGCATTAGTGGAAGAGGATGATCAGGAGGTAGATGTGTTGGCAGAGGTACATGCGTTGATTAGGGGTTCAGTAGATAGGAATCAAGAGTTGGAGGTTAGAAATTAGCAGGTGGAGGAGAGAAATCAGGAGTTGAAAACTAGGAACCAACAGTCAGAGCAGGGGAATCAGGAGCTGAAGGCTAGAGTTCAACAGGCGGAGGAAAGGAACGAAGATCTAGAGGCTCTTTGGGAGGCTGAGATTTATACCCGCATCAAGGTAGAGGGTATACTGGAGGTAGTACAGGCTGATATGAGGATGAAGAAAAAAAGGATGGATCAGATAGTATATAATTTTGATGTATACTATGGGATGTGTATATGTATGTAATATGTGATATATAAAGCAAGTTAACTTATGTAAAAATATGTTGCTTATTAATATAAGATGTTTTATAAATGTGTTTCGTGGATGATTAATTACGTTACTCGAATACATGTTTGATATAGATAATGCTTATAGTAATATTGTTATACTAAACAGAAAATGTCGCGGGGACGACCACGAATGAGGTCAGTTAATGAAGAACCAGAGGAACAGCATGAACAACACGAGTACCGTGAACCAAATCAGAACCCTTTATAACAATTTGTAAACTTACCGGTAGGAGCCCTTCAGAGTAGAACTCATAATCTAAACCCACCTGCGCAAGTCATAACCTTTAAAGATTTTAAGAATATGGGACCCCAGAGTTTAAGGGAACTATTGAGCTTATAGAGGCTCAGTCTTGGATTAAAGAAATAGAAACGACTTTTGTTGCTGCCAGGGTAGGAGAAAATCAAAAGACGAGGTTTGTTGCCAGGGTAGGAGAAAATCAAAGTATTCAATTTTTTTTTATAATTATTATTTTATTCAGTAAATGGTTAAATTGATAAAAGGTTAAAGTTAAGGGTGATATGTGAAAATTTTACAAAGTAAGTAAGTTGTCATAAAATATTCGTTGTGTCGGGGAATATTGTTTTGGTAGGAGAATAACTGTCGGATATAGAAAGCGACATTAACCTTTTTATAGAAATAACGACAAAACTTTTACCGTTAAACTTTTAAAAAACCCGGTGATAAAAGTACAGTAATACGCGTTGTTACACAGTAGCATACGGTATTGCACAGTATCTCTGATTATTGATGCTTACGTAAGAAGTCACTTAGTTTCAATCAATAATTGTCACAGTAGTTGCTGCATAGTTTCTCATATAATTGATTCAATTATTGTCACAGTATCATCTGCACAATATTTTATATTATTAAATAAATAATTGACATGCCACAGCTATTCATATTATTATTTGCATTATTGACAATATCTAAAAAATTTTGTCAAGGAAAGGAGTTAATTATTTAATTGCGCGCCAGTAAGTAGAAATTCTTATCGGAAAGCCCCCTCTTTCCTATGAACGATCTGGTTGTCAATATTGTGATTTATAATATTAAAGATGAATAATTGTTAAAAGATTAAAAATGTGTTATATATATTTTTTAGCGATAAGTGATGAGATTTAATTTAATAGTTAGTCAAGACTAATTAAATAGTTTGAACTAACTAAGAAAGCAAAAGTGTGTATAAAACACAAGAAAATGAAATTAAAACTCGAATTTGAGTTCGGAATAGAATTTTGATGAGCGGACTACTCGGTTGAATTCGGAGGGACGAATCTAGTAAGAAAAGACTGTAAACTCGATATGGTTTCAAGGTTGACTTTTTGGTCAAAATCAACAATTGACTTTTATGTAAAAAAGTCAAACGTAGATTTTGGAGTTGAATTTGGAGATGCGGACAAGATATTTGAGTCCGGGACGATGAAATTAGTCAAAATAGACTATAAACACAAAAGTCAATAGTTGACTTTTTTATGAAAAAAGTCAAACTTCAAAAATTCAAAGATTAAATTGGTGATAAAAATATTTTCATTATGTTGGGAATATTAATGTTAGTGGAAATCGACATTTATTTCTATAATAGTTAATTTCTGGATGTTAAATTGACCAAACAGGCAATTAATCGAATAAATGAGTAATTAATTACTATTGGTTCACATGCAAGGAACTATTGGTTCACATGCAAGGAGCTATTAGTTCACATGCAAGTACTATTAAGTGATGTTATGCAAGATTGATAATACTTGAAGGACTAAATTAAAAATGGAGGCAAAAATAAAGGTACTAAAGTATAATTATCCTTGTAATTTGCCACATTTTCCTAGCCTATAAATACTCCTCTATCCATTCATTATTTTCTACCATTTTTGAAGAGAAAAGTTATAATCATAAGCTATAGTGAGAGAAACTATAGAGAGAGAAAGAAGAAGAGTATTCTGCTACAATACTATTGCAGTATCCAATCTCCTACTAAGGTAAGATATATTATTTTTTGTATTTGTAAGGGGTATTATTTCTTTCGTATTCGTAACGGATGTTATTTTCTTTATACTCATAAGGGTTGTTATTCCATTCCTTATTAATATGTGAGAATAACCTGTCTACGCGGATTACCGCGTGTCTGGTGAATAACCCTTCGTATTCATTCCTTATTAATATGTGAGAATAACCTGTCTACGCGGACTACCGCATGCCTGGTGAATAACCCTTCGTATGCATTTTTTATTAATCTGTGGGAATAACCTGTCTACGCGGACTACCGCATGTCTGGTGAATAACCTTTCGTATTCATTCCTTATTAATCTGTGAGAATAACCTGTCTACACGGACTAACGCATGCCTGGTGAATAACACTGCGTATTCATTCTTTATTAAATTGTGGAAATGATCTGTCTACGCGAATTACCGCATGACGGGTGAAAATCCATTTGCAGTTTCTTGTATTATTTCATTTCATATTCCTAAATCTAAACTTACTATTGCTTCTATAATTCCTAAAATGATTAAAAATTCCTTGAAGTTTGTGTTTCATATAATATCATTTCACTAGAATATTGGTCTGAACTCTCTTATTGAAATTTTAATCTTTTCATGTCTATTCATTTGGGGTACTATTCATACGATACTATTCATAAGTACTATTCACAATGGAATTTAATTTTCTTTTCTTTGTCCAAGTTATCTTTTATGAATCTTATTCATGAAATTGAATCCATGTTTTGATCTTCATGTTGATAATTTGGACATTCTTGAATTCTGGATAAATTGAATCATAAATCTCTAATATTTATCTTTGATCTCACTTGATTCATTCTTTATATCATTGTTATAATCCTCAGACAAATTAGAAAGTTATCTTTGGCCCGTAGTGCAAAGATGAACTGTCGATTGGTATAATTATGACAAGAAATTGTGTATTGGTATAATCATGACCGGAATTATTTATTGGTATAATCATGACCACTGGTGATTTAAACGAATATCTTTGGCCCGTAGTGCAAAAAAGAACTGTTGATTGATATCTTTGGCCGTAGTGCAAAGATGAACTCTTGATTGATAGTTTTGGCCCGTAGTGCAAAGATGGACAGGTGTATGACATGAACATGACCACTGATGATACAAATAAATATTTTTGGCCCGTAGTGCAAAGATAAACTATTATTTGGCATGATCATGACCATTGGTTTTAAAGTTGAATGTCTTTGGTCGTAGTGCACTGACAGACAATTGATCATTGGCATGATCATAACCATTGGTTTTATGGTAGAATATCTTTGGCCCATAGGGTAAAGATAGACAATTGATTGGTATGATCATTTTTATTACATTTGAATATCTTCAGCCTTTGGGGCAAGGATATTGAGTGAAAGTTCTATTAGCCTTTGTGACAAGGAGAAACTGTTGATTTACATGATTATGAACATGAATTATGAATTTAACTATAATCATTGGTGTTACAGGTAAATACAGGTGATGAAAGTTCTATTTGTCTTGGGTACAACAAAGAACTGTTGATGGGTATTATAGGAATAAAATATTAATGATGGACTTTTAATTTGAAGGAGATAGTAGACATTATGTTCTACTTGACACTTCTAATGGATTGTTGATTCCACTGCACTTATGGTTGAACACTTTTATCATCTACCATATGTTCTAAATATCTGATTTACTACTGATGGCGGCTATTGATAATTTAATTATCATTAGTCATAATATTCTTTACTGGGCTATTTGTGCTCACCCTTTTGCTTCACAATTCCTTTCAGATAATAAGAGTGTAGATGGGTCGAGTGGGGATAACAAGGGAATAGAGTGTTGGTCTATGACTGTTGAAGTTTCTTAATATATTATAAAACAACATGAGAATATATGATTATATTGAGGACTTAAAATGTGTGTGCCGTATTTTATACGTCATTTAATAGTTAATTTTGGTAAACAACAATAGGGTGATGAGAACCCGACTTTGAAAGCGTCAAAAATACACTACATTAGAATGAGGAGGACAGAAATCTTCTCGTGTTCCTTTGAAGACTTGAAATATTTATTGCTGTATTTTATATGGCATTGTATTTATTTGGGTGTGTATATTGTTGTATTATATTCAGTATAGTATTTGTATTGAAACTCACAGCTTATATGTTGTCGTATTTTGCACGACAGTTTAATAGTTGCAAATTGGAAGATTTGTAGTTGGATTATGTGGTGTGTATTTGGCGACCCAAAATGAATTGTGTGGACCTATTTTGGGGGAGTCACACCTTACCTTAGTATGCTGCCAAATTTAACGAACTAGCTAGGTTTGCTCTACACTAGGTGGACATTGAAGAAAGAAAAGTTAGGAGATTTGAGCAAGGTCTTAAACCTTGGTTGTATAACAGATTGTTTGTCTTAAGATAGACAATTTTGTGACAATTCTAGATAAGACAATTATTGTGGAGGGCGGAAGTGAGACCCTAATGAAATGAACAAAAGAAGAAGAAACATGATGGAGAAAAGACAGAGGGAAGTGGTGGAAATAATAAGTGAAAGTGGAATAATAATAATAATTGTGGGGGAAGGAGGGAGACAATAAGATGAAGGTCGAGGCATGTAAAATGTGTGGTAAGAATCACATGGGAATGTGCTTAAAGGGGAAAATGTATGTTACAATTGTGGACAGGAGGTTCACATTACCCAAGTCCAAAGAAGAATGAGTGTTTTGTGTGTGGTGCCTTGGACCACCAAGCACGAAACTGCCCAAAGAAGGGGACGAGGGTAGGGGGAGGTAGTAGGAAGAACAACAACAACAGACCATTGATAACCAGCCCGACTTCACCAGGTCGACCAACAGCAAGGAACTTCAATATGACGGTCAAGGATGCAGTTACATCAAGTGACGTGGCATCAGGTATCATTCAATAAATTCCATAAATGCTTACATACTCTTTGATTCTGGAGCAACTTGTTCGTTTGTGCCACATGAATTTGAAACCGACTAAGTTTACCTTGTGAACCATTAGAATTCCCCTTGAGCATCGAAACTGCTAACAATGAAGTAATCTTTGCTTAGATATATACGTAAAAACTATTGCGTAAAGATTAAGGGACGCAAATTTTTGGTAGATCTAATCCCTATTCAATTGGGAGAATTTGACGTTATAATAAGGATGGTGGTTAAATAACCAAGAAGCCATTATCGACTGCCATAGTAAGTGTGTGAACCTTCAGATTCCAAACCAAGAAAAGGTGGTGTTTCATGGGAATCGGTCACCTAGGCGTATTGTTGTTTGTCAATGTTGCAAGCCAAAAGACTTCTTAGAAAGGGGTGTGTAGGGTATTTAGCTTACATAGTAGATACCCAACAAGTGAAGCCAGATTTAAGTCAGATGCCTGTAGTGGAAGAATTTGTGGATGTATTCCCCAAGGAACTCCCTGGAATTCTTCCAAATAGGCAGGTTGAATTTGTGATTAATGTAGTCCTTGGAACGACGCCAATTTTGAAGGCTCCATACAGGATGACACCGGTGAAAATGAATGAATTGATGGTACAACTACAAGAGTTGTTGGATAAGAAATTTATTCCCAAGTGTCTCACATTGGGGGGCACCAGTATTGTTTATGAAAAATAAGGATGGATCACTAAGTTTATATATAGACTGTAGGGAGTTAAATAATAAGGCGACTATTAAGAATAAATATCCCTTACTAAGAATTGATGATATGTTCGACTATTTGAAGGGAGTGAAATTTTTTTCAAATATTAACTTGCGATTAGGATACCATCATTTAAAGGTGAGAAGTGAAGATGTGCCTAAGACTGCATTTAGGACATGTTACGGTCATTACGAGTTTCTCATGATGCCATTTGAGCTGACAAATGTGTCGACGTCGGGAATTTTATTTGTCCCTTTCTGTTCTTGTCTTTTGGTGTTCTCATTTTAGGTGAGATTTATTTGAAAAAACAAGTTTGAAAAGGTCTGACATGTATATGTCGACGATTTGACTGTTAGAGTCGCCAATTGGTATTTTTAAATGGTTGCACCCACTCAACCGAGAAAAGGTTTGCACAAAGACCCAATGATTTGACACCGTTTAACTGGTCTGGGAAACTGAGATTCGTTAGGGTCCGGGGGTTTGATTAAGCGGAGGGAAGGTGTTAGGCACCCCCCGACTTATGTGATAACACGGTTACCGCCACTTTTTATTAACTTTTATCTGCGTATGTGTGTGTGTTAGGTCTATGTGCAATTATCTGAAAGTAGTGCTATGCTTTGTTTGCACCTATATACGAAGGGTAAACTGGACTATTGTTAAAAGTTCAATTTTAACAAGATATAGAAGTGAAGTTTTGTAAAATAGGTTTTTCAAACCCTTATGCTCAATAGTAATTGAGGCCTTTGATACTTCCATTTTATTATGTGTTCGGCTTGATTGCTTTTATTTTCGAAATGCGAGGCATCTTCTAGAAAATAAGATACATAGCAGTGCTGAACTCCTTGTGGGCATGAGAGCCATCTAAGGATATCCAGACACCATAGATAATTTACAAGCTGACTGCAGCTGAGAAATGTCCATCTCGGGAATCGAATCCAGATTCAGAGACTGAATCTGTAATCACATGATTCCTAGGCTCACATGAGAGAGCGATATGTACAAAAGCTAGAAAAAGAACTAGATTTGAATAAATTTAAACCATTCTATATTCAACGATTCCAGTTTAGTCACTTTTGAACCGGTTAAAGTTAGAAGTAGCCAGATTTAGGCAAATCTAGCCCGCAGGCTGAAAGATTAAATATCTACATTGGGAAAGTAGTTAAAGCAGATATTTGTATAAAAGCGATATATATATATATAGACGATCAACTGCCTCGAAGTAAACTCCAGGCAGGACTTTGAAATGTCAATATATATATAAAAGCAGTAAAAGGCCACGAAGTGAACCCCAGGCCAGACAGGAATGTAAATATATATATATATATATATATATATATATATATATATATATATATAGAAGCGGTAAATGGCCACAAAGTAAACTCTAGGCCTGACTGAAATGTAAATATATATATATATATATGTATATATATATATAAAAGCTGTAAACGCACTAGATATTATATCTAGGCTCAATCGAATATGAGTTCGATGATATATATATATATATATATATATATATATATATATATATATATATATATATAAAAGCAGTAAAAAGGCACGGATCGACGATCTGGGCACACCCACTCAACGCGACTCTCAACGTTAGTATATATATATATATATATATATATATATATAGAAGTAGTAAAAAGCTTTAAAATCTGAAAATTCTTATAGTGGGCTGCCAAGAAGACTTCAGATAGCTTTTGATGCCTAAAAACTCGGTTTCCACTAGTTAAAATTCAGTATGTTACAAAACACGAGCTTACAAGTGTTTAGAAAGAAGAATCACTAAGTTTATAGCACTCTGGCAGGGGTTACAGGCTGAAATGGAAAGAGTTTTCTCTCCTTTTCTCTTTTTTTTTTCAAATGAGCTACCAAGAGCTCATATTTAAAGACCAGATGGTCGTGGGTCAACCCGCGGCAGTCGCGGGTCTACCTGCGGCTGCTCGGGCTATCCCGAGCCATGCGGGTCCCGTCATCTTGAAGTACGTGCACTTGGACTACGCGCTGTCCACTCGAACCTTCATAACTTTCAATTCGAGCATCCAATAAAGGAGTGCTGTACCTTTTTGGAATGCTATTGTCGAGAGCTACACAATGACATGTGATTAAAGGTTGTACGAAGCCCAGAAGATGGGTCCATGACCATATCTCCAAGTCTTCAAAGTCTATCCATTGTACTATCTTGTGCAGTTATCACTCGGGATTTAAGCTATGGTTATTGTGGGACACCTTGGTACATAGTGTGGATTGAATTATGTTAAGACGATGTGAATGTGATGTTGAGGTGGCAAAATGATGATTTTGCCCCCCATCGGGGTTATCTCATGCTTTTGCGCAGATGTAGCACTCGTTTCTCAAGGCTATCTCTAAGATTGGGCTGCTGTGGATGCTGAATGTCCTCAGGGTTATCTCTGAGATTGGCTTGACCTCCCGGGGTTATCTCCGGGGTTAAAACTGAATTTTCTGGGGTTATCTCTGGAACTTGAACTACATCCCTCGGGGTTATCTTCGAGGTTGGGACTGAATCTCTCAGGTTATCTCCGAGATTGAGAACTGGACTTCCTGGGGTTGTCTCTAGGGTTGAACACTGATATAACTTCCAGGGTTATCTCTGGAAGACAATTCTGCCCTCATGCAGAGTTAGTAACAGGGACGCAAAATTTTGAGTGTCTACAGATGCCCCTCTTTATTATATTCATGCGATGCAATGGCATAGATAGGATAAAGACTAATAGACACTTGAAATATGACAAGACAAGCATGATGCAAATGTAATGCAGTATGGTGCAATGTTATGCTGAGTGTTGTTTGTTGGAATGGTTTCCAACAGGATGTGATAACTGCATGCTTCCGCCGCTTCTGTCGGGGGATGGAGTTGTAAATGATGACCCTGTTGAACTGCTTGGATGTCTACTCGACCGGTAGTTTCCAAAGCTTTTATCACAGGAATCTCCTGATGCTACGCTGGGGTTATCGCCAGCGGTTTGAACCGTCCATCAGTGCTATTTGAGCTTGATTTGCTGACGAGTTGCAAAGATGTCTTCAAAATCTTTGGAATGGAGGTTTCTCCACGATTTATACCACAAGATGTTGACATTGGGGTTATCACCAAAGTCCTTAATCCTCATTACAGGCTTTCCATTGAAGACACTCTTATCATGTGCGAGTGACTCTTTGTGGATTGCATTTTGATTACTGAGGATTTGTATAACAGATTCTATCATCGGTCTTCTCCGATGAGGATCGGTTTGCATCATTAGGTCTTTTTAACGCTTTGCTGGAGTTACTGCCAACGACTTTTATTGTCAGGGCTGCCTGACCCTTGTTGAAGTAGTTCTCAACGGCTTGCATCATCGGACCACCTCCGATGCTTTACTGGAGTTATTGCCAAAGGTTGGTAATGTCAGGGTTGCCTGACCGTCGTTGCAATAGCTTTCAACGGCTAAGGATGCCCAAAATCTCCGCTGGGGATGTATTTCTAACGAAATGTGTGCTTTTGATTGCAATTACAACCCCAGTTTGATGGCATCGGTCGTTCGCGATGCGTTGACAAGGGTAGCTTTCAACAACTTTGATCATCAGCTCTGTGAACCCTGTATCTAGGAGAATACCAATGATTGATATGTAGACCCGTAGTTTGGTCTTTGAAAATCAGGATTTCAGGCTTTTCCGCTTAATCGCGTAGCATCTTTTTTCCTGATTTGACTTTTTAGCTTGTGGGACCTCCTTTGCTACTCAAATTTGATCAAGCCGGAGTGGGTGGGGACCACCCAGGGTAGTCGCAGGTAGACCCGCGACTGCAGCGAGTTGACCCGCGGCCACCCGTGGGCTATATCTCACTTGCTTTTCCCTTTCACAAGTCATTTTTAAGTTGAAGCCGCACAGAAAATCCAAGATTTCATCTTTAGATCTACTGAGTTTGGGCTATTTTCTGCAAAATCCGTCACCGTACAATCGTTCTGCACTATCCGGGTAATGTTTACATGTTTTCTTTTCTAGTTTTGACCGTTGAAAAGTGAGATATCATACGAAATGCTTCAAAACACATAGTAGTGAATATGCATGCTCATATAACTTGATAAAAATTATTCAACACAGTAAATGTTAGTATTTTACCATGTTGAACGTATTGATGTAAAAAAATTAACTTTTAAAATAGTCAATTTGGCACCTTTTTCTACTATTTTTTTATCCTATTTGAGGACAAATGAGTAAAGGTTTTGAAGCAAAGTAATCCTAGTAATTAGGCTACCCTTATGGATTACGACTTTGATATTTTTCATGCATATAGGATGTTTATGACTTTGAGTTGGTGTGCTACTGAATGGCCACCTAGTCATGCCTACGTGCATGTGGATAGTCTTTTTTACAAAAAAGACTCTAGCGACTTTTTTTAACGAGTCTAAGCATTGAATGATCATGCATTTTTAACTCTACTGCAGATGTATGTTTAAGTAATGCATGCATGTATATAGCTATGAACTGCATTTAATGAGCCCAGGTTAGAGTTTACCACACCCTGTCTGAGGTGATTTGGAGACTTTTGTCCAGATATATGGATCTAGACCAGCCGAGTAGCTTCTGTAGGACCTCTTCAGGTGTTAGGAGGAGAGCTTCAGATGTGCCTCGGCCTCGCCCAACCCGACAGCCTTGTCGATTAACGGAGTCAGTGATTCGTCCTATCCAGGTTGAGAGACCAGATGTTGAGGACAAGGAGGAGGACGTACCCGTTGCGGATCCTGCTCCTTCTTCTTCTATTCCCCGCAGGGAGCTTCCAGCTATAAATGTGATGATTCCAGAGCTTCTAGATGATTTGAGTCGTCACCCCTTAATCTATCTTCATGTGATGAGTGGATTTTATACCTATGAATCAGGTTCCTATTTGGACTAAAACAGTGTTTAATTTGTCTATTTTAGTATCGTTTTACATGTTTATGTTTGTTTTGTTTGCAGGTTTCACTACATGTTGTCTTCGATATGATGGTGGCAATGTGGCGGGAATTGGCATGAAAAGAAAGGAAAACAGTAACTACAACTTACTACCCCACCGGGGCGGGCGTTTTACAAAGGAATTACCCCGTCGGGGCGGGGGTACACATGGCAAAAGAAGTTAGCACCCCGCCGGGGCGGGGGTGCACGGATAGAAGGGAAGTGTTTTGATGCAATTCTAACACTGTTGTGGCATGGACTGAACGACTTTGGCTTCGATTGGGACTGGATTGTGGACGTTTTTATTAGATATTACAGGGATTTAAGCCATTCGATTGAGACAAAAAATAATTCAATCATCAATTTCAACTTGAAACCCTAATTTGAGAAGATTTTTGGAGGAGCAAAGTGAAGAAGCAAGGATCACCAAGATTTCAGAACTGAGTGCAGGGAAGGGTGGTTTTATACTATTCTTAATCTTTTATTTTAGTTTCTGTAATTTGGATGATGTATTCTTTAATCTACTTAGTGTTTAATTCATTCGTTATGAACTAAATTTCTTATTAAGCTTTCAATGGATCTTTAAGTGAAACGATGATTACCATTCTTTGATTTTAGTTCAATAAAGCTATATTTTTAGTTCATCTATTGTGATTTGTGCATAACTTATGAATTGCTTGATCACCAATTCTTTGTGGATTTGTATGGATTCGAGAGATGAGATATGAATCTAGACTTAGTCATAATAGCATGTGTTCTTGATTTCTGCGTTTTGATGGAATTCATGATTTATGTTTAGGATAGAGATATACCTAACATCGCATGTAATCATGTAAGAACTTAGAATTTAACCTTCTTTAATTGTAATTCACATAGAGATATAGTGAATTAGTTAATTAGGGTGTTTGACTTAATTCTATCAATTGTGAATTTAAGTTGATATAGTGTTAGTGCATTGAGAGATGGCTAATTCTACTACTGTGTTCTTGATTAATGAACTGGAATAGTTAATTGGATTGAAAAAGAAGCTTGATAATCTGAGTGAAGCATAAAATGAAATTATAAGCTTAATTCTCCAGTATCTGATTAAAATTTGCGGTAGTTAGTTGAGTTGATTCGTTTGGATTTTTATTTATTTGTTTTTCATTATTTTAAATCATTAATTCGATTAGTTTAATAAAATTGAAATAATATAAAGCTGGTAATTGTTAGATTAAAATTAATACTTGTCTTTGTGGGAACGATACTTAATTTATCATTATATTACTTGTTGATCACGCATACTTGCGTGCTGTGCATAATTAGATTACACCCAACAAGTTTTTGGCGCCATTGCCGGGGACTAGTTATTGATTTTATTACTTTCAATATCAATTTAATTAGTTTAGTTTTAGTTAAACAATTTTATTTTTTGTTTTTGTTATATCTTGTTTCAGGTTCTCTTACTTAGTGCATGCAAACTCGGTCAAAAAAACCAGATTTGCTTCCTTTCGAGGACGACATCAAACGAAGGTTTCAGAGGCTTAGTAAGTGGATTAAGAAGACTAGAAAGAATTTTGATAAACAAGAAATTATGGCTGCAGAGGACCAGAAAGCACTTAGGGATTATGCTACTTCCAGGGTTACTGAAATTCAGTCAAGCATTACCAGGCCTGCGATAGCTGCAAATCATTTTGAGATCAAGCCTGGGACGATTCAGATGATACAGTATTTTAGTACAGTTTGGGGGATTGGCCAATGATGACCCAAATGAGCATTTGGTTAACTTTCTGGAGATTTGTGATACCTTCAAATACAATGGGGTATCTGATGATGCAGTTAGGCTTCGTTTGTTTTCGTTCACACTGCGGGAAAAAGCGAAGAGCTGGTTACATTCACTACCTCCATGGTCAATCACTACTTGGGATGACCTAGCTCAGAAATTTTTAGCTAAATTTTTCCCACCGGCGAAGACTGCTAAGATGAGGAATGAGATTTCGACATTTGAACAGCAAAATGGGGAGTCTTTGTATGAAAGCTTAGGAAAGGTACAAGGAATTTTTAAGAAAATATCCACATCACGGACTACCCAAGTGGCTGCAGATGAACACATTTTACAATGGGCTGAATGGAAGTCTCCGTACTAGTATTGATGCAGCGTCTGGGAGAACTTTTATGGCTAAAAGATTCGAGGAAGCGTATGATTTGATTGAGACAATGGCGGCTAACAACTACCAGTGGCCCACAGTAAGAATGGCACAATCGAAGGCAGCTGGGGTGTTAGAGGTAGATGGAGTGACAGCTTTAGCGGCTTAAATTTCAGCATTATCGAAGAAGATGGATGCTCTCATGGGTGCACAGGCACAGCAGGTGGCATATATTTATGAATTGTGGGGAGAACATCCGACAGAGCAGTGCGCCATCAATCCGGCCGCAGTTCAGTTTGTAGGTAATTATAACAGAATACCTCAGAATCCATATCAAAATACCTAAAACCCGGGGGCAATGAACCATCCGAACTTTTCGTGGAGTAACAACCAAAATTAGCAGGCTCCACGACAATCCTATCCCCCCCCCCGGGTTCCAAAATCAGCGTCAACAATCACCTATGCATCAAGAGAAAAAGTCAGATTTGGAAGAGTTGTTGTTGAAATACATATCTAGTAATGAGGCAACTATGAAAACACAAGCGGTGGCGATTAAGAACTTGGAAAATCAGATGGGCCAGCTTGCGTTGGCATTGAATAACAGGCCTCAAGGGACATTACCAAGTGACACGGAGAAGAATTCGAGGGGAAATCATGAATAGTGTCAAGTAATTACGTTAAGAAGTGGAAAACATCTTGAGGTACAAAGTGCAGAAAATTTGCCAAAGGAAGATGTGAAAGAAAATGAAGACAAGTTGGTTGAAGAGAAACAGGGTGAAGACAGGCAAGTGGACAAGAATCAGGCAGATGTTGAGCCAGTTGTCTATCCTCCACCACCGTTTCAGCAGAGAGTGAAAAAGAAGAAATTAGACAAGCAGTTCTTTAATTTTTTGGAAATTTTTAAGAAATTGCAGATTAACATTCCATTCGCGGAAGCCCTAGAACAGATGTCTAGTTATGTAAAGTTTATGAAGGGTATTTTGTCGAGGTAGAAGACGTTAGAAGACTATGAGACTGTTACATTGACAGAGGAATGTAGTGTGGTATTACAGAGGAAATTGCCTCCGAAGTTGAAGGATCCGGGGAGTTTTACCATTCCTTGCACAATTAAGAACATGGCCTTCAACAAATGTTTGTGCGATTTGGGTGCAAGTGTGAACCTCATGCCATTATTCGTGTATACTCAGTTGGGTTTGCCGGCACCGAAACCTACAAACATCTCACTACAGTTAGCGGATAGATCGGTGACTTATCCGAGAGGGATTGTTGAGGATATACTAGTGAAGGTGGATAAGTTTATATTTTCAGTAGATTTCATTATTTTGAATTATGAAGAAGACAAGAACATCCCAATTATCTTAGGGAGGCCATTCTTGGCTATTGGAAGGACTCTCATTGATGTTCAGAACGGAGAGTTAACGATGAGAGTACAAGACCAAGAAGTGAAATTCGATGTGTTCAAAGCCATGAGATTACCTACAGATGAGGAAGAGTGTTTCATAATGGATGTGATCGAAAAAATGGTTAATGAAGACTTGATTAAAGGTTTGGACAGGGATCCATTGGAAAACACTTTGATGGGGGATGCCGACTTAGATGATCCAGAATTTGTGGACTATTTGCATATGTTGGATGCATTTCCTAGAGTGAGTATATTCAAGGTGCCATTCGAGCCACTACATACGGAAGAGAAAGCTTCAACACGAATGAAACCCTCACTTGAAGAACCACCCACTCTTGAGCTAAAACCTCTTCCTAAACACCTCAGGTATGCATTTTTGTGCAATTCTGATACTTTACCTGTTATTATTGCATTTGCACTTAACGATTTGCAGGAAAGTAAGTTGCTGAGGGTACTTCGAGAGTACAAGTTTGCAATAGGATGGACAATTGCTGACATCAAGGGTATAAGCCCTTCATTTTGTATGCACAAGATACTTTTGGAAGAGGATGCAAAGCAGATAGTAGAACAGCAAAAAAGGCTCAACCCAATCATGAAAGATGTTGTGAAGAAAGAAATTTTGAAATGGTTGGACGCTGGGATAATCTACCCTATCTCAGACAGTTCATGGGTGAACATAGTTCAGTGTGTCCCGAAGAAAGGAGGAATGACGGTTGTGACTAACGATGATAATGAATTGATTCTGACAAGGACAGTGACCGACTGGAGGGTATGTATAGATTATGGGAAGCTTAACAAGGCAATCCAGAAGGACCACATTCCTCTACCCTTCATCGATCAGATGTTGGGCCATTTGGCCGGACATGAGTATTATTTCCTGTTGGATGGGTATTCGGGGTGTAATCAGATCGTCATTGCTCCTAAGGATCAAGAGAAGACTATATTCACGTGCCCATACGACACCTTTGCATTCAGGAGGATGTCATTCGGGTTGTGTAATGCACCGGCGACCTTTCAGAAATGTATGGTGGCCATATTTTCAGACATGGTGGAGCGTAATGTTCAAGTTTTCATAGACGACTTTTTAGTTTATGGGAATACTTTTGATAATTGTCTTGAGAATTTGGTTATGGTATTGAAATGCTGCGTAGAAACCAACCTTGTGCTGAATTGGGAAAAGTGCCATTTTATGGTCGAAGAGGGAATTATTCTTGGGCACAAAGTCTCTGTGAAAGGGTTGGAAGTTGACCGGGAAAAGTTGGAAACTGTTAAAAATCTTCCACCTCCGACCTCAGTTAAAGGAATTTGCAGTTTCCTTGGGCATGCTGGATTCTACCACAGATTTATAAAGGATTTCTCAAAGATTGCAAAACAACTATGCAGTCTATTAGAGAAAGATGTAATTTTTAGTTTTGATGAAGAGTGTCTAATAGCTTTTGAACAGTTGTTGAACAAACAAGAGCTCCCGTGATCGTAGCACCGAATTGGACAATGTCGTTTGAGTTGATGTGTGATGCTAGCGATTACGCAGTAGGGGCTGTTTTGGGACAACGCTGAGAGAAGATCTTTCATACCATATAACTATACAACTACAACTACCCTCACGGATTCTCAATTGAACTATACAACTACCGAGAAGGAGTTACTTGCGGTCGTGTACGCCTTTGATAAATTGCGAGCATATTTGATAGGAACAAAGGTTGTGGTATACACGGACCACTAGGCGATACGGTATCTTATTTCCAAGAAAGATGCTAAGCCCAGGCTTATTAGATGGATTCTACTCCTTCAAGAGTTTGATTTGGAAATCAAGGATAGAAAGGGGACAGAAAACCAAGTAGCAGATCATCTTTCGAGGTTGGAAAATCCGGACAAGGACAAAGTAGATAAATTTTTGATCAATGATTCATTTTCGGATGAACAGTTATTTGCAGTAAATTCTGAATTTCCATGGTATGCGGATTTTGCTAACTACTAGGTGAGCAAGATCCTCCCCCTTGATTTAACACGTCAACAGAAAAAGAAGTTCCTACATGATGTCAAGTGGTACATGTGGGATGAGCTTTATCTCTTCAGACAATGTGCAGACAAGATGATTCGTAGATGTGTGCCCTACAGTGAAGTAAATAGCATCTTGCATGCATGCCATGCATCTGCATATGGGGGACACTATGGAAGTGAGCGAACAACGACAAAGGTACTTCAGGCAGGATTCTACTAGCCAACTGTGTTCAAACATGCCCACCAGTTCGTAAAAAGCTGTGATAGATGTCAAAGGGTGGGCAATATTTCAAAAAAGAATGAGATGCCGCTTAACATAATCTTGGAAGTCGAGATTTTCGATGTATGGGGGATGGACTTCATGGAACCTTTTCAGCCTTCATACAATAATCTTTACATCCTGCTAGCTGTGGATTATGTATCGAAGTGGGTTGAAGCTATGGCACTCCCTACGAATAATGCCAAAGTGGTTTAGAAGTTCCTACAGAAAAATATCTTCACTAGATTTAGCACACCGAGAGCAATTATAAGTGATGAGGGAAGTCATTTCTGCAATAAATTCTTAACAGCGCTCCTGGCAAAGTATGGGGTGAATCACAGGGTTGCTGCGGATTATCATCCCCAAACGGGTGGCCAAGCTGAGGTTTCGGAGAGAGAGGTGAAATGAATTTTTGAGAAAGTGGTGAATCCGAACAGAAAAGACTGGTCTCTGAAGTTAGACGACGCCTTATGGGCTTATCGAACAGCATACAAGACACCAATTGGCCTTCATACAATAATCTTTACATCCTGCTAGCCGTGGATTATGTATCGAAGTGGGTTGAAGCTGTGGCACTCCCTACGAATGATGCCAAAGTGGTTTTGAAGTTCCTACAGAAAAACATCTTCACGAGATTTGGCACACCGAGAGCAATTATAAGTGACGAGGGAAGTCATTTCTGCAATAAATTCTTTATAGCGCTCTTGGCAAAGTATGGGGTGAATCACAGGGTTGCTAGGGATTATCATCCCCAAACGGGTGGCCAAGCTGAGGTTTCGAATAGAGAGGTGAAATGAATTTTTGAGAAAGTGGTGAATCCGAACAGAAAAGACTGGTCTCTGAAGTTAGACGAAAATATAGGTGAATAGATTGTAATCAAAAGAAAGTATATATAATTTACGACTAAACCCAATTTATAATTTTAAAAACAAATTTATATATGTTTTATTATTAATTCAAAAAATAATCAATTTGACTTAAGCAAGCTAAAATTGGGCAATTAATTTCGGACGGAAGACGGAAGAAGTATAAAATATAAATACATCATTAATATTTGCATATATTACCGAGACATTTCTTAAGTGTCTAAGAAACTAATTTTGTTATTTTTTATTATTTGTATTCAATTATAAGGGTGTTCACTCTTAATGAAAAATTCGGGATAAATGCTTTTTTATCACTCTACTTTAAGTCAACTTACAAATGACTAACTAAATTTTTTTTTTCTCTTACAGTCAACTCACTGAACTTTAGTTTTCTTACAAAACGTTAGAAAATTCGTTAAATCTTTTAACTTTAAACGGAAAAGACCACATCAGCTACAGACGTGTAGATTTTTTTTGTTGTGGCACGGATCATCCCATGTGGCTTTCATTATGTGGAAATAGAGGAAATTTTTTATGAAGAAAATTATGAGGGCCACAATAATTTTTTTTCTGGCGAAAATTAATACATGGAGTTATGGGTAGTGTGTATATACATATATATATATATATATATATATATTGTATAAAATTAAATATATACTTGCTTACATTCATGGGTAGCTAGCTGGGAAAAAAGAACCATGTAAAACAAGAACATAGCTAGAAACTTAGATGCAGCCATGGCCATGGATAGGGAATTATCAAATTTGTGCTAATTGTCGATTGAATATGATGTGACAAAGTTTCAAGAGATGAGTTTATATAGGGCAAAAAACTACAAGGACAAATCAGATTTATACATAAGTTTATTTCTAGTAATTAGATTAATGGTATTTAAAAAGAATTGTTATTTCCCTATTTAAATTGTCAAAAAATATTATCCAGTAGGAAAGAAAGGAATCTCAATTAATATAATATTAGTAGTCTGATTACACATAATTAATGAGCTTATTCTTATAAATTTTGAAATAATAATAAGCCAAATCACACCTGTTTGTGGCAGAATCAGAAACTTTTGAGAGGAGGTCAAAATATACTTAAAATAATTAAATAGGGTATGTTCCTTTTCCTAAACTTCACTTAAATCCATACAAAGTACGACCCGACTCAATTTTTACGGGTAAATTTATCTTTAAAAGTATTTAAATATTACATATATGATGTATTTACCATTAGTATAAGTATTATTAATATTAGAAGCAGTCATATTTAGATAATTATAAAAATTAATTGTGACAGTTGTCACTTGGATACATTTATGTCACACTAAAGTCCCATCCTCATAATTTAGCCCGTAAACTAATCGGATTCATAATTTAGCCCCTAATACGAATATCAAAAATCAAATATTAATATCCAAAAAGTCTTTCAAATCTTCATGGTTCAACCATGTAAATGTAAGCTATTGTATTGCATCATTCTTAATTAATGTCAAATTATTATTGCATGATAATTAATGACTTTATTTATGTGATTTATTACATGGGTTATAATTTATTAAATTATTAGTTTTGTAAATTGTAATAATCCAACAATCATTGATAAAAAATTTATGAAAATATTAAAATTATTTTAATTAAATTAGAGGTAAAGAAGTACACATTATTATAATAAAAATGTTTACTTATATTAGTCAATTATTAAAAAATAAAAAGATGTCTTAAGTAATAAAAAAGAAAATTACTACAAATTTAACAATTATGGATAAAACAAAATTTAGAATTAATATGAAATAACCAACTATTTGTATTTAGAATTTAAAAACCTTACACACATGTAAGAAATACAATTCGAACTCGAGCATATCACGAGTTACTCGCGAACCAATCGAATCGAACCAAACTCGAATTGTTCGCAAACAAAGTCGAGCCGAATTAATTACATGGTTTGTGAACATGTTCAATCGAGCAATCGAATGTGATACCATATGTGAACTCGACTTGACAAGTTAATCAAATTGAACAGAACTCGAACCGCACCGAACATGATCGCGAACAATTCGGTTTGTTTGCAGGCCTATTCGAACCAAACATGTGACAATTTGGAGGGATAAAAATGTTATCCAGCCATTTTAAAATTATTACCTGCACTTCTTCTTTGCTTTCACACACACACAAAGAGAGAGCCGAACATGATCGCGAACAATTCGGTTTGTTTGGATGCCTATTCGAACCTAACATGTGACAATTTGGAGGGATAAAAATGTTATCCAGCCATTTTAAAATTATTACCTGCACTTCTTTGCTTTCACACACACAGAGAGAGAGAGAGAGAGGGAGAGAGAGGGAGAGAGAGAGAGAGAGAGAGAGAGAGAGAATTATTTTAGACATTGGGAATAAGAGAGAAGTTGATTAATTAGGGGTAATTTAGGAATTGAGGTACTTTCTCCTTTCCAAAACAAAATAAGTGACGTTTTAAATAAAAAAATTTGCTCTAATTTATTTATCGTTTACAACTTTCTAGGAGAATAAATTATTTACTTTTCTATATCACCCCTACCTTCTCTCATTGTCCCAATAAATTCTCTCTCTTGTATTAATAGTTTTCAACTTTCCATAAAGGGGTAGTGATGAAATTTCACACAAATTTGAATTATTAAATTATAGTATTAAATGACTTTCTTATTTCATGTACAAAAACCTTAAACGACACTTATTTAGGAACGAAAAGAGTATCATATGTTAATGAATAAAACTCCAATGACTAATATTATGGAACGGTAAAAAAATTCTAAAATATCTCATATAACAGAACGGAGGGAGTAATGACGGAGGGTAAAATGCAAATGTGGCCACTGAATTTTAGGTGTTTTTGGGTTTTGAGTCCCTTTCTTTAGATCAACGCAAATTGAGCCCTTTTATGTACGAAAATTTAATTAATTGCCAAGACACGGTTCTTTCCAAGATTCGAACCCAGTTTGAGATTTTGGCCATGAGACCACCCCAACAGTACAAGCTAGCTATTAAATTATCCAAAGAATAAAATTTTGTATTAAATCAATTTATTTCCCCAATAGAATATTAAAATATTAATGTACCCATATTAATTTAAAACATCTTTATGTATTTCAACTAAGGCTGTAAAATGAGCAAACAGTTCGGGCTCGATTCGTACTCGCTCGAATAAAAGTTCGATTCAAGCTCGACTCGAAATATAAATGTGCCAAATATGACCAAATTTTAAAGTTCGATAAATTACTCGAATCTCCTTAAATTATAATTTTCTATTGATACTCGGATCATATTCGTTCGAAAAGTTCAAACTGCTCGGGCTCGATTCGGAATCGTGCTCGTCTCGGTAGCTAAATGAGCCTCAATCAAACCTTATTTTATACTCGATAAATTTTGTGAACCAAATCTGAGCAACTCAATGCTCGGCTCGACTCGGTTCGTTTACACCCTTAATTTCAACTATTTCTTTTCTGTTGTCAGTCAGTCTTTCTCTTTCTCTTTATCTAAATCTCTCACCTGAACACAAAAACAAATTAATAAAAACTAATAAAATATAAAAAATACACTTAAAAAACTAATAAAAATTATTTGAACAAATCAAAAAATTACTCTTAGAAAAAACAAATATAAATATTATTATAAATTAAATAATTACACTTAATAAACTAATAAAATTATTTAAATAAATTAACAATTATTTAAAAAACTGATAAGATTATTTAAACAAATTAAAAAAATTACTTAAAAAAACCTAATAAAATTATTTAAAGAATTATAATCGAGCCCAGGCACCGACAATTCCATCTCTACCCTCGATCTCGACTACCAAATCCTCTTCGCCGCCGCCTACAATTCCTTCACAATTTCTCCCCTCGACTCCGCCCTCTTCTCTCTCGACATGGCCTCCCCAGTCGCCGCGTACATCCAAAATCCTTTGTCGACTGGAATTTCCTTTGCAGTTTTTTTTTTGCAATCTAATCTACTGGTGTTCCTTGTAAATTCATTTGTTAGATTGTCTTTTCAGTTTTATGATTGGGTCGGATTCTAGATTTGATTTGAAATTCGGTGGTTTGAAGTCTCATGCTTTGGTCCGGTAGATCCAGTCTCTCCTCTCGATTGGTTTTTATTTCATGTTACCGATATGGGTTGATGTTTTCCCTTGATTTGGTTTAAACTGTTCGAATCTTTGTATTGGCTTCAAAATCTTGGGTTGATTTCTAATAATCAGATTTTATTTTGGTTTGTTGCTCTACTAGCCTTTCGCCGACAAACGTGGTGATTGATCTGGGATTGTAGGGGTTGCAAAAATATTAATTATTTTCTAAATTTTAATTTTAATTTTTCTATAACAATAATAATAATAATAATATAAGTACTATTTACGCATCTAGCCTGCGCCTTATACGGGATTCTATATATATTAGTATTGTGAATTTATGTATCGACGTAGATAAATATTAACGGTAATACTTTTAAATATACTAGCTAGTTGGCTTGTGTCAATCACAATCTTTGACAATTATATTCTTATTTTTTTATAAAAAAAAACTTTAATTATATTTATGTATATTTTAGTATTGGTTCTCTTTTCTCGTTTTTTGGACTTTAGAGATGTACTCCCTTCACTACGAAATTAGATTAATAATTTTTAATATATTTCTGTCTGCAAATATTAAAATAGTCAATCACTAAAATAACTTGTCTTTCTTTCTTTTTTAAATATGCTTTTATTGTTTACTAAAATAAATTATCCTTTAATTTTTATTCTATGTTATTAATGTCATAATGCTCATTAAAATATAATTTTGAAAGATTTAAATGTTAATCTCACATGGTTTTGTTCGAAATCATCTTGTTAAAGTGTTTGGATAATAACAAAAGAAGAATAATTAAAGAAAATGAAGAAAATAATACAAATCAATGAGATTGAATATTTTTTTGGATAATACTAAGAAAAACAAATAGATTTAATAGATATGAGTCGACTCAGGACCACCCAAAATTTGTTAATATGTTTTTAATGTTTATTTAAATAAATTATCCTTTTTATTCTATATTATTAATGTCATAAATTTTCAATCAAAATTAATTTATGACATTCAAAATATTTGGATAAAAACAAATGAGAAGAAGAAGAAAGAAAAATTTGAGTAATGAATATATATATATATATATATATATATATATATATAAAGTCTGGTTCTCCAACGAACAGTGGCTACGGTCTGTACCGTCGCCATAGCCCTCCATAACCCATATTTGTTTGTTCGTGTTTGTTGGACAACCGGACTATATATATATATATATATATAGTCCGAATCAGATCCGGGAGTCCGGACCTTCTTAAAATGCGGGGACTTTTTTTTTTTTTGGTTTTTTTAAACAACTAATAAAAAATGTATAGTAATTTATGGAACTGAAAATATTTCATAATACAACGTTTTTGGTGTAATTTGGATAAATATAACAAAACAGGTTGTACTGACTGTACAGACCTATTTTGTTATATGTATCCAAATCACACCCAAAACACTATATTATGAAATATTTCTAGTTCCATAAATTACTATACATTTTTTATTAGTTGTTTTAAAAAAAACCAAAAAAAAAAATATAAGGTCCGTATTTTATCAGGTCTGGGAGTCCGGACCTGATCCTTATACTATATATATATATATATATATATATATATATATATATATATGGATTGATCCATAACATGTATTTGCTATGGATCAAAAATTGGTAAATATCATCTCTACCTTCCATTACAATTATAAATTGCTGAGATTAAAAAACAATGCTCCTCATCCGCTAGAATTTCTAGTTCACAAGATCAAAAAGAGGCAAATACCATCTATAGCGTCCGTTCCAAATATCAACGTTCAAGATTAAAAAGAGGAACGCGACATCTGCTAGTTATAATACTAGCGGACAGTGTAATGACACAAATTAGGCCATTATAACCCAATTAAAAAGTTTGCTAAAGGAGTATTCAGTTTAATCTCCGAATAAGAGGTTTGGCTGAAGGAGTTAATATGTAACAACCCGGATCAAATCCCGAGTCCAGAACAAATCTTGGGTCAAATCCTAAGTACGAATTGAATCAAATTCATTCAAACAAGGCCTTAAATTACTTACCCAATAGTGACTCACTCAAAAGGTCATGACTGAAGGTACTACTATTAGTAACTCAATTCCTTATATACAGAAAAACTTTTTCCTTATCCTTCGATGTGGGACTAGTGTGCTACAAACTCCCCCACTTAAATTTCTGACGTCCCCGTCAGAACCGATCTCCGATCACACACACGATTCACAGATCTTTGTCTCTCTAGCCATTGTGGGATAATACCGGCTGACTTTCTTTCTCCATTGTGGGATAATACCACCAGCTTTCGTCTGCCCACTATTAAACTAGCACTATTATACTTAAATGACAAAATTTCATTACATATTACCACTATTAAACTATCAACTCATTATACTTGAATGACAAATACTATCTTCATCCCAAATTAAATACCCGATTTTGTTTGTTTAAATTCAAATTGACCATTTTTAAATTAATTTTTGTACTATTTTTACCAAAATATAGGTGAATAGATTATAATCAAAAGAAAGTATATATAATTTACTACTAAACCCAATTTATAATTTTAAAAATAAATTTATATATGTTTTATTATTAATTCAAAAAATAATCAATTTGACTTAAACAAGCTAAAATTGGGCAATTAATTTCGGACAGAAGACGGAAGAAGTATAAAATATAAATACATCAGTAATATTTGCATATATTACCGAGACATTTCTTAAGTGTCTAAGAAACTAATTTTGTTATTTTTTATTATTTGTATTCAATTATAAGGGTTCACTCTTAATGAAAAATTCGGGATAAATGTTTTTTTCATCACTCTACTTTAACTCAACTTACAAATGACTAACTAATTTTTTTTTCTTACAGTCAACTCACTGAACTTTAGTTTTCTTACAAAACGTTAAAAAATCCGTTAAATCTTTTGACTTTAAACGGAACAGACCACATCAGTTGCAGACGTGTAAATTTTTTTTGTTGTGGCACGGACCATCCCATGTGTCTTTCATTATGTGGAAATAGAGGAAATTTTTTATAAAGAAAATTATGAGGGCCACAATAATTTTTTTCTGGCGAAAATTAATACATGGAGTTATGGATAGTGTGTGTGTATATTTATATATATATATATATATATATATATACACATATATATAAATATATTGTATAAAATTAAATGAGGTCATGATGGAATTTGATATTGTATTTAATATCAAATTCATATGGAATTTGATATTAATCTATTATATTTGATATGGAATTTGGCTAATTCTAATAAAAAAATAGTCAAAAATAGACTTAATTTTTCTTTTAGTATTAAATGGGTTGACAACTAATAAATGTATAAATAGAGAATCTTGACATGATAATGTTTTTGAACAACTTATACTATTTTATCTTTTCATGTCGAGTTATTATTCACGAGTTACTATTCACAGGTTAATATTCACGGTAACAAAAAAAAAAATTCTTCCAAATCATCTTTGATTGGATCCAGGTTTTGATCTTCATTCTTGAACTCTGAATAAATTCTCTAATATTTGTCCTTTATCTAACTGGATCCGTTATTCGTATTATTTTTCATCATCCTCAGTTCTAAATTGTGATATAACTGAATATCTTTGGTCTGTAGTGCAAATATGAATAATTACGTGATTAATATCTTTGGCTTGTAGTGCAAAGATGAATGATTACCTGATGAATACTTTTGGCCCGTAGTGCAAAGATGGATAGGTGTTGAGATGAGCATGACCAACTGATGATACAAATGAATATCTTTGGCCCGTAGTGCAAAGATGGATATTTGATTCGAGATGTATATTGATTGATGTTACAGGGATAAAATATTAATGATGGACTTTTAAATCAATGAAGATAGTAGACATCATTCTCTACTTAACTCTTCTAATGAATTGTTATTTCCGCTGCGAATATTGATCTAAAACTTGTTGTCCATAATATTTAATCTGATTTATTGAAGGCTAATGATAATTTATTTTTCATTATCTTAGTCAAAATATTATTTACTGGGCTAGTTTGGCTCACTTTTTTCCTCCATTGTTCTCTTCAGGAAATGAGAATATCGCGGGTACTAGTCGGGGAATGGAGTGATGGTCCGAGTTAGAGCTGTAGAAGTCCTCACTATTTTTTTTATATTTAAAATAGTGTGATAATAAATGTAATGAGGACTTAGTTTGAATGTTAATATTTTCTACATGTCTGTATTGACACTCACATTTGTGTGGTCGTATTTTGCACGATATGAAAGATTGTATTTGAATTTTGTTGAGTGTATTTGGTGAGTCAAAATGGGTTGAATATTGAATCTATTTTGGGGGCGTCACATACCGGCTGGCTCCCTTTCTCCATTGTGGGATAATACCACCAGCCTTCGTGTGCCCACCTCCGGCAACCCTGATCGGACGATCCGACCCAAGCTTTTGAGAACCTGGCTCTAATACCATATGTAACAACCCGGGTCAAATTCCGAGTCCGAATCGAATCAAATTCATCCAAACAAAGCCTTAAATTACTGACCCGATAGTATTTTCTTGGGTCATCTTAGTCCACCAAAGGCTCACCCAAAAGGTTTTGACTGAAGGTACTACTATTAGTAACTCAAAAAAAAACTTGTTCCTTATCTTTCGATGCAGAACATGGGTGTTACGTAATAAATCATAAACCTTGGTTTATAAAGCATAAATCTTGATTTATAAACCCTAAACCCTAGTCAGTATACCGTAAACCCTAGTTAAAAAGTCAAACCCTTATTCTAAGATTAAACTAAGATTAATAAAAATACTTCTCCGTTAGTAATACGTACTATCAGACTGTTTAATAGGGGTTATAATGGTCTAAGTTGTGCAGTTAATATGTTCGCTAGTATTACTAGCAGACGCCGTGTCCTCCCTTCTAATTCCAGTTATTGATAATTGGAACGGACACTCTAAATGTTATTTTTTCATTTTTGATCCATAGAAAATACATGCTATGGATTATTCCCGTATATATATATAATTTGTTTAAATGTATATGAGTCAACTCAGGACCAACTAAATAATCCATGTTGACTCATACAAAAGATTGTTGTTTATGTAATCGACATCAAAATTTCATTACATATTACCACTATTAAACTAGCAATTCATTATACTTAAATGACAAATACTATCTTCATCCCAAATTAAATACCCGGTTTTGTCTGTTTAAATTCAAATTGACCATTTTAAAACTAATTTTTGTACTATTTTTACCAAAATATAGGTGAATAGATTGTAATCAAAAGAAAGTATATATAATTTACTACTAAACCCAATTTATAATTTTAAAAATAAATTTATATATGTTTTATTATTAATTCAAAAAATAATCAATTTGACTTAAGCAAGCTAAAATTGGGCAATTAATTTCGGACGGAAGACGGAAGAAGTATAAAATATAAATACATCATTAATATTTGCATATATTACCGAGACATTTCTTAAGTGTCTAAGAAACTAATTTTTTATTTTTTATTATTTGTATTCAATTATAAGGGTGTTCACTCTTAATGAAAAATTCGGGATAAATGCTTTTTTATCACTCTACTTTAAGTCAACTTACAAATGACTAACTAAATTTTTTTTTTCTTACAGTCAACTCACTGAACTTTAGTTTTCTTACAAAACGTTAGAAAATCCGTTAAATCTTTTAACTTTAAACGGAAAAGACCACATCAGCTACAGACGTGTAAATTTTTTTTGTTGTGGCACGGATCATCCCATGTGGCTTTCATTATGTGGAAATAGAGGAAATTTTTTATGAAGAAAATTATGAGGGCCACAATAATTTTTTTTCTGGCGAAAATTAATACATGGAGTTATGGGTAGTGTGTATATACATATATATATATATATATATATATATATATATATATATATATATTGTATAAAATTAAATATATACTTGCTTACATTCATGGGTAGCTAGCTGGGAAAAAAGAACCATGTAAAACAAGAACATAGCTAGAAACTTAGATGCAGCCATGGCCATGGATAGGGAATTATCAAATTTGTGCTAATTGTCGATTGAATATGATGTGACAAAGTTTCAAGAGATGAGTTTATATAGGGCAAAAAACTACAAGGACAAATCAGATTTATACATAAGTTTATTTCTAGTAATTAGATTAATGGTATTTAAAAAGAATTGTTATTTCCCTATTTAAATTGTCAAAAAATATTATCCAGTAGGAAAGAAAGGAATCTCAATTAATATAATATTAGTAGTCTGATTACACATAATTAATGAGCTTATTCTTATAAATTTTGAAATAATAATAAGCCAAATCACACCTGTTTGTGGCAGAATCAGAAACTTTTGAGAGGAGGTCAAAATATACTTAAAATAATTAAATAGGGTATGTTCCTTTTCCTAAACTTCACTTAAATCCATACAAAGTACGACCCGACTCAATTTTTACGGGTAAATTTATCTTTAAAAGTATTTAAATATTACATATATGATGTATTTACCATTAGTATAAGTATTATTAATATTAGAAGCAGTCATATTTAGATAATTATAAAAATTAATTGTGACAGTTGTCACTTGGATACATTTATGTCACACTAAAGTCCCATCCTCATAATTTAGCCCGTAAACTAATCGGATTCATAATTTAGCCCCTAATACGAATATCAAAAATCAAATATTAATATCCAAAAAGTCTTTCAAATCTTCATGGTTCAACCATGTAAATGTAAGCTATTGTATTGCATCATTCTTAATTAATGTCAAATTATTATTGCATGATAATTAATGACTTTATTTATGTGATTTATTACATGGGTTATAATTTATTAAATTATTAGTTTTGTAAATTGTAATAATCCAACAATCATTGATAAAAAATTTATGAAAATATTAAAATTATTTTAATTAAATTAGAGGTAAAGAAGTACACATTATTATAATAAAAATGTTTACTTATATTAGTCAATTATTAAAAAATAAAAAGATGTCTTAAGTAATAAAAAAGAAAATTACTACAAATTTAACAATTATGGATAAAACAAAATTTAAAATTAATATGAAATAACCAACTATTTGTATTTAAAATTTAAAAACCTTACACACATGTAAGAAATACAATTCGAACTCGAGCATATCACGAGTTACTCGCGAACCAATCGAATCGAACCAAACTCGAATTGTTCGCAAACAAAGTCGAGCCGAATTAATTACATGGTTTGTGAACATGTTCAATCGAGCAATCGAACGTGATACCATATGTGAACTCGACTTGACAAGTTAATCAAATTGAACAGAACTCGAACCGCACCGAACATGATCGCGAACAATTCGGTTTGTTTGCAGGCCTATTCGAACCAAACATGTGACAATTTGGAGGGATAAAAATGTTATCCAGCCATTTTAAAATTATTACCTGCACTTCTTCTTTGCTTTCACACAGACACAAAGAGAGAGCCGAACATGATCGCGAACAATTCGGTTTGTTTGCATGCCTATTCGAACCTAACATGTGACAATTTGGAGGGATAAAAATGTTATCCAGCCATTTTAAAATTATTACCTGCACTTCTTTGCTTTCACACACACACACACACACACACACACACACACAGAGAGAGAGAGAGAGAGAGAGAGAGAGAGAGAGAGAGAGAGAGAGAGAGAGAAGAGAGAGAGAGAGAGGAGAGAGAGAGAGAGAGAGAGAGAGAGAGATAGAGAGAGAGAGAGAGAGAGAGAGGAGAGAGAGAGAGAGAGAGAGAGAGAGAGAGAGAGAGAGAGAGAGTTATTTTAGACATTGGGAATAAGAGAGAAGTTGATTAATTAGGGGTAATTTAGGAATTGAGGTACTTTCTCCTTTCCAAAACAAAATAAGTGACGTTTTAAATAAAAAAATTTGCTCTAATTTATTTATCGTTTACAACTTTCTAGGAGAATAAATTATTTACTTTTCTATATCACCCCTACCTTCTCTCATTGTCCCAATAAATTCTCTCTCTTGTATTAATAGTTTTCAACTTCCCATAAAGGGGTAGTGATGAAATTTCACACAAATTTGAATTATTAAATTATAGTATTAAATGACTTTCTTATTTCATGTACAAAAACCGTAAACGACACTTATTTAGGAACGAAAAGAGTATCATATGTTAATGAATAAAACTCCAATGACTAATATTATGGAACGGTAAAAAAATTCTAAAATATCTCATATAACGGAACGGAGGGAGTAATGACGGAGGGTAAAATGCAAATGTGGCCACTGAATTTTAGGTGTTTTTGGGTTTTGAGTCCCTTTCTTTAGATCAACGCAAATTGAGCCCTTTTATGTACGAAAATTTAATTAATTGCCAAGACACGGTTCTTTCCAAGATTCGAACCCAGTTTGAGATTTTGGCCATGAGACCACCCCAACAGTACAAGCTAGCTATTAAATTATCCAAAGAATAAAATTTTGTATTAAATCAATTTATTTCCCCAATAGAATATTAAAATATTAATGTACCCATATTAATTTAAAACATCTTTATGTATTTCAACTAAGGCTGTAAAATGAGCAAACAGTTCGGGCTCGATTCGTACTCGCTCGAATAAAAGTTCGATTCAAGCTCGACTCGAAATATAAATGTGCCAAATATGACCAAATTTTAAAGTTCGATAAATTACTCGAATCTCCTTAAATTATAATTTTCTATTGATACTCGGATCATATTCGTTCGAAAAGTTCAAACTGCTCGGGCTCGATTCAGAATCGTGCTCGTCTCGGTAGCTAAATGAGCCTCAATCAAACCTTATTTTATACTCGATAAATTTTGTGAACCAAATCTGAGCAACTCAATGCTCGGCTCGACTCGGTTCGTTTACACCCTTAATTTCAACTATTTCTTTTCAGTTGTCAGTCAGTCTTTCTCTTTCTCTTTATCTAAATCTCTCACCTGAACACAAAAACAAATTAATAAAAACTAATAAAATATAAAAAATACACTTAAAAAACTAATAAAAATTATTTGAACAAATCAAAAAATTACACTTAGAAAAAACAAATATAAATATTATTATAAATTAAATAATTACACTTAATAAACTAATAAAATTATTTAAATAAATTAACAATTATTTAAAAAACTGATAAGATTATTTAAACAAATTAAAAAAATTACTTAAAAAAACCTAATAAAATTATTTAAAGAATTATAATCGAGCCCAGGCACCGACAATTCCATCTCTACCCTCGATCTCGACTACCAAATCCTCTTCGCCGCCGCCTACAATTCCTTCACAATTTCTCCCCTCGACTCCGCCCTCTTCTCTCTCGACATGGCCTCCCCAGTCGCCGCGTACATCCAAAATCCTTTGTCGACTGGAATTTCCTTTGCAGTTTTTTTTTGCAATCTAATCTACTGGTGTTCCTTGTAAATTCATTTGTTAGATTGTCTTTTCAGTTTTATGATTGGGTCGGATTCTAGATTTGATTTGAAATTCGGTGGTTTGAAGTCTCATGCTTTGGTCCGGTAGATCCAGTCTCTCCTCTCGATTGGTTTTTATTTCATGTTACCGATATGGGTTGATGTTTTCCCTTGATTTGGTTTAAACTGTTCGAATCTTTGTATTGGCTTCAAAATCTTGGGTTGATTTCTAATAATCAGATTTTATTTTGGTTTGTTGCTCTACTAGCCTTTCGCCGACAAACGTGGTGATTGATCTGGGATTGTAGGGGTTGCAAAAATATTAATTATTTTCTAAATTTTAATTTTAATTTTTCTATAACAATAATAATAATAATAATATAAGTACTATTTACGCATCTAGCCTGCGCCTTATACGGGATTCTATATATATTAGTATTGTGAATTTATGTATCGACGTAGATAAATATTAACGGTAATACTTTTAAATATACTAGCTAGTTGGCTTGTGTCAATCACAATCTTTGACAATTATATTCTTATTTTTTTTATAAAAAAAAACTTTAATTATATTTATGTATATTTTAGTATTGGTTCTCTTTTCTCGTTTTTTGGACTTTAGAGATGTACTCCCTTCACTACGAAATTAGATTAATAATTTTTAATATATTTCTGTCTGCAAATATTAAAATAGTCAATCACTAAAATAACTTGTCTTTCTTTCTTTTTTAAATATGCTTTTATTGTTTACTAAAATAAATTATCCTTTAATTTTTATTCTATGTTATTAATGTCATAATGCTCATTAAAATATAATTTTGAAAGATTTAAATGTTAATCTCACATGGTTTTGTTCGAAATCATCTTGTTAAAGTGTTTGGATAATAACAAAAGAAGAATAATTAAAGAAAATGAAGAAAATAATACAAATCAATGAGATTGAATATTTTTTTGGATAATATTAAGAAAAACAAATAGATTTAATAGATATGAGTCGACTCAGGACCACCCAAAATTTGTTAATATGTTTTTAATGTTTATTTAAATAAATTATCCTTTTTATTCTATATTATTAATGTCATAAATTTTCAATCAAAATTAATTTATGACATTCAAAATATTTGGATAAAAACAAATGAGAAGAAGAAGAAAGAAAAATTTGAGTAATGAATATATATATATATATATATATATATATATATAAAGTCTGGTTCTCCTACGAACAGTGGCTACGGTCTGTACCGTCGCCATAGCCCTCCATAACCCATATTTGTTTGTTCGTGTTTGTTGGACAACCGGACTATATATATATATATATATATATATATATATATATATATATATATATATATATATAGTCCGAATCAGATCCGGGAGTCCGGACCTTCTTAAAATGCGGGGACTTTTTTTTTTTTTTGGTTTTTTTTAAACAACTAATAAAAAATGTATAGTAATTTATGGAACTGGAAATATTTCATAATACAACGTTTTTGGTGTAATTTGGATAAATATAACAAAACAGGTTGTACTGACTGTACAGACCTATTTTGTTATATGTATCCAAATCACACCCAAAACACTATATTATGAAATATTTCTAGTTCCATAAATTACTATACATTTTTTATTAGTTGTTTTAAGAAAAACCAAAAAAAAAATATAAGGTCCGTATTTTATCAGGTCTGGGAGTCCGGACCTGATCCTTATACTATATATATATATATATATATATGGATTGATCCATAACATGTATTTGCTATGGATCAAAAATTGGTAAATATCATCTCTACCTTCCATTACAATTATAAATTGCTGAGATTAAAAAACAATGCTCCTCATCCGCTAGAATTTCTAGTGCACAAGATCAAAAAGAGGCAAATACCATCTATAGAATCCGTTCCAAATATCAACGTTCAAGATTAAAAAGAGGAACGCGACATCTGCTAGTTATAATACTAGCGGACAGTGTAATGACACAAATTAGGCCATTATAACCCAATTAAAAAGTTTGCTAAAGGAGTATTCAGTTTAATCTCCGAATAAGAGGTTTGACTTAAGGAGTTAATATGTAACAACTCGGATCAAATCCCGAGTCCAGAACAAATCTTGGGTCAAATCCTAAGTACGAATTGAATCAAATTCATTCAAACAAGGCCTTAAATTACTTACCCAATAGTGACTCACTCAAAAGGTCATGACTGAAGGTACTACTATTAGTAACTCAATTCCTTATATACAGAAAAACTTTTTCCTTATCCTTCGATGTGGGACTAGTGTGCTACAAACTCCCCCACTTAAATTTCTGACGTCCCCGTCAGAACCGATCTCCGATCACACACACGATTCACAGATCTTTGTCTCTCTAGCCATTGTGGGATAATACCGGCTGACTTTCTTTCTCCATTGTGGGATAATACCACCAGCTTTCGTCTGCCCACTATTAAACTAGCACTATTATACTTAAATGACAAAATTTCATTACATATTACCACTATTAAACTATCAACTCATTATACTTGAATGACAAATACTATCTTCATCCCAAATTAAATACCCGATTTTGTTTGTTTAAATTCAAATTGACCATTTTTAAATTAATTTTTGTACTATTTTTACCAAAATATAGGTGAATAGATTATAATCAAAAGAAAGTATATATAATTTACTACTAAACCCAATTTATAATTTTAAAAATAAATTTATATATGTTTTATTATTAATTCAAAAAATAATCAATTTGACTTAAACAAGCTAAAATTGGGCAATTAATTTCGGACAGAAGACGGAAGAAGTATAAAATATAAATACATCAGTAATATTTGCATATATTACCGAGACATTTCTTAAGTGTCTAAGAAACTAATTTTGTTATTTTTTATTATTTGTATTCAATTATAAGGGTTCACTCTTAATGAAAAATTCGGGATAAATGTTTTTTTCATCACTCTACTTTAACTCAACTTACAAATGACTAACTAATTTTTTTTTCTTACAGTCAACTCACTGAACTTTAGTTTTCTTACAAAACGTTAAAAAATCCGTTAAATCTTTTGACTTTAAACGGAACAGACCACATCAGTTGCAGACGTGTAAATTTTTTTTGTTGTGGCACGGACCATCCCATGTGTCTTTCATTATGTGGAAATAGAGGAAATTTTTTATAAAGAAAATTATGAGGGCCACAATAATTTTTTTCTGGCGAAAATTAATACATGGAGTTATGGATAGTGTGTGTGTATATTTATATATATATATATATATATACACATATATATAAATATATTGTATAAAATTAAATGAGGTCATGATGGAATTTGATATTGTATTTAATATCAAATTCATATGGAATTTGATATTAATCTATTATATTTGATATGGAATTTGGCTAATTCTAATAAAAAAAATAGTCAAAAATAGACTTAATTTTTCTTTTAGTATTAAATGGGTTGACAACTAATAAATGTATAAATAGAGAATCTTGACATGATAATGTTTTTGAACAACTTATACTATTTTATCTTTTCATGTCGAGTTATTATTCACGAGTTACTATTCACAGGTTAATATTCACGGTAACAAAAAAAAAAATTCTTCCAAATCATCTTTGATTGGATCCAGGTTTTGATCTTCATTCTTGAACTCTGAATAAATTCTCTAATATTTGTCCTTTATCTAACTGGATCCGTTATTCGTATTATTTTTCATCATCCTCAGTTCTAAATTGTGATATAACTGAATATCTTTGGTCTGTAGTGCAAATATGAATAATTACGTGATGAATATCTTTGGCTTGTAGTGCAAAGATGAATGATTACCTGATGAATATTTTTGGCCCGTAGTGCAAAGATGGATAGGTGTTGAGATGAGCATGACCAACTGATGATACAAATGAATATCTTTGGCCCGTAGTGCAAAGATGGATATTTGATTCGAGATGTATATTGATTGATGTTACAGGGATAAAATATTAATGATGGACTTTTAAATCAATGAAGATAGTAGACATCATTCTCTACTTAACTCTTCTAATGAATTGTTATTTCCGCTGCGAATATTGATCTAAAACTTGTTGTCCATAATATTTAATCTGATTTATTGAAGGCTAATGATAATTTATTTTTCATTATCTTAGTCAAAATATTATTTACTGGGCTAGTTTGGCTCACTTTTTTCCTCCATTGTTCTCTTCAGGAAATGAGAATATCGCGGGTACTAGTCGGGGAATGGAGTGATGGTCCGAGTTAGAGCTGTAGAAGTCCTCACTATTTTTTTTTATTTAAAATAGTGTGATAATAAATGTAATGAGGACTTAGTTTGAATGTTAATATTTTCTACATGTCTGTATTGACACTCACATTTGTGTGGTCGTATTTTGCACGATATGAAAGATTGTATTTGAATTTTGTTGAGTGTATTTGGTGAGTCAAAATGGGTTGAATATTGAATCTATTTTGGGGGCGTCACATACCGGCTGGCTCCCTTTCTCCATTGTGGGATAATACCACCAGCCTTCGTGTGCCCACCTCCGGCAACCCTGATCAGACGATCCGACCCAAGCTTTTGAGAACCTGGCTCTAATACCATATGTAACAACCCGGGTCAAATTCCGAGTCCGAATCGAATCAAATTCATCCAAACAAGGCCTTAAATTACTGACCCGATAGTATTTTCTTGGGTCATCTTAGCCCACCAAAGGCTCACCCAAAAGGTTTTGACTGAAGGTACTACTATTAGTAACTCAAAAAAAAACTTGTTCCTTATCTTTCGATGCAGAACATGGGTGTTACGTAATAAATCATAAACCTTGGTTTATAAAGCATAAATCTTGATTTATAAACCCTAAACCCTAGTCAGTATACCGTAAACCCTAGTTAAAAAGTCAAACCCTTATTCTAAGATTAAACTAAGATTAATAAAAATACTTCTCCGTTAGTAATACGTACTATCAGACTGTTTAATAGGGGTTATAATGGTCTAAGTTGTGCAGTTAATCTGTTCGCTAGTATTACTAGCAGACGCCGTGTCCTCCCTTCTAATTCTAGTTATTGATAATTGGAACGGACACTCTAAATGTTATTTTTTCATTTTTGATCCATAGCAAATAAATGCTATGGATTATTCCCGCATATATATATAATTTGTTTAAATGTATATGAGTCAACTCAGGACCAACTAAATAATCCATGTTGACTCATACAAAAGATTGTTGTTTATGTAATCGACATCAAAATTTCATTACATATTACCACTATTAAACTAGCAATTCATTATACTTAAATGACAAATACTATCTTCATCCCAAATTAAATACCCGGTTTTGTCTGTTTAAATTCAAATTGACCATTTTAAAACTAATTTTTGTACTATTTTTACCAAAATATAGGTGAATAGATTGTAATCAAAAGAAAGTATATATAATTTACTACTAAACCCAATTTATAATTTTAAAAATAAATTTATATATGTTTTATTATTAATTCAAAAAATAATCAATTTGACTTAAACAAGCTAAAATTGGGCAATTAATTTCGGATGGAAGACGGAAGAAGTATAAAATATAAATACATCATTAATATTTGCATATATTACCGAGACATTTCTTAAGTGTCTAAGAAACTAATTTTGTTATTTTTTATTATTTGTATTCAATTATAAGGGTGTTCACTCTTAATGAAAAATTCGGGATAAATGCTTTTTTCATCACTCTACTTTAAGTAAACTTACAAATGACTAACTAAATTTTTTTTTTTTACAGTCAACTCACTGAACTTTAGTTTTCTTACAAAACGTTAGAAAATCCGTTAAATCTTTTACCTTTAAACGGAAAAGACCACATCAACTGCAGACGTGTAAATTTTTTTTGTTGTGGCACGGATCATCCCATGTGGCTTTTATTATGTGGAAATAGAGGAAATTTTTTATGAAGAAAATTATGAGGGCCACAGTAATTTTTTTTCTGGCGAAAATTAATACATGGAGTTATGGGTAGCGTGTATATACATATATATATATATATATATATATATATATATATATTGTATAAAATTAAATGAGGTCATTATGAGTATTATACTAAATTCCTTTCAGCAGAAACTAATACATGTAGTTTCGGTTACTGTATCTAAGTATTTACGCATAAAGTACAATCTACAAAACCAGATTACAAAACAAGATTTTGGATGAGAGATTGACGTGAAGAATCCGGTTTTCGTCTCTAACTCTCCCACTCTAGTTGTTTATTCTTTCTATTATTTCAAAATTAGTTGCTTCAATTTCAGCCACTCAAATTTATTTAAGCATGTCATGTTACATTTTGTTAAATATGTTATTACATTAGGGAAATTGTATTATCAGAACGCTCAATGTTATTCATCTAAAACCATTTATGTATTCAATGGTTTATAGCGTTAATTATTTTCGACCGAATTACAGACGATTTTTTTTGTTAAAATTAATCTATTATATTTCATATGGAATTTGGCTAATTCTAATAAAAAATAGTCAAAAATAGACTTAATTTTTCATTTAGTATTAAATGGGTCGACAACTAATAAATGTATACATTGAGAATCTTGACATGATAATGTTTTTGAACAACTTATACTATTTCCATCAATCCTAGGGACTTACCTATTAAAGGGGAGAGAAATAGGTATGTAGAACTTGATATTGTATAAATTGAAGCTTTTGATGTGTGTCATTTGATATTGTATTTAAATTTTCTCCGGCAAAAATAAATACATGGAGTTATGGGTAGTATATATATATATATATGCAAGATATTTATTGTGTAAAATAGGTGATGATGAGTATTACACAAAATTCCTTTCAGCAGAAACTAATACATGGAGTTCCGGTTACTGTATATAAGTACTATTTACGCATAAAGTACAATCTACAAATTAAACCAGATTATAAAACAATTAATTAATTTTGTCCAGATCTGATGAGGACTTATTAGAAGATATAACCATAGTAGATATTCAGCACAGTTACATAAGCATGGAACGATATATAATGAATTTTATTTTATTTTTAATTAAATTCTAATATAATTGTTGTAACAATAAGATGAAGGATTATTAAAAACAAAAGAAATCGCAATCTCTTTCAGTGCTTTTACAAAATACTTGTTCATTATCCCTGACACAACACCAACGAAAAATGAAACCAGGACCAGTTCTAAGAACACAAGATGCATTTCTATTTGTAATAAGATTTTTGTCACCACCATCATGCTTCACGCCTAACCTCTTATTGATCACACCTGTTAAGAGACGGGAAAATTAAAAGAAATATATCTTTGTCAAAATATTTATTTAACTTTCTTAAAAGTGATGTTTAAACAAAAATTAAGAAACATATTAATTTTAGTTTCTTAAAAGAAAGGTGCATGGAGGAAAAATTGAGTATATATACTTGCTTACATTCATGGGTAGCTAGCTGGGAAAAAAGAACCATGTAAAACAAGAACATAGCTAGAAACTTAGATGCAGCCATGGCCATGGATAGGGAATTATCAAATTTGTGCTAATTGTCGATTGAATATGATATGACAAAGTTTCAAGAGATGAGTTTATATAGGGCAAAAAACTACAAGGACAAGTCAGATTTATACATAAGTTTATTTCTAGTAATGAGATTAATGGTATTTAAAGAGAATTGTTATTTCCCTATTTAAATTGTCAAAAAATATTATCCAGTAGCAAAGAAAGGAATCTCAATTAATATAATATTAGTAGTCTGATTACACATAATTAATGAGCTTATTCTTATAAATTTTGAAATAATAATAAGCCAAATCACACCTGTTTGTAGTAAGGGAATTGATATTGATATTTCACGGAACCAGAAACTTTTGAGAGAGGGGGTCAAAATACACTTAAAATAGTTAAATAGGGTATGTTCCTTTTCCCAAACTTCACTTAAATCCATACAAAGTACGACCCGACTCAGTTTTTACGGGTAAATTTATCTTTAAAAGTATTTAAATATATTACATATATAATGTATTTTCCATTAGTATAAGTATTATTAATATTAGAAGCAGACATATTTAGATAATTATAAAAATTAATTATGACAGTTGTCACTTGGATACATTTATGTCACACTAAAGTCCCATCCTCCTCATAATTTAGCCCGTAAACTAATCGGATTCATAATTTATCCCCTAATACAAATATTAAAAATCAAATATTAATATCCAAAAAATCTTTCAAATCTTCATGGTTCAACCATGTAAATGTAAGCTATTGTATTGCATCATTCTTAATTAATGTCAAATTATTATTGCATGATGATTAATGACTTTATTTATGTGATTTATTACATGGGTTATAATTTATTAAATTATTAGTTTTGTAAATTGTAATAATCCAACAATCATTGTTAAAAAATTTATAAAAATATTAAAATTATTTTAATTAAATTAGAGGTGAAGAAGTACACATTATTATAATAAAAATGTTTACTTATAGTCAATTATTAAAAAATAAAAAGATGTTTTAAGTAATAAAAAAGAAAATTACTACAAATTTAACAATTATGGATAAAACAAAATTTAGAATTAATATGAAATAACCAACTATTTGTATTTAGAATTTAAAAACCTTACACACATGTAAGAAATACAATTCAAACTCGAGCATATCACGAGTTACTCGCGAACCAATCGAATCGAACCAAACTCGAATTGTTCGCAAACAAAGTCGAACCTAATTAATTACATGGTTCGTGAACATGTTCAATCGAGCAATCGAACGTGATACCATATGTGAACTCGACTTGACAAGTTAATCAAATTGAACAGAACTCGAACCTCACCGAACATGATCGCGAACAATTCGGTTTGTTTGCATGCCTATTCGTACCTAACATGTGACAATTTGGAGGGATAAAAATGTTATCCAACCATTTTAAAATTATTACCTGCACTTCTTCTTTGCTTTCACACACACACACAGAGAGAGCCGAACATGATCGCGAACAATTCGATTTGTTTGCAGGCCTATTCGAACCTAACATGTGATAATTTGGAGGGATAAAAATGTTATCCAGCCATTTTAAAATTATTACCTACACTTCTTCTTTGCTTTCACACACACAAGAGAGAGAGAGAGAGATTGAGAGAGAGAGAGAGAGAGAGAGAGAGAGAGAGAGAGAGAGAGAGAGAGATGAGTGGTAAATGAATAATAAATGAGCCATGAGTTTGAATAAGAGAATTATTTTAGACATTGGGAATAAGAGAGAAGTTGATTAATTAGGGGTAATTTAGGAATTGAGGTACTCTCTCCGTTCCAAAATAAGTGATATTTTAAAAGAAAAATTTTGCTCCAATTTATTTATCGTTTACAACTTTTTAGGAAAATAAATTATTTATTTTTTTATATCACCCCTACCTTCTTTCATTGTCCCAATAAATTCTCTCTTGTATTAATAGTTTTCAACTTCCCATAAAGGGGTAGTGATGAAATTTCACACAAATTTTAATTATTAAATTATAGTATTAAATGACTTTTTATTTCATGCACAAAAACCTTAAACGACACTTATTTAGGAACGAAAAGAGTATCATATGTTAATGAATCAAACTCCAATGACTAATATTATGGAACAGTAAAAAAATTCTAAAATGTCTAATATAACGGAACGGAGGGAGTAATGACGGAGGGTAAAATGCAAATGTGGCCACTGAATTTTAGGTGTTTTTGGGTTTTGAGTCCCTTTCTTTAGGTCAACGCAAATTGAGCTCCTTTCTGTATGAAAATTTAATTAATTGCCAAGACACGGTTCTTTCCAAGATTCGAACCCGAAATCTAAAGTTTGAGATTTTGGCCATGAGACCACCCCAACAATACAAGCTAGCTATTAAATTATCCAAAGAATGAAATTTTGTATTAAATCAATTTATTTCCCCAATAAAATATTAAAATATTAATGTACCCATATTAATTTAAAACATCTTTATGTATTTCAAGTTTCAACTATTTCTTTTCTGTTGTCAGTCAGTCTTTCTCTTTCTCTTTATCTAAATCTCTCTCCTGAACACAAAAACAAATTAATAAAAACTAATAAAATATAAAAAATACACTTAAAAAACTAATAAAAATTATTTAAACAAATCAACAAATTACACTTAGAAAAAACAAATATAAATATTATTATAAATTAAATAATTACACTTAATAAACTAATAAAATTATTTAAATAAATTAACAATTATTTAAAAAACTGATAAGATTATTTAAACAAATTAAAAAAATTACTTAAAAAAACCTAATAAAATTATTTAAAGAATTAGAATCGAGCCCAGGCACCTACAATTCCATCTCTACCTTCGATCTCTACTACCAAATCCTCTTTGCCGCCGCCTACAATTCCTTCACAATTTCTCCCCTCGACTCCGCCCTCTTCTCTCTCGACATGGCCTCCCCAGCCGCCGCGTACATCCAAAATCCTTTGTCGACTGCAATTTCCTTTGCAATTTTTTTTTGCAATCTAATCTACTAGTGTTCCTTGTAAATCCATTTGTTAGATTGTCTTTTCAGTTTTCTGATTGGGTCGGATTCTGGATTTGATTTGAAATTCGGTGGTTTGAAGTCTCATGCTTTGGTCCAGTAGATCCAGTCTCTCCTCTCGATTGGTTTTTATTTCATGTTACCGATTTGGGTTGATGTTTTCCCTTGATTTGGTTTAAACTGTTCGAATCTTTGTATTGGCTTCAAAATCTTGGGTTGATTTCTAATAATCAGATTTTATTTTGGTTTTTTGCTCTACTATCCTTTCGCCGACAAACGTGGTGATTGATCTGGGATTGTAGGGGTTGCAAAAATATTAATTATTTTCTAAATTTTAATTTTAATTTTTCTATAACAATAATAATAATAATAATATAAGTACTATTTACGCATCTAGCCTGCGTCTTATACGGGATTCTATATATATTAGTATTGTGAATTTATGTATCGACGTAGATAAATATTAACGGTAATACTTTTAAATATACTAGCTAGTTGGCTTGTGTCAATCACGAGCTTTGACAATTGTATTCTTATTTTTTTTATAAAAAAAACTTTAATTATATTTATGTATATTTTAGTATTGGTTCTCTTTTCTCGTTTCTTGGACTTTAGAGATGTACTCCCTTCACTACGAAATTAGATTAATAATTTTTAATTTATTTCTTTCTGCAAATATTAAAATAATCAATCACTAAAATAACTTGTCTTTCTTTCTTTTTTAAATATGCTTTTAATGTTTACTAAAATAAATTATCCTTTAATTTTTATTCTATGTTATTAATGTCATAATGCTCATTAAAATATAACTTTGAAAGATTTAAATGTTAATCTCACATGTTTTTGTTCGAAATCATCTTGTTAAAGTGTTTGGATAATAACAAAAGAAGAATAATTAAAGAAAATGAAGAAAATAATACAAATCAATGAGATTGAATAATTTTTTGGATAATACTAAGAAAAACAAATAGATTTAATAGATATGAGTCGACTGAGGACCACCCAAAATTTGTTAATATGTTTTTAATGTTTATTTAAATAAATTATCCTTTTTATTCTACATTATTAATGTCATAAATTTTCGATCAAAATTAATTTATGACATTCAAAATATTTGGATAAAAACAAATGAGAAGAAGAAAAAAGAAAAATTTGAGTAATGAATATATATATATATATATATATATATATATATATATATATATATATATAAAGTCTGGTTCTCCAACGAACAATGGCGACGGTCTGTACCATCGCCATAGCCCTCCATAACCCATATTTGTTTGTTCGTGTTTGTTGGACAACCGGACTATATATATATATATATATATATATATATATATATATATATATATATAGTCCGGATCAGTAAGGTGTTGATTTGATAAATGTAAAAAGTTATGGATAAAATGTGCAAATATTTTAAAATAAGCAAGTGGTTATAAAATATTCTTGTTGTCGGATAATATTCGTTTGATCGTGGAATATTCTTGTTGTCGGGGAATATTCGTACGACGGCGCAGCTATTTGTGGGCCCCACAACGGAATAACTGTCGAATATAAAAAGCGACAGAAATAACTTTTTTATAAAATAACGGCGTAGTTGTTACCGTTAGTACTGTTGAAATACCCGGTGGTTAAAATACAGTGATACGCGGTGTTGCACAGTAGCACACGGTATTGCACAGTATTTCTTATTATTGATTCTGACGTGAGAAGGCACTTACTCAATTATTGTTACAGTAATTACTGTTCAATATTTTATATTATTGACTCAATAATTGCTACGTTGATATTTTATATTATTGACTCAATAATTGTTACATTGATATTTTATTGACACAATAATTGCTACGTTGCTATTTTATATGATTGATTCAATAATTACTACAGTTGATACTTTGTATTATTGATTCAATAATTGTCACTGCACAGTATTTCACATTATCAACTCAATAATTCATATTATTTGAATAATATTATTAGATAGCATTATTGACAATGACTAAGGAAGTTCTGTCTAGGAAGGGTTATTTAATTGCGCGCCAATAAGGAGAAATCCTTATCGGAAGGCCCCCTCTTTCTTGGGAACGACCTGGTTGTCAATATTGTAGTTCTGTAATATTATTTATGAATAATTAATTATTGATTTATATGATAAGAAAATATTTATTTTGTGAATATAAGAGAAGGAATTAGTGCTGATGTGTTTTTATCAGTATTTTGGTGTGGAAAATCATCCGTTTATGGATTTCGGATAATTTATGTTTGGAATTTGAAAAAACTTTCTTCTGCAAAGTTGTAGAGAATTAAATTTCCTATAAAAGGACATCAAATATGTATTTTTCTGACAAATGGGCTATTTATTATGAATTATTGAAGTTTTGAAAAATAAATATTTTTTTATGGGTGGGCCCCACTTTTGTTGGCTTGTAAATGTTGAATATTTTTTTCCTCACGAGGTGTGCTGGGAAGCCGCCTGCCACAAAAGTTAATATTGGTGTCCTGGCACTTTCCTATAAATAGGGTGCTTAGGTTAGAACTGAAAATCACACCAGAATCAGAAGTTTTCTCTCTCTATAATATCGAGCGTATTTTTGTGAGTATTTAGATACTTTGAGTGTTACTATCCAGTGCAAGTTTTCTTCAGCCTTATATTCGATATACCAGTCAGAAGCACTATTCTTTTGAGGTAAGGGATGTTATTTTTTTTCGTAAATGATGTTATTCTTTTCAATATCATTATACCAAAATATTGGCATGGATTTTATTAGGAAATTCTTACTTTTTTCGTCAAAGTTGCTATTCACGTATACGGCACTATTCACGTATACGACACTATTCACGAAAAAACTAAATTTTCTTCTATTTGTCCAAATTGTCTGTTATAGTTACTATCTTGATTGGATCTAAGTTTTGAGCTTCATTCTTGAATTTTGCTCCACAAAGTATTATTATGGAATATTCTTGAACTTGAATAAACTAAAATACGAATCCTTAATCTTATCCTTTATTTCACTGGATTCGTTATTTATATTATTTTTCATCATCCTTAGTCCTAAGTGGTGTTATAACTGAATATCTTTGGCCTGTAGAGCAAAGATGAATATTTGATATGAGATGTATATTGATTGATGTTACAGGGATAAAATATTGATGATGAACGGTTATTTCCGCTGCGAATATTGATCTAAAACTTGTTGTCAATAATATTTTATCTGATTTATTGAAGGCTAACGATGATTTATTTTTTATTATCTTAGTCATAATATTCTTTACTGGGCTAGTTGAGCTCACCCTTTTCATCTATTGTCCTCTTCAGGAAATGAGAACGTTGCGGGAACTAGTCGGGGGACAGAGTGATGGTCCGAGTTAGAGCAGTAGTAGTCCTCGCTATTTTTGTAAAATAGTGGGATAATAATTGTAATAAATAAAGAATGAATTTGAATGTTAATATTTCGTATTATATACGATTTGTATTGACACTCACAGTTGTGTGGTCGTATTTTGCACGACCGTGTGATATAAAGTTTGTATTTGAATTCTGTACCATGTATTTGGCGACTCAGAATGGGTTGGGTTGACTGGACCTATTCTGGGGGGGTCACATATAGCGTCCGTTCCAAATATCAACGTTCAAGATTAAAAAGAGGAACGCGACATCCGCTAGTTATAATACTAACGGACAGTGTAATGACACAAATTAGACCATTATAACCCAATTAAAAAGTTTGCTAAATGAGTATTCAGTTTAATCTCCGAATAAGAGGTTTGACTTAAGGAGTTAATATGTAACAACCCGGGTCAAATCCAGAGTCCAGAACAAATCTTGGGTCAAATTCTAAGTACGAATTGAATCAAATTCATTCAAACAAGGCCTTAAATTACTTACCCAATAGTGACTCACTCAAAAGGTCATGACTGAAGGTACTACTATTAGTAACTCAATTCCTTATATACAGAAAAACTTTTCCCTTATCCTTCGATGTGGGACTAGGGTGCTACAAACTCCCCCACTTAAATTTCTGACGTCCCCGTCAGAACCGATCTCCAATCACACACACAATCCACAGATCTTTGCCTCTCTAGCCATTGTGGGATAATACCGGCTGACTTCTTTTCTTCATTGTGGGATAATACCACCAGCCTTCGGCTGCCCACTATTAAACTAGCACTATTATACTTAAATGACAAAATTTCATTACATATAACCATTATTAAACTATCAACTCATTATACTTGAATGACAAATACTATCTTCATCCCAAATTAAATACCCGATTTTGTTTGTTTAAACTCAAATTGACCATTTTTAAACTAATTTTTGTACTATTTTTACCAAAATATAGGTGAATAGATTATAATCAAAAGAAAGTATATATAATTTACTACTAAACCCAATTTATAATTTTAAAAATAAATTTATATATGTTTTATTATTAATTCAAAAAATAATCAATTTGGCTTAAACAAGCTAAAATTGGGCAATTAATTTCGGACGGAAGACGGAAGAAGTATAAAATATAAATACATCATTAATATTTGCATATATTACCGAGACATTTCTTAAGTGTTTAAGAAACTAATTTTGTTATTTTTTATTATTTGTATTCAATTATAAGGGTGTTCACTCTTAATGAAAAATTCGGGATAAATATTTTGTGACGCCCCCAGAATAGGTTCAGTCAACCCAACCCATTCTGAGTCGCCAAATATATGGTACAGAATTCAAATACAAACTTGTATATCACACGGTCGTGCAAAATACGACCACACAACTGTGAGTGTCAATACAAATATGTACAAAATATTAACATTCAAACTAAGTCCTCATTACAATTATTCTCACACTGTTTATTAGAAATAGTGAGGACTACTACTGCTCTAACTCGGACCATCACTCTGTCCCCCGACTAGTTTCCGCAACATTCTCATTTCCTTAAGAGAACAATAGATGAAAAGGTTGAGCTAAACTAGCTCAGTAAAGAATATTATGACTAGGATAATGGAAAATAAATTATCGTTAGTCTTCAACAATTCAGACAAAATATTATTGATAACAAGTTTTAGATCAATATTCGCAGCGGAAATAATAAATCATTAGAAGAGTTAAGTAGAGAATGAAGTCTACTATCTTCTATGATTTAAAAGTCCATCATCAATATTTTATCCCTGTAATATCAATCAATATACATCTCAAATTAAATATTCATCTTTGCACTACGGGCCAAAGATATCCATTTGTATCACCAGTGGTCATGTTCATCTCAACACCTGTCATCTTTGCACTACGGCCAAAGATATTCATCAAGTAATCATTCATCTTTGCTCTACAGGCCAAAGATATTCAGTTGTATCACCTTTTAAGACTGAAGATGATGAAAAATATTTTAAAAAACGAATCCAGTGAGATAAAGGACAAAGACTAAGGATTCGTATTTTAGTTTATCCAATTCAAAAATACTTCGTAATAATTAATTGTGGAGCAAAATTCAAGAATAAAGCTCAAAACTTAGATCCAATCAAAGATAGGAACCTTAACAAGCAATTTGGACAAATAGAAAAAAACTTAATTTTTTCGTAAATAGTGCCGTATACGTGAATAGTGCCGTATACGTGAATAGTAACCCCGACGAAAAAAGTAAGAATTTCATAATAAAATTCATGATAATATTTTGGTATAATGATATTGAAAAGAATAACATCATTTATGAAAGAAAATAACATCCCTTTCCTCAAAAGAATAGTACTTCTGACTGGTATATTGGATATAAGGCTGAAAATTTTTTGGACTGAATAGTAACACTCAAAGTATCTAAATACTCACAAAAATACGCTCGATATTATAGAGAGAGAAAACTTCTGATTCTGGTGTGAATTTCAATTCTAACCTAAGCACCCTATTTATAGGAAAAGGTTAGGATGCCAAAGTAGACTTTTTAATAAAATAATATTTTTTTAAAATTTCAGCCACCTAGTGGGAAAGAAAAAAAATTCAACATTCAACAAAAAGTGGGGCCCACCATTTTATTTAAAAAATATTTATTTTTCGAAACTTCAATAATTCATAATAAATAGCCCTTTTGTCAGAAAAATACAAAGTCTATGTCCTTTTATAGGAAATTTAATTCTCTACAACTTTGTAGAAGGAAATTTTTCCAAATTCTAAACATAAATTATCCGAAATCCACAAACGGCTGATTTTCTACACCAAAATACTCATCAGCACTAATTCATTCTTTTATATCCACAAAATAAATATTTCCTTATTATATAAATTAATAATTAATTATTCACAAATAATATTACAGAATTACAATATTGACAACCAGGTCGTTTCCAAGAAAGAGGGGGCCTTCCGATAAGGACTTCTCCTTACTGGCGCGCAATTAAATAACTTCTCCTAGACAGAACTTCTTTAGACATTGTCAATAATGCTATCAAATAATATTATTCAAATAATATGAATTATTGAGTTGATAATGTGAAATACTGTGCAGTGACAATTATTGAATCAATAATACAAAATATCAACGGTAGCAATTATTGAATCAATCATATAAAATAGCAACGTAGCAATTATTGATATAAATATCAACGTAGTAATTATTGAACCAATAAAATATCATGCAATTATTGAATCAATAATATAAAATATTGAACAGTAATTACTGTAACAATTATTGAGTAATGACTTCTCATGTAAGAATCAATAATTAGAATTACTGTGCAATACCGTGTGCTACTGTGTAATACCGTGTGCTACCGTGCAACACCGCGTATTACTGTACTTTAACCACCGGATATTTCAACAGTACTAACGGTAACAACTACGTCGTTATTTTATAAAAAGGTTATTTCTGTCGCTTTCTATATCCGACAGTTATTCCATTGTGGGGCCCATAAATAGCTGCGCCGTCTTACGAATATTCCCCGACAACAAGAATATTCCACGACCAAACGAATATTCCCCGACAACAAGAATATTTTATAACCACTTGCTCATTTTAAAATATTTGCACATTTCACCCATAACTTTTCACATTTATCAACACCTTACTATTTCAAAATAATATATAAAGAAAATTAAATCTTTATTCATAAAAGTTAGGGTCTTACAACCTCCCCTCCTTATGAAATTTCGTCCTCGAAATTGATGTACGTATGTGGTATGTCGAAAAGGTGAGGATACCTCGCTTTCATTTCCGATTCCAACTCCCAGGTCATTTCCTCAATAGCATGGTTTCTCCACAAAACTTTAACTTGAGGTATAATTTTCGAGCGTAGGACATGCTCCTTCCTATCCAAGATCTTGACAGGTACCTCCTCATACGTTAAATCTTCAGCTATTTCGTCTGGTTCTAACTCAATAATGTGGTTTGGGTCTTTCACATATTTATGAAGCACGGATATGTGAAAAACGTTATGAACACGAGACATTCTTGGAGGTAAAGCGAGTCTATAGGCCACATTTTCTACTCGGTCAAGGATTTCAAATGAACCAATGAATCGTGGATTGAGCTTTTCTCTCTTCCCGAATCTCGTAACTCCCTTCCACGGAGCAACACGTAATAACACATGGTCCCCAACATTAAATTCCACGTCCTTTCGATGAAGATCCGCATACCTCTTTTGTCGATCTTGTGCTATTTGTATCCGTTGCCGGATCATTTGGATCTTTTTCGTAGTCATACGTACTAACTCCGGTCCCAACAATGTTGTTTCACCCACCTCGTTCCAACATACTGGAGAACGACACTTTCTCCCATACAATGCCTCGAATGGAGCCACACCTATACTTGCTTGATAACTGTTATTGTAGGATAACTCCACCAATGGTAAGTACTTATCCCAACTCCCTTTGAAGTCTAGAACACAGAGTCTCAATAGATCTTCAAGAGTTTGAATAGTCCTTTCCGATTGTCCGTCCGTTTGAGGATGATAAGCCAAACTGAATCGTAAATCCATGCCCATAGCTTTCTGCAAACTGATCCAAAATCGTGAAGTGAATATTGGGTAACGATCCGAAACTATAGATACTGGCATGCCATGCAATCTCACAATCTCATTCACGTACATATGAGCAAGACGTTCAAGGGAATAAGTCTCTCGTATCGACAAGAAATGAGCAGACTTGGTTAATCTATCAACAATAACCCAAATCGTATCTATGCCTTGAGAAACCTTGGAAAGACCCGTAACGAAATCCATCGTAATGTGTTCCCATTTCCATTTCGGAATCTCAAGTGGTTGCAATGGACCCTTTGGTACTTGATGCTCCGCCTTTACACGTTGACAAGTCAAACATCTCGAAATAAACTCCGCGATCTCTCTTTTCATATTGCTCCACCAAAATGTATGTCGAAGATCACGATACATTTTTGGTACTCCCAGGATGGATTGCAAATGGTGTGCTGTGTGCCTCCATCATGATTCTATGCTTCAAGTCAGAATCGTTAGGAACACAAAGTCTGGAGTTGACTCGAAGTATTCCCTCTTCATCGATTCTTGCTTCTGGAATGGCACCTTCTTGCACCTTCTTCTTCATCTTCATCAGCTCCGGATCCGTAGCTTGAGCAGCTTTAACTTTATCAATCAAAGCTGGTTCTACGCGTATACTTGACATCATCGCACTCGTTCCCACATATGATCTTCTACTCAACGCGTCAGCTACCACGTTCGCTTTTCCAGGATGATATTGGATGGTATGATCGTAATCTTTCAACAGCTCAAGCTAATGTCGTTGCCGCATGTTGAGTTCCTTCTGAGTGAAAAAATATTTAAGGCTCTTATGATCCGTATAAATCTCCACTTTCTCTCCGTACAGGTAATGTCTCCAGATCTTCAACGCAAAAACGACAGCTGCCAACTCTAAATCATGAGTAGAATAATTTCTCTCATATTCTTTGAGTTGTCGCGAGGCATAGGCTATGACTTTCCCATGTTGCATAAGAACACATCCTAACCCTTTGCCCGAAGCATCACTGTAAATAACAAATCCATCCGAACCAGATGGTATTGTCAGAACAGGTGTCGAGATAAGTCTTCTCTTGAGCTCTTGGAAGCTCTTTTCACATTCCTCGCTCCAAACGAATTTTGTATCTTTCTGAGTCAACTGAGTTAATGGAGTAGCGATTCGAGAAAATCCCTCTACGAACCTCCGATAATAACCAGCTAAGCCCAGAAAGCTTCGTACTTCGGTCACCGACTTAGGTTGCTCCCAGCTTTGTATTGCTTCAATCTTCGTCAGGTCAACAGATACTCCACGTTTCGATACCACGTGCCCAAGGAATACTACTTCTTCAAGCTAGAACTCGCATTTCTTTAGCTTGGCATATAGCTTGTTTTCACGAAGCTTTTGAAGTACCAGCTTCAAGTGGTGCTCATGATCTTCACGACTTTTAGAATAGATGAGGATGTCATCAATAAAGACAACAACGAACTGATCCAAATATTCCTTAAATACACGGTTCATCATATCCATAAAAGCAGCAGGAGCATTAGTCAATCTAAAAGACATGACTAAGAACTCATAATGCCCGTACTGAGTTCTAAAAGCAGTCTTTGGAATATCCTCAGTTTTAATCTTCAGCTGATGATATCCAGAACGAAGATCGATGTTTGAAAAGAATTGTGCACCTTGCAACTGGTCGAACAGGTCATCAATACGAGGTAGCGGATACCTATTTTTGATGGTGACATGGTTCAACTCCCGATAGTCAATACAAAGTCGCATACTCCCGTCTTTCTTCTTTACGAATAAAACAGGAGCGCCCCAAGGAGACTTACTAGGACGAATAAAACCGATGTCTAACAATTCCTGTAGTAGGACCTTTAACTCCTGAAGTTCAATAGGAGCCATTCGATATGGGATTTTAAAAATTGGCTTTGTACCGGGCTCAAGGTCAATAAAGAATTCAACTTCACGTTCTGGGGGTAGACCGGGAAGTTTTTCGGAAAATACATCAGGAAACTCATTAACAACGAAAATATCATTCAAATATGACGTATTCTGGTTTAGATCAGTGACATAAGCTAAGAAAGCTTGATATCCGTTTTTCAATAAACGAATAGCCTTGTGATTTGAAATGTTATTGACTGATTTTAGTGGTTTGGTGGTTTGGATTCGCACAATAGGTTGATTAGGAATATGAAAACTAACAACCTTACGAAAATAATCAATTTTGGTATGGTAAGTGGTTAACCAGTTAATTCTTAAAATCACGTCAAATGCAAGTATTTTCAAAGATATAAGATCAACAGATAAGGTAAGGGTACCAATCTGAATCAAGCAAGATTTGTAAACTGTAGATGTAACGAAGGTTTCTCCTAACGGAGTTTCAACAGATAAGTCAAAGTCTAATTTATCAGAAGTCAAGTTTAAACGTTGAGCACAAGTAGGTGAAATAAAAGAATGGGTAGAACCGGTATCTAATAAGGTATAGACTTCGCAAAAATTTATGATTAACTAATCCGTGATAAATTCATTTGGGTTCCTCGCGTTTTGGGCCATCGACTTTGATTTGTCTGGGACAGTCTTTGGTGTCACTATCCCAACTGGTCTTGACTTTGCTATAAAACTCATTCCACCCTCAACTGCTTCATCGCACTCCTGATCTAAGATTTGAATCATTACTCTTCGATCCATATCGAATTGGGGTTGACCGCTATGCACAGGATAATTCCAAACTCGATGTTGGATTCTTTCGATTGCTGTCCAAAAAGTGAAATCCATATCGTCTATTTTGGCCTTCTTGGATCGGACGTCTCTTTCTAAAATATCAACGCGTCGTGCGACTTTTACCCATGCATCTTCAATTCTCACTCGTTTCGTTGCTTCTTTTTTCAGCTGATCGTTGACATTTGTATTTTCAGATTCTAGCTCTAATATCATATGCTCTATCAGAGAGAGCTTCTGTTCAAGCCTCGCATAACGAGTAACAAAATCTTGAATTTCTATATTCCTTTCTTGAATTATTGTATCCCTTTGTTCCACGACTGTCTGTCGTTCTTCACCCTGCTCATCTAACTCATGAATACGATTTTGCAGCTCTACATTTCGATCATAAAATTCTCCTAATAAGTCCTCCTCCTCAGGTTCCTCTTCTTCCTCACTCTCAGCTGCAACCTCTGTGACTAGCTCGGGTGCAACTATTAATTCTTCACTCACCACATGGATATTTCTAATTTCTTCTTCTTTCGACATCACATTATCCTGGCTGGTGATTAAAGGTGTCTCCACGGTCTCATTCACTTCATTGTTAACATTCTCAGCTGCCATTTCTCAAATACTGCCATAAAATAAATGTTAATTAAACAAATTAACATATCACATATTAACCCTATGCTCCGACTGACCAATTAAATACCACATAAGCTTAGGTAGGACATACTAGTGAAGGATTTACTCGTCTCTCCCCTCCTAGTTATATTCCCCGATCTCCGCCAGAGACCATATCCCTAAGCTCTGATACCAACTGTGACTCGTATCCCCACATTGGATATCACCTCACAATGGCACCTATCAGTTTGCCACCGCAGAACGGCGTCCCCTACGGAGAGTCTGGCTTCGGTGCATCCCCCATACACAGGAAGTCACCAGATAGAGGCTCGGAGCTATTTACTTATGGCTCTGATACTAACTGTGACTCCCCCAGAATAGGTCCAGTCAACCCAATCCATTCTGAGTCGCCAAATACATGGTACAGAATTCAAATACAAACTTGTATATCACACGGTCGTGCAAAATACGACCACACAACTGTGAGTGTCAATACAAATATGTATAAAATATTAACATTCAAACTAAGTCCTCATTACAATTATTCTCACACTGTTTATTAGAAATAGTGAGGACTACTACTGCTCTAACTCGGACCATCACTCTGTCCCCCGACTAGTTCCCGCAACATTCTCATTTCCTGAAGAGAACAATAGATGAAAAGGTTGAGTTCAACTAGCCCAGTAAATAATATTATGACTAAGATAATGGAAAATAAATTATCGTTAGTCTTCAACAATTCAGACAAAATATTATTGACAACAAGTTTTAGATCAATATTCGCAGCAGAAATAATAAATCATTAGAAGACTTAAGTAGAGAATGAAGTCTACTATCTTCTATGATTTAAAAGTCCATCATCAATATTTTGTCCCTGTAATATCAATAAATATATATCTCAAATCAAATATTCATCTTTGCACTACGGGCCAAAGATATCCTTTTGTATCACCAGTGGTCATGTTCATCTCAACACCTATCATCTTTGCACTACGACCAAAGATATTCATCAGGTAATCATTCATCTTTGCTCTACAGGCCAAAGATATTCAGTTGTATCACCTTTTAGGACTGAAGATGATGAAAAATATTTTAAAGAACGAATCCAGTGAGATAAAGGACAAAGACTAAGGATTCGTATTTTAGTTTATCCAATTCAAAAATACTTCGTAATAATCAATTGTGGAGCAAAATTCAAGAATAAAGCTCAAAACTTAGATCCAATCAAAGATAGGAACCTTAACAAGTAATTTGGACAAATAGAAGAAAATTTAATTTTTTCGTAAATAGTGTCGTATACGTGAATAGTACCCCGGCGAAAAAAGTAAGAATTTCATCATAAAATTCATGATAATATTTTGGTATAATGATATTGAAAAGAATAACATCATTTATGAAAGAAAATAACATCCCTTACCTCAAAAGAATAGTACTTCTGACTGGTATATCGGATATAAGGCTGAAAAAAATTTGGACTGAATAGTAACACTCAAAGTATCTAAATACTCACAAAAATACGCTCGATATTATAGAGAGAGAAAACTTCTGATTCTGGTGTGAATTTCAATTCTAACCTAAGCACCCTATTTATAGGAAAATGTTAGGATGCCAAAGTAGACTTTTTAATAAAATAATATTTTTTTTAAATTTCAGCCACCTAATGGGAAAGAAAAAAAATTCAACATTCAACAAAAAGTGGGGCCCACCATTTTATTTAAAAAATATTTATTTTTTAAAACCTCAATAATTCATAATAAATAGCCCTTTTGTCAGAAAAATACAAATTTTATGTCCTTCTATAGGAAATTTAATTCTCTACAACTTTGTAGAAGGAAGTTTTTCCAAATTCCAAACATAAATTATCCGAAATTCACAAACGGATGATTTTTCACACCAAAATACTCATCAGTACTAATTTCTTCTTTTATATCCACAAAATAAATATTTTCTTATCATATAAATCAATAATTAATTATTCACAAATAATATTACAGAACTGGTCGTTCCTAGGAAAGAGGGGGCCTTCCGATAAGGTCTTCTCCTTATTGGCGCGCAATTAAATAACCCCTCCTAGACAGAACTTTCTTAGACATTGTCAATAATGCTATCTAATAATATTATTCAAATAATATGAATTATTGAGTTGATAATGTGAAATACTGTGCAGTGACAATTTTTGAATCAATAATACAAAATATCAATGGTAACAATTATTGAATCAATCATATAAAATAGCAACGTAGCAATTATTGATATAAATATCAACGTAGCAATTATTGAACCAATAAAATATCATGCAATTATTGAATCAATAATATAAAATATTGAACAGTAATTACTGTAACAATTATTGAGTAATGACTTCTCATGTAAAAATCAATAATTAGAATTACTGTGCAATACCGTGTGCTACTGTACAATACCGTGTGCTACCGTGCAACACCGCGTATTACTGTACTTTAACCACCGGGTATTTCAACAGTACTAACGGCAACAACTACGCCGTTATTTTATAAAAAGGTTATTTATGTCGCTTTCTATATCCGACAATTATTCCGTTGTAGGGCCCACAAATAGCTGCGCCGTCGTACGAATATTCTCCGACAACAAGAATATTCCACGACCAAACGAATATTCTCCGACAACAAGAATATTTTATAACCATTTGCTCATTTTAAAATATTTGCACATTTCACCCATAACTTTTCACATTTATCAACACCTTACTATTTCGAAATAATATATAAAGAAAATTAAATTTTTATTCATAACAGTTGGGGTCTTACATATTTTTGTCATCACTCTATTTTAAGTCAACTTACAAATGACTAACTAATTTTTTTTTTCTTACAGTCAACTCACTGAACTTTAGTTTTCTTACAAAACGTTAGAAAATTCGTTAAATCTTTTGACTTTAAACGGAACAGACCACATCAGTTGCAGACGTGTAAATTTTTTTTGTTGTGGTACAGATCATCCTATGTGACTTTCATTATGTAGAAATAGAGGAAATTTTTTATAAAGAAAATTATGAGGGCCACAATAATTTTTTTCCGGCGAAAATTAATACATGGAGTTATGGGTAGTGTGTATATATATATTGTGTATATATATATATATATATATATATATATATATATATTGTATAAAATTAAATGAGGTCATGATGGAATTTGATATTAATCTATTATATTTCATATGGAATTTGGCTAATTTTAATAAAAAAATAGTCATAAATAGACTTAAATTTTCTTTTAGTATTAAATGGGTCGACAACTAATAAGTGTATAAATTGAGAATCTTGACATGATAATGTTTTTGAACAACTTATACCATTTCCATCAATCATAGGGACTTACCTATTAAAGGGGAGAGAAATAGGTATGTAGAACCTGATATTGTATAAATTGAAGCTTTTGATGTGTGTCATTTGATATTGTATTTAAATTTTCTCCGGCAAAAATAAATACATGGAGTTATGGGTAGTATATATATATATATGCAAGATATTTATTATGTAAAATAGGTGATGATGAGTATTACACAAAATTCCTTTCAGCAGAAACTAATACATGGAGTTCCGATTACTGTATATAAGTACTATTTACGCATAAAGTACAATCTACAAATTAAACCAGATTATAAAACAATTAATTAATTTTGTCCAGATTTGATGAGTAGGGTGCTTAAAGTTTTCGGTTTTTTCGGTTTTTTACCGAATCGGGCGGTACCGGTTTTTTTCGGTACTGGTTTTTTCGATTTTTTTATACTTTTCGGTACCGGTTCTTAAATTTTTGAATTCGGTAAAATCGAAAAACCGAAAAAAAAAACCGAAATTTAAAATTGATACAAATCATTCAATTTTAATTGATACAGTTAATCCCAACTATTAAAAATGTATGCTATCTAAAATTTCTAGCATGCATGAAATTGTAACAGTATAGATTTTTAAATAAATAAAATAAATAATACTAACACCAATAATAATAATAATAATAATAATAATAATAATAATAATAATAATAGTAATAATAATAATAAAAAGAAATGGTAGATTACAAAAAGAAATGGTAGATTACAAAAAGAAATGTAGATTATAAAATGAAATTCTATTAATATATATATATAAACTCTTAGTTTTAAAAAAATTTATTAATATAAAAAAAATATTTAATTATTTATTTTTTGCGGTATAACCGAAAACCGAACCGAAAAAACCGAAACCGACTTTGTACCGAACCGGTACCGAAACCGGTTTTTCGGTACCGGTACCGGTTCTTGATTTTACGGTATTTTTGGTTCGGTACCGGTTCGATTTTTTCGGTACCAGTTCGTTTTTTTACCGATGAGCACCCCTACTGATGAGGACTTATTAGAAGATATAACCATAGTAGATATTCAGCACAGTTACATAAACATGGAACGATATATAATGAATTTTATTTTATTTTTAATTAAATTCTAATATAATTGTTGTAACAATAAGATGAAGGATTATTAAAAACAAAAGAAATCGCAATCTCTTTCAGTGCTTTTACAAAATACTTGTTCATTATCCCTGACACAACACCAACGAAAAATGAAACCAGGACCAGTTCTGAGAACACAAGATGCACTTCTATTTGTAATAAGATTTTTGTCACCACCATCATGCTTCACGCCTAACCTCTTATCGATCACACCTGTTAAGAGACGGGAAAATTAAAAGAAATATATCTTTGTCAAAATATTTATTTAACTTTCTTAAAAGTGATGTTTAAACAAAAATTAAGAAACATATTAATTTTAGTTTCTTAAAAGAAAGGTGCATGGAGGAAAAATTGAGTATATATACTTGCTTACATTCATGGGTAGCTAGCTAGGAAAAAAGAACCATGTAAAACAAGAACATAGCTAGAAACTTAGATGCAGCCATGGCCATGGATAGGGAATTATCAAATTTGTGCTAATTGTCGATTGAATATGATATGACAAAGTTTCAAGAGATGAGTTTATATAGGGCAAAAAACTACAAGGACAAATCAGATTTATACATAAGTTTATTTCTAGTAATGAGATTAATGGTATTTAAAGAGAATTGTTATTTCCTTATTTAAATTGTCAAAAAATATTATCCAGTAGGAAAGAAAGGAATCTCAATTAATATAATATTAGTAGTCTGATTACACATAATTAATGAGCTTATTCTTATAAATTTTGAAATAATAATAAGCCAAATCACACCTGTTTGTGGTAAGGGAATTGATATTGATATTTCACGGAATCAGAAACTTTTGAGAGGGGGGTCAAAATATACTTAAAATAGTTAAATAGGGTATGTTCCTTTTCCTAAACTTCACTTAAATCCATACAAAGTACGACCCGACTCAGTTTTTACGGGTAAATTTATCTTTAAAAGTAATTAAATATATTACATATATAATGTATTTTCCATTAGTATAAGTATTATTAATATTAGAAGCAGACATATTTAGATAATTATAAAAATTATTTATGACAGTTGTCACTTGGATACATTTATGTCACACTAAAGTCCCATCCTCCTCATAATTTAGCCCGTAAACTAATCGGATTCATAATTTATCCCCTAATACAAATATCAAAAATCAAATATTAATATCCAAAAAATCTTTCAAATCTTCATGGTTCAACCATGTAAATGTAAGCTATTGTATTGCATCATTCTTAATTAATGTCAAATTATTATTGCATGATGATTAATGACTTTATTTATGTGATTTATTACATGGGTTATAATTTATTAAATTATTAGTTTTGTAAATTGTAATAATCCAATAATCATTGTTAAAAAATTTATGAAAATATTAAAATTATTTTAATTAAATTAGAGGTGAAGAAGTACACATTATTATAATAAAAATGTTTACTTATAGTCAATTATTAAAAAATAAAAAGATGTTTTAAGTAATAAAAAAGAAAATTACTACAAATTTAACAATTATGGATAAAACAAAATTTAGAATTAATATGAAATAACCAACTATTTGTATTTAGAATTTAAAAACCTTACACACATGTAAGAAATACAATTCGAACTCGAGCATATCACGAGTTACTCGCGAACCAATCGAATCGAACCAAACTCGAATTGTTCGCAAACAAAGTCGAACCGAATTAATTACATGGTTCGTGAACATGTTCAATCGAGCAATCGAACGCGATACCATATGTGAACTCGACTTGATAAGTTAATCAAATTGAACAGAACTCGAACCGCACCGAACATGATCGCGAACAATTCGGTTTGTTTGCAGGCCTATTCGAACCTAACATGTGACAATTTGGAGGGATAAAAATGTTATCCAACCATTTTAAAATTATTACCTGCACTTCTCACACACACAAAGAGAGAGCCGAACATGATCGCGAACAATTTGATTTGTTTGCAGGCCTATTCGAACCTAACATGTGACAATTTGGAGGGATAAAAATGTTATCCAGTCATTTTAAAATTATTACCTGCACTTCTTCTTTACTTTCACACACACACACACACACAGAGAGAGAGAGAGAGAGAGAGAGAGAGAGAGAGAGAGAGAGAGAGAGAGAGAGAGAGAGAGAGAGAGAGAGAGAGAGAGAGAGAGAGAGAGAGAGAGAGAGAGAGAGAGAGAGAGAGAGAGATGAGTGGTAAATGAATAATAAATGAGCCATGAGTTTGAATAACAGAATTATTTTAGACATTGGGAATAAGAGAGAAGTTGATTAATACAGGGTAATTTAGGAATTGAGGTACTCTCTCCGTTCTAAAATAAGTGACGTTTTAAAAGAAAAATTTTGCTCCAATTTATTTCGTTTACAACTTTTTAGGAGAATAAATTATTTACTTTTTTATATCACCCATACCTTCTCTCATTGTCCCAATAAATTCTCTCTCTTGTATTAATAGTTTTCAACTTCCCATAAAGGGCTAGTGATGAAATTTCACAGAAATTTTAATTATTAAATTATAGTATTAAATGACTTTCTTATTTCATTTACAAAAACCTTAAACGACCCTTATTTAGGAACGAAAAGAGTATCATATGTTAATGAATCAAACTCCAATGACTAATATTATGGAATGGTAAAAAAATTCTAAAATGTCTAATATAACGGAACGGAGGGAGTAATGACGAAGGGTAAAATGCAAATATGGCCACTGAATTTTAGGTGTTGTTAGGTTTTGAGTTCCTTTCTTTAGGTCAACGCAAATTGAGCTCCTTTCTGTACGAAAATTTAATTAATTGCCAAGACACGGTTCTTTCCAAGATTCGAACCCAAAATCTCAAGTTTGAGATTTTGGCCATGAGACCACCCTAACAATACAAGCTAGCTATTAAATTATCCAAAGAATGAAATTTTGTATTAAATCAATTTATTTCCCCAATAGAATATTAAAATATTAATGTACCCATATTAATTTAAAACATCTTTATGTATTTCAACTAAAGCTGTAAAATGAGCAAACAGTTCGGGCTCGATTCGTACTCGCTCGACTAAAAGTTCGATTCAAGCTCGACTCGAAATATAAATGAGCCAAATATGAGCAAATTTTAAAGTTCGATAAATTACTCGAATCTCCTCAAATTATAATTTTCTATTGATACTCGGATCATATTCGTTCGAAAAATTCAAACTGCTCGGGCTCGATTCGGAATCGTGCTCGACTCGGTAGCTAAATGAGCCTCAATCAAACCTTATTTTATACTCGATAAATTTTGTGAACCAAATCTGAGCAACTCAATGCTCGGCTCGACTCGGTTCGTTTACACCCTTAATTTCAACTATTTCTTTTCAGTTGTCAGTCAGTCTTTCTCTTTCTCTTTATCTAAATCTCTCACCTGAAGACAAAAACAAATTAATAAAAACTAATAAAATATAAAAAATACACTTAAAAACTAATAAAAATTATTTAAACAAATCAAAAAATTACACTTAGAAAAAACAAATATAAATATTATTATAAATTAAATAATTACACTTAATAAACTAATAAATAATTTATATAAATTAAAAATTGCTTAAAAAATTGATAAGATTATTTAAACAAATTAAAAAATTACTTAAAAAAACCTAATAAAATTATTTAAAGAATTAGAATCGAGCCCAGGCACCTACAATTCCATCTCTACCTTCGATCTCCACTACCAAATCCTCTTCGTCGCCGCCTACAATTCCTTCACAATTTCTCCCCTCGACTCCGCCCTCTTCTCTCTTGACATGGCCTCCCCAGCCGCCGCGTACATCCAAAATCCTTTGTCGACTGGAATTTCCTTTGCAGTTTTTTTTTTTGCAATCTAATCTACTGGTGTTCCTTGTAAATCCATTTGTTAGATTGTCTTTTCAGTTTTCTGATTGGGTCGGACTCTGGATTTGATTTGAAATTCGGTGGTTTGAAGTCTCATGCTTTGGTCCGGTAGATCCAGTCTCTCCTCTCGATTGGTTTTTATTTCATGTTACCGATTTGGGTTGATGTTTTCCCTTGATTTGGTTTAAACTGTTCGAATCTTTGTATTGGCTTCAAAATCTTGGGTTGATTTCTAATAATCAGATTTTATTTTGGTTTGTTGCTCTACTAGCCTTTCGCCGACAAACATGGTGATTGATCTGGGATTGTAGGGGTTGCAAAAATATTAATTATTTTCTAAATTTTAATTTTAATTTTTCTATAACAATAATAATAATAATAATATAAGTACTATTTACGCATCTAGCCTGCGCCTTATACGGGATTCTATATATATTAGTATTGTGAATTTATGTATCGACGTAGATAAATATTAACGGTAATACTTTTAAATATACTAGCTAGTTGGCTTGTGTCAATCACAATCTTTGACAATTATATTCTTATTTTTTTTATAAAAAAAACTTTAATTATATTTATGTATATTTTAGTATTGGTTCTCTTTTCTCGTTTTTTGGACTTTAGAGATGTACTCCCTTCACTACGAAATTAGATTAATAATTTTTAATATATTTCTGTCTGCAAATATTAAAATAGTCAATCACTAAAATAACTTGTCTTTCTTTCTTTTTTAAATATGCTTTTATTGTTTACTAAAATAAATTATCCTTTAATTTTTATTCTATGTTATTAATGTCATAATGCTCATTAAAATATAATTTTGAAAGATTTAAATGTTAATCTCACATGGTTTTGTTCGAAATCATCTTGTTAAAGTGTTTGGATAATAACAAAAGAAGAATAATTAAAGAAAATGAAGAAAATAATACAAATCAATGAGATTGAATATTTTTTTGGATAATACTAAGAAAAACAAATAGATTTAATAGATATGAGTCGACTCAGGACCACCCAAAATTTGTTAATATGTTTTTAATGTTTATTTAAATAAATTATCCTTTTTATTTTATATTATTAATGTCATAAATTTTCAATCAAAATTAATTTATGACATTCAAAATATTTGGATAAAAACAAATGAGAAGAAGAAGAAAGAAAAATTTGAGTAATGAATATATATATATATATATATATATATATATATATATATAAAGTCTGGTTCTCCAACGAACAATGGCTACGGTCTATACCGTCGCCATAGCCCTCCATAACCCATATTTGTTTGTTCGTGTTTGTTGGACAACCGGACTATATATATATATATATATATATATATATAGTCCGAATCAGATCCGGGAGTCCGGACCTTCTTAAAATGCGGGGACTTTTTTTTTTTTTTGGTTTTTTTTAAACAACTAATAAAAAATGTATAGTAATTTATGGAACTGGATATATTTCATAATACAACGTTTTTGGTGTAATTTGGATAAATATAACAAAACAGGTTGTACTGACTGTACAGACCTATTTTGTTATATGTATCCAAATCACACCCAAAACACTATATTGTGAAATATTTCTAGTTCCATAAATTACTATACATTTTTTATTAGTTGTTTTAAAAAAAACCAACAAAAAAAAATATAAGGTCCGTATTTTATCAGGTCCGGGAGTCCGGACCTGATCCTTATACTATATATATATATATATATATATATATATATATATATATGGATTGATTCATAACATGTATTTACTATGGATCAAAAATTGGTAAATATCATCTCTACCTTCCATTACAATTATAAATTGCTGAGATTAAAAAACAATGCTCCTCATCCGCTAGAATTTCTAGTGCACAAGATCAAAAAGAGGCAAATACCATCTATAGCGTCCGTTCCAAATATCAACGTTCAAGATTAAAAAGAGGAACGCGACATCTGCTAGTTATAATACTAGCGGACAGTGTAATGACACAAATTAGGCCATTATAACCCAATTAAAAAGTTTGCTAAAGGAGTATTCAGTTTAATCTCCGAATAAGAGGTTTGACTTAAGGAGTTAATATGTAACAACCCGGATCAAATCCCGAGTCCAGAACAAATTTTGGGTCAAATCCTAAGTACGAATTGAATCAAATTCATTCAAACAAGGCTTTAAATTACTTACCCAATAGTGACTCACTCAAAAGTTCATGACTGAAGGTACTACTATTAGTAACTCAATTCCTTATATACAGAAAAACTTTTTCCTTATCCTTCGATGTGGGACTAGTGTGCTACAAACTCCCCCACTTAAATTTCTGACGTCCCCGTCAGAACCGATCTCCGATCACACACACGATTCACAGATCTTTGTCTCTCTAGCCATTGTGGGATAATACCGGCTGACTTTCTTTCTCCATTGTGGGATAATACCACCAGCTTTCGTCTGCCCACTATTAAACTAGCACTATTATACTTAAATGACAAAATTTCATTACATATTACCACTATTAAACTATCAACTCATTATACTTGAATGACAAATACTATCTTCATCCCAAATTAAATACCCGATTTTGTTTGTTTAAATTCAAATTGACCATTTTTAAATTAATTTTTGTACTATTTTTACCAAAATATAGGTGAATAGATTATAATCAAAAGAAAGTATATATAATTTACTACTAAACCCAATTTATAATTTTAAAAATAAATTTATATATGTTTTATTATTAATTCAAAAAATAATCAATTTGACTTAAACAAGCTAAAATTGGGCAATTAATTTCGGACGGAAGACGGAAGAAGTATAAAATATAAATACATCATTAATATTTGCATATATTACCGAGACATTTCTTAAGTGTCTAAGAAACTAATTTTGTTATTTTTTATTATTTGTATTCAATTATAAGGGTTCACTCTTAATGAAAAATTCGGGATAAATGTTTTTTTCATCACTCTACTTTAAGTCAACTTATAAATGACTAACTAATTTTTTTTTCTTACAGTCAACTCACTGAAATTTAATTTTCTTACAAAACGTTAAAAAATCCGTTAAATCTTTTGACTTTAAACGGAACAGACCACATCAGTTGCAGACGTGTAAATTTTTTTTGTTGTGGCACGGATCATCCCATGTGGCTTTCATTATGTGGAAATAGAGGAAATTTTTTATTAAGAAAATTATGTGGGCCACAATAATTTTTTTCTGGCGAAAATTAATACATGGAGTTATGGATTGTGTGTGTGTGTATATATATATATATATATATATATATATATTGTATAAAATTAAATGAGGTCATGATGGAATTTGATATTAGTCTATTATATTTCATATGGAATTTGGCTAATTCTAATAAAAAAAAATAGTCAAAAATAGACTTAATTTTTCTTTTAGTATTAAATGGGTTGACAACTAATAAATGTATAAATAGAGAATCTTGACATGATAATGTTTTTGAACAACTTATACTATTTAATCTTTTCATGTCGAGTTATTATTCACGAGTTACTATTCACAGGGTAATATTCACGGTAACAAAAAAAAAATCTTCCAAATCATCTTTGATTGGATCCAGGTTTTGATCTTCATTCTTGAACTCTGAATAAATTCTCTAATATTTGTCCTTTATCTAACTGGATCCGTTATTCGTATTATTTTTCATCATCCTCAGTTCTAAATTGTGATATAACTGAATATCTTTGGTCTATAGTGCAAATATGAATAATTACGTGATGAATATCTTTGGCTTGTAGTGCAAAGATGAATGATTACCTGATGAATATTTTTGGCCCGTAGTGCAAAGATGGATAGGTGTTGAGATGAACATGATCAACTGATGATACAAATGAATATCTTTGGCCCGTAGTGCAAAGATGGATATTTGATTCGAGATGTATATTGATTGATGTTACAGTGATAAAATATTAATGATGGACTTTTAAATCAATGAAGATAGTAGACATCATTCTCTACTTAACTCTTCTAATGAATTGTTATTTCCGCTGCGAATATTGATCTAAAACTTGTTGTCCATAATATTTAATCTGATTTATTGAAGGCTAATGATAATTTATTTTTCATTATCTTAGTCAAAATATTATTTACTGGGCTAGTTTGGCTCACTTTTTTCCTCCATTGTTCTCTTCAGGAAATGAGAATATCGCGGGTACTAGTCGGGGAATGGAGTGATGGTCCGAGTTAGAGCTGTAGAAGTCCTCACTATTTTTTTTATTTAAAATAGTGTGATAATAAATGTAATGAGGACTTAGTTTGAATGTTAATATTTTCTACATGTCTGTATTGACACTCACATTTGTGTGATCGTATTTTGCACGATATGAAAGATTGTATTTGAATTTTGTTGAGTGTATTTGGCGAGTCAAAATGGGTTGAATATTGAATCTATTTTGGGGGCGTCACATACCGGCTGGCTCCCTTTCTCCATTGTGGGATAATACCACCAGCCTTCGTGTGCCCACCTCCGGCAACCCTGATCGGACGATCCGACCCAAGCTTTCGAGAACCTGGCTCTAATACCATATGTAACAACCCGGGTCAAATCCCGAGTCCGAATCGAATCAAATTCATCCAAACAAGGCCTTAAATTACTGACCCGATAGTATTTTCTTGGGTCATCTTAGTCCACCAAAGGCTCACCCAAAAGGTTATGACTGAAGGTACTACTATTAGTAACTCAAAAAAAAACTTGTTCCTTATCTTTCGATGCAGAACATGGGTGTTACGTAATAAATCATAAACCTTGGTTTATAAAGCATAAATCTTGATTTATAAACCCTAAACCCTAGTCAGTATACCATAAACCCTAGTTAAAAAGTCAAACCCTTATTCTTAAGATTAAACTAAGATTAATAAAAATACTTCTCCGTTAGTAATACGTAATATCAGACTGTTTAATAGGGGTTATAATGGTCTAAGTTGTGCAGTTAATCTGTTCGCTAGTATTACTAGCAGACGCCGTGTCCTCCCTTCTAATTCCAGTTATTGATAATTGGAACGGACACTCTAAATGTTATTTTTTCATTTTTGATCCATAGCAAATACATGCTATGGATTATTCCCGTATATATATATAATTTGTTTAAATGTATATGAGTCAACTCAGGACCAACTAAATAATCCATGTTGACTCATACAAAAGATTGTTGTTTATGTAATCGACATCAAAATTTCATTACATATTACCACTATTAAACTAGCAATTCATTATACTTAAATGACAAATACTATCTTCATCCCAAATTAAATACCCGGTTTTGTCTGTTTAAATTCAAATTGACCATTTTAAAACTAATTTTTGTACTATTTTTACCAAAATATAGGTGAATAGATTGTAATCAAAAGAAAGTATATATAATTTACTACTAAACCTAATTTATAATTTTAAAAATAAATTTATATATGTTTTATTATTAATTCAAAAAATAATCAATTAATATTTGCATATATTACCGAGACATTTCTTAAGTGTCTAAGAAACTAATTTTGTTATTTTTTATTATTTGTATTCAATTATAAGGGTTCACTCTTAATGAAAAATTCGGGATAAATGTTTTTTTCATCACTCTACTTTAAGTCAACTTACAAATGACTAACTAATTTTTTTTTCTTACAGTCAACTCACTGAAATTTAGTTTTCTTACAAAACGTTAAAAAATCCGTTAAATCTTTTGACTTTAAACGGAACAGACCACATCAGTTGCAGACGTGTAAATTTTTTTTGTTGTGGCGCGGATCATCCCATGTGGCTTTCATTATGTGGAAATAGAGGAAATTTTTTATGAAGAAAATTATGAGGGCCACAATAATTTTTTTTCTGGCGAAAATTAATACATGGAGTTATGGATAGTGTGTGTGTATATATATATATATATATATATATTGTATAAAATTAAATATATACTTGCTTACATTCATGGGTAGCTAGCTGGGAAAAAAGAACCATGTAAAACAAGAACATAGCTAGAAACTTAGATGCAGCCATGGCCATGGATAAGGAATTATCAAATTTGTGCTAATTGTTGATTGAATATGATATGACAAAGTTTCAAGAGATGAGTTTATATAGGGCAAAAAACTACAAGGACAAATCAGATTTATACATAAGTTTATTTCTAGTAATTAGATTAATGGTATTTAAAAAGAATTGTTATTTCCCTATTTAAATTGTCAAAAAATATTATCCAGTAGGAAAGAAAGAAATCTCAATTAATATAATATTAGTAGTCTGATTACACATAATTAATGAGCTTATTCTTATAAATTTTGAAATAATAATAAGCCAAGTCACACCTGTTTGTGGCAGAATCAGAAACTTTTGAGAGGAGGTCAAAATATACTTAAAATAATTAAATAGGGTATGTTCCTTTTCCTAAACTTCACTTAAATCCATACAAAGTACGACCCGACTCAATTTTTACGGGTAAATTTATCTTTAAAAGTATTTAAATATTACATATATGATGTATTTACCATTAGTATAAGTATTATTAATATTAGAAGCAGTCATATTTAGATAATTATAAAAATTAATTGTGACAGTTGTCACTTGGATACATTTATGTCACACTAAAGTCCCATCCTCATAATTTAGCCCGTAAACTAATCGGATTCATAATTTAGCCCCTAATACGAATATCAAAAATCAAATATTAATATCCAAAAAGTCTTTCAAATCTTCATGGTTCAACCATGTAAATGTAAGCTATTGTATTGCATCATTCTTAATTAATGTCAAATTATTATTGCATGATAATTAATGACTTTATTTATGTGATTTATTACATGGGTTATAATTTATTAAATTATTAGTTTTGTAAATTGTAATAATCCAACAATCATTGATAAAAAATTTATGAAAATATTAAAATTATTTTAATTAAATTAGAGGTGAAGAAGTACACATTATTATAATAAAAATGTTTACTTATATTAGTCAATTATTAAAAAATAAAAAGATGTTTTAAGTAATAAAAAAGAAAATTACTACAAATTTAACAATTATGGATAAAACAAAATTTAGAATTAATATGAAATAACCAACTATTTGTATTTAGAATTTAAAAACCTTACACACATGTAAGAAATACAATTCGAACTCGAGCATATCACGAGTTACTCGCGAACCAATCGAATCGAACCAAACTCGAATTGTTCGCAAACAAAGTCGAGCCGAATTAATTACATGGTTTGTGAACATGTTCAATCGAGCAATCGAACGTGATACCATATGTGTACTCGACTTGACAAGTTAATCAAATTGAACAGAACTAGAACCGCACCGAACATGATCGTGAACAATTCGGTTTGTTTGCAGGCCTATTCGAACCAAACATGTGACAATTTGGAGGGATAAAAATGTTATCCAGCCATTTTAAAATTATTACCTGCACTTCTTCTTTGCTTTCACACAGACACAAAGAGAGAGCCGAACATGATCGCGAACAATTCGGTTTGTTTGCATGCCTATTCGAACCTAACATGTGACAATTTGGAGGGATAAAAATGTTATCCAGCCATTTTAAAATTATTACCTGCACTTCTTTACTTTCACAGAGAGAGAGAGAGAGAGAATTATTTTAGACATTGGGAATAAGAGAGAAGTTGATTAATTAGGGGTAATTTAGGAATTGAGGTACTTTCTCCTTTCCAAAACAAAATAAGTGACGTTTTAAATAAAAAAATTTGCTCTAATCTATTTATCGTTTACAACTTTCTAGGAGAATAAATTATTTATTTTTCTATATCACCCCTACCTTCTCTCATTGTCCCAATAAATTCTCTCTCTTGTATTAATAGTTTTCAACTTCCCATAAAGGGGTAGTGATGAAATTTCACACAAATTTGAATTATTAAATTATAGTATTAAATGACTTTCTTATTTCATGTACAAAAACCTTAAACGACACTTATTTAGGAACGAAAAGAGTATCATATGTTAATGAATCAAACTCCAATGACTAATATTATGGAACGGTAAAAAAATTCTAAAATATCTCATATAACGGAACGGAGGGAGTAATGACGGAGGGTAAAATGCAAATGTGGCCACTGAATTTTAGGTGTTTTTGGGTTTTGAGTCCCTTTCTTTAGGTCAACGCAAATTGAGTCCTTTTATGTACGAAAATTTAATTAATTGCCAAGACACGGTTCTTTCCAAGATTCGAACCCAAAATCTCAAGTTTGAGATTTTGGCCATGAGACCACCCCAACAGTACAAGCTAGCTATTAAATTATCCAAAGAATGAAATTTTGTATTAAATCAATTTATTTCCCCAATAGAATATTAAAATATTAATGTACCCATATTAATTTAAAACATCTTTATGTATTTCAACTAAGGCTGTAAAATGAGCAAACAGTTCGGGCTCGATTCGTACTCGCTCGAATAAAAGTTCGATTCAAGCTCGACTCGAAATATAAATGTGCCAAATATGACCAAATTTTAAAGTTCGATAAATTACTCGAACCTCCTTAAATTATAATTTTCTATTGATACTCGGATCATATTCGTTCGAAAAGTTCAAACTGCTCGGGCTCGATTCGGAATCGTGCTCGTCTCGGTAGCTAAATGAGCCTCAATCAAACCTTATTTTATACTCGATAAATTTTGTGAACCAAATCTGAGCAACTCAATGCTCGGCTCGACTCGGTTCGGTTCGTTTACACCCTTAATTTCAACTATTTCTTTTCAGTTGTCAGTCAGTCTTTCTCTTTCTCTTTATCTAAATCTCTCACCTGAACACAAAAACAAATTAATAAAAACTAATAAAATATAAAAAATACACTTAAAAAACTAATAAAAATTATTTGAACAAATCAAAAAATTACACTTAGAAAAAACAAATATAAATATTATTATAAATTAAATAATTACACTTAATAAACTAATAAAATTATTTAAATAAATTAACAATTATTTAAAAAACTGATAAGATTATTTAAACAAATTAAAAAAATTACTTAAAAAAACCTAATAAAATTATTTAAAGAATTAGAATCGAGCCCAGGCACCGACAATTCCATCTCTACCCTCGATCTCGACTACCAAATCCTCTTCGCCGCCGCCTACAATTCCTTCACAATTTCTCCCCTCGACTCCGCCCTCTTCTCTCTCGACATGGCCTCCCCAGTCGCCGCGTACATCCAAAATCCTTTGTCGACTGGAATTTCCTTTGCAGTTTTTTTTTGCAATCTAATCTACTAGTGTTCCTTGTAAATTCATTTGTTAGATTGTCTTTTCAGTTTTATGATTGGGTCGGATTCTAGATTTGATTTGAAATTCGGTGGTTTGAAGTCTCATGCTTTGGTCCGGTAGATCCAGTCTCTCCTCTCGATTGGTTTTTATTTCATGTTACCGATATGGGTTGATGTTTTCCCTTGATTTGGTTTAAACTGTTCGAATCTTTGTATTGGCTTCAAAATCTTGGGTTGATTTCTAATAATCAGATTTTATTTTGGTTTGTTGCTCTACTATTCTTTCGCAGACAAACGTGGTGATTGATCTGGGATTGTAGGGGTTGCAAAAATATTAATTATTTTCTAAATTTTAATTTTAATTTTTCTATAACAATAATAATAATAATAATAATATAAGTACTATTTACGCATCTAGCCTGCGCCTTATATGGGATTCTATATATATTAGTATTGTGAATTTATGTATCGACGTAGATAAATATTAACGGTAATACTTTTAAAATACTAGCTAGTTGGCTTGTGTCAATCACAAGATTTGACAATTATATTCTTATTTTTTTTATAAAAAAAACTTTAATTATATTTATGCATATTTTAGTATTGGTTCTCTTTTCTCGTTTTTTGGACTTTAGAGATGTACTCCCTTCACTACGAAATTAGATTAATAATTTTTAATATATTTCTGTCTGCAAATATTAAAATAATCAATCACTAAAATAACTTGTCTTTCATTCTTTTTTAAATATGCTTTTAATGTTTACTAAAATAAATTATCCTTTAATTTTTATTCTATGTTATTAATGTCATAATGCTCATTAAAATATAATTTCGAAAGATTTAAATGTTAATCTCACATGTTTTTGTTCGAAATCATCTTGTTAAAGTGTTTGGATAATAACAAAAGAAGAATAATTAAAGAAAATGAAGAAAATAATACAAATCAATGAGATTGAATATTTTTTTGGATAATACTAAGAAAAACAAATAGATTTAATAGATATGAATCGACTCAGGACCACCCAAAATTTGTTAATATGTTTTTAATGTTTATTTAAATAAATTATCCTTTTTATTCTATATTATTAATGTCATAAATTTTCAATCAAAATTAATTTAAGACATTCAAAATATTTGGATAAAAACAAATGAGAAGAAGAAGAAAGAAAAATTTGAGTAATGAATATATATATAAAGTCTGGTTCTCCAACGAACAATGGCGACGGTCTGTACCGTCGCCATAGCCCTCCATAACCCATATTTGTTTGTTCGTGTTTGTTGGACAACCGGACTATATATATAGAGTCCGGACCTTCTTAAAATGCGGGGACTTTTTTTTTTTTGGTTTTTTTAAACAACTAATAAAAAATGTATAGTAATTTATGGAACTGGAAATATTTCATAATACAACGTTTTTGGTGTAATTTGGATAAATATAACAAAACAGGTTGTACTGACTGTACAGACCTATTTTGTTATATGTATCCAAATCACACCCAAAACACTATATTATGAAATATTTCTAGTTCCATAAATTACTATACATTTTTTATTAGTTGTTTTAAAAAAAACCAAAAAAAAATAATATAAGGTCCGTATTTTATCAGGTCCGGGAGTCCGGACCTGATCCTTATACTATATATATATTTGGATTGATCCATAACATGTATTTGCTATGGATCAAAAATTGGTAAATATCATCTCTACCTTCCATTATAATTATAAATTGCTGAGATTAAAAAACAATGCTCCTCATCTGCTAGAATTTCTAGTGCACAAGATCAAAAAGAGGCAAATACCATCTATAGCGTCCGTTCCAAATATCAATGTTCAAGATTAAAAAGAGGAACGCGACATCCGCTAGTTATAAAACTAGCAGACAGTGTAATTGTAAGACCCCAACTTTTATGAATAAAGATTTAATTTTCTTTATATTATTTCGAAACAGTAAGGTGTTGATTTGATAAATATGAAAGTTATGGGTGAAATGTGCAAACATTTTTAAAATGAGCAAGTGGTTATAAAATATTCTTGTTGTCGGGGAATATTCGTTTGGTCGTGGAATATTCTTGTTGTCGGGGAATATTCGTACGACGGCGCAGCTATTTGTGGGCCCCCACAACGGAATAACTGTCGGATATAGAAAGTGACAGAAATAACTTTTTACAAAATAACGGCGTGGTTGTTACCGTTAGTACTGTTGAAATACCCGGTGGTTAAAATATAGTGATACACGGTGTTGCATAGTAGCACACGGTATTGCACAGTATTTCGAATTATTGAGTCTTACGTGAGAAGGAACCTACTCAATTATTGTTACAGTATTTACTGTTCAATATTTTATATTATTGACTCAATAATTGCTACGTTGATATTTTATATTATTGACTCAATAATTGCTGCATTGATATTTTATTGACTCAATAATTGCTACGTTGCTATTTTTTATGATTGATTCAATAATGGCTACAGTTGATATTTTGTAGTATTGATTCAATAATTGTCGTTGCACAGTATTTCACGTTATCAACTCAATAATTCATATTATTTGAATAATATTATTAGATAGCATTATTGACAATGTCTAAGAAAGTTCTGTCTAGGAGGGGTTATTTAATTGCGCGCCAGTAAGGAGAAGTCCTTATCGGAAGGCCCCCTCTGTCCTGGGAACGACCTGGTTGTTAATATTGTAGTTATATAATATTATTTGTGAATAATTAATTATTGATTTATATGATAAGGAAATATTTATTTTGTGGATATTAAAGAAGGAATTGGCGCTGATGAGTTTTTATCAATATTTTGGTGTGAGAAATCATCTGTTTATGGATTTCGGATAATTTATGTTTGGAATTTGGAAAAACTTTCTTCTGCAAAGTTGTAGAGAATTAAATTTCCTATGGAAGGACATAGAATTTGTATTTTTCTGACGAAGGGGCTATTTGTTATGAATTATTGAAGTTTCGGAAAATATATATATTTTTTATGGGCGGGCCCCACTTTTGGTGGAAAATTTTTAGCCGCCAGGCGGCGGAAATTTTGAAAAATATATAATATTTTATTCATTTAGTCTCCTTTGGCATCCTAAGCTTTTCCTATAAATAGGGTGCTTAGGTTAGAATTGAAAATCACACCAGAATCATAAGTTTTCTCTCTCTATAATATCGAGCGTATTTTTGTGAGTATTTCTATACTTTGAGTATTAGTATTCAGCGCAAGTTTCTTTCGGTATTATATCCGATATTCCAACCAGAAGTGTTATTCTTTTGAGGTAAGGGATGTTATTTCTTTCGTAAATGATGTTATTCTTTTCAATATCATTATACAGAAATATTATCATGAATTTTGTTATGAAATTCTTATTTTTTTCCGTCGGGGTTACTATTCACGTATACGGCACTATTCACGGAAAAATTAAATTTTCTTCTATTTGTCCAAATTGCTTGTTAAGGTTACTATCTTTGATTGTATCCAAGTTTTGAGCTCTATTCTTGAATTTTGCTCCATAATTGATTATTACGAGGTATTTTTGAATTGGATATACTAAAATACGAATCCTTAGTCTTTGTCTTTTATCTCACTGGATTCGTTTTTTAAAAAAATGTTTTTCATCATTCTCAGTCCTAAAAGGTGATGTAACTGAATATCTTTGGCCTGTAGAGCAAAGATGAATGATTACTTGATGAATATCTTTGGCCTGTAGAGCAAAGATGAATGATTACTTGATGAATATCTTTGGCCTGTAGAGCAAAGATGAATGATTACCTGATGAATATCTTTGGCCTGTAGTGCAAAGATGACAGGTGTTGAGATGAATATGACCACTGATGATACAAATGAATATCTTTGGCCTGTAGTGCAAAGATGAATATTTGATTCGAGATGTATATTAATTGATGTTACAAGGATAAAATATTGATGATGGACTTTTAAATCATAAAAGATAGTACACTTGATTCTCTGCTTAACTCTTCTAATGAATTGTTATTTCCGCTGCGAATATTGATCTAAAGATTGGTTGTCCATTATATTTTATCTGATTTGTTGAAGACTAACGATAATTTATTTTCCATTATCTTAGTCATAATATTCTTTACTGAGCTAGTTGAGCTCACCCTTTTCATCTGTTGTCCTCTTCAGGAAATGAGAATGTTGCGGGAACTAGTCGGGGGACAGAGTGATGGTCCGAGTTAGAGCAGTAGTAGTCCTCACTATTTCTGATAAATAGTGTGATAATAATTGTAATGAGGATTTAGTTTGAATCTTAATATTTTCTACATATTTGTATTGAGACCCACAGTTGTGTGGTCGTATTTTGCACGACCGTATGATATAAAATTTGTATTTGAATTCTGTACCATGTATTTGGCGACTCAGAATGAGTTGGGTTGAATGTACCTATTCTGGGGGGCGTCACAGTAATGACACAAATTAGACCATTATAACCCAATTAAAAAGTTTGCTAAATGAGTATTCAGTTTAATCTCCGAATAAGTGGTTTGACTTAAGGAGTTAATATGTAACAAACCGGGTCAAATCCCGAGTCCAGAACAAATCTTGGGTCAAATCCTAAGTACGAATTGAATCAAATTCATTCAAATAAGGCCTTAAATTACTTACCCAATAGTGACTCACTCAAAAGGTCATGACTGAAGGTACTACTATTAGTAACTCAATTCCTTATATATAGAAAAACTTTTCCCTTATCCTTCGATGTGGGACTAGAGTGCTACAAACTCACCCACTTAAATTTCTGACGTCCCCGTCAGAACCGATCTCCGATCACACACACAATCCACAGATCTTTGTCTCTCTAGCCATTGTGGGATAATACCGGCTGACTTCCTTTCTCCATTGTGGGATAATACCATCAGCTTTCGTCTGCCCACTATTAAACTAGCACTATTATACTTAAATGACAAAATTTCATTACATATTACCACTATTAAACTATCAACTCATTATACTTGAATGACAAATACTATCTTCATCCCAAATTAAATACCCGGTTTTGTTTGTTTAAATTCAAATTGACCATTTTAAAATTAATTTTTGTACTATTTTTACCAAAATATAGGTGAATAGATTATAATCAAAAGAAAGTATATATAATTTACTACTAAACCCAATTTATAATTTTAAAAATAAATTTATATATGTTTTATTATTAATTCAAAAAATAATCAATTTGACTTAAACAAGATAAAATTGGGCAATTAATTTCGGACGGAAGACGGAAGAAGTATAAAATATAAATACATCATTAATATTTGCATATATTACCGAGACATTTCTTAAGTGTCTAAGAAACTAATTTTGTTATTTTTTATTATTTGTATTCAATTATAAGGGTGTTCACTCTTAATGAAAAATTCGGGATAAATGTTTTTTTCATCACTCTACTTTAAGTCAACTTACAAATGACTAACTAATTTTTTTTTCTTACAGTCAACTCACTGAACTTTAGTTTTCTTACAAAACGTTAGAAAATCCGTTAAATCTTTTGACTTTAAACGGAACAGACCACATCAGTTGCAGACGTGTAAATTTTTTTTGTTGTGGCACAGATCATCCATTGTGGCTTTCATTATGTGGAAATAGAGGAAATTTTTTATAAAGAAAATTATGAAGGCCACAATAATTTTTTTCCGACGAAAATTAATACATGGAGTTATGGGTAGTGTGTATATACATATATATACATATATATATATATATATATATATTGTATAAAATTAAATGAGGTCATGATGGAATTTGATATTGTATTTAATATCAAATTCATATGGAATTTGATATTAATCTATTATATTTCATATGGAATTTGGCTAATTCTAAAAACAAAATAATCAAAAATAGACTTAATTTTTCTTTTAGTATTAAATGGGTCAAGAACTAATAAATGTATTAATAGAGAATCTTGACATGATAATGTTTTTGAACAACTTATACTATTTTATCTTTTCATGTCGAGTTGCTATTCACGAGTTACTATTCACGGGATAATATTCACGGTAACAAAAAAAAATTCCTCCAAATCATCTTTGATTGGATCCAAGTTTTGATCTTCATTCTTGAAATCTGGATAAATTCTCTAATATTTTTATTTTATCTCACTGGAACCGTTATTCGTATTATTTTTTCATCATCCTCAGTTCTAAATGATGATATAACTGAATATCTTTGGCTTGTAGTGCAAAGATGAATAATTACGTGATGAATATCTTTGACCTGTTGTGCAAAGATGAATGATTACCTGATGAATATCTTTGGCCCATAGTACAAAGATGGACAAGTGTTGAGATGAACATGACCAACTGATGATACAAATGAATATCTTTGGCCCGTAGTGCAAAGATGGATATTTGATTCGAGATTTATATTGATTAATGTTACAGGGATAAAATATTAATGATGGACTTTTAAATCAAAGAAGATAGTAGACATCATTCTCTACTTAACTCTTCTAATGAATTGTTATTTTCGCTGCGAATATTGATCTAAAACTTGTTGTCCATAATATTTTATCTAATTTATTGTAGGCTAACGATAATTTATTTATCTTAGTCATAATATTATTTACTGGGCTAGTTGAGCTCACTTGTTTCCTCCATTGTTCTCTTTAAAAAATGAGAATATCGCGGGTACTAGTCGGGGAATGGAGTGATGGTCCGAGTTAGAGCTTTAGAAGTCCTCACTATTTTTTTTATTTAAAATAGTGTGATAATAAATGTAATGAGGACTTAGTTTGAATGTTAATATTTTTTACATGTCTATATTGACACTCACAGTTGTGTGGTCGTATTTTGCACGACCGTGTGATATGAAAGATTGTATTTGAATTTTGTTGAGTGTATTTGGCGACTCAAAATGGGTTGAATATTGAACCTATTTTGGGGGCGTCAGATACCGGCTGGCTCCATTTCTCCATTGTGGGATAATACCACCAGCCTTCGTGTGCCCACCTCTGGCAACCCTGATCGGACGATCCGACCCAAGCTTTCTAGAACCTGGCTCTAATACCATATGTAACAACCCGGATCAAATCCTGAGTCCGAATCGAATAAAATTCATCCAAACAAGGCCTTAAATTACTGACTCGATAGTATCTTCTTGGATCATCTTAGTCCACCAAAGGCTCACCCAAAAAGTTATGACTGAAGGTACTACTATTAGTAACTCAAAAACAAACTTGTTCCTTATCTTTCGATGCAGAACATGGGTGTTACGTAATAAATCATAAACCTTGGTTTATAAAGCATAAATCTTGATTTATAAACCCTAAACCCTAGTCAGTATACCGTAAACCCTAGTTAAAAAGTCAAACCCTTATTCTAAGATTAAACTAAGATTAATAAAAATACTTCTCCGTTAGTAATACGTACTATCAGACTGTTTAATAGGGGTTATAATGGTCTAAGTTGTGCAGTTAATCTGTTCGCTAGTATTACTAGCAGACGCCGTGTCCTCCCTTCTAATTCCAGTTATTGATAATTGGAACGGACACTCTAAATGTTATTTTTTCATTTTTGATCCATAGCAAATACATGCTATGGATTATTCCCGTATATATATATATATAATTTGTTTAAATGTATATGAGTCAACTCAGGACCAACTAAATAATCCATGTTGACTCATACAAAAGATTGTTGTTTATGTAATCGACATCAAAATTTCATTACATATTACCACTATTAAACTAGCAATTCATTATACTTAAATGACAAATACTATCTTCATCCCAAATTAAATACCCGGTTTTGTCTGTTTAAATTCAAATTGAATTTTAAAACTAATTTTTGTACTATTTTTACCAAAATATAGGTGAATAGATTGTAATCAAAAGAAAGTATATATAATTTACTACTAAACCCAATTTATAATTTGTAAAATAAATTTATATATGTTTTATTATTAATTCAAAAAATAATTAATTTGACTTAAACAAGCTAAAATTGGGCAATTAATTTCGGACGGAAGACGGAAGAAGTATAAAATATAAATACATCATTAATATTTGCATATATTACCGAGACATTTCTTAAGTGTCTAAGAAACTAAGTTTGTTATTTTTTATTATTTGTATTCAATTATAAGGGTGTTCACTCTTAATGAAAAATTCGGGATAAATGCTTTTTTATCACTCTACTTTAAGTAAACTTACAAATGACTAACTAAATTTTTTTTTTTACAGTCAACTCACTGAACTTTAGATTTCTTTCAAAACGTTAGAAAATCCGTTAAATCTTTTACCTTTAAACGGAAAAGACCACATCAGCTGCAGACGTGTAAATTTTTTTTGTTGTGGCACGGATCATCTCATGTGGCTTTCATTATGTGGAAATAGAGGAAATTTTTTATGAAGAAAATTATGAGGGCCACAGTAATTTTTTTTCTGGCGAAAATTAATACATGGAGTTATGGGTAGTGTATATATATATATATATATATATATATATATATATATATATATATATATATATATATATATATTGTATAAAATTAAATGAGGTCATGATGAGTATTATACTAAATTCCTTTCAGCAGAAACTAATACATGTAGTTTCGGTTACTGTATCTAAGTATTTACGCATAAACTACAATCTACAAAACCAGATTACAAAACAAGATTTTGGATGAGAGATTGACGTGAAGAATCCGGTTTTCGTCTCTAACTCTCCCACTCTAGTTGTTTATTCTTTCTATTATTTCAAAATTAGTTGCTTCAATTTCAGCCACTCAAATTTATTTAAGCATGTCATGTTACATTTTGTTAAATATGTTATTACATTAGGGAAATTGTATTATCAGAACGCTCAATGTTATTCATCTAAAACCATTTATGTATTCAATGGTTTATAGCGTTAATTATTTTCGACCGAATTACAGACGATTTTTTTTGTTAAAATTAATCTATTATATTTCATATGGAATTTGGCTAATTCTAATAAAAAAAAAAGTCAAAAATAGACTTAATTTTTCATTTAGTATTAAATGGGTCGACAACTAATAAATGTATACATTGAGAATCTTGACATGATAATGTTTTTGAACAACTTATACTATTTCCATCAATCCTAGGGACTTACCTATTAAAGGGGAGAGAAATAGGTATGTAGAACTTGATATTGTATAAATTGAAGCTTTTGATGTGTGTCATTTGATATTGTATTTAAATTTTCTCCGGCAAAAATAAATACATGGAGTTATGGGTAGTATATATATATATATATGCAAGATATTTATTGTGTAAAATAGGTGATGATGAGTATTACACAAAATTCCTTTCAGCAGAAACTAATACATGGAGTTCCGGTTACTGTATATAAGTACTATTTACGCATAAAGTACAATCTACAAATTAAACCAGATTATAAAACAATTAATTAATTTTGTCCAGATCTGATGAGGACTTATTAGAAGATATAACCATAGTAGATATTCAGCACAGTTACATAAACATGGAACGATATATAATGAATTTTATTTTATTTTTAATTAAATTCTAATATAATTGTTGTAACAATAAGATGAAGGATTATTAAAAACAAAAGAAATCGCAATCTCTTTCAGTGCTTTTACAAAATACTTGTTCATTATCCCTGACACAACACCAACGAAAAATGAAACCAGGACCAGTTCTAAGAACACAAGATGCATTTCTATTTGTAATAAGATTTTTGTCACCACCATCATGCTTCACGCCTAACCTCTTATTGATCACACCTGTTAAGAGTGTAGTGTTAATTGTTTCATCCACAACCCACATCAATTCACCAGATTGGGCCCAATAAGCATGTTGGACCACCTCTTTACCTAAAAGGTTAACCTTTTAGGTAAAGAGGTGGTCCAACATGCTTATTGGGCCCAATCTGGTGAATTGATGTGGGTTGTGGATGAAACAATTAACACTACAAGTGGTATCAGAGCTCATGGTTCGATGGGCCCAAAAATATATCACAAGGTGGAGATAGAGTTGGATCAAGTGGAGTACAAAGGTTTGAATCGGGTGGAGCGGGTTCAAGGAGATGGCTCTGAAAAAATTGCTCGCATAAAGGTTTGAGTCGGGTGGAGTGGGCTCTGGAAAAATTGCTCGGGTCCCACGTGTGTGCCTCTTGGGCGTGGTGGAGTAGTTAGAGTCAAACGGGGGAGCTCTTGAAAAAAGATTCAAAGAAGGTGTGCTGATGGAGTAATTAGAGTCGAACGGGAGAGCTCTTAAATGATTCAAAGGTGTGCTTAATGGTGAATACTCTAGTATATACTTGTGATGGGTATTCAAGTGAAAGGTGGAGATTGTTGGGATAGTTCACATGAATCCCATATCGGATAAATTCAAGAGTGTAGATGGGTTAATAAGTATGGTGGAGCCTCAACCTAATAGGTTAACCTTTTAGGTAAAGAGGTGGTCCAACATGCTTATTGGGCCCAATCTGGTGAATTGATGTGGGTTGTGGATGAAACAATTAACACAACAGTGGTATCAAAGCTTGGTTATTTTTGTGATTTTCTTGTGCGAATTAAATGGAGGATTGGACAGCAGGTTGCATGATTAATCTCAAGGCTGCAAATTATGCAATTTGGAAGCCAAGAATGGAGGATTTGCTTTACTGCAAGGATTTGTACGAGCCACTTGAGAACGATGGAGTTAAGCCCACAAACAAGAGTGACGCGCAGTGGAACAAGATGAATAGGAAGACTATTCGTCTAATTAGATCGTGGATTGATCAAAGTGTGTTTCATCATGTTGCCACGGAAACTGAAGCCTATGCTCTCTGGAAGAAATTGGAGTCCATGTATGAAAGGAAGACGGCACATGTGAGAGGTGTTGAAGATGGGGGAGTTAAGCGAAAAAAGGTGTGGTACAAAGCCATGCGAGATGGGAGAAAAACCTTGCATGAGAACCACGAGAGGAAAGCTCTTCGCTTTAAATGGGTACCAAAAGTGAAGAAGGAAAGTGATAGCTCGCAATCAGGGTACAAAGCGGTTGTGAATGAATTTGGCAAGCAAAAATCTGTCAAGTTTGAGTTAGAGCCTCCCATCGAGAAGAACCATGCCGATGAGACAAAGCCGGTTATGAAGATAGTTGAAAATTTCAAGAAGCTAGAGTTGAGCCAAGACTTCGTTGGAATTAACTCCGAGTAAGGAGTTGTGGTTGGTGATCCCTTCTCTCATGGGTTCGGAGGGGGAGATTGTTGGGTGTGGGTCCTCACCCATGAGAATTATGAATTCCAAGTTGGACTTGGAATTGGATGTTTTGGACAAAACACGGTTTTGGTCTAAATAAAGAATCAAGTTGAAAAAGGATTTGATAAGGAGATGTGATCCCTAATTTGATTAGGAGAATAAATTGTTTCTAATCCATAATAGGAATGGATTAGAAAGAGTACTATAAATAAGGCTATGGGGGAGTCTTATTTGATATATGAGAGAAGCTTGGTAGCAAGAAGGTACCAAAAGAATAAAGAGAGAGAATTACAGTTTGTGGGTATCCGGCACCATCTCTATTCAATAGAAGCTTGAAGACTTTATTGTTTGGAGTGTTTTTGGGTGGTGAAGTTAATTAGGTTTCTTAACCTAATTAAAGGTAAATTTGTATTCTCTTGATTTATTGTGTAACCTCAAGTTTTAGGACATAAAACTTGGGAGGATTATTGTAAACCCATTATTAGTGATATAGTGGAGATTCGGAGTTTGACCCGTGGTTTTTACCTCTTAGTTTTAGAGGGTTTTTCCACGTTAAATATTGTGTCTTGCTTGTGGATGGTTATTTGTTATTTTTGTTCTCATAATTGGTTTTGTTGATTTCCTATTTAATTGCAAAAAGACGGAAAAGTAATTCCTGGGATTGAGATTATTTTAGGCGTACTTTTCTCTACAAGTGGTATCAGAGCTCATGGTTCGATGGGCCCAAAAATATATCACAAGGTGGAGATAGAGTTGGATCAAGTGGAGTACAAAGGTTTGAATCGGGTGGAGCGGGTTCAAGGAGATGGCTCTGAAAAAATTGCTCGCACAAAGGTTTGAGTCGGGTGGAGCGGGCTCGTGGAGATGGCTCTGGAAAAATTGCTCGGGTCCCACGTGTGTGCCTCTTGGGCGTGGTGGAGTAGTTAGAGTCAAACGGGGGAGCTCTTGAAAAAAGATTCAAAGAAGGTGTGCTGATGGAGTAATTAGAGTCGAACGGGAGAGCTCTTAAATGATTCAAATGTGTGCTTAATGGTGAATACTCTAGTATATACTTGTGATGGGTATTCAAGTGAAAGGTGGAGATTGTTGAGATAGTTCACATGAATCCCATATCGGATAAATTCAAGAGTGTAGATGGGTTAATAAGTATGGTGGAGCCTCAACCTAATAGGTTAACCTTTTAGGTAAAGAGGTGGTCCAACATGCTTATTGGGCCCAATCTGGTGAATTGATGTGGGTTGTGGATGAAACAATTAACACTACAAAGAGACGGGAAAATTAAAAGAAATATATCTTTGTCAAAATATTTATTTAACTTTCTTAAAAGTGATGTTTAAACAAAAATTAAGAAACATATTAATTTTAGTTTCTTAAAAGAAAGGTGCATGGAGGAAAAATTGAGTATATATACTTGCTTACATTCATGGGTAGCTAGCTTGGAAAAAAGAACCATGTAAAACAAGAACATAGCTAGAAACTTAGATGCAGCCTTGGCCATGGATAGGGAATTATCAAATTTGTGCTAATTGTCGATTGAATATGATATGACAAAGTTTCAAGAGATGAGTTTATATAGGGCAAAAAACTACAAGGACAAATCAGATTTATACATAAGTTTATTTCTAGTAATGAGATTAATGGTATTTAAAGAGAATTGTTATTTCCCTATTTAAATTGTCAAAAAATATTATCCAGTAGGAAAGAAAGGAATCTCAATTAATATTATATTAGTAGTCTGATTACACATAATTAATGAGCTTATTCATATAAATTTTGAAATAATAATAAGCCAACTCACACCTGTTTGTGGTAAGGGAATTGATATTGATATTTCACGGAACCAGAAACTTTTGAGAGGGGGGGTCAAAATATACTTAAAATAGTTAAATAGGGTATGTTCCTTTTCCTAAACTTCACTTAAATCCATACAAAGTACGACCCGACTCAGTTTTTACGGGTAAATTTATCTTTAAAAGTATTTAAATATATTACATATATAATGTATTTTCCATTAGTATAAGTATTATTAATATTAGAAGCAGACATATTTAGATAATTATAAAAATTAATTATGACAGTTGTCACTTGGATACATTTATGTCACACTAAAGTCCCATCCTCCTCATAATTTAGCCCGTAAACTAATCGGATTCATAATTTATCCCCTAATACAAATATCAAAAATCAAATATTAATATTCAAAAAGTTTTTCAAATCTTCATGGTTCAACCATGTAAATGTAAGCTATTGTATTGCATCATTCTTAATTAATCTCAAATTATTATTGCATGATGATTAATGACTTTATTTATGTGATTTATTACATGGGTTATAATTTATTAAATTATTAGTTTTGTAAATTGTAATAATCCAATAATCATTGTTAAAAAATTTATGAAAATATGAAAATTATTTTAATTAAATTAGAGGTGAAGAAGTACACATTATTATAATAAAAATGTTTACTTATAGTCAATTATTAAAAAATAAAAAGATGTTTTAAGTAATAAAAAAGAAAATTACTACAAATTTAACAATTATGGATAAAACAAAATTTAGAATTAATATGAAATAACCAACTATTTGTATTTAGAATTTAAAAACCTTACACACATGTAAGAAATACAATTCGAACTCGAGCATATCACGAGTTACTCGCAAACCAATCGAATCGAACCAAACTCGAATTGTTCGCAAACAAAGTCGAACCGAATTAATTACATGGTTCGTGAACATGTTCAATCGAGCAATCGAACGTGATACCATATGTGAACTCGACTTGACAAGTTAATCAAATTGAACAGAACTCGAACCGCACCGAACATGATCGCGAACAACTCGGTTTGTTTGCAGGCCTATTCGAAACTAACATGTGACAATTTGGAGGGATAAAAATGTTATCCAGCCATTTTAAAATTATTACCTGCACTTTTTCTTTTTTTTCACACACACAAAGAGAGAGCCGAACATGATCGCGAATAATTTGATTTGTTTGCAGGCCTATTCGAACCTAACATGTGACAATTTGGAGGGATAAAAATGTTATCCAGCCATTTTAAAATTATTACCTGCACTTCTTCTTTGCTTTCACAGAGAGAGAGAGAGAGAGAGAGAGAGAGAGAGAGAGAGAGAGAGAGAGAGAGAGAGAGAGAGAGAGAGAGAGAGAGAGAGAGAGAGAGAGAGAGAGAGAGAGAGAGAGAGAGAGAGAGAGAGAGAGAGAGATGAGTGGTAAATGAATAATAAATGAGCCATGAGTTTGAATAAGATAATTATTTTAGACATTGGGAATAACAGAGAAGTTGATTAATTAAGTGTAATTTAGGAATTGTGGTACTCTCTCCGTTTCAAAATAAGTGACGTTTTAAAAGAAAAATTTTGCTTTAATTTATTTGTCGTTTACAACTTTATAGGAGAATAAATTATTTACTTTTCTATATCACCCCTACCTTCTCTCATTGTCCCAATAAATTCTCTCTCTTGTATTAATAGTTTTCAACTTCCCATAAATGGGTAGTGATGAAATTTTACACAAATTTTAATTATTAAATTATAGTATTAAATGACTTTCTTAATCCATGTACAAAAATCTTAAACGACACTTATTTAGGAACGGAAAGAGTAATATGTTAATGAATCAAACTCCAATGACTAATATTATGGAACGGTAAAAAAATTCTAAAATGTCTAATATAACTGAACGGAGGGAGTAATGACCAGGCTTGGGAGGGTAAAATGCAAATGTGGCCACGAAATTTTAGGTGTTTTTGGGTATTGAGTCCCTTTTTTTTGGTCAACGCAAATTGAGCCACTTTCTGTTCGAAAATTTAATTAATTGCCAAAACACGATTCGAACCCAAAATTTCAAGTTTGAAAGTTTGGCCATGAGACCACCCCAACAATACAAGCTAGCTATTAAATTATCCAAAGAATTAAATTTTGTATTAAATCAATTTATTTCCTCAATAGAATATTAAAAGATTAATGTGCCCATATTAATTTAAAACATCTTTATGTATTTCAACTATTTCTTTTCAGTTGTCATTCAGTCTTTCTCTTTCTCTTTATCTAAATCTCTCACCTGAACACAAAAACAAATTAATAAAAACTAATAAAATATAAAAATTACAATTAAAAAACTAATAAAAATTATTTAAACAAATTAAAAAATTACACTTAGAAAAACAAATATAAATATTATTATAAATTAAATAATTACACTTAATACACTAATAAAATTATTTAAATAAATTAAAAATTACTTAAAAAACTGACAAGATTATTTAAACAAATTAAAAAAATTACTTAAAAAAACATAATAAAATTATTTAAAGAATTAGAATCGAGCCCAGGCACCTACACAATTCCATCTCTACCTCCGATCTCCACTACCAAATCCTCTTCGCCGCCGCCTACAATTCCTTCACAATTTCTCCCCTCGACTCCGCCCTCTTCTCTCTAGACATGGCATCCCCAGCCGCTGCGTAAATCCAAAATCCTTTGTCGGCTGGAATTTCCTTCGAAGTTTTTTTTTTGCAATCTAATCTACTTGTGTTCCTCGTAAATCGATTTGTTAGATTGTCTTTTCAATTTTTTGATTGGGCCGGATTATGGATTTGATTTCAAATTCGGTGGTTTGAAGTCTCATGCTTTGGTCCGGTAGATCCATTCTCCTCTCGATTGGTTTTTATTTCATGTTACCAATTTGGGTTGATGTTTCCCCTTGATTTGGTTTAAATTGTTCGAATCTTTGTATTGGCTTCAAAATCTTGGGTTGATTTCTAATAATCAGATTTTGTTTTGGTCTGTTGCTCTACGCTCCTTTCGTCGGCAAACATTGTGATTGATCTAGGATTGCAGGGGTTGCAAAAATATTAATTATTTTTTAAATTTTAATTTTAATTTTTCTATAACAATAATAATAATAATAGTAATAATAATAATAAAAATAATAGTAATAATAATAATAAAAATAATAGTAATAATAATAATAATAATAATAATAATAATAATAATAATAATAATAATAATAATAATGAACAGATTTAGTACAAAAGTTAATTCTTTGAACAATCTAATAGTTAAGCTAGTTGTGCTCAGGTGGTCTCATGCCTAAAATTTTGAACTAGAGGTCCTAGGTTCAAATTTGGGAAGCACCATGTTTTTAGGAATTAATTTTGACAAAAATACACCTCAGCAGTTCCACGTGTGCCACGTAGGCATGTCAATGCACATGTGGCACTTGGGGGCTCAATATCCAAATTTTCGAACAGAAGGGACTTAATTTACGTTGACCAAAAGAAAAAGGCTCAATATTCAAAAATACTTAAAGTTCAGTGATCATATTTGATACTCAAAAATACCTAAAGTTCAGTGATCATATTTGCATTTCGTGACAATTTTCTCTAATAAATGGAGAGGCAATTATCGTAAAAATTGTATCATATAAATAAACCTTAAATAAAATAAAACAGCCTATTAGTACTTAATAAAAATTTATTTATAATAATAAAGTATTTTGACACTTTCAAATAATTATTTATTGTATTTAGTAAATAAAATTATTTATATTAAAAATTATAAAACAAATACTTTAGTTTGATTAATAATTTTGTAGTATATTAATTTTTAATCTTTTAAAAGAATTACATAAAGCTCCATCTAGCCCGCGCCTTATACGGGGTTCTATATATATTAGTATTGTGAATTTGTGTATCGACTTAGATAAATATTAAAGGTAAGACTTTTAAATGTACTAGTTGGCATCTTGTGTCAAGCACGAGCTTTGACAATTATATTCTTCTTTTTTAAAAAAAATAAATTAATTATAGTTATGTATATTTTAGTATTGGTTCTCTTTTCTCGTTTTTTGGACTTTAGAGATGCACTCCCTTCACTACGAAATTAGATTAATAATTTTTAATATTTTAATATATTTCTGTCTGCAAATATTATAATAATCAATTACTAAAATAACTTGTCTTTCTTTCTTTTTTAAATATGCTTTTAATGTTTATTAAAATAAACTATCCTTTAATTTTTATTCTATGTTATTAATGTCATAATGCTCATTAAAATTTAATTTTGAAAGATTTAAATGTTAATCTCACATGTTTTTGTTCGAAATCATCTTGTTAAAGTGTTTGGATAATAACAAAAGAAGAATAACTAAAGAAAATGGAGAAAATAATACAAATCAATGAGATTGAATATTTTTTTAGATAATACTAAGAAAAACAAATAGATTTAATAGATATGAGTGGACTCAGGACCACCCAAAATTTGTAAATATGTTTTTAATGTTTATTTAAATAAATTATCTTTTTTATTTTATATTATTAATGTCATAAATTTTCAATCAAAATTAATTTATGACATTCAAAATATTTGGATAAAAACAAATGAGAAGTAGAAGAAAGAAAAATTCGAGTAATGAATATATATATGTGTGTGTGTGTGTATATATATATATATATAAAGTCCGATTCTCCAACGAACAAGTGAACATGCATGGGCTATGGCAACGGTCTGTATTGTCGCCATAGCCCTATGGAGACGGTATGGACCGTCGCCATAACCCATGTTCATTTGTTCGTGTTCGTTGGAGAACCGGACTATATATATATAGGGTAATGATTCATAACATGTATTTGCTATGGATCAAAAATTGGCAAATATCATCTCTACTTTCCATTACAATTATAAATGACTGAGATTAAAAAACAATGCTCCTCATCCGCTAGAATTTTTAGCGGACAAGATCAAAGAGGGGAAAATACCATCTATAGCGTCTGTTCCAAATATCAACGTCCAAGATTTAAAAGAGCAACGCAGCATCCGCTAGTAATACTAGCGGACGGTGTACTGACACAAATTAGACCATTATAACCTCATTAAAAAGTCTACTAGTATTACTAGCAAACGAGTATTCAGTTTAATCTTAGAATAAGAAGTTTGACTTTTTAACTAGGGTCTAAAGTTTACTAACTAGGGTTTAAGTTTTATTAACTAAGATTTAGAGTTTACTAACTGGGGGTTTAAGATTTATTAACTAGGGTTTTGGGTTTATTAATCAAGGTTTATGTTTATTATTAGGAGTTAATATGTAACAACTCGGGCCAAATCTCGAGTCCGGAACAAATCTTAGGTCAAATCTCAAGTCCAAATCGAATCAAAATCATATAAAAAAGGCCTTAAAATTACTTGCCTAATAGTATCTTTTTGGGCCATCTTAGCCTGCCACAGGCTCACCCAAAAGGTCATAACTGAAGGTACTACTATTAGTAACTCAATTCCTTATATACAGACAAACTTTTTCCTTATCTTTCGATGTGGAACTGGGTGTTACAAACTCCCCCACTTAAATTTTTGACGTCCCCGTCAAAACCAATCTTTGATCACACACACGGTGCACAAATCTTTGTCCCCACTTAAATTTCTGACGTCCCCGTCAGAACCAATCTCCGATCACACACATGGTCCACAAATCTTTGTCTCTCTAGCCATTGTGGGAAAATACCGGCTGGCTCACTTTCTCCATTGTGGGATAATACCACCAGCCTTTGTGTCCCCACTTTTGGCAACCCCGATCGGACGATCCAACCCGAGTTTTCGAGAACCTGGATCGGATACCATATGTAACAACCCGGATCAAATTCTAAGTTTGAATCGAATCAAATTCATCTAAGGAAGGCATTAAATTACTGACCCAGTAGTATCTTCTTGGGTCATCTTAGTCCACCACAGGCTCACCCAAAAGGGTATGACTGAAGCTACTATTATTAGTAACTCAATTCCTTATATAAAGACAAACTTTTCCATTATCTTTCGATGTGGGACTGGGATGTTGCGTAATAAATCATAAACCTTTGTTTATAAAGCATAAATCTTGGTTTATAAACTCTAAACTCTAGTTAGTATACCTTAAATCCTAGTTAATAAAGTCAAACCCTTATTTTGAGATTAAACTAAGATTAATAAAAATACTCATCCGCTAGTAATACTATCAGACTGTTTAATTGGGGTTATAATTGTGACGCCCCCAGAATAGGTCCAGTCAACCCAACCCATTCTGAGTCGCCAAATACATGGTACAGAATTCAAATACAAACTTTATATCTCACGGTCGTGCAAAATACGACCACACAACTGTGAGTGTCAATACAAATATATAGAAAATATTAACATTCAAACTAAGTCCTCATTACAATTATTATCACACTATTTATTAGAAATAGTGAGGACTATTACTGCTCTAACTCGGACCATCACTCTGTTCTCCGACTAGTTCCTGCGACATTCTCATTTCCTGAAAAGGACAATAGATGAAAAGGGTGAGCTCAACTAGCCCAGTAAAGAATATTATGACTAAGATAATGAAAAATAAATTATCGTTAGTCTTTAACAATTCAGATAAAATATTATGGACAACAAGTTTTAGATCAATATTCGCAGCAGAAATAACAATTCATTAGAAGAGTTAAGTAGAGAATGAAGTCTACTATCTTCTATGATTTAAAAGTCCATCACCAATATTTTATCCATGTAATATCAATCAATATACATCTCGAATCAAATATTCATCTTTGCACTACAGGCCAAAGATATTCATTTGTATCACCAGTGGTCATGTTCATCTCAACACCTGTTCATCTTTGCACTACGGGCCAAAGATATTCATCAGGTAATCATTCATCTTTGCTCTACAGGCCAAAGATATTCAGTTATATCACCATTTAGGACTGAGGATGATGAAAAATAATATAAATAACGAATCCAGTGAGATAAAAGACAAAGATTAGGGATTCGTAATTTAGTTTATACAAGTTCAAGAATACTCCGTAATAATCAATTTTGGAGCAAAATTCAAGAATAAAGCTCAAAACTTGGATCCAATCAAAGATAGAAACTTAACAAGCAACTTGGACAAATAGAAAAAAATTTAATTTTTTCGTGAATAGTGCCATATACGTGAATAGTAATCCCGACGGAAAAAGTAAGAATTTCATAATAAAATTTATGATAATATTTTGGTATAATGATATTGAAAAGAATAACATCATTTACAAAAGAAAATAACATCCCTTACCTTAACAGGAGAGTAGTTTTGACTGGAATATCGGATATTATGTGGACAAAAACTTGCACTGCTATCAACACTCAAAGTATCTAAATACTCACAAGAAATACGCTCGATATTATAGAGAGAAAATTATCTGATTCTGGTGTGATTTTCATTTCTAACTAAGCACCCTATTTATAGAAAAAGCTTAGGATGCCAAAGTAGACTTTTTATACGCAACGCCGCCTGTTTTGAAAATTTCCTGGCTGCTTTAAATAGTCAAAAATCAGAATTTTTCAACAAAAAAATAAAAGTGGGGCCCGCCCTTGTTTTTAATAAAAATATTTATTTTTAAAACTTCAATAATTCATAATAAATAGCTCTTTTATCATAAAAATATAAATTCTATGTCCTTTTCATAGGAAATTTAATTCCTATAACTTTGTAGAAGGAAGTTTTTCCAAATTCCCAACGTAAAATGGCCGAAATCCACAAACAGATAATTTTTAACACCAAAATACTGATAAAAATACCTCAGCACTAATTCCTTCTTTTATATCCATAAAATAAATATTTCCTTATCATATAAATTAATAATTAATTATTCACAAATAATATTACAGAACTACAATATTGACAACCAGGTCGTTCCCAAGAAAGAGGGGGGCCTTCCGATAAGGATTTCTCCTTACTGGCGCGCAATTAAATAACCCCTCCTAGACAGAACTTCCTTAGACATTATCTATAATGCTATCTAATAATATTATTCAAATAATATGAATTATTGATTTGATAATGTGAAATGCTGTGCAGTGACAATTATTGAATCAATCATATAAAATATCAACGTAGCAATTATTGAATCAATAATATAAAATATAGAACAGTAATTACTGTAACAATAATTGAGCAAGTGCCTTCTTACGTAAGAATCAATAATTCGAAATACTGTGCAATACCATGTGCTACTGTGCAACAACGCGTATTACTGTATTTTTATCATCGGATATTTTAACAGTTTAACGATAACAGTTTTACCGTTATTTATAAAAATGTTATTTCTGTCGCTTTCTATATCCGACAGTTATTCCGTTGTGGGGTCCACAAATGGTTGCGCCGTCGTACGAATATTTCCCGACAACAAGAATATTCCACGACCAAACCAATATTCCCCGACAACAATGAATATTTTATAACCACTTGCTCATTTTGAAATATTTGCGCATTTTACCCACAACTTACTACATTAATTAAATCAACCCCTTACTATTTCAAAATAATATATAAAGAAAATTAAATCTTTATTTATAAAATTTGGGGTCTTACATCCTCCCCTCCTTATGAAATTTCGTCCTCAAAATTGACGTACGTACCTGGGGTGTCGAAGAGGTGAGGATATCTCACTTTCATTTCCGATTCTAACTCCTAGGTCATTTCCTTAATAGCATGGTTTCTCCACAAAACTTTAACTTGAGATATAATTTTCGAGCGTAGGACATGCTCCTTCCTATCCAAGATCTTGACAGGTACCTCCTCATACGTTAAATCTTCGGCTATCTCGTCTGGTTCTAACTAAATAATGTGGTTTGGGTCTTTCACATATTTACGCAACACGGATATGTGAAAAACATTATGAACACAAGACATGCTTGGAGGGTTGAGCTTTCCTCTCTTCCCGAATCTCGTAACTCCTTTCCATGGAGCAATACGTAACAATACATGATCCCCAACATTAAATTCCACGTCCTTTCGATGAAGATCCGCATAACTCTTTTGTCGATCCTGTGCCATTTGTATACGTTGTCGGATCATTTGGATCTTTTCCGTAGTCATACGTACTAACTCCTGTCCCAACAATGTTGCCTCATCCACCTCGTCCCAGCATTCTGGAGAACGACTCTTTCGTCCATACAACGCTTCGAATGGAGCCACGCCTATACTTGCCTGATAACTGTTGTTGTAGGAGAATTCCACCAATGGTAAGTAATTATCCCAACTCCCTTTGAAGTCTAGAACACAGAGTCTCAATAAATCTTCAAGAGTTTGAATAGTCCTTTCTGATTGTCCGTCTGTTTGAGGATGATATGCCGAACTGAATCGTAACTCCGTGCCCATAGCTTTTTGCAAACTGATCCAAAATCGTGAAGTAAATCTTGGGTCACGATCCGAAACTATGGATACTGGCATGCCATGCAATCTCACAATCTCATTCACGTACATATGAGCAAGACGTTCAAGGGAATAAGTCTCTCGTATAGGCAGGAAATGAGCAGACTTGGTTAATCTATCAACAATAACCCAAATCGCATCTATGCCTTAAGAAACCTTGGGAAGACCCGTAACGAAATCCATGGTAATGTGTTTCCACTTCCATTTCGGAATCTCAAGTGGTTGCAATAGATCTTTTGGCACTTGATGCTCCGCCTTGACACGTTGATACGTTAAACACCTTGATATGAACTTCGCGATCTCTCTTTTCATATTGCTCCACCAAAATGAATGTCAAAGATCACGATACATTTTGGTATTCCCAGGATGGATTGCAAACGATGTGTTGTGTGCCTCCATCATGATTCTATACTTCAAGTCAGAATCGTGAGGAACACAAAGTCTGGAGTTGACTCGAAGTATTCCTTCTTCATCAGTCCTTGCTTCTAGAATAGCACCTTCTTGCATCTTCTTCCTCATACTTATCAGCTCTGGGTCTGTAGCTTGAGCAACTTTAACTTTATCAATCAAAGCTGGCTCTACGCGTATACTTGACATCAGCGCATGGGTCCCCGGAGTCTTGAACTCTATCTCCATCCTTTGTAAATCACACAAAATAGGCCTTGATAGCATCGCATTCGTTCCCGCGTATGATCTTCTACTCAATGCGTCAGCTACCACGTTCGCTTTTTCAGGATGGTATTGAATGGTATGATCGTAATCTTTCAACAGCTCAAGCCAACGTCGTTGCCGCATGTTGAGTTCCTTTTGAGTGAAGAAATATTTGAGGCTCTTATGATCCGTATAGATCTCCACTTTCTCTCCATACAGGTAGTGTCTCCAGATCTTTAATGCGAAAATGACAGCTGCCAACTCTAGATCATGAGTAGGATAATTCCTCTCATATTCTTTGAGTTATCGCGAGGCATAGGCTATGACTTTCCCATGTTGCATGAGAACACATCCTAACCCTTTGCCCGAAGCGTCGCTGTAAATGACAAATCCATCCGAACCAGATGGTATCGTTAGAACAGGTGCCGAAATGAGTCTCCTCTTGAGCTTTTGAAAGCGCTTCTAGCATTCCTCTTTCCATACGAATTTTGTATCTTTCCGAGTCAACTGAGTTAATGGAGTAGCGATTCGAGAAAATCCCTCTACGAACCTCCGATAATAACCAGCTAAGTCCAGAAAGCTTCGTACTTCGGTCACCGACTTAGGTTGCTCCCAACTTTGTATTGCTTCAATCTTCGCCGGGTCAACAGATACTCCACGTTTCAATACTACGTGCCCAAGGAATGATACTTCCTCAAGCCAGAACTCGCATTTCTTCAGCTTGGCATATAGCTTGTTCTCACGAAGCTTTTGAAGTACCAACTTCAAGTGGTGCTCATGATCTTCACGACTTTTAGAATAGATGAGGATGTCATCAATAAAGACAACAACGAACTGATCTAAATATTCCTTAAATACACAGTTCATCATATCCATGAAAGCAGTAGGAGCATTAGTCAATCCAAAAGACATGACTAAAAACTCATAATGCCCGTACCGAGTTCTGAAAGTAGTATTTGGAATATCCTCAGTTTTAATCTTCAGCTGATGATATCCAGAACGAAGATCGATCTTTGAAAAGAATTGTGCTCCTTGCAACTGGTCGAACAGGTCATCAATACGAGGTAGTGAATACCTATTCTTGATGGTGACATGGTTCAACTCCCGATAGTCAATACAAAGTCGCATACTCCTGTCTTTCTTCTTTACGAATAAAACGGGAGCACCCCAAGGAGATGTACTAGGACGAATGAAACTGATGTCTAACAACTCCTGTAGTTGGACCTTTAACTCTTGAAGTTCAATAGGAGCCATTCAATATGGGGTTTTAGAAATGGGTTTTGTACCGGGCTCAAGGTCAATAAAGAATTTAACTTCACGTTCTGGGGGTAGACCAGGAAGTTCTTCGGGAAATACATCAGGAAACTCAATAACAACGAAAATATTATTCAAATCTGACGTATTCTGGTTTAGATCAGTGACATGAGCTAAGAGAGCTTGACATCCATTTTTCAATAAACGAATAGCTTTGTGACTTTAAATGACATTGATTGATTTTAGTGGTTTGGTGGTTTGAATTCGCACAACAGGTTGGTTAGGAATATAAAAACTAACAACCTTACGAAAATAATTAATTTTGGCATGGTAAGTGGTTAACCAGTCAATTCTTAAAATCACGTCAAATGCAAGTATTTTCAAAGATATAAGATCAACAGGTAAGGTAAGGGTACCAATCTGAATCAAGCAAGATTTGTAAACTGTAGATGTAACGAAAGTTTCTCCTAACGGAGTTTCAACAGAGAAGTCAAAGTCTAACTTCTCAGGTGTCAAATTTAATCGTTGAGCACAAGCAGGTGAAATAAAAGAATGGGTAGCACCGGTATCTAACAAGGTGTAAACTTCGCAAGAGTTTATGATTAGCTTACCCGTAATCACCTCGTGTGGGTTCCTCGCGTTTTGGGCTGTCACGACAAACGCTCTTTCAGGAATCACCGACTTTGACTTGTCCGAAACCGCCTTTGGAATCACCACCCCCGCTGGACTTGGTTTCGCTACAGGACAATCTCGAACTATATGTCCTTCTTTTCCACAGTTATAGCATGCTTTGAATTGTTGTGGGCAGTTTGGGTTGATGTGTCCCTCTTTCCCGCATTTATAGCATACGACCGGTGGTCGTTCTCCTCCCCTAAAAACAGTTGATGCTGGTGCTGATGTCGACGTCTTCACGTTCTCATTTTTGTACATTCTCTTCTTGAAATCTCCTCCCGATTGGCTTTTTCTACTATCATGGCCATGATTACCACCGGAGTGGTTACCGTTTCTATCATAATACTTTTCTCCCCGCTGGTTGTCATTGTCCCGATGACTGCTGCCACCTGTACGACCTTGGTTGTTGTCCCTTGGTTGAACATAATCACTATCTCGTTCTAACAACTGGGCCATGTTTACCACATCCGAATATAGAGAATTTTTTTGAGAAATGAGGTAATGACGAATTTCGGGTTTCAAACCACTCAGAAACATCCGCGTCATACGTTCCTCATTCTCCACCAAATGAGGTGCAAACCTGGACAACTCCGCGAACTTAGCCTCGTACTGGGACACCGTCATATTGTTCTGTTCGAGTCTATTAAATTTTACTTCCTTCATATGATGAATACTTTCTGAAATGTACTTGTCATTGAACAGTTTTTAGAACGCTTCCCAAGACATTTTGAGTGCAGTAGTTTTGGTACGCTTCACAGATTCTCACCAGTAATCTGCTTCTCCACGGAACATAAAGGTGGCAAATGGAACCTTCTGTTCCTCTGTGCATCCCAAGACATCAAATATCTTGGTAATTTGCTTAACCCACGTGTAAGAGCCCAAATTTTATGAATAAGATTTAATTTTCTTTATATATTATTTTGAAATAGTAAGGTGTTGATTTGATAAATGTGATAAGTTATGGGTGAAATGTGCAAAGTTTACAAAGTAAGCAAGTGGCTATAAAATATTCGATGTGTCGGGAAATATTCGTTTGGTCGAGTAATATTCTTTTTGTCTGAGAATATTCGTATGACGGCGCAGTCATTGGTGGACCCCACAACGGAATGAATGTCGGATATAGAAAGCGACAAAAATAACCTTTTTATATAATAACGGCAAAACTGTTACCATTAGTACTGTTGAAATACCCGGTGATTAAAATACAATAATACGCGATGTTGCACGGTAGCACACGGTATTGAATAGTATTTCGAATTATTGATTCTTACGTAGGAAGACACTTACTCAATTATTGTTACAGTAATTACTGTTCAATATTTTATATTATTGATTCAATAATTGCATAATATTTTATTGGTTTAATATTTGCTACGTTGATATTTGATATCAATAAGTGCTACTTTGCTATTTTATATTATTGATTTAATAATTGTCATTGCACATTATTTTAAATTATCAAATCAATAATTCATATTATTTGAATAAAATTATTAGATAACATTATTGGCAATGTCTAAGGAAGTTCTGTCTAAAAAAGGGGTTGATTAATTGCGCGCCGGTAAGGAGAAATCCTTATCGGAAGGCCCCCTCTTTCCTGGGAACGACCTGGTTGTCAATATTGTAGTTCTGTAATATTATTTGTGAATAATTAATTTTTGATAAGAAAATATTTATTCAATGTGAATTTAAACGGTGGAATTTTTAACATGTGACATTTGTTGAAAATTAGTATTTTATCTTGTCCGATAAAATAATTTATTCAAATATATTGTTATAATATTACATTATAGTAGTATAATGTGATTATATAATAATATGATTAGAATGGTAATATTATTATAGTAAATTCATGGTATAAAAGTTAAACGAGGTGGAAGAGTGCAAATTGAATTTGAACTCTTATGATGCAAACAATGATGTCATCGGAGCGATGAGGTAAGCAATGATGTCATCGGAGCGATGAGATAAACAATGATGTCATAGATCGATGATGTAAACGATGATGTCATAAATTATGGCGAAAAGACTATTTTACCCTTACTCTGCCGAGCCTATAAATAGAAGCTCATTTCTTCATTATTTCTCACAAATTCACTAAAGCTATAGAGAGAGAAAGTATAGAGAGAATAAGAGAGAAAGAAGAAGAGTATTCTGCTATTACGCTAGTGCAGTCTCTAAATTTTAAGGTAAAGGATATTATTTCTTTCGTATTTATGAAGAGAGTTATTTTCTTTCAATACTCGTAAGGGTTGTTATTCCATTCCTTATTATTCTGTTGGAATAATCTGTCTGAGCGGACTACCGCTAGACGGGTGAATCTTCGTATTCAGTTGTTATTAAATTGTGGAAATAATCTGTTTGAGCGTACTACCGCCAGACGGGTGAATAACCCTTCGTATTCAGTTGCTATTAAATTGTGAAAATAATCTGTCTGAGCGGACTACAGCCAGACGGGTGAAAATCCAATTGCAGTTTCGTATATTGTTTCATTTTAGATTCTTAACTCTAAACTTACTACGGTAAGTATTGCTTCTATAATTCCTGAAATGATCAGATATTACTTGAGTTTTGCGCTTCATCTAATATTATTTCACTGGAATATTGGTCTGAACTTTCTTGTGAAATTTTTATCTTTTCATGTTGAGTTATTATTCACGAGTTACTATTCACAAGATACTATTCATGATATTGGTCTGAACTTTCTTGTGAAATATTTATCTTTTCAAGTTTTGATCTTCATTCTTGAACTCTGGATAAATTATCTAATATTTGTCCTTTATCTCACTGGATTAGTTATTCGTATTATTTTTCATCATCCTCAGTTCTAAATGGTGATATAACTGAATATCTTTGGCCTGTAGTGTAAAGATGAATAATTACGTGATGAATATCTTTGGCCTGTAGTACAAAGATGAATGATTACCTATTGAATATTTTTAGCCCGTAGTGCAAAGATGGACAGGTGTTGAGATGAACATGACCAATTGATGATACAAATGAATATCTTTGGCCCGTAGTGCAAAGATGGATATTTGATTCGAGTTGAATATTGATTGATGTCACATGGATAAAATATTGATGATGGACTTTTAAATGATAGAAGATAGTAGACATCATTCTCTACTTAACTCTTCTAATAAATTGTCATTTCCGCTGCAGTTGTTGATCTAAAACTGGTTGTCCATAATATTTTATCTGATTTGTTGAAGACTAACGATAATTTATTCTTCATTATCTTAGTCATAATATTCTTTACTGGGCTAGTTGAGCTCACCCTTTTCTTCCATTGTTCTCTTCAGGAAATGAGAATATCGCGAGTACTAGTCGGGGAATGGAGTGATGGTCCGAGTTAGAGCTGTAGAAGTCCTCACTATTTGTTTTATTTAAAATAGTGTGATAATAAATGTAATGAGGAATTAGTTTGAATGCTAATATTTTTTACATGTCTGTATTGACACTCACAGTTGTGTAGTCGTATTTTGCACGACCGTGTGATATGAAAGATTGTATTTGAATTTTATTGAGTGTATTTGGCGACTCAAAATGGGTGGAGTATTGAACCTATTTTGGGGGCGTCACAGTTGGTATCAGAGCTTAGGGATATGATCTCTGGCGGAGATCTGGGAATAGAACTAGGAGGGGAGAGACGAGTAAAACCTTCGCTAGTGTGTCCTACCTAAGCTTAATTGTTATTTAATTAGTCGGTTGGAATATAGGGTTAATATATGATATGTTAATTTGTTTGATTAACCCTTATTTTGTGATAGTATTTGAGAATGGCAGCTGAAAATTTAAACAATGGAGTGAATGAGACCGTTGAGACACCTTTAATCACCAACGAGGAGAACGTGCAATAGGAAGGCTATATTCCTCCTGCAAATAACCCTACCAAAGAAATGATAATTGATGGGATGTTTAGAAGCTTTTTGCAGTTCATGCAAAACTAGACGAGGGAGACTCGTGTTCATAGTACAGGTGGAAATAACAACTCGCGGCTTGTCACTGCCAAGCAGTTTAAAGAGTTGGGACCACCAGAGTTTCAGGGAAAGCCAGATCCAATCAAGGCGGAAAATTAGATTAAGCAAATTACCAAGATATTTGATGTCTTGGGATGCACGGAGGAACAGAAGGTTCCATTTTCCACCTTTATGTTCCGTGGAGAGGTAGATTACTGGTGGAAATCTGTGAAGCGTACCCAACCTGCCGCACTCAAGATGTCTTGGGGGGCGTTCCAGAAACTGTTCAATGACAAGTATTTTCCAGAAAGTATTCGTCACATGAAAGAGGTAGAGTTTATCAGACTGGAACAGAACAACATGACTGTGTCCCAGTACGAGGCTAAGTTCGCGGAGTTATCCCGGTTTGCACCTCATTTGGTGGAGAATGAGGAACGTATGACGCGGATGTTTCTGAGAGGTTTGAAACCCGAGATTCGTCAATACCTCATTTCTTACAAATTTTCTCTATATTCGGATGTAGTGAACAGGGCCCAATTATTAGAACGAGATAATGATTATGTTCAACCAAGGGACAACAACCAAGGTCGTACTGGTGGCATCAGTCATCGAAATAATGACAACCAGCAGGGAGGAAAGTATCATGCTAGAAACGGTAACCACTCCGGTGGTAATCGTGGCCATGATAATAGAAGAAGTGAGTCGGGGGGAGATTTCAAGAAGAGAAGGTGCAACAATGAGAACGTGAAAGCATCGACAGCAGCACCAACATCAACTATTTCTAGGGGAGGAGAACGACCACCGATCGTATGCTATAAATGCGGGCAAGAGGGACACATTAGCCCCAACTGCACATAACAATCCAAGGTGTGTTATAATTGTGGAAAGAAAGGGCACATAGCTCGAGTGCGTCCTGTAGCGAAACCAAGTCCAGTAGGGATGGTGACTCCAAAGGCGATCCCTGACAAGTCAAAGTCAGTGGTTCCTGGAAGAGCATTTGTCGTGACTGCCCAACAAGCAAGGAACCCGAACGAGGTTATTACGGGTAAGCTGATAATAAACTCTTGCGAAGTTTACACTTTATTAGATACTGGTGCTACCCATTCTTTTATTTCACCTGCTTGTGCTCAACGTTTGAACTTGACACCTGAGAAATTAGACTTTGACTTATCTGTTGAAACTCCGTTGGGAGAAACCTTCGTTACATCTACAGTTTACAAATCTTGCTCGATTCAAATTGGTATCCTCGCCCTACCTGTTGATCTTATATCGTTGAAAATACTTGCATTTGATGTGATTTTAGGTATTGACTGGTTGACCACTTATCATGCCAAAATTGATTGTTTTCGTAAGGTTGTTAGTTTTCATATTCCTAACCAACCTATTGTGCGAATTCAAACAACCAAACCACTAAAATCAATCAATGTTATTTTAAGTCATAAAGCTATTCGTTTATTGAAAAACGGATGCCAAGCTTTCTTAGCCCATGTCACTGATCTAAACAAGAATACGTCAGGTTTGAATGATATTTCTGTTGTTAATGAGTTTCCTGATGTATTTCCCGAAGAACTTCCCGGTCTACCCCCGGAACGTGAAGTTGAATTCTTTATTGACCTTGAACCCGGTACAAAACCCATTTCTAAAACCCCATATCGAATGGCTCCTACAGAACTTCAGGAGTTAAAGGTCCAACTACAGGAGTTTTTAGACATCGGTTTTATACGTCCTAGTACATCTCCTTGGGGTGCACCTATTTTATTCGTAAAGAAGAAAGACGGGAGTATTCGACTTTGTATTGACTATCGGGAGTTGAACCATGTCACTATCAAGAATAGGTATCCGTTACCTCGTATTGATGACCTGTTCGACCAATTACAAGGTGCACAATTCTTTTCAAAGATTGATCTTCGTTCTGGATATCATCAGCTGAAGATTAAAACTGAGAATATTACGAATACTGCTTTCAGAAGTCGATACGGGCATTATGAATTCTTAGTCATGTCTTTTGTATTGACTAATGCTCCTGCTGCTTTTATAGATATGATGAACCGTGTATTCAAGAAATATTTGGATCAGTTCGTAGTTGTCTTTACTGATGACATCCTCATCTATTCCAAAAGTCGTGAAGATCATGAGCACCACTTGAAGCTGGTACTTCAAAGGCTTCGTGAAAACAAGCTATATGCCAAGCTGAAGAAATGCAAGTTCTGGCTTGAGGAGGTAACATTCCTTGGGCACGTAGTATCAAAACGTGGAGTATCTGTGGACCCGGCGAAGATTGAAGCAATACAAAGTTGGGAGCAACCGAAGTTGGTGACCGAAGTACATAGCTTTCTGGGCTTAGCTGGTTATTATTGGAGATTCGTGGAAGGATTTTCTCGAATCGCTACTCTATTAACTCAGCTGACTCGGAAAGATACAAAATTTGTATGGAACGAGGAATGCGAGAAGGGCTTTCAAGAGCTCAAGAGGAGACTTATTTCGGCACCTGTTCTGACGATACCATCTGGCTCGGATAGATTTGTCATTTATAGTGATGCTTCGGGCAAAGGGTTAGGATGTGTTCTCATGCAACATGGGAAAGTCATAGCCTATGCCTCGCGACAACTCAAAGAATATGAGAGGAATTATTCTACTCATGATTTAGAGTTGGCAGCTGTCGTTTTTGCATTGAAGATCTGGAGACATTACCTGTACGGGGAGAAAGTGGAGATCTATACGGATCATAAGAGCCTCAAGTATTTCTTCACCTAGAAGGAACTCAACATGCGACAACGACGTTGGCTTGAGCTGTTGAAAGATTATGACCATACCATCTAATACCATCCTAGTAAAGCGAACGTGGTAGCTGACGCATTGAGTAGAAGATCATATGCGGGAATGAATGCGATACTTTCAAGGCCTATCTTGTGTGATTTACAAAAGATGGAGATAGAGTTCAAGACTTCGAGGACCCATGCGATGATGTCAAGTATACGCGTAGAACCAGCTTTAATTGATAAAGTTAAAGCTGCTCAAGCTACAGACCCGGAGCTGATGAATATGAGGAAGAAGGTGCAAGAAGGTGCTATTCCAGAAGCAAGGATTGATGAAGAAGGAATACTTCGAGTCAACTCCAGATATTGTGTTCCTGACAATTCTGATTTAAAGTATAGAATCATGATGAAGGCACACAACACACCGTTTGCAATCCATCCTGGGAGTACCAAAATGTATCGTGATCTTCGAAATATATTTTGGTGGAGCAATATGAAGAGAGAGATCGCGGAATTTAACCCGAGGTGTTTAACGTGTCAACGTGTCAAGGCGGAGCATCAAGTACCATAGATGCGATTTGGGTTATTGTTGATAGATTAACCAAGTCTGCTCATTTTTTGCCGATACGAGGGACTTATTCCCTTGAACGTCTTGCTCGTATGTACGTGAATGAGATTGTGAGATTGCATGGCATGCCAGTATCCATAGTTTCGGACCGTGACCCAAGATTCACTTCACGATTTTGGGTCAGCTTGCAGAAAGCTATGAGTATGGATTTACAATTGTTTGGCATATCATCCACAAACGGACGGGCAATCGGAAAGGACTATCCAAATTCTTGAAGATCTATTGAGACTCTGTGTTCTAGACTTCAAATAGAGTTGGGATAAGTACTTACCATTGGTGGAATTCTCCTACAACAACAGTTATCAGGCAAGTATAGGCATGGTTCCATTCGAGGCGTTGTATGGACGAAAATGTCATTCTCCAGTATGTTGGGACGTGGTGGGTGAAGCAACATTGTTGGGACCGGAGTTAGTACGTATGACTACGGAAAAGATTCAAATGATCCGGCAACGTATACAAACTACACAAGATCGACAAAAGAGTTATGCTGATCTTCATCGAAGAGACGTGGAGTTTAATGTCGGAGATCATGTATTATTACGTGTTGTTCCATGGAAAGGAGTTACGAGATTCGAAAAGAAAGGAAAGCTCAACCCACGATTCATTAGTCCATTTAAAATCCTTGACCGAGTAGAAAATGTGGCCTATAGACTCGCCTTACCTCCAAGTATGTCTCGTGTTCATAACGTTTTTCACATATCTGTGCTTCGTAAATATGTGAAAGATCCAAACCACATTATTGAGTTAGAACCAGACGAGATAGCCGAGGATTTAACAAACGAAGAGGTACCTGTTAAGATCTTGGATAGGAAGGAACATGTCCTACGCTCAAAGGTTATACCTCAAGTTAAAGTTTTGTGGAGGAACCATGATATCGAGGAAATGACCTGGGAGTTAGAATCGGAAATGAAAACGAGGTATCCTCACCTTTTCGACATACCAGGTACGTACGTCTATTTCGAGGACGAAATTTCATAAGGAGGGGAGGTTGTAAGACCCCAAATTTTATGAATAAGATTTAATTTTATTTATATATTATTTTGAAATAGTAAGGTGTTGATTTGATAAATGTGATAAGTTATGGGTGAAATGTGCAAAGTTTACAAAGTAAGCAAGTGGTTATAAAATATTCGTTGTGTCGGGAAATATTCGTTTGGTCTAGAAATATTCTTTTTGTCGGAGAATATTCGTACGACGGCGCAGTTATTGGGGGATCCCGCAACGGAATGAATGTCGAATATAGAAAGTGACAGAAATAACTTTTTTATATAATAACGAAAAAACTATTACCGTTAGTACTGTTAAAATACCCGGTGGTTAAAATACAGTAATATGCGATGTTGCACGGTAGCACACGGTATTGCATAGTATTTCGAATTATTGATTCTTACGTAGGAAGACACTTACTCAATTATTGTTACAGTAATTACTGTTCAATATTTTATATTATTGATTCAATAATTGCATAATATTTTATTGGTTCAATATTTGCTACGTTGATATTTTATATCAATAAGTGCTACTTTGCTATTTTATATTATTGATTCAATAATTGTCATTGCACATTATTTCAAATTATCAAATCAATAATTCATATTATTTGAATAATATTATTAGATAGCATTATTGGCAATGTCTAAGGAAGTTCTGTCTAGGAAAGGGGTTGATTAATTGCGCGCCAGTAAGGAGAAATTTTTATCGAAAGGCCCCCTCTTTCCTGAGAACGACCTGGTTGTCAATATTGTAGTTCTGTAAGATTATTTGTGAATAATTAATTTTTGATAAGAAAATATTTATTCAGTGTGGATTTAAACGGAGGAATTTTTAACATGTGACATTTGTTGAAAATTGGTATTTTATCTTGTCCGATAAAATAATTCATTCAAATATATTGTTATAATATTACATTATAGTAGTATGATGTGATTATATAATAGTATGATTAGCATGGCAACATTATTATAGTAAATTCATGGTATAAAAGTTAAACGAGGTGGAAGAGTGCAAATTGAATTTGAACTCTTATGATGCAAACAATGATGTCATCGGAACGATGAGGTAAGCAATGATGTCATCGGAGCGATGAGGTAAGCAATGATGTCATAGATCGATGATGTAAACGATGATGTCATAAATTATGGCAAAAAGACTATTTTACCCTTACTCTGCCGAGCCTATAAATAGAAGCTCATTTCTTCATTATTTCTCACCAATTCACTAAAGCTATAGAGAGAGAAAGTATAGAGAGAATAAGAGAGAAAGAAGAAGAGTATTCTGCTATTACGCTAGTGCAGTCTCCAAATTTTAAGGTAAGGGGTATTATTTCTTTCGTATTCATGAAGAGAGTTATTTTTTTTCAATACTCGTAAGGGTTGTTATTCCATTCCTTATTATTCTGTTAGAATAATATGTCTGAGCAGACTACCGCCAGACGGGTGAATCTTCATATTCAGTTGTTATTAAATTATGAAAATAATCTGTTTGAGCGGACTACCGCCAGACGGGTGAATAACCCTTCGTATTCAGTTGCTATTAAATTGTGAAAATAATATGTCTGAGTGAACTACCGCCAGACGGGTGAAAATCCAATTGCAGTTTCGTATATTGTTTCATTTCAGATTCTTAACTCTAAACTTACTACGGTAAGTATTGCTTCTATAATTCCTGAAATGATCAGATATTACTTGAGTTTTGCGCTTCATTTAATATTATTTCACTGGAATATTGGTCTGAACTTTCTTGTGAAATTTTTATCTTTTCATGTCGAGTTACTATTCACAAGTTACTATTCACGGGGTACTATTCACGGTAATTTTTTTCTTCTTCTTCCAAATCATCTTTGATTGGATCCAGGTTTTGATCTTCATTCTTGAACTCTAGATAAATTCTCTAATATTTTTCCTTTATCTCACTGGATTAGTTATTCGTATTATTTTTCATCATCCTCAGTTCTAAATGGTGATATAACTGAATATCTTTGGCCTGTAGTGCAAAGATGAATAATTACGTGATGAATATCTTTGGCCTGTAGTACAAAGATGAATGATTACCTATTGAATATTTTTGGCCCGTAGTGCAAAGATGGACAGGTGTTGAGATGAACATGACCAATTGATGATACAAATGAATATCTTTGGCCCGTAGTGCAAAGATGGATATTTGATTCGAGATGAATATTGATTGATGTCATAGGGATAAAATATTGATGATGGACTTTTAAATGATAGAAGATAGTAGACATCATTCTCTACTTAACTCTTCTAATAAATTGTCATTTCCGCTGCAGTTGTTGATCTAAAACTGGTTGTCCATAATATTTTATCTGATTTGTTGAAGACTAACGATAATTTATTCTTCATTATCTTAGTCATAATATTCTTTACTGGGCTAGTTGAGCTCACCTTTTTCTTCCATTATTCTCTTCAGAAAATGAGAATATCGCGGGTACTAGTCGGGGAATGGAGTGATGGTCCGAGTTAGAGCTGTAGAAGTCCTCACTATTTGTTTTATTTAAAATAGTGTGATAATAAATGTAATGAGGACTTAGTTTGAATGTTAATATTTTCTACATGTCTGTATTGACACTCACAGTTGTGTGGTCGTATTTTGCACGACCGTGTGATATGAAAGATTGTATTTGAATTTTATTGAGTGTATTTAGCGACTCAAAATGGGTGGAGTATTGAACCTATTTTAGGGGCGTCACACCACGTCTCCGCCTTGATCGGATCCGGCTTTGCCAAAAACTCTGGTGGTCCCAATTCTTTGAACTGCTTGGCAGTGACAATTCGCGTGTTGTTATTATCTCCACCTGTATTTTGCACACGAGTCTCCCTCGTCTGGTTTTGCATGAACTGCAAAAAGCTTCTAAACATCTCATCGTTTATCGTCTGATCAGTGTTGTTTTCAGGATGAACATTGCCTTCCTGTTGCACGTTCTCCTGGTTGGCGATTAAAGGTGTCTCCACGGTCTCATTCACTCCATTGTTAACATTCTCAGCTGTCATTCTCAAATACTGCCATAAAACAAGGGTTAATTAAACAAATTAACATATCACATATTAACCCTATGTTCCGACTGACCTATTAAATACCACAAAAGCTTAGGTAGGACATACTAGTGAAGGATTTACTCGTCTCTCCCCTCCTAGTTCTATTCCCCGATCTCCGTCAGAGACCATATCCCTAAGCTCTGATACCAACTGTGACGCCCCCAGAATAGGTCTAGTCAACCCAACCCATTCTGAGTCGCCAAATACATGGTACAGAATTCAAATACAAACTTTATATCTCACGGTCGTGCAAAATACGACCACACAACTGTGAGTGTCAATACAAATATATAAAAAATATTAACATTCAAACTAAGTCCTCATTATAATTATTATCACACTATTTATTAGAAATAGTGAGGACTACTACTGCTCTAACTCGGACCATCACTCTGTTCTCCGACTAGTTCCTACGATATTCTCATTTTCTGAAGAGAACAATAGATGAAAAGGGTGAGCTCAACTAGCCCAGTAAAGAATATTATGACTAAGATAATGAAAAATAAATTATCGTTAGTCTTTAACAATTCAGATAAAATATTATGGACAACAAATTTAAATCAATATTCGCAGCGGAAATAACAATTCATTAGAAGAGTTAAGTAGAGAATGAAGTCTACTATCTTCAATGATTTAAAAGTCCATCATCAATATTTTATCTCTGTAACATCAATCAATATACATATCGAATCAAATATTCATCTTTGCACTACAGGCCAAAGATATTCATTTGTATCACCAGTGGTCATGTTCATCTCAACACCTGTTCATCTTTGCACTACGGGCCAAAGATATTCATCAGGTAATCATTCATCTTTGCTCTACAGGCCAAAGGTATTCAGTTATATCACCATTTAGGACTGAGGATGATGAAAAATAATATAAATAACGAATCCAATAAGATAAAAGACAAAGATTAGGAATTCGTAATTTAGTTTATACAAGTTCAAGAATACTCCGTAATAATCAATTTTGGAGCAAAATTCAAGAATAAAGCTCAAAACTTGGATCCAATCAAAGATAGGAACCTTAACAAGCAACTTGGACAAATAAAAAAAATTTATTTTTTCTGTGAATAGTGCCGTATACGTGAATAGTGCCGTATACGTGAATAGTAACCCCGGCGGAAAAAGTAAGAATTTCATAATATAATTCATGACAATATTTTGGTATAATGATATTGAAAAGAATAATATCATTTACAAAAGAAAATAACATCCCTTACCTTAACAGGAGAGTAGTTTTGATTGAAATATCGGATATTATGTAGACGAAAATTTGCACTATTATCAACACTCAAAGTATCTAAATACTCACAAGAAATATGCTCGATATTATAGAGAGAAAATTTTCTAATTCTGGTGTGATTTTTATTTTTAACTAAGCACCCTATTTATAGAAAAAGCTTAGGATGCCAAAGTAGACTTTTTATACGCAACATCGCCTGTTTTGAAAATTTCTTGGCTGCTTTCAATAGTCAAAAATTAGATTTTTTGAACAAAAAAACAAAAGTGGGGCCCGCCCTTGTTTTTAATAAAAATATTTATTTCTGAAACTTCAATAATTCATAATAAATAACTTTTTTATCATAAAAATACAAATTTTATGTCCTTTTTATAGAAAATTTAATTACTACAATTTTGTAGAAGGAAGTTTTTTCAAATTCCCAACGTAAAATGGCCGAAATCCACAAACAGATGATTTTTAAGACCAAAATACTGATAAAAACACCTCAGAACTAATTCCTTCTTTTATATCCACAAAATAAATATTTTCTTATCATATAAATTAATAATTAATTATTCACAAATAATATTATAAAACTACAATATTGACAACCAGGTCATTCTCAGGACTGCCTTCCGATAAGGATTTCTCCTTATTGGTGCGCAATTAAATAACCCCTCCTAGACAGAACTTCCGTAGACATTATCAACAATGCTATCTAATAATATTATTCAAATAATATAAATTATTGATTTGATAATGTGAAATGCTGTGCAGTGACAATTATTGAATCAATCATATAAAATATCAACGTAGCAATTATTGAATCAATAATATAAAATATTGAACAGTAATTACTGTAACAATAATTGAGCAAGTGCCTTCTTACGTAAGAATCAATAATTCGAAATACTGTGCAATACCGTGTGCTACTGTACAACAACGCGTATTACTGCATTTTTATCACCGGATATTTTAACAGTTTAACGGTAACAGTTTTACTGTTATTTATAAAAAGGTTATTTCTGTCACTTTTTATATCCGACAGTTATTCCGTTGTGGGGCCCACAAATGGCTGCGCCGTCGTACGAATATTCTCTGACAACAAGAATATTCCACGACCAAACGAATATTCCCCGACAATAATAAATATTTTATAACCACTTACTCATTTTAAAATATTTGCGCATTTTGCCCACAACTTACTACATTAATTAAATCAACCCCTTACTATTTTAAAATAATATATAAAGAAAATTAAATCTTTATTTATAAAATTTGGGGTCTTACAATAATGGTCTAAGTTGTGCAGTTAATCCGTCCATTAGTATTACTAGCAGACAACCTGTCCTCCATTCTAATTCCAGTCATTGATAATTGGAACGCACGCTCTAAATGTTATTTTCTCATTTTTGATCCATAGCAAATATATGCTATGGATCATTCTCCTATATATATATAATTTGTTTGAATGTATATGAGTCAACTCAGGACCAACTAAATACTCCATGCTGACTCATACAAAAGAGTGTTGTTTATGTAAACGACATCAAAATTTTATTACATATTACCACTGTTAAACTAGCAACTCATTATACTTAAATGACAAATACTATATTCATCCCAAATTAAATACCCAGTTTTGTTTGTTTAAATTGAAATTGACCATTTTAAAACTAATTTTTGTACTAATTTTACCAAAATATAGATGAAGATATTATAATCAAAAGAAAGTATATACAATTTACTACTAAACCCAATTTATAATTTTAAAAATAAATTTATATATGTTTTATTATTAATTCAAAAAATAATCAATTTGACTTAAACAAGCTAAAATTGGGCAATTAATTTCGGACGGAAGAAGTATAAAATATAAATACATTATTAATATTTGCATATATTACCGAGACATTTCTTAAGTGTCTAAGAAACTAATTTTGTTATTTTTTATTATTTGTATTTAATTATAAGGGTGTTCACTCTTAACGAAAAATTTGGGATAAATGCTTTTTTATCATTCTACTTTAAGTCAACTTATAAATGATTAATTGATTTTTTTTTTCTTACAGTCAACTCACTGAGCTTTAGTTTTCTTACAAAACGTTGAAAAATCCATTAAATCTTTTGACTTTAAACAGAAAAGACCACATCAGCTGCAAACGTGTAAAAAAATTCTGATGTGGCACAGATCATCCCATGTGACTTTCATTATGTGAAAATAGAGGAAAATTTTTATGAAGAAAATTATGAGGGCCACAATAAATTTTTTTCCGCGAAAATTAATACATGGAGTTATGGGTAGTGTGTGTGTGTGTGTATATATATATATATATATATATATGTATATATTGTGTAAAATTAAATGAGGTCATGATGAGTATTATACAAAATTCCTTTCGGCAGAAACTAATACATGGAGTTCAGGTTACTGTATATAAGTATTTACGCATAAAGTACAATCTACAAAACCATATTAGAAAACCAAATTTTGGATGAGAGATTGACGTGAAGAATCCGCTTTTCGTCTCTAACTCTCCTACTCTAGTTGTTTATTCTTTCAAAATTAGTTGCTTCAATTTCAGCCACTCAAATTTATTATATTTTGTTTTGTTTCTCACCAAACAAATGGGATTGATATAAATATATTTAGGCTCTTTAATTTATCTTAATAAACAAATTTAAAATCTTCAAATGAGTTATTTAAGCATGTCATATTACATTTTGTTAAATATGTTATTACATTAGATAAATTGTATTATCAGAACACTCAATGTTATTCATATAAAATAATTTATGTATTCATTGGTTTATAGTGTTAATTATTTTCGATTGAATTACAGACGAATTTTTTTGTTAAAATTAATCTATTTCTTATGGAATTTGGCTAATTCTAATAATAAAAATAGTCAAAAATAGACTTAAATTTTCTTTTAGTATTAAATGGGTCGACAACTAATAAATGTATAAATTTAGAATCTTGACATGATAATGTTTTTGAACAACTTATACTATTTCATTCAATCCTAGGGACTTTCCTATTAAAGGGTAGAGAAACTAGGTACGTAGAACTTATGAAAACTTATCTCTATGAAGCAATTAGCTGATTATGCAATCCAATAAACTCAAAACTATAAGCATACATAACAAAGGAGAGAACTTATCAATAAACTATAAACTAAAGGGATTCGGTTACTATGAAGTTAACTTCATGGTAAGTTGGTTAATTGACCAATAAAGTATTGACACGCAGAGAGAGATCACATCCCGACATGTGTGTCGACACTGTATTGACCAATTGACCAAAGTTAACTTCATATTTACCACTCCCTATTAAAGAGGAGAGAAACTAGGTACGTAGAACCTAAGTAAACTTATCTCTATGAAGCACCTAGCTACTTATGCAATCTTATAAACTCGAAACTATAACCATACATAACAAAGGAGATAACTTATCAATAAAGTATATAGTAAAGGGGAGAGAAACTTGGTACGGAGAACCTAGGAAAAATTATCTCTATGAAGTACCTAGCTGATTATGCAATCCGATAAAATCAAAACTATAACCATACATAATAAAGGAAAGAACTTATAAATAAGATATATATCCTATTGATTTTAAACACAATTACTTAAAGAATTAGTATTAGTGTTGATTGATTTAATATAATTAATGTAACTTGATATGCCTAGAACCAAGGCGGATGCACCTTATAGCAAGTGGGGTAACTGCCCACCCTTGTTTTTGAAATTTTTGCAAGTATAGGCTTAACAATGATAAAGTGGTGCCTAGGGGTGTTCACCTATAAATTACCGTACCGAACCAGTCCGGTTACCGAATCCACCTAAAATAAGGTACCGATACCGGTACCGATTAGACCGGTTAGCCGGTTTGGTACCGATTTTTACCATTTTTGTACCGCCTTTTGTGGAACTTAATTAGGAAACTTTTTCACTTGGTAGTCATTTTATAAGAAATTTTTTTTATGACTTTTTTCAATTAACCAATGTGGGACTTCTACTTTGGAAGTTAGGAAGCCTTTTCACTTGGTAGTTTTTTATAAGGAAAAAGGAAAATTTCCTTGAGACTTTTTTCAATTAACCAATGTGGGACTTCTTTGGAACTTAGGAAGCCTTTTCACTTGGTAGTCATTTTATAAGAAAAATTTTCGTACGACTTTTTCCAATTAACTAATGTGGGACTTGGAGACAACAAGGCCTTCATTTGGTAGTCATTTTATAAGAAAAATTTCCTTAAACTTTTATCATCTAATCAATGTGGGACTTACTACTTAGAGACAACACCAAGTACCTTTAGTCTATTAAGTCTATTATGTGAAACTAACTTGGAAGAATTCATTGTTAGTTCCCGAAGGCACAAAATTTATCTAGAAAGGGGGGGGGGGGGTTGAATAGAAAATTTAAAATTTTCTTTTCAAAGAGTAACTCAACAAATTTGTTAATTAAATAATTAATTAAGCACAGCGAAATATATGTTTTAGTTATCCCCCTTAAGATAAAATCAAGGTTATAAATCAAACAACAGTTATAGCAGATATAACAGTTAAAGAGACTGAAAGTAAATGACACAGTGTTTTAAGTGGTTCAAAGCACTCAAGACTCCTAGTCCACTCTTCTACTCTACGAGTAGGAAATCCACTAAGGATATTGATACAATCTTCGAATCACTGAGATTCCTTCAAGACCAGCAGTCTTGGAAAGCTAGTTCATAAAGAACTCTTCAAGCCCAGCTGACTTGGAATGTTAGTACACTAAGTACTCTTCAAACATAGCAGGTTTGGCAATTCTGCAATGAGTGTAGTTGAGGTTGTTGTTGTTGTGCTACTAAGTTTCCTTAAGCCCAAGTTCTGATGAAATTAGTAGCGAAGCAATATTTTGCTGAATCGTGGAGTGAAGATTTGTCAGATGTTCTTATGATTTTCTTTTACGTTCTTGTTTCTTGCTTATGTGACATCTTCAATCTGTTAGCCTTATATAGGAGCCTTTGAAAACTACTCGTCGAGAGGCTTCCGTTTGAGCATTTAATGCTTCGGGTATTTTGAGCACTTTGATGTTGACATCTTAATGTGAAAGCTTCTTTTTGACTTGCCTGACATAGTAGTCTGCTTTCTCACCTAACACCTCTAAAACGTCACTATCAACAGACTAGTTGATAGAAACGTTTCTTCTTACTTTTTGATTCTTCGATTCAACCAAGGATGTTAGTGAGGGCATTGGGTTTCTCAGTCATATCAACGTTCAAATGTCAGTTGATGATGTCAGGAATTTTTGTTTATCAGACTCGATCTTCAACTATTTTGATGATTACTGATGAGCACTAAGATCGTGTCTTGACGATAAGCGCTTGACTGACTATGATCTTGATGCTTTAAGGACACCATGATTTAGGGCAGTGCCTACGATTTTGACTTGACTTGACAGGCACTCGAAAAATTGCTTCACGATTCTAATAGGCTTGCTCAGCAGACTACGATTCTGGCTTCTGCAATCTTCACGATTTTGTTTTGCCTATCTAGTATAACTCATAAGATCAACCTAACAAGTTTGATCTTTCTACTACAAGAGATTTTATAGAAAGATAAATATTAAGCTTAGATCAACCTAACAATTTTGATCTTTAATCTAAGTCCTTGTACATATGATCTAATAAGGACTTTACAATGTGAATGATGCATGCACATTTATTTATTCCAACATGAAATTTAAATATATAACCAAGTAGATTTGCATTATACCATCAATTTCTAATGCAAGTTGCTTGAAAATAAACATAACTTAATAATCAATGAACAACTGAATCTCTAGAAAATAAACATAAATTTATTGATGTTTTTCAAGAAAATTACAATTCAAAATCGATACATTAAATAAAGATAGAAACTTATCTTCTAGGTTTCTTGAATCTTGGAGGATGTGCATATTCATATTCCCTCCTTTTCCTGCTAGCCTTATTTCGCCTTGCCATTTCTTTCAGCTCACGTTGCTCCAGAGGTTCATTATGATCATGTCTGTTCATGAAGGCAGGATCTCCAATGGGCATGCTTAGGTCAGTGTGAGATGCTCCTTGCGGAATGAAAGGAGTGGGACCTTAACTTGCCATTAGTATCGATTGACGTTCTACTGCTCTTGGAGGCTGATTGCGAGGCTGATTGATTCTTGAGGGAAGTGCAACCAGCTTCCCTTTACTTTTCTCAGCATTCTCCCCCTTTATGTCAACATCTATGGTTCGAATGTCTTGAGACAGATGACTCATTCCTTATACCAGTTCGTGTAGTTGAGTTCATGATGAGTGAGTTTTATACCTACGAATCGGGTTCCTAGTTGGACTTAAATGGTGTTTGTTCTGTCTATTTTTGTACAGTTTGATGTGTTTTGTGTTTAGGTTGCAATACGTGTCATTGGTGGCATAATGGTGGCATTGTGGCAAGAAAGCGGCATAAAAAGGCAAAAATCAGCAACTACAGAAGTTCTGACCCCCGCCGGGGAGGGCCTTAATACAAAGAAAACCTATTCCGGGGTGGGGGTGCACTTGGCAAACAATATCGAGCCCCCCGCTGGGGCGGGCATCAGCAAGCATAAAACCCCCGTCGGGGCGGGGGTACGGGGACAGAGAGAGACTTCTGATGGGATTAGAACTCTGCAGCTGAATGGATGATAAAACTTTGGCATGGATTGGGATTGTGTTTGGGGTGTCTTTTATCAGCTATTACATGACTTATGTCAATGAGAACACAGACTTGAATTATCAATCAATCAATTAGCAATTTGAAGCCCTAATTTCAGAGAAGACATTGGAGGAGCAGAGTAGAAGGTCAAGATCACGAAAATTACAGATTGGAGTGAGGATAAGGGTGGTGTATTACTGTTCTTTGTCTTTCAATTCAAATTTTGAAATTGGGATGATGAATTCTTTACTTTATTCAATTTTTAATTTATCTATAATGAACTAAATTACTAATTAGGCTTGCAATGGATCTTTAATGTTAAACAATGATTTTCATGCTTTAATTTTAGTTTAATAATACTATCCATTCAGTTCATCTATTGTGATTTATACTTAATTTATAAATTGCTTGGTCACCAATTTTATGTGGATTTGTATGGACTCGAGAGATGATATATGAATCTAGACCTAATCACAATAGCATGTGTTCTTGAATTCTGTGTTTTGATGGAATCTTGATGAATGTTTAGGATAGAGATATACCTAACATCCCATGTAATCAATAAAGAACTTGGAATTTAAACCTTATTTGATTTTAATTCACACATAGATATAGTGAATTAGTTAATTAGGGTGTTTGGCTTAATTCTATCAAATTATGGATTTAAGTTAATTTGGTGTTAGTGCATCGAGAGATGGCTAATTCTATTTTAGTGTTCATGATTAATGAACTGAGATAGTAAATTGATCTGAAAAAGGTGTGATAATCAGAGTGAAACTTAAAGTGAAATTGTAAGCCTAATTTTTCAATATCTGCTTGAAATTTTGTGTTACTTAGTGTGTTGATTGGTTTCGATTTTTATTATTAGTTTTTAATTAATTATAATCATTAATTTGTTTAGTTTGATAAAATTAAAATAATATAAAACTGGTAATTGTTAGATTCAAATTCATACTTGTCTCTATGGGAACGATACTCTATTTATCATTATATTACTTGTTGACCACGTATACTTGCGTGTGAGCGTATCTAGAATTTACCCAACAGTACGCGATTGGGCAACGTCATTGCGATTCTCTTGGACCATAGCGTCAGTCTCAAATTTTTGTTGATGAATGATGGCCAAGAGATCATCTGTCTGCCTTATCTGAGTTAAGGAGTACTCTTTCAATTTAGTCAGGGAGGAACACAGGCTTATGAGATTTTTTGTAACGAGCTTGTTCTGCGCCTCCTGAGTCTTTTGAAGAAGAAGAACCGCTTCCTTATGTTTGTTCATAGAGTGGAAGTGAATTTGATCCCTTTCCTTTATGCTCTCTATCATCTCCTTTATGATCGCCTTTAATCTCTTGGTGAGCTCAGATCCCAAATTGCCAGGAAGAGTATTGGCAGTATTGATCAAGTTGTTAAACCGTTAATGAATAATGAGAGAGTGGGCCTCAAGGTTTTCTTCCATCTCTTTGGCCACTTTCTCTGAAACTTCAGTTAGCTCATCCTTGGTGGGAAGTAGAGAGAGATGGTCGATTATTTTCTGAATGTCAGAAGGAGAGGTTTTTCTCTTCTATTTTTGCATGTTTGAGAGAGCAAGAGCTAGATTGAAGTAATCATTATTGGAGGAAGAAGGAACATCGGAATGAGTTATTGAGTCATTTATTGGTTGGTTGAAAGATGAGTTTTCATTTTGATCTATCGTAGTGGTGTCAAGAAGGTCTACGATCGTGGTGTGAGAAGGATGTACCACAATTGGAATGGGTGATTCATTTGTTCATCAGTTACAGAGTGTTGGGACTCTGTAACTGGAAATTGGTTTTGTGGGTTAGAAATAACCTCGATCCACCTAAGCAATTCATCAAATTGATGGAAATTTGATGAAGGAGAGTGATTTAACTTGAAGGAAATGGGAATGAAGTATACCTTTTGTTCATGTATAGAAGAGGCATGACTGGTAATTAACTTTTTGGCAAAGTTGAGGTTTCTTGGGTATTCTTGGACAAGCACAAATACTGCGGGATAGGCTTTGAATGTCCAGAACATATAATCCCAAGAATTAAGAAGTAGGGCTCTGTGGAAGGGCATCATGGGCAGGTAGGAGAACATTCGGTTATAATTGACGCTCATTTCTTTATTTCTATACTCAACAATAATTTTAACTTCTTCCTCTCATTCCCTTTCATCTTCAACATCAAGAATCTCTATCATTTCTTGAGGGGCAGAGGGGGCTTCATGATGAGCTTCTGATTGCTCCCCCTCAGCTGGAACACTTGCTGGCTCAAGAACTTCGAAAATCTCCCCCTCAATATGAGCATCTCTTTTATCAGCATTCTCTTGTTGATCCTCTTCAGTATTAACACATACTTGGTCTGATATAGTAGAACTAACTGCATTTTTGATGTTGGCAATTACAATTTCAATGATCCTGGTTTAATCCAAGGACTCATTGCGAGAACTAGAGTCTGGAGACTCATTCTTTTTAGCCTGTTCCATCATTCTCATTTCTTCTTCCTTAATCTTCAGCATTGATTCCTTAAGCTCAAGATCGACCTTTCTAATTAACTTTCTCTTCACTCTTCTAGGGTCAGGTTCAGCTGTCTCTCCATTAAGTTGTTCATTTATAGCAACACTTATCTATTCAGCCTGAGTCGTTTTCCCATTTTTTCTTCGATTGGTTGACAATTCTTGACTCCACAATCGGCGGGCTTGTATTCTCCATGATCGTGATCAGGGAGGACTTCTTCAAACGTAGATTGCGTTTTCCTTTCTTTGAAAGCATTTGAGACATAGTCGTCTTTTCTTCAACTTTTTCTTCAGTTTGCTTCTTCTTCTTCTTCTTGAACTGATCTTCATTTTGAAAAATTTCCTTTGCAAGAGATTGGCCAGAGAGCTCAGGATCATATTTGTTAGTTCCCGGAGGCACATAATAGATCTAAAAAGGGGGGGGGGGGGGGTTGAATAGATTCTTTAAAACTTTTCTTTGTTTTCTTTTAACTTGTTAAGTGATTAACAGATAATGAATAGAGGAATCAGTTCATGCACAACGAAATAGATAAGTTACCCTTCAGAAATATAGCATTAAACACAGTTCTAATGTAAAGTTAATTGCAAGCAGATATAGCAGTTATAGTGCTGAATGTAAATGACATAAAGTAAATGACACCAGAGGTTTTAAGTGGTTCAGAGACTGAATGCTCCTAATCCACTCTTCTGCTTCAACAAGCAGGGATTCCACTAAGGATTTGATCAACTCTGAATCACTACAATTCCTTCAAGACTAGCAGCCTTGGAACTCTAGTTCACTAAAAACTCTTCAAGACCAGCAGCCTTGGAAACTGTAGACTAAGCCCAGCAGACTTAGAATCTCTTGTACCCTCTGGTACTCAGCAAGTCCAGCAGACTTGACTTTGGTTTAGTCACGAAGACAAGGACCCTACAGGCCCTGGTTGCTTGGTTGTTTGTTTGTTGTTGTTGAGCTGCTAAGATGACGTTCAGCTTGTTCATCTTCTGGTACTTAGCAGCTTCTTGTGATTATTGGGCATTCAGCATTGGTGTTTGATCACATCCTTGGGACTGCTAAGATGTACGTTCAGTTTGACATCTTGTTGGTACTTAGCAGTTTGACTCATCCTTTGGTGATGCTGTTCTTTGCCGTTGATGCTTATCTTCATCTGATTTTCAGCATTGTGCACAATCATCGTTGAGGTGCTGCTAAGTCTTTTTGCCTATCAGTTTAGCTTCCTTGGGTACTTAGCAGTCCTTGAACACTGGTTGTCTTGTGCACAGATCTAGTTCTGTACCTTCTTCTTTTTAGCTAAATGTGTTCAAGATGAGACATAAAGTGGCTCAAGTATTCTGCTTTCTGATCTGCCACTTAGGTTGTAGCCTTATTAGCCTTCCGGCTCTCAGTACAGATGCCATCTCATTGTCAGACTCCTTTGTATGGAGTGAAGCTTTATCATTGCAGAACTCTCATCAGTTGTGCTTCACTCTATTGTAGTGGTCTCATTCTTATGAATACCTTTTCTCTATTATGCTATATATGACTTGCATCTCTTCAAGTTAACAACCATATCTTCTTTGAAGCTTTGGCTATTTATAGATTCATCTGTTAACTTCCTGTTAGAATATAGCCGTTGGAGGTCTTTTATTGACGAGCTTCCCTTTGAATCTTTGCTTGTGAAGTAGCCTTTAAAATGTCTTAGTCGAAGATATCCATGGTAGCAATTAATGCTCTAGAAATTTTTGAGCACTGATGTAGACGTGCCAGGTTGATGTGACAACTTCTTTTTGACTTTCCTGACACATCAGTCTACTTGATCACCTAACACTTTATAGACGTTACTTTCAGCAGGCTAGCAGGTAGTCACCTTCTTCTCTTGTTTCCTTGATTCTCATCAAGGATGCTTGGAAAGGATATCAGGATCCCCAATTTACAACATTCAAATGTCAGTCTTCTTTGCTTGGACATTCTCACTCCTCATATGAATGCCCTTTACGATTTTAACCTTTATGAACTCTACGAGTGCTTGTATGTGGAAATCGTAGAATGACTTGACCTTGACCCCTTTTATGAATCCGAGAGTGTTCAACGTTGTGCCATCTTGTACCTTGCCTTTCAAAGTCTATTCTATGATCGTGATTGATTCAGTCTGAACAAAGAGAACACTATGCTTTCTCTTAAGTACTGGTAGCCTATGATCTTTACTTGCTTGTATTGTAGACTCTACGATCCCGAGAGCAGACTACAATTCTTGACTTGGGTCGGCAGGCGCTCGGACCAACTCTACGAGTCTGAGTGGCTTTTAAGACAGACTTTGATTCAAATAACTTCTTTGATACTCTACAATTCTGTCTTGGCTCCTGCAGTCTCTTTTGGTTCGTCATATTCAGCTTTCATAACGTTCTGCCTTGTGATCTCTTGATCATACTTTATGATAAGGCTGAGCATAGACATCCTCTTTGTTTGTCCTTTGCTCTATGACAAGTTTACCATAATCTCTGTATTTCCTTTGTCAGGATCTTCTTCTCTTTGGTGAGCACTGCGATCATAGTTTCTGGTTAGCACTTTTGGAGATTCCTTCTGACTGGATTTTTACTTCTTTATTAATCCTCTTGTTTGTGCTTTGATCTTCCACTTGCTTGTAGATCATTGAATGATTTCTGAAAGTCTTCAAGTAGGTTACATTCTTAAGCTTGACCGTTCTTACCAGAGAAAGTGATCTATGCATTATACTTCATGTTTGCTTCTGTAGAGAATCATAGAGTGCTTATATGATTATGCATTGGCTATGCAAGCATCTCGCTGTCTGTGACTTTGGCTCTGTTTCTGCAAACTGTGATCCTGATGGGTGACATGCAGACTTCATGATTCAGAGTCAAGTCTACGATTCTAGCATGACAGGCGTTCAGAGACATCTTCTCCGATTCCAAGTGCAGACTACGATTCTGCTTTACTTTCTTGGCAGGCTAGCATGACTTGTGCAGAGCTCTACGATCAGACATGCCTATCTATTATACTTCAAAATAAATCAACCTAACAGCTTTGATATTTTCTTCTATACATTCATTTAAAGAATGATAAACATTAAGCATGGATCAACCTAACAATTTTGACCATTTCAATCTAAGTCCTTGTCCATATTATCTATCATCTATTAAGGACTTTACAGCTTTTATCAATGCAGACATATCCATATATTCATTCATTTAATTCATCATCTTCATCATCAAATTATACAAATAAAGGGATAACATTCACATGCATATTCCTAACAATCTCCCCCTATTTGATGATGACAAAAATACTGAATGCATATGTATGAGATGAATGAATCTTAAGATACAGTGAGCTGCTGTATTGCTAGAACAGGTAATATGAATGATATTATTAAAAAAACATTTGATTACAGATGGCAGATTAAATCTAAATATTGAATCCAGAGCTAACTAATACAATTAGAGATGTACCTTCTTTTTTATGTGTGTGTCTTCTGGATCCTCTTTCTGTTGTTGCTATTTATCTGCTTGTTTTCTCGGTTCCTGCTCCCCCGGAGATGATGGCTTCATTTCTTCATCTTCTTTGAGCTCCTGCTCCCCCTAAGATGATGGCTTCATTGCTTCATCTTGCTTTGCTTTCAGCTTTTCCTGCTTCTCTTTCTGGATCTTCTTCTTTGTCTTCATTCGATTCTTCTTATGTCCCTTTGAGTGCCTTCTCTTTTTCTCCCCCTTTTTGTCATCAATCACTTGAGAGAGATGCTGGACATTGGACATAAGCTGCTCAAGTAGGTAGGATGAATTTCTAACTTCAATCTTTAGCTCCTGCTGGCTGAGCTCTAGTTGTAGAGAGAGACTGATTCAGGGTATCTATTTTCTCAGAGAGAGATACAATAGATTCTTCATTTTTCTTCTGGAGTAGCTGGGCTTCTTTCCTCTGTTGCTCAATGGATTCCAAATAAATTTGATCTCGCTGATGAAGCTTATTAGATATATCAGAAATAGTTGCTTGAAGTTTCTTGTGGAACTCAGTGTCCTTTCCTTTTGACAGGCTCTTTGCTTCCTCAGTAATATAGGACAATTTTTCAGCCAATTCTTTAGAGTTTTTCAGTAACTCAAAGTCTTGAGGGATTTGGGCAGTTTGTTTGAGTTTCTCACTTTTGAAGATGTTTTTAAAGGCTGTGAGAATGTCAAAGAAATTATTGTTGGATGAAGAAGGGATATCAGAAGGGATATCAGAAGGTATGCTCGAATTGAGACTCGGAGTACTGAGAGTAGGGTTAGATGCTTGGGTAACAGGATAAGCTGAATTATTTGCAATCGTAGAGTATGAGACCTCTACGATTGTGGGCTTTGGTGTGACCTTTTCACTTTCTTGATTTTCTAAGAGATAGAAGGGAATGTAGATGTTTCCAATATGACGATAAACTTTGAAGTGAGGGACGTTCTTGATCAGTTTGGTGTGAAATGTCTTGACCCTTGGAAAGTTCTGAGAGACCAGCTCCAAATTGGGAAAATATGAATAACACCAGCTGATGTAACTCTCATCTTTAGCAGTATAGGCCTTTAGCCAGGGCATCCATGGGTAGAACCATTTTATCAGAGGATTGTCAAGATTGTACAGTATTGCAGTACGATCTAAATCCATGTCTTTCCAATTGTTAAACAGATCTTTTGTAGACATCGTTACTACTTTGAGTCGTTCATTTCCATGATTTATCCATCTCCCTGGTAGCACATCTTATGGTTCATCAAAGACTTCCACTACTAATCTTTTGCAAACTCTTGTCGGAGAGGGAACATGATAGTCTGCTGATTCCTGATCTGCTGAGCTAGAGTCTGTCTCCATTTTTTCATTTTTTGACTTTGAGCTTGAGTCCTGCTGGATCATTTCAACTGATTCATCAGTGGATCCTTCTTGCTGATTTTCATCACTTGTTCCTTCTTTAGTACCCTTCTCAGAACTATCTGACTCAGTAGTCATTTCCTGCTCTTCATACTTTAAAAACTCATCTGTTTCATCTTCATCATCTTCTTCTGACTTGGGTTCATTTGCATTTGCAATCCTTTCACTTTCACTGCTGGAGCTGTCAGAAAGTATTCTCTTTTTGCCTTTAATGTCTTCTCTCGTAGACTTAAGTTTATCATCTTCATCACTATCACTGAGATCAATCACTTTTGATGTAGAGCCTCCTTCTTTCTTCTGATTTGTTCTTTGAAGTATCCTGTTACTCTTTCTCCTCCTTAGGGGTGTAGCAGTTGATGATTTTTCCTTTCCTGAATCATATCTCTTTTTGTCAGTGGAGAGACTGCTTGGTGGAACCTCTGTAGACTTCTTTACGACCTTAGCATTCTTCTTGGTTGGCTTTGCTGGAGTGGCCACTGGGGGTGCAGAGTCATCAAATTGAGATAACTCGCTTTCCATTACTCTTGCCTTCCTCTTCATTGCAGTGACCTTGCTGCTGCTGTCAGATGTCTTTAGTCTTTTATTCTCCATGGAATTTTTCTTCGAGTTTTTGAACAGCTTTGGAGACATCACTTTTTGAACATTTAGGGGTTCTCCCTCATCATTCCTTATCTAGCTCTTCAGTTTCTTCTTCAGTATAATGCTCAAGAGTCTTCCATGAAAAACCTTTATGAAGGGTTTATCTGTAGACTTCTTCTTCTCAGCTTTTTCCAGCCATTTGGACAATTAATCAGAAGGGCTCCAAAATTCATCTGCAGTTTCATGACAATTGCAATCATGTTTCTCTGTTGCAGATCACTAACAGTATCGTGTGCAGTATCTTTGCATAAGATACATTTTCCAGCCATCTCAGCTAGGAATTCAAACTCCTCAGGAAACTCCTTCTTCTTTATGTCTTTCAGATTTACATTTCTTTTGTAGTGCATTGACTTCTTACCTTCTTCAATGTCGACATCCTCGAGATTCATCAGACCTTTGTCAGGAAACCCTAGGCATTGGTTGATGTCTGATGCTCTTATCTTCAAACTTACTCCCTTGACCTTTGTGGATAGAAGCCCAGAGTCTACCATTGCATTTGAATAGAATTACTTCACTAATTTGGTATAAACTGGAGTGTTGGCTTCCAAGCATTCTGAAAACCCAGCATTCTTTACAAGCTCAAGAATATCCTTGAACTTCTTTTCTAATATTTCGAACTTCTTAGAACCGAGTTGGATTCCAGTTATAACACGCCAATCTTCCATTTTAAGGATTCGAAGTGTATGGGTATTCGATCTCAGGAATCTTACAAGAGATATTTGAAAGCGATTTGGGCGTAGCTCGAGGTTTGGTGGATTTTGGCTTTGAAGAGGATTTAGGGTTTGAAAAAGGGAGGGAGAGGAAGTCGATAGCCTTTGATAACTGTTTGGAGGTTTTTGAATTTATCTTTATGACAGTTCCTTCTGACTCTACAAAAGCTGTGACGTGTCAAAAAGCCATTGGTTGCACGATGCCAAATAAGAAATAGTAACTCCCCATAAACTGATCAGTTTCTCAGTTTTGATTTTTCTTTCAAGAAAATAAGCATTACTGAAGTTGGTTGATCGTTGACTTCTTCAGTGCGTAGAGTAGCTTGATGAGATAGTTATAGGCTCTACGTTTTTCTTTGTCAACTCAACGATCGTCTTCTGTGACCATGCTTTAGCTAATGATTCGTCATTAATCCCCAACTAGAAGTTGCATGTTTCATCAACAGGCTTGATCTCTTTTGAGGAATTTTCTGTACATGTACTCCGTATGAGTTGTTGTGATGCATTCTATTTCAACTCTTCTTCTGAGTTAAGGAAGCTCAGAAAGGGCTGGCCTCTTAGTATAAAACTTAGGGCTAGGTTTGTCTCTAAGGCGCTTATCAGAAGAAAGACTATATATACTTGATGGTAAGAATGTCATCACGGCAGGCCTTGTTGCCAGAGTTTGTTCATCATCATTGGATATACTTGATATTGGCATTTGTATGGTCAGGAGATTGTATCAAGAAGTGCTGCAATCGTAGAGTTAATACTTTTATACTCTACGATTAGGATGTTGATCGTGTGGAATATGCGATTGAGACGGTGAGACTGACTTGACTATCAGTCGTAGAGTTTGGGGACTCTACGATCGTGACCATAAATTTATTTGGTACATCAACCACAGAGTGTTGGGACTCTGTTACTGGGAGAAGATTTGATTGGATGAACTGGAGTTTCATTTCAAGAATCATTGAAGCTTCTCTCAATACCTTAAGAATTTTAGGTGGATAGTTCATTATGTAGCATTGTCTGGTGAAGCACATTTCGTTTTAAGAAAAACTTAAGATGAGCAGCTAATGGTCAGCTTTTGGAGAATTCTTAGTCCAGTACTTTTGAATATTCATTGCTGATTCAAAAGGCTTCATAGTAGAGGACTGGTGCTTTGTGACATTGTTATCAGAGATGTAAGGAAGGTTGAACTTTCATCTGAGCTCATCTCTGAGTATAGCAATGAGTTCCACTTCTGCTTTTCCTTAAGTTTCTTCATCATGATCTTCATATCCTTAGTTGTTCTTGCCTTTGTATCAGGTTCAGCTTCCTCTATCGTGGATGAACTAGCTTCTTTAAACAGATCTTTACAAGGTCACTTTACACTTCTCCTTCTAACTGGAATCTTCTGAACTGATCTGATATCTCCATGATTAAATCAGTTTCATTGGATCGTAGAGTACTTTCTTTAGAACTGGTCACTCCACGATTTGCAGATTAGTTACTACGAACGTGGGTTCTGTCATTCAGACTTCCAGCATCTCCCGTACTCGTAGAGTTTCTACTCTACGATTCATACTTCATCACTATTGGTAGATAATTACAGATGTGCTTTGCATGGATGAGCTTGTACGGTCTTCAATTTCTTGTTATGAGCTTTATGCTTCCTTGAATGATCTTGAATGGGAGCATAGCTGAGGGATTTTGATGTTGCAACTTGGCAGCTAAGCTTCATCCTTTCTTAGTCAAGGTCAGATATTATCAGGTACCTGCAGGTTAGATGATTTTTTATTTTGGTACCCATTTCAATTTGGGTCCTGCTAGGTTAGTTTTGACAAAAGCTTTAGTCATTTAAACCTTTTGGATTTCCAATATTCATGGAAGTTATCACTAATAATCATGAAGCATGTACACATGTAAATGATTACAATTATTAAACATGATTGTGAGTGTGTGTATGATTTAAGCAATCTTGACATGTTAAAATTTTCTTTTGGTTTAATCATCTATTTTGCTTTCACTATGTTCCTAGATTTTGAACTTTCATAGAGTGAGGATCAGTTTTATAGATTATAACTAGTTGGTTCGTAGAGTTGATCAGTCTCCAAGAACCTTCAAGATACAACTGTAGTTTTGATCATACTTTATGTTTTGTCAAAATCGTAGAACATTGATTTGTATGAATTTCTATACACACCAACCCATTAGCAAATGTCGAGCAACTTGGAATTCTTAGATTATTCTTATCTTGAGGCACACATCAGATATCTACCAAATGAAATATTTTTAACTTCAACCATAGGTGGTTAGAGTTTTTCAACGAGTGGTGTCCAATTTTAATGTGATGAGAGTACATTTTGATGAGGATACATACCTTGCTACTGTCAGTCTCTTGACAAGTAGTTGTTCTGTTTATTTGCATAATGATGTGAGACATTGATGAATATATCTTTGTATAATCAATAATGACAACATTTGTTGTTCAGTGTGGCTTTGGATTTGTCAAGCAGAGTCTTTCAATCATGATCAGATGAAGATCTTGACACCTCAAATTCTTTGAAGCTCTAGAACCTCAAGGTTCAGATTCATGGATTATGTCAATTGTGCATTTGACGATTTTCTCTAACTCCTTCCTTGGAGATGTAGCACATAGTTTGTCCAGGCGCATTGTCTTCCTAAGCTATGATCAGAAAGTTCTTAGTTCTTGTTGTATCTGGATTTTCCGTCTGTGGGCTGCAGACTGCTGATTAACTGTAGATTTTGCTAGATTGGCCTTGATCGTAATATCATGTAAGAAAGAGGGACACTCTGGATTGCATCCGGTGGATATATACATTTATCTGCACATACAATTTTCACATAGTGAGCTCGACTACATTCAGAAGTGACTTACAACAAATACTACGTTTAGAACTAAATTGTGCCAAGGATCAAACTCAAAGCGTGAGCTTTAACATATTCGTGAGAACCTGCTCTGATACCAATTTTTAGTTCCCGGAGGCACACAATAGATCTAGAAAGGGGGTTGAATAGATCCTATAAAACTTTTCTTTGTTTTATCTTAACTTGTTAAGTGATTAACAGATAATGAATAGAGGAATCAATTCTTGCACAACGAAATAGATTAAGATACCTTTCAGAAATATAGCATTAAACACAGTTCTAATGTAGAGTTAATTGCAAGTAGATATAGCAGTTATAGTGCTGAATGTAAATGACATAAAGTAAATGACACCAGAGATTTTAAGTGGTTCAGAGACTGAATTCTCCTAATCCACTCTTCTGCTTCAACAAGCAGGGATTCCACTAAGGATTTGATAAACTCTGAATCATTAAGATACCTTCAAGACCAGCAGCCTTGGAACTCTAGTTCACTAAGAACTCTTCAAGACCAGCAGCCTTGGAAACTGTAGACTAAGCCCAGCAGACTTAGAATCTCTTGTACCCTCTGGTACTCAGCAAGTCCAGCAGACTTGACTTTGGTTTAGTCACGAAGACAAGGACCCTGCAGGCCCTGGTTGCTTGGTTGTTTATTTATTGTTTGTTGTTGTTGAGCTGCTAAGATGACGTTCAGCTTGTTCATCTTCTGGTACTTAGCAACTTCTTATGATCATTGGGCATTCAGCATTGGTGTTTGATCACAAACTCGGGACTGCTAAGATGTACGTTCAGTTTGACATCTTGTTGGTACTTAGCAGTTTGACTCATCCTTTGGTGCTGCTGTTCTTTGCCGTTGATGCTTATCTTCATCGGATATTCAGCATTGTGCACCATCATTGTTGAGGTGCTGTTAAGTCTTTGCTTATCAGTTCAACTTCCTTGGGTACTTAGCAGTCCTTGAACACTGGTTGTCTTGTGCACTGATCCAGTTCTGTACCTTCTTCTCTTCAGCTCAATGTGTTCAAGATGAGACATAAAGTGGCTCAAGTATTCTGCTTTCTGATTTGCCACTTAGGTTGTAGCCTTCTTGGCCTTCTGGCTCTCAGTACAGATGCCATCTCATTGTCATACTCCTTTGTATGGAGTGAAGCTTTATCATTGAAGAACTCTCATCAGTTGTGCTTCACTCTACTGTAGTGGTCTCATTCTTATGAAGACCTTTTCTCTGCTATGCTTTATATGACTTACATCTCTTCAAGTCAACAACCACATCTTCTTTGAAGCTTTGTCTATTTGTAGATTCATCTGTTATCTTCCCGTTAGAATATAGCCGTTAGAGGTCTTCTATTGACGAGCTTCCCTTTGAATCTCTGCTTGGGAAGTAGCCTTTGAAATGTCTTAGCCGAAGATATCCATTGTAGCAATTAAAGCTCCAGACATTTCTGAGCACTGATGTAGACATGCCAGGTTGATGTGACAACTCTTTTTTGACTTTCCTGAAACATCAGCCTGCTTTATCACCTAACACTTCATAGACGTTACTTTCAGCAAGCTAGCAGGTAGTCACCTTCTTCTCTTGTTTCCTTAATTCTCATCAAGGATGCTTGGAAAGGATATCGGGATCCCCAATTTACAATGTTCAAATGTCAGTCTTCTTTGCTTGGACATTCTCACTCCTCAGATGAATGCCCTTTTTGATTTTGACCTTTATGAACTCTACGAGTGCTTGTCTGTGGAAATCGTAGGGTGACTTGACCTTGACACCTTTTATGAATCCGAGAGTGTTCAATGTTGTGCCATCTTATACCTTGCCTTTCATAGTCTATTCTATGATCGTGCTTGGTTCAACCTGAACAGAGAGAAAACTATGATTTCTCTTAAGTACTGGTAGACTACGATCTTTACTTGCTTGTATTATAGGCTCTACGATCCCGAGAGCAGACTACAATTCTTGACTTGGGTCGGCAGGCGCTCGGACCAACTCTACGATTCTGAGTGGCTTTCAAGACAGATTCTGATTCAAACAACTTCTTTGATACTTTACGATTCTGTCTTGGCTCCTGCAGTCTCTTTTGGTTCGTCATACTCAGCTTTCATAACGTTCTGCCTTGTGATCTCTTGATCATACTTTATGATAAGGCTGAGCATAGACATCCTCCTTATTTATCCTTTGCTCTATGGCAAGTCTACCATAATCTCTGTATTTCCTTTGTCAGGCTCTTCTTCTCTTTGGTGAGCACTGCAATCATAGTTTTCTATTTAGCACTTTTGGAGATTCCTTCTGACTGAATTTTTACTTCTCTATTAATCCTCTTTTTTGTGCTTTTATCTTCCACTTGCTTGCAGATCATTGAATGATTTCTGAAAGTCTTCAAGTAGGCTGCATTCTTAAGCTTGACTGTTCTTACCAGAAAAAGCGATCTATGCATTATACTTCATGTTTGCTTCTGTAGAGAGTCGTAAAGTGCTTATATGATTATGCCTTGGCTATGCAAGCATCTCGCTGTCTGTGACTTTGGCTCTGTTCTGCAAACTATGATCCTGATGGGTGACATACAAACTTCACGATTCAGAGTCAAGTCTACAATTCTAGCATGACAGGCGCTCGGCAGACATCTTCTCCGATTCCAAGTGCAGACTACGATTCTGCTTTACTTTTTTGGCAGGCTAGCATGGCTTGTGTAGAGCTCTACGATCAGACATGCCTATCTATTATACTTCAAAATAGATCAACCTAACAGCTTTGATCTTTTCTTCTATACATTCATTTACAGAATGATAAACATTAAGCATGGATCAACCTAACATTTTTGACCATATCAATCTAAGTCCTTTTCCATATTATCTATCATCTATTAAGGACTTTACAGCTTTTATCAATGCAGACATATCTGCATATTCATTCATTTACTTCATCATCTTCATCATTAAATTATACGAATAAAGGAATAACATTCACATGCATATTCCTAACAAGATCCTTGAGGTACTTCGGTTGTTGATCCTTGAGGCTCTTTTGGCATCTGAACAATGGTCTGCAGTTTCCTCTTTCCCTTGCTTCTCCTGACCAGAGCAGAGGGCTCCTGATTTACTTCTTCTTCAACTTCCCTTACAACAGATAAGTTTCCCTGTAGAAAAGGTTTCATAACCTCCCCAGTCCTTTCACTAGACTTAGATTGATCATTCTTCACATTCTCAGCTGGATTCCTTTTCCAGTTTACAAAGAGCTGTTGGGTCATTCTCTTGTTGGCATTTAGAGGTTCACCTTCACGATCTTCAATATTGTCTCCCAGAGCTTCTTGGAGAATAATGTTGATAAATCTTCTATAGAACATTTTGCTCGTGCTCTATTCTTTCTTAGAGCTAAGAATCCACTTCCCAATCCACTCCAGAAGAAGAGCTCCATAGTTTAGCTAAGACTTGAAGTAAATTGTTGTCATAAGCTTAAGTTGCACCTTGTTGACGGAATCGTGACCAGAATTCTTGCAACAGATACATTTCCCAACAATATCAGCCAGGAACTCGTACTTTTGGGGAAACTCCTTCTTCTTGTACCCCTTCAGATTCTGGTTCTTTTCGTAATGCATCCTCTTTAGTCCCTCATTAAAGTCGATGAAGCTTAAAGAAGTAAGGCCCTTAGATTTAAAACCTAAGGCTTGATTTATGTCAGCAGCTTCCAGTTGAATCGTCACGTCTTTAACCTTTATAGTAAGGACGTCATCTTTGTAGACTCCATTGGTGTATAACTCCTTCACCAATTTTGGGGTAGATCTTTGTACTGGTCCCTAGAGCTTCTTGCAGTCCTGCTTTCTTCAGAAGAGAGAGGATTATGTTATATTTTGGCTCAGCATCCTTGAATTCTTTGAAGTATAGCTGGTGTCCAGGAATCACAGTTGAAGATGCCATTAATTTCTGTGATTTTCCTGAAACAACCGAGATTAACTGAGTGTTCTGTAACTCAAATCTAGGGTTTTAGCGAGGGAGAAAGAGAGTGTTTGAAATTCAGATGTGAGTTTTAAATAAAGAAATGGTGATTTAAAGAGTGTTTGAAACTTCCCTTTTTAAATTTTTGCTGAGTGGGGCCACAAACTTTTAGTCAGGAGGATAAGACTATTTTGCCCTTAGCTCCCCCTGAGCTTGTGTTTCCTTCTGATGTCCACAATCGATGAGTATTACTCCACGATCAGTCAATGACTTTCTTCCTGCAAAGTTAGTATTTTCTAGAAGATAGTACTATGGTTGTAAATTAAGCATTCCTAACTCACTTATTAACTTATTAAATCTGGATTCATCTAAAGGTTTTGTAAACACATCAGTAAGTTGATTTTCAGTTGGAATATAGTGAAGAGAAATATTTTCATTTTGAACATGATCCCTAATGAAATAATATCTTATCTCTATATGCTTTGTCCTAGAATGCATGACAGGATTATAAGTTATAGCTATAGCACTTGTATTATCAAAGTGAACATGAATAGATTTGAAATTAAACCCATAGTCAGCTAGCTGATTTTTCATCCATAAGATTTGGGTACAACAGCTACCAGCTGCTATGTATTTAGCTTCTGCTGTTGAGGTTGATAATGTTGGGTTTGTACGAAATCACGACGCAATCAAATTGCAAAAATTAGCGGAAGCATGGTATATCAGAGTTTAAAAAATTTCTACAAAACCATTACCCGGATCATCCTTTATGCAAATTATTAATTTAAAACGATAAATAAGAAGTTATGGAATCATACCCTTGTAGAACGAAGCTTCCACAGGTACTAGTTCAACTCCTTGTTCTTCGTGATCTCCTTGAATTTCCGGGTTAGATTCCTTTCTTTGATCAACGTTAGCCACCCAAGTGTTTGGCCTCTAGAGGTGATCCACCAAGGAAGAGAAATTATCAAGAAGGAGGGTGTTTGGCTTAACCTTAGTTTTCTATCCTCTATAGAAAAGGAGTACTCTCCAACAATTAGAATTGCATCAAATTAATATCTATTATAAGACTTCTCTTATATAGACATTGGTCAACCCTTCTAATCCTATTAGACATGGGATTTCTTTTAATTAATTAAACTCCTTTAATTAATTTAGGCTTCCCACCACATGGGAATAATTAATTAAATTCATTTAATTAATTTGTCTCCTAATCTTATTAGGAATAAATGAGAGTACTAAATATTAAATTAATTACTAAACTCCTTTAGAAATTAAAATAATAATAATTGTAATAATATTAATAAGACTCCTCTTATTAATTTATATTTAATATTTCCAAAATATTAAATAATAAACATTAAGCTATTTAATTTATTCTATCACCATAGATTAAATTAATTATACTTAATGCATTATTACGATTATGCCATTACCTTCTTAAATATTTATTCTTCCTTTTATGGTGTGACCCTTTAGGTTCTCCATATTAAACCGGTTGTGAATAAATCAATTAAAATAATTTTAATCTTATTTAAATAAATAAATTAAACTAATAATCTATTTAAATAAATAATATTTATTCTACAATAGGGATAAGCCTCCCTAGCGATCAACGACTTTCCAGATAATATAGATTTCAACATTAATCATAAAAGAACCTATGAGTTAATAGTTACCATACAATTCAATCCTTCCACCATACAATGTCCCAATTAAATATAAGACATGGATTTACTGTCAAGTCTTATTTTATTTAATTATATGTATTTCGATTAGAAAATGCACAACTCCAAATAATGCAAATTAAAAACTCCTTTCTAATTTCATTTCACCTTGGCCAAGGATTCCTGGGTTGTCATTTAACGAATCACATAGGACATATCTCCTCTTTTACTAGAGGTGGTAGATTCTTTATTGATCATTAATTATCTCCATATGTAACTCATTATACCCAAGCATACCCTATATATGCCTTAAAAGGTCTTAAGGAATAAGTCAAAGTATAATTTGTTACATACAAGATACTATGATGATCTCAAGTCCAAGGATCACTTGTACTACTATCACATTAGGAATTCCTATTGACATGCGAGTAAAACTCCATTAGGTATTCCATAGCGAATCACGTTCAGTGAACTTATTCTCCAATAAGCACCTACATACTTGCTTTAGTGTCTCCACACAAATGATCATGAGATCAATCATCCTCATCCAATGAGCAAGCAACATATGTACCAATCTATCCGGATTTACTAATCCCCTTTTTAGTAATCCCACGATTGGGAACTATTTAAGTTTTAAAACTTTCTAACAATTTAGATCTCATTAGCATGATCATCATCATGATTCTAAAAGTATTGCTTAAAACTATGGGTTATTTACATATTATAAAAACAGCAACATGTAGATAATTAAATGCCTTTAATAAATGAATATTTCATTAATAAATAAATAAGATTGTTTACAAAGTACGTGCTTTATCATCATACATGATTGGCTTGTATGCACACTACTATCAGATAAATAGTTTTGCTTCTTGCTAAACCAGGACATGAGCCTATTTCCTAGCAATTGACACGTGCCACTTGTACTCTTTCTATCAATTTTACAACTTGCAAAATCAGCATCTGAGTATCCTGTTAATTCAAACGAAGACTCCTTGGGATACCAAAGCCCTAAATGAGGTGTGCCTTTGATATACCTGAAAATTCTTTTCACAACAGTTAAGTGTGATTCCTTAGGGTTAGATTAAAATCTAGCACATATACATGTAGCAAACATGATATCTGGTCTACTAGCAGTTAAGTAAAGAAGAGAACCTATTATACCTCTGTATTGATTAATATCAATATATTTACCTTTCTCATCTTTGTCAAGCTTAGTGGCTGATGCAATTGGAGTTCTCATGGGGGAAGCTAATTCCATGACATACTTTTTAAGTAAGTCTTTGATATACTTGGCTTGGTTTATGAAGATACCTTCATCAGTCTTCTTCTCTTGAAGTCCAAGGAAAAAATTCAGTTCACCCATCATGCTCATTTCAAATTTACTCTGCATAAGCTTAGCAAATCTCTCACATAGCTTTTTATCAATAGAACCAAAAATAATGTCATCTACATATATTTGTACTAATAGATCTTTATCTTTGTGCTTCCTAAGAAATAGTTTGGTGTCTACTCTTCCTCTAGAGAATCCCTTTTCAATAAGAAAGTTTGTTAGTGTTTCATACCATGCTCTAGGTGCTTGTTTTAGTCCATATAATGCTTTATCTAATCTATAAACATAATTAGAGAAGGTTGGATTGATAAAACCTGGGGTTTGTTCCACATAGACTTCTTCTTAAAGTTCTCCATTCAGAAATGCACTTTTGACATCCATTTGAAAGTCTTTGAACTTCATATATGCAGCATAGGCAATAAATATTCTGATTGCTTCTAGTCTGGCGACAGGAGCAAAGGTTTCATCATAGTCGATGCCTTCTTCTTGAGAGTAACCTTTTGCGACAAGTCTTGTCTTGTTCCTTGTGATCACCCCATCTTCATCCATCTTGTTTCTGAATACCCATTAGGTGCCGATGACTGGTTAGTGATTTGGTTTTGGAACTAATCTTCACACTTTGCTTCTTTCAAATTAATTTAGTTCCTCCTGCATAGCTTCAATCTAGCTTGAATCTTCCAAGGCTTCCTCTATCTTCTTAGGTTCTATCTGGAACAGAAAACTCAGATAGAAATACTAATTTTGAGTATCCGACCTAGTCTTGATTCTTGCATTTGGATCTCCAATAATCAAGTCTTGTGTGTGATCTTTCGCCCATCTGCTTCCTGTTGGAACATCAGTCTTTGTGCCTTCTTGTCTGAATTCTTTAAGATTGACTTCAGCTCCTTGTTGTAGATGTTCATTGTCTAGAGCAGTGTCTTCTATGATTGCTTCTCTGTGCTCCACGATTCCTTCTTCTAAGCCTATAATCGTGGTGACTGCCTTAACCACTTCGATCGTGGTGTATGGTTCTTCGGTCGTGGAGTTGAGTGGTACATACTTGCTTAATGAATCTATTTCATCAAAGATGACATGAATAGAGACTTCAACACTCAGAGTTTTCTTGTTGAACACCTTGTAGGCTTTTCTATCTGTGGCATACCCAAGAAAGATTCCCTCATCCGACTTTGGTTGGAACTTAGTCAGATATTGTTTTCCATTATTGAGAATGTAGCAAGTACAGCCAAAAGCTTGGAAATAGCTGACATTTGGCTTTCTTTTCTTCCATAGCTCATAAGGGGTCTTTTTGAGCGTAGGATGAATAAGAGATCTGTTCTGAGTATAGAAAATCGTGTTCATAGCTTCTGCTCAGAAGTATTCAGGTAAGAGGGCTTCTGCCAGTAGTGTTCTTCCTGCTTCAATCAAGGTTCTGTTCTTTCTCTCAGCTACCCCATACTGTGGAGTTCTTGGAGTTGAGAAGTTATGGTTGATGCCATTATCTTCACAGAACTTGTCCATCTCTGATAAGTCGAATTCTCTTCCATGATCACTTCTGATTGCCTTGACCTTTTCTCCTTTTCAATTCATAACTAGCTTGAACAGCTTGATAAGTTGAGAGCAAGTTTCGTCTTTAGAACTTAGAAAGAATACCCATGTGTATCTAGTGTAGTCGTCTACTACTATCAGTGAGTATCTCATCCCTCCATGACTTACAGTAGGGAGAAACCCAAAGAGGTCCATGTGAAGTAACTCCAAGGGCTTATTAATAGAGTTGACTGCTTTGCCTTTGAATGAGCTCCTTGTTTGCTTTCCTAGCTGACAAGATTTGCAGGGTCTTTCTTTAACGAAGTTGAATTTCGGTTATCCTACTACAAGGCCTTTGGAGGCCAGTTTTGACATACCTTTGAAGTTTAGATGAGACAGTCTTCTATGCCATAACCAGTTGATTTCTTTAGAGGCTTTGGCAAGGAAATATATTGTCTCATCAGGATTTAACTTAGCAAGTTTGACAACATAGACATTTCCTTCTCTTGTTCCAGTGAGCTTTAGAGAAGAGGTCTTCAAATCTCTGACTTGACATTGATTGTTGAGGAAGGTGACTTGATGTCCTTTGTCACAAAGTTGGCTGATGCTCAAGAGATTGTGCTTCAAACCTTCAACATAAGCTACTTTGCTGAAAGACACAGCACCATTTCCAGCTGAGCCATATCCTTTGGTTTTGCCAGAGCCGTTGTCAGTAAAAATTACTGTTGGACCCTCCTTTTCTTTGAAGTTAGAAAGAAGAGCTTTATTTTCAATCATATGCCTTGAGCATCCACCATCAAGGTACCAGGTTGTCATAGTGGAGCTTTGTACCTGCAGTAAAATTTAGCTTCACTTTGGTACCCAGACTTGCTTGGGTCCTTCCCTGTTAGTTCCCTTGAGGACCCAAATTTGCTTGATTTTAGGTCTATGATTTACAGGATTATAATAGCATGCTGCATACTTATGACCATATCTATTACATATAAAACATCTAGTATGATGCATGTTTGTATGTGTGTGTGGATTCTTTCCTATCCTGGACATATGTGGATGATAGGTAGCCTTATCCTTATGCTGATTCTCCTTTTTCATACTGTTTTATGATTCAGAGATTTTGTAGAGTACATCTCAAGTCTGCTATTCCTTCCTAGTTGGTTCGTGGAGCCGATTTTATTTGACCCCACGATCCTTCAAGGTTGGAGAGTAGCAGTTGATTTAATCTTGATTTTTCTAAAACCGAGACCAGCATGAGATCCGTTATGTGTAGGGACATTTCTTGGATCAGAAGAGCAAGGATTCATTGGCTCTGCACTTTGTGTGGATTTCACAAAAATAATACTTCTATTGAGATTAGAAGCACTGCTAGTGTTAGTTTCCAAAGACTTTTCTACATTTGATTTTGAGGGAGAGTCCTCAAAATCGAGACCTGATTGGTTAGAAGAAATCCTCTGACTAGAGATCAGAGAGTCCATAGATGAAGAATACTTGTTCCACATCTGGATCGTCTTTTCTAACTCCTCAATTTTAGAAGCTAGGTTCAACTCTCTTTGTGCACTTAGCTCATTTGTCTGTTTCAAATTCTTATTCTCAGCTTCAAGATTAGAGAGAGAAGAAGTGCTTAGCAGAACTATCTTCAGTTCTGCTTGAACTTTTTCTTTCTTTTGTTGAAGAAGAGAATTGTCTTTCGATAAGACTCTGAACCATTTCATGTATTGATGTAGATCAGAGGTTATATCATGTAATGCATTTCTTAAATCATCAATATTCACATCAGGAGAGTTGAAATCAAATGCCTCATTAATACTGATATCACTATTTTTCTTTTCTTTAGATTCTTTGGCCATCAAACATAGGTTGGCCACTTGAAGTTCGTCATCTTTGCCTGACTTAGAGTTTGTATCATTTTCTGAGTCACTCCACGATCCTCCAGCTACCAGGCCTTTATCTTTCTAATGAGGCTTATTATAACCTTTGAATTCTTTCCCCGGGTTTGACTTCTTCTTTAGTTCTTCTCTAAGAGGTTTGTTGCGGTCAGCAATGTAGTGACCTGGCTTCTTACAGTTGTAGCACAGGTTTTTAGTCTGCTCCTGGTTGTTGCTATTGTTAAATCTCCTTGGTTTGCTGCTTCTGCCTTTATGTATGAAACTTTTAAGCTTTCTGACCTGCATAGCAACATCTTCATCATCGTCTTCTTCAGTGTCAGACTCATCATTGACTTAAGCCTTAGAGGTGGCTTCTATTGCTTTGAGAGCCACTCCTTTTTCCTTCTGATAGAGTTTCTGCACATTGAGTCAGCTCCAGTTCATAAGTGAGAAGATTCCCGTATAGTTGTTGCACAGTCATCTCATAAAGATTCTTTGATTCTCTGATGGCTATTGTCTTTGCATCCCACTTGCTTAATAAGGCCCTCATGAATTTGATGATGAGATCTTTGTTGGGATAGATCTTTCCAAAAGCTCGGAGAGAGTTGAGCAATAAATTAAATCTTTCATAAATTGAAGTAATGTTTTCTCCTGGTATATGAGTGAACATCTCGTACTGTTGAGTGAGTAGGGACTGCTTATTCTCTCTTACTTCTTCAGTTCCATCATGCATGATGAGTAATGCTTCCCAAACTTCCTTTGTTGTTCGAAGGACTAGAACAAAATGTTTTTGGCCTTTTTGTCTAGTTGGACTGCTTTCCTCTCATTTTCGATCCATTCTGACTTTATCTTGATTTGTGTTTGGTTTGGATTGTTAGGATTTGGTGCAAGCTTTGTAAGAATATAGGGCCCATTCAGTACTATTTCAAATAAATCATCGTCTATTGAATCCATGTAAGCTTGTATTCGAACTTTTCAGTTGACGAATTTATCTTTGTTGCACATTGGTGGTTTGTTGCCTCCAACAAGCTTAGACTCGCTTATGATGTGTGCCATTGATCTACTCAAGCTTTATAGGCTTTAGTTGAGAGAACATGCTCTGATACCAATTGTTAGTTTCCGGAGGCACGAAAGTTATCTAGAAGGGGGGGTTGAATAGATAATTTAAAATTTTCTTTTCAAAGAGTAACTTAACAGATTTGTTAATTAAATGATTAATTAAGCACAGCGGAATATATGTTTTAGTTATCCCCTTAAGATAAAATCAAGGTTATAAATCAAACATCAGTTATAGCAGATATAACAGTTAAGGAGACTGAAAGTAAATGACACAGTGTTTTAAGTGGTTCAGAGCACTCAAGACTCCTAGTCCACTTTTCTACTCCACGAGTAGGAAATCCACTAAGGATATTGATACAATCTTCGAATCACTGAGATTCTTTCAAGACCAGCAGCCTTGGAAAGCTAGTTCACAAAGAACTCTTCAAGCCCAGCAGACTTAAAATGTTAGTACACTAAGTACTCTTCAAACCTAGCAGGTTTGGCAGCTCTGAAATGAGTGTAGTTGAGGTTGTTGTTGTTGTTGTTGTGCTACTAAGTTGCCTTATACCCAATTTCTGATGAACTTAGTAGCGAAGCAAGATTTTTCTGAATCGTGGAGTGAAGATTTGTCAGATGTTCTTGTGATTTTCTTGTACGATCTTGTTTCTTGCTTATGTGACATCTTCAATCTGTTAGCCTTATATAGGAGCCTTTGAAATCTTCTCGTTGAGAGGCTTCCGTTTGAGCATTTAATACTTCGGGCATTCTGAGCACTTTGATGTTGACATCCTGTTGTGAAAGCTTCTTTTTGACTTGCCTGACACAGTAGTCTGCTTTCTCACCAAACACCTTTGAAACGTCACTATCAGCAGACTAGTTGGTAGACACGTTTCTTCTTACTTTTTAATTCTTCGATTCAACCAAGGATGTTGGTGAGGGCATTGGGTTTCTCAATCATATCAACATTCAAATATCAGTTGATGATGTCAGGCATTTTTGTTTATCAGACTCGATCTTCAACTATTTTGATGCTTACTGATGAGCATTACAATCGTGGTCTTGATGATAAGTGCTTGTAGGTGATTTATACTTCACTGCCCTTGAGAATCGTAGAGTACTCTACGATTCTGTCTTAGCTTTGACAGCACTTGACTGACTACGATCTTGATGCTTTGAGGACTCCACAATTTAGAGCAGTGCCTACAATTTTGACTTGACTTGACAGGCACTCGGCAAATTGCTTCACGATTATGATAGGCTTGCTCAGTAAACTACGATTCTAGCTTCTGCAATCTTCACGATTTTGTTCTGCCTATCTATTACAACTCATAAGATCAACCTAACAAGTTTGATCTTTCTACTACAAGAGATTTTACAGAAAGATAAACATTAAGCTCAGATCAAGCTAACAATTTTGATCTTTAATCTAAGTCCTTGTACATATGATCTAATAAGGACTTTACAATGTGAATGATGCATGCATATTTATTTATTCCAACATCAAATTTAAATATGCAACTCCCAACAATGACTAATTTGTACTGATGAAGAGCATACCAACAATAAAAAGGATTCTTGTTAAGCAAAATACATGTAATTATTAATGTGTTTTCTTCTGAAATTGGTAGTTATAGATTATTGTCCTAACCAGTTTGACAAGATAAATACTATGGTTAAAGACTAGTGGTTGATATAAGTGATTCTTTTGAATGTTGGCTATATCTATTTTCTTTGAATACTATGTTGTGCATTGTTGATGAAAATGGATTTGACTATTTCCATTTTCCTATCTGAAATATATCCTTCACTTTGGATTAAGATTAACTGATTAACTTCAAGATTTTGGAAATCACTCAAACTGGTTCTACACATTATACTTTCTTGGGAAATATAGTATTATACAGTTATCTTGATTTTTTTTAAGAATGAGATTTGTTCAAAATATTTATTTCTTGATCTGCAGAATGTTTATCAAGGACATCCAAGAGAAGGGAACGTTGCCAAGGGCCACAAGATGGTTAGAAGCTTTTATGTTCCCTTTGTTTAAATGTTTTTTCAAAAGTTGTCCATAATCTAAATAATAGATTTATGTTCTCAATCTTTTCTGAATCAATGAGATAACACTTGCTGTAAGACCCCAACTTTTATGAATAAAATTGAATTTCCTCTATATATTATTTTGAAATAGTAAATGGTTGATTTGATGAATGTGGTAAGTTATGGGATGATTTGTACAAGTTTTACAAAGTAAGCAAGTGGCCATAAAATATTTATTGTGTCGGGAAATATTCATTTGGTCGAGGAATATTCTTTTTGTCGAGGAATATTCGGACGACGGCGCAATCATTTGTGGGCCCCATAACGAAAAATTGTCGGATGAAGAAAATGACAAGAATAAGTTTTTCTAAAAATAAAGGCGTGGTTGTTACCGTTAAAACTGTTGAAATACCCGGTGGTTAAAATACAGTAATACGCGGTGTTGCACAGTAGCACACTGTATTATACAGTATCTTTGATTATTGATGCTTACGTGAGAAGCCACTCAATTTTATTCAATTATTGTCACAGTAGTTGATACATAATATCTCATATTATTGATTCAATTATTGTTACAGTATCATCTGCACAATATTTTATATTATTAAATCAATAATTGAGATGACACACTTATTCATATTATTATTTGTATTATTGACAATGTCTAAAAAATTCTATCGAGGAAAGGGGTTAGGTTATTTAATTGCGCGCTAATAAGAAGAAGTCCTTATCGAAAAACCCCCTCTTTCCTGGGAATGATCTGGTTGTAAATACTGTGAGTTATAATATTAATGATGAATGTTATTAAAAATATATTTTGAGAAGCCAAGTGAATTGAGATAAATAGAGGGGATTTTTATGAAATATTTGTTGTAAATTTTGCTTATTATATGGACCCCCACTTACCTATTTTTCAAAACTATCGGTAGAAGTTATCTCAGTTTTGTTTTATATATATGTATATATATATATAGAATGATTTGGAATGGGGGTGGGGGTGGGGGTGGGGGTGGGGGGGGGAAGAAAACGTGGATGGGAGGGAATTGAATTATTATTATTATATATATATATATATATATATATATATATATATATTTAGCCTACCGTATAAGGCAGGTAGGGTTTATATATATATATATATATAAATATATATATATATATATATATATGTATATATTACAAGTTTTGTTTTACTAGAATATTTTATTGCACAGTAATGAATAGTAATCAAAAAATCAGTTTTTCCTTCACCGAATTCATCCGTAAGTTTTCTAAACTGTGCACCCGTGATTATTTTTTAAATAGTATTCTTCCATTCTCCTATAAATAGGATGCTCAGTTTAGAAATAAAAATCACACCAGAATCAGATAATTCTTCTTCTATAATATTGAGCGTATTTTTTTTGAGTTTAAGGAAGTTTTGAGTGTAGAAAATGGTGAAAGTTTTCTTCAAGAATATCCTCGCCATACCAGTCAAAAATACTTTCCTTTTAAGGTAAGGGATATTATTTTTCTCGTAAATAATGTTACTTTCTTTCAATATTCATAAAGAATATTATTTTCTTTCATATTCTATATATTATGAAAGCGATAATATTTCATTTCATATACCCAAATTAAAACTTACTACGGTAAGTATTGTTTCTATAATTCCTGAAATGATCAGAAATTCTTCGAATTTTGCGTTTCATCTAGTATCATTTCATTTGAATGTTGATATGAATTTTATTATGAAATTTTTACCTTTTCATGTCAGAGTTACTATTCACGTATACGACACTATTTACGTATACGGCACTATTCACGTATACGACACTATTCACAGAAAAATTAATTTTTCTTTTAATTGTCCAAGTTGTCTGTTATGGTTCCTATCTTTGATTGGATCTATGTTTTGATCTTCATTCTTGAATTTTGCTCCACAATTAATTATTATGGAGTATTCTTGAACTTTGATAAACTAAATTACAAATCCCTAATCTTTGTCCTTTATCTCATTGGATTCGTTGTTTATATTATTTTTCATCATCCTCAGTCCTAAATGGTGATATAACTGAATATCTTTGACCTGTAGAGCAAAGATGAATGATTACTTGATGAATATCTTTGGCCTGTAGTGCAAAGATGAATGATTACCTGATGAATATCTTTGGCCCGTAGTGCAAAGATGGACAGGTGTTGAGATGAACATAACCAACTGGTGATACAAATGAATATCTTTGACACATAGTGCAAAGATGAATATTTGATTCGAGATGTATATTGATTGATGTTACAGGAATAAAATATCGATGATGGATTTTTAAATCATAGAAGATTGTAGACTTCATTCTCTACTTAACTCTTTTAATGAATTGTTATTTTCGCTGCGAATATTGATCTAAAACTTGTTGTCTATAATATTTTATCTGGCTTATTAAAGACTAACGATAATTTATTTTTCATTATCTTAGTCATAATATTCTTTACCGGGCTAGTTGAGCTCACCCTTTTCATCTATTGTCCTCTTCAGGGAATGAGACTGTTGCGGGAACTAGTCGGGGAACAGTGTGATGGTCAGAGTAGAGCAGTAGTAGTCCTCACTATTTTTGTAAAATAGTGTGATAATAATTGTAATTATTGAGGACAGAATTTGAGTGTTTATATTTCGTATTATATACGATTTGTATTGAAACTCACAGTTGTATGGTCGTATTTCTCACGACCTTTTGTTATAAAAGATTTGTATTTGGAATTCTGTACCATGTATTTGGCGACTCAGAATGGGTTGGTATTGAACCTATTTTGGGGGCGTCACAGTTGGTATCAGAGCTTAGGGATATGATCTCTGGCGGAGATCTGGGAATAGAACTAGGAGGGGAAAGACGAGTAAAACCTTCGCTAGTGTGTCCTACCTTAGCTTAATTGTTATTTAATTGGTCGGTTGGAACATAGGGTTAATATGTGATTTGCTAATTTGTTTGATTAACCCTTGTTTTGGGGCAGTATTTGAGAATGGAAGCTGAAAATCTAAACAATGGAGTGAATGAGACCGTTGAGACACCTTTAATCACCAACCAGGAAAACTTGCAACAGGAAGGTAATACCACTGATCAGACGATGAATGATGGGATGTTTAGAAGCTTTTTGCAGTTCATGCAAAATCAAACGAAGGAGACTCGTGTGCAAAATACAGGTGGAAATAATAGCAACCCGTGGCTTGTCATTGCCAAACAGTTCAAAGAGTTGGGACCACCAGCGTTTCAGGGAAAGCCAGATCCAATCAAGGCAGAGACGTGGGTTAAGCAAATTACCAAGATATTTGATGTCTTGGGATGCACGGAGGAACAGAAGGTTCCATTCGCCACGTTTATATTCCGTGGAGAGGCAGATTACTGGTGGGAATCAGTGAAGCATACCCAGCCTGCCGCACTCAAGATGTCTTGGGAGGAGTTCCAGAAACTGTTCAATGAAAAGTACTTTCCAGAAAGTATTCGTCATATGAAGGAGGTAGAGTTTATCAAACTGGAACAGAACAACATGACTGTGTCCCAGTACGAGGCTAAGTTCGCGGAGTTATTCCAGTTCGCATCTCATTTGGTGGATAATGAGGAACGTATGACGCGGGTGTTTCTAAGAGGTTTGAAACCCGAAATTCGTCAGTACCTCATTTCTCACAAACTTTGTTTATATTCAGATGTGTTGAACAGGGCCCAATTATTAGAACGGGATAATGATTATGTTCAACCAAGGGACAACAACCAAGGTCGTACCAGTGGCAGCAGTCATCAGAACAATGACAATCAGCGAAGAGGAAAGTATCATGATAGAAGCGGTAACCACTCCGGTGGTAATCGTGGCCATAATAATAGAAGAAGTAAGTCAGGGGAAGATTTCAAAAAAAAAAGGTACAACAATGACAACGTGAAGACGTCGGCACCAACATCAACAACTATTTCTAGGGGAGGACAACGGCCACCGGTCGTATGCTATAAATGCGGGCAAGAAGGACATATCGGCCCTAACTGCACACAGAAATCTAAGGTGTGCTATAACTGTGGAAAGGAAGGTCACATTGCAAGAGTGTGTCCTGTAGCGAAACCAAGTTCAGCGGGGATGGTGACTCCAAAGGTTGTCCCGGACAAGTCAAAGTCAGTGGTTCCTGAAAGAGCGTTTGTCGTGACTGCCCAAACCTCAAGGAACCCGAACGAGGTGATCACGGGTAAGCTAATCATAAACTCTTGCAAAGTTTACACGTTATTAGACACCGGTGCTACCCATTCTTTTATATCACCTACTTGTGCTCCGTTAGGAGAAACCTTTGTTACATCCACGGTTTACAAATCTTGCTTGATTCAAATTGGTACCCTCACCCTACCTGTTGATCTTATATCTTTGAAAATACTTGCATTTGATGTGATTTTAGGAATTAACTGGTTAACCACTTATCATGCCAAAATTGATTATTTTCGTAGGGTTGTTAGTTTTCATATTTCTAACCAACCTGTTGTGCGAATTCAAACAACCAAACCCCTAAAATCAATCAATGTCATTTCAAGTCATAAAGCTATTCATTTATTGAAAAACGGATGTCGAGCTTTCTTAGCCCATGTCACTGATCTAAACTAGAATACGTCAGGTTTGAATGATATTTCTGTTGTTAATGAGTTTCCTGATGTAGTTCCTAAAGAACTTCCTGGTCTACCCCCAGAATGTGAAGTTGAATTCTTTATGGACTTTGAACCAGGTACAAAACCCATTTCTAAAACCCCATATCGAATGGCTCCTATTGAACTTCAGGAGTTAAAGGCCAACTACATGAGTTGTTAGACATTGGTTTCATTCGTCCTAGTACATCTTCTTGGGGTGCTCCTGTTTTATTCGTAAATAAGAAAGACGGGAGTATGCGACTTTGTATTGACTATTGAAAGTTGAACTATGTCACCATCAAGAATTGGTATCTGTTACCTTGTATTAATGACCTGTTCGACCAGTTGCAAGATGCACAATTCTTCTCAAAGATCGATCTTCGTTCTAGATATCATCAGTTAGAGATTAGAACTGATGACATTCTAAAGACTACCTTAAGAACTCGATACGCGCATTATGAATTTTTAGTTATATTTTTTGGATTGACCAATGTCTATGCTGCGTTCATGGACATGATGAACCGAATATTTGAGAAATATTTGGATCATTTCGTGGTTGTCATTATTGATGACATCCTAATATTTCTTTACTTAGAACAAACTTAACATGCGACAACGACGTTGGCTCGAGTTGTTGAAAGGTTACGAAAATACCATTCAATACCATCCTGGAAAAGCGAACGTGGTAGCTGACGCGTTGAGTAAGAATATCGTATGCGGGAACGAGTGCATGCTGTCAACACAAAGGCCTATTTTGTATGACGTACAAAGGATAGAGATAGAGTTAAAGATTCTAGGGACCAACGTGATGATGTCAAGTATACGCGTAGAACCAGCTTTAATTGATAAAGTTAAAGCTACTCAAGCTACAGACCCGGAGCTAATGAAGATGAAGAAGAAGGTGCAAGAAGGTGCTATTCCAGAGGCGAGAATTGATGAAGAAGGAATACTTCGAGTCAACTCCAGACTTTGTGTTCCTAACGATCCTGATTTAAAGTATAGAATCATGATAGAGGCACACAACACATCGTTCGCATTCCATCCTGGAAGTACCAAAATATATCGTGATCTTCGACATACATTCTGGTGGAGCAACATGAAGAGAGAGATCGCGGAGTTTATCTTGAGGTGTTTAACGTGTAAACGTGTCAAGGCGAAGCATCAAGAGCCATAAGGCGTGAAGAGCCCTGAGCCTCTCGCTGGTGACTTCTTGTGTGGGATGCACCGAAGCCAGACTCTCCGTAGGGGACACCATTTTTGTGCGGTGGCAAACTGATAGGTACCATTGTGAGGTACAATGGTTGAAGCACCATGAGAGTCACAGTTAAAATCGAAAAAATGATATGGGAGTTAAAATCGAAAATTAAAACGAGGTATCCTCACCTTTTCGACATACCAGGTACGCACGTCAATTTCAAGGACGAAATTTCATAAGAAGGGGAGGTTGTAAGACTCCAACTTTTATGAATAAAATTAAATTTTCTCTATATATTATTTTGAAATAGTAAAGGGTTGATTTGATGAATGTGATAAGTTCTAGAGTGATTTGTACAAGTTTTACAAAGTAAGCAAGTGGCCATAAAATATTTATTGTGTCGGAGAATATTCTTTTTGTCGAGGAATATTCGTACGACGGTGCAATTATTTGTGGGCCCCATAACGAAAAACTGTCAGATGAAGAAAATGACAAGAATAAGTTTTTCTAAAAATAACGGCGTGGTTGTTACCGTTAAAACTGTTGAAATACCCGGTGGTTAAAATACAGTAATACGCGGTGTTGCACAGTAGCACACGGTATTATACAATATCTTTGATTATTGATGCTTACGTGAGAAGCCACTCAGTTTTATTCAATTATTGCCACAATAGTTGATGCATAATATCTCATATTATTGATTCAATTAATATCACAGTATCATCTGCACAATATTTTATATTATTAAATTAATAATTGAGACGACACAGTTATTCATATTATTATTTGCATATTGACAATGTCTAAAAAATTCTATCGAGGAAAGAGGTTAGGTTATTTAATTGCGCGCCAATAAGAAGAAGTCCTTATCGGAAAGCCCCCTCTTTCCTGAGAATGATCTGGTTATTAATACTGTGAGTTATAATATTAATGATGAATGTTATTAAAAATGTGTTTCGAGAAGCCAAGTGAATTGACATAAATAGAGGGGATTTTTATGAAGTATTTGTTGTAAATTTTGCTTATTATATGGACCCCCACTTACCCATTTTTCAAAACTATCGGTAGAAGTTATCTCAGTTTTATTTTATATATATACGTATTATATATATATATTGAATGATTTGGAATGGGGGGGAAAGACAACGTGGATGGGAGGGAATTGAATTATTATATATATATTTATTTAGCCTACAATATAAGGCAGGTAGGGTTTATATATATATATATATATATATATATATATATATTATAATTTTTGTTTTATTAGAATATTTTATTGCACAGTAATGAATAGTAAAAATCAGAAAATTAGTTTTTCCTCCGCCGAATTCATCCGTGAGTTTTTTAAATTGTGCACCCGTATTATTTTCTAAATAGTATCCTTCCATTCTCCTATAAATAGGATACTCAGTTTAGAAATGAAAATCACACCAAAATCAGAGAATTCTTCTTCTATAATATTTAGCGTATTTCTTTTGAGTTTAAGGAAGCTTTGAGTGTAGAAAATAGTGAAAGTTTTCTTCAAGAATATCCCCGCCATACCAGTCAGAAATACTCTCCTTTTAAGGTAAGGGATATTATTTTTATCGTAAATAATGTTACTTTCTTTCAATATTCATAAATAATATTATTTTCTTTCATATTTCATATATTATGAAAGCGATAATATTTCATTTCATATACCCAAATTAAAACTTACTACGGTAAGTATTACTTCTATAATTCCTGAAATGATCAGAAATTCTTCGAATTTTGCGTTTCATCTAGTATCATTTCATTGGAATGTTGGTATGAATTTTATTATGAAATTTTTACCTTTTCATGTCGGGGTTACTATTCACGTATACGGCACTATTCACAAAAAAATTATATTTTTTTTAATTGTCCAAGTTGTCTGTTATGGTTCCTATCTTTGATTGGATCCATGTTTTAATCTTCATTCTTGAATTTTGTTCCACAATTGATTATTATGGAGTATTCTTGAACTTTGATAAACTAAATTACGAATCCCTAATCTTTGTCCTTTATCTCATTAGATTCGTTGTTTATATTATTTTTCATCATCCTCAGTCCTAAATGGTGATATAATTGAATATCTTTGGCCTGTAGAGCAAAGATGAATGATTACTTAATGAATATCTTTGGTCTGTAGTACAAAGATGAATGATTACCTGATGAATATCTTTGGCCCGTAGTGCAAAGATAGACAGGTGTTGAGATGAACATGACCAACTGGTGATACAAATGAATATCTTTGGCCCATTGTGCAAAGATGAATATTTGATTCGAGATGTATATTGATTGATGTTACAGGGACAAAATATCGATGATGGACTTTTAAATCATAGAAGATAGTATACTTCATTCTCTACTTAACTCTTTTAATGAATTGTTATTTCCGCTTCGAATATTGATCTAAAATTTATTGTCCATAATATTTTATCTGGCTTATTGAAGACTAATAATAATTTGTTTTTCATTATCTTAGTCATAATATTCTTTACTAGGCTAGTTGAGCTCACCCTTTTCATCTATTGTCCTCTTTAGAAAATGAGAATGTTGCGGGAACTAGTCGGGGAACAGTGTGATGGTCAGAGTAGAGCAGTAGTAGTCCTCACTATTTTGTAAAATTGTGAGATAATAATTATAATTATTGAGGACTGAATTTGAGTGTTTATATTTCGTATTATATACGATTTGTATTAAAACTCATAGTTGTATGGTCGTATTTCTCACGACCTTTTGTTATAAAAAATTTGTATTTGGAATTCTGTACCATGTATTTGGCGACTCATAATGGGTTGGTATTGAACCTATTTTGGGGGCGTCACACTTGCATTATGTTTCAGTTGGTGGATTGCTTGAAGTGGAAGGTTCAAAATGATATTGATGATAAATTAGCCGTAAGTGTATAGTTTTCTCTCAAATGTTGCGTCATCTTTGAGCCAAGTTAGTCCAAGAAAATGCGACTGATTTGATATACATGTTTGCTTTAGGAGTTTCTTTGTTTTAGAGTCCCATATTGTCTAGTTTAACTTCTATTGTCTTACCTCTAATTTATAAATAGAGTAGACTTTAATTTAATTTCACCTGGCTAGACATGAAAGGTCTAAAAAAAGGTTTATACCGGATACACAAATTAGCTAATAGGAACCGGTACCAAAAATTGGTTTTGTGACACCCCCAAATTCGGGTACTTCATTTTCACATGATTTGGTGTTCACTTTTTAAATATAACATACATCTACCCAATAATAAATACATGCAAAACAAATTACAAACTTTATAAATACTTAAAATCTTCCTTATCAAAAGAACTACAACTTTTCAAAATAAATCCCAAGGTTTAATCTAACCTTGACATAAACATTAATGCGGAAAATAAATCACCGTATAAAGTCTTATTACAAATTCAAAATAAAACAAGTCTTCACTTGTTCAGCTTTCCTTTGCCTTTACAAGTTGACGGGGCGTCAACACTTTCAACCTTAGCTGCAATGGTTATTTAATATGCAAAAGTGAGCAAACACAGCTCACTGGAATACAACAATAACAAAGACATAAAAGAATATCTTTAAAAAGGTTTGAATAACTTTTTCATCAACAATAAAGAATTGAATAATAATTCTTTCATCAACATTTAAAAATTCGAATATAGAATTCATTTGAGGGTCGTAAGACCTTGAACTTTTGTCCTAGGTTATAAACATTTTTATTTAAAACCTTTAACAATCATTAGACTATGGGCCTTAACTCGTACTTAGGGGGATCAACCCTTCGTACCATGTATTGTCCACAAACATCTTAACGCTTTCGCGTAGTAACCTCCCCTAGTAAATAGGGTTGTTCATCTCAGTATTTGAATACAATTCTGCACCAAAAAAAGTTTGGTTTGGATAAGCTTAAAGGGTAATGTAGAATTCAACGTTCATGAACTAAGGAATAGTTGAATCGACTTTCAATAACTTAGAATAATTCATAAATAAAAGAATTACGAATTAACATATGCTTTACAATTAAACTTAAAGCATTTAAAAGATAAATTGGACCTTACTTGAACAATAAGTCAAGGTCACTTTAATTAAATTATGAACTTACAATAAGTACTTGTCCAATGCAGAAATAAAAGGATAATCTCAAAAAATGAATGTATGAACTTAAAGAACTTGTATATAATTAATGAGTTCAAGGATAGAAGACTTGCCTCAAGCACAATCTACTAACACAATTCACGTTCTTTAACACTTCCTACACATATATGTTTAATCACCATAATCTAAATTAATTAACACGTAACTAATTCACATAATTGGTTAACCTATCTAGGTTAACTCATTCTAGTTTAATTAGTAAGTTAATAATTAATAACCACATAATCAATTACATCACATAGGCATGCTAACATAATTAAGTCAAATAATAATTATGTATTTCATATTAAATTATAATTAAAAGAATTATAATTTAAACATTTAATCTAATTATAATTATTCAAATTATAATCACATCTTATATTAAATTATAAACAAATTATAATTTATAATTAATTAAACTACATCATGCATTTTCTAAATTATAATTACATAAATTATAATTTATAACTAATCATGCAATTATTGAATTATAATACACACATTATAAGCTATAATTAATCATGCATTAAATTATAATCACATATTATAATTTATAATTAATCATGCATTTAACAATTATAACCACACTTTATAATTTATAACGAATCATTATAATTACACAAATTATAATTTAAAATAAATCATGCATTTACAAATTATTATCACATATTATAATTTATAACTAATCAATTTACATCATTATAATTAAACATATTATAATTACAAATTACATTCACTGTCTGCAACTCGCGCCGGGGCGCGTTTCACGTTCAAAACATGCACTAGGGCGCAGCCCGCAGGGACGCGCTCCCTAGCTTGCAAAGCCCGTCGGGGCGGAACCCCTGCAGCAGATGCAGACAGTTCGAGAACAATGCAGAGAAAAAGCCAAATTGGCTTATTTCTCCACATCAAATTCCAATTCCAATCAATACAATTCATATCAATTTTATAGAAAACATAAATTTAAAGCTTCTAACATGATTTTAACATATATAAACATTACAACACATAATCAAAACAATCAATTTTATGATTTTTGAAGAAAAGCCATTGATAAGTGTTCTTAATGAAATTGAACATTGTATTTTTATTTTTAAATCAATTCACACAATTTCTAAGCATAACAAATTAGTTTATAATCATGCTAACATAATCTACGATTACATTACACAACAATTAACAATTAAACTCAAATTTTGATTTTAAAATAGTCATTTATCAAAACCAATGCACTGTAATTTTGATGAACACGATTTCTTCATGTTTATCATATAAGCATGAATTAAACTATTAATTAAGCATGAAATTCATATATGAGTATGCTAGAACACAATTGATATATATTATTTCATGTTTACACAATTTTCACCATATAACTCAATTAACAAAGAACTTTAAAGAACATATAAACAAAATTTCTAACAACTAAAGATGAGAGTTATACCCTTATGCTTAGTGGATTGAAAGGAGAGGATGATGATGATAACCTCAAAGTTTTTCTTCCTCTTCTTTTCTCTCTAGACTACTCTGTATTCTATCTAACTTTTCTCTGTTTTGTTCTAACACTGACCAATTCTAACTTAACGTCTATCTATATTACTTAACTGATAATATAATATAGATATAACATATATATATATATATATATATATATATATATATATATATATATATAACTTACAAATTATAATTGCATATAATAACTCCTATAATAATTCATAGGTTACACTTATTTGAATTTGAAAAGCCATAAGGCTTGTTTGGCAAAAATTGTTTATTTTTAAAAACTAACTTTTTGAGATTAAGGCCCTGTTTGGTAAAATATTTTAAAATTATTTTTGTTATTTTAATAAATCCTTTTAACACATACTTTAAATGTTACACTTTAATTAATTAAATCTTTAATATTTTTATTTAATTAATTAAAATCTAACATCAATTAATCACATAAAAAAAATTATCACATAACAATTATAATTACTCGCTAATTAAAATTTATGTAACACTCATCACATAACTCATCTAATTTAATTATCTCAATTAAATTAGAACTATACTATAAAATTAATACATATTAATTAAATTAAATATTAAATATTCACTTAATTAATATATAACTCTTAATTAAATCACTCCACAAATTCACATAATTTATTTATTCAACTCAATAAATAAATCACATAAAATATTTATTTACTCAATAAATAGTAAAATTTAACATATAAAATCTCAATCATTACAATCTTCCCTCCTTAAAAGGATTCTGTCCCCAGAATCACACATAAAAAAAAATCTCGTCTATTACAGGTTTGTACCGAACTGGGCCCGAACCGATTTTCTCTGTCTCGAACCAGCCTATTCGGACCGATCTGGTTTACTGTGCGGTAAATATAGTGCGGTATCATGACTTCATAAAATAATTTATCAGAATTTTAAACTATTTAAAGATAAGTCAATACTAATTAAATTGGCTAGACAAATGTTTCGATTGATGTTCAAATTGTTGATGTAAGTCTAAGCTATTTGATTCAGTTAGACAAATGTTTATGAAATTCAAGTATTCTTTGAGAATTTATGCCAAGAAAAATTATTTTAGTGCGGAATCTTGTGTTAAGTCTGAGGTGAGCAACCCCGAAAAATGGGGATATACCAGTTAGACAATATATTCCAATCTAAGGACGCATATGGTCGTTCCGAAAAATTAAGGTATGATAGGCTGATCACCTAACGCACCTGCTTAAGTATTTTACCTTCTTCGTGATTGTAAACATACCCAGTAGAGAATGTTTATTGTATGAAGTACTGTGGTGAAGTACAATTAACCTTTTAAGAGGTAGAATACCTTTTTCGTAATTGAAAAAGGTAGCAGGTAGTAATAACCCTAAACCTCAAGGTTCATGGTCTATACGACCCCTCAGGCAGATATGAAAAGTTTTCTTGAATAAAACCTTTTACATTATTTATACAACTTCACAGTTATTGAACAATTGTGAAGACTCCTAAATGATTGGAAGATGTAAACTCCTAGAGAGTTGTCATGGTAGCATGTGAAGACAAAAGAGATCCTTATGAAGGAAATAACATGAACTCATTAATTACGAGTGTAATCAGATGTGATTAGATAAAGGTTAGAATGAAAACTTATTTTTGGGGATAAATAAAAGGAACAAAGATTAGTATGCTGTAATTTCGAGAACGAAATTCTTAGAAGAAAGGGTGAATGTGATAACCCAAAATTTTTGAAAAATATTACAATAATAATTAAACAAAAAAATTCTTATTAGATGATATGTTATGTGAGAATTTATTGCATAAGTGAGTATGAACTATGCACTATGTGATTTTGTGTATAATAAAGATATTAGTATTATATATTTATTATATGTAAGCAATTGTAGGACCAATGTATTAAATGAAATGAGATGGGTAAGATTAAAATAAGTAAGTTAAAATAATCTATAATATTAAATTATTGTTAATATGGTAAATTAGTGGCATTAAATATACTTAATGTATAACCACCATTTTATTGAAGAAATCATGTATTACATTATTGGATGTAATGTATGTATATTTTTAATGTAATAAATATATTATTATATTTATTACAGTTAAAATTTTGAAAATAATTTATAGAAGGGAAAAGAAAATAATTAGTTTAAGTATACAAGAATTATTGTATACTTTAAATAAATGATATTAAAAAAAATTCTAGCGTTGAATGATTTTAATAAAGAGAAGATATTATTTTAATTATAATATCTTATTTACTAAATAAATTTTTATTTATAAGGTAAATATATTAAGTTATACTTTCAATATGTAAATAAATTGACATAAACAATTTATAATGTGAGAGAATAAATTTATTATTTATTTTCAAGTGTGATATGAGTTCATGTGCATTAAATGGGATATTTGCAAGGTAATAAATATTATATATATATATATATATATATATATATGTATTTATTACGCGAGAGAATGAAATTATTGTGAACAATTTGCGTAATGAATTAAAGGAGGCGATTTAAGTATATAATATTTATTTATATTTTACCCAAGATCATTAAAATAAATTCTTAAATGAAATTATTTTTATAAAGCAAATATATTATATTTATTATGATATCTTAAGAATTAAATAAATTCTTAATTGAATTTATGTGAAAGAGGAAGGATACTATTTTTTTATAATATCTCAAGTAAGCAAATAATTGAATTTGCATGGATTATTATGTGATGCATATTTATTTGGCATTAATAAATAAATATGTAATAAAATCTAATATGTAATGTTATGTATTATATAATTTATATATCAAAGATGAGTTATATAAATTATATGTTTTCAAAAGGGTAAAATATTTTAATATGGATGAGTTGGTAATTTAATAATTAAAATCTAGTTACTAACCATGGGGGTAATTTAATTATTCAATAAAAGCATTTCATAAATAATTGGGTAATTTAAATGGCTTAATTCTTAAACTATCCAAAGTTACTGTTGCAAGCTTAATTTCCAAGCCATTCCAATTTCTTTATATGTCGTGAGTTAAGAGGAGAAATGGGGAGAAAAGCTTACACCCAAAAATAATCTTGGGCATCAAGAATTTTAGCTTCAAGTTGGAATTTCTCTCCTTCCTCACCCCCTAATTGTCGAGCCTCTCTATCCCTTATCTCTTGGGAATTTTATAAATTTTCCATTATGATAAGTAAAGAACCGTGAGTCTCATATAGCCATAGCAAAAATTGGAATCAAGTGTTGAGACAAATTGAAGGTAGCAAGGCTTGGGATAATCAAAGAAAGAGTGCATAAGGTATAATTCCATACTCAATTTTGGGTTTTAATTAGCATTCATGTATTTTTGTATTTCTAAGCTAAACTTTAAAATTTGAAAGTTTAGTGGTTATAGTGGAAATTTAAATGAGTTTTCTTATAATGAATGAAGTTTTGGTCTATTTATATGTTATGTCTAGTTGGAATTGATTTGAAATCAAAATAGCAAAATATGAGTTTGTTAGTAAACTTTAGTTTGCTAAAGAGTTATTTTAGCTTGATTTTTGTATATGTAATGATGTTGGAATAATGGAACTAGAGACCTGGGGACTAAGTATTGTTGTGCGGTTATAAGGAATGGAATTATGGAATACCCGCAAACAAATTGATAAGAAATCAAGTCAAATGAAAAACGCTCGCTTTATGTTCGTTAAATGGCCATAAAGAACAAACTCGAGTAAAAGTTTGGAATTTAACGAAGTCAAGACCTTAGACGAGTCTTATTATATTAAATAAAACTTATTTGTAAAGAAAGTTGGGTTGGATTGAGTCGAGGCGGTTTTTGAATGTCAAAACGAAAAGTTCAAAAACTAGTGCACAACTGATCCTAAAAGTCAATTTGGGGCTAGTTATATGTTCCAGAAAAATATGGGCTTTTGGGTATTATATTACACTAAATAAGCTTTCTATAGATTTCAGAAAAGACTAATTCTGACTTTGGAGCAAAGAGTTATGACCATTCAAAGTAGTTGCATCAAAACTGTCCGACAAATTCGAAGCAGTCCCCTTGCATGAAATTTATGGAATTTTGTGTTCAGAATTTGGAAAAGGTCAGTAAATAAGAGTGTATCCCCAGAAGTTAGCTTCGCGTGGGCTTAAGAATCGCTCAAAAATATTTTAAAACGAAAGAGTTATGACTATTTTAACGAGAGAGGGTAAAGCTGGGAAAGAATGAAAAACATTTTTGAACGCCCCTTTTTAAACACTATTTTAGACAGTCTATCTAATCCGAAATGGGTGTCCAATAATTTTTAAAAATATTTTTCTATGATTTTTATAGCATATCCAAAGTTGGATGTCATCAGACTTATGAGCTAGAAACTAAAAATCTGTAAAGTTGCCACGCCACAACAGGGGCTGCTGCCCAGCAGCAGTGGCAACTGCAGATGGCCACTTTGGCACACGGTTTTGAGTGGCTTAACGTGTCCGGAATGCATGACTAATATTTTCTAAAAATAGTCTCATACACCAAGTATGTCATATTCGAATATCAACGCCATCCGACGTGTGAGCTAAAAGTTAAAAAATGGCGAAGTCACTACGCGGGAAAGGGGTGGGGCTGACCAAAGCAGCCCAACCACATGGGCTGCTACCTGCTACCCTTTTAGAGCTTGCATTTGACTCTCTTAAAATATTCAAAATGCATGGCTAGCATTTTTCAAAAAATAGGTGGATATACTACCTACATCAAACCAAAATTTCGCCGCGATTCGATTAATGGTCTGAGAATTAAAAATGCGTGAACGAACATGTCAGGATTAGTAAAATGGGCAACGCCGAACGTAACCGCCATGGGTTGTTTTGACGTTCGACGTTCCGGATCGCATTTGGGCATGATTTTAATCAATGTTAAGTCTAATAAAGTCTCAAGACGGAAGTTTTAACTTTTTTGATAAATTTATGCTACGAAAACTAAGTCCAGGCATAAATAATGAAATAAAAATACAATGTAAATATAAATTTATATAATTAAGTGAATGTATGCCGGAGATGACATGTAAAATAGTTTTATAGTGAAACGAAAAACATGGAATCATTCAAAAATTATAATGGTCATGAAAGTGATGAAAAAAAGGTTTCTGGGGTTCGAAACAAAGATTTTGAACGAAGAATTGTCTAACAATGTATGTATATTTAATATATACATACATTTTAGCTGTGAAGTTTTATAATTTAACAAATTGAGCGACCTTGAAATAGACTCATCTTGAATGAATTTCAAGTCTCTTTCTCTAGGCTGAGTAATAAATTCAAAAATTACTTTCTGCCCCAGATGCTCAGTTGTTAAACCATTGTTACTAGTAGTAAATGGATACAATAAATATATAAACGGTAATCCTAAAATTATCTTATCAGTCAAGTTGCGAATTAAAACAAAAGAAGTTTTAAAACACATATTATCTTGACAAATATGAACTTTAGGCAGTTTATATTTTATTTCCATACTACTACCATTAGCAGAGTTTAATCGTTCACTGATTTTTACATAGAACTTGGTTGGGATCAAACCTTCCTGAATGCAATTAAGATCTGCACCAGTATCAACAAGAGCAGGAAGTTGGATAGCAAAAGTTCCATCAACCATTAAACGAACCATGACATACCATTTTTGAATAGTTATGTCTTTTAATCTTTTTAACGAATTACCTTGAACCATTAACAACGATTCATCATCTTTGACTCCTGAAGATTCAGGCTGATCATCATTATCTGAAGAATCAGAAATGTCAAGTTCTGAACCTTTAGAGGCCAAATTAGTCATATCTTTTCTTAAGTCAGAAATTTCAGTCTTAAGACCAGAGATTTCTTTCTTAAGTTTGTTGACTTCTTGATTTAATTCTGGGAGAGTGATCTCTTTCTCAGCAGTTTTAAATCTTTCTAGGGTTTTGTTTAGGCTAATAACAGGCTTATACTTACCTCTCATAACCTTACCCTTTCCCGAATTATTTTTAGAAAACAAGTCTTTTAGCTGTTTCATATACTGTAATTTTAAATCTTCATCCGTAAGTTTACTAATTAACTCGATTAACAAAGAGCTTTCTTGGTCTTCTTTGTTAAGGACGTTAATAGTTTTACAGCAATCAGATTTACAATTATCAGTACAAAGGGTGACCTCATTATCCTCACTGGGGGTTTGGCTATTTTCTTCATTAGCGGAGGAATAAGGAACATCAGAATGACCATTATCATCATCAGACTGAATTCTTATTAACTCGAAAATCTTTTCAGTGTCTTCAACAAAAATATTTAACTGACTCAATTTCTGCTTAAGTTTGCATTCATTTTTATAATGCCCCTTTTTACCACAATTATAACACGTAATTTTACTCTTATCATTAGATTTTGAATTGGACTTTTTATTATGTATCCTCTTTCTTGACTTAGGTTTTTCGTAATAACTATCTTTGTTATTAGACTGACTAGAACGCTTTTTATGATGCTTGCGTTTTTTGTGGGTTTCAATTTGCTTTTTCCTATGCTTTCTCCTGGAAGGAGCAATAGGAGGCAAACCATATTGTTCACAAAAAAGTACCAAGCTCATATTTAGCTTTCTTTTTATCTTTAGCGGCTTATGGCTTTGATACCATAAGGCGGAAGAGACAAAAGGCGGAAGAGAAGAAGAGTGGCGCATACAAAGCTGAATTACAACTATAGCAAAACTATAAGAAATAATAACAGCAGTTCATAATATAAACAAGAGTTTAAATAAAATAAACTTTTATTGATAAAAGAAATAATTACAAACAAATAACTTGATTACTTACAACAAATTGACTCGATTATAGAAACTTAGCATATCTAAGAGGGAAGGCAAGAGGGTTGAAGATTAGTCAGATGGGAATTTGAGTCTTCTCAAACGCTCTATTGGATTGCTAAATCCTGCCTCAACTAAATGACCAAGCCTCCCTTATATAGGAAGAGAAAAGGCTTTACTAATATAACTCAATAATTACAAAACATGAATGACTGTATCAAAATAGTAATGCTTTATCAAAAGATAAAAGCATTATTACAACTTTTGATTATTACAAATAACTTTTTACTATTACAGACGCGTAAAGAATAAAATACAGAATAACTTTTGACTAAAGAGACCATATGGCCGACAAACAGGACATGGCTCGAACAAGACGAACAAAAGACTCAGCGGCTGCTTTCGGCTGCTTTAAACAAAGAAGCACGGGCTGCGCGGGCAGGAGCATCTTGCAACGAGGCTTGACCAAAGTAACTGTAGGAATTCTAGGCAAATGGGTCCTGAGCATCTTGAAGGGAGATGCTTCCGTACGGATCATTATGGCTAGAATGTTGACTGGAATGAGATGAAGAAGATGAACAAACAGAAGGAACTGAGTCCTCACTGAGTTTATCCATACGTTTCTGAATTAATTTAGATAACTGTTTAAGTTCTGAATTTGAACAATAGTCGATATCCGCAAAATCTAACTTTGAAACGGAAGATTTCTTGGATTTTGTTTTACTAGAAGATGATTCCTTTGGAGGAGGAATCGATTGAATAGGAGAAGGATTAGGAAATTCCTTCTGGACTTGACCAACAATGCGATAAGGATCAAACTTATCCCACCATTTAACTGAAAATTCCCTAGTAACATGAGTAATTTGACTAGCATTAAAGCGGGAAACATCCTTTTCGGATGTTAGAATATTATCAGAAGAAAGAGCAACATTAACAACAGGTGAATAAAATCCATAGTTCCATCTGAGAATCCATGGAATTTTATATTTACTAACAAAATGAAGAATTACTGGAATGCAACAATTGGATTGCACCATAGGAACCCTAGTACTAAAAACATTTAAAACTGACTGGAGCTCAATTGGGAGAATTTTATATATGAGACCAAAACGTTCCCACCATAAAACAAACCAATGAGGGATTTGACTTTTAAATTTGTGGTCAAACTGAATGAACCACGAATGACTAAAAGATGGAGTTTGAAACAGAAAAACCCTGTTCCAAGCTTCCATGTAATCATAATAGCAGAACTGGCTATCATGACCTTCTAACTGTCTTAGATCAGACGGATGATTACCCCAGTTTGGCATGGTGATAATCTGCTTAATATATAAAGATAGATGATTTTTGAGGAATCATTTCTATCATAAATAGGTTTAATAAGAATTGACTGTGTTTGAAGCAAGACATCCTTATAATACATGAGAGATTTATAAGGAGCCAATGGAATAAAATGCCAACCAGTTGGGAAAAACTGGGCAGCCAACTTAACTGGATCATCAATTGATTTCATATGTCTTTTAATATGAAATAAATTGGTGGAATAAACAGGGATGTACTCAGATTGAGTACGCTGACCAGCAGGAGGATTACTGGACGAAGCAAATGGATCAATCATTTGAGGGGGTTGGGCCAAAACCGAACTATAGGGTTTTGTTCCAGAAATAAGAGGAGCAAATTTATTAACTATAGTAAGAGGAGTGACTGGGTGTGGGATTACAGCTCCCATGGGCTTCTGACTAGGCGGGCCTGGGCCTGGAGGGCCAGGGGGCCGAACATTTTTACCGGATCCTCTCACACTCATTTTGAATTTGAGGGGTACCTGAATTAATAAATTCCCGAGTTAAAAAATCAGGAACTGAATTATCACTACCTTTAATGTAATCAATATCAAAATCAAAAATACTTAAAATAGATTGCCATCTAGCAAAAATATGTTTAGCAGCTATATTTTTAACATCCTTTTCTAAAATATATTTTGCTGACTTGCAGTCAATGCGAACCAAAAAATTTTGATTTAACAAATCATTTTGAAATTTACTAATACATAAGACTAATGCCAAAATTTCTTTTTTAATTGTGCTATAATTTAATTGGGCTTGATTCCACGCGCCAGAGTGGAACCGAACAATTTGCTCAGAAGAAGCAGGAGTCAACTTCTGCTTCAGAATACCACCGAAGCCAATTTCGGAGGCATCAGTCTCAACAATTTTAAAGGCTGATTCGTTAGATATGCCAAGGCAGGGAAGAACCTTAACATATATTTTGACTTGTTGAATGATGGCAGTATGCTCATTAGTCCAGGGAGGAGGATTTTTTTGTAAAAGGAGAAACAGGGGTTTACAGATTTTTCTCAAATTCTGATAAAACTTACCAACGTAATTAAGAGATCCTAAAAAACGCTGGAGTTGGGTTTTATCAATAATTTTGTCAGGATATTTATCGGCGAATTGAATGACTCTTTGAATTGGTCGAACAAGACCGTGGTAAATATCATGACCTAAGAACTTAACCCTAACTTGGAATAGACTGCATTTGGTTGGCGAAAGAACCAAACCATTGACTTTAATGGCTTTGAAGAACGAATTCAAATGTTTGAAATGTTCATCAATTGAATTAGAGAAAACAAGGATATCATCAATATACACGATGATAAAATGACTGAAGGGGTTAAGTATTTCATTAAGAATATTTTGAAATTCATTGGGGGCGTTTTTCAAGCCGAATGCTTGAACAACCCATTCATAATGACCGAAAGGAGTGGTAAAGGTACCTATCACTAGGATGAATACTGACTTGCCAGAAACCAGACTTGAGGTCAAATTTGCTAAAAATGGTAGCATTACTAAGGCGACTAAGAAGGTCCTCTTTATTGGGTAGGGGATACCTAATCCATTCTAAGACCTTATTAAGCGGCTTGTAATTAATAACTAATCGAGGGACACCTCTTTCCTTTTCTGCTTCATTATTAACATAAAAGGCAGGGCAAGACCAAGGTGATTTACTGTGTTTTATTAAACCTTTGGCAAGCAAGTCATTAATTTCTTGCTTACAAAGCTCCATTTGCTGATGACTCATTTGGATAGGTCTAGCCTTAGTAGGAATTAAGTGCTCCTTAAATTCCTTAGCATAAGGTAGTCTAACCACATGCTTCCTACAATGCCAGAAGGCATTAGGAGAATCAGCACATAAATATATATATATATATATATATATATATATATAAAGCGAAAATGCAAATTATTCGCTAGATAAAATGCGAAGCTAACTTGCTAGCAAAAATAAAATATTTGTGTAAGACAATAACATGAGTTGACTCATGAACTATTGAAAAAGTATAAAATTATAAAGCTAAAATAAATAATATAGTAAGTTGTGATTTACTATAAAAGTTATATATTAATCATTTAAATCCCGAATTTGAGAGTAAAGGCAAGAAATATTTTAAACGGGATATGGATGGTTTAAGTTTCGAAGATGTAAAATAGTTATATGTTAAAGTTGTTAAAAGCCTTTATTATTTATATAAAGGATTAAAATGAATAAATTTTCTAAAGGAACCAAGATTGGTTTTAAGTGAAGAATAAATAATATTAGTTTTTATAAACTAATAATTATTAATAGTGAATATGCATGCATGTTTTGTGACATAATTGGTTACCTAATATGTGACGCCCACAAAATAGGTTCAATACCAACCCATTCTGAGTCGCCAAATACGTAGTACAGAATCCAAATACAATCTTTTATAACATACGGTCGTGCAAAATACGACCACGCAAACAGTGAGTTTCAATACAAATCGTATATAATACGAAATATAAACACTCAAATTCAGTCCTCACTAATTAAAATCATTATCACACTATTCTACAAAATAGTGAGGACTGTTACTACTCTAACTCTGACCATCACTCCGATCCCCGACTAGTCCCTGCGACATTCTTATTTCCTGAAAAGAATAATGGAAGAAAAAGGTGAGCTCAACTAGCCCAGTAAAGAATATTATGACTAAGATAATGAATAATAAATTATCGTTAGTCTTCAATAAACCAGATAAAATATTATGGACAACAAGTTTTAGATCAACAACTGCAGCGAAAATAATAATTCATTAGAAGAGTTAAGTAGAGAATGATGTCTACTATCTTCTTTGATTTAAAAGTCCATCATCAATATTTTATCCCTGTAACATCAATCAATATACATCTCGAATCAAATAATTATCGTTGCACTACGGGTCAAAGATATTCATTTGTATCACCAGTTGGTCATGTTCATCTCAACACCTGTCCATCTTTGCACTACGGGCCAAAGATATTCATCAGGTAATCATTCATCTTTGCACTACAGGCCAAAGATATTTATCAAGTAATCATTCATCTTTGCACTACGGCCAAAGATATTCAGTTATATGACCATTTAGGACTGAGGATGATGAAAAATAATACGAATAACGAATTCAGTGAGATAAAGGACAAATATTAGAGAATTTATCCAGAGTTCAAGAATGAAGATCAAAACCTTGATCCAATCAAAGATAATTTGGAAGAAAAAAAATATTTTTTTACTGTGAATAGTAACCCGTGAATAGTAACTCATGAATAGTAATTCGACATAAAAAGATAAAAATTTCATAAGAAAGTTCAGACCAATATTCCATTGAAATGATATTAGATGAAGCACAAAACTTAAGAAATTTCTGATCATTTCAGGAATTATAGAAGCAATACTTACCGTAGTAAGTTTAGAGTTAGGAATCTGAAATGAAACAATATACGAAATTGCAAATGGATTTTCACCCGTCAGGCGGTAGTCAGCGCAGACATATTATTTCCACAATTTAATAGCAAGTGAATACGAAGGGTTATTCACCAGGCATGCGGTAGTCCGCGTAGACATGTTATTTCCACAGAGTAATAAAGAATGGAATAACAAAAAGATTTCACCATACATGCGGTAATCCGCATAGACAGGTTATTCCAACAGAATAATAAAGAATGAAATAACAACCCTTACGAGTATTGAAAGAAAATAACTCTCTTCATGAATACGAAAGAAATAATACCCCTTACCTTAATAAAAATTTAGAGACTGCACTAGTGTAATAGCAGAATACTCTTCTTCTTTCTCTCTTATTCTCTCTATACTTTCTCTCTCTATAGCTTTAGTGAATTGGTGAGAAATAATAAAGAAATGAGCTTCTATTTATAGACTTGGCAGAGTAAGGGTAAAATAGTCTTTTTGCCATAATTTATGACATCATCGCTTACATCATCGATCCTATGACATCACTGCTTACCTCATCGTTCTGATGACATTATTGCTTACATCATAAGAATTCAAATTCAATTTGTTCTCTTCTACCTCATTTTACTTTTATACCATTAATTTACTATAATAATATTACCATTCAAATTATAAAAGTCATACTATTATATAATCACATCATACTACTATAATGTAATATTATAATAATATATTTGAATAAATTATTTTATCAAAAAAGATAAAATACCAACTTTCAACAAATGTCACATGCTAAAAATTCCTCCGTTTAAATCCACATTGAATAAATATTTCCTTGTCATATATATCAACAATTAATTATTCACAAATAATATTACAGAACTACAATATTGACAACCAGGTCGTTCCTAGGAAAGAGGGGGCCTTCTGATAAGGATTTCTCCTCATTGGCGCGTAATTATATAACCTAACTCCTTTTCTCGACAGAACTTTCTAGACATTGTCAATAATGCTATCTAATAATATTATTCAAATAATATGAATTATTCATTTGATAATTTGAAATACTGTGCAATGACAATTATTGAATCACTTATATAAAATATAAATGTATCAATTATTGGATCAATAATATAAAATATTGAACAGTAATTACTGTAACAATTATTGAATGAGTGACTTCTTACGTAAGAATCAATAATTAGAATTACTGTGCAATACCGTGTGCCACTGTGCAACACCGCGTATTACTGTATTTTAACCACCGAGTATTTCAACAGTTTTAACGGTAAAAGTTTTACCGTTATTTTTGTAAAAAGGTTATTTCTGTTGTTTTCTATATTCGACATTCATTCCATTGTGGGATCCACCAATGACTGCGCCGTCGTACGAATATTCTCCGACAAAAAAATTATTCCTCGACCAAACGAATATTTCCCGACACAATGAATATTTTATAACCACTTGCTTACTTTGTAAAATTTGCACATATCTCCTATAACTTATCACATTTATCAAATTAACACCTTATTATTTCAAAATAATATATTAAGAAAATTAAATATTTATTCATAAAATTTGGGGTCTTACAACCTCCCCTCCTTAGGAAATTTCGTCCTCGAAATTGACGTACGTACCTAGTATATCGAAAAGGTGAGGATACCTCGCTTTCACTTCTGATTCTAACTCTTAGGTCATTTCCTCGATATCATGGTTCCTCCACAAAACGTTAACTTGAGGTATAACCTTTGAGCGTAATACATGTTCCTTCCTATCCAAAATCTTGACATGTATCTCCTCGTTCGTTAAATCTTCGACTATCTCATCTGGTTCTAACTCAATAATGTGTTTTGGGTCTTTCACATATTTACATAGCACGGATATGTGAAAAATGTTATGAAGACGAGATATGCTTGGAGGTAAGGCGAGTCTATAGGCCACATTTTCTACTCGGTCAAGTATTTCAAATGGACCAATAAATCGTAAATCAGTGCCCTTAGCTTTCTGCAAGCTGACCCTTTGGCACTTGATGCTCCGCCTTGACACGTTTACATGTTAAACATCTCGAGGTAAACTCCGTGATCTATCTCTTCATATTGCTCCACCAAAATGTATGTCGAAGATCACGATACATTTTGGTACTTCCAGGATGGATTGCAAACGGTGTATTGTGTGCCTCCATCATGATTCTATACTTCAAGTCAGAATCGTTAGGAACACAAAGTCTGGAGTTGACTCGAAGTATTCCTTCTTCATCAATCCTTGCTTCTGGAATAGCACCTTCTTGCACCTTCTTCCTCAAATTCATCAGCTCTGGGTCTGTAGCTTGAGCATCTTTAACTTTATCAACTAAAGCTGGTTTTACGCGTATATTTGACATCATCACTTGGGTCCCTAGAGTCTTTATCTCTATCTCCATCCTTTGTAGGTCATTCAAAATGGGTCTTTGTGTTGACAGCATCGCACTCGTTCTCGCATATGATCTTCTACTTAACGCGTCAGCTACCACGTTCGCTTTTCGTAATCTTTCAACAGCTCCAACCAACGTCGTTGTCGCATATTGAGTTCGTTCTAGGTGAAGAAATATTTGAGGTTTTTGGAGTATACTAGGATGTCATCAATAATGACAACCACGAAATGATCCAAATATTTCTTAAATATTCGATTCATCATGTCCATGAACGCAACATGGACATTAGTCAATCCAAAAGATATAACTAGAAATTTGTAATGCGCGTATCGAGTTCTAAAGGCAATCTTCGAAATGTCCTCAGTTTTAATCTTTAACTGATGACATCCAGAACGAAGATCGATCTTTGAGAAGAATTGTGCACCTTGCAACTGGTTGAACATATCATCAATGTCAGGTAGCGGATACCTATTCTTGATGGTGACATGGTTCAACTCCCGATAGTCAATACATAGTCGCATACTATAGTCTTTCTTCTTTATGAATAAAACAGGAGCACCCCAAAGAGATGTACTAGGACGTATAAAACCGATGTCTAACAACTCCTGTAGTTGGACCTTTAACTCCTGAAGTTCAATAAGAGCCATTTGATATGGGATTTTAGAAATGGGTTTTACCGGGTTCAATGTCAATAAAGAATTCAACTTCACGTTCTGGGGGTAGACCGGAAAGTTCTTCGGGAAATACATCAGTTAACTCATTAACAACAAAAATATCATTCAGATCTGATGTATTCTGATTTAAATCAGTGACATGGGCTAAGAAAGCTTGACATCTGTTTTTCAATAAACGAATAGCTTTATGACTTGAAATGACATTGTTTGATTTTAGTGGTTTGGTTGTTTGAATGAAAGCTAACAACCTTACGAAATAATCAATTTTAGCATAATGAGTGGTTAACCAGTCGATTCAAAAAATCACATCAAATGCAAGTATTTTCAAAGATCTAAAATCCACAGGTAGGGTGAAGGTGCCAATTTGAATCAAACAAGATTTGTAAACTGTGAATGTAACGAAGGTTTCTCCTAACAGAGTTTCAACAGATAAGTCAAAGTCTAATTTCTCAGGAGTCAAGTTCAAACGTTGAGCACAAGCAGGTGAAATAAAAGAATGGGTAGCACCGGTATCTAATAAGGCATAGACTTCACAAGAGTTTATGATTAACTTACCCGTGATCACCTCGTTCGGGTTCCTCGCGTTTTGGGCAGACACGACAAACGCTCTTCCAGGAACCACCGACTTTGACTTGTCCGGGACAGCCTTTGGAGTCACCATCCCCGCTGGACTTGGTTTCGCTACCGGACACTCTCTAGTTATGCGTCCTTCTTTTCCACAATTATAATATACCTTGAATTATTGTGGGCAGTTTGTGTAGGGTTTTTGGCACATAAACGCAGCTAAAATTAAAAATTTTCCGAAACCCTAAAACAGGATCCATGCAAAAAATATATTAATTCAGAGGTTTAGATTTGTTTTACCGATTATTCAAGCTTAAACGGAGACGATGGAGATTCTGGAACAGCTTCGAATCTTCAACGCAATCCAAAGGAACTGCGTCTCTACGGTATCCACACGAACGTCCCACGAATCGTCACACGATCTGCAGCAAGGAAAGATGTGGTACTAGCGGCCAAGGATTTGGACTTTCAAAATTTTTCTCTCTAGTCTCTCTCTAAGAGCGGCTAGGGTTTTTTTTATATCGATAATATCCTAAACGGCTGATATATCATATATATAGCAATTAAAGGAATTAATCAAAACCTAATCCAATTAAAAAAATAAAATCCGAATTTATATATATATATATTATATCTTAATTAAGTCTTACTTAATTAATATACATATATATATATATATAAATTATCCTATTAATTTAAATATTATCAATCATATTGATATATTTAAATTCATACAATTTAAATTAATTCCCTTTTAATTACGTTCTAAGTGTGTGACACTATAGGTTATTATTATGTTGGCAATAATTTTAAAATCATATTATAAAATTATAAACAGTGAGCGGCGTCTAGTAATGCATCACTGCTACCCAAATAATAATAAAATCGGTGATTCGATACAACCTTTTTGTGACCAATGTTTCAATGTAATTTAATCCTTTTAACCATGACATCCTAGATTAAACTCGAGGCATGGAATGTGTCATCCTCTTCATAATTTAATCTGAGTTTTCTTGATCGATGAGTAGACTATATGAAACAAATCACTATTTGAGCATGGCCATGCATTTCATAGTCCTACTCAATCAAGAGGCCTATGGATATCACCCCTAATATATAGGAGGGTTAAATTCCATCTAGATCACTCATATTCCTCACACGATTCATGATGTACCCAATAATCACCTTTATCGTCCACCCTATTAAAGGTGGCCTTTGATGATATCAAAGTACATAAATTCTCGTGTAGTAATATAGTGATTTCAGGTCGGAGGATCATTACATCATTGTCACTATGAGAATTGCTTATGACACTTTGCATAATGCTCCACGTAGAATTCTCATGGCGGGTCTGTCCAGTACATTGTTCTCTAACATGTACCTATGCATTGACTCAATATCTCATATATTTATGACCAATGAGATTTGGCCATTAGTCAATCCACATACTAGTCTCAATGTATCATTGTTGTCCCATTAACAATGACACTCGACTAGGGACATTTAAGAGTAATGATACTAATTGTAATTATATGATCTCATGTTCAAGTCACATACTTGAAGCCATATAATTTGTATCACTATTCTAAGGACTTTTATTATGTTAACATTTATATAACGCAGTAAATAAAACCATAATAAAATAATTCATTTATTCAATCAAATATAATATCAAAAATGTTAAGCAATTACATCAAAGAATTAGCCTCTAGGGCATAAACTCTAACAGTTTGGACTGATGTGTCCCTCTTACTCGCATTTATAGCATACAATCGGCGGTCGTTCTCCTCCCTTAGAAACAGTTGATGCTGGTGCTGCTGCCGACTTTTTCACGTTCTCATTGTTGTACCTTCTCTTCTTGAAATCTCCCCCCCCCCCGACTCCCTTCTTCTATTATCATGGCTACGATTACCACCGGAGTGGTTACCGCTTCTGGCCTGATAATTTTCTCCATGCTTACAATTAATTAATCACTAATATAAAATATCAATGTAGCAATTATTGGATCAATAATATAAAATATTGAACAGGAATTACTATAACAATTATTGAATGAGTGACTTCTTACGTAAGAATCAATAGTTAGAATTACTGTGCAATACCGTGTGCCACTGTGCAACACCGCGTATTACTGTATTTTAACCACCGGGTATTTCAACAGTTTTAACGGTAAAAGTTTTATCGTTTTTTTTGTAAAAATATTATTTTTGTCGCTTTCTATATCCGACATTCATTTAATTGTGGGGTCCACCAATAATTGCACCGTCGTACGAATATTCTCCGACAAAAAAAATATTCCTCGACCAAACGAATATTTTTCGACACAACGAATATTTTATAACCACCTGATTACTTTGTAAAATTTGCACATATCTCCTATAACTTATCACATTTATCAAATTAACACCTTACTATTTTAAAATAATATATAAAAAAATTAAATCTTTATTTATAAAATTTGGGGTCTTACATAATATGTATGAATATGTGTACACACTTATGTAGGATTCGTGAGGAGAAATTAAATTAAGTTATAGTGATAATCTCCAATCAATGCAAGTTTCTTAGTTTATTTATGTGGATTTATAATTGCTATAAATAACTGTTAGCATGACTTATGTTTATAGATATGTGATGCCTATGAACTGCAGTAATTGCTTTGTGAATGATGAAGGTCAAATTTTGACTAATTGTTGAATTGAGTCGGGGAACTCAATATACATGTGCAATGAATGACAGGTGCAGTTCATGTGTAGTATGCTAAGGTACGTATGTTAATACTAGTAGATTTTAAGTTTGATGATGCGATTGTAATATGTTTGAACTCCAAGAATATAAATGCATGAACTGAATGTGAAACCTATGTGCTACGTGATGCATGATAGGCTGTTAGACTTGCTGGGTCGTCATGCTCAATCTTGCTTAATTTGCAGGTTCAAGCTATGATGTGAACTCTTGTGATTAGGAGCGCGTGAAAAGAAGACTAGTTGTTTAATGCAGAATGTATTAAACCCTGATGATGTTATTTTACATGTGTAAATCTCAAAGAAGTAAATCTTTGAATTATTCTATAGATGAAGTTTATTTGTTCTGAAATAGGGATATGTTTAAAAAAATGAATTGTATATATATTCATATCTATCCAAATTAAATAAGTTATATAATAAATATGATTTTAATATAAAGAAGAATCGTAAAGGTTACGGTTTAGGGAACGAAAGTTGTAAAAAGAAAAGTTTCAAAATTTATTCCGTATTTTTAACTATTTTAACATTAAATAATATTTTAAAACTAGAAGAAAATAGTATTAATTCACAAGATCGGGATGAGAAATAGTCTCGATTTTGGGGGCGTTATAGTACTCTTTTTACATCTAGAAGAAGAGAATGATATCTTGATAGCACCCTGAACCACTTCATATATTTATGCAACTCTGATGTAATGTCACATAAAGTAGTTCTAAGATTAAAAATGTCAATATCAGGGGAGTCAAAATTAAATACCTCACTGATATTAATTTCTTGAGTATCAATGGTGTTGTCTGCAAATGCTTCAATAGCCATAAGACAGAGATTGGCCATCTGAAGTTTTTCATCATCACTTCTCTCTCAAAGGTTTGGTGCATTCAGCAATGTAGTGACCTGAATTTTTGCAGTTGTAGCACAGATCTTTAGAGGAGTCTCTCTTACTGTTGTAGTAGTTGTTGTTGTTGAATCTTCTGTTATTGTTATTGCTTTTTCCCTTTCTCATGAACTTCCTTAGTTTTCTGGCAAGCAATGCCAGATCCTCAGTATCATCATCATCCAAGTGTAATTCATCTTCTATGAGGGTTTTGGAAGATATCTTTGTTCCTTTTAGAGCTACGCCCTTGTCTTTCCTTCTTGTATCTATTGTTGTTTCTACTCTCTGGTTGAGTTCCAACTTATATGTCAAAAGATTGCCACAGAGTTTCTGAACAATTATTTCATGGAGAGTCTTTGACTTTCTGATAGTAGTGGTTTTGGCATCCCACTTCCTAGGTAGTGTTCTCATAAACTTGATATTAAGGTCCTTATTGGGATAGACTTTCCTAAATGCTCTGAGTGAATTGAGCAAAATTTTGACCTCTCATAAGCAGTAATGTATTCTCCAAGAACATGAGAGAACATTTTGTACTCTTGAGTGAGCAGAGATTGCTTATTTTCCCTTAATTTCTCAGTTCCTTCATGCATCACCAGCAGAGATTCCCAGACTTCCTTTATAGTCTTGCAGTTGACCACATTCTCGAACAGCTTGAAAAAAATGTTTTTATCTGTCTTGTTCAATGCAACAAACTTCTTCCCATTATCAGTCCACTCTATTTGTTGTTTAACATCAACTTTGTTTGGATCATTTAGTGTTGGAGCATGCTTTGTAGGAACGTTGAGGCCATTAAGCACAACATCAAAGAGCTCATCATCAATGGCATCCATATACGTCTTTATACGAACTTTCTAATTAGCAAATTTATCCTTATTATAAAAATGTGGTTTATTTCCATCACTAAGTCCAGAACTGATTTTAGTTAGTGTCATGGATCTACTCAAGCTATAAAGCAAGTTTAAGAGAACAACGCTCTGATACCACTTGTTATACCCAACAGACACAAAGAGATCTAGAATTAAGGGGGGTTAAATAGATTCTTTAAATTTTCTTTTTAAAGAGTTATTACCAAATCATTTAATTAGAAGGTTAATTCATATGATATTCACAGTTGTATGTATTTTGAAAACCCCATCAAAGATTAAGAGAAAACTATAGTTCCAAATTTAGTGCACGGTGTAAAAATAAATCACACAGTTAAAATGTAGAGTAACAGGAAAAAAAGAAGTAAAAAATTATAAAGGACACAAATATTTTTAATAGGTTTGGAACACAAAAGTCTCCTACTCCTCTCTTTTAGTCATCGAGTAGAGATATTCCATTAAGAGAAGGTGATCATTGAGATTTCAGTTCATATAATACTGTTATACAACTTATTCACTAAGAATCTTTCAAGTCACACAGACTTGAATTATAAGAGATCACTAAGATCTAGTTAATCACTAATGGTTCTTGTAATGTGCTGCTAAATTGCTTTAGGTTCTTCTTCAAATGACTTAGCAGCGGTGGTATTTTCTCGAAATTATAGAGTGGAGCTTGTATGAGCTCAGAGTTTCAGCATTTGGACTTCACAAAGATTGTTAACTTTAATGTTTGAAGTTATCGGCCTTTTATAAAGTTCTCCTTGAAATCTTTCCATTGAAATTTTACCGTTTCTCCATTTAACCTGGGACATTTGGCATTCTCCAACTATTTGACTTTAAAAATATTGTCTGCTTAGCCCATCTCAATTCGTTATCCTTAGTACTGTGAGAAATGCAGTTGTAGACATGTGTCCCTTGTCCTTGCAAATATAGTTGTTGAACAATTTTGTAGTGACTTTTGTCCTTATCGCTAACACAAGAGATGATCACTCTTGAGAGTTGGGTGTTTAAGATTTATGACCCTTGTCATAATCTGTCACTATCTTGTCAATAAACTGTACTCTATGATTTTGGCTACCGTAGACTTAATTCATAGAGTGACTTGACTGATAGTAGAGTGACTTACTTTGTTGTCTTTACTCTACGAATTCGAGTGGATCTGCGATTCTGGCTTTATGAACACATTTGTACTCTACGATCTTGGGTTGTCTTCAGTTCACTCTGTGGTCTTAGAGTAACTTTATCTTTTTCTTTGCAAACATCTTTCGGTCAGGAACAACTTAGCTATTACAAAAAATTGCTCTACATTTTGAATCAATCTAACAAGTTTGATTCCTAAACTAAGTCAGTTTACATTTAAAAAAAATCATAAGAACTTTTCAAAGGTTACTTGTCTACAAAGTATAAACTGTGTTTAAATCAAATAGGTTTAATATGAATGCAAGTACTAAGAATAACAGATGGCATGCCTAAATATTTTCCCAAGTCTGCAGTCTTACCAACATAAAGCTTACAACAAAAATTAACACGATCATGTTGCCTAGTATTTTTATTAAAACATACATACATTTGATTTATCAGAATTGATTTGTTGACTTGAAGCATGACCCTACCGTTTAAGAATAAAATAAATTCCCTCTGTTCCAGCTATCCCATCTGTCGCAGTCTTATCAATTAAGAAAGAAAACAGTTCGGAGCATATCACAAATAAATACGGGAACATAGAGTCACCTTGTCGCAGTCCCCTCAAAGACAATAATTCTGATAAAAGCTCATCATTTAGTAAAACAGAGTAAGAAACATAAGTCACACACTTGATAACTAGCTGTACAAAATTACATGTAAAATTCAACCTTTTCATAATCCTTTTCAAGTTTATAGCATAACCCCCCCCCCCCCCCCCCCCCCCCCCCGCCACCCACTGGCCCCATATTGAATGAATAGACTCAAAGGCATAATAATATTAGCTGTAATCAACCAATTTGATACAAGGAAACTAATATTTTCACATAAAAAATTTGAGAATACACTCAGTAACATCCTCCCTCGCATCAAGCCAAAATTGCTGGAAGCAAAATGTTAAAATATAATATTGATTTTGGGCCTTAAGCTTTGGGACTGCTTAAAAGTATATTTGGGCTCTAGAATGTTCTTATGATAGTAGTAAAGCCCAACTTACTAGAATATTCTCGTAAAAATATCTAAAAGATGTTAATTCTCGTATACGAATGGTTGCATATATGATCAATTATAAAAATATCAGTCTTGAGAATGTTCTAAAGAAATATCTAGAGATATTTAGGAAGAAGTTGGATGTTGGAAGTTGGAGTATTTAATGAAGAGCATAGAAGAATGTATGGACCGGACCAGTATATACTACATGTACTCAATGCGGCTTAGTAGGGAAGGAATGGGAAATTATCAAGAATGACTTTTTTGTTGGCGAAACGAAGGGCTAAATAGCGTCGGTGATTCTCTGAACTAGTCTGGATTTTCAACGCCTCAGGAAACTGGTCGAGATAGAAGATAGTGTTGGATATATATATATATATAAATGAATGAGAATTTTATCTAAAATAAAACCACTATAGGTGTGACCTTTGGTTCATATATTTTCAAATTGAAAAAGTATTTTTTCAAAAGGATGTAACCTTTTCAAAAGTATGTTCCTTTTCAAAGGGATGTATCTTTTCAAAGAGATATATCTTTTTAAAGGGATGTATATTTTCAAAGGGGTATTCGAAAACCTATAAATAGGTTCCAAATCTACCCAAAACAATCACTTCAACTTCAATCCTTCTGAAGTTCTTAAAATTAAATTCATTCTTCATTCATTAAAAGTCATAGAGAGTGTTCAAATTTTTTTTTGGTTCGTGGAACTCTTCCATTGAAGTGCTTCTTGTGAGAGTTGAAGACCATTTTATCCTGGAAAGTAGACGTTCAGTGTTCCATCCGTAAGCACCGATAGCGGGAACGAAATCTACTTTAAGGAGAGACTGTCCAACAGCTGACTTGGTTTTTAAAGTTTGTCAATTGCATCTAGTAAGTCATTATTATAAAATTGTTTATCTTCTACTTCTGTTTATTTAATTAGAAAAATAATATTAAGGAATAACAATCTTAAAGCAGATTTCGTTCGTGTTCTTCCTAAGTACTCCTTCTATACTAATTTATAAAACAAAACTACCATAGTACTTATTCTATATTAATACCGTAGTACTTATTCTATATTAATATATCTATATTAATACCGTAGTACTTATACTATATTAATGTATAAAATAGAATATTATAGTTCTTAAAACAGAACTTTCTTAGTTATTATTCTATATTAATATATATAAAACAGAATTTTATAGTTTTGTTTAGTTTCATTACAGAAATTTGTTTATTTATAAAAATAAAATAAAAATAATATTAATAATATTAAATACAGATTTACTTTATTGTAATTACAAATTTAGTTTTTGTTTTTCTCCTTCTATTGTTTCTATTCTATTAAAGTGATTCTATAAATTGTGTATTTAACAAAATTATGAAATTATCTAATTCAATTGTGCCTAACTCTATTACAACCAATGTTTCTATCAATGTTCCTACCCATGTTAGTCATGGTGAGAAACCTGAAAAATTCAGTGGGATTGATTTTAAAAGATGGCAACAGAAAATATTGTTTTATCTTACTACATTGAATCTTTTAAGATTTTTAAATGAGGATGCCCCTGTGGTAGATGATAATGAAACTGATAGGACAAAATTGGCTGCTGTGGATGCATGGAAGCATTCTGATTTTCTTTGCAAAAATTATATCCTCAATGGATTGGACAATACATTGTATAATGTGTATAGCCCAATCAAAACTGCTAAGTTATTATGGTAGTATTTGGATAAAAAATATAAAACGGAAGATGACGGCATGAAGAAATTCGTTGTCGGTAGATTCCTGGATTTTAAAATGGTTGATACAAAGACTACTATAAATCAAGTCCAAGAGCTTCAATTGATAATCCATGAGATTCATGCTGAAAAAATGGTTTTAAGTGAATCTTTTCAAGTGGTCACAGTAATTGAAAAATTACCCCCTTTTTGGAAAGATTTTAAAAATTATTTAAAGCATAAACGTAAAGAAATGGGGCTCGAGGACTTGATAGTTAGGTTGAGGATTGAAGAAGATAATCGAATGTCTGAAAAGAAAGTTGAAAAACTTACAATTACATCTAATGCTAATGTAATAGAGAGTGGTAACAAAACTAAGAAAATGAAACACAACTATGAAGACCCAAGTCAAGGAAGCGATCCTTCAAAGAAGTTCAAAGGGAAATACTATAATTACAACAAGATAGGGCATCTTGCAAAGGATTATCGCAAACCTAAAAAGCAAGAGAACTTCAAAAGGAAAAATGCTCAAGCAAATATAGCAGAAATAGATGAAGTATCTACTAAAATTTCTGATATATATCTTTCAACAGTTGTCTCGGAAGCCAATTTGGTAGGAAATCCTAAAGAATGGTAGGTTGATACTAGCGCTACACGCCACATATGCTCGGATAATAAACTGTTTACTACCTATCAACCAATAGAAAATGGTGAGCAACTATTCATGGGTAATTCCTCCACTTCTAAAGTTGAAGGAAAAGGAAAGGTCGTGTTAAAAATGACTTCGGGCAAGGAACTCATATTCAATGATGTACTACATGTGCCGGACATTCGCAAGAATCTAGTCTCTGGATCTGTATTGAGCAAGAAAGGGATCAAACTAGTGTTTTATGCTGATAAATTTGTACTTACTAAAGATGGAATGTATGTTGAAAAAGGCTATATGTGTGATGGGATGTTCAAAATGAACGTAATGACTATTGTACCAAATGTTATTATTAATAATAAAAACACATCTCTTGCTTATATGCTTGAGTCTATGAATGTGTGGCATGGTAGATTGGGACATGTGAACTTTGGTACTTTAAGTAAATTAATTAATTTAGAATTAATTCCAAATTTTAATATTGACAAAAGTTATAAATGTGAAACATGTGTAGAGGCTAAATTAACTAGAACATCTTTTCATTCTGTTGAAAGAAGTTCAGAACCTTTAGATTTAATTCACGCTGATATATGTGATTTAAAATTTGTGCAAACTAGAGGTGGTAAAAAGTACTTTATTACTTTTGTAGATGATTGCACAAGGTATTGTTATGTCTATCTTTAAAGGACAAAAGATGAAGCAATTGAAATGTTTAAACATTAGAAGAATCAAATTGAGAATCAACTTAGCAAAAAGATTAAGGCTATAAGAAGCGATAGAGGTGGTGAATATGAATCAGCATTTATAGATTTTTGTTTAGAAAATGGTATTATTCACCAAACTACCGCTCCTTGTTCACCTCAATCAAATGGTGTTGCTGAACACAAAAACTGAACTTTAAAAGAAATGATGAATGCTATGTTAATAAGTTCTGGGTTACCACATAACATGTGAGGGGAAGCATTGATATCTTCAAATTTTATTCTCAACAGTTTGCTTCATAAGAAAACAAACAAGATACCTTATGAATTATGGAAAGGTCAAAAACCTTCCTATAAATATCTTCGAGTGTGTGGGTGTCTTGCAAAAGTAATTTTTCCTGATCCTAAGAGGGTTGAGACAGGTCCTAAAATAATCGATTGCATATTCATAGGTTATGGAAATAACAGTAGTGCATATCGGTTTCTTGTGCATAAATCAGACAGTCCTGATATTCACGGCAATACATTTATAGAATCAAGGAATGCATCTTTCTTTGAAGATATTTTTCCATATAAAAATACACAAGAAACAAATTCTCGTAAAAGACCTAATAATACTACAACTAGTAATCATCAAACTATAATAGATCAAGAGTCTAATGAACAGGGAGATGAAGATGAACCTAGACGTAGTAAAAGGGTTAAGATCTCCAAGTCTTTTTGCCCTGACTTTCTAAGTTACATGCTAGAAAGTGAACCTCAAAGTGTGAAGGAAGCGTTGTCTACTCCAGAGGCTTCATATTGGAAAGAAGCAATCAATAGTGAAATTAAATCTATTATGCAAAATCATACTTGGGAATTGATGGATCTTCCACTAGGAACCAAACCATTAGGATGCAAATGGCTCTTCAAAAGGAAAATGAAGGCCGATGGATCTATTGATAAATACAAAAGAAAACTTGTAGCCAAAGGTTATAGGCAAAAGGAGGGACTTGATTATTTCTACACTTATTCACCAGTTACAAGGATAACATCTATTCGAATGTTAATTGCATTAGCTGCAATACACAATTTAGAAATACATCAAATGGATGTTAAAACTAACTTTCTTAATGGTGAATTAGAGGAAGAAATTTATATGGAGCAACTAAAAGGTTTTATTGCCCCTGGAAAAGAAAAGAAAGTTTTCAAGCTTGTTAAATCATTATATGGTTTGAAACAAGCACCAAAGCAGTAGCATGAAAATTTTGATAATGTTATGATATCAAATAATTTCAAAATAAATGAGTGTGACAAATGTGTATATGTCAAAAACACTCAAAGGGGATATGTAATAGTTAGTCTATACATGGATGATATGTTGATCATTGGTAGTAATAATGATGTTATTAATGCTACCAAAAAAATGTTAATTAGCAAGTTTGAAATGAAAGACATGGGCCTAGCAGATGTTATTCTAGGAATCAATATTTTTAGAATATCTAATGGACTTATTGTGTCTCAATCTCATTAGATTGAGAAAATACCTGCAAAGTATAATAAATATGAGAAAAGTCCAGTAAGAACACCTGTTGACCCAACACTTCATCTCACTACTAATCGTGGTGAAAGTATATCCCAATTGAAATATTCACGTATAATAGGCAGTTTAATGTATTTATCAAACTGCACTCGACCAAACATAGCATATAAGCTAAGTCAATATACGAGTAATCCTAGAAAAGAACATTGGAAGGCTTTAGTAAGGGTACTTAGATATCTAAGATACACTTTAATTGAAGGATTTCATTATACAAGATATCCAACTGTACTTGAAGGATACAGTGATACAAATTGGATATCTGAATCCCATGATACTAAATCCACAAGTGGATATGTGTTTACACTTGGAGGTGCAGCTGTATAATGGAAATCCTCTAAGCAAACATGTATTGCAAGATCCACTATGGAATCTGAATTTATTGATTTAGATAAAGCAGGAGAAGAAGCAGAATGGCTTCATAATTTTTTTGGAGGATATTCCAATTTAGCCTAAACCAGTGCCACCAATCATTATTCATTGTGATAGTCAATCAGTGATTGGTAGGGCACAAAATAGTAATTATAACGGTAAGTCTAGACATATACGTCGACGACATGAAACTGTTAAACAATTACTCTCAAATGGTATAATATCTATTGACTATGTGAAGTCAAAGGATAATATTGTGTATCCACTAACGAAAGGTATACCTAGAGAACAAGTGAGAAGTTCATCAAGGGGAATGGGTTAAAAGCCTGTAATATCCTAAAGAGTCGCCATAATGGAAACCCAACCTAAATGATTGGAGATCCCAAGAAATAGGTTCAAAGGGACAACCTAATTATGTGGGGTTAAATGCAAAGTCGACCACTGAACTTTAGTGGTTTTTGGGTATTGAGCCCCTTTCTTCTGGTCAATGCAAACTGAGCCCCTTTCTATTCAAAATTTGGACTTTGAACCCCAGGCGCCACATGTGCGTTGACATGATGACGTGTCGCACGTGGCAGATCTGACGTGGTATTTTATATTATAATTTTACATGTGAGCATTACTGACGTGCTTCTTTTGATTTTTTTTCCAAAAAATTGCCTCTCCACAGATTCGAACTCGCAACCTCACGTTTGAAACTTTGGTCATATGACCACCCGAGCACCACGGGTCTAGCTGCTAATTACTTGCAAGGATTAATCTTTATATCAAAACATTTTATTTCCCCCAAAAAAATTAAAATACTTTACAGATCCTTCAAACAAATCTAAGATTCATTTCATTCTTCAGACAAGTCTAAGATTCCTTTCGTTCTTTGTCTTTCTCTCTCTCATCCAACTCTCGCATGCACAGAGAAAAGATAGGGTTTCAAAATTTCGTCAAATTGAGGATTTGTAGTGGGGATACTAAAGTTATTCGAAGGATCTGAAAGTGCTTTGTGGTAGGGGAGATGGTGTAAGTGTCTCGAAATCCCTCTTTATTGATGTTGTCCCTTTATTCTATTCCCTTTTATCTGTCTAATGTGGCCCCTTTATTTACCTTCACATGTCTATTGTCTGCAACTTAATCCCCTTTCCTTGTGCATTGTCGGCCCTTTACTAAAATTATTTGTTATTATATAAATATCAACTTGATTGGGTATTATATGGTGGTCCTTATGTTGTGGTCCTAATGTTGTCTAGTAATAATTATATAGTCTCATCTCGTCTGTATCGGTAGTCTGTCTTTTTGTTCCATAATCCAACATGAGATTTCTAATGTATTTTATTGGTAGTGGAACTCCACCAATAAACTTTTGTCTATCATGTGCTGGAGAGAAATAAAGTTTTGTTTGTCCTGTTATAATAATAATAAATATTTTTTTAATTAATGTTTATGGTATTTTTATTGTAGAAACTTGGAAGTGGAACTCCACCATGGGGGTTTATTTGGGTTACATCCTGTCTTCCATTATGATTATGAGAAAATTGATAAGTTTCAAATCCCTTATTTTGAATTGAATTTTGAGAAGCTGAAGACAATGTGTGAGGGTTTTGGGTACACATATGTAATTGTGTTATATTTTAGAATGCCTGGAACTATATTTTGTGGGAATTTTTCAAATCTTAAAGATGATGATGACCTAAATATAATGTTAGATGATGTTGTAGATTATAAATATGTTGAGATTTATGTTGAGCATGATTGTGAAGGGGGTAAACATGCTAAACAACCTACACAGACTAAACATGCTAGTGGTAGGAAAAAACAGGCTAAGAAGGTGAGTTTGATAACTGATATTAGTCATGATGGTGATGTGTTGGTGGAAGAAAATAACTATGAGGACTCCAGTTCCTCTAGTGATAGTGATATTCTTCTTGATGAGGAGGAAGAAGAAATGTTTCTAACTGATGATGAAGAAATAATTGAGGCAAGAAAAAAAACAAGGGAATATAAAGAACATAAGAAGAAAGTAAAACAACCAACTGTTGAGGGTGGCAAGACTGTTGAGGGTGAGGGCAATGCTAAGGATGACAATACTGTTGAAGGTGAGGGCAATGCTGAGCGTGACAATACTGTTGAGGGTGACAATACTATAGAAGAACAAGATAGTAAGAGTGATGCTGATTATTCTAATGACAGTGAAACAAATAGTGACAGTGAAACATATTATGACTCTGATCAAGTAGAAAATGACAGCCCTGAGGAAGCTAACTCTGAGGATGATACACTTGTGTGGAGGCAAAACCCTTTCCCAGTGTATAAACCCAACACCAAAATCATGGGGACAAACTTAGAGTTAGGTATGTTATTTGCAAACAAAAAAGAATTCAAATCTGCAGTCATTAATTGGTCATTAACAAAAGGTTTTAATTTAAAATTTGTGAAAAGTGAAAGACATAGGGTGAAAGGTAGGTGTATGATTTCCAAAAATTGTCCTGTGAAAGTATGGGGAAGAAAAGTTCAGTTTCAACCAACTTTTCAACTTAGAACATTGAGGAAAAAGCACAGATGTTCAAAGACTTTAGTGAGTAGGCATGTTAATGCTAAGTGGTTAGCAAAAAATTTGAATAGAGAACTTAAAAATTTCAGGAATTGGAGATTGGTTGATATCCATTCTTATGTGAAAAAGACCTTTCTAGTTTCTGTGTCAATAGACAAATGTTATAGGGCTAGACAGTTTGCTTTGCAAGAGTTGATGGTGAAAATGAAAGAACATTATGCCAAGTTACATAGATATATGGACGAGTTAAGAAGATCAAATTCAGGGTTTACAACTGACTTGTATCAAGTATTTCATACTGGTGAACCTGAATTCAGAAGACTTTATATTGGATTTAAGGCTTGTAGAGTTGGTATGCTAGCTGGATGTAGGAAAATAATTGGCCTGGATGGTTTCTTTCTAAAAGGCTGTTGTGGTGGACAGCTTTTAAGTGCTGTAGCTAGAGATGGAAACAACCAAATGTTTCCAATCTCTTGGGCTGTTGTAGAGGGAGAAAATAGAGATTCATGGGAGTGGTTTCTAACATTGCTTAAAAATGACCTGAAGTTAGAAGATGGTGAAGGGTGGACCTTCATTAGTGATCAACAAAAGGTAATTATCCAACAACTGTTATTTTTTATACATTTTCTACTTTAATTTTAATTATTAATTCTAATACATGTGATGTTTCTAACATATAATTTTGTGTTTGTATTGCAGGGATTAGCTGGTGCATTAGATTGTCTTTTTCTTTCTCAGAAACTAGAAACTGTGCAAGGCATATATATGTAAATCTGAGAAAGAGGAATAGAGGTATAGCTTTGAAGAAAACCTTTTGGAGGGCTGCAAAATCCTCAACTAACATTGATTTTGAGGATGAGATAGAAAGAATTAAGGAGTTAGATGAAGGGGCTTATGACTTCTTGATGGCTAGGACTCCCAGGAAATGGTGCAAGGCTTTTTTCAAGATTGATACAAAGTGTGACATTGTGGACAACAACCTCTGTGAGTGTTTCAATGGATACATATTCCAATCAAGAGGAAAACCATTGATTGAATTATTGAAAGATATCAGACAGCTATTAATGACTAGACTACAACAGAAGAGAGATATAGCCATCAAGAATAAATGGGACATTTCTCCAAGACTAAAAAAATACTTGACAACAACATTGAAGACAGCTGTCAGTATGTTGTGTTATACAATGGAGATTTGCAGTTTGAGGTAACATCTAGGATTGCACCTGATGGGTACACAGTTGATTTGAAACTTTTCACCTGTGCTTGTAAGGCTTGGGAACTCAGTGGAATTCCTTGTGCATATGCATGTGCAGCTATGTTCTACATGAGATACAATCCTGCAGACTATGTGTCACACTAGTTTAGGGTACAAACATATGTGAGAGCATATTCAGAAATGTTAAGTGTGGTTAGAGGGGAGAGATTTTGGCCAAGAGTTAATATCACTCCATCATTACCTCCTCCATTAAAGACACCGAGAGGAAGGCCACAGAAGTTGAGAAGGAGGGAGCTGCATGAGGAGTCAAGTGATGCAAGTCAAAACAAAATTAATAAAACCAAGTCATACAAATTATCTAGGAAAGGAACAATAATGGTATGCAGCACTTGCAAGACAGCTGGCCACAATCGTATCACCTGCAAGTTATCTACACAAACAACACAATCAGATGTAAGTATTTTGGTACACACGTGCAAGTTTTTTTAAAATTCTTTTGACTGAACTGTTATTATTAATTGTTAATTATTTTTGGTTTATATTTGCAGGAATAAGTTGTACAAGATAAGGGAGAAAGTGGGAAGAAAAGAAAAGAAAGAAGAAAAGGGGAACAAGACAAGGTTACTGTTTAGTTACAATTACTTACAAGTTTACTGTCAAAAAGGGGACCTGTTAAGCAGTACTTGTTAATTATTTTCTAATTTTGCAAGAACAAGTTGGACAAGATAAGGGAGACAGTGGGAAGAAGAGAAAAGGAGTGAAGGTCTGTCCCTTACAATTTTGATTAATCACGTTTAGTTACATTGGTAATATTATTCTAAACATATGTTAACAATTTTAGGAACAAGTTATAAAAGATAAAACTGACATGGCAAATAAGGGAGATAGTGGAGCTGCTACCAGTTCAAGTCGCAAACTGGTGAGTTGGGACCTGATTATAATTACTTAGAAATTGTGTTTACTAGTCAAATCTGATTTTCCAGTTTTATAGACAAATGTGGCAGACAAAGGTGTAGTTAGAGCAAAATTACCAATCACGAGAAATCATGCAAGAATAGAATGGGTCCCTCCTGGTTTTGGCTGTTTCATTTCTCCAAAAACTGGCAACACTTATATTTCAGTAAGTATATGTGAATGATTATTATTGTATACTTGTTTCAGTACATTTCATTAATTAGTAAAATGTGATATGTACACTTATTGTGTTAACCAACTGTTGTATATAGAGCACACCTAGGAGATGTTACTTAGCTAGATCTGGCCCAAGGACTGCACCTGCACACCATCCACCAAGGCCAAAGACAACTGCACCTCAGGCCACAAAACTGATGTCTGGTTCTATGAGAGCGGCAGTTGCACTTAATGGTGAGACTGAAACAGAGGATCATTTGCTGGCTCAAGCTTTATATAACAGCTTCAAGGAGACTAGAGGGGGAGGAAGACCAGAGGGTGAGGGTCAGCCAAGTGGAGTGACAAACAAGACTGGTGGTACTCAAGAAAGTGTGAACAAGGAGTAGAATTTTAAGATCTATTAATATATATTATCATTTTATGTGAACTTTTATTTATGGTATTTTGGTGTTTGTATTATGTCAAACATAAAACTGATACAGTAAGGTTTATTTGGTGTACTGATACACAAAACTAATACAGTAACTGATTATATGGTTTATTTGGTGTATGGTATCCTAGACTCTTATATTTATTTTTGTGTTTGTAATCATGACAATGGTTTTACTGATTAAATGAAAAGGAGAGTTTCTTGTTAAGTTTTTTGTACAAATGTTACTGTTACAATTATAATTATGTGCAGTTGTTAGGTATGCATTGTTTGTAGGTATTAATTTTCTGACATTTTCTTAACGATGGGATTGAACAATTATGTGCAGTTTGAACAATGAGACTGCAGACTATGAGGTAATTAAGAGCTTCATGTCATATTAAGAATACTTGCACTTCTAAGATGAGTGCACTGTTTTGCTTATTATCAATTTTAAAAAACTATGATGCTCCCTGTTCATATTCTATGCTCTGTTTTGTAAAAGAACAAATCAAATAATTTGGAATGTCCCCAATTAGTGAAGTAGGCTCTGTTTTGCTAAATAATTATTCAAATACACACAATTATCAAATGTCATGAGTCTACATTAACAAAATCATTCTTCAAATAATGTAATTATCCAAACAACATTATACAATCACCATTTATATATCAAATTTTTTCAAACATAAAAACAACTAAAACTATTTCATGGTTTTTAACATGCTCAAACACAGCACAAGAAGCAACCCAATTACAAGTAAGAACCATTTCTCCCTAGTTTGTAAATTCCTGATTTCTTCTTTTAAACACTTCAAATCATTCTTCAATTGGACTTTCTTTTTTTCTAATTTCGATACTTGCACTCCCAAGTCATAAGCTTTCTCCTTCATCATCTGTAGGTCAATTTCTATGCTCCTCAAATTCAACAGACCCGAATTATTATCTACCCCAGAATCTTCTAACATGTGGATAGAGTCAATCCATTGAAAAAAGCCACAAAATGCTTGGGTCTGTAGAAAATTAAACAAACAATTATCAATTATTACGTTTATATGAAAAAATATAAAATTTTATCAGGGTAAATACAATAACTTACACCATAATTTGAACAACCATAAAACTTCCTCCCAACACTGAGTCCCTTTGACGATGTACAAATTCATACTCGTATCCCACACCCACAATACCTTGGTGATGAAATCCCACTGACTCCAGTGGATATTGAACCTTCCCCAACCTTTTGATGGCTATTTTCATTAGGGTGCTGCTTTCCTCTTTTCATTCCTCACGAAGTTCAAATTTACAGCAAGAGAGAGAGACGATTACAATGGAACCCTAACCTTTTGCTTCACTTTACCGACCCCTCGCTGGGGAGTATCTGAAATTTCATGCGAGAGTTGGATGAGAGAGAGAAAGACAAAGAACGAAATGAATCTTAGATTTGTCTGAAGGATCTGTGAAGTATTTTAATTTTTTTGGGGGAAATAAAATATTTTGATATAAAGATTAATCCTTGCAAGTTATTAGCAGCTAGGCCCGTGGTGCTCGGGTGGTCATATGACCAAAGTTTTAAACGTGAGGTTGCGAGTTCGTATCTGTGGATAGGCAATTTTTTGGGAAAAAATCAAAAGAAGCCACGTCAGCAATGCTCACATGAAAAATTACAATATAAAATACCACGTCAGATCTGCCACATATGCCATGTAGGCTCCACATGTGACACATCATCAGGTCAACGCACATATGGCGCCCAGGGTTCAAAGTCCAAATTTTTGAATAGAAAGGGGTTCAGTTTGCGTTGACCGAAAGAAAGGGGCTCAATACCCAAAAACCACTAAAGTTCAGTGGCCACATTTGCATTTTACCCTAATTATGTGTGATCTAGTAAGCACTGAGAAGATAAATATTTCTTCCCATTCCTATGATGATACAGTGCACAAATTGCCGAGTGAAACAGGTTAAATTTTGTTTTCATAATTTCTATAGCTTGAATATAAAAAGGTCAAATGGGGTATTAATAGGACACTCTTTATAGAAAATACCTATGTGAGTGAGAAGGGGGCCACTTCAATGAGAATGACGAAGGCTAAATTCTCTAGCACACTCATAAAACCAGGAGGTGTCCAAGGCCAAAATGGATACAATAATCAGAACCAATAAAATAAATTAAAAAATACTGTGCGAAATCTATTATCTCGGTTTACACTAAAAGGTCGAACAATTCAAGACATCACGTTCACTGATTTGTTAGTAAATCCGATAGTCTTTCACTAAGAAAGGTTCAAGGCCACAAGCTACCTTTACCAATTCAGTATTTTTTGTTCACTGATACTCTCTCTAAGTGTGTCTGCATATTCATTTGCATTAATTTACCAAAATTTCATTCATATGGGGGATTGTTGGATATATATATATATATATATATATATAAATGAATGAGAATTTTATCTAAAATAAAATCACTAGGTGTAACCTTTGGTTCATATCTTTTCAAATTAAAAAAAGTACCTTTTCAAAGGGATGTAACCTTTTCAAAAGGATGTTCCTTTTCAAAGGGATATACCTTTTCAAATGGATATATCTTTTTAAAGGGAAGTATCTTTTCAAAGGGATGTTTATCTTCAAAGGGGTGTTTGAAAACCTATAAATAGGTTCTAAATCTACCCAAAACAATCACTTCAACTTCAATCCTTCTGAAGTTCTTAAAATTAAATTCATTCTTCATTCATTAAAAGTCATATAGAGTATTCAAATTTTTGTTGGTTCGTGGAACTCTTCCATTGAAGTGCTTCTTGTGAGAGTTGAAGACTATTTTATCCTGGGAAGTAGACGTCCAGTGTTCCACCCGTAAGCACCAATAGCGGGGACGAAATCTGCTTTAAGGAGAGACTGTCCAACAGTTGACTTGGTTTTAAAAGTTTGTCAATTGCATCTAGTAAGTCATTATTATAAAAAATTTTATCTTCTACTTCTGTTTATTTAATTAGTCTATAATACTAAGGAATAACAGATAACACCCTTTTCTCCTCTTCCTTACCGGCCAGGAGGCCCTGACCTCCCTCCCATCCACCTAGATGAGAACTAAATTATTTTATCTTTTCTTTCCCACAGTCTTTCTGTCATGTCCAAAGCAATCTAGCAAGAAGAGAAAGTAAGAAGAGCGCATTCGAAGGCTTCTGATTCAATTCTCAGGTAAGAAAGAAGTGAACAGGAGGAAAGTAAAGCTGTAGTGAGCATGTCTTTCTGGCATGGAGCTAGAAAAGACATCGCTTTCATACTCCACTCTCTAGTTCACTGATTGATCCTTCCGCTTCTGTAACAGAGGCTAAAAGGTGTGAACGAAGAAAGCTTCTTCCCCAGATTCCACAAGAAAGGGTTCGGATCATTAGGCTTTGCCCAACCTCCTCCCCTCAGGGATCGCGGAGTCAGGTAGATCAACTACTTGTAAATATCTCCTGGCAAAAGAAAAGAATATTCCCTCACTAGTCCTCTTAATGATGAATTTTGTTATGAATAATTTGGTTATGCATAAATTTGATCATAATGATGAATTTTGTTATGAATAATTTGGTTTATATGTGAAGAGAATATTTGGTTTGTAATTTGGTTATAGTGAGCCTTTGTTTCTGAGTTTTACACTACATGATCATGTTCCATAATTATTCCATGGTAGTTTTACAATTTGTATTGCATAGTTTTACACTGTGAATTAGGTCAAATGAATGCATAACTTGTTTGTGAGTTTTACAGTGTTCCGTAGTTATTATTGGGTATATGGATATTGTGAATGTGATATATTGATATAGGAGGCGGGAATTTGTGTTGTGAGTGTATTGTGCTTTGGTAATTTAATTAGCTAAAGGAAAATGGGTGTGGCTATTTTCGACAGAATTCCCAATCCAATTTTTTTAGAATTAAATAACATAATAAAATATTATAATATAATATAATAAAACTTAAAAATATAAAATTTGATACAGTAAAATTAACCAAGTAGCATTTACTTAAATTTTAACTACTAAAATAAATAAAAATAATATAATATAATATACTAAGTAGTGTGTACTTAGTTTGTAAGTACAAAATAAAATATCGAATAATATAATAAACTAAGTAGCATTTGCTTAGTTTTCCACTGCTAAATAAAAATAATATAATATAAGCTTGAGATGATCTTCCCTTAAGGGTTCTTTGACTTGATGGAGAATTTACATATTCATCTAACATATGAGCTTAAGCTCAGAGGACCGATGCAATATCAGTGGATGTATCCTTTCGAGAGGTAACATATATCATCTATATATTCATTTTTGATGATATTTAAATCTCATGTTAATATTTCATTCCTATGAATACATTATATTTTAAGTATATGCGTCAATTAAAGCAAAAAGTGAAAAACAAAGCTCGTGTGGAGGGTTCAATTGTTAAATGCTATACGGAGGAAGAACTTCTCAACTTCTACTCCTAATACTTCGAAGATTTTGTCTCAACGAACCACAACCGTTTAATTTAAAATGAGGTTGTTGTTGGAATCTCATATTATGGCGATGAGTAAGCTATATTCACATATCCAGCTAAACCATTTGGTCTTGTGACGAGGAGTTTCTTGAGTGACAATTTAAAGATTATGTCTTTGTGCGTGCTTCTTAATTGTCTCGAATTATCTTCGCAGATAAAGTGAGTATAAATTTTTATTTTAAAGATTGCAATATTTAAACACGCATAGGATATTAAATAGCTACATGTTCTTAATTTTTCAATTTATTCGAAGATGAAGCATATGCTGATAACCCAAGGTTAAATGCAGCACGATTAGAAACATTCACATTAGAAACTTTTCAACAATGGTTTAGAAGAAAGGTTGTAGAAGAGAACACTTTTGAGCGTTTTTGAAATGTTATTTAAGGTCCCTTCAAACTCATAAGTTCATTCCCTGGATGCATTGTGAATGGGTACAAATTCAAGGTTGATGACTTTGCAAAAATGACTTCCATCAATTTTGGCGTTATCGTGTTTGAAAATTGTTACCAAAATTCTGAGTCAAATTATTATAGACGTTTAGAAGAAGTATTTGTGCTTACTTATCATGGGGGCAAGAAGATATTTACATTTAGGTGTCATTGGTTTGATACTGAACATGGCGTTAAGGTTGACCGTAATAGAATCATCACAGTAGACGTAAGGTCAAAGCTACAGTCGAATGGCGTATTCGTGTTAGCAATTCAAGCGACTCAAGTGTACTACACACTAAATATTGCCAATTATAGAAGCCCCTGGAATACAATTACAACAAAAAGCAGGGAATTTGATGGTACGAGTATAACTGAACCTGATAAGGCGTTTCAAGAAAATGTTGGTAACCCCAACAGTATAGTGATAAACAATGAAGAGTTGCAAAATAATGATATCATTGATGCACCCGATGACCTAGAAAGTGAAGAAGACATGGTCGTCAATGACTATATCGTCGTTGAAGAGGATAACAACAAAGAAATCAATGAGGAAGAGGAAGAGGAAGAGACAAAATCACAAGATAGTGGTCGTGATGACAATTTTGACGGGTTTGATGACATAGAATGGAATATGTTCTTATTTTAGCAAGTGTCAAGTTCTATATTTATGTTTTATATTTCACATTATTAACAACGCTTATTGAGTATCTCAATCTAATTTCATGTAATATTTGGATTTTTTGTATACTACATATTTATGGCACGACATAGTGGTAGTGGCGGCCTGGGTGGTGGCCGTTCAGGTTTTGCTCAGGGTAATCAAGGTAGATCCCCATTATTATCTAGTAAGTAAATATAATTTTATTTTCAATTTTTGCATTTTTGGTTTCCTTTTACAAATAGTGGTCATAATATCAATTGTATATTACTTTTATAGATAATGGTCGTCAATGTCACCAGTCGACGAACTTAGGTTTATTTGGACGCAGATCGACAAAGAGACATGTCTGCTAAGTAGCAGTTGGCTCTGCTCAGTATGTATCCTATACATAAATAATTAAATTTTAATAATATTTAATTTGATAGCACGACATATAATTTACTAATTAAGTTTTTATTGTAGTATCTTGGACTCATATGCCAAGAATACGCTGCATTCCATATATTTTTCTTTCCTCCCCCTAGATGCATGTGTTTTGGACAGTTCGACCAATACGATCCCTCCTTCATGTGTCATGTTTTGAAAAAGTGGCATGTAAGTTAAATTTACACAACTTCAATTATTTAAGTAGGTATAAGTTTCATTAATATTTTTGTTAATATATCACATTTTTATAGTAGTGTGTTTTATACCTATGAATTGAGTACTTTTGGCTTGATGAAACTATTACTCCTTGAGTATTTTTAGTTCATTTTTATGAATTTTAGTATTTTTGTGTACAAATTGGAATCAAGCTGAAAATGGTGTGTGAAACAACAAATTATGGGTTATCATTCTTAATTATGCAGCAAAATGCAACATTAGGTGCTTGGAATGCGTCAGGCATTGGCATGTGACTCGGCGTTAGCATGGCAAGGCACTTAGGCTCACGTTGGCACGGTGAATCAGGCGTTAGCATGGTTAGCGCATGGGCGCGCGAGGTTGGCGCATGGCAGCATCAGCGTTGTGACATTGGTAAGGAGTGATGCGATGCTAGTGGGGCAATAAGTCAACGTTGCTGCGCTTGGCTTAGGCGCTTAGGCGCTACGGCGTTGCGGATGTTCAAGTTTTTGATTCTTTGTTGGACTGCTTGATGTTGTTCTGCTATTTGACTTAGGATGCTGAGCTAAATTTAGTTAGGCAAGGATTGTGCATCTTAGGGCTGCATTGAGCTTATATATATGATAGATGGCTGATAATCAATGGGGATTAACAACATAACATCTAACATCATAATATACACCATCAAAAGCTAGGGGTTTGACATTAGATGTCAAGGAGCAAGGCAGAGAGAAAGAATTGAAGGTCGAGTCTGAGAGCGAGGCTGCGTGACACAATTTTTGTTTTCTTATCTCTTCCTTTTATTTTTGTAATCTAAGATGCTAATTAATTTGATGTTGTTTTCTTATTTCATTATAAACTAATTCCTAATTAAGATTGCGATAGAACTCAATGTTTAGTTTAAATTAATTTTCTCTCGTTTTGATTACCGTTTATCATAAATAAATTGTTCGTCATATTTTGTGTTTTATGTATGATTGTTTAGCTAGCAATTATTGTGATAACCTATATGAAATTTGAAGATGGATTATAGGGTTAGATCTGAATGTGATTTCATGCAGCTTAATTATTCTTTTTAGGATTGAATAACTTGATTTGTGTATAAGATAGGAATATACATATATGTCGTGTGTAACCATTGTGAGAATTTAAGCTTAATGAATTTGTTCTAAATTATTTCACATAGGAATATAGTGATTTAATTAGAAGGGATATTTTTATCAAACCATCGAAAGAGGTTATAATTATTGCAGAATTCTCGGTTAACAATTTGTTATGATTAATTAATTGAAAAGAGAGTAAAGAGATTTAGACGAGGCATTGGGGGAAATTGTAATCTTAATCTTTTAAATCTGATATAAATCCTTTTGATTTTAATTTTTAATAATTAGTTTTATAATCCTTAATCACTTGTTTAAATAAAATCGAATTGATACAAAGTTAGTACTTTGTTAGTATTATTAGCATATTCCTCGTGGGAACGACAATCTACTTCTCATTTTATTACTTGTTGATCGTGTATACCTGCACGTATTTTGTCAATACCTAAAAAGGACAAACATTTTTCTATAGACTTATTATAGATATGAGGAGTGCGTTACTGAGGTGGAGGGCGATGTCATCGTTAAGGCCCATGTAGCAAAAAACTACTCGGGCTAGTTATACAACTTGAGACAGAGGGCTGCCCAGGCTATTCAGTTTGAGCCCAAGTATACCCTCGGCGATCACTAGCCCGAACATATACCTGATGCTACGTGGAGACGCGATTTTCACTTACAGGGATGGTGAGCCTTTCAAGAACATGTCCAAGAAGATAAAAAAGAATCGCAGCCAACTGAGAGTAATGCATACCACTAGCTCCCAGTCATTTGAGGAGGTCTAGAAGGAATGTATGTGTTTTTAGTTTTTTAGTATAAAAGTGATTTGTTATTAGTTACTAATTAAAACAATTTATGAATTTATTTATTAGGTCATGAATATGTAGTTAGGCTGAGCTCCTACGATAATTGAGTTTTGGGATAGAACTTATACGCCCAAGGACTCTAAAACTATTTCTATTGCAATAGCAACTATATGGGAAATTGTTGTTTTAGTCCTTTAGTTAAAATATTAGTTAATTAATTTATTTAAATAACTAACATGTAGATAATAAATACTTACAGGATTGTTTCAAGAGGCTTCGGAACCAGCATATAGCTAAGTTAGAAGTTGCTAGAGGAGATCATGAAACTATAGATTTCATCGTCCCTCTCACTGGGATCCAGTTATCAAAGGATGATGAGATAGCATTTTGGGTCGAGTCTCATGATCACCTACTAGTACTACCACACGGTATCGAGTGCTGGGTGTGTCGAAGATACCAGCATATACCCTACCTAGAGGTATATTTTTTATTATAACTTTAGTTTTTTCGTACGTTATTTAATTTCAAAATGATTCGTTAAGTTTTTTTCTTTTTTCGCATATTCTATCCAACGTTAGTGCCTGAGACCAAATGTTGGACCATCTCATACGAGGATGGCTTAGACGTCGATGTCATATTCCAAAGGCTTATGACGTGGGTGGCTGAGGTTTTTATTTCCAATCCAATCTTCCTCTAGTAGGTGTTACCTACCGGTGCTCGCTTGTATCAGCTTGCGCAGGACATCGCAGTTGGGGTCACTGCCGATAGTGCAAGGATCCCACCGAAGTAATTCACCGCGATCTGCAACGAGGTGGTACGGATGGTGGGTTACCCTACTCTTGGAGGCTTTTGGCCCGCTGCTGCGTCAACTCGAGCCTACTCAGGAGTCTTATTTATTTTGAGTTGTATATTCAGCTTGTTCATTATTATTTATCTGTTTTCTTTAATTCTTATTTATGTTTACTAATAGTTATTATTTGTAATTTTACCAACAGGGTGGCAATGCTGAGCTCGATGGCAAGGACGGCGAGGATCGGGATTCTGCCGATGGTTTTAATAGAACGAATCAACAGAGTCGACCCAACCCCTCTGATGATTCCCCATATACTGGGGGTAGTATTGGTCGTAGGTTATAGATTTAGAATAGATGTACATTCTGGTTACTTTCATTTTGGTTTTATTGTAGTTAGTTTTATTACATATTAGATGTACATTTTGCCCCTCCATTGAATGCATTATTTAGATATGAATGTATATTGTTGAGAAAACTGGCTTAAAACATGTACAGATACAAAATTAAGGATGATTGCATTGTTTAGATATAAATTTATAGTTTTGGGAAAACTGGCTTAAAACAGGTACAAGTACAAAATTGTGGATTAAAATCCTGGATTTTTTTTTAAAAAATAAATAAATAATCTTGAAATTAATCTCGGCGAAATATTATTTCTCCGTCGATAATATGCCACCAACAAAGATAATAATAAATTTATATTAAACACTTATAGTGAAAAGCACTATATATCATTGTCATTCATCTTATTTGGGCTTATTCAAGTTAATGCCTATATTGAATATATATATATATATATATAGGGGAAAATGTATATACACAGCTGTGTAGTATACAGTTTTTTTTGGAATATGGTGTGACGCCCCCAAAATAGGTCTACACAATCCATTCTGAGTCGCCAAAGACATGGTATAGAATTTAAATACAAACTTCTTATATACAACTATTAACTGTCGTGTAAAATACGACAAAACATAAGTTATGAATTTCAATACAAATATTGTCTCGTAGACAATATCCAAACTCAAATAAAGTCCTCATTATAATTATTTTCACACTACTTTATAGAATAGTGAGGACTACTATAGTAACCATCTTGGACCATCACTCCATTCACCAATTAGTCCCAGCTATATTCTCATTTTCTGAAGAGAACAATGAAAAAAAAGGGTAAGCTCAACTAGCCCAGTAAAGAATATTATGACTAAGATAATGCAGAACAAATTATCCTTAGTCCTCAACAAGAAAAAATCTGATAGAATACAATAGACAACAAGTTTTAGATCAACAACTGCAGCGAAAATAGCAATCCATTAGAAGAGTCAAGTAGAGCATGATGTCTACTATCTTCTATGATTGAAAAGTCCATCATCAATATTTTATCCCTATAACACTAATCAACAATTATTTTCAATCAACGAATTATCTATGCACTACAGGCCAAAGATAATCATTTATATCACCAGTAGTCATGATCATGCCAAAAACCTGTCCATCTATGCAATACGGGCCAAAGAGAACTTTCACCGCAAACCTTTATCTGTAACATTAAAGGTCATGATTATACCAATACTAAATTATTGGTCATAATTATACCAATTAACAGTCCATCTTTGCACTATGGGTCAAAGATGACTTTCACCGCAATATAAGCATGAGGATGATGACAATGATATAAAGAATGAAACAAGTGAGATCGTGGATAAATATTAGAGATTTATAATTTAATTTATCTAGAGTTCAAGAATGGCCAAATTGTCAACATGATTACCAATTGTGGAGTAAAATTCAAGAATGATATTTAAGATTTAAATTTCAAAGATAATTTTGACAAAGAAAAGAAACTAAATTTCGTCGTGAATAGTATTAATAGTACCCCGACATAAATAGTACCCCAGTTGAATAGATTAAAATTTAATAAGAAAGTTCAAACCAATATTCTAATGAAATGATATTAGATGAAACACAAATTATTAAGGATATTCTACAAATTTTAGGGATTTTCACCTTTTAACAATAAGGTTATGAAAACAAACAATAATTTTATACCATAAATGGAGAAAAATATGAAAGAAAACGATATCCCTTGACGAGTACAAAAGAAATGATATCTCATACAAGTATGAAAGAATATACGAAACTACAAATAGATTTTCACCCTTCATGCGGTAATCCGCATAGACAGATTATTTCCACAACTTAATAACGAATGAATACGAAGGGTTATTCACCAGGCATGCGGTAATTCACGTAGACAGGTTATTCCCACAGATTAATAAGAAATAGAATGATAACCCTTATAAGTATGAAGAAAATAGCATCCTTTACCTTAGTAGGAAACTAAATATGACTACTATAACGGAGATTATCTTGAGAAATTCTTGCACTATTTGCTACACTCAAAATATCCTTATACTCAAAAGAAATACGCACAATATTATAAAAGAATAATTCGCTGATTCTGGTGTGATTTTCATTTCTTAACTATGCAATCTATTTATAGGAAAATGGCATAGCACTATTTAGAAGAAAATCACGGACAAACAGTATAGAAAACTCACGGATGAATTTGGCGAAAATTTGATTTTACTATGCAACACTATGCAATAAAATATTCTAATAAAACAAAAACTTTATATATAATATAATATATTCTATTTATATTCTAATTAAACAAATAACTTTATATATATTATAAAAAGTTTCCTATTTTATATTAAAAAAATTGTTTTATTACTATTATAATAATAATAAAAATAAAACACAACTGAGATAACATTCTACCGATGGTTTAACAAATTGGCACATGGGGGTTCATGTAATAATAAGTCAAACTTACAACAAACGCTTTATGACAAACTCCTCTATTTATATCAAATATTGAATAAATATCTACCACAAATCACTTATCTTTAATCAACACATTTTTAATCTTTCAACAATTATTCATCATTAATATTATAGCTCACAATATTGACAACTAGATCGTTTTCAGGAAAGAGGGTGCTTTCTGATAAGGATTTCTCCTCACTGGAGCGCAATTAAATAACCTAACCCCTTTCCTCGACAGAACTTTTTAGACATTGTCAATAATGCTAATAATAATATGAGTAACTGTGTCGTGTCAATTATTGATTTAATAATATAAAATATTGTGCAGATGTTACTGCAACAATTATTGAATCAATAATATGAGATATTATGCAGCAACTACTGTGGCAATTATTGAATGAAATACTGAGTGACTTCTTACGTAAGAATCAATATCAGAGATATTGTGCAATACCGTGTGCTACTGTGCAACAATATGTTTTACTTTATTTTTATCATCGAGTATTTTAACAATTTAACAGTAAAAGTTTTGCCGTTATTTTTATAAAAAGGTTATTTCTGTCACTTTCTATATCCGACAGTTATTCCATTGTGGGGTCTACCAGTCATTTCACCGTCGTACGAATATTCCTCAAAAGAATATTACTCGACCAAACTAATATTCCCGTACAATACGAATATTTTATGACAACTTGATTACTTGTAAAATTTGCACATATCACCCATAACTATAGCATTTATTAAATTATCACCTTACTATTTAGAATACTATTCAAAGAAAATTAAATCTTTATTCATAAAAGTTGGAGTCTTACAATCTCCCCTCCTTATGAAATTTGTGACGCCCCCAAAATAGATCCATACAACCCATTCTGAGTCGCCAGATACATGGTACATAATTTAAATACAACTTCATTTATACAATTATTAACTGTCGTGTAAAATACGACAAAACATATTCTATGAGTTTTAATACAAATATTGTCTCGCAGACAATATCCAAACTCAAATAAAGTTCTCATTACAATTATTATCACACTATTTTATAGAATAGTGAGGACTACTAGAGCAACCATCTTGGACCATCACTCCATTCCCCGACTAGTCCCAACTATATTCTCATTTCCTGAAGAGAACAATGAAAGAAAATGGTGAGCTCAACTAGCCTTGGAAAAGAATATTATGACTAAGATAATGTAGAATAAATTATCCTTAGTCCTCAACAGGGAAAAATCTGATAGAATACAATAGACAACAAGTTTTAGATCAACAACTGCAGCAAAATAACAATCCATTAGAAGAGTCAAGTAGAGCATGATGTCTACTATCTTCTACGATTAAAAGTCCATCATCAATATTTTATCCATGTAACACCAATCAATAAATATTTTACATCAATGAATTATCTATGCACTACGGGCCAATGATATTCGTTTGTATCATCAGTGGTCATGATCATGCCAAACAACTGTCCATTTATACACTACGGGCCAAAGAGGACATTCACCACATCATTTGTCTGTAACATTACGGGTCATGATTATACCAATACACAATTACTGGTCATAATCATACTAATCCACAGTCCATCTATGCACTACGGGCCAAAGATGACTTTCACCACATCATAAGTATGAGGATAATGACAATGATATAAATAATCAATCAAGTAAGATCAAGGATAAATATTAGAGATTTATAATTTAATTTATCCAAAGTTTAAAAATGTCCAAATTGTTAACATGATCACCTATTGTGGAGTAAAATTCAAGAATGATATTCATATATAAAAAATAATTTGGACAAAAAAGAAATTAAATTCTGTTATAAATAGTACTCGTGAATAGTACCGTATGAATAGTATCCATAAATAGTACCGTATGAACAGTACCCCGGATGAATAGTACCCCGACATGAAAAGATTAAAGTTTCAATAAGAGAGTTCAGACCAATTTTTCAATGAAATGATATTAGATGAAGCGCAAATCTCAAGGAATTTCTAATCATTTCAGGAATTATAGAAGCAATAGTAAGTTTAGATTTAAGAATATGAAATGAAACAATACAAGAAACTATAAATGGATTTTTACTCGCCATACGATAATCCGCGTAGACAGATTATTTCCATAATTTAATAAAGAATGAATACGAAGGGTTATTCACCATGCATGCGGTAATCCGCGTAGACAGGTTACTCCCGCGGATTAATAAAAAATAAATACGAAGGATTATTCACCATGCATGCGCTAATCCGCGTAGACAGGTTACTCTCGTAGATTAATAAATAATGAATACGAAGGGTTATTCACCATGCATGCGGTAATCCGCGTAGATAGGTTATTCCCATATATTAATAAAGAATGAATATGAAGGGTCATTCACCATGCATACGGTAATCCGCATAGACAGGTTACTCCCGCAGATTAATAAAGAATAGAAGGACAACCCTTATGAGTATGAAGAAAATAACATCCTTTACGAATACGAAAGAAATAATACCCCTTACCTTAGTTGGAGATTAGATACTACAATAGTGAAGTAGCAGAATACTCTTCTTCTATCTCTCTATAGTTTCTCTCACTATAACTTGTGATTATAACTTTGCTCTTCAAATTGGTAGGAAATAATGAATGGATGAAGGAGTATTTATAGGCTAGGAAAGGGTGGTAAATTATAAGGTTAATTATACTTTAGTACCTTCAACTTTGCTTCCATTTTTAATTTAGTCCTTCAAGTATTATCAATCTTGCATAACCTCCCCTAATAATACTTGCATGTGAATCAATAGTTCCTTGCATGTGAACCAATAGTTCCTTGCATGTGAACTAATAGCAATTAATTGCTCATTTATCCGATTAATTACCCGTGGGGTCAATTTAACAACCAGAAATCAACTATTATCGAAATAAATGTCGATTTCCACTAACAATAATATTCCCAACACAATGGAAGTATTTTTATCAATAATTTCATCTTTAAATTTTTGAAGTTTGACTTTTTGACCAAAAAAGTCAACTCCGACAAATTTTGTGTTTATAGTCTATTTTGACTAATTTCATCGTCTCGGACTAAAATATCTCGTCCGCGTCTTCAAATTCAACTCCGAACTCAAATTCGAGTTTTAATTTCAATTTCTTGTGTTTTATACATACTTTTGCTTTCTTAGTTAGTTCAAACTATTTAATTAGTCTTGACTAACTATTAAATTAAATCTCATCACTTATCGCTAATAAATATATATAACACATTTTTAATCTTTCAATAATTATTCATCATTAATATTATAACTCACAATATTGACAACCAGATCTTTCCCAAGAAAGAGGGGGCTTTCCGATAAGGATTTCTCCTTATTGGTGCGCAATTAAATAACTAACCCCTTTCCTCGACAGAACTTTGTAGACATTGTCAATAATGCAAATAATAATATGAATAACTGTGTCGTCTCAATTATTAATTTAATAATATAAAATATTGTGCAGATGATACTGTGACAATAATGAAATCAATAATATGAGATACTATGCAGCAACTACTGTGACAATTATTGAATGAAACTAAGTGACTTCTTACGTAAGCAACAATAATCAAAGATACTGTGCAATACCATATGCTACTGTGCAAACGCGTATTACTTTACTTTTATCACCGGGTATTTCAACAGTTTAACGGTAAAAGTCGTGCTGTTATTTTATGAAAATGTTATTTCTATCGCTTTCTATATCCAACAGTTATTCCGTTATGGAGTCCACCAATGATTGTGCCGTCGTATGGATATTCCCCGACAAAAAGAATATTCCCCGACCAAACGAATATTTTATGACAATGTGCTTACTTTGTAAAATTTGCACATATTACCCATAACTATAGCATTATATCAAATCAACACCTTATTATTCAAAATAATATTTAGAGAAAATTAAATCTTTATTTATAAAAAGTTGAGGTCTTACAAAATTTCATTCTCAAAATTGATGTACGTACCTGGTATGTCGAACAGGTGAGGATACCTTGCTTTTATTTCAGATTCTAACTCCCGGGTCATTTTCTCAATATCATGGTTTCTCAATAAAACTTTGACTTGAGGTATAACCTTTGAGCGTAGAATATGCTCCTTCTTATCCAATATCTTGACAGGTACTTCCTCATGCGTTAAATCTTCGGTTATCTCGTCTGGTTCTAATTCAATAATGTGGTTTGGGTCTTCCACATATTTACGTAGCATGGATATATGAAAAATATTATGAACACGAGACATGCTTAGGGGTAAGGCGAGTCTATAGACCACAGTTCCTACTCGATCGAGAATTTTAAATGGACCAATAAATCGACGGTTGAGCTTTCCTCTCTTTCTGAATCTCGTAACTCCTTTTCATGGAGTAACATGTAGCAATACATGGTCTCCGACATTGAATTCTACGTCCCTTCGGTGAAGATCAACATAACTCTTTTGTCGATCTTGTGTTGTTTGTAAATGTTGCCGGATCATTTGAATCTTTTCCGTAGTCATACGTACCAACTCTGGGTCTACAGCTTGAGAAGCTTTGACTTTATCGATTAAAGCCGATTCTACTCGTATATTTGTCATCTTCAAGTGGGTCCCTGAAGTCTTTAACTCTATCTCTAACTTTTGTAAGTCATACAACATGGGCCTTTGTGTTAACAATATCGCACTCGTACTCGCATATGATCTTTTACTCAACGCATCAGCTACCACGTTCTCTTTTTCAGAATGGTGTTGGATGGTATGGTCGTAATCTTTCAACAGCAAGAGCTAACGTCGTTGCAGCATGTTGAGTTCGTTTTGGGTGAAGAAATATTTGAGGCTTTTGGAGTATATTAGGATGTCATCAATAAAGACAACCACGAAATGATCCTAATATTCCTTAATATTCGGTTCATCATGTCCATGAAGGCAGCATGGGCATTGGTTAATCCAAAAGACATGACTAAGAATTCATAATGCCCATACCGAGTTCTGAAGGCAGTCTTTGGAATGTCATCAGTTTTAATCTTTAACTGATGATATTCAGAACGAAGATCAATATTTAAAAAGAATTAAGTACCTTGCAACTGGTTAAACAGGTCATCAATGCGAGGTAACGGGTACCTATTTTTTATGGTGACATGGTTCAACTCCCGATAGTCAATGCAAAGTTGCATACTCCCATCTTTCTTCTTTACGAATAAAGCAGGAGCACCCCAAGGAGATTTACTAGGACGTATGAAGTCGATGTCTAACAATTCTTGAAGTTGGTCTTTTAACTCCTGAAGTTTAATATAAGCCATTCGATATGGGGTTTTGGAAATGGGTTTGTACCGGGTTCAAGGTTAATACAAAATTTGATTTCACACTCTCGGGGAACGCCGGGAAGCTCTTCGAGAAATACGTCAGGGAATTTATTAACAATAAAAATATCATTCAAATCAGACGTATTTTTATTTAAATCGGTGATATGACCTAAGAAAGCTTGACATTTGTTTTTCAATAAACGAATGGCTTTATGGCTAGAGATGACAACGATTGATTTCAACGGTTTGGTTGCTTGAATTCTCATAACAGGTTGATTAGGAATATGTAAACTAATAACCTTACGAAAATAATCAATTTTAGCATAATGGGTAGTTAACTAGTGAATTCCTAAAATCACATCAAATGCAAGTATTTTCAAAGAGATGAGGTTAATAGGTAATGTAAGGGTGCCGATTTGAATCAAACAAGATTTATAAACAGTGGATGTAACGAAGGTTTCTCCCAATGGAGTTTCAACAGATAAGTCAAAGTCTAATTTCTCAGGGGTCAAGTTCAAACGTTAAGCACAAGCAGGTGAAATAAGAGAGTGGATAGAACCGGTATCTAATAAGGAATAGACTTCGCAAAAGTTTATGATTAGCATACCCATGATAACTTCGTTCTAGTTCCTCGCTTTTTGGAAAGTTACGACAAAAGCTCTCCCCTGAACCACCGAGTTTTACTTGTCCGTAGCTGCCTTTGGTTTCACCATTACAGCTGGACTTGACTTTGCTACATGACAAAATTGAGCTATGTGACCGTTCTTTCTATAACTGAAACACACCTTGGAAGGCTGTGTACATTTTGGACTGATGTGTCCCTTTTCTCCGCATTTGTAACATCTAATCAGTGGTCGTTCTCTTTTCCTAGAAACGGGTGCTGCTGTTGCTGCTGTTGCCGATGTCTTTCCGTTGTCATTGTTGAATCTTCTCTTTTTAAAGTTGTTTCCACTTGATTCACTTCTCCTATTATCTAGGCCTTGATTACCACCGAAGTGGTTACCATTTCAGGCATGATAATTTCCTCCACGCTGGTTATCATTGCTCCGATGACTGTTGCCACTGGTACGACTATTATCATACTGTTGGTTAGTCTTTTGGTTGAACTGTCTCATTATCTCGCTCCAATAATTGAGCCCTATTCACCACATTTGAATACAAATAAAGTTTATGAGAAATGAGGTATTGACAAATTTCAGGTTTCAAACCTCTCAAAAACATTCATGTCATTCGTTCCTCATTATCCACCAAATAGGATGCAAACCAGGACAATTCTGCAAACTTGGCCTCGTATTGTGATACAATCATATTATTCTATTATAGTTTGATGAATTCCACCTTCATATGATGAATACTTTCTAGAAAATACTTGTCGTTGAACAATTTTTGGAACTTCTCCAAAGACATCTTAAGTGCTGAAAGATGAGTACGTTTCACAAATTCCAGTAATCTGCCTCTCCACACAACATAAAGGTGGCAAAGGGAACCTTTTGCTCTTCTATGCATCCCAGGATATCAAATATTTTGGTGATTTGTTTAATTCAAGCTTCTGCCTTAAGTGGCTCTGGCTTTCCCAAAAACTCTGACAGTCCCAACTCCTTGAATTGCTTGGCAGTGACCACCCGTGAGTTACCATTGTTTCCACCTGAATTTTGAGCAGGAGTCACTCTCGTCTGGTGTTGTGTGAATTGTAGAAAGCTCCTAAACACCCCATCGTTCATCATTTGGTCGGTGTTGTTGTTTATAGGAGGATTATTGCCTTCCTAATGCACATTATCCTGATTATTGATTGGCAGTGTCTCAATGGTCTCTTGTGCTTCATTGCTTATCTCTAAATTTTCAGATGTCATTCTCAAATACTGCCACAAAACAAGGGTTAATTAAAGAAATTGACAAGTCACATATTATCCCTATATTCCGACTAACCAATTAAATAACAAACAAGCTTAGGTAGGACACACTAGAAAAGATTTTACTCGTCTCTCCCCTCCCAGTTCTAATCCCAGATCTCCACCAGAGATCATATCCCTAAGCTCTGATACCAACTGTGACGCCCCCAAAATAGGTCTACACAACCCATTCTGAGTCGCCAAATACATGGCACAGAATCCAAATACAAACTTCCTATATACAACTATTAACTATTGTATAAAATACGACAAAACATAAGCTGTGAGTTTCAATACAAATATTATCTCGTAGACAATATCCAAACTCAAATAAAGTACTCATTACAATTATTGTCACACTATTTTATATAATAGTGAGGACTACTATAGTAACCATCTTGGACCATCACTCCATTCCTCGACTAGTCCCAGCTATATTTTCATTTTCTGAAGAGAACAATGAAAGAAAAGGGTGAGCTCAACTAGCCCAGTAAAGAATATTATGATTAAGATAATGTAGAACAAATTATCATTAGTCCTCAACATGGAAAATCTGATAAAATACAATAGACAACAAGTTTCAGATCAACAACTGCAGCGGAAATAGCAATCCATTAGAAGAGTCAAGTAAAATATGATGTCTACTATCTTCTATGATTTAAAAGTCCATCATCAATATTTTATCCCTGTAACACCAATCAATAATTATTTCCAATCAACGAATTATCTATGTACTACAGGCCAAAGATAATCTTTTGTATCACTAGTGGTCATGATCATGCCAAAAATCTGTCTATCTATGCACTACGGGCCAAAGAGGACTTTCACCACAAACCTTTATCGGTAACATTAAAGGTCATGATTATACCAATACAAAATTTTTGTTCATAATCATACCAATCAACAGTCTATCTTTGCACTACAGGCCAAAGATTACTTTCACCACAATATAAGCATGAGAATGATGACAATGATATAAATAATGAATCAAATGAGATCAAGGATAAATATTAGAGATTTATAATTTAATTTATCCAGAGTTCAAAAATGGTCAAATTGTCAACATGATCACCAATTGTGGAGTAAAATTCAAGAATGATATTTAAGATTTAAATTTCAAAGATAATTTGGACAAAGAAAAGAAACGAAATCCCGTCGTGAATAGTACTCTGGCATGAATAGTATCCTGACATGAATAGTACCCCGGATGAATAGTATCCTAACATGAATTGTACCCCGGATGAATAGATTAAAATTTAATAAGAAAGTTCAGACCAATATTCCAATGAAATGATATTAGATGAAACGCAAACTATTAAGGATATTCTACTAATTTCAGGAATTTTCACCATTTATCAATAAGGTTATGGAAACAAACAATAATTTTGTACCATAAATGGAGAAAAATATGGAAGAAAACGATATCCCTTGACAAGTACAAAAGAAATGATATCTCATAAGAATATGAAAGAATATACAAAACTGCAAATGAATTTTCACCCGTCATGCAGTAATCCACGTAGACAGATCATTACCACAACTTAATAAAGAATAAATACGAAGGGTTATTCACCAGGCATGCGGTAATTCACGTAGACATGTTATTCTCACATATTAATAAGGAATAGAATGACAACCCTTGTGAGTATGAAGAAATTAATATCATTTACCTTAGTAGGAGACTAAATATAACTGGTATAACGGAGATTATCTTGAGGAATTCTTGCACTATTTGCTACACTCAAAATATCCTTACACTCAAAAAAAATACGCACAATATTATAGAAGAAGAATTCTCTGATTCTAGTGTGATTTTTATTTCTTAACTAAGCAACTTATTTATAAGAGAATAACAGGACTCTATTTAAAAGAAAATCACGGATAAACAGTAAAGAAAACTCACGGACGAATTCGACGAAAATTTAATTTTACTATGCAACACTGTGCAATAAAATATTCTAATAAAACAAAAACTTTACATATAATATAATATATTCTTTTTATATTCTAATAAAACAAATAATTTTATATATATTATAAAACATTTTTTATTTTATATAAAAAGTTTTCTGTTTTATTACTATAATAATAATAATAATAATAATAATAAATAAATAAATAAATAAAACTGAGATAACTTTCTACCTATGGTTTGACAAATTGGCACATGGGGGTCCATGGAATAATAAGTCAAACTTACAACAATCGTTTTATGACAAACCCCTCTATTTATATCAAAAATTGAATAAATATCTACCACAAATCACTTATCTTTAATCAACACATTTTTAATCTTTCAATAATTATTTATCATTAATATTATAACTCACAATATTGACAATCAGATCGTTCACAGGAAAGTGGGGGCTTTCCGATAAGAATTTCTCCATACTGGCGCGCAATTAAATAACCTAACCCCTTTTCTCGACAGAACTTTCTAGATATTGTCAATAATGCTAATAATAATATGAGTAATTGTATCGTGTCAATTATTGATTTAATAATATAAAATATTGTGTAGATGTTACTGTAACAATTATTGAATCAATAATATGAGATACTATGCAGCAACTACTATGGCAATTATTGAATGAAATACTGAGTGACTTCTTACGTAAGAATCGATAATCAGAGATACTGTGCAATACCGTGTGCTGCTGTGCAACAATACGTATTACTGTACTTTTATCACCGGGTATTTCAACAGTTTAACGGTAAAAGTTTTACCGTTATTTTTATAAAAAGATTATTTCTGTCGCTTTCTATATCCTAAAGTTATTCCGTTGTGGGGTCCACCAATGATTGCGTCGTCTTATGAATATTCCCCAAAAGAAAATTCTTCGACAAAACGAATATTTTATGACAACTTGCTTACTTGAAAATTTTGCACATATCAGCCATAACTATAGTATTTATTAAATTATCACCTTACTATTTATAATACTATTCAGAGAAAATTAAATTTTTACTCATAAAAGTTGGGGTCTTACATATGGCGATGGTAGAACCGTCGTCATAGATATTCTGGTCTATGGCGACGGTTATAGCCCAAAAAAATCGTCGTCATAGCACGACTGTGTATATACATATAGCTCATATATATATATATATATAACAACAGATATTAAACACTAAGGAAATATAAAATAAACACAAGTGTGAATATTAAAGTGTGTGAAACTTTGTGTTTTATGAGTAAATATTATTATGAAATCAAATGAATTTTCTTGCACTCTTGCTCACTAATTTCCTTAACCTCCCTTAGAACCTAGCTTTGTAAAAGATTTGATAGTAGAGAAAATATGGGAGAATTTTTGTATAAACTAGATGCATAAAATAATGAAGGAAAAGTTAGACTATTTATAAGCAAAGTAGAAAGGAATGGATGGCTAAGATTTAATTTCTAAAAATTTGATCTAATGGCCATCAATTATCCTTGCTAAAATATGTTTGCACATTTGTTTCAATTTTACCCTCTAATAACCGGTTTATATGAAGAGAAATAATAGGTTTTGTTATAATATTATGATTTCCTCAAAAGTCATAAGCTATAAGCTATAAGCTAAGGTCTATATTCATGATTTTGTGGATCTTGATTTGATGTATGTTCCCCATCCTTTGCTATAAATAGCAAGCTTCTCTAATGAAATAAACACCAAGAAAGAGAAAGAAAGAAACTCTCTAAATTTTAATCTTACATCTCTTGTTATTTCTTTAGTTTTATAACACGTTATCAGCACGAAGCTCCAACCAACTGAGACGATAAAATTTTAAGTTCTTGCAATTTATCAGTATACTACTGGCTTGGCTCTGCCGCCATTTATATTTTTTAAACTATCAAATTATATTAATGTTATACTACCGGCTTGGCTCTGCCGCCGTTTATATTCTTTAACTGTCAAATTATATTCATGTTATACTACCGGCTTAGCTCTGCTGCCGTTTATATTCTTTAACTGCCAAATTATATTCATGTTTTTGTTGTCCATTTTTAAATTTTGTTAATTACAGTGGTACCATTTATCCTTGTTGATCTTACAAGACTTGGTGGGAACCTTTTTACCAGTTATTAATTTGTGGGAATAACCTGACTACGCGGACTACCGCATGCTTGGTGAATACCTCTTCGTACTAATTCCTTATTAGCAATTTGTGAAAATAATCTGTCTACGCGGACTACCGCATGCCGGGTGAAGATCCATTTGCAGTTTTGTACATGTATTTTTTTATGATGTGTACAATAATACTTGTATATACATTAGTGATTGCATACCTTCTGACTAAAAGGATATGCTAATAAAATAAACATTTATATATTCATATTGTTTATATATTTATCATCACTTGGGATGGTGGCTTAGTGGTGGGAAGTCGGAGATAAATCCCCATAAATGTGGGTTCGAGTCCTGGTAACCCCACTATGCTCAAGTGGTCTCACGCCCTGAATTTATTCGGGAGAAAGCTGAGTTGTGCCGATGAAGACACCATTGAGGCCTCCAATTTTTTTTGGGTTCATGTGCATTTACCTTCTCCATATCATGTATACAATTATTTATTACATACGTTAACAAATAATGAAAATTATTATGTTTTAAACCAGAATAGATGGCAAACCTGGCAAAAATAGAATTTTCAATTCTGAAAATCTCTGGAGACAACTATTTGGCTTGGGCACTTGATGCAGAATTACATCTTAGTGCAAATGGGTTAGAAAAGACCATTGAATCAGGAAACAAAGCAACTACGACACAAAATGCACAAGCCATAATCTTTCTTCGTCATCACGTTGATGAAGCCTTAAAAACAGAGTATTTAACAGTCAAAGATCCTTTGACCTTATGGACACAGCTAAAGGAAAGATTTGACCACCAAAAATTGGTTGTTCTCCCTGCTGCCAAATTTGAGTGGCTTAATTTAAGGCTACAAGATTATAAATCAATTACGGAGTATAGTTCTAATGTCTATATAATAACCTCTACTTTGGCCTTGTGTGGAGATCCAGTTTCTGAAATCCAAATGTTAGAAAAGACGCTTTCAACTTTTCATCCCACCAATATGATCCTGTCACAGTAATATAGACAAAGTAAGTTCATAAAATTTAGTAAATTATTGTCTATCCTCCTTGTTACGGAAAAGAATAATGAATTATTGTTGAAAAATCATCAAGTACGGTCAACGGGTTCTACTCCATTGCCAGACATTAACAACAAGTCATTCCAGTAGAATAAACGTGATAATGGATGGCAAAATAATATGAGGTTTCGGGGACGAAAAAATAAACGAGGCCATCATAACAACAAATTCCACAATCGCAACAATTCTGCGCACCAGAAGTGGCAAGAGTTTGGATCGGGTAAAAATGTAGCACAGGCAAAGAACAAACCAGATGTTTGTTTTAGGTGTGGGATGAAAGGGCATTGGTCGCGTACCTGTCGTACGCCAAGGCATCTGGTTAACTTATACCAGGAGTCTCAAAAGAGCAAGAAAATGGTGGCAGAAACGAACTTTGTTAACCATCAATTGAATATTGCTGATGTTCCAACAATGAAGAAAAGTTTGGTGACATTGTTGGACCTTCTGAAAGCATCCTTTGGGAAATCGAATAATTTCTTATTTTAATTAAGCATTATGCATATATAATATTATTAGTTTTTATTTCTGTACACTACCTGTTATGTGTTTCTCATAAATAATATTATGAATCAAATATATATATATTTTAATATATTTTTATATGTGTCAGACCAACTTTAATGGATATGAAAGATATATGTTTAACAGACAGTGCAATAACTCATACGATACTTCAAAGTGAGAGATATTTTTCACAACTAACCAAAGCAAAGGGAAACGTGGGAACTATCTCTAGCATATCAAATTTAATCGAGGGATTTGGAAAAACTACTTTCATGTTATCAAATGAGACACAATTTTTCATCAAAAATGCTCTATATTCCAGTAAATCAAGAAGAAATTTGATAACTTTTAAAGATATTCGACTAAATGGTTTTCACATTGAAACAACAAATGAAAATGATAATAAATATATTCTCATCACTTCTACTATTTCTGGAAAGAAGAATATCCTAGAAAAACTACATTCAATTTCTTATGGGTTATATACTATGAAGATTAGAGCAATTGAGTCTCATACTGTTGTGATTCCAAAATTCATAGATCCCAAATCATTTATGCTTTGGCATGAAAGACTAGGTCATCCAGGCACGTCTATGATGCATCGCATTATTGAAAATTCTACTGGTCATCCTCTTAAGAATCATAAGGTTCTTCCTAGTAGTGATTTTCCTTGCGCTGCATGTTCTCAAGAAAAATTAATTGTTCGACCATCACCAACAAAAGTTTAAAATGAAATCCCAAAATTCCTAGAGAGAATCCAAGGAGACATTTGTGGACCCATTCATCCAATGTCTAGACTATTTCGATATTTCATTGTTTTAATAGATGCTTCAACTAGATGGTCTCATGTTTGTCTCCTCTCCTCTCGAAATTTTGCCTTCTCCAAACTTCTTGCTCAAATAATCAAGTTACGGGCTCAGTTCCCAGATTATTCAATCAAGTCAATTCGACTTAATAATGCTGCTGAATTTTCATCAACCTTTAATGACTTCTGTATGACTATTGGAATCACCATTGAACATTCTGTTCCTCATATACATACACAAAATGGTTTAGCTAAATCTTTAATAAAAAGACTTCAACTAATTGCACGTCCATTGATATTAAGGTCTAACCTACCAACCTCAGTTTGGGGTCATGCAATTCTTCACGCTGCAGCCATCATTCGAGTGAGGCCAATAGCTCTTCATAAATATTCTCCTCTACAGTTAGTTCTTGGTCAGATACCCAACATCTCACACCTTAGAGTTTTTGGAAGTGCAGTATATGTTCCAATTTCACCTCCACAAAGGACTAAAATGGGAGCTCAACGAAGAATTGGAATTTATGTTGGTTTTGATACTTCTTCTATTATTAGATATCTTGAGCCTTTAACTGGAGATGTTTTTACTGCACGTTATGCAGATTGTCACTTTGATGAATATGTATTTCCACTGTTAGGAGGAGAGAAATTTTTAAATAAAAAACTCTCTAAAATATCATGGAATGCATCAGAATTAAATTCACTTGATCCTCGCACAGGACAATGTGAAATTGAAGTTCAAAGAATTATTTATTTGCAAAATATTGCAAATCAAATGCCAGATGCATTTAATGATGCTAGAAAAGTGATAAAATCACATACACCTACAGTGAATACTCCAGCAAAGATAGACATACCTATCAAAAATTTAATTCTTAAAGAATTGACAATTAAGGCAAAAGAAAAATCTAAACCACGCCAGAAGCGTGGAAGACCGGTTGGTGCAAAAGACACTGTACCACAAAAACAAAAGGCAAATAAAGGAGTTCCAGAAGTAATACCCACTCCGGAGTAGCATTTATTTCAAAAGTGGGAATACCCCCAGAAGAGGTATAAGATCTCACCGAAGGGATAAGAGATGAATACCAAGAGATCTCAATAAATTATGTACATGATGAGAAAATATAGGATCGAAGCAAAGTCATGGTTGATGATATATTTGCTTTCTTTGTAGCATCAGATATTACAATGATTTCTGACATAGATCCTGAACCACAAAACGTGGAAGAATGTCAGAAAAGAAAAGATTGGCCAAAATGAAAAGATGTTATTCAAATTGAGTTACAATCATTACTGAAAAGAGAAGTATTTGGACCAGTAGTCCAAACACCGCTGGGTGTAATCCTAGTTGAAAATAAATGGGTATTTGTACGAAAGCAGAATGAGAAAAATGAAATTATGAGATACAAAGCCCGACTTGTAGCTCAAAGTTTTTCACAAAGACCTGGTATTGATTATCATGATACATACTCTCCAGTAATGGATGGAGTCACATTTTATTTTTTACTCGGTATGGCAACCATGGAAGGTTTGGAAACACGTCTAATGGATGTTGTAACAGCATACCTATATGGCTCACTTGATAGTGAGATTTATATGAGAATTCCTGAAGGATTAAAAATGGCTGAATCACAAAAGCCCCGCCACATATATTCAATTAAGTTGCAACGTTCATTATATGGGTTGAAACAATCTGGTTGTATGTGGTATAATCGACTTAGTGATTATTTAATAAAAGACGGGTATATAAATAATTAAGTATGCCCATACGTTTTTAATAAGAAAACACAAAGTGGATTTACCATCATTGCTGTATATGTGGATTATTTGAATCTTGTAGGTACTCCTGAAGAACTCACAAGAACTGCTACTTATTTAAAGGATGAGTTTGAAATGAAAGATCTTAGGAAAACAAAATTCTGTTTGGGAATACAAGTGGAGCATTTAGCATCTGGAATTTTTGTTCATCAATCCACATATACTGAAAAGATTCTCAGTCGTTTTCATATGGATAAAGCTCACCCTTTGACTATTCCGATGGTTGTTCGATCTCTAGAAGTTGATAAAGATCCATTTCGACCTTTAGAAAGTGCGGAAGAAGTTTTTGGACCTGAAGTTCCATACCTAAGTGCAATAGGTACTCTTATATATCTTGCAAACTGTACACGACCCGATATTACTTTTGTTGTCAACCTGTTGGCAAGATACAGTTCTTCTCTAATTAAGAGACATTGGGATGGGATCAAACACATTTTGAGATACCTCCGTGGAAGTATAGATCTTGGATTATTTTATCCAAGAGATTCAACATCGCAATTAGTTGGATATGCTGATGCAGGATATTTATCAGATCCACACAATGGGAGGTCACAAATAGGTTATGTATTTACATATTGTGACACAGCTATATCCTGGAAATTCACAAAACAAACCATAACAACTACATCTACAAATCACTCGGAGATTCTTGCAATACATGCAGCAAGTAGAGAGTGTGTTTAGTTGAGGTCAATTATTCTAGATATTCAAGAGTCATGCGGATTATCATCAATCAAAGATATTTCTACAATTATGTATGAGGATAACGCTGCATGCATTGCTCAACTTAGAGGAGGATACATCAAGGGAGATAAAACAAAACACATCTCACCTAAGTTCTTCTACACACATGAGCTGCAAAAGAAGGGTGATATAGATGTGCATCAAATTCAATCATGTGATAATCTAGCCGACTTATTCACAAAGTCACTACCAAATGCAACGTTTACAAAACTTCGGAATAAAATCGGAATGCGTCGACTGAAAGACTTATCACAACATTTCATCAAAGAATAATGAATTCCTTTTGAGGGGGAGATATGTACTCTTTTTTTCTTCGCTAAGTTTTTTTCCACTGGGTTTTCTTAGCAAGGTTTTTAATGAGACATAATCTTCTATCTTAGGAAATCAAGGGGGAGTGTTATAATATTATGATTTCCTCAAAATTCATAAGCTATAAGCTATAAGCTAAGGTCTATATTCATGATTTTGTGGATCTTGATTTGATGTATGTTCCTCATCCTTTGCTATAAATAGAAAGCTTCTCTAATGAAATGAAACACCAAGAAAGAGAAAGAAAGAAACTCTCTAAATTTTGATCTTACATCTCTTGTTATTTCTTTATTTTTATAACAGGTTTTGATTTTTTCAACTGTTATCCTTCCTTCCCCTTTTTCTTTTTGCCAACTAGATATATATATATATATATATATATATATGGATTTGGTTTTCCTTCTCTCTTTTGCCAACTAATGAATTTAGGCATGCTCCTTAATTTCCTCATTTTAGCCAAAAGCCAAGAAAAATGAAAGGATTGTTGTCCTTTTTAAGTTTCAACTTTAAGTACTGGACAACTAGATTGAGGGGTATGTATACGTTTATCTTTTCTTAAATTTGGCAACTCAAGTATAAAAGCAACCTTTCTCCAATCCTCAAATTTACATCTTGATGGTAAAATCAAAGGAAAGGGACTTCTGTCCTTTTTGTACTTTTTATTTTGCCAACTAAGATTATATATATATATATATATATATATATATATATATATATGAAAACGATTCATAGCACGTACTTACAACGAATCCTTATAGGGCATACACACTATCTCCACCATCCATTTTAAACATCAATGAACAAGATTAAAAAAGTCAAATCAGTCGTCTATTACTAAAAGTAGCTGACGATAAAAAAAAACACAATTCATCCGCTACTAATAGTAGCAAACGCTAATTAGCTTCCACACGAGCAAGAGTTTGGTTTTATATATTAACTAGAATTTAGGGTTTATATATACTTTTATCTTTTCTTAAACTTGCCAACTTAAGTATAAAAACAATCTTTCTCCAATCCTCAAATTTCCATCCGGATGGTAAAATCAAAGGAAAAGGACATATGTCCTTTTTGTATTTTTTATTTTGCAAACTAAGATTATATATATGTAGAAAAATGATCCATAACACGTACTTATTACGGATCTTTATAAGACATACACAATTTCTATCATCCATTTTAAACATCAATGAATTAACAAAGTCAAACCAGTCATCCACTACTAAAAAGCGGATGCTACTTAGCTTCCAAGTGAGCAAGGGTTTGGCTTTATTAATTAGAATTTAGGGTTTATTAACTAGGATGTAAACTTTATAAACTAGGATTAAAGATTTATTAACTAGGGTTTAAGATTTATTAACTAGAGTTTAGGATTAGAGTTTATAAAATAGGTAAGGGTTTATTAACAACAGTTTAGGGTTTATTAATCAAGATTTAAGATTTATTAGTCAGGGGTTAATTAATAAGGTTAATAAAACCTAAACCTTGGTTAATAAAGGGATTAATATACCCTAAACCATGTTAAAAAATCTAAACCCGACTTAATAAATCCTAAACCTTAGTTAATAAAGCCAAACCTTTACTCACATTAAACGAATGAAAAGTTCTTGTTAGTGTCTGCTACTATTAATAGCGGTAACGGATGGATTGTGTTTTTTTAACCGTACTGTGCTATTAGTAGTGAACGACAGTTTTGGCTTTTTTAATCTCGACGTACTATGGATCATCTCTACCATCCATTTTAAACATCAACGGACGAGATTAAAAACGTCAAACCAATCGTCCGCTACTAAAAGTAACAAACGGTTAAAAACACACAATTAATCTGCTACTAATAGTAGTGGACACTAATTAATTATCAGCATCCACTCGAGCAAGGGTTTGGTTTTATTAACTTGAGTTTGGGGTTTATTAAATAGGATTTAAATTTATAAACTAGGATTAAGGGATTATTAACTAGGATTTAGAGTTAGTGTTTATAAACTAGGATAAAGGTTTTATTAACTAGGGGTTTTTTAGGGATTAAAATCCTAAATTCTGGTTAATAAATGGGTTAATAAATCCTAAACTCTTGTTTATAAATCCTTAACTCAGGTTACTAAATCCTAAACCCTAATTAATAAAGCCAAACTCTTACTCGCGTGAAAGAGATGAAGAATTCTTATTAGTGTCCGCTGCTATTAATAGTGGATGGATTGTACTTTTTTAACCGTTCGCTACAATTAGTAACGGACGACAGTTTTGACTTTTTTAATCTCATTCGTCGATATTTAAAATGAATGGTAGAGAGAATATATGTCCTAGAAGGATTTGTAACAAGTACGTGTTATGGTCATTTTCATATATATATATTTATACTTTTAAACTTAAACTTATTTTGCCACGTCAAAAGTTGACTAACTAGCATATAAATGATAAAGCATTTATCTGATTATCTCTTCTAAGTGGCCGTTTAAGTATTTATATATATATGATAAGGCTCTGAAACGAACTGTTCGTAAACGAACATATGTAAGATCTAGTGTTGAAGGTTGTTGATTGGCCTAATTATATACCATCATATATTCTTAATTAGTGTTAAATATTCTCATCCAATCAACAACCTTAAATACTGAGTCCTACATATGTTTGTTTACGAACAGTTCGTTTCAGAGCCTTATCCTATATATATATATATATATATATATATATATATATATATATATATATAAAAGTCTCCGAATATAATTATATACTCCCTCTATCCTATAATAAACATTCTAATTCGACTTTAGTGAATTGATCATTTTTAAAATAAATAACTAAAAATATTTGTATATAATTTTTAAATTATGAAACTTGATATTAGTAGTATATTCTTCACACTATTTTATGATCATAATCTCTAGGCGTGTATCTTGAGTTTTTAAAAATAATTATTAATTTTAAAAATAATTAAATTAATCATAAAAGTCAAATTATGACGTTTATTATTGGACGGAGATAGTATATATTTATAGTACTACGTATGGTATGAAGTAAATATATTTAGTGCGATAAAAATAATATACGTGGAAATAAATAAAAACGTATAAATATAATGTACATAAATATAATATACATGCAACTTAATGTATAGGCAACCTATGGAAAGGAAACTACGAATTCGGGTAAAGCCTTTTACCCTTAAAAAGAAATAAAAACACTAAAACAAAATTGAATGAATTCTTCTTTGGATGACTATATCCCTGTCTGACATTATGATCAAGAATTATAATTATATTTGTCAACATTAAAATAAATATTACTTTTGGGATATCCTAATAATTTAATAATATAATAAATCATTTCGCACGGGGTTGATGAACTCAGTGGCGGACTCAGAAATTTTATGTTGTGGTGGCAAGTTTCTATTTTTAATAGGACATCTTTTGAACAAAAACAAATAGAGTCATGCTATATATTGTGATAAATTTATGTCGAATTACAATTGCGAATTTTATCAATACATAGAATTGGTAGGAATTATAGAAAGACCTCACTTATTACACATCTTTCTAAAAAATTTATCATTAATACTTATCAACGTAATAAACAATTAAAAAGTCGACGTAAACATTCGTAATATTATATATTATTTTCCCAAAAAATATCAAATAATGTTTTTAATGCATAAAGTTTTGATTTTTAATACTTTTCTTTTGGAAGAAAAAAATATATGTAAGGAAATACTAATATCTAATTATAAATTTATTTGATGCATATTATAATTAAATACAGAGATATTATTAATTTGCTAGAAAGTACTGCACATTTTAATTGGTATTATAAAATTATGCAATATTCTTAAATTCATCATAAAAATTCATACCATCATGAATATAACTAAACACTCAATATTTAAGAGTAAATATAAATATATATATATATATATATATATATATATATATATATATATATATATATATATCTTCAAAATTTTGTGGAATCGAGAGAGTACTATTTCTGATTGTATTTTCTAAATTAAATTAATTTTCATATTTTTAAATTTTTAAATTTTGGAAATTAACTTTAAAAAGTCACAATAAAACTCATTTAGTGAGATGAAGAAAATATTAATTATTTTGAATGTACTTCCTCCGTTCTAAAATATAAGATTATTATTGACTTTTTGAAAGTCAACTTAAAATATTTTCACATTCAAAATTGACATGATTTCCTTTAGTTTTAGTCAAGACAATGACAAATATTGTAAATTAGCCAAAAAGTATTACTCGATATAAGATTTATTATTTCATAATTATTAATGAATCATTTCAATTTTAAGCTTGAAAATATCTTATTTTTTAATTTTAAAAATTATTAATAATCTTATAATTTAGAACGAATGTAATATATTTTTCAAATACGCAAATAGGTACCTAATATATACCAAAAATTTTCAAAAATCCCCTAGGGCAAAGACCCCACTGCACCCAGTATAGGTCCGTCCCTGGGTGAACTTATTAATGAGAAAGAAACAAAAACAACAACGAAATCATAATTGCCAATAAATTTAAACATCAAATTCAATCAAAAGAATTTAAGTTTCAAAAGTAAACACAATTTAACAGGGAATATATATATATATAAACCCTATATCCGCTGCAAAGAAAATTAGCATACGCAATTTTAAATTGATCATATATTTCCATTTAAGCAACAATTTCTCCAATGTACCCCCATATATTTATTTTTTTAAAAAGAAAAAATTATATAGTATTGCTCCAGAACATTAGAAACAGCAATTTCTGGGACGTAACCCCATATATAAAAATTGCATGCATGCATGCATGTAACCGCCCGCGTTGATCGGTATTAAATTCTTCTTCTTCGTCTCTAATGGAGTAATATCATCTGATTCACATTATATAAGTTTATGCACGACCTGTTGACAAAGAGACATTAATCAATAATTTATTAAAATTTTAGCTATATTTTCTTTCTGATTGATAATTTTGTTACTCGATGTTGACATTTATTATTTTAATTAATGATGAATTTTGATATAAATTGTGCTTTATATATTGGTGTTGATAAAAAAATAGTATTCATCGAAGAAACGTAAAATTTAATGTTGGGGATCATGCATTATTACGTGTTACTCCATAGAAGGGAATTACGAGATTCGTGAAGAGAGGAAAGCTCAAATCATGATTCATTGGTCCATTTGAAATCCTTGACCGAGTAGAAAATGTGGTCTATAGACTCGCTTTACCTCCAAGCATGTCTCGTGTTCATAACGTTTTTCAAATATCCGTGTTACGTAAATATGTGAAAGATCCAAACCATATTATTGAGTTAGAACCGGACGAGATAGCTGAAGATTTAACGTACGAGGAGGTACCTGTCAAAATCTTGGATAGGAAGGAGCATATCCTACGCTCAAAGGTTATACCACAAGTCAAGATTTTGTGGAGAAACCATGATATCGAGGAAATGACCTGGGAGTTAGAAACGGAAATGAAAGCGAGGTATCATCACCTTTTCGAAATACCAGGTACGTACGTCAATTTCGAGTACGAAATTTCATAAGGAATGGAGGTTGTAAGACCCCAACTTTTATGAATAAAGATTTAATTTTTTATATATATTATTTTGAAATGGTAAGGTATTGATTTGATAAATGTGATAAGTTATGAGGTGATATGTGCAAGTTTTACAAAGTAAGCAAGTGGTTATAAAATATTCATTGTGTCGGAGAATATTCGTTTGGTCGGGGAATATTCTTTTTGTCGGGGAATATTCGTACGACGGCGCAGTCATTTGTGGGCCCCATAACGGAAAACTGTCGGATGAAGAAAACGACAAAAATAAGTTTTCTAAAAATAACGACGAAACTGTTACAGTTAAACTGTTGAAATACCCGGTGGTTAAAAAACAGTAATACGCGTTGTTGCACAGTAGCACACGGTATTGCACAGTAAATTCTAATTATTGATTCTTACATAAGAAGTCACTCAGTTTTATTCAATAATTACCACAGTAGTTGTTGCATAGTATATCATATTATTGATTCAATTATTGTCACCGTATCATCTGCACAATATTTTATATTATTAATAATTGACACGACATAATTATTCATATTATTAGTTAGCATTATTGGCAATGTCTAGAAAATTCTGTCGAGGAAAGGGGTTAGGTTATATAATTGTGCACCAATAAGGATAAATCCTTATCGGAAAGCCCCCTCTTTCCTGGGAATGATCTGGTTGTTAATATTGTGAGCTTATAATATAAATTGTGAATAATTATTATGTGGTGGAAATTGGTTCAATTTTGATATAAATGAAGGAATTTTGCATAAAATATTTGTTGAAAGTTTGGCAATTATCTCCTCCGATAAAATATTCATTCAAATATATTATTATAATGTATTATAATTGTTTAAATAATAATATTATTATAATATATATATATATATATATATATATATATATATATGCATGTGATTAAAAGGGACGGAAGTGGGCAAAATTATTTGAATGCTTTGTTTTTTTTTCTAAGAGTGGTTGGTGGTGAATTCTTCCTACAAAACATATTTCAAAGGTGGACCCTCACCTATAAGGAAAAATGAGAAGTTAGGCAGAGAATATGAAAAGGTTAGGCGGAGGAAGTTTGGCAGAGTTAGGCATGGTTATTTAACTTTTCTCCCTCCGTTGCGCTATAAATAGATGAGTAACTCTCCTTCCTCAACACACCATTACAATATCAGAAATTCTTATTTTATAGTATTGTGAGTATTTTTCTTGAGTATAAGGATATTTTGAGTGTAACTTTTTGTGCAAGATTTTCTCAGAATAATATCCGATATTCTGGTCAAATTCAGTTTCTACTAAGGTAAAGGATATTATTTTTCTCGTAAATGATGTTATTTTCTTTCAATATTTATAAAGAATATTTTCTTTCATATTCCATATTATGGAAGAGATAATGTTTCATTTCATATTCCTAAACTTAAACTTACTACGGTAAGTATTGCTTCTATAATTCCTGAAATGATCAGAAATTTCTTGAGCTTTGCGTTTTATCTTTTATCATTTCACCGAAATATTGGTATAAACTTTCTTATGAAATTTTTATCTTTTTATGTCGGGTTACTATTCACGTATACGACACTATTCACGTATACGGCACTATTCATGAATACAGCACTATTCACAGAAAAATTAAATTTTTTTTTATTTGTCCAAGTTGTCTGTTATGGTTACTATCTTTGATTGTATCCATGTTTTGATCTTCGTTCTTGAATTTTGCTCCACAATTGATTATTATAGAGTATTCTTGAACTTGAATAAACTAAATTATGAATCCATAATCTTTGTCCTTTATCATACTGGATTCGTTATTTATATTATTTTTCATCATCCTCAGTCCTAAATGGTGATATAACTGAATATCTTTGGCCTGTAGAGCAAAGATGAATGATTATATAATGAATATCTTTGACCCGTAGTGCAAAGATGGACAGGTGTTAAGATGAACATGACCACTGGTGATACAAATGAATATCTTTGGCCCGTAGTGCAAAGATGAATATTTGATTTGAGATATATATTGATTGATGTTACAGGGATAAAGTATTGATGATGGACTTTTAAATCATAGAAGATAGTAGACATCATTCTCTACGTAACTCTTCTAATGAATTGTAAATTTCGCTGCAGTTGTTGATCTAAAACTTGTTGTCCATAATATTTTATTTGATTTGTTGAAGACTAACGATAAATTATTTTTCATTATCTTAATCATAATATTCTTTACTGGGCTAGTTGAACTCACCTTTTTTTGCTATTGTCCTCTTCAGAAAATGAGAATGTCGCAAGGGCTAGTCGAAGAACGGGGTGATGGTCAGAGTTAGAGCAGTAACAGTCCTCACTACTTTGTAGAATAGTGTGATAATAATTGTAATTAATGATGACTGAATTTGAGTGTTTATATTTCGTATTATATACGATTTGTATTGAAACTCACAGTTTGTGTGGTTGTATTTTGCACGATCGTATGTTATAAAAGATTGTATTTGAATTCTGTACCATGTATTTGGTGACTCAGAATGGGTTGAGTATTAAGCCTATTTTGGAAGCGTCACATCTGATGTGTTTCTACTACTATTGTGGGGAAAAGTACGCCTAAAATAATCTCAATTCCAAGAAAACTTTTTCGTCTTTGTGCAATTAAATAGGAAATCAACAAAACCAATTATGAGAACAAAAATAACAAATAACCATCCACAAGCAAGACACCAAATTTAACGTGAAACATCCTCTAAAACTAAGAGGTCAAAACCACGGGTCGAGCTCCTAAAATTTCACTATAATCAACTGTGAATACAAATAGTCCTTCCAAGTTTTATAACTAAAAACTTGAAATATTAAGAAATTGAAAGAATACAAGAATACCTCAATTCGAGTGAAAACTCAAATTACCGCTCCACCCAGAACCTCCGAATTAATTAAAATCTTCAAGCAATTAATTGATCCGAAAAGATGATGACAACTTGTGAATAATCCTTCACAAAAACCCTCTCAATTTACTTTCAATTCTTCTCTGCACTCACTGTTGCTTTTTTCCAAAATAGAGCACTCACTATTTTGATTTTCGTGTGTATTCAATATGGCATGCACAAGCCATATATATACTGTTGATTTCTTTTCCATTCCGTGTTGACTTTGGAACTTAGATATATACCATCCTTTTCATGATTGAACCATATATATATATATATATAGTTTGCCCAATTAAGAACAATATTACTGATTCCTAATTCATTTTGGCTTGGGAATTCACATCATTCCCAAATCCTTTTCCATATAGGAGATATATATATTCCCTTAATTCCTTTTCCAAATGAATTTCAATTCCACTTTGGATTCTAATTCTCATGGGTGGGGATCCACTCCCAACAGTGGCGTGGCTTTGTGGACTTTAGACGCGATTGGGACTTGAAAAAAAGACGTATTCAGTTACAAAAACAGAAACTTTATGGACTCGAATCATTCATTCAATATTCAAGCTTCATCAACAACTTTCAAGCCCTAATTTTTAGAGATTGTGGAGGAACAAAGGCAAGGAGCGTGAAACACGAAGATTGCAGATTGAAGTGAAGAAAAGGGTGGTTCTATTACTGTTCTTTTACTTTAATTTCAGTTCTGTAATTGGGATGTTGATTTCTTGGATCTATTCAGTTTTTATTTCATTAATTATGAACTAATTTATCTTATTAAGCCTACGATGGATCTTTAAGTGTAATGAGGATTATCATATTTTGATTTTAATTCAATGATGCTATTTTTAGTTCATCTATTATGATTTGTGTGTAATCTATGAGTTGCTTGATCACCAATTCTATGTGAACTTGTATGAATTCGAGAGATGAAATATGGGTTTAGACTTAGTCATAATAGCATGTGTTTGTGATTTCTGTGTTTTGATGGACTTCATAATTTATGTTTAGGATAGAGATATACCTATGCATCGCATGTAATCTATAAGAACTTGGGATTTAAACCTTCTTTAATTGTAATTCATATAGAGATATAGTGAATTAGTTAATTAGGGTGTTTGGCTTAATTCTATCATATGTGGATTTAAGTTAATATAGGTTTAGTGAATCGAGAGATGGTTATTCCTACTTTCGTGTTTTGAACTGGAATAGTTAAATTGGATTAAAAAGAAGTGTGATAATCTGAGTGAAGCATAAAGTGAAATTGTAGGCTTAATTCTCCATTATCTGAGTAAAATTTGTGGTTGTTAGTTGATTTTTTATTTTGCTTATTAGTTTTTTCATTATTTTTATAATTAAATTAAATTTACCAAAAAAATAAATTTAATAATTTACCAAAAGGGTAAAATTATCATTAAATTTACTTTAAAAAAATTAATAATGGTTTTATATTAAAATTATAATAATAATTTACTTTAAAATTAATAATAATTGAATAAATGGTCATCAATTTTCTAACGTAACACTATCAATTAGACGTAATCATATAAAATTAATCCCCTAATTGAAAAAATTGAGAAGACAATCCCCGAAGTGAAAAAATATTAAAAGTTCAAGGTATTAATCCATATTTAAACCTTTAAAAATCAATAATTATCTTCTAATTTAGAACGAATATAATACATTTTTTAAATATGCAAATAGGTACCCAATATTTACCAAAAAAATTTGCATGCAAAGTAAACACAATTAAACAGGGAATATATATGTGTGTGTATATGTATATATATATATATTGTTATGATCCTAGTTGCAAGGTATGGGACTTGTGTCCCACATCGATGGTATGGGACTTTGATGTGAGATATTTATAAACTTTGGGTTCTCCAACCTTAATAGCTAGCTTTTAAGGTGTGGCTCTCTCATGGTTTATAACAATTGGTATCAAAGCCGTCCACTAGACCTCCTGGTTGCAATCGTGCGGCGCGGGTGGTGACGTCGGTATTGCAGTGTTCGCTCGGGGCTAGATTCGTCTAGCTTTTAAGGTGTGAGTCTCCCATGGTTTATAACATATATAAATTAATAGTAAAATTTTATTGCTCCAGAACATTAGAAACAGCAATTTCTGGGGCGTAGCCCCCATATATAAAAATTGCATGCATGCATGTAACCAACCGCGTTGATCGATCGGTATTCTTCTTCTTCTTGGTCTCCAATTAATTAATATCAGATCTGATTCACATTAAGTTTATTTATACATGATCATTTGACAAAGTGAGATTAAATCTGATGTTTGGTGGGGGAAATAATTGTTGGCGTTCCCATCTATTTCGATCACTTCTATAAAGATAAGGAAATTTACCTACTTTCCAAAAACATTTCAGGCACCTTGACCTCACCCCGTACGCCCAGAAAAACCCATGCCTTCTCTCGTTCACATATAAATAGCACCAATGCAATGGGAATGCAAATTGTGTGAAATTCCAGCTATATTGTTTCCCAGCCTCCAGCACCCTTAAACTCTTGCTTTTCGGCCTGCCGAAACTGCACATATACAGCACGCTCTCCTCGGATTCATTGTACAGGGTTACTTCCACTTTTGGAAACAAACTTTTTGTGATTCCGTCTTTTACACGGGCCCACAGGGACATTTTCTCGGCTGCCGAAGGGACCGCCAAGAAAAAAAGGAGGGTTAAGACCACCAGGATTGAATTGTTGGAGGCCATGGGGGTGGGTGGCTATGGTGGTTGGTTGGTGGGGATGGGGGTGGGGGGTGTTTCCAAGGAGAAAATTATGCTCCTTGGAATTAATTGGTTTTGGTGTAGATTGGAATGTGAAGATATGTATGTATTTATATGTTAGAAGAGGGAATTATGGATAGGTTAATTTGGTAGGATCTAAGAATGGCTAAATGAGTGGTGTTACTTTTGTACTACATGGTAGGTTAATTGTTAGGTTTGGTTACGGAAATAGGGTGGCCCTTAATTAATCATTTTAATGACTGGTATGTGACACAAATACTAGTCATTATTAAGGCTCTTTCTTTTATGCACACCGGCATTAAATTATGCAAAGCATAGCAATTCTATGTGAACGAATTGTGCACATACTTTATCACCACAAAAATTGAGCAGTAAAAAAATAAGGTTAAACTATTTTTATCTCTGCTAAACTGAACTCAAATTAATTTACATATAAATCACTGAATTAAAAAGTTTTTAAACGAGAAGTACTAAAACATTACAAAAATGGTCCAACTCCTTTTACTTTTAACGGAAGGTTATATATGGATGTCACCTGAGTGAGATAAAGTTTGCATGTCAAACCTTCATCATGTAGTCTGCCAAGGTGAAAAGTTTACAAGATGTTAGTGTTAATTATAGTTAAATGCATTTTTCTCCCTCCAAGTTATCACACTTTGTCACAATCGTCCTAGAAATTCATTATTTATTAATTAAGTTTTTTAAGTGGTTGATTTAATTTGTGTCCATTTTGTTCCTTGAACTAAATTTTACCAAATTTTCTCTCAATTGAGGCATGTACTGTGCATGTGCAGTTTTTGTAGGAGCAAAAACTTCTAAACCACCACAAAACAACAAAAATAAAAAGTAAACTGATAATTACACATTACTTTATAATATTTTCACAATAAAAATATCACTATAGATATATAACGACGATAAAAACTATCACATTTTCTGTCTTAGATTTATCAGTTTCCAAATAAAAACTAGCGTACCCACAAAAGAGAACCCAATCATGTCCAAAGTCTACCATACCCACAAAAATAGGTTCAAGTCACCTAAGCCACCAGTTTCTGCCAAGATAAAATTACACGTGGCAGAAACCCATTTGAGCTAACATTATTTTTAAGATAAGGAAATGGATGGCTTTTGTAATGTAGAAATCGCTATTTCTTGTGTTTGCTCCACAATTTGTTTTCAACTACCAATTATCCATACTACTACTAACTCTGAACCTCGAAAAACTGATTGCAGGAAATGGCTTCATTGACAATGGCATCATCATTCCTCGGCGGCTCCGCCGTGGCAGTGGGGGCAGCCGCCACCAAGCCCGCCGCCCCCGCCCGCTGTGGGGTTGTCATGGTCAAGGCCTCCGAGGTTACAGCTTGTAAGAATGTGGTAGTGAAAAATACCGGCAAGGAAGAAACCGGCAATGGTAGGAGGGAGTTGATGTTTGCCGTGGCGGCCGCAGCAGCATGCTCGGTGGCGAATATTGCGTTGGCGGATGAGCCGAAGCGCGGCAGCCTCGAAGCTAAGAAGAAGTATGCGCAGGTGTGTGTGACCATGCCAACAGCCCGCATTTGTCGCTATTGAGGTGTTTAGTTAGTGTATGTTTCATGTGGTTATATTATTGTTATGTTAATGGGTGGGTAAGAATGTAATAAGTTTGTTTTTATTGGAGTACATTGTCCAAGTGACCAAATTGGTTTCTCTATAATTTGATTCTACTTATTTGAGTACATGCCAAAGATGAGTAAGATTACTAATACCAAACATAAAAATTGTCTTATTTATCACACAATATTGATGGTTGTACTGCATGTTTAATCTCGGGATGATTTGTGCAGAAAAATTAGACATTTTTTGTCTAATTATTTGAAGCATTTTTCATAATTTTAATTTATTTATTTTTTTCGCTATAACATAGAAAATCGTCGCCACTGTTCGAACCGTTGCTATATAACAAAAAACCGTCCCTATAACCCAGTTCATTTTTTATTCTTTTTTTGTTCGTTGGAGAAATTAATTAATTAATAATTATATATATATATATATATATATATATATATATATATATATATATATACACGGAAAGGATCAAAGGCATACCATTTGATCCTACACACCTTGCTCACCACCTTTAGCGACGGTTTGGGCGACGGTTCGGTCTGTCACGTATATCAGAGAACCGTCGTCTTAGCTTTTAGCGACGCATCGAACCGTCGTCATATATATAAATTGTTTATCTGTTCTATAGCGACAGATCGAACTGTCGTCCGGTCCGTCACTAAAAGTGATGAGCATGATATGTAAAATAAAAGGATATGCCCTTGAAATAGACTATATATATATATATATACACACACACATACATATATAATTTTTCATGTGTTTATTCGCAATAAAGAGACATCTTTTAAATCACAACACAAATTTTTTCCATTGATCATATCAATATAATTTTGATCAAGAGAATTTTATTTTAGAATAAATTGTGATCAAAAGGGAAGACATAATTAATTCACAACACAAAAGAGTGAAATGGATGAAAGAATATATTAAAAATTAATGTATTTAGTAATCATACCCATAAGTTAAAACCGTTTCAATAGAATAAAAAGTCATTCTATATATACTCTTAATTTTCATTCTATGGGGGGAGGTGTGGAAAAATGAATGCAACTTGTCATCTATTGCTTAGTTTGGTTAATAACTCAGCCATTAACAGCCAACCACCCCCCTCCCCCCCCAAAAAAAAAAAAATATATGGTTGTAGATAAAATTTCCGGGTCCTTGTAAATGCTTCAAGACTAATTCTATATTATGAAAAGAAAATTATATCGCCATTAAAATGCACATAACTACCATATTATGACTTAAATTGGTGAAAAATCAAACCAAGCAACAGAATTGAGCATAAATGCAAACTATGGGGATAAAAATATTCACTTTACTAATTGAGTAGTTATTTTGAAGTTGACTGATAACTTGGATTTGTAAATATGTAATTCAGTCAAATTTATTCATTGCTCAGTTTTTTTGAGTTGCCATGGGTGTGCAAGTGATCTGAAATGAGTTGCAAAAAATGATATTTCTACAACAAAACCGTCCCTATATATCCTATAGCTACGATTTTCACCGTCTTTATATATCTATAACGTGAAAATTTCAAAAAAAATGTTATGAAAATATCAATTTTCTAAATTTTGTATCAGAAACTCAACAAAAATAAGAATGATTCACAAACTATTCAACCTTACCTCTTCATTTAGCATGTGGCAAAAGCAAAAATCTCTTGCATGGAATTGAAATCCTAATGCCACCTATAGTTTCTCCAACTTCGTAACTATTAATCTATCAAGTTTCAGAGGTGACTGGGAAAAAAAGGACGAGAAATGCATGAAAGAAAATCCTAATTAACAAGTTATAGTACTCAACATGCTAAAGCAAGTACGCAAAGGGAAGGGGTGGGGTGGGGTGGGGTGGGGTGGGGAGGGGGTAAGTATAACGATACTACACACATTCCCAGGGGAGAAAAAAGTAGATTTCTTGTTCGGTATCACAGCTGGTAAAAAGGATCAGAACTTCCAAAAACCCATCGGAAGGATGAACCTTATTTGGCCAATAACATAAAAATTCTTGGACAATAACTCGATTTTAGACTAATTTCAGCAACAAAAAAAACCATGAAAAAGCATCGTTACAACAGGCAGAATTGGATACAAATTCGATATTCCTACAACTGAAAAACTTACAGGACAAGAAAAATAAAGATACTGATATCCAATCTCCACTTGTTTCAGTTGTTACCGAACAGTAACAGCAGAAAGAAGCAAAGAGGACTTGAGAGCACCTTTGGATTCGCGGGGGGGGGGGGGGGGGGGGGGGTTTGGTTTGAGGAGAGCAAAAGAAAATTTAAAAGAATTCATTAATGGCTCACTCACTTTTGCCATTTTGCTGGGAAGCAACATAATTGCGGATAATTTCCATGGCCAATTGATGAGCATTCTTATCCTGGATCCTTGCAAGTGAATCCATAGCCAAATATGTCTCCTTGTCAGCAAAGAGCCTCAAGTTATATCGAGCTGATGACTCAGGTGGACCTTCCCATTTGTCAACCAACTCTTGTAGCTTCTCGAACCCCTGAACAAAACAACAGAGAATCAACCTGTATGAATCACTTCCTTGGCCACAAGGCAGATTCAGTTTCTCAAATTTTTGAAATACGGAAAATGAAATTTTCAATGACATGTATAAAGAAATTCGTGAACATTAGGCAAATTTTTACAGGAGAAAGGCTTGAATTCAGTAAAATCCATGTTCTATACAGTACACTATCCACAAATGACAATAAGAAAGTGTATTGCGGATGTTCAATGAAAAAGTACTTACAAGTGCAAGAAAAAGGATGTACTAGTCTTAATTATTTAATTACTTACCATACGATTAGCAAAGGAGCCAAATGATTCTTTAGATTGCCGCTTCCTTCTCCAATAGTAAAACAAAGGTTCAAAAACTTTCTCAAGATCCTGAAGCTTAACTTTGTTCATGAAGGTTTTTGCTAAGGATGTTTGATTTGGTGTTCCTCCAAGCCAGATCTAATTCAACGCAAAAAAAAATATACACCGAGATGGTTTCATTATATCTTATAATTTCTTTATGACAACCTGTTTCAGTCTTAAGAGGATGATAATAGAGATATAGATAATAATTAAACCTTTCATAAAAAAGGCTCGGGATACCTGATAGCTATTGGGACCATCTCCAACTAATCCAAGTTCAGCCATGTAGGGACGAGCACAACCATTAGGGCAGCCGGTTATTCTTATTACTACAGACTCATTATACTTGAGACCAACCTGAAATCACAAATGCCAAATGTATTAATAAGGATTAATAACCCAATCCAGACAAGATAAGAATTAGCCTTTTCCTTGATTTTTTTGCAAGATGCGTAAAATCTTAGCTCCAGAAAAGTACCTTCTCAAATACAGCTCGAACCCGCTTAAGGATATCTGGTATTCCACGCTCCGCTTCAGTTATTGCCAGAGGGCAAAGTGGCATAGCTGGGCACGCCATTGCGGTTAAGTTCAAGGGGTCTACATATCTGGGATGCTGCCAGCAATATTATTGGTAAAAATATGCTTACTTAGTTCTTCTATTTTGACCTGATAAGATAACTAATAATGAATGAAGCAAGGGTCCCAAATGGGAACAACCCAAATTTTTGTCCCAAATAAACGTGTCTACATTGCTTGCTCAACATCATGGTGGACCATATGTACGTAATTTAAATAGTGAGCAACCAATACAATAATGGCACATGTATTTGGGACACAATTTGAGATCCTATTTGAGACCCCTAGCATTACTCAACCATAAAAAGCCTAACTAACAAAAGAAAACATTTAACAATGGAGAGCATAACCTTTATAAGCATATCAAATACGACTTGGAGAAAACATGCACAATATTTTAGAAACAAGTAATATAATTTTACAAGGGATATATGTGGTGGGGGTAAGGGTTGTAGGCATTGTAGAGTCTATCATTACCCACACAGCCCCTGGCCCCCTTCTCAAATCTGTTGTCGAACCAAGCATATACTTAGTGATTACAGTACAATAACCTATTCAACAACAAACTAGTATCCAAACATGCCAGACATAATAATGATCTGCTTCCGTCATAGTCAGCATCCTCCAAACAGCCTATTTACATTTAACTCCTTTACTGTATCTACCCCATTATCAACATAAGGAACCTCTAAAAGTATTTACATCTTTATGATATCCAGAATTTCACATGTAAGCAACTAAAGCTCCATGCAGCGAATTATTTCATTGATAGCTTAATATAAAAAAATTGTTTAATGTTCCATATATATCTATTTGGTCAGTTGTAGACATTAATACTCCTTTACATCCAGAATCTAGACTCCAAAGTACTATTTGGTTGAAGTCTTTTAAAAAAAATAAAAAAAATTGGGAACATTCAGGAAATAGGTTCTAATACATTTCTTTCTGCTTAAAAAATTCAAAAGTTAAAGTTAGAGATTTTTTGGACTTAGGTGGTTAGGCATATAAATATATCATATATGCACGAGTATATAGACTTGTTCATAAGCATATGGAGCTGCATGTAAAGAAGCCTATAAGCATTAAAAGGAGCGCATGAATAGATTGTATTGTAAATAGGCGCATATACAGGTAGTAAAGGTGCATACCGAGGCATTCACTAAAACATATATATATAATTGAAATAGAAGTATATATATAATGTAAAGGCATGCATTAGGTTTATTTGTTTATACAATTAATTACGTAAGGGCATAAACATAAATAGTTGGAAATGGTGATGCAGGTGATCAAAATGTTGGTTAGACGACTAAAGAAACATATGAGTAAGCTCCATATATGTGTATAAAAAAAATAAAAAATAAAAAATAAAAATAAAAAAAAGCCTTTCCGCATATCTACTACAGTAAGTTGAAGGCCACCTTTAGGAAAACTATTTTACAGAACCAACCCAGTTTTTTATTTTATGGCACACAATACCCAACTAACCATGTAATCCCTGGCCCCATGATCATCATTGCCTTAGCATAGTATTGAACCCATAACATATGCCTTGAAAGGAACTTATTACTAGGCTCACTATCACTGAAATACCTCGTTGGATTATATTTAACCCACCCAATTATTATTGGCAGATATTCATCTGGCATTTCTGGTATATATAAGGGATAGTTTCAGAATAACATAAGCCGGCCTTAGACACACAACACAAACACCTTGTTTAAAACAATGGCAATAATTGTGTGTGACAGTGGTGAACCACATAGCCATTAACTGAATTGATTATACTTGGTTTAATCACATTTATTTGGATACTAAAAGCAAACATAAAATGTCTTACCAGCAGACCACACTGTGCAAGAGCTGTGGTGATAGGGCGTTTCCATGATCGACGAATATCACATAAGATGATGTTCTGGTTTGGAGTGATACGCACATTCAAGTTATACTTCTCAATTACTTCCCTTAATGTCGTCTTCATTGTCCCCTTTATACGACCACTATCGACATGAAGCCCACAAAATAAACCACCATCACCCTGTCAAAGTATACAGTTAACTTCTAATCAGTCATACCAAGAGAAATAAGTTGAGAGTAAATGACTATTACCTAGAACAGCATAGATAAAAACAATAAAAACTATAGGCAGTAAAAATGCATCCACACAAAGCACCCTCTGACGGGTATCATAAAGTTAGTTCATTAAGATAGAACTAAAATATCAGTTCCATTTTATGTCAAAAGGACCCACCTGTTCATGCCATCCCAAGTAACTTTTGAATTCCCACTCAGGCAACTCACGGCAAGGATCAAATTTCTTTCCATGGTACTGTTCAACAACAGTTCTGAACTTCTCAATTCCCCATGAGCTAATCAAGTATTTCATTCTACTATACCTGCGGTCGTCTCTTCTCCCATTTTCGCGTTGTGTAACAACAATAGCTTTCACTGCGGACAATATGTCCTCTTTTCGAACATAACCCAATGGCTCTGCCAAACGAGCAAAAGTGGTTTCCATCCTATGTGTTCTTCCCATACCACCGCCAACCTGCAACAGAAATATTTAAGAACTTAGAAAAATATTCCCGAGAGAAATAGTAGAAAAAGTAGATTACTACAACAGATGCCATCTTACATAAATATTGAAACCCTGAGGCTCTCCATTATCGTCCGAAACAACAACAACACCAACATCATTAGTCAGGAGATCTACCGAGTTATCTGTTGGAACGGTAACTGCAATTTTGAACTTCCTAGGCAAGAACTGAGTTCCATAAATAGGCTCAGGCGAATCAGTGAAATTTGTTCCGTGTGAATTATCATTCCGAGCCTTCGTAACTTCAGGAGGTTCTGCTGACATAACCCTCTCTCCATCCACCCACATATCATAATAAAAGCCTGACTGGGGAGTTAGCAATGCGGCAATGTTCTCTGCAGTTTGTTGTGCAAACAGGTAATCTTTTGTGACAAAGGGGGCGGCAGGAGCAAGAACATTTCTGTTGAGATCACCACATGCACCAAGAGTTGAACCCATGCTATTAATGATGCTACTCATGACTGTCTTAAGGTCCTTTTTCAAAACACCGTGGAGCTGAAATGTCTGTCTGGTAGTAAGACGAAGGGTTCCAATTCCAAACTGATCAGCAAGATCATCCATGACCAAGTATAGTTTGTTTGAAACCTTACCACAAGGGTTTTTAGTTCGAAGCATAAATGAGTACGACCTCGAACCGCGCTCATCTCTGTTATACTGTTGATAGCTTCCATGAAACTTGATCAATTGTGTAGCAGGTTCATTAATATTTGGGGCATCTGTTAACAACTCCTCATTGAGAGGATATCTTATGTAGTTACTTTGTTCTTTGAATATTTCAACCTTGCTCCGCTTGGGCTGAGCTAAAGTGTCTGGCTTCACTGGCTACAATGAGAAAATATAAAGTATTAGAAAGAATAAAAAGTGTTTCTAAAAGATAAGAATCATTATTATTTAATATTAGAATCTCACTATTTAGGGTAAGGCTATCTATACTGAGGAAAAGCAGAAAAATGAAGGTTGATGATCATTCTATAAAAGGAGAGCATCTAACAATGTGGTCGAGTAGCAACCTTCATCAAATAAGTATAGTTCAGTCAAGCATCCAATTAAAATATTTTAAGGATTTTGTGTTCAAATGTTAAATACAACCTCACGTGGACGACAACAATAGTTTATGAATGCACAATTTTATGCAATTTCAAGTAGGTAGCACAGAATCTTTCTTTTCCCTCTCTCAAGAGTTTCTTAGAAGAAGAGGTGTTCAGATTAAGATATTAGGAACCTAATGCCCACTTGTACTAAAGCTGGCACCCAATGTGAACAGCGCAAGCCATAGTTATGACTTATGAGGTAGAGGAGAATTATATTAAGTGAAGGTAAGTCGTAGACCCAGTAAACTATTAAACACATGGGAAATATTACAGATTACTCAGTTATCACCGCTTCATGTCTCAACAAGAACACAAGTGTCCACAACGAATTTAGGGAAAACCACAGAAATTCAGCACTCCATTACTAGTATGTAATCATATACCCGTCAAAAAATAAAATTTAAAAATTAATCAGACAAAAGTCTGATATCACTAGCTCAAATACTCATGACTTACAACTCCATGACTCATGCCATTTAGTGGCGTGCTATGCTTTACTTCAATTTACTAGAAAGAACAGGCCAGGAAGTGTTGTCCTTAAAAATATACTGTAGTTAGTTAAGCTTCCAAGTCTAGACAACATGCAAAAATTGAATCTGGACACAAAAGCCTCATATAAAGTCTTGTCTAGAAAACACTGTAGGAAATAGCTTACAACACACCGAAACACTAGGAAATGCTGAGATTAGTATTGGGAAAATGTTTTACATTGAAACCAACATCGCACTTTATTGCTAGTAAACATTCCAATATGCTAATATAAGAACGTTAGCATCTTGCACGCAGTATGAAGAAACATAAAATTACCACCAAACATAGCTCTACTTCCATTCAATCTACCTGATTTATAAATACATTTTTTCTCTTTCACTTTCTAAGGCATTTTCTAAATGACAAATTGCAACTACATATCTTACTTTGACTAAGGAGGGAAAAATCAAATATTTTTCCATATTCTCAAATTTAAAAACAAAATAGTACCTAAAACCAAATTCTTTTCAAAAAAATCAATCGAAAAAGTGTACTTCTAAATTCCCTTCATTTACTAGTAAACAACACTACCACCTTCATACAAAAAAATGTAACAATTAAAATTGATTAGAAAATTGAAACGTTTCTGATTTGAAAATGGAAATTATACCGTTGAAACGGCTCTGATAATTGAAGCAGAATTTGAAGCCGGAGCTGGAAACACATGAATGCGTTTGTTCAAGAGAAGTGAATGAGTACTGCTGCTCAACCCATTAAACCTCTGAATTTGAAGCTTTGGGTCTTTTGCAATCGATGCGTTCGAAGCTCCAAACGACGTCGTCATACAACCTATACCTGTATGTATATCTGTATATAGAGCTAGGGTTTCGAGAGATATAGTAAGAGATGGGAGAGAGAGATTTGAGGGGAGTAATTAATTGGGTGGTAGGGGAATAAACTCGGGGACGAAATGGTGGCTATTGCTAATGTGCGCTGTCACGTGCTTGCCACAAGAGCATTTGGATTCTGTTGTGTTACATTTAAAAAAAAGTCCCACGCGCTACACGGAATGCTCTGTTACACGATCGTTCATTTTTGGTGTTTTTGATTTTATTTTATTTTTTTATAATACTATGTGTTCTTGTGTAGTGATGATTGTGTCCTACCACTTTTAAAATAAATAATGCTATTATCATAATTTTTGGGTCATATAATGTTCACATACACACATGTATATTGTGGACTCTGTGTAATATGCAGGGACCGCAAATATGTATGTGTGTGTATGTGAGCGTTATGTGATTCAAATTATGTTATAGTAGCATTGCTCTTTTAAAATTGACAAAAAAAAAGTAAATGGAAAATTTAAGTTTTCTGTTCAATTTTCTTGTTACTGAGCTTTTAATGAACAGAAAAATAAAAAAAGAGTAATGCTACAAATATAAACTATTTTATAAATATTTTACAAATTGCTGATGTGGCATACTCCACCTCAACATATTGATCAACAAATTACTTCAATGTAGTCTTTGGCCCCACATAAAAAATTGAGGTGGAGTATGCCACATCAGCAGTTTATAAAATATTTATAAAATAATTTGTATCTGTAACATTATTCATAAAAGAAATAGACGAAAAACTTGGTCAATATTCTTGTTAAACTTTTCCATTCAAAAATGTACAGATTTAGACGAAAAAACAAAATAACAAAATATCATATTTTACTATTCTTATTATACCCTATAGTTTATAAACATAGTTAAACTAATTTAAGGGCTAATTTAGTAATTTAAATATGGAACTTAAGTTTTCTTTTCTTTTCCTTTATAAATTCAATCAACTTGAAAGAAAACTTATTAATTTTCTATTCTTTTCTTGTCTATTATAAATTTAGTTTTTCATTCTTTTCCTTCCCAAACTTAGAATTGGTGTAATTGTACAATAACATAGGGGGAAAAGTCTCTATATTCTACGCGCTGAATTGAAATCATGTCCTATTTTCTATATATTAATGCACAATTATTTGCGTAGAAGTATTTATTTTTTTCCTAACCATTAAATTAAGGTCGTGTTATATATTTGTTCGTTTACCAACTTATGAAACATTTAAGGTACTTGAAAAAACTTTTTTTTTAAAACAGTTTATTCCAAACCTAATTTGTTTAACTCACAAACACAACATTTAAAATTTAAACGTGTTATACTATTATTGATAAACGTTATCGCTGTAAACATTAAAACACTAGTATTCGAACGTATCATATGTATCCTTGGGAGACCCACATTGACGGCCCTCCAGGCGGTAACTTCCATACCCCATTACAAAATAAAGTTCCCTACCCCGCATGGGATTGGAGAAGTGGCAGGGGACCTCGATCTGGCGAAGAGGTGTTACCGGAATTCCCTGATCACCTCGGGCGTGGGGGTCAGCAAGCAGAAGCAAACTATGGCAATAGAGATCGAGCCCTTTACCGAAAGTAGTCAGGAGCCATTAGTTACCCCGGCCGGAGAGACCGAGGACGTAGAGTTGGTACCAGGAAAGCCAGACAAAATAGTAAAAATCGGGAGGGGGCTGCCAGCGTCTTTTCGGACCCATCTGATAGAGCTATTGCAGGGCTATGCTGACATCTTCGCGTGGGCCCCCAGCGACATGCCGGGGGTGGATTTAAAAGTGGCCGAACACAAACTCCATGTAGACCCAGCAAAGAAACCAGTTTGGATGGAAGGAAGATGGAGATCGGGCAAGAATCTCCCCTCTACGGCTTCAGCAACGAACCAGTCAAAGTGGCAGGGACCATTGAGTTGCCGGTCATCTTCGGCACAGCTCCTCGACAGGCGGAAATCAGATGCCGATTCTATGTGGTACATGTTGACTCGGCATACAACGCTATCCTTGGGAGACCCACATTGACGGCCCTCCAGGCGGTAACTTCCATACCCCATTACAAAATAAAGTTCCCTACCCCGCATGGGATTGGAGAAGTGGCAGGGGACCTCGATCTGGCGAAGAGGTGTTACCGGAATTCCCTGATCACCTCGGGCGTGGGGGTCAGCAAGCAGAAGCAAACTATGGCAATAGAGATCGAGCCCTTTACCGAAAGTAGTCAGGAGCCATTAGTTACCCCGGCCGGAGAGACCGAGGACGTAGAGTTGGTACCAGGAAAGCCAGACAAAATAGTAAAAATCGGGAGGGGGCTGCCAGCGTCTTTTCGGACCCATCTGATAGAGCTATTGCAGGGCTATGCTGACATCTTCGCGTGGGCCCCCAGCGACATGCCGGGGGTGGATTTAAAAGTGGCCGAACACAAACTCCATGTAGACCCAGCAAAGAAACCAGTTCGGCAAAAGAGAAGAATCTTCGCCCCCGAAAGACAGAGGATAATTGATGAGGAAATAGCAAAACTATTAGCGGCAGATTTCATATTTGAAATAGACTACCCGGAGTGGATGGCGAACGTAGTCTTAGTCCAGAAGCAGAATGGCAAATGGCGGGTTTGCATCGACTATACTGATCTAAACAAAGCATGCCCGAAAGACTTCTATCCTCTGCCACATATCGACCAGCTAATCGATGCCACTTCGGGGTATGCACTGCTTAGTTTCATGGACGCATTCTCAGGCTATCACCAGATCTCAATGTGCAAGGAAGATATACCGAAGACGGCCTTTATAACCCATCGATCGGTATATGCTTATAAGAAGATGACATTTGGTTTATTAAACGCCGGGGCCACTTACCAAAGAATGATGAACTATGTCTTCAGGAGCCAGCTGGGAAAAACTATGGAAGTATACGTAGATGACATGATCGTGAAAAGTCTGTCAGTCCGAGGGCATTTGGATGACTTGGAGAATTGCTTCCAGACAGTTCGGCATTATAACCTAAGATTGAACCCTACAAAGTGTACATTTGGGCTGGGAGCAGGGAAATTCTTGGGTTACATGATCAGTCAAAGGGGGATAGAAGCCAATCCCGAAAAAATTAAGGCCATCCTGGATATGAAGTCCCCACAATCGTTTAAAGACGTTCAGCGTCTAACCGGGAGGATAGCAGCTATGAGGCGATTCATGTCCAAATCAGCAGAAAGATGTCTGCCATTTTTTGATACTCTGAAGGGGCCGAAGAACGCAAAGAGTTTTCAGTGGACAACAGAATGTGAAGATGCGTTTCAAGAGATAAAAAGATATTTATCTTCGGCACCTTTGCTGGTGAAACCTGTTCCTACAGAGCCCTTGTACTTGTATTTGGCGGCAAGTTCTTTGGCAGTAGGGGCTGTACTGGTGCGGGAGATTGGGGGTAAGCAGCACCCGGTTTATTACATAAACCACTCCCTAAGGGATGCAGAAACAAGGTATCCGAACCTGGAAAAATTCGCCTATGCCCTAGTAATAGCAAGCAGGAAGCTCCGACAGTATTTCCAGGGACGGTTGATAGTAATCTATACAGATCAGCCTTTGAAGAAAGTTTTGGGACGACCAGAGGTCTCTGGGAGACTTGCAGCTTGGACTATGGAATTGTCCCAATTCATGCTAGAATACCACCCTCGGACAGCAATCAAGGGACAAGCCTTAGCAGATTTCGTGGTGGAATGCTCCTTCTCGGAAGCAGACGATAGCTCGAAGAAAGCTGAGGGGGTTGAAAAAACGGTGGCCGCTATTCTGCCAGGGCAGAGTACTTGGACCTTGTATACGGACGGATCAACGACTTCGGATATTAGTGGAGCTGGGGTCATCTTGACGAGCCCCGAAGGGTTCAAAATTCAACAGGCGATCAGATTCGGATTCAAAGCAACGAACAATGAGGCTGAATATGAAGCAGTTCTGGCGGGGCTTCGGCTTGCAAAGAGCCTGGAAGTGCATAGACTGGTTATCTTTAGTGATTCTCAATTGATCGTTAAACAGGTATCTGGGGAGTATGAGGCCCGGGGATCCAGAATGGTGAAATATTTGGCGGAAACCAAGGATTGGTTGCAGAGGCTCGAGTTCTTTGATTTTCAGGGGGTAGATCGGGCAGACAATACCATAGCACATGCATTAGCCAGATTGGCCACAACCGAAGCCAGTACCTTCAGCGGTTCGGTCTACCTGGAAACACTGAATAAACCAAGTGTTCAGCATACTGAGGTGATGTGTATAGAGCGTTCAACTAGCTGGATAGCTCCATACCTGGGCTATCTCGCAGATGGTGTACTGCCCTCGGATCGGTTGCTGGCCAAAAAGGTCAAACACAGAAGTGCAAATTTTGTATTAATAGATGGAGATTTGTATCGAAGGGCCTATTCATCCCCATTACTAAAGTGTCTAATGCCTTCCGAAGCGGAATATGCCCTCCGGGAGGTTCATGAGGGGATATGTGGGGATCATATGGCAGCCAAATCCTTAGCCTACAAAGTACTTCGGCAAGGGTATTATTGGCCCACAATTTTCAAGGAAGCTTCTGAGTACGTAAAGAAGTGCCTGAAGTGCCAGCTGAATAGCCCTATCACACATCAACCGCCAGAAGAATTGTACTCGGTATTATCACCCATTCCTTTCGCCGTTTGGGGGATTGATATACTAGGGCCATTACCAAAAGCAAAGGGGCAAGTGAGCTTCGTCATTGTAGCAATTGACTATATGACAAAATGGGTAGAGGCCAAACCACTCAAGTTGATCACGGAACAAGAGTGCCTGAAATTCCTAAAGGAGTGTGTCGTGTTTCGATTCGGCATACCTATGGCTGTAGTTTCAGACAACGGCCGACAGTTCGTGGGGTCTAAATTCGAGTCATTCTTGGCCGACCTCGGTATACAGCACAGAAAGACCTCAGTGGCACATCCTCAGTCTAACGGACAGGTCGAGGTCACTAACAGAACTCTACTGAATGGAATCAAACGGAGACTCGACGAAGCAAAGGGAAGATGGCCGGAAGAACTGCTCAGTGTTTTGTGGGCCTATCGAACCACACCTCGATCCACCACTGGTGAGTCCCCCTTCAGGCTCGCCTATGGGACAGATGCTTTAGTACCGGTAGAGATCGGTTCCACTTCCCTTCGGGTTAGCCAATACAAAGAGATATATAACGAAGACGGACTTCGGGCCAATCTGGATCTACTTGATGAAGTACGAGAGGCTGCCTTGGTGAAGCTCACTGCTTACCAACGCAGGGTGGCTAGACACTATAACAGGGGAGTAAAGTTGAGAAGGTTCGAAGTCGGAGATTTTGTTCTGCGGGAAGTAGAGGCCTCCATGCCCAAAAATCAAGGAAAACTAATGCCAAGTTGGGAAGGGCCTTATGAGATCACAGGAGTACCAAAGCCTGGCACTTACCGCCTCCGGGCATTGGATGGCACCGATGTCCAGAATACCTGGCATGCCGGCAGACTTAGGAAATATTTTCAGTAGGAAGAATCCTCCGTATCGTAGATTATTCGGTTTTCCCGAGTTCAGAGTCAAGCGTCTGTAATAGTGCCAGGGATTCATCAATAAAAGACACATTTTTTCTCCGTTTGAACTTTATTCTGTGTTCATGTTTGTCTATCAACGGAACAAAACCTGCTTAACCAATCAGCGGGTCGGCCTTTGTTGCTATGGGGGAAGACCCTGCGTCTCATACGAGCGGAGCTTTTATGAGTCCCAGTGTACCTTCGGCTCTCGGAGAGAAGGTCATCGGAGGATCCGCGGCAGAATTCCTTCGTCTCTCTGTAGCGAAGTGAAGGTTTATTCCTGATGTGCCTTCGGCTCTCGGAGAAAAGGTCATCAGTGGGGCTTTGGTGGGCTTCGCGATAGAAGCGACTTTTCCTGATGTGCCTTCGGCTCTCGGAGAGAAGGTCATTGGTGGGGCTATGGAGGGCTTCGTGATAGAAGCAACTTTTCCCGGTGTACCCTCGGCTCTCGGAGAGAGGGTACATCGGAGTGTTTAAAGGTTGGGTTCCAGCGCCTCTTCGGAGCGTCTTGAAACATTCCTGATGTGCCTTCGGCTCTCGGAGAGAAAGTCATCAGTGGGGCTATGGAGGGCTTCATGTGTAAGCAATATTTTTCCTGGTGTGCCTTCGGCTCTCGGAGAGAGGGCACATCGGAGTGACTATGGTGGGCTTCTCTTAGAAGCAATTTTTCCCAATGTATCTTCGGCTCTCGGAGAGAGGGTACATTGGAGTGACTAAGGTGGGATTCCTTCGCCTCTTCGGAGCGATGTGAATATTTCTCATGTTGTTCCTTCGGCTCTCGGAGAGAAGGAATTCAGAGGTTTAAGGTTGGATTTAATTAGCCTTGGTGGCGTTGAAGACTTTGACAATTTTTTGTGATTATTTTTAGAGACAAATGATATATGTGCTTAAAGAAAATGCAAGTTGGAACTGAAGATAAAACGGATGCTTTTTTCATTGATTAATAGTTTGAAGGTTACAGGAAAGTCTCGATATTAAACAGAGAAGACTCCTACTCGGAAGCCGAAGGATTATCGTCTGTATCTTCATCTGTGTCATCTTCAGACTCGGTTTCAAACAAAGCTGGGTTCACACAATGTTTGAGCATTTTCGCTTTCCCTTTGGCCCGACAGGCTTCGTAGCCTTCAGAGTACATCTTCAGTATTTTTTCATTTAGCTCGGCCGACTCCTTGTACTCTTTGATAACTTGAAGACGAAGATCTTCGGTGAGTATAGGTCTGGAAGCCTTAAGTTCTACTATCTCCTCTTCAAGTGCAGTGCGTGTCCGGAGAGAGTCTTCTTCTTTCCTCTTCAAGTATGAGTTGTCCTGTTGAAGGGCAAGGATATTCTGTTTCAGCTGTTGAATTAGGAATTGATCAGCATCGGACTTCTCCATCACCGCTCGACACTTAGCGTCGCTTTGGGCCGACCGCTTGATATGTTCTGTAACCTCAGCTTGAAGTACAGTGGCTTCATGCTGAAGTTGTAGATTGGTACGGTTGGACCGGGAGTGTGCTGCTTTTTCTTGATGCAAAGAAGTTTGGAGGGATCTCACCTCTTCGGCAAGTCCCTTAATCTCAGCCTCCCGTTCTCTCCATCGGTTAACGACGCGTCCCCATATAGCATTGGTCTGCAGAAGGCGAATCTTGTTATATAAAGTAAGGAGACATAGTAGGATAATCAAAATAAAACTTAAAGAGGCATAGAAGGATTACCCGGCCCTGCTCAATGAGGCCATCTACTACAAGGGCCTGAAACGGTATGCCTTGAAATCGGTTGTCATCGGCCGGTAAGACGAAGGATTGGTAGGCCTCCATGGGATAGTCTTTTGGGTCGTTGGAAAAGAATGTTTTACGGATTGGTGTTGGACTTGATGAAGGTGGAGGTACGGCTGAAGCGGAGGGTTGTTCGTCCTGCTGTTCTACGGTTGGTGGTTCGGGGTTTCTGTCTTCGGTTGGGGGAGATATATGGGTCGGATGGTCAGGGGTAGTATTGGATGAAGGGGCGATTGTTGAAGAAGAAGGGACCCTTAGTTCTTCAGTGGATAACGGGGTTACCTTGGCCCGTTTGGTTTTGAAGCGAAGAATTTGTGCTCTTTCTTTCTCGGGGAGGTCTATGATGTTTCCTGGAATGGGAAAGGAGGGACTAGCTTTTCGCTTCGAAGATTTCTTTGAAGCCCTCTTCTTATGACGAGCCTTCGTGGCGGCTTCGGGTTCGGTGGTAACAGCGGGAATGGGTGCGTTGTTTGGTATGGCTGAGGAAGGAATTTCGGCAGTAAGGGTGGCGTCGATAAAGACTTCGGCTGTTGGAATCAGGGTTGTTGCGGCCTCGGCAGATTGGGTGGGACGATGACCAGAAAGGTATAGATCCAAATCCCGGCGTTCGGAGGACGTAGGCTTGATAAGGGATACTGCATTATTAAAAAGGGTGAAGAAGAGTCAGCAAAAAATGTATCCTGTTTAAAAGATTAAAGATTCAAGGACTTACATTGATGATCATAGAGCCATGCTTGCTTGGTGAGTATGGTGTGGCTCCATTCCGTCTTCGGCATCTTCTCGATCACTCTAGCTATTTCTACGGCTCGCTCAGAAGAAAGGTCGCCGAATGGGGGGTTCGGACGTTTGTGTGATGCCCAGTCTGGTAGTTGGCTGGTTTCGGGTCCTCGGACGAAGAACCATTCGGAGTGCCATCCCTTGTTGCTAGAAGGGGTGTCCATCAGTTGGCGTCTCGCAATTTTTGCGTTCGGCTTGTTTGCTATTTTGTTCAGTTGTTTAAAACCTTCTTCTCGAGAACCAGTCAATTTGAAGAGAGCGAAAAAGAGGTCGACCGAAGGTTCCACTTCGGCTTCCACGCAGAAGGCAACAAAGGATAGTATATGGATATAGGAGTTCGGCACCAGCTGACTGAAGCCGATGCCGATGAACCCCAGAAGGGTTAGAATGAAGGCGTGCAAGGGAAATCGAATCCCCTTTTCCAGTAAGGTGAGGGGTACGGCAACCCAACCATTGTTGGAATGGTACATTCGCTCGGTAGGGGAAGGAGCTTTCAGAGAATGGGTGGCTGGAATCTGGAAAGACTGGCGGATGACCTCCATATCTTCCTCTTGGAATTTCGAGCGTGTGTTGGAAATAGGGTAGGTGGAGGCGTCGGAGTATTGGCGTTGAGCTTTCTCCGTATCGGTTTCTGCTGAGGTAGTTGCTGTAGTGGTGGAGTTGGTGGTGACGGCCACAGGGATAGCAGCTTGAGTGGTAAGGGGCATGATGGGGGCCGGAATGGACGAGAGCGGAATGGCAGGAATGGGGCCGGGGGTGTTGGATTCGGGACCGGAGAAGTGGTTAGAGGATGACATTTTGGAGATTCAGAGGCTTTGAAGAAAAATGATTGTCTTTACAGGCGAGAGAGAGTGGGGAAGGAGGATGCAATGTCTTGAGATTGGTAAAAGGTATGATTGGGATGTTTGGGGGTTTTTAAATGTCTTTTTGGCGGCTGGACCCGAATCCCAAAGGACGGTGTATTAATGATAAGGCACGTGAGGAGGTGAAGGGGTGGAGACAGGGGGGTTGTTTGGATGTACCGGTTCCTTGCATGGACAGGTTAAAAACTGTTGGGCCGTGTAAGGTAGGCCAGTATTGATTAGATTGGTCTTGATTGGCTGGGCTTGGTTGGAAGGTACCAGTCTTTGGGCTCGTTGGGTTTGGACAAAGGGTGACAAACCTTAGCCGGATGGATGGACAGTTTGCATGTTAGGGGCTATATACTCTTCCATCAAATGTTCCATTTAAATGAAAGACTGGGGGGCAATGTTGGGGTCCGAATATTTGAGGACCCGAGTTGGGCCAGGCCTTGGTTAAGGCTATGGTTGGGCCATGGGGGGCCGTGGGGGATCCGGTTGGTCCATGTTGAAGGACACTCCTAATTATATGGAGATTCTATTTATGAAAGGAGGAATCATGCATTGATTAGACTTCCTATATCTTGGGAGATTTGGTATTATCCTATTATAAAAAGGATACACGGGGGAACCCTAATCCGTGGAGGAAGTGGATTTAAGCAGGGATGTGAGAACCTATAAATATATGGCTCGACCCTCATAAGGTACACAACACTTTATTATTCCAGCAATAGAGTAATTTATCCCTCCATTGTTAAACATTGTCAGCCTGTACTTACTCTCACACCGGAGCTATCCCCCGGCGGCCCAAGCCGTCAAGCTTTGGTGTTTACCCGTTTTTGTGCAGGATTGGACGCGCTTAGTGATTGAGGCGCGTGGACGAATCTTGGCGTTAACACTATTCATTTTGATATTAATTTAAAATGACATAACGTTTTCAAATTATCATAATTTTTATTATAACGACATCGATAGTAAACTAAATATTCATTCAATTTTGTTTTAAACATAAAAATATATATGTCCTTAAAATATGAAACTCTATTGTAAAATAGAGAAAAAAAATTCTATAATCTAAATGTTTTGTTTGATTGTCTTATGTACAATATGATAAATTTTAAACTTTTTTATATAACACTCTTAATTTAATTCGTTCAATAAATAATTATAGTTATTCAAATATTAATGATAAAGTTATAAAGTACAATTTTATCATAGTTTTTGGAAATTGTTTTATATAAGATGAATTAACTTTTATTTTTTAAAATAACTTAATTATATGTTATATTTTTTGAAAAAAAGTGAGGTCGAAATGAAAAGTTGGTCAGTTACAGAAAGCATTCCAAGTTATAAGATTATTATTGATTTTTATAAATTAATTTGAAATACTTTTATACTCAAAATTAAGATAATTTATTAAAAATTATGAAATAATAAATTTTACAAAAGTAGTGTACTTTTCAATATTTTATAATATTAATCATTGTATTATTTAAAATTAAAAAAAATCATCTCAATTAAAAATTTAAAAATGTCTTCAGTTACTTTCAAAAGTCAATAAAAATTCTATATTTTGAAATAGTTGGAGTATAATATTTATCATGCTCCTTTTCACTAACAATAGTGTTTTGCTTACTAAATAATAGGAAAAATAATATATTGTAATTTTACATGTCGATTTTTTTATTGCAAGTTACGTGAATATAACTAATTGGTAATAATTTTTTGATGTATTTGATATAGTGAAATAATTTTATAATCACATCCAATCTCATATAGTAGTATTAATATACATGGCAATTGTAATTCGGATGAATTTTTTTGAAATATATAACATGACTCAAACAATAGATACTAAAAGTGACTACCAAATGATGTGTATGCATGTTATTGATCATGTCCATTGAGCCTACTCATATATGGTGACTTTTCAACTAATTATAAGTTGGCACATTATTTTGTAAGTTAATTTTTTATAATGGTTTTTTTGGTAAGTGTAGCATTCCTCTTTCCCCTTGCGAATCGTGTAATTCATTAATAGGGAAGCGCGTGAGCTAGTTCGTGAAGGACACAAAAGCAAAATCGGATAGTGGTGTGGACGCCTGATACACTGAACCTAGACAGAGATTCATAAGTCAAAATGTCAAAGTAGTAGTATTTGGAGAATTGGAGGGGTAGGAAAAATTTAATCCATAGGCCTTGTTTGGTACGAGGGAATGAAATCTCAACTATGCCGGATAAAAAATAGGTTTGGGTTATATAAAATAGATGTGAGTTGGTTTTGGAACCAAAATTATATTACCTATATTTAATATAGGTTATCTGATTTGGATTTGAATGGTTATGGGTCGAATCGACCTATTTTTCAAATTATAGTTTCACTAAAATCTTAATTTCTGTTATACTAAAAGAGACTTATTTTAATTTTTTAGACCCAAGTTTAAAAATAAAAATTTTAATTGATGTAACTAATTTGAGTATTAAAAACATTAATTTTGTGATTATAGGTACTTTAAAAAAAATTTACATTAATAATTATTATGTTAATTAAAATTAATAAAATTATTGAGAATTTTATTATAATAATCAGTAAATATTTTTTTTTGGAGTGTATATATAATCAGTAAATATTACTTTTTTTTGGGGTTGAGGGTGGGGGTGGGTGGGGCGGGGGGCGTGGGAGTGTATACATAATTAATAAATAATATTTTTTTGGGTGGGTGGGTGGGGGTGGGGGCGGGGGTGGGGTGGGGTGGGGGCTAGGGCCGGGGGTGGGCGGGGGGGGGGGCGAGGTGGGAGTGCATACATAATCAATAAATAATATTTTTTAGGGTTTGGGTTTGGGGGTGGGGGGGGGGGGGGGGGGTGGGGGTGGGGGTGAGGGTGTATACATAATCAATAAATATTAATTTTTTTGGGGGGTGAGGGGTAGGTTTGGGGTGGGGGTTTTGGTAGGATGTGGGAAATTAAATTAAATTATATAATATAATATAAAATAATTTATAGAGAGAAGGAGGAAATAAAATTTAATTATATAATATAAGTTGTATAATTTAAATAAGTTATTTTAATTAATTAAGGGATGATATATTAATTATATAAATTAGTAATTCGTTACACTAAAAGTGTTAACTTTATTATGGATTAATTCTATAATTTGTGAAATATTTTTTATACATAATTACAAATGTATAAATTACAAAATTATGTAATATGTATAATGTATATGTGTTATATAAGAATGTAGTGTAATAATGCATACATGTTGATGTATTAGCTCGACAAAGTGTAAAAAACTATTATAGACTAATATGGGTCAAAACTAGTTAAACTAGATCCAAATCATATTTGTAATAATAATATGGGTCCAAAACCAAACAAATCCATCACTTAAAAACTAGTTAACTAACTCAATAGATCCAAGTGGTTTTGGTTAACTATATGATTTTTAACTTAAATTATCAGATCTAATCTCAACCAATTATCGGTTGGTTCAGTGGTAAGTAAGGGACAGTTTATTTAGGACTGAATGGTTGAATGGCTGAATCGGTCAGTCATTCAATGCGTTTGTTTTGGGAAAAAAATAGTCTGAATGGCTGAATCGATCAGCCATTTAGACGATTTAGGCTGAATGGTTTAGTGTCATTTTTTTGGCTGGGTGAAGTTTTTTTTTTCAATATTAACTATTATATTAAGTAAAATTAAATAAATTTACAACAAGTATGAATTTTTTTTAAAGGGGTAAAATAATAAAAAATTGTTATTCAGATGTTTCAGATATGTCAATTATCAAATAATTTTTTTCATTCAGATTCAGTTTAGTTAGATTCAGATTCATTAAGTTTTTATCAAACACCCCCTAAGTTCATTTATCTCACTTTAGGTTTAATTTTCACCTATAGTGAATGATTAATGATAACTTTACGTCTTACATGCTACACACAAAAGATTTCAGAATTTTGGTCTCAATATAGACGTGGTGAGAGTTCTTTATGTAGTTTTTGCAGACATAATGTGTCATACTGAAAGTTTGGAATACCTTATCTACTTTTTATTTTTTGCACAAAAAAAAATGAAGGAGTGAAATCTCATTACCATAATCTTGTTACATGTGATGAGATTTTTGATAAATAGCTTCTCAATGTGTTCAACTTGACTCTCATTTATTATATATTTTCTCCAATTTTATTCAATAGTTAATGCACCAATTTTTTTTCCAACTATTATAATGTAAGCAACATCTATCAATTAATTTATAATGTTGAGTAGGTCACTAAGGTCGTATTCTAGTGATTAAGAATGAGGTCTTGTGATCTTTCAGTATCAAGTTGGATTCTCACTTGTATAAGCTTGTTTCTTTTTTTGCACAAATTGTGTTTTCTTCTTTATCTTACTTGATTGATTATCAATATTGTTATATTGATGATGTACTTGATTGTGATCTTATATTTTATTCCCCTAATTGGAGTTTCAAGAAAAAAGTATATAAAATGTTGAATAGTATAATTGTTTCTTTCGCATTTTTTTAACATCTGAATTATATATATATATATGGGCAATGATCCATAACATCTATTTGTTATGGATTAATAATGAGCAAATATCATCTCTACCTTTCATTACAACTTTGAATGGCCTAGATTTAAAATCACATCTCACTGTCCGCTAGAAGTACTAGCGGATGGGATTAAAAAAATCTCTATCCGATTATGCCCCTGATTAGTAGGCCAAGTAGTTCTAAAAAAATATTCTAACCTACGCCTTGGTGAATCAACTAAAGTAGGAGCTGAGAACCAGGAAATATTTACCTTAGAAATTCAGTCTATACCCTAAAGTCAATCACGTTCTCTAATTTACCACAAAATTCATAAGAAAATGAAATGAAATATCTGATTTATGAATTTATACACACACATCTATATAAATATAGAAAGAGAAAGGGGAGAGGGTGTACCTTGGATGATAGATTGGCTTGCAGAGCTGCTGACAACTCCATGATTCACCGCTCGAGGGCATTCGATTGCTTGTAAATGCAATCAATTTCTTCAATTTACAGAACTATAATTAATATATATATATATATATATATATATATATGTATATGTAATACAGATGGAGCATACGAAGAATAGATACTATGGATAGAGAGAGAGAGATAGGCGTAGGTCAGACGCATAATCGAATAGAGATTTTTTTAATACCATCCGCTAGTACTTCTAGCGGATGGTGAGATGTGATTTTAAATCCAGGCCATTCAAAGTAGTAATAAAAGGTAGAGATGGTATTTGCCCATTATTGATTCATAGCAAATAGATGCTACGGATCATTGTCCTATATATATATATGTATATATATATATATGTATATATATATATATATATAGAGAAAGAGAGAGAGGCCCCTTCTTCCTAAACGGACCACCCGCATGCAGGTGATACAAAAAAAGCTCTTATGTGGCCATTGTTGTGTCCTAGTTGTGTTGGCTAAGGTATTAAATATATATATATATATATATAATATAAAGAGAGAGGATTGTTGGGTGAGGACCACTAAATATATATATATATATATATATATATATATATATATAAAATATGTAAGACCCCAACTTTTTATGAATAAAATAGAATTTCCTCTATATATTATTTTGAAATAGTAAGGTGGTGATTTGATAAATGTGGTAAGTTATGGGTAATATGCACAAATATTTCAAAATAAGCAAGTGATTATAAAATATTCATTGTTGTCGGAGAATATTCGTTTGGTCGTGGAATATTTTTGTTGCCGGAGAATATTCGTACAATGGCGCAGCCATTTGTGGGCCCCATAACGGAAAACTGTCGGATGAAGAAAACGACAAGAATAAATTTTCTAAAAATAACGGCAAGAATGTTACCGTTAAAACTGTTGAAATACCCGGTGGTTAAAATAAAGTAATACGCGTTGTTGAATAGTAGCACACGGTATTGCACAGTATTTTATATTATTGTTGTTTCAATAATTGTCACTGCACAGTATTTTACATTATCAAATCAATAATTCATATTATTTGAATAATATTATTAGATAGCATTATTAGCAATGTCTAAGGAAGTTATATCTAGGAAAGAGGTTAGTTAATTGCGCGCCAGTAAAAAAAATCCTTATCGGAAGGCCCCTTCTTTTCTGGGAACGACCTGGTTGTCATTATTGTGATTCTGTAATATTATTTGTGAATAATTAATTATTGATAAAAATAATAAGGAAATATTTATTCAATGTAGACATAAATGGAGGATTTTTTTAGCAAAAGAGACAATTGTGAAAAATTGATATTTTATCTTTTCTGATAATATAATAATATAATAATGGTGATATTTTTACAATAAATTCAAGATATGTGAATAAAATGAGGTGGAAGAGAGCAAATTGTATCTGAATTGTTCTTGGTGTTATAATTGGTTTTTAAAACTAAAACGTGTAAAAGGCAAATGGTGGTGATGTTTTGTGGGCCCCACTGGTTTATAATGCTGAAAATGAAAAAGTCAAATAGAGGAGGCGTCCGATTTTATTTTTTCAGCTTTGGTGTGCTAAGCATTTTTCTATAAATAGGGTGCTTAGTTAGAAATAAAAATCACATCAGAATCAGAAGTTTCTTTCTCTATAATACCGAGCGTATTTTTGTGAGTATTTAGATACTTTGAGTGTTGATAAACAGTGCAAGTTTTCTTCAGCATAATATCCGATATTCCAGTCAGATTCAGTATTCTTTTGAGGTAAGGGAAGTTATATTTTTTATAAATGATGTTATTGCTTTTAATATCATTTCACCGAAATATTGGTATAAATTTTATTATGAAAATTTTACCTTTTTATGTCAAGGTTACTATTCACATATACGGCGCTATTCACGAATATGGTACTATTCACAGAAAAATTAAAAAAAAATTTTGTCCAAGTTGGTTGTTATGGTTCCTATCTTTGATTGGATCCATGTTTTGAACTTTATTCTTGAATTTTGCTCCACAATTGATTATTATGAAGTATTTTTGAACTTGGATAAACTAAATTACGAATCCCTAATCTTTGTCCTTTATCTCACTGGATTCGTTATTGATATTATTTTTCATCATCCTCAGTCCTAAATGTGATATAATTGAATATCTTTGGCCTGTAGTGCAAAGATGAATGATTACTTGATGAATATCTTTGGCCCGTAGTGCAAAGATGGACAGGTGTTGAGATGAACATGACCACTGGTGATACAAATAAATATCTTTGGCCCGTAGTGCAAAGATGAATATTTGATTCGAGATATATATTGATTGATGTTACAGGGATAAAATATTGATGATGGACTTTTAAATCATAGAAGATAGTAGACATCATTTTTTACTTAACTCTTCTGATGAATTATTATTTTCGATGCAGTTGTTGATCTAAAACTTGTTATCCATAATATTTTATCTGATTTGTTGAAGACTAACGATAATTTATTTTTCATTATCTTAGTTATAATATGCTTTACTGGCTAGTTGAGCTCACATTTTTCTTCTATTGTCCTCCTCAGGAAATGAGAATGTCACAGGGACTAGTCGGGGGACAGAGTGATGGTCAGAGTAGAGCAGTAGTAGCCCTCACTATTTTTATAAAATAGTGTGATAATAATTATAATGAGGACTTAGTTTGAGTATTTATATTTTTTACATATTTGTTTTGACACTCACAGCTGTATGGTCGTATTTCTCACGACCTTTTGTTATAAAAGATTATATTTGGATTCTGTACCACGTATTTGGTGACTCAGAATGGGTTGGGTGGATTGAACCTATCATGGGGGCGTCACAGTTGGTATCAGAGCTTAGGAATATGATCTCTGGCGGAGATCTGAGAATAGAACTAAGAGGGGAGAGAAGAGTACATCCTTCGCTAGTGTGTCCTACCTAAGCTTATTTGGTATTTATTTGGTCAGTCGGAACATAGGGTTAATATGTAATATGTTAATTTGTTTAAGTAACCCTTGTTTTATGGTAGTATTTGAGAATGGCAGCTGAAAATGTAAACAATGGAGTGAATGAGACCATTGAGACACCTTTAATCACCAACCAGGAGAACGTGCAACAGGAAGACAATATTCCTCCTGTAAATAACACTACCGATCAAACGATGAACGATGGGATATTTAGAAGCTTTTTGCAGTTCATGCAAAACTAGACAAGGGAGACTCGTGTGCAAAATACAGGTGGAAATAATAACAACTCGCGGCTTGTCACTGCCAAGCAATTCTAAGAGTTAGGACCACTAGAGTTTTTGGGAACGCCAGATCCAATCAAGGCGAAAACGTGGGTTTAGCAAATTACCAAGATATTTGATGTCTTGGGATGCACAGAGGAATAGAAAGTTCCATTCGTCACCTTTATGTTCTGTAGAGAAGCAGATTACTGGTGAAAATCTGTGAAGCGTACGCAGCCGCACTCAAGATGTCTTGAGAGGCGTTTCAAAAACTGTTCAATGACAAGTACTTTCCAGAAAGTATTCGTCATATGAAAGAGGTAGAGTTTATCAAACTGGAACAGAACAATATGACTGTGTCCTAGTACGAGGCTAAGTTCGCAGAGTTATCCCGGTTCGCATCTCATTTGGTGGATAATAAGGAATGTATAACGCATATGTTTCTGAGAGGTTTGAAACCCAAAATTCGTCAATACCTCATTTCTCATAAATTTTCTCTATATTCAGATGTTGTGAATAGGGCTCAATTATTAGAGCGAGATAATGAGTCTGTTCAACCAAGGGACCACAACTAGGGTCGTATTGGTGGCAGTAGTTATCGGAACAATGACAACCAGCGGGGAGAAAAGTATCATGACAGAAGCGGTAACCACTCCGATGGTAATCGTGGCCATGGTAATAGAAGAAGTGAGTCAGGGGAGATTTTAAGAAGAGAAGGTACAACAATAAGAACGTGAAGACGTCGACAGCAGCACCAACATCAACTGTTTCTAGGGGAGGAAAACGATCACCGATAGTATACTATAAATGCGGGTAAGAGGGAAACATCAGTCCAAACTGCCCACAACAATTCAAGGTATGTTATAACTGTGGAAAGGAAGGACACATGGCTAGAGAGTGTCCACTAGCGAAACCAAGTCCAGCGGGGGTGGTGATTCCAAAGGCTGTTCCGGACAAGTCAAAGTCGATGGTTCCTGGAAGAGCGTTTGTCGTGACTGCCCAAAACGCGAGAAAACCGAACGAGGTGATCACGGGTAAGCTAATCATAAACTCTTGCGAAGATTATACCTTATTAGATACCAGTGCTACCCATTCTTTTATTTCACATACTTGTGCTCAACGTTTAAACTTGACTACTGAGAAATTAGACTTTGGCTTATCTGTTGAAACTCGGTTAGGAGAAACCTTCGTTACATCTACAGTCTACAAATCTTGCTTGATTCAAATTGGCATTCTCACCCTACCTGTTGATCTTGTATCTTTGAAAATACTTGCATTTGATGTGATTTTAAAAATTGACTGGTTAACCACTTATCATGCCAAAATTGATTGTTTTCGTAGGGTTGTTATTTTTCATGTTCCTAACCAACCTATTATACGAATTCAAACAACCAAACAACTAAAATCAATTAATGTCATTTCAAGTCATAAAGCTATTCCTTTATTGAAAAACGAATGTCAAATTTTCTTAGCCCATGTCACTGATTTAAATCAGAATACGTCAGATTTGAATGATATTTCTGTTGTTAATAAGTTTCCTGATGTATTTCCCGAAGAACTTCCCGATTTACCCCTAAAACGTGAAGTTGAATTCTTTATTGACCTTGAACCCGGTACAAAATCCATTTCTAAAACCCCATATCGAATGGCTCCTATTGAACTTCAGGAGTTAAAGGTCCAACTACAGGAGTTGTTAGACATTGATTTCATTCGTCCTATTACATCTCCTTGGGGTGCTCCTGTTTTATTTGTAAAGAAGAAAGATGGGAGTATGCGACTTTGAATTGATTATCGGGAGTTGAACCATGTCACCATTAAGAATAGGTATCTGTTACCTTGCATTGATGACCTGTTCGACCAGTTGCAAGGTGCGCAATTCTTTTCAAAGATCGATCTTCGTTCTGTATATCATCAGTTAAAGATTAAAACTGAGGATATTCCAAAAACTGCCTTCAGAACTCGGTACGGGTATTATGAATTCTTAGTCATGTCTTTTGAATTGACTGATGCTTCTGCTGCTTTCATGGATATGATGAACCGTATATTCAAGGGGTATTTGAATCAGTTCGTGGTTGTCTTTATTGATGACATCCTCATTTATTCTAAAAGCCGTGAAGATCATGAGCACCACTTGAAGCTGGTACTTCAAAGGCTTCGTGATAACAAGCTATATGCCAAGTTAAAGAAATACGAGTTCTGGCTTGAGGAAGTAGCATTCCTTGGGCACGTGGTATCAAAATATGAAGTGTCTGTTAACCCGGCGAAGATTGAATCAATACAAAGTTGGGACCAGCCTAAGTCGGTGACCGAAGTACGTAGTTTTTTGGGCTTAGCTAGTTATTATTGGAGATTCGTGGAAGGATTTTCTCGAATCGCTACTCCATTAACTCAGCTGACTTGGAAAAATACAAAATTCGTATAGAGCGAGGAATGCGAGAAGAGCTTCCAAGAGCTCAAGAGGAGACTTATCTCGGCACCAGTTCTGACAATAACATCTGGTTCGGATGGATTTGTCATCTACAGCGATGCTTCGGGCAAAGGATTAGGATGTGTTCTCATGCAACATGGGAAAGTCATAGCCTATGCCTCGCGACAACTTAAAGAATATGAGAGAAATTATCCTACTCATGATTTAGAGTTGGCAGCTGTCGTTTTTGAGTTAAAGATCTGGAGACACTACCTGTATGGGGAAAAAGTAGAGATTTATACGGATCATAAGAGCCTTAAATATTTCTTTACTCAGAAGGAACTCAGCACGCGGCAACGACGTTGGCTTGAGCTGTTGAAAGATTACGACCATACCATCCAATACCATCTTGGAAAAGTAAATGTCGTAGCTGACGCGTTGAGTAGAAGATTATATGCTAGAACGAGTGCGATGTTGTCAACACAAAGGCCCATTTTATGTGACTTACAAAGAATGGAGGTAGAGTTCAAGACTCCGGGGACCCACGTGATGATGTCAAGTATACGCTCAGAACCAGCTTTGATTGATAAAGTTAAAGCTGCTCAAGCTACAGACCTGGAGCTGATGAAGATGAAGAAGAAAGTGCAAGAAGGTGCTATTCCAGAAGCAAGAATTGATGAAGAAGGAATACTTCGAGTCATCCAGACTTCGTGTTCCTAACGATTTTGATTTGAAGTATAAAATCATGATAGAGGCACACAACACACCGTTTGCAATCCATCCTAGGAGTACCAAAATATATCGTGATCTTCAACATACATTTTGGTGGAGCAATATGAAGAGAAAGATCGCAGAGTTTATATCGAGGTGTTTAACGTGTCAACGTGTCAAGGAGGAGAGACAAGTGCCAAATGGTCCATTGCAACCACTTGAGATTCCAAAATAGAAGTGGGAAAACATTACCATGGATTTCGTTACGGGTCTTCCCAAGGTTTGTTTCTCAAGGCATAGATGCGATTTGAGTTATTGTTGATAGATTAACCAAGTCTGCTCATTTCTTGCCTATACGAGAGACTTATTCACTGGAATGTCTTGCTCGTATGTACGTAAATGAGATTGTGAGATGGCATGGCATGCCAGTATCCATAGTTTCGGATCGAGACCCATGGTTCACTTCACGATTTTGGGTCAGTTTGTAGAAAGCTATGGGCACGGATTTACGATTCAGTTCGGCATATCATCCTCAAACGGATGGGCAATCGGAAAGAACTATCCAAACTCTTGAAGATCTATTGAGACTCTGTGTTCTAGACTTTAAAGGGAGTTGGGATAAGTACTTACCATTGGTGGAATTCTCCTACAACAACAGTTATCAGGCAAGTATAGGCATGGCTCCATTCGAGGCATTGTATGGACGAAAATGTCGTTCTCCAGTATGCTGGGATGAGGTGGGTGAAGCAACATTGTTGGGACCGGAGTTAGTACGTACGACTACGAAAAAGATTCAAATGATCCGGCAACGTATACAAACGACACAAGATCGACACAAGAGTTATGCGAACCTTCATCGGAAGGACGTGAAATTTAATGTTGGGGATCATGTATTGTTACGTGTTGCTCCATGGAAGGGAGTTACGAGATTCGGGAAGAGAGGAAAGCTTAATCCACGATTCATTGGTCCATTTGAGATCCTTTATCGAGTAGGAACTGTGGCCTATAGACCCGCCTTACCTCCAAGCATGTCTCGTGTTCATAACGTTTTTCATATATCCGTGCTACGTAAATATGTGAAAGACCCAAACCACATTATTGAGTTAGAACCAGACGAGATAGCCTAAGATTTAACGTACGAGGAGGTACCTGTCAAGATCATAGATAGGAAGGAGCATGTCCTACGCTCAAAGGTTATACCACAAGTCAAAGTTTTGTAGAGGAACCATGCTATTGAGGAAATGACCTGGGAGTTAGAATCGAAAATGAAAGCGAGGTATCCTCACCTTTTTGAAATATCAGGTACGCACGTCAATTTCGAGGACGAAATTTCATAAGAAGGGGAGGTTGTAAGACCCCAACTTTTTATGAATAAAATTGAATTTCCTATATATATTATTTTGAAATAGTAAGGTGGTGATTTGATAAATGTGGTAAGTTATGGGTAATATGCACAAATATTTCAAAATAAGCAAGTGGTTATAAAATATTCATTGTTATCGGGGAATATTCGTTTGGTCGTGAAATATTCTTGTTGTCGGGGAATATTCGTACGACGGCGCAGCCATTTGTGGACTCCATAACGGAAAACTGTCGGATGAAAAAAATGACAAGAATAAATTTTCAAAAATAACGGCAAGAATGTTACCGTTAAAACTGTTGAAATACCCGGTGATTAAAATAAAGTAATACGTGTTGTTGTACAGTAGCACACGGTATTGCACAGTATTTTATATTATTGTTGTTTCAATAATTGTCACTGCACAGTATTTTACATTATTAAATCAATAATTCATATTATTTGAATAATATTATTAGATAGCATTATTGGCAATGTCTAAGAAAGTTCTATCTAGGAAAGGGGTTAGTTAATTGCGCGCCAGTAAGGAGAAATTCTTATCGAAAGGCCCCCTCTTTTCTGGGAACGGCCTGGTTATCATTATTGTGATTCTGTAATATTATTTGTAAATAATTAATTATTGATAAAAATAATAAAGAAATATTTATTCAATGTGGATATAAATGGAGAATTTTTTTTTAGCAAAAGGGACAATTGTGGAAAATTGATATTTTATCTTTTATGATAAAATAATTTATTCAAATATATTATTATATTATTATATTATAAGTGTATAATGTGATAATATAATCATATAATAATGGTAATATTTTTGCAATAAATTCACGATATGTGAATAAAATAAGGTGGAAGAGAACAAATTGGATCTGAATTATTTTTGGTGTTATAATTAGTTTTTAAAACTAAAACGTGTAAAAGGCAAATGATGGTGATGTTTTGTGGGCCCCACTGGTTTATAATGCTGAAAAATAAAAAAGTCAAAGAGAGGAGGCGTCCGATTTTATTTTTTCAGCTTTGGTGTGCTAAGCATTTTTCTATAAATAGGGTGCTTAGTTAGAAATAAAAATCACACCAGAATCAAAAGTTTTTTTCTCTATAATATCGAGCGTATTTTTGTGAGTATTTAGATACTTTGAGTGTTGATAAACAGTGCAAATTTTCTTCTGCATAATATCCGATATTCCAGTCAGATTCAATATTCTTTTGAGGTAAGGGATGTTATTGCTTTTAATATTATTTCACCGAAATATTGGTATGAATTTTATTATAAAAATTTTATCTTTTTATGTCAAGGTTACTATTCACGTATACGGCACTATTCACGTATACAACACTATTCACGAATACGGTCTTATTCACAAAAAATTAAATTTTCTTTTCTTTGTCCAAGTTGGTTGTTATGGTTCTTATCTTTCATTGGATCCATGTTTTGAACTTCATTCTTGAATTTTGCTCCACAATTAATTATTATAAAGTATTCTTGAATTTGGATAAACTAAATTATGAATCCCTAATCTTTATCCTTTATCTCACTGGATTCGTTATTTATATTATTTTTCATCATCCTCAGTCCTAAATGGTGATATAAGTGAATATCTTTCGCCTGTAGTGCAAAGATGAATGATTACTTGATGAATATCTTTGGCCTGTAGTGCAAAGATGAATGATTACCAGATAAATATCTTTGGCCTGTAGTGCAAAGATGGACAGGTGTTGAGATGAACATGACCACTAGTGATACAAATGAATATCTTTGGCCCGTAGTGCAAAGATGAATATTTGATTCGAGATATATCTATTGATTGATGTTACAGGGATAAAATATTGATGATGGACTTTTAAATCATAGAAGATAGTAGACATCTTTTTTACTTAACTCTTCTGATGAATTATTATTTCCGCTGCAGTTGTTGATCTAAAACTAGTTGTCCATAATATTTTATCAGATTTGTTGAAGACTAACGATAATTTATTCTTCATTATTTTAGTTATAATATGCTTTATGGGCTAGTTGAGTTCACCCTTTTCTTCTATTATCCTCTTTAGGAAATGAGAATGTCGCAGGGACTAGTCGGGGGACAGAGTGATGGTCAGAGTAGAGCAGTAGCAGTCCTTATTATTTTTGTAAAATAGTGTGATAATAATTGTAATGAGGACTTAGTTTGAGTGTTTATATTTTCTACATATTTGTATTGACACTCACAGCTGTATGGTCGTATTTCTCATGACCTTTTGTTATAAAAGATTGTATTTGAATTCTGTACCACGTATTTGGCGACTCAGAATGGGTTGGATGGATTGAACCTATCCTGGGGGCGTCACATAATATATAGAGAGAGCTATATTAAAGGCATAGTTTTTTGTACCACCCGCATGCGCGAAAGTGCCTTTCTCTCTCTCTCTCTCTATATATATATATATATATATATATATATATATATATATACACACACATACACACACACATAAAGGCATAATTAACTATATAATATATAAAAAAATAACTATTGATTTAATTAATGTACAAATATTCGAGAATGTATACGAGATGGAGATTGGTGCGAGGTAAGCAAATATCATCCCCTCCCCTGATTTCCCTCCTTTCAGTTACACCTTCCCTCTAATTTCATCCAATACATCATATTTTTATAATTGTAGAGAGTATAACTGAAATCAACATCGATCAATTAATTTATAATATTAAGTAGTATAGTTGTTTCGAAAATGAAAGTAATCCGATACTTTTTTACCATTTGATGAACATGTGGATTTTTATTGAAAATTATTTTAAACTTTTAACGGTAAAAATATTTTTAATGATTCTAATTTTTGGTAGGATTGAGCGTAATATCATCAACAATCAATTAACATATTTTGATCATTACTAACAAAATTATTAAGATCAAATAAATTATGTATTGGATGAAAGTGGAGGAAAAGTGTATGGAGAAGATCCAAATCTCTCCCTCTCTCCCCTCCCCATATATTACTATTCAGTGAGTCCCCATTCCCAATTAAAATAAAAATTATTGCGGTATTTGAAGCTGAGCATAAAGACCATCTAGGAGATGGGACAAATTATTATCCCTAATTCTATATGAACAGAAAGATATTTGCGCGGACCCGTCTTGTAAATTTTATAAATTAACTAATCCCTTTTATGCTCATGATCACCACTTCAACACTTAATGATCTTGCTTATATGTATGAAATCACAAATAAATTATATAGATGGTTCGATAAAAAAATTTCATTAGCAATCTCTAATCAAATAATCTTTTTATTGGTTGATTTCACAATCAAAACATACCTGCAAGTATGTGACGCCCTCAAAATAGGTCAACACAACTCATTTTGAGTCGCCAAAATACATGGTACAGAATTCAAATACAAACTTCCTATTTACAACTAATACTCTGTCGTGCAAAATACGATCACACATAAACTTTGAGTTTCAATACAAATATTATAACAACAGTACTCACACTCTAAACCAATAACATTTTACATAAAGATACAGTCAATAACTATTTTAAGAATTATAATATTTGGAAAATACTCAAGGAAACCTTCGTACATGGGAGGCCATACTTCTAAGTTATAATAGATATCATAGGACTTGAGAATTAACCTTGTTTGACCCAATAGACCCCAAAGAAGAACGAGAGGATTACTATCATATTCATTTCAATGGTGGGTATCTTCTTGCCATATAATTATCTCAATTGTCTCAAATTGAGGATTATATTCCAACCATACTCCAAGATTATATAGATAGTGCTCATAGATATAATCAGCAAGTGGATGTGCATAACCATATCTTATGATAACACTAATTTGTATGTGGTTTGACATCTTGTATGATAGTGGCAACACATTCTTTCAACTGTGACTCATATCCCAACCTTGGATAGCACCTCACAATGGCACCTATTAATTTTTCATCCTATCTTATAACTTGATGAGAACAACCACTAACTCGAAACATTATGGTTACTAACTTGGATCATTACATCACTCCCCGACTAGTCCCAGCTCCACTCTCATTTCTTGAGAAGAACAATAGAACAAAAAGGAAAATGGTGAACTTAACTAGCCCAATAAAAAATATTATGACTAAGATAATGAATAATAAATTATTTTTAGTTCTCAACAGTGAAAAATCTAACAGAATATGATAGACAACAAGTTTTAGATCAACAAATACACCGGAACGAACAATCCATTAGCAGAGTCGAATAGATCATAATGTGTATTATCTTCTCCATGTTAAAAGTCCACTAACAATATTGTATCCCTGTAACATCAATCAACAGTTCCTGCCCACAATCATGTAAATAGTTCATGATCATAATTATGTTGATAAATTTCTCTTCGTACCCAGGACGAAAATAATTTTCATCACCTGTCTTTACCTGTAGCACCAAAGATTATGGTTATATTAATTCATAATTCATGTTCATAATCATGTAAATCAATAGTTTCTCCTTGCCACAAAGGCTTAATATAACTTTCACTGAATGTCCTTGCCACAAAGGCTAAAGACACTTAATAATCATATCGTCTTTACACCTTACACCAAAGACCTTCAAACGTAATATCAATGGTCATGATTATACCAATCAATTGTCTATCTTTGCACAACGGGCCAAAGATATTCAACTGTAATATCAATGGTCATAATCATGACAAACGACAGTCCATCTTTGCACTACGGGCCAAATACATACAATTGTAAAATCAATTATCATGATTATACCGATCAACATTTCATCTTTGCCACAAAGGCCAAAGATATTCATCAATTTATAGTTCATCTTTGCACTACGGGCCAAAGATAACTTTAACCACAATTTAAGTCTGAGGATTATGACAATGATATAAAGAATGAATCAAGTGAGATCAAGGTCAAATATTAGAGATTTATAATTCAATTTAATCAGAGTTCAATAATGCCCAAATTATCAACATGAAGATAAAAACATGGATTCAACTTCAAGAATAAGATTCATAAAAGATAATTTGGACAAAAAAAAAAGAAACTAAATTTCATCCTGAATAGTACTCCGACATGAATAGTATCTCGGATGAATAGTACTTTGGTATGAATAGTACCCTAGATGAATTGTAAGACCCCGACTTTTTATGAATAAAATTGAATTTCCTTTATATATTATTTTGAAATAGTAAGGGGTTGATTTGATAAATGTGATAATTTATGGGTAATATGTGCAAAGTTTACAAAATAAGCAAGTGGTTATAAAATATTCATTATTGTCGAGGAATATTCATTTGGTCGTGGAATATTCTTGTTGTCGGGGAATATTCGTACAACGGCGCAGCCTTTTGTGGGCTCCATAACGAAAAACTATCGGATGAAGAAAACGACAAGTATTAGTCTTTTAAAAATAACGGCGTAGTTGTTACCGTTAAAACTGTTGAAATACCCGGTGGTTAAAATAAAGTAATACACGTTGTTGCACAGTAGCACACGGTATTGCACAGTATTTTATATTATTGTTGTTTCAATAATTATCACTGCACAGTATTTTATATTATCAAATCAATAATTTATATTATTTGAATAATATTATTAGATAGTATTATTGGCAATGCCTAAGGAAGTTCTGTCTAGAAAATAGGTTTGGTCACCTAATTGCGCGCCAGTAAGGAGAAATCCTTATTGGAAAGCCCCCTTTTTCCTAGGAACGACCTGGTTGTTATTATTGTAATTCTGTAATATTATTTGTGAATAATTAATTATTAATAAAAATAATAAGAAAATATTTATTTAATTTTGATATAAATGGAGGAATTTTTCGCAAAAGAGACAATTGTCGAAAATTAATATTTTATCTTTTCTGATAAAATAATTTATTCAAATATATTATTATAATATTACATTATAAGTGTATAATGTGATAATATAATAATATAATAATGGTGATATTTTTACAATAAATTCACGATATATGAATAAAATGAGGAGGAAGATAGCAAATTGGATCTGAATTATTTTTGGTGTCTTTGGTAACAAAAACATGTAACACATTTTGGTGGAAGATTTTTCCAAAATGAGTGGGCCCAACTTGTCCTTGTAAATGCTGAAATTGGTTTTCCAAAGTTGGTTAGCGAAAGATTTCGTCCGAAAAATTGTAGCCTGCTAGTTCATCCGTTTGTAAATTTGTGTCTTTTTTCGTTCGAAATTTGGAAAATCTTTCATCTACAAAGTTGTAGAGAATTAAATTTCATACGGAATGGACATAAGGTTCGTATTTTTCTGATAAAAGGGCTATTTATTATGAATTATTAAAGTTTCTGAAATTGGATCTGAATTGATTTTTGTTGCGATAAATGTTTAAAATATTTTGGTGGGCCCCACTGTCCTTTCTTTTGGTGTGATTTTGCTGAGGATTTGATTTTCCAAAATGGATGTGCTGATATCTTCTTTTTCAAAGTTTTCATCCGTAGGATTAATATTATTCAGCTTTGGTGTGCTACGCATTTTCCTATAAATAGGATGCTTAGTTTAGAAATGAAAATCACACCAGAATCAGAAAATTCTCTCTCTATAGTATCAAGCATATTTCTTGTGAGTGTTTAGATATTTTGAGTGTTGATAATAGTGCAAGTTTTTCTCATCATAATATCCGATATTCCAGTCAGATTGAGTATTATACTGAGATAAGGGATGTTATTCTTCTCGTAAGGGATGTTATTTTTCTTGTAAGGGATATTATTTTTCTTGTAAATAATGTTATTTCTTTCAATATCATTTTACCGAAATATTGATATGAATTTTATTATAAAAATTTTACCTTTTTATGTCGAGGATACTATTCACGTATACGGTACTATTCACGAATACGATACTATTCACAAAAAAATTAAAATTTCTTTTCTTTGTCCAAGTTGTCTATTATGGTTCCTATCTTTGATTGGATCCATGTTTTGAACTTCATTCTTGAATTTTGCTCCACAATTGATTATTATGGAGTATTTTTGAACTTGAATAAATTGATTTACGAATCCCTAATCTTTGTCCTTTATCTCACTGGATTCAATATTTATATTATTTTTCATCATCCTCAGTCCTAAATGGTGATATAACTGAATATCTTTGGCCTGTAGTGCAAAGATGAATGATTACTTGATGAATATCTTTGGCCTGTAGTGCAAAGATGAATGATTACCTGATGAATATCTTTAGCCCGTAGTGCAAAGATGAACAGGTGTTGAGATGAACATGACCACTGGAGATACAAATGAATATCTTTGGCCCGTAGTGCAAAGATGAATATTTGATTTGAGATATTTATTGATTGATGTTACAGGGATAAAATATTGATGATGGACTTTTAAATCATAGAAGATTGTAGACATCATTCTCTACGTAACTCTTCTAATGAATTGTTATTTTCTCTGCAGTTGTTGATCTAAAACTTGTTGTCCATAATATTTTATCTGATTTGTTGAAGACTAACGATAATTTATTCTTCATTATCTTAGTCATAATATTCTTTACTGGGCTAGTTGAGCTCACCCTTTTCTTCCATTGTTCTCTTCAAGAAATGAGAATGTCGTAGGGACTAGTCGGAGGACAGAGTGATTGTCCGAGTTAAAGCAGTAGTAGTCCTTACTACTTTTATAAAATAGTGTGATAATAATTGTAATGAGGACTTAGTTTGAGTGTTTATATTTTTTACATGTTTGTATTGACACTCACAGTTGCGTGGTCGTATTTTGCACGACTGTATGATATAAAAGATTGTATTTGGATTCTGTACCATGTGTTTGGCGACTCAGAATGGGTTGGGTATTAAACCTATTTTGGGGGCGTCACATGAATAGTACTCTGGTATGAATAAAAGATAATTTGAACAGAAAAATAAACCAATTGTGTCGTGAATAGTATACCGGCATGAATAATAACATTAATGAATAGTATCCCGACATGAAAAGATTAAAATGTCAATAAGAAAGTTCAGACTAATATTCCAGTGAAATGATATTAGATAAAGCGTAAACAGTAAGAAATTTTTAATCATTTCAGGAATTATAGAAGCAATACTTAGCATAGTAAGTTTAGATTTAGAAATTTAAGTTGGAGGAATAACCTGTCTACGCGAATTACCATATGCCTTGTGAATATCCTTCGTATTCATTCTTTATTGAGTTGTGAAAATGATCTGTCTACGTAGATTACCGCATGACGGGTGAAAATCCATTTGCAATTTCGTATATTATTTCATTTCATATTCCTAAATCGAAACTTACTATGGTAAGTATTGTTTCTGTAATTCCTGAAATGATTAAAAATTCCTTAATGTTTATGCTTCATCTAATATCATTTCACTAGAATATTGGTCTGAACATTCTTATTGACATTTTAATCTTTTCATGTCGGGGAACTATTCATTCAGGTTACTATTTATGCCAGTGTACTATTCACGACACAATTGATTTTTTTCTGTCCAAATTATCTTTTATTCATACTAGAGTACTATTCATTTGGGATACTATTCATCCGGGATACTATTCATGTCGGAGTACTATTCACGACAAAATTTAGTTTCTTTTTTTTTTGTCCAAATTATCCTTTATGAATCTTATTTTTGAAGTTGAATCCATGTTTTTATCTTAATGTTGACAATTTGGACATTATTGAACTCTGAATAAATTGAATTATAAATATCTAATATTTTTCCTTGAACTCATTTGATTCATTCTTTATTTCATTGTCATAATCCTCAGACTTAAATTGTGGTTAAAGTTATCTTTGGCCCGTAGTACAAAGATAAAATATTGATTGATGAATATCTTTGGCCTTTGTTGTGACGCCCCCAGAATAGGTCCAATCCAACCAACCCATTCTGGGTCGCCAAATATATGGTATAGAATTCAAATACAACTTTTATATCACACGGTCGTGCAAAATACGACCACACAACTGTGAGTGTCAATATAAATATGTCAAAAATATAAATATTCAAACTAAGTTCTCATTACAATTATTATCACATTATTTTATAAAAATAGTGAGGACTACTACTGCTCTAACTCGGACCATCATTCTGTCCCCCGACTAGTCCCTGCGATATTTTTATTTCTTGATGAGGACAATAGAGGAAAAGGGTGAGCTCAACTAGCCCAGTAAAGAATATTATGACTAAGATAATAAAGAACAATTTATCGTTAGTCTTTAACAAATCAGATAAAATATTATGGACAACAAGCTCTAGATCAATAACTGCAGCGGAAATAACAATGCATCAAAAGAATTAAGTAGAAAATGATGTCTACTATATTCTATGATTTGAAAGTCCATAATCAATATTTTATCCCTATAACATCAATCAATATATATCTTGAATCAAATATTTATCTTTACACTACAGGCCAAAGATATTTATTTGTATCACCAGTTGGTCATGTTCATCTCAACACCTGTCCATCTTTGTACTACGGACCAAAGATATTCATCAGATAATAATTCATCTTTGCACTACAGGCCAAAGATATTCGTCAAATAATCATTCATCTTTGCACTACAGGCCAAAGATATTCATTTGTATCACCATTTAAAACTGAAGATGATGAAAAATATTTTAAAGAACGAATCTAGTGAGATAAAGGATAAAGATTAAGGATTCGTAAATCAGTTTATCCAAGTTCAAAAATACTCCATAATAATCATTTGTGGAGCAAAATTCAAGAATGAAGTTTAAAACTTGGATCCAATCAAAGATAGGACCCATAATAGCCAACTTGGACAAAGAAAAGAAAATTATGTTTTTCGGTAAATAGTACCGTATTCACGAATAGTGCCGTATACGTGAATAGTAATTCTAATATAAAAAAGTAAAAATTTTATAATAAAATTCATACCAATATTTCGGTGTCATGATATTAAAAGAAATAACATCATTTTTGAAAAAAAAAAATATCCCTGCCTTAAAAGAATAGTACTTCTGCCTGGAATATCGAATATAATACTGAAGAAAACTTGCACTGAATAGCAACACTCAAAGTATCTAAATACTCACAAAAATACGCTCGATATTATAGAGAGAGAAAACTTCTGATTCTGATGTGATTTTCAAATCTAACTTAAGCACCCTATTTATAAAAAAATGCTTAAAACGCCAAAGCAGAAAATTTAATAAAATATTATTAATTTTTTTTTTTTTACTTACGCACACCACATCACAATCTCAGCACTCCATAAGTGGGTCCCACCCACAAAAAACTTTTTTCTTAAAAAAATATTTATAACCCCAAAAATTAATTCAGACCCAATATTATGAAACTTCAATAATTCATAATAAATAGCCCTTTCTATCAAAAAAATAAGAATTTTATGTCCATTCCATAGGAAATTTAATTCTCTACAACTTTGTAGAATTTTTTTTTTCCAAATTTCGAACGAAAAATGACCCAAATTTACATACGAAAGATTTTTCACACCTCCATTCCAACAAAATACTGATAAATATACATCAGCACTAATTCCTTCATTTATATCCACATAAAATAAATATTTTCTTATCATATAAATCAATAATTAATTATTCACAAATAATATTACAGAACTACAATATTGACAACCAGGTCGTTCCCCGAAAAGCTGAGGTCTTCCGATAAAGATTTCTCCTTACTGGCGCGCAATTAAATAACCCCTTCTAGACAGAACTTCCTTAGACATTGTCAATAATGCTATCTAATAATATTATTCAAATAATATAAATTATTGATCTGATAATGTGAAATACTGTGCAGTAACAATTATTGAATTAGCAATAATATAAAATACTGTGTAATACCTTGTGATACTGTGCAATACCGTGTGCTACTGTGCAACAACGCGTATTACTTTACTTTTAACCTTCGGGTATTCCAACAGTGTTAACGACAACAACTACGCCGTTGTTTTAAAAAACTCATTCGTGTCGTTTTCTTCATCCTACAGTTTTCCGTTATGGGGCCCACAAATGGCTGCGCCGTCATACGAATATTCCCCGACAGCAAGAATATTCCACGACCAACCGAATATTCCCCGACAACAATAAATATTTTATTACCACTTGCTTATTTTAAAATATTTGCGCATTTTACCCATAACTTACCACATTAATCAAATCAACCCCTTACTATTCAAAATAATATATAGAGGAAATTCAATTTTATTCATAAAAAGCTGGGGTCTTACATTTGTGGCAAAAATGAAATGTTGATTGGTATAATCATGACAATTAATTTTAAAGTTGTATGTCTTTGGTCCGTAGTGCAAAGATGGATTGTTGATTGGCATGACTATTGGTTTTACAGTTGTATATCTTTGGGCAGTAGTGCAAAGATGGACTGTCGTTTGGTATGATCATGACCATTGATATTACAGTTGTATATCTTTGGCCCGTAGTGCAAAGATAGACAATTGATTGGTATGATCATGACCATTGATGATACGTTTGAAGGTCTTTGGTGTAGGGTGTAAAGATGATATGATTATTAAGTGACTTTAGCCTTTGTGACAAGGACATTGAGTGAAAGTTATATTAAACCTTTGTGGCAAGGAGAAACTGTTGATTTACATGATTATGAACATGAATTGTGAATTAATATAACCATAATCTTTGGTGTTACAGGTAAAGACAGGTGATGAAAACTGTCTTCGTCCTGGGTGCGAAAAAGATTTTATCAACATAATTATGATCATGAACTATTTACATGATTGTGGGCAGGAACTGTTGATTGATGTTACATGGATAAAATATTATTGGTGGACTTTTAACATGGAGAAGATAATAGACATTATGGTCTATTTAACTCTTCTAATGGATTGTTCGTTCCGCTGCAGCTGTTGATCTAAAACCTGTTGTCTATTATATTCTGTCAAATTTTTCACTGTAGAGGACTAAGAATAATTTATTATTCATTATCTTAATCATAATATTCTTTACTGGGCTAGTTGAACTCACCATTTTCCTTTTGGTTCCATTATTCTTCTCATGAAATGAAGTGTAGCTGAGACTAGTCGCGGATTGGAGTAAAGATTCGAGATAGTTATGATAGAAGTCTTCACTATGTTGTAAAATAGTGTGTCAATAGTCGTAATGAGGACTTAATTTGAGTGTGGATATTTTCGTATTATATCCAACACAATATTTGTATTGAAACTCACAGTTTGTGTGGTCGTATTTTGCACGATAGTTTAATAGTTGGAATGTGACGCCCCCAGAATAGGTCCAGTTAACCCAACCCATTCTGAGTCGCCAAATACATGGTACAGAATTCAAATACAAACTTTATATCATACGGTTGTGCAAAATACGACCACACAACTGTGAGTGTCAATACAAATATGTAGAAAATATTAAGATTCAAACTAAGTCCTCATTACAATTATTATCACACTATTTATCAGAAATAGTGAGGACTACTACTGCTCTAACTCGGACCATCACTCTGTTCCCCGACTAGTTCCCGCGACATTCTCATTTTCTGAAGAGGACAACAGATGAAAAGGGTGAGCTCAACTAGCTCAGTAAAGAATATTATGACCAAGATAATGGAAAATAAATTATCGTTAGCCTTCAATAAATCAGATAAAATATAATGGACAACCAATCTTAGATCAATATTCGCAGCGGAAATAACAAATCATTAGAAGAGTTAAGCAGATAATAAAGTCTACTATCTTCTATGATTTAAAAGTCCATCATCAATATTTTATCCCTGTAACATCAATCAATATATATCTCAAATCAAATATTCATCTTCGCACTACGGCCAAAGATATTCATTTGTATAATCAGTGATCATGTTCATCTCAACACCTGTCATCTTTGCACTACAGGCCAAAGATATTCATCAGGTAATCATTCATCTTTGCTCTACAGGCCAAAGATATTCAGTTACATCACCACTTAGAACTGAGAATGATGAAAAACCATATAAATAACGAATCCAGTGAAATAAAGGATAAGATTAAGGATTCGTATTTTAGTTTATCAAAGTTCAAGAATATTCCATAATAATACTTTGTGGAGCAAAATTCAAGAATAAAGCTCACAACTTAGATCCAATCAAAGATATGAACCTTAACAAGCAATTTGGACAAACAGAAGAAAATTTTATTTTTCCGTGAATAGTGCCGTATACGTGAATAGTGCCATATACGTGAATAGTAACCCCGACGGAAAAAGTAAGAATTTCATAATAAAATTCATGCCAATATTTTGGTATAATGATATTGAAAAGAATAACATCATTTATGAAAGAAATAATATCCCTTACCTCAAAAGAATAGTATTTCTGGTTAGAATATCGGATATAATACCGAAAGAAACTTGCACTCAATAGTAATACTCAAAGTATCTAAATACTCACAAAAATATGCTAGATATTATAGAGAGAGAAAACTTCTAATTCTGGTGTGATTTTCAATTCTAACCTAAGCACCCTATTTATAGAAAAAACTTAGGATGCCAAAGAAGACTAAAATAATAAAATAATATTATTTTTTAAAAAAATTCCGCCGCCTGGCGGCTTTCAAAATTTTGAATTTTTCAACAAAAGTGGGGCCCACCCATTAAAAAATATTTATTTTCTGAAACTTTAATAATTCATAATAAATAGCCCCTTTGTCAGAAAAATACAAATTCTATGTCCTTCCATAGGAAATTTAATTCTCTATAACTTTGTAGAAGGAAGTTTTTCCAAATTCCAAACATAAATTATCCGAAATCCATAAACAAATAATTTCTCACACCCAAAATACTGATAAAAACACATCAGCACTAATTCCTTCTTTAATATTCACAAAATAAATATTTCCTTATCATATAAATTAATAATTAATTATTCACAAATAATATTACAGAACTACAATATTGACAACCAGGTCGTTCCTAGGAAAGAGGGGGCCTTCCGATAAAGACTTCTCCTTACTGGCGCGCAATTAAATAACCCCTCCTAGACAGAACTTCCTTAGACATTGTCAATAATGCTATCTAATAATATTATTCAAATAATATGAATTATTGAGTTGATAATGTGAAATACTGTACAATGACAATTATTGAATCAATAATATCAAAATATCAACTGTAGCCATTATTGAATCAATCATATAAAATAGCAATGTAGCAATTATTGAGTTAATAAAATATCAATGTAACAATTATTGAGTCAATAATATAAAATATCAACGTAGCAATTATTGAGTCAATAATATAAAATATTGAACAGTAATTACTGTAACAATAATTGAGTAAGTTCCTTCTCACGTAAGACTCAATAATTCAAAATACTGTGCAATACCGTGTGCTACTGAGCAACACCGCGTATCACTGTATTTTAACCACCGGATATTTCAACAGTACTAACGGTAACAACTACGCCGTTATTTTGTAAAAAGGCTATTTCTGTCGCTTTCTATATCCGACAGTTATTCCGTTGTGGGGTCCACAAATAGCTGCGCCGTCGTACGAATATTCCCCGACAGCAAGAATATTTTATAACCACTTGCTCATTTTAAAAATATTTGTACATTTCACCCATAACTTTCATATTTATCAAATCAACACCTTACTATTTCGAAATAATATATAAAGAAAATTAAATCTTTATTCATAAAAGTTGGGGTCTTACATGGAATATGAAGATTTGTATTTGAATTCTATACCATGTATTTTGTCGACTCAAAATGGGTTGTGTGGACCTATTTTAGGGGCGTCATAGTTAGAGATTGAAAGGGAATTAAGAAGTTACCTAACCCGAGCGAAGAGAATTTTTGTTTGTTTGTTTTTTCAAAGCCTTGTACCCAGCGTCGGGGCGTTGGGTTTTGACCGTGGAGGAGCGCCGAGGCGCTGTAACCAAATGAATTCTCTGACTTAATTTAGAGCTTCGGGGTGCTGTGTCTTTTCTTGCCCAACTTTTAAAAATTTCTTTGGTTTGACATTTTATTCCTTCTTGATCCCTCTTCCTTTTGTACTGTCATGCATTTGATCCTGCGGAGATGGAATAGAGACTTAAGAAGACAACTAAAAAAAAAAATGACTATAAACTATCCTAAAAATTTAAATTTGATTGCATTAAACTAAAATTTTGGGCTGCCTCCCAATAAAGCTTGGTTTATAGTCGTCAGCCTGACTTTCTTGAATTTCTTTTACCCAATTCCCCTTTGGAATTTGAGAACCCTCCATCCATCAGTAATAATGCAATATTTGAGATCTTCCCATCTGCAAGGGTTATTGATTCAAAGTCGCCTAGCATACTCGTTTTAGATAGATTCCCTCTTAAGGACTTCAGGTAACTAGGCACTCGCTCAATTGTGTCTGTGAACAAATTGTGGCATTGAAACTTTTCCAACACAACGAGCTCTTCTTCTATCTCCCCTTTCTCATCCCACCATGGCTCCAAAGTAATACTAGCTATCATGTTGCAAAGAGCTTTGCCGACGATACTGTGACGCCCCCAAAATAGGTTCAATACTAACCCATTCTGAGTCGCCAAATACATGATACAGAATTCAAATACAATCTTTTATAACATACGGTCGAGCAAACTACGACCACACAAATTGTGAATTTCAATACAAATCGCATATAATGCGAAATATAAACATTCAAATTCACTCCTTATTAATTATAATCATTATTCTACTATTTTATAGAATAGTGAGGACTTCTACTGATCTAACTCTGACCATCACTCTGATCCCCGACTAGTCCCCGCGATATTCTCATTTCATGAAGAGAACAATGGAAGAAAAGGGTGAGCTTAACTAGCTCGGTAAAGAATATTATGACTAAGATAATGAATAATAAATTATCGTTAGTCTTCAATAAATCAGATAAAATATAATGGACAACAAGTTTTAGATCAATATTCGCAGCGAAAATAACAATTCATTAGAAGAGTTAAGTAGAGAATGAAGTCTACTATCTTCTATGATTTAAAGTCCATCATAAATATTTTATCCTTGTAACATCAATCAATATATATCTCAAATCAATATTTATATTTGCACTACGGCCAAAATTTGTATCATCAGTTGGTCATGTTCATCTCAACACCTGTTCATCTTTGCACTACGGGTCAAAGATATTCATCAAGTAATCATTCATCTTTGCACTACAGGCCAAAGATATTCGTCAAGTAATCTTTCATCTTTGCACTACAGGCCAAAGATATTCAGTTATATCACCATTTAGGACTGAGGATGATGAAATACAATATAAGGAACGAATCCAGTGAGATAAATGACAAAGATTAGTAATTCGTAATTTAGTTTATTCAAGTTCAATAATACTCCGTAATAATTAATTGTGGAGCAAAATTCAAGAATGAAGTTCAAAACTTGGATCCAATCAAAGATAAAAAAAAATGTTTTTTTTACCGTGAATATAACTCGACATGAAAAGATAAGAATTTTACGAGAAAGTTCAGAAAATTATTTCGGTGAAATGATACTAGATGAAGCGCAAAACTCAAGAAATTTTTGATCATTTTAGGAATTATATAAGCAATACTTACCGTAGTAAGTTCAGATTCAGGAATATGAAATGAAATATTATTACTTCCATGATATGAAATATGAAAGAAAATAATATTCTTTATGAATATTGAAAGATAATAACATCATTTACTCAAAAAATAATATCCCTTATCTTAACAGGGGAGTAGTTTTGATTGGAATATTGAATATTATGTGGACGAAAACTTTCACCGTAATCCACACTCAAACTATCCTTATACTCACAAGAAATACGCTCGATATTATAGAGAGAAAATTTTCTGATTCTGGTGTGATTTTCATTTCTAACTGAACACCCTATTTATAAGAAAAGCTTAGGATGCCAGGATTGACAAATTTGCAAACGGAGGAAATTTCTTCAGCAAGAGTTTTTGAAAAATTTTACCTGGCTGCTTTCAAAGTTAAAAATCAGAATTTTTCAACAAAAAAACAAAAGTGGGGCCCACCCATTTTTTAATAAAAATATTTATTTCTGAAACTTCAATAATTCATAATAAATAGCCCTTTTATCAGAAAAATATGGGTTTTATATCCTTTTTTATAGGAAATTTAATTATCTACAACTCTGTAGAAGGAAGTTTTTTCAAATTTCCAACTGAAAATGACCAAAATCCACAAACAGATGATTTTTCACACCAAAAATACTGATAAAAATACCTCAGCACTAATTCATTCTTTTATATCCACAAATAAATATTTTCTTATCATATAAATCAATAATTAATTATTCACAAATAATATTACAGAACTACAATATTGACAACCATGTCGTTTCCAAGAAAGAGGGGGCTTTCCAATAAAGATTTCTCCTTACCGGCGCACAATCAAATAACCTCTCCTAGACAGAACTTCCTTAGACATTGCCAATAATGCTATCTAATAATATTATTCAAAGAATATAAATTATTGATTTGATAATTTGAAATACTGTGCAATGACAATTATTGAATCACTAACATAAAATAGCAAAGTAACAATTATTGATATAAAATATCAACATAGCAAATATTGAACTAACAAAATATTATTCAATTATTGAATCAATAATATAAAATATTGAACAGTAATTACTGTAACAATAATTGAGTAAGTGCCTTCCTACGTAAGAATCAATAATTCGAAATACTGTGCAATACCGTGTGCTACTGTGCAACACCGCGTATTACTGTATTTTAACCACCAAATATTTCAACAGTACTAACGGTAAAAACTACACTGTTATTTTATAAAAAGGTTATTTCTGTCGCTTTCTATATCCGACAGTTATTCTGTTATGGGCCCACAAATAGCCGCGCCGTCGTACGAATATTCCCCGACAACAAGAATATTCCACGACCAAACGAATATTCGCCGACAACAATGAATATTTATAACCACTTGCTTATTTTGAAATCTTTGCACATTTCACCCATAACTTATCACATTTATCAAATCAACACCTTACTATTTCAAAATAATATATAAAGAAAATTAAATCTTTATTCATAAAAGTTGGGGTCTTACAACCTCCCCTCCTTATGAAATTTCGTCCTCAAAATTGACGTACGTACCTGATATGTGAAAAATGTGAGGATACATTCCTTTTATTTCCGATTCTAACTCTCAGGTCATTTCTTCGATATCATGGTTCCTCCACAAAACTTTAACTTGAGGTATAACCTTTGAGCGTAGGACATGTTCCTTCCTATCCAAGATCTTGATAGATACCTCCTCGTATGTTAAATCTTCGGCTATCTCGTCTGGTTCTAACTCAATAATGTGGTTTGGGTCTTTCACATATTTACAAAGCCTGGATATATTAAAAACGTTATGAATATGAGATATGCTTGGAGGTAAAGCAAGTCTATAGGCCAGATTTCTTACTCGGTCAAGGATCTCAAATGGACCAATGAATCGTGGATTGAGCTTTCCTCTCTTACCGAATCTCGTAACTTCTTTCCATGGAGCAACACGTAACAACACATGATTCCCAACATTAAATTTCACGTCCTTTCGATGAAGATCTGCATAACTCTTTTGTCTATCTTGTGCGGTTTGTATACGTTGTCGGATCATTTGAATCTTTTCCATAGTCATACGTACTAACTCCGGTCCCAACAATGTTGCTTCACCCACCTCATCCCAGCATACTGGAGAACGACATTTTCGTCCATACAATGCTTCGAAAGGAGCCACGCCTATACTTGTCTGATAACTGTTCTTGTAGGAGAATTCCACTAATGGTAAGTACTTATCCCAACTCCCTTTGAAATCAAGAACACAAAGTCTTAATAGATCTTCAAGAGTTTGAATAGTCCTTTCCGATTGTCCGTCCGTTTGAGGGTGATATGTCGAACTGAATCATAAATCCGTGCCCATAGCTTTCTGCAAACTAATCCAAAATCGTGAAGTAAATCTGGGGTCACGATCCGAAACTATGGATACTGGCTTGCCATGTAATCTCACAATCTCATTCACGTACATACGAGCAAGACGTTCAAGGGAATAAGTCTCTCGTATTGGCAAGAAATGAGCAGACTTTGTTAATCTATCGACAATAACCCAAATCGCATCTATGCTTTGAGAAACCTTGGGAAGTCCTGTAACAAAATCCATGGTAATGTGTTCCCACTTCCACTTTAGAATCTCAAGTGGTTGCAATGGACCTTTTGGCACTTGATGCTCCGCCTTGACACGTTGATATGTTAAACACCTCGAGATGAACTCCACGATCTCTCTTTTCATATTGCTCCACCAAAATGTATGTCGAAGATCACGATACATTTTGGTACTCCCAGGATGGATTGCAAACGGTGTGTTGTGTGCCTCCATCATGATTGTATACTTCAACTCAGAATCGTTAGGAACACAAAGTCTGGAGTTGACTCGAAGTATTCCTTCTTCATCGATTTTTGCTTTTTGAATAGCACCTTTTTGCACTTTCTTCTTCATCTTCATCAGCTCCGGGTCTGTAGCATGAGCAACTTTAACTTTAACAATTAAAGATGGTTCTACACATATACTTGACATCATCACATGGGTCCCCGGAGTCTTGAACTCTATCTCTATCTTTTGTAAATCACACAAAATAGGCCTTGAAAGCATCGCATTCGTTCCCGCATATGATCTTCTACTCAACGCGTCAGCTAGCACGTTCGCTTTTCCAGGATGGTATTGGATGGTATAATCGTAATCTTTCAACAGCTCAAGCCAACGTCGTTGCCGCATGTTGAGTTTCTTCTGGGTGAAGAAATACTTGAGGCTCTTATGATCCATATAGATAGATCTCCACTTTCTCCCCATACAGGTATTGTCTTCAGATCTTCAACGCGAAAACGACTGCTGCCAACTCTAGATCATGAGTAGGATAATTCCTCTCATATTCCTTGAGTTGTCGCAAGGCATAGGCTATGACTTTCCCATGTTGCATGAGAACACATCCTAACCCTTTGCCTGAAGCATCGCTGTAAATGACAAATCCATCCAAACCAGATGGTATCGTCAGAACAGGTGCCGAAATGAGTCTCCTCTTGAGCTCTTGAAAGCTCTTCTTGTATTACTCATTCCATACGAATTTTGTATCTTTCCGAGTCAGCTGAGTTAATGGAGTAGCGATTCGAGAAAATCCTTCCACGAATCTCCGATAATAACCAGCTAAGCCCAGAAAGCTACGTACTGCGGTCACCGACTTCGGTTGCTCCCAACTTTGTATTGCTTCAATCTTCGTCAGGGCAACAGATACTCCATGTTTTGATACCACGTGCCCAAGGAATGCTACCTCCTCAAGCCAGAACTCGCATTTCTTCAGCTTGACATATAGCTTGTTTTCACGAAGCCTTTGAAGTACCAGCTTCAAATGGTGCTCATGATCATCACGACTTTTGGAATAGATGAGGATGTCATCAATAAAGACAACCACGAACTGATCTAATTATTCCTTGAATACACGATTCATCACATCCATAAAAGTAGCAGGAGCATTAGTCAATCCAAAAGACATGACTAAGAATTCATAATGCCCGTATCGAGTTCTGAAAGCAGTCTTTGGAATATCCTCAGTTTTAATCTTTAACTGATGTTATCCAGAACGAAGATCTATCTTTGAAAAGAATTGTGCACCTTGCAACTGGTCGAACAAGTCATCAATACGCGGTAATGGATATCTATTCTTGATGGTGACATGGTTCAACTCCCGATAGTCAATACAAAGTCACATACTCCCATCTTTCTTCTTTACGAATAAAACAGGAGCACCCCATGGAGATGTACTAGGACGAATAAAATCGATGTCTAACAACTCCTGTAGTTGGACCTTTAACTTCTGAAGTTCAATAGGAGCCATTCGATATGGGATTTTAGAAATGGGTTTTGTACCGGGTTCAAGGTCAATAAAGAATTCAACTTCACGTTCTGGGGGTAGACCGAGAAGTTCTTCGGGAAATACATCAGGAAAATCATTAACAATAGAAATATCATTCAAACTTAATGTATTCTGGTTTAGATCAGTGACATGGGCTAAGAAAGCTTGACATCCGTTTTTCAATAAACGAATAGCTTTATGACTTGAAATAACATTGATTAATTTTAGTGGTTTGGTTGTTTGAATTCGCACAATAGATTGGTTAGGAATATAAAAACTAACAACCTTTCGAAAATAATCAATTTTGGCATGATAAGTGGTCAACCAGTCAATTCCTAAAATTACATCAAATGCAAGTATTTTCAAAGATATAAGATCAACAGGTAGGGTGAGGGTACCAATTTGAATTGAGCAAGATTTGTAAACTGTAGATGTAACGAAGATTTCTCCCAACGGAGTTTCAATAAATAAGTCAAAGTCTAATTTCTCAGGTGTCAAGTTTAAACGTTGAGCACAAGCAGGTGAAATAAAAGAATGGGTAGCACCAGTATCTAATAAAGTGTAAACTTCGCAAGAGTTTATTATCAGCTTACCCGTAATAACCTCGTTCGGGTTTCTTGCTTGTTGGGTAGTCACGACAAAAGCTCTTCCAGGAACCACTGACTTTGACTTGTCAGGGATAGCCTTTGGAGTCACCATCCCTGCTGGACTTGGTTTCGCTACAGGACACACTTGAGCTATGTGCCATTCCTTTCCACAGTTATAACACACCTTGGATTGTTGTGTGCAGTTGGGGCTGATGTGTCCCTCTTGCCAGCATTTATAGCATACGACAGGCGGTCGTTCTCCTCCCCTAGAAACAGTTGATGTTGATGATGCTGTCGATGCTTTCACGTTCTCATTGTTGTACCTTTTCTTCTTGAAATCTTCCTCCGACTCACTTCTTCTATCATGGCCACGATTTCCACCGGAGTGGTTACCGCTTCTGTCATGATACTTTCCTCCCTACTGGTTGTCATTGTTCCGATGACTGCTGCCACCGATACGACTTTGGTTGTTATCCCTTGGTTGAACATAATCACTATCTCGGTCGAACAACTGGGTCATGTTCACTACATCCGAATATAGAGAAAATTTGTGAGAAATGAGGTATTGACGAATTTCTGGTTTCAAATCTCTCAGAAACATCCGCGTCATACGTTCCTCATTCTCCACCAAATAAGGTGCAAACCGGGATAACTCTGCGAACTTAGCCTTGTACTGGGACACCGTCATGTTGTTTTGTTCTGGTCTGATAAACTCTACCTCTTTCATGTGACTAATACTTTCTGAAAAGTACTTGTCATTAAACAGTTTCTGGAACTCCTCCCAAGACATTTTGAGTGCGGCAGGCTGGGTACGCTTCACAGATTTCCACCAGTAATCTGTCTTTCCACGGAACATAAAGGTGGCAAATGAAACCTTCTGTTCCTCCGTGCATCCCAAGACATCAAATATCTTGATAATTTGCTTAACCCACGTTTCTACCTTGATTGGATCTGGCTTTCCCTGAAATTCTGGTGGTCCCAACTCTTTGAACTGTTTGGCAGTGATAAGCCGCGAGTTGTTATTATTTCCACATGTATTATGAACACGAGTCTCCCTCGTCTGGTTTTGCATGAACTGCAAAAAGCTTCTAAACATCCCATCGTTTATCGTTTCTTTGGTAGGGTTGTTTACAAGAGGAATATAGCCTTCCTGTTGCACGTTCTCCTGGTTGGTGATTAAAGGTGTCTCAACGGTCTCATTCACTCCATTGTTTAGATTTTCAGTTGTCATTCTCAAATACTGCCACAAAACAAGGGTTAATCAAACAAATTAACATATCACATATTAATCCTATGTTCCAAATGACCAATTAAATAACAAATAAGCTTAGGTAGGACACACTAGCGAAGGTTTTACTCGTCTCTCTCCTCCTATTTCTATTCCCAGATCTCCGCCAGAGATTATATCCCTAAGCTTTGATACCAACAGTGAAGCCCCCAAAATAGGTTCAATACCAACCCATTCTGAGTCGCCAAATACATGGTACAGAATTCAAATACAATCTTTTATAACATACGGTCGAGCAAACTACGACCACACAAATTGTGAATTTTAATACAAATCGTATATATTACGAAATATAAACATTCAAATTCACTCCTTATTAATTACAATCATTATTCCACTATTTTATAGAATAGTGAGGACTTCTACTGATCTAACTCTGACTATCACTCTCATTCCCGACTAGTCCTCGCGATATTCCCATTTTCTGAAAAGAACAATGGAAGAAAAGGGTGAGCTTAACTAGCCCAGTAAAGAATATTATGACTAAGATAATGAATAATAAATTATCGTTAGTCTTCAATAAATCAGATAAAATATAATGGACAACAAGTTTTAGATCAATATTCGCAGCGAAAATAACAATTCATTAGAAGAGTTAAGTAGAGAATGAAGTCTACTATCTTCTATGATTTAAAAGTCCATCATCAATATTTTATCCCTGTAATATCAATCAATATATATCTCAAATCAATATTCATCTTTGCACTACGGCCAAAGCTATTCATTTATATCAACAATTGGTCATGTTCATCTCAACACCTGTTCATCTTTGCACTACGGGCCAAAGATATTCATCAAGTAATCATTCATCTTTGCACTACAGGCCAAAGATATTCGTCAAGTAATCTTTCATCTTTGCACTACAGGCCAAAGATATTCAGTTATATCACCATTTAGGACTGAGGATGATGAAATACAATATAAGGAACGAATCTAGTGAGATAAAGGACAAAGATTAGGGATTCGTAATTTAGTTTATCCAAGTTCAATAATACTCCGTAATAATCAAATGTGGAACAAAATTCAAGAATGAAGTTCAAAACTTGGATCCAATCAAAGATAAAAAAAATATTTTTTTTACCGTGAATAGTAATTCGTGAATATAACTCGACATGAAAATATAAGAATTTTACGAGAAAGTTCAGAAAATTATTCCGGTGAAATGATACTAGATGAAGCGCCAAACTCAAGAAATTTTTGATCATTTTAGGAATTATAGAAGCAATACTTACCGTAGTAAGTTCAGATTCAGGAATATGAAATGAAATATTATTATTTCCATGATATGAAATATAAAAGAAAATAATATTCTTTATGAATATTGAAAGATAATAACATCATTTACTCGAAAAATAATATCCCTTACCTTAACAGGAGAGTAGTTTTGATTGGAATATCGGATATTATGTGGACGAAAACTTTCACCGTAATCCACACTCAAACTATCCTTATACTCACAAGAAATACGCTCAATATTATAGAGAGAAAATTTTCTGATTCTGATGTGATTTTCATTTCTAACTGAACACCCTATTTATAGAAAAAGCTTAGGATGCCAGGATTGACAAATTTGCAAACGGAGGAAATTTCTTCAGCACGAGTTTTTGAAAAATTTTGCCTGGCTGCTTTCAAAGTCAAAAATCAGAATTTTTCAACAAAAAAACAAAAGTGGGTCCCACCCATATTTTTAATAAAATATTTATTTTTGAAACTTTAATAATTCATAATAAATAGCCCTTTTATCAAAAAAAAATAAGAATTTTATGTTCTTTCCTTAGAAAATTTAATTATCTACAACTTTGTAGAAGTAAGTTTTTCCAAATTCTCAACCGAAAATGACCGAAATTCACAAACGGATGATTTTCCACCAAAAATACTGATAAAAATACCTCAGCACTAATTCGATCTTTTATATCCACAAATAAATATTTCCTTATCATATAAATTAATAATTAATTATTCACAAATAATATTACAGAACTACAATATTGACAATCAAGTCGTTCCTAGGAAAGAGGGGGCCTTCCAATAAAGATTTTTATCCTTACTGGCGCGCAATCAAATAACCTCTCCTAGACAGAACTTTCTTAGAGATTGCCAATAATGCTATCTAATAATATTATTCAAATAATATAAATTATTGATTTGATAATTTGAAATACTGTGCAATGACAATTATTGAATCACTAATATAAAATAGCAAAGTAGCAATTATTGATATAAAATATCAACGTAGCAAATATTGAATTAATAAAATATTATTCAATTATTGAATCAATAATATAAAATATTGAACAGTAATTACTGTAACAATAATTGAATAAGTGTCTTCCTACGTAAGAATCAATAATTCGAAATACTATGCAATATCGTGTGCTACTGTGCAACACCGCGTATTACTGTATTTTAACCACCGGGTATTTCAACAGTACTAACTGTAACAACTACGCCGTTATTTTATAAAAAGGTTATTTCTGTCGCTTTTTATATCCGACAGTTATTCCATTGTGGGGCCCACAAATGGTTGCACCGTCTTACGAATATTCCCCGTCAACAAGAATATTCCACGACCAAACGAATATTCCCCGACAACAATGAATATTTTATAACCACTTGCTTATTTTGAAATCTTTGCACATTTCACCCATAACTTATCACATTTATCAAATCAACACCTTACTATTTCAAAATAATTTATAAAGAAAATTAAATCTTTATTCATAAAAGTTGGGGTCTTACAGATACGACTACCAATTGGGCACGAGATTGCAAAATTGACCGGATCCTTGAACTTTGTTGGAGAAGGCACATAGGGCACTATCAAAATCAACTCATCTTCGTTGGAACTCAAAGCTAGATCTTCTCCGACCTTCTTTTCCTGATCCCCACTTGTCTCCTCTCTTTCAATATAAACATCTTTTGGATCATCCAACCGCAGCTTTGGTTTAGGCAATCCATCAGTCTCGGAAACTATGTAGTTTGACAATTCACCTTGAGGAAGATTGTTGATGGCGTTAAAAAGTTGTCCTATCTGGTTCTCAAGGTTTCTAATTGATTCTGCCTGACTTTTCACATTCAAATCTACTTGGTTCAACAACTTATCTTGATCGTTCATTCTTTTTTTCGAAGTTGTAATGAATTTCGCCAAGACCTCCTCTAAACTCGATTTCCTTTCTTCTTCGTGTGGAGGGACTGTATCCTGAAAGTTTGGAATATATGATTGGCTTGGGGTAAAAGTTTGGACTTGACTATTATGGCTCCATGAAAAATCCGGGTGATACCCCCAATCTTGATAATAGTTGTTGGGATAGGCATAATTGTTGGGGTAGTCACCGCCATACTGTACCGACTCGAAACTGATGGTGCATTGATGACTCGGATGATTTTCAGCACAATAATCACAAATCTTTGCTACACTTTGAATAGGTTGTGCTGCTAAAGCGTCAAACCTCTTCGAAAGTGTCTCAAGCTGTGCTGACAATGCAGAAAGTGCATCGAGTCCATCATCCCCTGTTTCCCTTGGCTGAGTCATTATCGTATACGACCACTGATAGTTAAATTCAGCCATGGTGCCTGAAAAGAGAGTAAAATAGGAAGAGAATTAAAAAAAACGTTTAAATTAAGACTAATTTGATTGAAATTAATATTTGTAAAAAATTATTAAACTAATTCCTCGGCAACGGCGCCAAAAAAATATTGGTTGATTTCGCAGTCAAAACATACGTGCAAGTATACACGGTCAACAAGTAATAAAGTGATAAGAAAAATATTGTTCCCACGAGGAATTATTTAATAAAAATTACCAAGTATTAACCCTTAACCAAATTAATTTTATTTAAACAATTGATTTAAGATTGTGAATTTATAAAATTAAACTAATTCTAAACACCACTAGATTAAAATCAGATAATGAAGACTTAAGATTATAATTTGACTTATTGTTTCACTTAGACCAATACATTTCCTGTTAAATTAAGCTAACTATTCTGAATTGTTAATCAAGAACACTTCAATATTTATAACCATCTCCTAATATATCATAAACAAATCAACTTAAATCCACAGATGATAGAATTAATGTGAGCACTCTAGTTAACTAATTCACTATATTCATATGTGAATTACAATTAAAAAGGATTTAAAACACAGGTTCCCTATCAGATTACATGCAGCGTAAAGGTATATCTCTATCCTAAACACAAATCATGAATTCCATCGTCATGCAGAAAACACAATCACATGCTATTATGATCAGATCTAAATCTATACTTTATCTCCCGAATTCATATAAATTACCACGGTTATTTTTGATCAAACAATTAAACAAGTATGCACAAATCATAATAGACAATCCCATAATAATTAACAAAACTAACAAGGAAGTATATCAATAAAAGTTACGCAATAAGATCCATTATAATCTCAAATAGAAATTAGTTCATGATTGAATTAAAATTCATAATTCACAATTGATAAAGCATTCAAAATACAAAGTAAAAGATAAGGAAGAGAATAAAATCTTTAGACGAAATCCTTGAGTCTCTCCTTTAGCTTTTGCCTTGAATTTTTTGTGCTAGCCAATTGCTTCAAATCTCCAAGTCTGAATATCAAACTAGGATTTTGAATCCTAAATATAATGGAGTATCTCTCCCCCCTTATATCTTAGTCTCCCAATCTATTTATAGCTTTAAGTCACTTCAAAGTCAGCCCCTTAGCAGAATCCTATTCAGAATAGAAATTAGTCTCATTTCCTTTTATAGATATAAGTCTTCTCCAAGTAAACTTCTTATAGAATCCAATTCTGATTAGAATTTTGCCTTAGAACCCCATCACCATTAGGCTTGACGTCTCCAAAATCTAGTAGAAATCACAAATCCTTGATTCAATTGGAGAGAAGTTTTGTCCACTTCCTGACTCCCAATGCCCTAACATTCAAATCCTTCACAAAATGAATGTCACAACATTTAACTTTCACTTATTTACGAAACTGCCACTGCTCTTCCTGACTCCCAATGCCCTAACATTCAAATCATTCACAAAATGAATGCCTCAGCATTCAACTTCCACTTATTTACGAAACTGCCATTGATTTGCCCAAAATTGCTAAATTTGCCATTTCAGCTGTATTAACCTACAACATACATAATAAACAAATAAAATGTCCTAAAATACTTAAAAACAAACAAAATATTAAGTATAAAAATACCTAATTCATGGGTATATTACCCATTCATCACTTTCTTACATCAACTTTAATGAAATAATTGTAATAATAATATTAAAAGGCAAAAATAAAAAGATTAGTAATTTTGAGGGATTGAAAAACTCGGGAGTGGTTAGCATGAAGTTAACTTTGGTCAATTGACCAATACAGTGTCGACACGCAGACGGGAGGTGATCTCTCTCCGTGTGTCAGCACTATATTGGTCAATTGACTAATTTATCATGAAATTAACTTTAAGGTAACCAGATCCGAAAAGCTCTACCTAATAACAGGGCTGGTCTTAAAAATTTGGAGGCCATGTGTGAGAAAAAAATAAGGGCACTCTTGTATATAAAAATACTAATTTTTTTATCAGCACCAATATATAAAGCACAATTTATATCAAAATTCATCATTAATTAAAATAATAAATGTCAACGTCGAGTAACAAAATTATCAATTAGAAAGAAAATATAGCTAAAACTTCAATAAATTATCAATTAAAAAGAAAAGGTAGCTAAAACTTAAATGGACAATAAACTTCACACGATCGCTAGCATCATTCTTACATTTTTTTTTGCAGCAAAATCATTAATCAAACTTCCATAATCAATTTTCTACATATACACAAAAAAAAAAAAAATTCCGGGGGCCCTCCGAATTTGGGGACCCTGTGCGGTCTCCCCTTCTGCACCCCCTAAGGGCCGGCCCTGCCTAATAATACAAAGCATACCTCTGTATGATCTACTGACTACAAGTCCCATCTAGATAAAAAAAATTCAAAATAAAATAAAAATTAAATAAATAAAAAATAAAAAATAAAAGAAAAATAATTTACATGAAATAATGGAGAAGATAAAAAAATTTACTAAACTTAATTATAAGTATACATTTAATTAGGACATTTTTTAAGTTAAAATTTGAAATTATAATAACAGATTTTAATTAGCAGATTAGTTTTAATATACTATCCTCTGTACCGATCATATATAAAAGTCAATTTTAAACATTTCAAACTCAAAATTAACATGGATTTATTTAGTTTATGTCAGTACAATTATGAATATCATAAATTACCTAAAAATTATTGTTAGTTATAAGATTTATTATTTTTAAAACTTAAATTAATCATGTCAATTTTAAATTTGAAAATATCTCAAATTGACTTTTAAGAAGGCATCAGTGGTCTTATAATTCGTGGCATAAGGTGTATATTTTAATTAGAAGATTATTTTCTTTTTATGTTAAAAATGTTTACTTAACCGTAAAGTTTCTACATAAAAAGTCATAATTTTTAATTTTTTTATGTTAACATATATATTTATTTGAGATTAAAATTTAATACTTTTGTGTATTTCTTGACCGAGCCAGCTCTGTAATGGCGTAGTAGCCCTCTCGTTAAATTGAGTAATGTTTTATGGTGACAAATGTGTTTCAAAAAAGTAGATATTAAATAATGTATCAAATCGTAATTAGTGGATACTTTATCATATATGAGTGTGTCCAATAATTATAAACAATTATAATCAAACCTATCATTTTGTATTTTATTTTTTTAACCATTTTTTAGTAACCAAACTATTTTTGTGTTAAATTACATCAACAACAATAAATTTCTTCTTTCTTTCTTTTCTTTTCTTTTCTTTTCTTTTCTTTCTTCTATTTGTTTTTTTAACAAAAGAGGGCCAAAGCCCGGACTACAAGGAGAGAATATCACAGGGCCAATGGCAACATTTTCACCGGCCCATCATAAACCAAATAATATCAAGTCCACATTTAATAGGAATGCCTTATATTAATTTTAAAGTCCTTGTTACAACATAATACATAATTAATACCCGTATTGTTAGAATTTAAGAACAAATAATATTATAATCACACAAATATTATAGAAAAGACGAAAAAATAAGAACACACGATATACCCAGGTTCACCAATTTGGCTATTTCTGTTTGTCTGATGTATTCAGTGGCGGAACATGAACGTTTTTAGAGGGGGGTCAAAATACATTAGTAAAAAAAATTATTTATTGATGCTTGGAGTACTTCTTTAGGTTGTACGATTGAAAGGAGACAACTGTATCTTACGACTCTGCATAGTTTGAAAACGTCTCAAAATTTTGGTTAATATCAAAATTTATGTAGAAATATTATTTTTTTTATTTCATGTAGAAATACGTGAGAGGGATTCATGTAGAAATATTATTTTTTTATGTGAAAATATCAATTTTCTATATAGAACAAAGAAAATTAATCTAGAAAGAAATCAACAAAGGGGAGTCTCTGAAGTAAATTCATGATGTTTAAAAATATAAAATGTTTGTAGAAAATAATTTGGTAAATAAAGAACTTGGTTTTTGTGATCATTCTTCAATCTCAAGTAGCGACCTATATTTGATTGTGTTTTAAGTTCTTTCATTTAAATTTCATTGTAAAATAAAATTTATTCTATTTTTTAATTTATGAAGCACATGTAAAAAATTTAGACTGCTATTATATATAAACTACTATTATTATACATATATACATGTGTGTGTGTGTATATATATATATATATTGACTATTAATATATGTATGCTATTAATTATTAATATATGTATTAATATATATATATATATATATAGCCTGTAGAAAATTTTGTTGGGGGGTCAAATGCCCCCCCTCGACCCTCCCTAATTCTGCCTATGGATGTATTCATTAGATGATTCACACACCCTACAATGATTCACACACCCAACAATATTTTTTGTAGTAACTAGGAAACCCTAGCATCTATAACATCGACTCATTAGTCATGAGACACAATACATTAATAAAACTCAAGACCGAAATATTAATAAATCATATTATGTATATTCAGCAGCCTACTTGCAAAATAAAACATATCATCTAATTGTGGGCCACAATTCTATTTGGCTAACTGAAGTATGTGGCTAGGGTTAAATGTTTTTTTGATCACTGTACTATATGTCAACTTACAAATAGATAACTTAACTCTTTTTTTACAGTCAACTAACTGTACTCTACTTTTCTAACACAGAGTTAAAAAAACCGTTACCTTTGTTGACTTTTAACGAAAAATGACACCTAAGCTGCTTATTTGTAAAAAAAACTGATGTGGCAGTGAATATGCGACGTGGCAATGATTATGTGGATCTGGAGGAAAACTTTTATGAATAAAATGAAAAAATTATTTTAAAGTATAATATAAATTTTAAAAGTTAGCCAAAAAACAAAAATATATATATATATATATATATATATTTAATTATTTTTGTAATTAATATCAAATAAACTTTTATTTATAATTAAGCCATTTATAAAACATAAAAACTAAAAATTTGCTAATTAAAATTAAGGGGAATATGAAATACATTTAGGGGAAAATGAAAGAAAATTATAATAAAATCAAAAAATTTAGCAAAAAAATACATGGTAGAAATTAAAAAATAAAGAGTTATTTAGTTATTTGTGTAATTAATAGCAAATGTTTTTTTATATAATTAATAACAAATATAATTGAAGAAATTATAAAAATTATATAATTAAAAATATTTTAAAATTAAAAATCTTAACAACTATAATTATTTAGGAAATTATAAAAATATACATATTTATAAATTTGTAAATTGTTAACAATAGATTAACAAACACCATCATCAGCCACCAAACCACTGACCACCGTCATCCCCACCGCTCCACCACCACTATTACCATCATCAATTCAACCCTCACATACCAAAAGGTTCTTCACCTTCTCCCACTCTCAAAATCAGCCCACAAATTAGAGTAATTACAATAAAATAACAAATTAACATTGATCATCTAAGAAAAAACGAATCTGGGAAGAAAATTGCATCTTCCTCTTCATCGAATCTTCTTTTCTTTTCTTTTTTTCTCCTTTTTTAGATTAGCGAGATGACAAGCCGTAATTGCTAATAACAACGGATCTAGGCTTTTTAGAATGAAGATGGTAGCTAATTTGGGTTTCTCGGCTACAGATCTGGGTTAGGTTCATTGTAGAAGATTTGTAAACTCTTACGCTGATATAATTGTTGTAGAGGTTGTTCCACTCGATCAAATTGATTCAAACCAGGTCCAGAAGGGGTTGGCAGAATTCACGCAGAAGCTGAGCTCAGCCTCGACCGATTTGGAGAAAGATGAAGCCCATATTGGAGCGGATGTGCATAGTGCCCTCAACTCTGCTCTTACGGGCTAGCGTGTTGGGTTTTGACACTTCTTGATTATATAATCGTCTCGCCTACGCCTCTTCAGTTATTGCCTTGTGGGCACTTTTAGATATTTAAATGAAAGGGCCTAGTTTTTGAATATTTTTGGTTCTTGAATTTCTTTTGTGTTGGAATGTGAGATGATAAAATCAGCATATCCAATAGTTTTGTAATTTTTATCTGTGTGAATTTATTTTAAGACAAAATTATGTTTAAATTGGGAAAATGGTGTTATAAAAAGAAGAAGAAGTTATGTTTAAATTGGGAAAAATGGTGTTAGGATTAACAAACTTTGATATGCATGGAGAAAAGATCAAATGAAACTCATTTTAAGACAAAATTAAGTAGTATTCCGTTTTAAATTGTAGGATTATTACTGATTTTGAAATAAATGTAAGATATTGTACATCTCATAATTCATATGACTCATTTAAAATTGTGAAACAATAATCCCTATGCGTAGTAGTACCTTTTAAATATATATTGACCAAATGTAAATAAATTTATGTCAATTTTGAGTTTGACAATTTTTTAAATTAGTTTTATATTTTGGAATAGTTAGAATGTTAAGTTACATATAATACTAATAACAGTTAAGTTCTTATTTGGTGTTCTAGTGCGATAAGATAACATATATACCTCAAGAATCTTAGAGTTTGTTTAGTAAAAGTGCTTAATTTCACAAGAACATATATAAAGTTAAAATAGTATTTGATTACACAACAGTAAATATAATTGATTACACAACTATAAATATATTTTTAGAAATTGCATTGACTGATCGGATCAGAATTTTTCGTCAATCTATCGGCTCGATTGTGACGCCCCCAAAATAGGTTCAATACTCAACCCATTCTGAGTCGCCAAATATATGGTACAGAATCCAAATACAGTCTTTTAAAACATACGGTCGTGCAAAATACAACCACACAAACTGTGAGTTTCATTACAAATCATATATGATACGAAATATAAACACTAAAATTTATTCCTTATTCATTACAATTATTGTCCCACTATTTTATAGAATAGTGAGGACTTCTACAGATCTAACTCTGATCATCACACTGTTCCCCGACTAGTCCCTGCGATTTTCTCATTTTCTGAAGAGAACAATAAAAGAAAAGGGTGAGCTTAACTAGCCCAGTAAGAATATTATGACTAAGATAATGGGAAAAAAATTATCGCTAGTCTTCAACAAATCAGATAAAATATTATGAACAATAAATTTTAGATTAACAACTGGAGCGTAAATAACAATTCATTAGAAAAGTTAAGTAGAGAATGATGTCTACTATCTTCTATGATTTAAAAGTCCATCATCAATATTTTATCCCTGTAACATCAATCAATATATATCTCGAATCAAATATTCATCTTTGCACTACAAGTCAAAGTTATTCATTTAAATCACCAGTGGTCATGTTCATCTCAACACCTGTCCATCTTTGCACTACGGGCCAAAGATATTCATCAGGTAATCATCTTTGCACTACAGACCAAAGATATTCATCAAATAATCATTCATCTTTGCATTACAGGCCAAAGATATTCGTTTGTATCACCATTTAAGACTGAGGATGATGAAAAATAATATAAGGAACGAATCCAGTGAGATAAAGGTCAAAGATTAGGGATTCGTAATTTAGTTTATCCAAGTTCAATAATACTCCGTGTTAGTTCCCAGTAGGCACACAATAGATCTAGAAGGGGGGGTTTGAATAGATCCTTTGCGTTTTTAAACTCTTTTCCTTTTTATTTTGTATTGCTAAGAAGTTAGCACATAACAAACATAAGAATCATTTCAAGCACAGCGGAATAAGTTAAATGTCCCCTTCATTGATATATTGATAAACATTAATACATTGTTCTTGGGGTTAGTTTAGTTATAAGTAGTTAAAACATTCATAGCAGTTATAGCAGTTAAGTACATAATGTAATGACAGAAAGTAAATGACAGAATGTAAAAGACATAAGGAGTTTTAAGTGGTTCAGAGACACAAGCTCCTAATCCACTCTTCTACACTCTTGCAGGAAATCCACTAAGGAATGGGCAGCACCCTGAATCACTAAGATTCCTTCAAGGCCCGCAGCCCTGGAACTTCAGTTCACTAAGAACTCTTCAAGTCCTTCGACTTGGAACTCATTTAGTTCACTAAGAACTCTTCAAGGCCAGCAGCCCTGGAATCTCTAGTAAACTAAGAACTCTTCAAGCCCTCCGGCTTGGAACTCATTTAGTCCCTCCGGACAAAGACCCCTCAGGCCCTGGCTACTTGTAGTTGTGGTTGTTGTTGTTGTTTGTGCTTTGCTGAGTCCGACCGCGAGGTCCTTGATTATCTTTGTACTTAGCAGCTAGGCTTGGTCCTCAGCATTCTGCTTCGAGTCTGGACCTCTTCTTTGGTGCAGCTGATCTTCATTCTGTCAGCTCATCTTCACTTGATGTCAGCTGTGCACCATCACCACATAGGACTGCTAAGGCTTTTCATTGTGGGTCACCTTCTTTTGACCCTTAGCAGCCTTTGAACCCTTCTTGAATGATATGCAGACATGGTTCTGCATCTTTTCTGGTTCAGCATCTGGTTCTTCATGGTGATCCGTATAGTGGCTCTTCTGATCTTCTTTATGCTCAGCCACTTTCTTGAATGCTATCTTCAAGGCTTTCTCAGCTCTCAGCTTGGCTTCCATCTTCAATGACATTCTCATCCTTGTTGAGTAAAGCTCTAGTCCGTTTAATTTTTTCTTCAAGTTTGCTTCACTTCCACCTTCGTAGTCTCACTGCCACTGAAACTTGTTCTCTTCAGCTCTGGTGGAACTCGTAGAGTCAACAATATAGCATTCCAACAACTCAACGAATCTACTACTCAGCAACAACTCTTATCTTTGAAGCTTGTCTCTTAAATACCCTTCCATGATCTTCCCGTTGGAAAGTAGCCGTTGGAAGCTATTTGAATTGCTTCGCAAATCTCGAGTTATTTGGTGCAGACTGCTGATGTGACGTGACAACTCTTTTTTGACTTTACTGACACAACAGTCTGCTTTCTAACCTACCGCCTCAGAGATGTCACTATTCTATGTCAGGCTGGTAGTCACCTTTATTACTCATTTCTGATTCCTTGATTTGAATCCTTAGGAGTTGTCCTTCTGCATCGAAGCTCTCAATTAGCAACGTTCGAATGTTAGTCTTCATATTGATTCATTGCCTGTGCTTCAAAACTCAGATGCCCGAACTCCACTATTCTGATGTAGATTGTTCTTGGACCTTTATCGTAGTGTGTCTTTGTTGAATGTTGCTTTGAATGGTTGAGACAACACTACGATTTTGAAGAGTGTTCTTGGATCTTCAATGTAGAGCACCTCTTCCTTTACTTGTGCAGTGCTTCAACACTTTTACTTGCCTCGACTGATCTCAGGAACTGATATCTTGACTTGTCATTCTGGCCTATTCTGAATATCAAGACACTTCAGATTTGTGGCATACCCAGCTCTCTTTCTCCTGGTGATCTCCCGTTCACCTATCTTCAATGGTCTGACCTATGCTTAATCACTTCTGTCTTGTTCTTCATAAGCTGGCCGTTATCTCTGTATAAACTGTATCAGTTCCTTCTTCATTTGGCAAACACTACGATACTGAGTGATTCTCAATATCATTGTCTTCTGTTCTCTTGACAGCATCTGCACTTACTGACTTTCACTAGTCAGCTACTATGTCTGAAGTCTTTTTCTGATTTGCTTGTGGAAGACTTCATCTTGAATGGCTTCACAACTTCAATCTACATGTTGATTCAGTTGATGCTTGTATCTTCTGTTAGCTTGCATGTCATTCGTTGAGTGCTCTCTGGTTTCCTTGAAATGTATCTTTGTAGCTTAGACCAGAGGCTCCATGCTTTGGATATTCTGGGAGTGCCCATTTGTTGAGATTCGTGTTGACACTACGATTCTTCCCTTAGTGTTGTGAGCAACCTTTGTAGAAGCCTGAGTTCTGCAGACTACGATTTAGCCTTGTTGCTGCAGACACTATGACCTTGACACTACGATTTAGACTTCGAGATTAGACCTTGACAGACTACGATTTCTACCTTCATGCTTGCTGTCCTCGTCTGATCTGGCTCGACCACGATCTTTGCCTTTGATGTGATCAGTAGACTCCACTATTTCAAGTGTGATCTACGATTTTTGACTTAGCTCTGGCAGTTGCTCGGTCGGCTCATAGACAGGTTGTCTCTACGATTCTGATTATGGTTTCCTCAGCAGACTACGAATCTGAGAAAGCTCTTCTCGACACACTACGATCCTTCCTCGTTTCTCCTGGCAGACTACGAACTCCGAGATCTACTATCCTTGCAGACTACGATTCCGCCTTGATAGTTCTCGAGTCTTTCTTGTCTCTCCTGGCAGACTACGATGCTGGTGCAGTGCTCGACGATCAGACAAGCCTATTTATTACATTGTGTAAGATCAACTTAACAAGCTTGATCTTTCTATATTTATAGTCCTTATACATCATTTCTTTTTAAGGACTTTACAAAGTTGTTTTGCTTATGTAGGATCAACCTAACATATTTGATCAATTCATTCTTAGTCATTGTACATATATTCCTATTATCTATCAAAGGACTTTACAGCTTTTGTCAATGCAAGCATACTTGCATATTCATTCATTTATATCATAATCAAATCATATATAAATAGGAATAACATTCTTATGTATATTCCTAACACTCCGTAATAATCAATTGTGGAGCAAAATTTAAGAATGAAGTTCAAAATTTGGATCCAATCAAAGATAATTTGGATTAAAAAAATAATATTTTTTTATCGTGAATAGTAACTCATGAATAGTAACTCGTGATTAGTAACCCGTGAATAGTACTCGAATGAATAGCACCCCGACATGAAAAGATTAAAATTTTAATAAAAAATTCAGACCAATATTCCAGTGAAATGATATTAGATGAAGCGCAAACCTTAAGGAATTTCTAATCATTTCAGAAATTATAGAAGCAATACTTACCATAGTAAGTTTAGAGTTAGGAATCTGAAATGAAATAATATACGAAACTGCAAATGAATTTTCATCCGTCATGCGGTAGTCCGCGTAGACAGATCATTTCCATAATTTAATAAATAATGAATACAAAGGATTATTCACCAGGCATGCGGTAGTCCGCGTAGACAGGTTATTCTCACAGATTATTAAAGAATGAATACGAAGGGTTAATCACCATGCATGCGGTAGCCCGCGTAGACAGGTTATTTTCACAGATTAATAAGGAATAAAAGAACAACCTTTATGAGTATTGAAAGAAGATAACATCCGTTACTAAAAAAATAATATCCTTTACCCTAACGGGAGAGTAGTTTTGACTGGAATATCGGATATTATGCTGACGAAAACTTGCACTGTTATCACCACTCAAAGTATTCTTATACTCACAAGAAATACACTCGATATTATAGAGAGAAAATTTTCTGATTCTGGTGTGATTTTCATTTCTAACTAAGCACCTTATTTATAGGAAAAGGGTAGCACACCATGGTTGACAAATCCCTCCGCAGTGGCTTCTCAGCCCACCAACTAAGAAATCAAGTAGCACTCCTCATTTGAAATAATCAGCATTTTATTCCACAAAAGAGAAGAGTGGGGCCCACCCATATTTTTAATAAATATTTATTTTTAAAACTTTAATAATTCATAATAAATAGCCCTTTTATAAAAAAAAACACGAATTTTATGTCCATTCCATATGAAATTTAATTCTCTACAACTTTGTAGAATAAATTTTTTCCAAATTCCAAAGGAAAAATGATCCGAATTTACATACGGATGATTTTTTCACACCTCTATTCTGACAAAATTCACCTACGGATGAATCAAGCATCACTTTTTTAAAAAATGCTCCAGCACACTATTTTTGAAGTACACCACTTTTAAAAAATTCCAATCACATGTTTATATATATATTAACATATTTATAATTATTAAAAAAAATCCAAATTTAATTTTTCTTTCTTCCATCTCATTTTATTCATATATCGTGAATTTATTGTAAAAAAATATCATCGCTATTATATTATTATATTATCACATTATACACTTATAATGTAATATTATAATAATATATTTGAATGAATTATTTTATCAGAAAAGATAAAATATCAATTTTCAACAATTATCACTTTTCTAAAAATTCCTCCATTTATATCCCAATTGAATAAGTATTTTTCTTATCATTTTTATCAATAATTAATTATTCACAAATAATATTACAGAACAAAAATAATGACAACCAAGTCGTTCCTAGGAAAGAGGGGGCCTTCTGATAAGGATTTCTCCTTATTGGCGCGCAATTACGTAACCCCTTTCCTAGACAGAACTTCATAGACATTGCCAATAATGCTGTCTAATAATATTATTCAAATAATATGAATTATTGATTTGATAATGTAAAATAATGTGCAGTGACAATTATTGAATCAATAATATAAAATATCAACGTAATAATTATTGATATAAAATATCAACGTAGCAATTATTGAACTAATAAAATATTATGCAATTATTGAATCAATAATATAAAATATTAAACAGTAATTACTGTAACAATAATTGAGTAAGTGCCTTCTTACGTAGGAATTAATAATTCAAAATACTGTGCAATACCGTGTGCTACTGTGCAACAACGCGTATTAATGTATTTTTATCACCTGATATTTCAACAGTTTAACGGTAACAGTTTTATCGTTATTTTTGTAAAAAGGTTATTTCTGTCGCTTTCTATATCCGACATTCATTCCGATGTGGGGTCCACCAATGACTGCGCCGTCGTACGAATATTCTCCGACAAAAAGAATATTCCTCTACCAAACGAATATTCTTCAACACAACGAATATTTTATAACCACTTGCTTACTTTATAAACTTTGCACATATCTCCCATAACTTATCACATTTATCAAATCAACACCTTACTATTTCAAAATAATATATAAAAAAAATTAAATCTTTATTTATAAAAGTTGGGGTCTTACATCGATCGTCAAGAGTTCAACAAATGAATTCAAGTAATTGGGCTAAAAGTTATTCAAGGAAATTCCATAAAAGAGTTGTGCATCAATTAATAAGTTTGAACCAAGCATTATTGGACCAAGAAAGCGCAATTTAAGCATTATTGGGCTGACCCAATTCACCAATTCAATTTAGCAATTACATGCAATCATGTGGGTCAGAGCACGGATTAAAACTAGGATTAATTACATATTTTAGTACATTTTTAGAAATAATTACAACAACAGTATGTAAGACCCCAAGTTTTATGAATAAGATTTAATTTTCTTTATATATTATTTTGAAATAGTAAGGTGTTGATTTGATAAATGTGATAAGTTATGGGTGAGATGTGCAAAGTTTATAAAGTAAACAAGTGGTTATAAAATATTCGTTGTGTCGGAAAATATTCATTTGGTCGAGGAATATTCTTTTTGTCGGAGAATATTCGTACGACGACGCAGTCAATGATGGACCCCACAACGAAATGAATGTCGGATATAGAAAACGACAGAAGTAACTTTTTTATAAAATAACTGCGTAGTTGTTACCGTTAGTACTGTTGAAATACCCTGTGATTAAAATACAGTAATACGCGGTGTTGCACAGTAGCACACGGTATTGCACAGTATTTTGAATTATTGATTCTTACGTAGAAAGACACTTACTCAATTATTGTTACAGTAATTACTGTTCAATATTTTATATTATTGATTCAATAATTGCGTAATATTTTATCGGTTCAATATTTGCTACGTTGATATTTTATATCAATAAGTGCTACTTTGCTATTTTATATTAGTGATTCAATAATGGTCATTACACAGTATTTCAAATTATCAAATCAATAATTCATATTATTTGAATAATATTATTAGATAACATTATTGACAATGTCTAAGGAAGTTCTGTCTAGAAAAGGGGTTGATTAATTGCGCGCTAGTAAGGAGAAATCCTTATCGGAAGGCCCCCTCTTTCCTGGGAACGACCTAGTTGTCAATATTGTAGTTCTATAATATTATTTATGAATAATTAATTTTTGATATATATGATAAGAAAATATTTATTCAATGTGGATTTTTTTAACAGAGAAATTTTTAGCATGTGATATTGGTTGAAAGTTAGTATTTTATCTTTTCTGATAAAATAATTCATTCAAATATATTATTATAATATTATATTATAGTAGTATGTTGTGATTATATAATAGTATGATTTTTATAATTAGAATGGTAACATTATTATAGTAAATTCATGGTATAAAAGTTAAACGAGATGGAAGAGTGCAAATTGAATTTGAACTCTTATGATGCAAACAATGATGTCATCAGAGTGATGTGGTAAGCAAGGATGTCATCGGAGCGATGAGGTAAGCAATGATGTCATAGGATCGATGATGTAAGCGATGATATCATAAATTATGGCAAAAAAACTATTTTACTCTTACTCTGTCGAGCCTATAAATAGAAGCTCATTTCTTCATTATTTCTCACCAATCCACTAAATCTATAGAGAGAGAAAGTATAGAGAGAATAAGAGAGAAAGAAGGAGAGTATTCTGCTATTACACTAGTGCAGTTTCAATTTCTACTAAGGTAAGGGGTATTATTTCTTTCGTATTCATGAAGAGAGTTATATTCTTTCAATAATCGTAAGGGTTGTTATTCCAGTCTTTATTATTCTGTTGGAATAACGTGTCTACGCGGACTACCGCATGCATGGTGAAATCTTGTTGTTATTCCATTCTTTATTATTCTGTGGGAATAACCTGTCTACACGAACTACCGCATGCCTGGTGAATAACACTTCGTATTCAGTTGTTATTAAATTGTGGAAATAATCTGTCTGAGCGGACTACCGCCAGACGGGTGAAAATTCAATTGCAGTTTCGTATATTGTTTCATTTCAGATTCCTAACTCTAAACTTACTACGATAAGTATTGCTTCTAGAATTTCTTAAATGATCATAAATTTCTTGAGTTTTGCGCTTCATCTAGTATCATTTCACCGAAATAATTTTTTGAACTTTCTCGTGAAATTCTTATCTTTTCATGTCGTGTTACTAATCACGAGTTACTATTCACGAAAAAAAATATTTTTTTATTGTATCTAAATTTTGAACTTCATTCTTGAATTTTGCTCCACAATTGATTATTACGGAGTATTATTGAACTTGGATAAACTAAATTACGAATCCCTAATCCTTGTCCTTTATCACACTAAATTTGTTTCTTATATTGTATTTCATCATCCTAAGTTCTAAATGGTGATATTATTGAATATCTTTGGTCTGTAGTGCAAAGATGAATAATTACGTGATGAATATCTTTGGCCTGTAGTGCAAAGATGAATGATTACCTGATGAATATCTTTGGCCCGTAGTGCAAAGATGAGCAGGTGTTGAGATGAACATGACCACTGGTGATACAAATGAATATCTTTGGCCCGTAGTGCAAAGATGGATATTTGATTCGAGATATATATTGATTGATGTACAGGGATAAAATATTGATGATGGACTTTTAAATCAAAGAAGATAGTAGACATCATTCTCTAATTAACTCTTCTAATGAATTGATATTTTCGCTGTAGTTGTTGATCTAAAACTTATTGTCCATAATATTTTATCTGATTTGTTGAAGGCTAACGATAATTTATTTTTCATTATCTAAGTCATAATATTCTTTACTGGGCTAGTTAAGCTCACCCTTTTCTTCCATTGTTCTCTTCAGAAAATGAGAATATCGCGGGTACTAGTCGGAGAATGGAGTGATGGTCCGAGTTAGAGCTGTAGAAGTCCTCACTATTTTTTTTTAAAAATAGTGTGATAATAAATGTAATGAGGACTTAGTTTGAATGTTAATATTTTCTACATGTCTGTAATTACACTCACAGTTGTGTGGTCGTATTTTGCACGACCGTTTAATATGAAAGATTGTATTTGGATTCTGTACCATGTATTTGGCAACTCAGAATGGGTTGAGTATTGAACCTATTTTGGGGGCGTCACACAGTACATGCAGAAAATATTTACAAAATTAATACATTTTTAATAGTTTATTTACAAAATTAATGCATTTGAATATCCTTTAATCGTAGCCCACGATTCTCTCCCTTATCTCTTCCCGTTAATTATTATTTTCTTATTCAAATACAGCAGACCCATCTCTGTTCCTGTTTCTCTCTCTTTTTGTCCCTTAGCCGAGAATTCATTTACCTCCTGCATAGAAAATCCATGAGCAAAGATGAATTCCACCTAAGATTAGTTCTTTTTCTCTCTCTATCTCAACTGTATCTCTCTCGCTCAGTACCCTTATTTTATCCTCCATTCATTTACCTCCTCTTCGCCTTATTCTCTCTCATTTTCTTCATCCTTTTTCAAGTTCATCTCTCTCTCTATCTGTCTATTTATATATATATATATATATATATATATATAGATTTAATTCATGATTTGGCTTACTACTGGCCACAATATACTTCAATTTTTTTCCTGCAAACTACGATATAATGCTTTTCACAGTCTCTAAATGTATTGGTCATGCTGGCACTCGCATTGAGTAAGCTGCTTATCCGCATCACTAAGGACTTTTGTGACGCCCCCAAAATAGGTTCAATACTCAACTCATTTTGAGTCGCCAAATACACTCAACAAAATTCAAATACAATCTTTCATATCACACGGTCGTGCAAAATATGACCACACAACTGTGAGTGTCAATACTGACATGTAAAAAATATTAACCTTCAAACTAAGTCCTCATTACATTTATTATCACACTATTTTAAATAAAAAAATAGTGAAGACTTCTACAGCTCTAACTCGGACCATCACTCCATTCCCCGACTAATACCCGCGATATTCTCATTTCCTGAAGAGAACAATGAAAGAAAAGGGTGAGCTCAACTAGCCCAGTAAAGAATATTATGACTAAGATAATGAAAAACAAATTATCGTTAGCCTTCAATAAATCAGATAAAATATTATGGACAACAAGTTTTAGATCAATATTCGCAGTGAAAATAACAATTCATTAGAAGAGTTAAGTAGAGAATGATGTCTACTATCTTCTTTGATTTAAAAGTACATCATCAATATTTTATCCTTGTAACATCAATCAATATACACCTCGAATCAAATATCCATCTTTACACTACGGGCCAAAGATATTCATTTGTATCATCAGTTGGTCATGTTCATCTCAACACCTGTCCATCTTTGCACTACGGACCAAAGATATTCATCAGATAATCATTCATCTTTGCACTACAGGCCAAAGATATTCATCACGTAATTATTCATCTTTGCACTACAGGCCAAAGATATTCAGTTATATCACCATTTAGACCTGAGGATGATAAAAATTAATACGAATAACGGATCAAGTGAGATAAAGGACAAATATTAGAGAATTTATCCAGAGTTCAAGAATGAAGATCAAAACCTGGATCCAATCAAAGATGATTTGGAAGAAAAAAAATATTTTTTTTACCGTGAATAGTAACTCGACATGAAAAGATAAAAATTTCACAAGAAAGTTCAGACCAATATTCCAGTGAAATAATATTAGATGAATCGCAAAACTCAAGTAATATCTGATCATTTTAGAAATTATAGAAGCAATACTTACCGTAGTAAGTTTAGAGTTAAGAATCTGAAATGAAACAATATACGAAACTGCAATTGAATTTTCACTCGTCTGGCGGTAGTCTGCTTAGACAGATTATTTCCACAATTTAATAACAACTGAATACGAAGGGTTATTCACCAGGCATGCGGTAGTCCGCGTAGACAGGTTATTCCCACATAATAATAAAGAATAGAATAACAACAGGATTTTACCATGCATGCGGTAGTCCGCGTAGACAGGTTATTCTAACAGAATAATAAAAAATGGAATAACAACCCTTACGAATATTGAAAGAAAATAACTCTTTTCATGAATACGAAAGAAATAATACCCCTTACCTTAAAATTTGGAGACTGCACTAGCGTAATAGCAAAATACTCTTCTTTTTTCTCTCTTATTCTCTCTATACTTTCTCTCTCTCTAACTTTAGTGAATTGGTGAGAAATAATGAAGAAATGAGCTTTTATTTATAGGCTCGGCATAGTAAGGGTAAAATAGTCTTTTCGCCATAATTTATGACATCATCGCTTACATCATCGATCTATAACATCATTGCTTACCTCATCGCTCTGATGACATCATTGCTTACCTCATTGCTCCGATGACATCATTGTTTGCATCATAAGAGTTCAAATTCAATTTGCACTCTTCCACCTCGTTTAACTTTTATACCATGAATTTACTATAATAATGTTACCATTCAAATTATAAAAATTATACTATTATATAATCACATCATACTACTATAATGTAATATTATAATAATATATTTGAATGAATTATTTTATCGGACAAGATAAAATACCAACTTTCAACAAATGTCACATGTTAAAAATTTCTCCGTTTAAATCCACATTGAACAAATATTTTCTTATCATATATATCAAAAATTAATTATTCACAAATAATATTATAGAACTACAATATTGACAACCAGGTCGTTCCCAAGAAAGAGAGGGCCTTCCGATAAGAATTTCTCCTTACTGGCGCGCAATTAATCAACCCCTTTCCTAGACAGAACTTCCTTAGACATTGCCAATAATGCTATCTAATAATATTATTCAAATAATATGAATTACTGATTTGATAATTTGAAATAATGTGCAATGACAATTATTGAATCAATAATATAAAATAGCAAAGTAACACTTATTGATATAAAATATCAACGTAGCAAATATTGAACTAATAAAATATTATGCAATTATTGAATCAATAATATAAAATATTGAACAGTAATTACTGTAACAATAATTGAGTAAGTGTCTTCCTACGTAAGAATCAATAATTCAAAATATTGTGCAATACCGTGTGCTACCGTGCAACACCGCGTATTACTGTATGTTAACCACCGTGTATTTCAACAGTACTAACGGTAACAGTTTTACCGTTATTTTTATAAAAAAGTTACTTTTATCGCTTTTTATATCCGACATTCATTCCGTTGTGGGGTCCACCAATGACTGCGCCGTCGTACGAATATTCTCCTGCAAAAAGAATATTCCTTGACCAAACGAATATTCCCCAACACAACGAATATTTTATAACCACTTGCTTACTTTGTAAACTTTGCACATTTCACCCATAATTTATCACATTTATCAAATCAACACCTTACTATTTCAAAATAGTACATATAAAAAATTAAATCTTATTCATAAAATTTGGGGTCTTACATTTTTATCACATCAGTAACCAAACCTTCATACCAAGGTAACCAAACATTTATACCAAGGTAACCAAATCTTCATGACAAGGTAACCAAACCACCTCCACACCTGTAATTTTTTCATAATGCCGTATGTAACCAAACCTTAATACCAAGGTTACCAAACCTTAATACCAAGGTTACCAAACCTTCATACCAATGTAACCAATCCACCTCCACACCTGCAGTTTTTTCATAGTGCAGTTGGTAACCAAACATTCGTACAAAGGTAACTAATTCAGTTTTATTAGGTTACCAATTTATTTTGAATGTGATGCAGTTGGTAGCTAAACCTTCATGCAGTTAGTAGCCAAACTTTCATACCAAGGTAACCAATTCAGTTTTATTAGGTTATTTTTATAGTGCAATTGGTAACCAAACCTTCATACCAAGGTAACCAAACTTTCATACCAAGATAACCAAACCTTCATACTAAGGTAACCAATCCACCTCCACATCTGCAGTTTTTTCATAGTGCAGTTGGTAACCAAACCTTTATACCAAGATAACCAAACCTTCATACCAAGGTAACCAATCCACCTCCACACCTGCAGTTTTTTCATAATACAGTTGGTAACCAAACCTTCATACCAAAGTAACCAAACCTTCATATCAACCTAGTGGAAACATGATGAAACTTAGCAAGCTATGCCCACAATGTTTACATCTTTTATAATTGTTTATAGTTTAGTTTTTATTTTTTGTTCATGTGTCAGTGATGCAATTGGTTTTGGCAGGTAGAATTTCGCGCGTTGTCTTCATCAACTTGCATACGCACCAGTCGAATATTTCCTCAATTACGTGAGTTCTTTTGCGCTTTAATTGTTGAACTTGTGTTGTAAAATATAATTATGGCTGTTGTGCCATATCTTAAAATATTATTCTGCATCATACTCGTATGTTGTTCTTTTTATTTCTTACTTTTGCTTCAATTTACTTGGCATATTGTTCGGTTTCGCGGCGGAGATTCATGACGGCGGAGAAGGAAGATGATGAGAGAGATGAAGATTAGGATAGAGAAGATAAATTTTTGTTTTTCCTCCTTTTAATTTGAATTTTGAATTATAGATTTGTTTTTGTTGTTAGATCATAAATATTTGAATTTGAATCATTAATTATGATAGTTATTTTCTCCTTGATTTTAGCCTTATTAATGTGAAATTGAATAGTTTGAATTTATTGTCTTATTTTTGTAATTATTTTGTGAATGGACCGTTATTATAATTACTTTTTAATTGTTGTATATTAGTGTTAAGGACACTTAAAACTAATTGGTTGGACCAAACTCAAGGACATGCATAGCAACTAGCAAGCTTAATATATTCAGCCACCATGCATGCAAATCATATTATGCAGCCTACTTGCAAAATAAAACATATCATCTAATTGTGGGCCACAGTTCTATTTGGTTAACTGAAGTATGTGGCTTACATCAGTAGGTTAAGTCATGTATTCATGTGGGCCTTCTAAACTATCATACTTAGCATATTAACTCGCGTGGGTCAGGGATTTAGTTAGCAGTGTGGTTTGTTTTCAGATAAAGGATTTTCATGCATTCCAATTGGAGGAGGAGGAGGGTTCATGGATTCACTAGCTGCCACGGATTCCTTGTCTAATTCATGAAGTCCGGACGCAACAAGGACAAGCAATTCACGCGGTAATTTAGTCCAAAGGGCAAGGATTATTTTTGGAATTTTAAATTAGTTTTTCAATTCTATTGTAATTAGGATTAGGATTTCTTTTTAGATAGATTTGCATTCTAAATAAGTTTCTATTTATTTATTTATAGAAACAAGATATTTCTATTCCACATTGGTTTGAAATTTTTATTAGGATTAAAATAATTTGTTACTATTGTTATTAGGATTTGAATTATTTTTGAATAGTATAAAAAGGGGACAAAGTTCATGCAATTCATCATTATTCATTATTCAATATACATGTGAGGTTATTCCCTACTTTTGATTCTTTGAAGAATTCCTAAGTTATTTTCTTTATTTTTCTTTGATATTCAACTTTGACTTATCATACAACAATACTACCGCATCAATCGTCGAGGTGTTGCAAACAATCCATCCTACAACAATTTTGAGAAACGATCGGGACGACGACCACCTCACGCAAGCGTGCCGTAGAATCTATCACAACCCTCATCTGTGAAGTACATGAGTCGACGTTCCAAGAAAGGGTGTACGTTTGGGATGAGCATCAAACGGAAATCGAACAAACGCAATGCATACCGTAAGCAGAACGAGAAAATCAACCTGGCGGCGGTATGCATTGCTGTGGTATTCATGGCAGCGGTGATAGTGCTTACATCACTTGTCACTGTCATCCGTTCTTTCATCTAAAGGAAGCAAACGCTTCCTTGTTAATTTATTTCCATGAGGACATGGCTATACTAGTTCTTACTTGATCTATAGAATGATAATTTGAATATGTTTGACTTGAGATTCTATTCGGATACATTGATTATTTCACTAGCGAGCCTGTGCATTATGAATGATTCTTTTAAAGGAAGTTTTGCTAGGATGAAGTTATGAATATTTATGATCAACCACAGGATTGCAGATTATTTAGAGTAATTTTATTTGAAACTGATTTTAGGGTCATTTTTTGATAGAGTGGTTTTACGAGGAGAAAACTACATAAGTATGATCTACACACTAAACAATGTTTTTGTAGTAATTAAAAAATTCTAACATCTATAACATCGGCTCATTAGTTATGAGGCACAATACATTAATAAAACTCAAGACCGGATTATTAATAAATCTCAAACCCAATTGCACTTTGCGTTTGGCTTTCAGGGGCACTGCCCTTTACAACCCCGCCAGCTCACAGGCGAGCTGAGCAGCCGCTCGTTCACTGGGGAATGAGACCATCGACTACCCTATCGTAGTGGTCATTAGTCGACTCGCAAACGTATTAGTCAAAATATATTTACTGATTTTAAATATTAAACAAACATAATATAAAAACACAGATAAAATGTCAAGTAATTTGTTTGTTTGTTTTTTTTGTTGTTTCAACATGTGATAATTATTTAAAAAGAAACTACCAATTAAAATATACGTGAGATCATGCAGGAGACAAATAGACTAATAAACCAAAGTGATAAAACCCCTTATACGACTAAAATCAAATTTGATCAACCGACACAAAGATGATAAAATTATGACGTATTATAAAAATAAAAATAAAATTATCTAATATAAACACTTAGTTGATATCATGATCCTAATATAACTCCTATATGCCTCATTGTGTTAATAATTTTAGGGAATTGATATTTTCACACGGCCTCACTCACATGAATGTGGGTCCCATTTATTATTCATTTGAGAATAATCTTGTGAAAATATTAATTTCTCGAATTTTAATTGTTAGTATATTTTCTCAAAATAAACTGAATTTGCTTATCCTTTTGTAGTGATCTTTTAAATCTTACTTCATTATATACATGAAATCATTATTCTCAAAAAAAAAATTATATATATATATAACTGCACTGATCACCTGCACAACACGTGCATTCCAGGCATCAATCCCTTCCCAAGAAAAAGCAAGCAAAAACTAAAAAATAACAAAATAAACAAATAAAAGAAAAGTGGCCACCACATGAGATGGAGAGTAGGCATCAAATGCAATAACACCAACATCCATTGTTCCGAGCGAAAGGAGCTCGGTTTCCTTAAGCAAGGTCTCGAGTTCGAGCCTTACAAATGAAAAAAATGGTGTTGAGAGAGCTCATTTCAATTGGGTTCCACCGTAATTCGATTCCGGATTAGTCGAAACTTAATGGTAGTTGGATATCGGGGGGTGAAAACCAAAAATAAAATAAAATAAAAAAGCAAGTGCAATAACTGGGTCCCACCCAACCTTCCCACATTCCGTCTGCCTTCCAACAACCATCAACTTGGATATGAACATGTTCCAAATCCAACCCACCTGTGAATGCTTTTGGGACAAGCACCAAAACGGCTCAAAATCATTGTCACTTGATTTATTAAGGGTCTCTTTTAATTTTGATCTTAATTCATTTGTAAAATCTTAAAATTTGCAAAAAAAATAAATTATAATGTGCTTTTATTTAATTTTTAAAATAATAATTTTGTACTTAATGATATTCCTTTTATTATAAAATATAAGATTAGGTTTAACTTTTTAAAGTTAATTTGATATTTACTCACATGAATGTGGAACTATCAATTCACAAACTTTTTAATGAAATAAATCTTGTGCTTAGTAATATTTTTTTTTATTTAATTTATAATTTTTTAAAATTATATTTACAAAAATTCTGATTAAATTTATATCAATTTTGAATTTTAGGGTTTTTGAATACTCACTAAAAAATCAATTGATAATTTTCTGGATAACATATTCTTTGAAACAAGAAGAGCCTTTTCTGGATAACATATTCTTTGAAACAAGAAGAGCCTTCAAGCTCAATAGTGTTTGTGCTTCTGCAACTATACCAATTGAGCATTTCCTTGATAGGATAAAGTAGATTCTCCAAGACTGAGACTTTGAGCATTTCCAAAATTAAAACCAATAGAGCATGTAGACGTAATATTTCAATGGACTGCGACCAACGTGGAATTGAAAGCGATAAAATAAACCAGTAACACGTGGATCCCACCTGCGTTCGTATCTAATATCGATATAAATTTTTCGTCATATACAGCAACACCAAAGAAAAAAAGGGTCAACAATACATGAAAACAACTGAGCAAAGGGGTAAAATATGGTATTTGCAATGCTAGATAGCATGTACTTGTGAGCCTATTGACCTATATACAACACACAACCAACCCAAACCACCACCCTTTATCACCCAGGTCTACAACTAAAGGGAAACAAACAACAATACCTCCTAACCTCCAACAATTCTACACATCCTCGAGGGATCGCTACAGAAGTGGAAACATATGTAGAGAAGATCAATACTTTCATAAACAACAAAAAAATTACAAGAAAACATTTGTTCTCCATTTTTCTTATCGTGTGTCGTTATTTTTTTTTATTTTTTTTTGTCTTTTTCCGTTTTTTCCTTTTGGAAAATTGTTTGAATCTTCATTTACCCTCATTGGGCGCCTGGAATGAGCCGTCCTTCATTAACTTCAAGCTGATACTGTTGTATCTTTCTCGTGAATATTGCCTGGATGCTTTTCTCCAATCCGTACCAGCCTTCATCATTGCAGCAAATTCTTCATAACTTATGCGCCCATCCTGTGCATGAACACGATGACACAAAGGTTAAGCTATATTTCCAAAACTTGGGCATTATATTGAAATCATTTCAAAATTAAGAACGAAAAAAATTTTAATAAATAAAATTAATGACGAGATGACTACTTTATTGAGTAGCATGGGGAGACCTAAAGGCTAAAGAGAGGAGATACAATTTAATAGGATCCATGTGCAACAAAAGTTAAGGTCGTCGTGATTTTCAAATAATTTCGACTACGTTCGTATCATAAAATTTTCCTTGCAACGTAACTAGATCTAACTATAAGCTATAGTCCTTCACTGGTTGGACTTGTATCTTTATAATACAAATAAAAAAAACCTAAATTTAAAAGCTCTGAAGATAATATCCACCGAAATATGAATACTGAAGTATATGAGAGAAAAAAAATGCCAGAGCATGGCTGGATAGCATTACATTTAATTTTGACAACGAATAATAAAATGATTTCAAACTGGGATGAAAAGTGCCCTTTAGAGATATAGAAGTAAAGGTTGATAACTTCATATAACATTAAGAAAAAGAGGAGTAAAAAAACTATACAAAACAGCTGAAGGATGTAATTACAAGTTCTTTATTACATATTCTAGCTAGCAAAGAAGTAACAAGCATATTTCCAAGAAGAAATTTGGCATAAGGTAGAATAGTATAATATAAATGAATATCAAACAACTTTAAAGGGGCAATTAGAATTAACAAAACGAAGTGATTTGATTTGGGGAAACAAATACCGAAAATGAACTAATATGTGATGGCCTTAATGATTAATCCAATTGCTTTTAGAAATCACAGTTTCAATGTTCCGGAGTCCATATATCAAGAATGTGACAGGTCAATATGTGGGGTCAATATGTATGGGCTAATATTTGATGGCTAAACAAATCTATCGGGCCAGGTTTTAGCTTCTCGTGGGACTCTTAGTTGTCAAAATAGGTCACAAGTTCAAGAGTCTAGAAAAGCTAGGACTGACCCAAAAAAATTAAGATTTCAAAGAAAATATTGCCCACTATCAGTAATAAACTAGGTATATGAATACATTGCACCATTGAGCACTGACCTTATCTGTGTCAACATCATGCATTATGGCACTGATGACTTCCTCACTGTTGGCGTCGACTTCATCACTCAAGGCATTCCGCAGCTCTTCAATTTCAATAAAACCACTCTTGTTTTGATCAAAGAATGCAAAAGCTTTGTGTAAATGCTCATCGTTGGCCATCTTCCTAAGATGAACGGAAATAGCAACAAACTCCCCGTAATTTAGAGTTCCATCACCGTCAACATCAGCCTGTAGAAATCACATCCGAGTTAATAATAAATACAACTACAAGCATCAAACAAACAAAAGCATTCTCAAATCTCAACTTCCAATACGTGATCTACTAATATTTAAGGAAAGTAAAATTTGCTTGAAGGGTTTGTTAATACTTGTAATTAGAAGATGATAGCATAAAATTTGTAGATTCCTTAGTTACATTGCAATGTCAGAATATGGTCGTTTTTTTAACCATGCGAGCTATATCATTCTAAGGTTGACAGCAGCTTAAATGGAAGTTCAAGAGGGAAAAAAACCAATTTTAAGAGAGGAAAAAAACAATTTTAGCAAAAGATCAATAGAATCGCGTTAGGATTGTATAACATATTATTCGATGTTTATGAATTAAATAGCAAAATGAAAGAATGTTGAAAAAAGACATGATACTAACCGCTTCCATTAGGATTTGTAGGTCTGCATCAGGTACATGATGACCAAGTTTTTGCAAACCAATTCTAAGTTCTTCAAGGTTTATCTTGCTTCTCTTGTTGGTGTCCATCATATCGAATGCTTCCTTTATTCCTGCCACTTCCTCCCCGGATAAATGCTCAGCCACCACCTATGTATGTTACATTTAAAAGTTCATGTCACAAAATTTACATTAATAATTTGCAAGGATAAAACTTAAGCCGTGCACAGTACAATTAATTTTGAACAGGTGTGCAGATTAAATCTAATAAAAGCTATTTGAATAATTACCCTTAAAGCTCTTTTCTTGAGCTTATTCATCACCGAAAATTGTTTGAGCCTTGATTTGACGACCTCTCCCAGAGAGACATTTGGAGCCTTCTTCGCATTTTGTAACCAGGGGTGATCTGCATTCAGAAGACATAAGCAGAAAGGAAACAATATCAATTTAGTCTCCTAAATCATAACAAGGAAAATAAATATTTCAAGTATACAGTGACAGAACTTTACCAAGTACTCCCTGAGCTGTAAGCCGCTGCTTTGGATCTGGATTAAGCATTTTCTTTACGAGATCCTTAGCATTGTCAGAAACTTTTGGCCATGGATCTCTCTTAAAGTCAATGACAGAACGGATGATTGCTTGTGCTACTCCTTGTTCAGTTTCTGCATACCCAAAAACAAATCCAAAAAATTGAACAAAATAATCAGCTGAAAGTGTATCTTTTGCGTGAAGATTAGGTCAAGGGTTCAACCAAACAATGATGTATTCTCAATAACTTTAGTTACTATGAAATATCTTACGAGTTCATCACTCATTTCAAAAACAAAACAATAAAGCTACTTTACTCTAAGCCTCACATCAGTAAACTAATCACGAATACAGCACATAACAAAAGTTCTACTAACAGAAATCGAGAACAAGACCTGCCCAGAAAGGTGGGACACCACAAAGCAGAATGTACAGGATAACACCAGCACTCCAGACATCGATCTCCGGACCATAATTGCGCTTTAAAACCTCTGGAGCCATGTAATAAGGACTTCCCACTATCTCATTAAATCGCTGACCTGCAGAGAAGTGGCAACTTTAAGGCACACTAGATGAAAATACAAATCTCATAAAAGACAGTAATGTTGACGCTTCTAATGCATATAGGAAATAAAAATATGAAAATAAAAAGAAATAGATGTAGTCAATTGAATGCAATACCGGGTTTAAAGAAAACTGACAGCCCAAAATCAATTGCCTTCAAGGGGGCCGTTTCCTTCTTGTTTGCAAAAAGAAAATTCTCTGGTTTGAGATCTCGATGCATCACTCCATGCCTGTGACACATCTGCAAGCACAGGAAATATAAACAAAGTAAGATTTAATATTGGAAGGATTAACTCGAACACAAGTAGATCTAAACACCCACCCTCCCATGCGCGCACACAGACTTGAAGGAAAGGAGAAAATGGAAACACAAAATCTGAAGGTGCAAAAACAGACTTGTGATTATAACCATATGTAATCTGAGAATATTGAAGAAACAGCTAGAATAACATAGAGTAGCAGAAAACGATGACGCCTCAACAATAATGGAATAATAAAACATAAAGCAACCAATGAAATAATTAGATAAATCCTAGAAGAAAGGGAGAAGCATTAAAAATATGAGGGTATCAGTGTGATGGGAAACTAGGCCTGAATTTTGGTAACGAAACTTCAAAACTGATCCTCTTTATTTTTATTTTTATTTTTACAAAGAGTAACTTCTAGGGCTCATGGATAAAAAGGTTGCAGTATTTAAATCATCCATATAACCATCTGGAAGCATGTGTACGTATCAATGTTACCTAGATTGTGGTTTAATTCAGTAAGTCGAACGAAAAACATCACTTTTCATAGTATAGAGTACAGTAGGGGAAGGTTTCTTCAAATCACTTGGTACAAATTACGTTTATCCAGAACATGCTACGCTAGGAATAACTTTCTAATAAGATATAACTAAAATTGGTTGAGATATAATTAGAACTAGTTGAGTTTTTTTAAGCGTATTGTCACAACAAGAGCATTTTCAAAGATATTACGCCATGTCATCGCTTATTTGACACCCACAAGGTGTTCATTTGGAACATTAGTTGGCATTCCGTATAATCTTATTTTACATATTAGGGTTTCAAATACGAGTTCTAGATTATTCATGTTATTATTATTCTATGTAAATATCCTAGATATTTTCTGAGATGATTCTATATAGTTCTTCTTTGCCTTCCATTAGATTTGCACAGGTTGTATGGCCCGATGGCTATATAAGTTGATGCTCTTCATTTGTAAATCATAAAACAAAGTTGTCATAATGCTCGTGCAATAGAAGGTTAAGTAAATAGATTGAATATTTTTTGGATTTCAACATTTAATATTGCGAATCAGATGGGTACCATGTTTTGATAACCATGGTACGTACGTATATACAAAAACGCGAAGAAAACTATTAATGTAAACATTTAAATGGTTATATAAATAAACATTCTTAAGGGATTTACGAACATTATTGAACAAAATATGGATACTCCCTCCAGACGTCCCTGAACTATTGGTGAAATGTTTGTTTAGTCCCTAAACTATTTTTTTCCCGTGCATTTGGTTCACATACTTTTAAAATCTTTTAATGTTGGTAAATTCCGTCTAATTTAGACGGAATCACCAATTTATTAATGGACATTTAACATCTAATTGTAAGTTAAGGGGTATATTGTTCTTTTCAACAATAAAAAATTAAGAAAACTAAAAGAATGAATCTCATTCTCTCCTTTCTTTACATTTTGTCTCATCTTCATAACCAATAAACCCATAAATTCATTATTTTTCTCTTCCCTTTCTTCATTTTTCACCCACAATGTTATAAATCTATTCATCTCCGAACTCATACCAGTAGATGCATTACGGAAGTCAAGTGCTTCTTATGAATCGGTACCGGTGGATTTGTGGATGGATGGCAGAGTTGGTGGGTGCTTTATATTTGATGGGTTCGCCTCTTTCTGAATGTGGATTTCTTTGATTGAGTACATATTAATATTATTTTTTTGTTTGTTTGCGGAAATTTTGATTGTGATGGAAGAGGATTGACCACATTTTTTTTTTGCTGACTGAATTTGGTCTTTGTGGTGTTTGATTGTGATGGGTTTGGTGAAGTTGCTTGAAGAATTGAAAATTTGGTAGAGTTATGTGCATAGAAGGAAGATAATTAAGAGACAATTTTGATCCTCAAATGTACGCATGCCACTGCCACCAAGCCGCTGCTGCTGCTTTTCATTTCAATCTCTGATTTATTTTTTGTCTGAACTTGTGCTAATGGCATTTGATATCGAATTCGTCTTGCAAAAAAAGGATGTGGTTGATGTCTAGGATAAGGTTGGTGGTTCGGTAATCTTCGTGAAGAGGATGATGCTCATGTGTTTTTGTGAGGAAGATGATGACAAATATCCTCCAAATATAAGTGTGTGTGAAACACACGTGTGCACAAATTATCAAACACATAATTTATCTGTTATCGAAAACCCCAGGTTGAAATATAAATTTTATACATGAAAGTAAGGATCAAACTTCAAGAACATAATTTATACCTGAACAACTTCCACAATTGTCTGCATTACAGCTGCAGCAGCCCGTTCTGTATAATGCCCCCTTGCCACTATCCGGTCGAACAACTCTCCCCCTTCGCACAATTCCATAACAATGTGGACAGCAATTTCATCCTCATAAGTGTCCTTTAAGCTCACAATATTAGGATGCTTAGGCATATGCTTCAAAATCTCAACCTCTCTTCTCACATCCTCAATATCTATAGAAGTCCTAAGCTTCTTCTTAGATATCGATTTGCAGGCGAATTTTTCGCCAGAATCCATATCAGTACACAAATATGTTACCCCAAACTCGCCTCTACCGAGCTCACGACCCAGATCATATTTCTGTGAAATATCGTGCCCCGTTGGTTCTTTTAACACCCGAAATTTGCTTCCACTTCCAGATCCATTTGCACCATAATCAATTGAAAATGGATTTGGTTTGTTCTTCTCCTTCTTCTCCCTTCTCTCCTTCTGAGAAGAACTTCTGGGGATGGTACAGCAATTTCCCATGATTCAAATGACCAAATTCTTGAAATTTTATCTTCTATCCTTAAATCTACAAAAAATAAAAAAATAATAATAAATAAAATAACCCAAACAAAACATATTGAAAAGAATTAGTCAAATTGAATTTTTTTTTAGTTAAAAAAAAAAATTCAAAGCCAAGCCAAGCTACAAATTTTAATTTGTTTTTATGGATGAAGACACACAAAACTTTATCCAAAACAAAGGAGATAAAGACTACCCAATATCAAATAATGGATCCTTTAATGGGAAACAAAAAAGAAAATGGACCCAAAAGCATATAATGGGGAACAAAAGTAGGTTTTTGGAAGCAATCTCCAAAGAATCTGGAATTATGAGAAAACTTAAAAACACATATTTGCAAATCAAGATAAATTAAACAAATCAAAAAGAAAAACCCATCATATATTTATGCCAAACAATTAATTTTACACAGAATACATACCAGATTGATTCAATCTCCCAGATTTGAAGATGTTCTTGAGTCTTAAGGCAGACCCAGATGGTTTTTTCAAGAGTAAGAGGCTTAAAATGAAAGAAACAAATGAAGTGGTTGTGGTTGGGAAAAAGAAGAATGTGAAAATGGGGAATAATGTGAACAATGGGATTCAGGTTGAAAATCCGCCATGGATGAGAGAGAGAGTCAAAGCTCTTTGGCAGAGACTTTTCTCCCTCCTAACCTCCTAGTCTCTGTCTCTTTCGCTTTTTTCTTTTTAGCGTCTCTCTATATGTATTTCTTTAGGTTAGCCTTGTTAGGTAGTCTTCTATCAATGGAATAACTGAATAAACAAATTACAAGGATTTCACTCCCCACCATTACACACCAATATACCATATTTTTTATAATTTTAAATTATATAATTAAAATCAACACGCATCAATTAATTAATAAAATTGAGTAATATAGTTATTTAAAAAATAAACTAATTAGATATTTTTTTCACCATTTGATTTGATGAACTTATAAATATTTCATCAAAATTTCAATAATTAAATTATTTTTTTAAAACTTTTAACAGTAAAATTATTTTTGAATGATTCTAATTTTTTATAAGAATGATTTTAATTGCATCAACTATTTATTAATATATTTTGATCATTAATAATTAATATATTAAATAGAATTAAAAGAAATGTGTAATGGAGAAAAATCAAATCCAAAAAATTATATTATAAAGAGAGAGGAAATAATATGTCACTTTAAAAAAAAATTATTTGGTTGTGATTGGAATAGATTGAACCGTTCTTATTCTTCTTAAATTTATAAATTTTATTTTTTGAAAAAAGAGAATATAAAATAACTCATTTCAATTAAAATTGAATGAACCATTTCATTCTTCATCATCTAGAAGATAGCTGCCAAACATGGCACACACAACATAGTAAGAAAAGACAGTTAACACGCTTTCAAGAACTAACCCCCCCCCCCCCCCCCCCCCCCCCCCGAACCCAACCCAACCCAACCCAACCCAACCCAACCCAACCCAAATTCTCTATAAGATACTAGGAAATGGGCATTTAACATGCTTTTAATACTACTATTATTATCTCCATATCTAGAAGCTAATTATTTTACATCATACAATATACTTGTGCAAGAGAACTATTTAATTCAACACTGAATTTAATAATAACAATCTTTTCTGTTTTGTTTTTTTATTCTTATTTTATTTGTGTGACAATGAAACTTGCAATCACTATCATCAGGCTTGGGTAAACCAACGGTTTGACAAAAAATTTAGGATCAATTACATATTATAATACCTTTTAATAAAATATTACAAAAAAAATGTATAAATAAAATATTTATAAAATTAGTTCACATACAATATTTAATTTATAAAAATAGTGCATTTTTATCCCTTAATCATGGCCCACGATTCTCTCTCTTATATTTTCCTGTTAATTATTATTTTCTTATCTCTCCCACTGGACCCAATCTCCTCAATCTCCATTACAGGCTCCATTTCAACGCCACCACCAACGAAGAAGCATAATCTCGCTGGACCACAAATCTCCTAGGAGATTTCGAGTTCGAACTTCAAGTCCCATATCTCCGATCAACGTCCATTACCGATCGATCCATTGCCGCTTACTACCCATCCACCCAAATTGATCCATTGCCGTAGGTAACGAAGTTTTCATCGATCCAAAAAAAACCAGCAAGTTCCTTGTTCAAGCTATGAAGAATATCCACCAGGCTCTAGTCAAATACAACCTCCATTCCTCCATTAAAGTCTCCTCTCCATTGGCGCGAGCATAGATAACACTGTATCATCCACGGCGGCGTGTGACGAATGGGCGGTGGTTCTTAGACTTCACACGGCGGCGTGTGACCGGACGGGGACGGTGTCAATCCTGAGGGAGTTGATGGGGTTGATGACAGAAGGAGAGGCGAAGAGGGAAATAAAATAGGATTGGGAGGTAACCAAACCTACATACGTTGGTAACCAAACAGTCATACCAAGATAACCAAACCTTCATACCAAGGTAACCAAACATTTATAACAAGGTTGGTAACCAAACAGTCATACCAAGGTAACCAAACATTCATACCAAGGTAACCAAACTTTCATACCAAGGTAACCAAACCTTGGTATAAATGTTTGGTTACCTTGGTATGAAGGTTTGGTTACCTTGGTATGACTGTTTGGTTACCAAATTATGAAGGTTTGGTTACCTTGGTATAAATATTTGGTTATCTTGGTATGAAGGTTTGGTTACCTTGGTATGACTGTTTGGTTACCAAATTATGAAGGTTTTGTTACCTTGGTATTCGCGGCAGAGGAGGATGATGAAGGGGAGGCAGCGGAGGAGGATGATGAACAGTAACTCTTTCATAATTTTTTGTTTTTCATTTCCTCATTTTGATTTGATTTTTGAATTATGAATTTGATTTTGTTGTTAGATCCAAAATATTTGAATTTGAATTATTAATTCTCCTTAATTTTAGGTTTCCTTATTAATGTGAAATTGAATGGTTTGAATTTGTTGCACTTTTTTATAATTATTTTGTGGATGCACTAATAGTGTAATTACTTTCTAATTGTTGTATATTTCTGTAAAGGACTCAAAATTTTACCCAAGAAATACAAGTCAATTCTATGATCCAAGTGTGTTGACAAATGGCTACTCTTTTTCTTTTCTTCCCTTTTTTGGAGAATGCAAATCTATTATTCTCATCAATCGTCTCATTTTGTATATTATCTCAAACTTGATAATTTTCTCCCAACCTAATGAGACTTTCCTAATTCAAACCTTACACTCTCTTTCTGAGTTTTAAAATAGACAGAAAAGAAAAAAAATGGACGAAAAATTTAAGTTTTCTTTCTAATTTCTATGTTTCTGAGTTTTTTAATAAATGGAAAAGAAAAAAAATGGATAGAAAACCACTTTTCATGCCAAAGTTTTTCGGTCAAAATTGACCTGATGTGGACGGAAAAGAAATTGGAATAAGTAATATTTTTATAATTCACATATTATCCTCAACTTTCAATATAATAAATTTTAAATTATAACTCATGTCCCCCATTTGTTTTTATCTATTAAACCTAAGCTGATAAAGAGAAACAGACTTCTGGGGCAAACGACTCCTTGTCCTCAATTTGTTTTTATCTACAATTTATTTTTATCTACTAAACCTAAGATGATAAATATTTATTTGTATATTTGTATTTGATTACGAAATTTTTTCTTTTATTAAATTTATCTTGCATATTTTTATTCATGGTTCAATAGTTATAATTAATAGAAGGATAAATTTGTAAAAGTGATATTTTTTTTCTTCTTTTCATTGGAACTCAAAAACGCAATAAAAGAAAATTTCTAAATTTCTATTCTTTTCTTAGAAACTCAAAAACAACACAAAGATTTTTTTTTAGTTTTCTATTATTTTCTTTTCTGTTCTAATTTGAGTTTTTTATTCTTTTCTTTTCCGTCCAAAACTCAGAAACAGAGTGTTAATAAGACCCAAATTTTAAACGTTATAGTGTTAGGATCGGATATGGGATATACCTCTCGCTTCTGCGCCGACCAGATTATTTACATATATATATATATATACTATATATCTTTAAAATTAACCTTTTGTATATATAATAATGTAACTTTTTAACTTATGTAAGTAAAAATTCATAACATTTGTAATACAAGATATTGTTAGTGAGAAAAATATTGTATGTTGTTTAATTTTAAATTAAAAATAGATGTAAAAAAATTATAAAAAAATATGAAAGAATTTAATTTGAACAAAAGAGAAGAATTCGAAAAAATAAAGCATAGCATGACAGGGTAGGGCACGACGAGCAAGTACGAGAGACTATTGTATTTAGGATTGGGTCAAGTTGGGGGAAGGGGGAAGTACTCATTGGCAAGGAGGGTATAAGAAAGGGTCCTCGAACCATACCCGCTCTGTTGTCAGGTCTATATTATAGAACTTCACATAATTTTTAGAGTCCTTTACAAAACTATACAACAATTAGAAAGTAATTACACTATTAGTGCATCCACAAAATAATTATAAAAAAAGTACAAAAAAAAAAAAATTAAACCATTCAATTTCACATCAAATAAGGAAACCTAAAATCATGGAGAACTAATAATTCAAATTCAAATCTTTTGGATCTAACAACAATTTCAAATCCATAATTCAAAATTCAAATCAAAATGAGGAAATTAAAAACAAAAAATTATGAAGGAGTTACTGTTCATCATCCTCCTCCTCCGCCTCCCGCCGCTGCTATATCGTCATCGCCGCCGCCGCCGCCGCCGCCGCTATATCGCCGGAGTTGATATTCTAAATTTTTTTTGACGATTTGGTTACCCACAAAAATTAAAATGGTTACCTCTATACGAAGTTTGGCTACCAACTGCATCACATTCAAAATAAAATTGGTAATCAAATAAAATTGAATTGGTTACCTTATCGGAAGGTTTGGTAACCAATTGCATGAAGTTTGGTTACCAACTGCATCACATTCAAAATAAATTGGTAACCTAATAAAACTGAATTGGTTACCTTCATACCAAGGTAACCAAACCTTCATATTAAGGAAACCTTCATATTAAGGTTCGGTTACCTTGGTATGAAGGTTTGGTTACCTTGGTATGAATGTTTGGTTACCTTGGTATGCATGTTTGGTTACATTTATATAAATATTTGATTACCTTTGTATGAAAGTTTGGTTACCTTGATATGACTGTTTGGTTACCAACGTATGAAGGTTTGGTTACCGGTGGAGATGGAGAATGGACCGGTGTTGGAGGAGAGGCAACGGGTGGTGGATGGTGTAAGACCCCGAATTTTATGAAATAAAAGTATTCAATTTTCTTATAATTATTATTCAGTAAATAGTTAAATTGATAAAAGGTTAAAATTATGGGTAAAATATGTAAATTTTTTAAAATAAGCAAGTGGTTATAAAATATTCGTTTGGTCGTGGAATATTCTTGCTGTCGGAAAATATTCGTACAACGGCGCAGCCAATTATGGGCCCATAACGAAAAACTGTCGGATGTAAAAAACGATAAGAATAAGTTTTCTATTAATAACGGCTTAGTTGTTACCGTTAACACTGTTGGAATACCCGGTGGTTAAAAATAAAGTAATACGCGTCGTTGCACAGTAGCACACGGTATTGCACAGTATTTTTATATTATTGTTAATTCAATAATTGCTACTGCACAGTATTTCCCATTATCAGATCAATAATTCATATTATTTGAATAATATTATTAGATAGCATTATTGACAATGTCTAAGGAAGTTATGTCTAGGAGGGGTTATTTAATTGCGCGCCAGTAAGGAGAAATCCTTATCGAAAGGCCCCCTCTTTCCTGGGAACGACCTGGTTGTCAATATTGTGGGTCTGTAATATTATTTGTGAATAATTAATTATTGATAAAAATGATAAAAAAAATATTTATTTAATGTGGATATCAATGAAAGAATTTTTAAAGAGACAATTATTGAGAGTTGATATTTTATCCTCTTTGATAATTCATTCAAATATATTATTATAATATTACATTATAAGTGTATGATGTGATAATTTAATAATATAATAATTGTGATATTTTTACAATAAATTCATGGTTTATGAATAAATGAGGTGGAAGGGAGAAAATGGAATTGGATTTTTTTTTTTATAATTATAAATATTATATATATATGTATGTGTGTGTATATGTGTGGGTGTGTGTGTGTGTGGAAGAAATGGTGGGGATGAGAAAAGAAGAAAAGGGGAGAGAGAGAGTTAGTGGAAAAATATGGAAAAAAAAAAGAGAAAGGGAAGAGAAGGAAATGGGAAAAAAAAACATCCGTATGTAAATTTCGATCATTTTTTGTTCGAAATTTGGAAAAGCTTTCTTCTATAAAGTTGTAGAGAATTAAATTTTCTATGGAATGGACATAAGATTCGTATTTTTTTGATAAAATGACTATTTATTATGAATTATTGAAGTTCTGAATTGATTTTTGATTAAAATATACTGTGGGCCCCACTTTTGTCCTTTAGTTTGTGAAAAATGCTGGAAAATTTTTGGTTCAAGAATGGTAGACGGGTGGTTTGTAAAGAAAAAATAAAATAATATTTTATTAAATTTTTTACTTTGGCGTTCTAAGCATTTTCCTATAAATAGGGTGCTGAATTAGAATTTGAAAATCACACCAGAATCAGAAGTTTCTCTCTCTATAATATCGAGCGTATTTTTATGAGTATTCAATACTTTGAGCGTTGCTAAGCAATGAAAGTTTTCTTCAGCATTATATCCGTTATTCCAGTCAGAAGTACCTTTCTATTGAGGTAAGAGATATCATTCTTGTAAGGGATGGTAAGGGATGTTATATTTTTCGTAAATGATGTTATTGCTTTCAATATCATTTCATTGAAATATTGGTATGAATTTTATTATAAAATTTTTACCTTTTCCGTCGGGGTTACTATTCACGTATACGGCACTATTCACGTATACGATACTATTCGCGTATACGGCACTATTCATGTATATGATACTATTTACGTATACGGCACTATTTACGTATACGGTACTATTTATAAATATGTGGTACTATGCACGGGGTACTATTCACGATAAAATTGGTTTCTTTTTCTAACCAAATTATTATTGATTTATGAATCTTACTCTTGAAATTAGATCGATGTTTTGATCATATTATTTTTATTATCATATATAACATTTTTATAATCATGGTAATGAAATTTCTCTTTGACTTGAGTGTAAAGATGGGTAGATTATTGGTATGATCATGACTTTAGGTTCTCTTTGGCCAGTAGTGCAAAGATGAATTATTGACTGGTATGTTCATGACCATTGAATTTACAATTGAATATCTTTAGCTTAAGGGCCAAGGTTAATTGATCAATATAGTTATAATTATTATTTATATAAATTCTGAAATGATTAGATATTTTTTTGAGATATGAATATCTTTGGCCTGTAGTGCAAAAATGACCTGTTGTTAAATATCTTTGGCTCGTAGTGCAAAGATGACCTGTTGTTGAATATCTTTGGCCTATAGTGCAAAGATGAATTGTTGATGAATATCTTTGGCCCGTGGTGCAAAGATGAATTTATTAGTATGATTATGAACAAGAACTGTGATTTGGTATAACTATGATTTTTGATGTTTCAGGTAAAGACAGGTGATGAAAATTATTTTCGTTCTGGGTGCGAAGAGGAATTTAGCAACACAATTATGATTATGAATTATTCACATGATTGTGGACATGAATTGTTGATTGATGTTACAGGGATACAACATTGTTGGTGGACTTTTAACGTGGAGGAGATAGTAGACTTTATGGTCTATTTGACTCTTCTAATAGATTGCTCGTTCCCCTGCAACTATGGTTGAAAAGTTTTATCATCTACCATATGTTTTAAATCTCTGATTTATTATTGTCGAGTGCTATTGATAATTTGATTATCTTTAGTCATGATATTTTTTACTGGGCTATTTATGCTCACCATTTTGCTTCACAATTCCTTTTAGGCAAAAAGAGTGTAGCTGGGTCGAGCGAAAATAATAGGGGATTAGTACGAAAGTCTATCACTGTTGAAGTTTCTCACAAAACAGTATAAAAATAAATTTATTGAGAATTTTAGATAAGTGTGTCGTATGTTATACGTCATTTAACCGTTGATTTTGGTAAACCGAATAGAGTGAGGTGAACCCAACTTTGGAAGGGTGTTTTGTCACTATCGTACAAGATGTCTAATGACATACGACCTCGTGTTATCATAAGACACGGTTGTGCACATCCACTTGTTGATTATATCTATGAGCACTACCTATATAATCTTGGAGTTTGGTTGAAATATAATTCTCAATTGGAAACAATGGAGATAGTTATATGGCAAGAGAAGACTCACCATTGGAATGAACATGATAGTAATCTTCTTGTTTTTCTTTGGGGTCTATTGGGTCAACCAAGGTTAATTCTCAAGTCCTATGATATCTTAGATGCATGGCCTTCTATGTATGAAGGATTCTTTGAGCATTTTCTAAATATTTTAATTCCTAAAACAGTTATTGACTGTACCTTTATGTAGAGTACCATTGTAAGGTGATGTGGCCGAGGCACCATGAGAGTTACATATATTTGTATTATAACTCACAGTTTAACTGTGGTCGTATTTTGTACAACAGTTTAAAAGCTAGAATTTGAATTTTTGTATTTGAATTTTTGTTTAGTGTATTTCGTGGCAACTCAGGATATGTTGGGTGGATTGGACTTGTTTTGGGGCGTTACAGATGGGACTGAACTGGTGGTGGAGAGGAATGAACCGGAGGTGGTGGATATTTAACTGGAGGCGGTGGTCGTCGAGGAAGAGGAGAAAGGGGGGCGGAAAAAGGGGGGAGGGGAGGGGGAGGGGCGGGGGCGGGAGGAGGAGAAAGGGGGGCGGGAGGAGGGGAGGGCGGTGAGAGGCGGAGTGAGGAGAAAGGGGGCGAGGCGAGAGGAGAGGGAGAGGGAGGGGGTGGGGCGTGGGCGGGGGGAGGAGAAAGAGGGGCGGGAGGAGGGGGAGGCGAAGGGAGGGGAGGGGGTGGGGTGGGGCGGGGCGGGGCGGGGGCGGGAGGAGGAGGAGGAGGAGGGCGGAGGGAGGGGGCGTGGGCGAGAGGAGGAGAAGGGAGGCGGTGGTGATTGAATTGCAGTGGCGTTGAAATGGAGTGGGAGAGAATCGTGGGAGAGCTAATAAAATAATAATTAATGGAAAGAGATAAGGGAGAGAATCATGGGCCATAATTAAAGGGATAAGAATGCACTTTTTTTGTAATTAAATATTGCATATGCACTAATTTTGTAAATATTTTATTTATGCACTTTTTTATAATATTTTATTAAAATGTACTATAATATGTAATTTATCCTAATTTTTATTCAATTAAAAAGTAATTTTAGATAAATAATAAAATTCAATAAAAAGCATACATAGCGGTAAAGACAGTGGATTAAACCATGTTTTTAAAATTCCGATCGAACCGGCGGTTCGACCGATAAAAGCTGGAACCGATCCACCTTTCGGTTTGGACCAATTAATCGATTTTGGTCAAAACTCGGGTTGACCACCTGTTCAACTGGTGATCCAACCGGTAAATCAGGTTAATTGACCCGGTGACCCGTTTTTCTTTATCAAAAAAAATTTTAATATTAAAATTAACCATTTTTATTAATATTGTAACTCATTTTTATTATGTTTTAATTCATAAAAAAAAATGAGATTTTTTAAAATTTTATTAATTATTAATAATATATATTTTTATATATTAATAATTTTACTGATTTAATAACGGTTCGACCATTAGTTAGACCAATAATTTATTTATTTGATAATTTTTTTAATTCGAGGAACGATTCGAATGTGAGAAACATACAACGTGACTTCAAAAGTCATACCATCAAAATGAGTCCAGAAGTTTTGAATATGCAAACGTAATTGCCGGATGCTGAATAATGGTATTAATAATAATAATAAAAAAGTGACACTTTCTAGAGGAAGAATGATTAAGACTTTCTAGAAGAAGAATGAGCAACACTATCTAGAAACCTTATGTACCACTTGTCTACTCCATGTCTCCATCCATCCATCTTGCAAATATACGTATCTTTGTTTTGGAGGATACATTAATTAATAAATATTCCATCCGTTATTTAATATAAATTATTTTAAAATTATGTATAAATATTAAAAAATTATTGTATAAAATAAAATATAATATTAATTATTTATATTATCATTGTATTATAAAAAAGTATTATTTATTAGACAAAAAATAATGACATAAAAATTATATTTAATACTTGGGTAATATACTATTGGCTTAAAATTTTCAAACGACTTATATTAAGGGACAAAAATAATTTTCTAAAACGACTTATATTAAAGGACAGAAGAGTACACAATTATATTATATTATATTTATTAAATATAGTAAAGTGAGTTTGAAAATGACAAAACAACCCTTCTTTCTTTCTTTAATTTCATTTAATCTTTATGCAATTTTTTATTTCATAATTGGTCATGTAGGTGAATACTGAATACTTTTGTCTTTTAATAGGTGTGAGAGGCGGGTGACATGCTTTTGAAAAAGAAAAATTAGATGTCAGGGTGAAATTTTGAGTTATTCATAATATATAGTCAATTGAAGAGTTATTTTTTCTTTTTCGTTTATTCCTTTTTACCAATAACATAATTTAAAATAAATTTTTTATAATTAATTTTAATCTCATCAATGTAATCTCTATGTACAAAATTTTGTAATTAATTTAATAATAAATCTAGAAATAAATTAACACATCAAAACCAGAATTCAAAAATATCAATTTTTCATAATTAATTTGTACATAAAAAAGGAAAATAATTAAAAAAAAAAAACAAATCAAGATAAAATCCAAAAAAAAATGATTATATTTCGAGTCAACAAGTAAAGATTAGATGAGTAACCTTGTTCAATTCTCCAAGATTGTGATTATCCCTGAATTTAATAGTCAAGTGAAAACCAAAACCAGTACATCACTTTCTCAATCACGGATCCGGTTAGCATGAAGTTTAATTTTTAGTAAGTTGGTCAATTGGCCAATAAAATACTGACACACATAAAATTTCGCCTGTGTGTTAACACTCTATTGACTAATTGACCAACTTATCCAAAAATGAACTTCATGCTAACCACTTCCATCAATCACAAGGATCTAAAAGGACCATATGCATTATGTATAAGTGGGAATTGCACCAAGATTAATGCCAAACATAAGTGGGAATTGCACCAACATTAATGTTATGTTTGGATTGCATAAATTAAGTTGGTATTTCCACGTGACTTTTTAATATTCCCACATGAAAAATCGTCGCTATTGATCCTATAGCGACCGTTTTTACCGTCAATATACATTTATAGGGACACTAAATTCATGGTTGAACGGAAACTCCTGGACTTGGTCGCAACTGCTGCAAAAGAGCTGCTGCTTCTGGAGCTTCTTCGCTAACGGACAGTACTGTGGCTGGAGCCGAGTCTGGTCCATCTATAGATGGTTTAATTACTGTAACAAAAAGAACATTATAAAAAATTGTAAAGAAAAGGAGAGCCGTAACAGCTAATACTTGAAAAGATCCTTCTGGAAGCCCTGCTGCTGCTTGCTCTGTTGCGCGATCAAATTCTAATCGCTCTCTGGTAAGATCCAACTCTGTAGCTGCAAAAGTTTATAGACAGATTGATGAGAATGTAGTTATTCAATAAGTCAAATTGCCGTTAATCTGCCCTCAAAATTATGAGTATAAACTAAACTTTGCAGCATTCAGGTTTCTTGGTGAAAATGAGTGGCATTTAGTTAAAGTATATTAATAAACTTGGCAGCATTTCGATGTCTCGGTAAAAACGAGTGTCTTTCAGATTTTCAGTTAAATTGTACTCCCTGTGTCTAGAAGAAAATGGCACTCCTTTTTTGGCGGATAGAGTTCAATGAACTTATAATGGCAAAATGCAACAAGATATCCAGCATATATAAATTAGTGGTCACCTTAAAATGATTCTTTCAATCAATAAAAGTAGGGGGGGGGGGGGGGGGGGGGAAAGCTTCACATTATGCTAGATCTTTAAATAAGTAAAACTTTTTTTCATTTGCATGATTCTATTTTTTTACTAATATTAGTCTCTAGTTTGATCATTTGTGCAGGAAATTTGAATCAGTTCCTCTTATTAAATAGGGTACAATTAGGACAGTGCTGCCTGTTCTACATCTAAACGGCATGCGGTATTGCAAAAGATATCCTGACCATCTTTATCCTATCATTGCAGCACAAAGAGTATATATTTTTATAGAATTAGTCAGCAAAATGTTTGCTACCAAATTCTATGATAAGTCATTCCGTGAAAGTAACTTGGGATTAATAGGGGTCATAGGTGAGAAGTTGCCCTAATTCCAAGAGGGTGGCTTCTACAGAAGTTTGATTCCTCAGACATGAATTATAACAGGACATAGTTCTAAAGACCAAATTGTTGTTTCCAGAGTTGTATTTGACATACCAAATGGCTTGGCAAGGTACAAGTTGGTGTTGCCATTATTTTTTTTTGTTGTCATAATTGCATTTGATGTAACTACAACTTACTAAGGTTTACACTCGACTTACTATGCTTATTGGTCTCAAAATTCCGCGTTCATGTAAATTAGGGGCATTCTCAGTATAAGCACAAAACTCTACTCCCTCCACTCTAGAACTACATATACGTTTTCCTTTTAATTTTAACTATAACATGAAGTTTTTAAGTCTTAACATGCCATTAATTATATTCTAGGTTGATTGAATACTATCGTTTTAGAAATGTATCTCTAATTTTGGAACTGAGAGATACATATGCACATGGCAAAATGCAACAAGATATCCAGCATATATAAATTAGTGGTCACCTTAAAATGATTCTTTCAATCAATAAAAGTAGTAGGGGGGGGGGGGGGGGATTTTGGTCACCTCAAAATTCCGCGTTCATGTAAATTAGGGGCATTCTCAGTATAAGCACAAAACTCTACTCCCTCCACTCTAGAACTACATATACGTTTTCCTTTTAATTTTAACTATAACATGAAGTTTTTAAGTCTTAACATGCCATTAATTATATTCTAGGCAGATTGAATACTATCGTTTTAGAAATGTATCTCTAATTTTGGAACTGAGAGATACATATGCACATGGCAAAATGCAACAAGATATCCAGCATATATAAATTAGTGGCCACCTTAAAATGATTCTTTCAATCAATAAAAGTAGTAGGGGGGGGGGGGTGGAATTTTGGTCACCTCAAAATTCCGCGTTCATGTAAATTAGGGGCATTCTCAGTAGAAGCACAAAACTCTACTCCCTCCACTCTAGAACTACATATACGTTTTCCTTTTAATTTTAACTATAACATGAAGTTTTTAAGTCTTAACATGCCATTAATTATATTCTAGGCAGATTGAATACTATCGTTTTAGAAATGTATATCTAATTTTGGAACTGAGAGATACATATGCACATGGCAAAAGTTTGTAGACTTGTCTCAGTTGTCTGTGTAATTCTAGGATTTAAAAAAAAAGTATCATCCTCTATGGAACTCGCCATCCTTGTCACCAGCTGAAACAAAATTTCCTAAGTAATAATTATATCACAACAGGTCAACTAAAAGTAAAGTGTTATTATCTATGTGATGATACTTGGTAGAAACCTTATTGAACACAATCAAATTTCAGAAGGTAGAAAGCACTAATACTGAGGGTTCCAGAATGTGGATACTCATAATTATACTATGAAGATACTATACATGCATTAATTAAGGACTCTACTGCTATAAATTCAAGTAGAACGGGTAAGTATAGTTGAAGATCCTATGTTTGGTATATATTAGATCAGAGTTTTAAGAAGCTTCTATTTGCACCATCAGATTAGACTGTTTTCTAGAAGAAAACAAAAAAAGGAGAAAGTACCTCAACAATCAGACAGATGCTGTTATTGAATTTTTTTCTCACAACATGCTTCTTATGTTGCTTAATTTATTAGCAAATCTGCTTTGCCTATAACTTTTTCAAACTGTCTGGTAATACATGACCTTTTTATTGCATAAACTAAAATAAATGCCACAACCCAGACCTGGTACCTGTTAATTAATGGTAAGCCATCAAGTTGGAGAAGGGTGTTAGTTGGGAAATGATATACATTTGTCTTTAATTATGCACAAAATGGTTCCCTTCAAACTTAAATTCATATTTTTGCATATGAATTTAAGTTGGAATCTCTTTGCTTTCTTGGCATATGCATTTATTTATCTGGCACAAGTTGATCACTTCAAATATTTTGAACAAAATATTGAAAAAAAAGTCCAAAATACATGGTTGGATTTTATGTTGTTTTCCACTCGACATATTACCATTAAAATTTTCTTCTAAAAAAAAAATCAATATAAATTTTAACTATGCTTTAATCCAAAATACCACCAAGGGATGACTAGGTTGCTCTCAATCAATTGTAAGTAAACAATTTGCAATGTTAGCCACATGTAAGTTATAGATGGGAACAGGGACACCTCGGGTGCTTTTAAGTAAAGTTTCACCTTTGCATTATACTTCAAATGCATTCTAATTCGCAACCCCATATTTCTCAGCATAATAAACCATACATAATTAAAGGAATAAAACAAACTGAAATATTAATACACATGTTGGTAAATAAAATAATAGAATGCTAAGGTTCCATAACAAAAGTAATCATTATAATAATTTTATAGTGTGAAAATATATATAGAAAACTGGATGTGCGGGGGACCGCACATAAGCTATGTACACAACTACCTCAAACGGATGCCGCTTTGAAACAAGATAAGTTCATGCCCTTAATTTTTGCCGTCGCACTCTTCCTTCTTCTATGAACAGAGGAGTGCATTCTCTCCTTGATTCGTAATCCTCTTCATAAAAATAACAAAGACAATTCTTAAACCCCAAATCTTATGAGGAGAGACCCTCTCTCTTTGGTCAATTCGCAAAAACAGGGGGTTGGATGTGTGTAGATTCAGTGTTTGAGGAGATGTCTTTATACCCTTTCTCACCATATTAATCTTCATAGTTTTTTAATTCAATCTTCATTATTTTGAGGGAAGAGTGAATTTTAATATTTGCTGAGATGAGAGAAAGGGTTATGACCTCATGGGAAACAAAGTAAGGGTCTTTCACCATTTTCTTTTTGAAGCTAACGGCGTTTAAAGAGGCTGTGTACCTAGCCTATATGCGGTTCTCCGCACAAATATACTACCCCATTTTGAGCAAGTAATGATTCCTTGAACTCGCTAATAGTTACCAAACAACGGTAACATTATAGAGAATTGCATTTTGGCATGAACGTTGCAAAACATGGCACACTATCGTTCCGACCAACAAATGGGGCAATCCAAAACTTTTTCCATGTTTAGTTAAACTTCTATAGCACAAGAATAATTACAACATTGCTTTATAATTTATCACAAGGCACCTCATCTTATATAACCCTTGGGTCATAAAACTATTGGCCGAGAATAAATCTAATGGAAGGCTAGTATCGACTATCTAAAATCATCATCTTAAATATCAATGATATTTACAAAAGTATAATAATTACATGAGTAAATCTCGAACACTATACTAGAAACCCTAAATATAAGGGGAAAAAATCTAAAGAAGGCCAACAAATGTTGCCAAATGAGCGCCTTGAGGGTGTCAAGTAAGCGATGACAAGGGATAATCTCGTTGAAAATGTTCTTCTTGTGATAGCACGCATAGAAACAACTCAACTAGTTCTAACTATATCTCAACTAGTTTTAGAAATATTTTCTTAAGAAAACTATTTTTAGCATACCATGATTTCAAATAAACATATTTCATACTAAATAAGTGATGCAGCGGAATATGATTAGATTGTAATGTTCTAAGACAAACGTAATTTGAACGTTTAACGTATCAACAATAACGTAAGATAAACCCTTGAATCCACTAGGAAAAAAAGAACTCACAAAGAGAACCAAGATAATAATATTAATTAATCAAAATGTTTCATGTTAGAAAACCCTAGACAATATATTTATAATACTAAACTACTAAATATAAATTTAGCTACTAAATTTTCCTAACGAATAAATAAAAATATATTAAATAAATTAAAATTCCATAAATATTAAAACATATGGAAATCCAAATCTTTCTCATTATTTTCCACCGTATCAATCTCCCATTCTTAAAAATAAATTGTCCTCGAATTTTAAAGCAAACTAGTATCAAGCAACAAGAACGAATCTTCAATATATGCGGGATCAAAACTTCATGTGTTTTCTGCTCAAAGAATAATCCTAAAAGTAAGAAAATACCAACATCTTCCAATTTATCTGCATGACAAAGAAATCTTCAGGAAGAACAAAATTAATAATTTCAATGTCCTCGAACACTAGAATAATCTCATGACCAAATTTGTCTAATGTAATATCCCTATCCGTAGTATCTCCATCATTGGAATTTGTGGCATCTTTGTTTTCCTCAATAATGGGCAACTCGTTAAAAACTTGGGATTCTTCAACAGTAGTATTTTCAGTCTTAGCTTGACTTTCCTTCAAAACAATACCCTTTTGAGCTTCCAAACATGGCGATTCTTCAATCTGTGGTGTACCAATGGACTTTGTAAGCGGACGACTTGTAACCATGTAGTCTACCTGCTCATGACCATCAATCTCATACTTATCCAATTCAAATTTTAGCCTTAGGGACCTCACAGTAGTATGTATGTTTGATTGGTGAGAAAGCAAACAAATTCTCTTCTTTCTATGATAAAAGCTATAAACATCTTCAGACTCAGTATTCCCCACGAAAATCATGCAACCATAACCAACCTAGCAAGATATGAGCTACATCCATAGGCAAAACATGACAAGCCACCTCAATTGTGTACCTTTTAAATTTAATTGGAACAACACACCAATGCGAGACTGTGATTGAGATATTATTGAGCTAATGAATCTCAAAAGGATAAGAAATTGATTCGGGTTGTAGATTTAATTTTTTAACAAGTTTGGGTGAAACTATATTAAAGTCACTATCTTTATCAAGAACGAGTTTACACACTTTTGACTGGCAATGAACATAAGTGTGGAAAGAAATTTCCAGTCGCGAGTCATTATGTTGAAACACTTTAGGAATAAAACGTTTTCCACCATGACCAGAATATTAAAATTCACCAAACAATACAATTTTAAGGTGTATTTTCAGTACGTATAAACATTGGGATTTGGTATGTAAGTATTTAGAAGTTGAGGGTTGAAGAAATAACCATTGTGAAACTAAGAGGGATCAAATTGAACTTTGACAAAATTAATCACCACGCAGCACGTTAATTTGCCCATTCAAAACTCATGGTCAATAGGATGAGGCACGGAGATGGTGACGAAATAGATTCCGCAACACAGTTGTGATGAGATTTTCTGTAAAGAAGAGGTAGCGACAATTGGGTTTCTTTGCAGTGGCAGTTATGGAGTTTTTTTTCCCTTTCTTTTCTTTTCATAAACGAAAATTACGCACGGCCTCAGTTTAGGAGTTGAACAATCTTCAATTAGGCTTCAATTTTCACCAAAAACTAGAAAATCCTCGAGATAACGCACGAGGTTTAATCAACGGTCACCTTATTCGGATACAATTATCTAGGCTCTGATGCCAATTGACGCAACACAGTTGATTAGATTATAACGCTCTACCACAAACGTGATTTGAAGGTGTAACTTACCAACAAAAACGTTTGATAAACTCTTGAATCCACAAAGAAAAAAAGAACTCACAAAGAGAACCAATATAATATTTATTAATCAAAACGTTTCCTGTAAATAAACCCTAGACAATATATTTATTATACTAAACTACTTTCCTATGACTAATTGGCAAAAAAAAGAAGTAATTAAATCCTAAACTAAATAAAATTAGAAAACTAAAGCCCAAAACATAAACTGGCTAAATATAAATTTAGCTACTAAAATGTTCCTAATGAATAAACAAAAATATATCAAATAAATTAAAGTTCCATAAATATTAAAATATATGGAAATCCAAATCTTTCTCGATATTTTCCACCGTATCACTATGTGATTTGAATAAACCTACCCCTACCGTACTCTGTATCTTTTAAAGTGAGTTTTTCGTTTTCGATTTCTTTCTACATGCCGCATTGGACCATGATCTAAGTAACATTGAGCTCGACTTGATATAAAAGTTATTGAGTTCGAGTATTTAGCAAACACAAATTTTCATGTTCGAACTCGACTCGAATACTTATCGAATCGAGTAGTTCATGAGTCGCTCGTCACGTTATTGAGTATGAATTGAGTATCGAGTTTTTATTTACTACTGTTATATTATATATATGTTAAATTATTTATTTAAATAAATTAATACATAAAAAATAACATAAAACAAATACAAGTATGTATACATATAAATAATTAATTAAATATATTCAATTTAGTCAGGTATTGAGTAGAGTATCAAGTCGAGTATCGAGTCGATCAACGTAAATACTTGACTCGACCCAATAGAAAGAACTTCGAATTCGACTCGATTAACAAGTCTAGTCGAGTAGAATCCAGTATTTAGTTATCGAGTCAAGTAGCTTGGTTCATTTAACAGCCCTAAATATATATATATATATATATATATATATATATATACTAGCTGTGTCCCGTGCTTCCGGCACTCCATGAACGGCGGTGGGATTTATCCCAAACTTTCAACGGCCAAGATGATTTATTGAGTGAGCAGAAAATTCAAAATCATTTGTATTTTGTTAGATATATATATATATATGGGAGCTAATCCATGAAAACCGGTTGCCGTAGCAACCTATTTTATCCCAGCCGCTACTCCTTGTAGCGGCTTATGTATCAATTTGAAAGTCAAAGCAATCAAGTACAGTGGGCCCCATTAGGAGAAAAAAACCCCCAAGCCACTACTCCTAGTAGCGGCTCTTTCAATTCCTTTGTCCCATTTTTTTGTCACTTCCATTATATTAACCTTCTAAAATTATATTATTATAATAATAATATTAATTGTTTGATTTATTAATAATAATAAATAAAATTATAAATATTAATTATTTGATTTAATAAATATAATAATATTAATAATAACTAATAATAATATTAATTGTTTGATTTATTAATAATAATAATAGTAATAATATTAATTGTTTTATTTAATTATTATTACCTTAAATTAAATTAAATTATTACTATTATTACTATGTGTAGCGGTTGGGGAATAAAATAATAATAATAGTATTAATAATAATAATAATAGTATTATTAATAATAATAATTTAATTATAAATAAAATTTGACTCTTGGCATTGTAATTTGATTCTTTTTGTGGAAGGAACGTTAGAAGTATAGAAATTGAAAACAAGTTTAGAAGGTATATCATTAGAATTTCTAATGACTTCAAGTTATATCATTAGAATTAAACATTATAATTAAGCGTTCCTTAGAATTTCTATACTTCTAAACTTCTAATGACTTCAAGTTATATATATCATTAGAATTAAACATTAGAATTAGAAATATAAAAATTGAAAACAAAAATGATATATATAATGACTTCAAGTTATATATATCATTGTAACTTGTATATTAAAATAAAAAATAAAGAAACAAAAAATATAATGTTATCAATTTTAACTTGAAGTCATTATATATATCATTTTTGTTTTCAATTTTTATACTTCCACAAAAAGAAATAAAAAATATATAACTTGAAGTCATTATATATATCATTTTTGTTTTCAATTTTTATATTTCTAATTCTAATGTTTAATTCTAATGATATATATAACTTGAAGTCATTAGAAGTTTAGAAGTATAGAAATTCTAAGGAACGTTTAATTATAATGTTTAATTCTAATGATATAACTTGAAGTCATTAGAAATTCTAATGATATACCTTCTAAACTTGTTTTCAATTTCTATACTTCTAACGTTCCTTCCACAAAAAGAATCAAATTACAATGCCAAGAGTCAAATTTTATTTATAATTAAATTATTATTATTAATAATACTATTATTATTATTAATACTATTATTATTATTTTATTCCCCAACCGCTACACATAGTAATAATAGTAATAATTTAATTTAATTTAAGGTAATAATAATTAAATAAAACAATTAATATTATTACTATTATTATTATTAATAAATCAAACAATTAATATTATTATTAGTTATTATTAATATTATTATATTTATTAAATCAAATAATTAATTATTAATTATAATTTTATTTATTATTATTAATAAATCAAATAATTAATATTATTATTATAATAATATAATTTTAGAAGGTTAATATAATGGAAGTGACAAAAAAAAATGGGACAAAGGAATTGAAAGAGTAGCGGCTTTGGGTTTTTTTTCTCCTAATGGATTAGCTCCCTATATATATATACCTGTTTGTTTTTCAATTTCCACAACCCAACAAATATACCTTAAATTGGTAAATCAAACAATATATTTCAAAACAAATTCATAATCAACACTAATTGCATGTGTGAATCTACATATTTCTCAGCATAATTAAGCAACATAATAAATTGGGTTAATACAAATCAAGAAAAATACTAATTCCTATTTTCCAGGAATGAATTGAAGGAATACCTCTAATCTTTGGGGGGCTAATTTTTTTCTCCGAGAGAGATTGAAACTGTAGGTCTAACTTTCGCAGGGCTTCACGAGCCTTATCTGGGTCAAATTCAAATTCTGAATCTCTCTCCACAGCACAACAAGGATGATGATAATGATAGGAATTGGTCCCTTTTTTATTGAATCCAAACCCAGAAGGAGAAATGGATGATTTTTCAAAGTTTTTGATGAGAGAGAAAGGAAGAGGAAGCCATGGTGATAATGGGTGTGTATGAGGAGAGAGAAAGGGATAAAGAGAACGCATTTGATTTTAGTTGAGACTGGTAAGGCAGAGTTATGTTGAGATTTTTATTGAGCAGAGAAACCAACATGAAAAGAAAACCAGAGTTATCTTGTTCAATTGTGCCATTAATTAAAGGATAATAAAACAAAAAATATATATACGGAAAAGCACCCATTTGAATTTTGATCCCTAGTTTGGTTCATTTTATTGTTCGCTTTTTTATTAAAATCTCTGTCCCTACCATTTTTTTTTAGTATTAATAATTTAGGGGTGCTGAAACCCACAATTTTATCCACATTCACAAAAAATTGTATTATTGTAGATGTGGATGTGGATGCTAATGCAGTGCGGATGTGAATGTAAATTTTGTTTTTCTTAAAAAATTGTATATTGTAGTCCGATGCAAATTTCAGCTTAAGCTGCACCACAAAATCACATTTGCACCTCACTTATATATATATATGGGCAATATTGTCATATACTGTTGTGTATGTTTTATTTGTGCACAGTCTGCCAAAACTAAATCGTTTTGACAGAAACTAATCTGTCAAAACGATTTAGTTTTGGCAGACTGTGCACAAATAAAACATACACATCTGTGTATGGCCATTATTCCCTCTCTCTCTATATATATACACTATTAGATTAGAATTAATATTAAAATTAATAAATAGATTCGCAATCGAGATTCATAGAGTTTGGGGGTTTCCTTTAGCGAGAGGAATGTGTTAGGCACCTCCGACTTCCGTGAAACACTGTTATCAGTTTCCTAATGTTTTTCTTTAAAAGATTAAATAAATTTCCCTGAGGAACGTGGTGTGTGTGTTTGTGTTCTATAGCTATGTGAATTGTGTCGTTGGGAAAAGTCTAGGGTATCATCTCACAGAGTCAATCTGATTTCAATTGAAGTTGAAATTTAGGGTGTTGTCTTCCTAGATTTGAGTCGAATCGTAAAACATAAGGTGTCGTCTCCGATGTCTTTTAAGTCGAAATCTAGGGTAACGTCTCCTAGAATTGAGTTGAAATGTAAATAACCTAGGGTCGTCTCCTAAGGTTAAGTCATGGAATCTAGGGTGTCGTCTCTTATAATCAAGTCGTGAAATGTAAATAACCTAAGGGTCGTCTCCTAAGGTCAAGTCGTGGAATCTAGGGTGTTGTCTCCTAGAATCGTCAAAGACTTGGGTGGGTGTATTATTTTGAAATCAACTTTTGAGTCTCTTTGAACCTTGATGAGTAGGCTTTTATACCTATGAATTGGATATCTTTAGTTTGATGAATTGTGAGTTTTCGGGTATTTTTCGTTCCTTTTTATGTGTTTAATTGATCTTGTGTAGGAAAAGGGAAAATAGAACAAAGATATAAAAAATGAAGCAACTTGGCTAAAGCGATGTCAAAATGGAGCTAAGTGGTTCGAGCTAGGTACGATTAAGCAAGACACGAGTAGGCTATGACACGACATTGGCATGGAGAAGCAAGAAAAAATAATCCGGACGTCTTTTGGAGTATAATATGAAAGCAAATGCAAGAAGGGAATATTAAACGGATTTTACCACTAAGTTGGATTCATTTTCTTGGCTTGGAAGTTAGAATTTATTGTAGATCTACTTCTTATCTTTTCAAAACATCTTGAATCGTCCAAATCGAAGTGTGGATGAAAAAGTTATGACATTTTTATCAACATAGATCAAAACTCAGAGTTATCATACTTGCCATTTACACATCATCCACTTGAAGTCCAACTTCTACCATGTTCCAACCTGAATCTGTTAATTCTCAAAGTAAGAAAGTTGTAGATCTTGTCGATATCTTCGATTTGATAGGTAGCGGACCCCGTAACTCCTCCCGGATAAAAAGTTATGATAGTTTTACCAAAGGACGTCGCATCAGAAAATTGACCTGCGCGGGGCGCACCATAAATGAACTAAAATCAACGCGCGGCGTTCCGGAACATGAAATTTTCTGTAACTGTAGCGCGTGGTGAGCCCAAAATGGCCTAGGAACAGCGTGAGGGGCGCCGGATGGCGGAGAGAGAGCTTATTTGGGTGTCTTAGTGTCCAAGTTAAGTTGTAACAGGATTTTGGGATGTCTAAAGTGTTAGGGTTTCTCTTAGGGCTATAAATACTTGATTATAACTTGGATTTGGAGACTTTTGACTACAAATCATTGAGAGCCATCTTGTGGAGACTTGGAGATTACATTGGAGAACATTGAAGGCAGAGATTGAAGCTTGGAGATTAGAGATTCCTCGACAGATTTTTTTTTCTTCTCTTAATTTCATTATCTGTAACTATGATGCTTTTTAATTTTAATCTTCTTGTTTCAATTATGATGATGCACTAATTTCCCAATTAGGGGTATAATGGAACCTTTTGCAATTCAATAATTTAATTATCATTATTTTCACTTGTTGATCCTATTGAGTTGATTATTATATTTTGTGTTTAATCTATTAATTGTCTAGCTAGCAATTAATCTGATATCTTTGATGAAATTGAAAGAGGAAATCTTAGATTAGATTTGAATATAATAACGTATGAATATGTTGATTCTTGTTAAGGATAACATAACAGTATATAAGACTAAAGTACTTGTATGCCACGCGTAATTTTGTTAGGAGTTTGTGCTTAATGAATCTGTTTAAAATGTCTTCACGAAAGTAGCAAAATAACTAAAATAGGTCTTTTTATTAATTATTGAAAGATGTTAGTAAATTGATAGGCAATCCTAGTTAGCAATTCATTGGATTAAATAAGTGGAAATATGTTAAGGCAATTGTTGCAAAATAATTGGGAAAATTGTACTCCTATGTCTTGATCATCTGGTGATCAATCTTTGTTATTTTATTTAGTTCTTAATTTTCTTTATTTAAAAAAATTTTCACACAATAATTGGAGTGACTGTTTAAGTGGATTTAAATTGATAAGACTTGTTAATTAGAATAGTTATTAGTAACTGTTCCCTGTGAGTTCGACACTCTTCTTACTACTTTATTATTTGATTAAACGTGTATATGTAAGAACCCGAATTTTCAGAAATTATTAAATAATGATTTAATAAATAAAATTCTTAAACCGTGAAATGGGTTCGAATAAAAATATATTTATGTGATATGGGGTATGTGGTATTATATTACATAGGGTAATATGGACTATGTAATATGCGTTTTTGTGATTTATAAATATATTATTAATATATATTTGTTATTTAGCGTAGAGACGATTCAGTGGAGATAAAGGAAGGGGATAAATTCCTATCGATATTAAATAATTTATAGAATTATTTTATCATAGTAAGTTGGTGACATTAAAAATCCTTAATGTATAATCACCATATTCTTGTGTATGTGTATTAATAACTAGTATGTTTATAATATAGGTTATTAATAGCACTTAAGCTATCCGTGAATATGTTTGGATAGTGAAGCATGAGTTAGTTAAGGAATTAACTAATAAGAATAAATATGGGTTAATTTAAGTTGAGAGTTATATTATGGAATAATATAATGTGAATATTGAACCTTAATTAACTATGGTGATATAGTACATGGTTTAATTTACTCAAGTAAAGGAGTGAATTAATATGTGTGTTGAATATGTAATTATAGTTGATACTTTTTATATATATTACTTAGAGTGGTAATATGTGAGAAAGTCTAATGTGCGAATAACGTTAAATATATATACGTTATTAAAAGGGAGATGAAAATCATTATATCTTTAAATGAATATTTAATATTTGAAAAAATTGTGTTGGGGCAATTTTTAGAAAAGAAAGAGAAATAATTATTATATATTTCTAATAAAGGATATTAAAATAATTTTTAATATTGAATTATTTTAATAAAAGGAGAAAATGTTATTTTTGAATAGTAATATTACCTTATATATTTTGTATAAGGTGTGATTGATTAATATGATAGATATATTACATATTTGCTATATGTAAATAAATTGATGAAAATAATTTATTATAATGGAAAATAAACTTATTACCTATTTTCTATATATAATGTACATGTGCCGTACATGTGATTATTTCTAATAGATATTATATTAATTATAATATCTTGAGACAATAAGTAAATTATTTTTTAATAATGAATATCCTTATTTGGAGAAAACATAATATTTTATGTTATGGCTAAATACATAATTTCTAATGTATTTTCAAAAGGAGTTTAATTTATAGAAGGAAACTAAGTTATTTTAATAACTTGAGTTGCTATAGTACCGTAAGTGTTATAAATAATATTTGAATATTCTATTTGTAATATATTTATATGTGGACCTTGGACTTAATAGTTCTAATTTAATTGAACATGTTATAAGTAGTAATGTGGTGAGAGATGAGTAAGTGATGAGAATAATAATAAGCTTAAGATTAAGCTTGTGGGAGATGCCTTGTGTGGCACGATAGTATTAGATTCGTTGATGAATTAATTAATTCAAGGATGGAAGAATTTTTAATTAAACAATTAATCTATATTAATTGTTATTATAATAGTATATTGCTTTATTATTATGGCTAGTGGTAATATAATAATAAAGAGATTGATTATGAATATAATCAAAAATTGTATTGATAAGGAATGAGGTATATTATCCTATTATATTATTATTATGGATAATATAATATTATCAAGTAATTATGTGATAATATGTTGATTTATTATCGTGACTAGTGATAGTATAATAATAAGAAAATTGATTATGAATATAATCGGAAATTGTATTAATAAAGGAATTTCTACATGAACGATTAATCAAATATTAATTGTTATTGCTATTACGAGGAATAGTATATTAATGAGGATTAATTGATGATGTGTCGATTATTATTATTGCAAATAATAGAATAATAATAAGCAACTTGTTTATAAATATAATAAGATTTATATTTATTTAATAATTAATCATATAAATGTTAATTAATTGTTAAGGAGATTTAATTGGAAGTATTAAAAGGAAATGAATAATTGACATTAATTATCATTACAATATAAATGTGTACATAAGGGTATGTGACAATGTGTGGGAGGGAACATTAAATAAGTACCTCATGAATATTATAATAAATAAACAATTGTTAATTGATAAGGATTTCAATAATATAATTGGAATGATAGAGTTAGGATAATACAATGTGATGATACCCGATAGAATTATATCCGGTAGGATGAAATGTACATAGATTATATATGTGCAAGTTAAAAATTACTACATGATAGTATTATTATTTATTGGGATTACATGGTGACTCTAGTTATAACTTAAGTATACATTATATGTATATAACTTAAGTGTTAATACTCTTCATTTGCCAAATGATGAGTTTTCTGCCTTGTCCCTAATTGAGTGACCCAATTACTTCTCACGTGTATAACTCATGAAGCCTAAGCCTATTTCTCTCAAACTCAGCAACATTAGCTTCATAGTAATAATCATAAGGGGAGTGTGGATCATGATGGATTTTAACAACTACTCTAACTACTCTCTATGAACCAATGTGTTCTTCTCATTTTCTGTTGGTTTGAATTGGTGGAGAAAACCATTGTCTGTGTAAAAGAGTTTCTATAAATAGAACACTTCTCCTTCTCATTACAGTTGCTGAGAATTCTGTTAACTAGAATTGCTAGAGAGTGAGAGCACTGATTAAGTTAAAGTAGTGTAGCAGCATGGGAACCATTGTAGCAGCAGCTCAATTGATTAGCAGAGGTATTTTTTTTCATGTTCCTCATTTCTGAAATTCTAAGTTCTCAATTATGTGAATTAGATGTTAATTGAATTATGGAACATGTCTGTTAGATTGTTAAATGAGTTATAAGCATGTTAGAAATGCATTATAACATGTTTGGAATGATACTCGTAAGAAAATTCTGAGTTTGGACTATGTCCTGCCGAAGCAGGAAGAGTTCAGGGCCGAACTGCACACGGCGCAGCTGCGCCGGGTTTATACCCAGGCGCTGTGCAGCTGCGCCAGCAGCCTGTTTCAGATTTTAAATTCCTGTTACAAATCTGCTAAGTGTTGGACAATTGCTATCGCTTAAACCAGCATGCAAGCATGTGTAATGTGTATATATAAGTACTTTAAACTAACATGAGCATGTTATATTAGAATTGCTTGCTTGAATGGTGAAGTTATAGATTTCACAATAAACTTAGAGTTTCAAAATAGACATTGACTCGTTTTATTCGTTTTAGACATTCTGACTTTTGAGACATGTTTGTACCACCTAAAAACACATGAAATGCATATTGACTTAAGTATATATGTATCGTAATATAATATGAACATGTGAAACCTAACTAGTGCACCTTCCTAACGAAAATGGAAGTTTTGAAAACGAACTATGACATGTGTGTAACACATTAAAGTACTGAGTTTGCAAGCATGTTAGAATGGTTTAGAAATGCATGAATAAACCGTTAACTTGTGTTTATATGATTCGCAAGGAAGCATGAACATGTTAGGCCCTATTAGTGAGATTTACTAATGAAAATACAAGCTTTGCACGTGAGCATTGACATGATACGTGGAGATTTTAATTCTGATGTTTATGGACATATGAGATAGTACTTTTAGACTTACTCACGCATTATATATGTATATATACCATGACTACATATCATGAAACCAAGTTTAGCGTAAACGAAGCATGCTTTCAAACTAATAATCGTAATAGTTACATGTATGAAGTATGAATATTCATGAACATGCCCAGTATGAGTTATATGAATACGTTATGTGTTTAAAGAACTAGCATGATAAACTTTGTGATGTTCATGACCTTGAGTGGCCTTAAATTGTTGGAATGTTGACTTAGAACCTATATCATATAAATTGAACGTGAAAAGGTTAAGCGAGCATGAAAGTATCCTTTAATGTGTATACATAATATGTAGGACCAAATGCTAATACTTGAATCCGATTTCGACGGTTAATAGAGTATATTTGCTTTGTTATGGTCTTATGTGTTAGTAATGATATATGAGAATGATTAACTCAAAAGATGGACTACACTAGCTATATGTAAATAGATTAGTGGTAGACGAGCATGTGTATGTAGAGAATGGTAGTAAGTACGTATGGTTAAAGTATACTTATACGTACATAGTTATTCTAAGACTACGATAAGAAAGTAAGACGAAGGTTCTAAGAACCAAGTAAGACAACAATGTAACCTTTATTATTACATTGAGAATGTGTGGATACATGTAACTAATGAGTGTGATCTCTATGGTTAATATAACTGTGTAACATCGAATATGATGTAAAGACGAGATCTTGGATATAAATAGAATTTATATTCTAAATTGTAATAAACAAAGTTGTATTCTTTTATTAATGACTAAAAGATGTAATAGTTTCGCAATAGTAGTATCGTGACTGTACCGGATCCGAGGAAAGAGAGGAACCCGGATTTGGGGGTGTCACAGTATACCTGCGCGTATTTGTCATTATTTAAATCGGACAACATGTTTTTGGCGCCGTTGCCGGGGAACGGTTCTAATAATTATTTCGGTATTAGTTTTTATCAATTTAGTTTATTTAAACATTTTTTAATTTTTTTAATTTTTTTTCTTTTACGAGGAACATCATGGCTAACTATAATTATTAATGGCCTTATACGTGAATGACTCAGTCAAATGCGACAGGGGTTATTGACTCGATGAGTTGTCAGCACAGATGGAGACACTTTCGAGGAAGATTGACGCGTTAGCAGAACAACCTATTCAAAATGTGGCGGAGATATGTGATTATTGTGCTGGAAACCATCTGAGTCATCAATGCGCCATCAGTTGCGAGTCAATACAGTATGGTGGCAACTTCGGTGACTACCCTAACAATTATGCTTATCCCAACAACTATCATCAGGATTGGGAGTATCACCCGAATTTCTTGTGGCAAGATGATCAAGCCCAACCTCAATCGTCACGACAAACTCAACCACCCGGATTTCAGGCTTGGCAACAACCACCACCACAACAGGAAAAGTAACCAGAACTGGAGGATCTTATGATAAAGTACATAAAAAAGAATGAGACATGGAAAAATAGTCATGAAGTGACTCTGAGAAATATAGAGAATTAGATTGGGCAGTTGGTAAATGCAATTAACAATCGCCATCAAAGAGAATTGCTAAGTAACATGGTTCCTGAAACTGATGGAGTACCCGAGCCAATAATCATGGATGGTGAAAAAGAGGAGACAAGTGGGGAGCAGGAAAAGGAGGCCGGAGAAGATCTAACCTTGAGTTCTAATGTTGTTAAACTAATTTTGATAGTTCCCCATGTACCTTTTCCACCAAAGCTCAAGGATCCAGGTAGTTTTGCAATCTCGTGCCCAATTGGTAGTCATTCTATAGACAGAGCTCTATGTGACATGCGAGCCAGTATAAATTTGCAGTCATGGTGGAATGAGATAAGGGTCCATGAGGAGATGGATAAAAATCCAGTCGTGTTCAAGAAGTTTCAATTCAATATTCCGTCCATAGACACAACGGAGCAAACACCTAGCTATTTACAATTCATAAAAGAGATTTTATCTAAAAGTAATAAGCGAGGTGAACTTGAAACGAAGGCCCTTACTGAAGTGAAGCCCTCAAATGTTACATTGTTATTGATGGATAGAGGGTTCCTCAATTTTCGAAGGGGAATTTGATAGAGAGTTGAAGAAGTCAGGCTGACGACTTTAAAACAAGCGCTTATTGGGAGGCAACCCAAGCTTAATTTTTATTTTTTTATTTTTTTTAGGTTTCATAGTAGGTAATAAATTTGCATTTATTAGTATTTAACAAACTTTCTTCGATTGTGCTTACAGGTTATTCGAGTCCAATTCAAGTGCAGTGCTTATTCAATCTAATGTGTCTAGCCTATTCTTCAGACTTTGTAAACAAGGAGAAAAATTGCTATATTTTCAGGGAAGTCATCTTCTTTACTTTTTCTAATCTTAGCCATTGAGGACATTGTCTGTTTTAAGTTTGGGGGTATTTATCAAGTTTGGTTATTACTTGGGCAATATTTCGATGGAAATTGATTTTGGCCAATGATAAGTGGGTGGTTAATGAGTTTTTAACTCTTAGAGAATTGATGAGCATGTTTACTCTATATTTTATCTTATTAGTTGGTTTTTACACTACTTGTGAATCTTTTGAACTTCTATGCACATATCCATCTATTTAGCTAGTTGGGGTTTTAAAAAAAATTGGGCTAAATGTTTGTGAAAGATATCATTGCAACTCGATAAATCTTATTTGAGCATCATTCAAAGTGAAAATTAGGCACTCACATAAGTTTGGGGGAAATCTTGGAGTGTTTTTGAAAAATTAGAACCTTCCCGAGTTGAATAATTGAATCATGTGGTGGGTCGAGATGGAGCGTAAAACGCACTCACCCATAAACACATGCACGAGATAGAGCACAAAACGCACTTGTGCGAGAGAAAACGAGATGGAGCGTAAAACGCACTCGTTTAATGGGAAGTGAGATGGAGCGTTAAATGCACTCACTAAAAAGATTAAAAAAAAGAGTGTTTTTAAAGTACTTGGGAAGGGTTCATATGTGCTTAAATGTTTAAATATCCGTTTAATCATCAAAATTTTGTGTTTTGCCTTTATTAGTGGAGATTGATGTGATACGAAGGTTTTTAGAGTTGATTTTGAAAATCTTTTATGAGTATTTATTTAAATGATCTTATCTAAATCATGACTAGTTTGAACATTTAGATGCACACACGCACTTAAAGGACCATGATTAGATGTGGAACTAAAGAATTTGTTAAATTTTAGACGTGGAATTATTTTAAAATTTTCTTTGGGTTATCTTTTGTTGTAACCTTTGAGGTCATTGTTCAAATTCATATTGATTTATTGCTTGAGTAGTTCATTGCTAGAAATTAAATCTTTTTAATTTTTGTTCTTAGTGTTTTGCTTGAGGACAATCAACGATTCAAGTTTGGGGGTATTTGATGAGTAGGCTTTTATACCTATGAATTGGATATCTTTAGTTTGATTAATTGTGAGTTTTCGGGTATTTTTCGTTCCTTTTTATGTGTTTAATTGATCTTGTGTAGGAAAAGGGAAAATAGAACAAAGATATGAAAAATGAAGCAAATTGGCTAAAACGATGTCAAAGTGGAGCTAAGCGGTTCGAGCTAGGCACGACTAAGCAAGACACGAGTAGGCTATGGCACGACAATGGCATGTAGAAGCAAGAAAAAGCAATCCGGACATCTTTTGGAGTATAATATGAAAGCAATTGCAAAAAGGGAAGATTGAACGGCTTTTACCACCAAGTTGGATTCATTTTCTTGGCTTGGAAGTTGGAATTTATTGTAGATCTACTTCTTATCTTTCCGAAACATCTTGAATCGTCCAAATCGGAGTGCAGATGAAAAAGTTATGACATTTTTATCAACAGAGATTAAGCTCAGAGTTATCATGCTTGCCATTTACATATCATCCACTTGAAGCCAAATTTTGACCATGTTCCAACATGAATCTGTCAATGCTTAAAGGACGAAAGTTTTATATCTCGTCGATATCTTCGATTTGATAGGTAGCGGGCCCCGTAAATCCTCCCGGATCAAAAGTTATGGTAGTTTTACCAAAGGTCGTTGCAACAAAAAATTGACCAGCGCTGGGCGCGCCGAAACATCAGATTTTCTGTAAATGTAGCGCGGGGCGCGCCCAAAATGGCCTAGGAACAGCGTGGGGCGCGCCGTACGGCTGGGAGAGAGCTTATTTGGGTGTCTTACTGTCCAAGTTGAGTTGTAATAGGATTTTTGGGATGCCTAAAGTGTTTGGGTTTCTCTTAGGACTATAAATACTTGATTAGAACTTGGATTTGGAGACTTTTGACTACAAATCATTGAGAGTCATCTTGTGGAGACTTGGAGATTGCATTGGAGAACATTGAAGGCAAAGATTAAAGCTTAGAGATTAGAGATTCCTCGACAGATTTTTTTTCTTCTCTTAATTTCATTATCTGTAACTATGATGCTATTTAATTTTAATATTCTTGTTTCTATTATGATGATGCACTAATTTCCCAATTAGGGGTATAAAGGAACCTTTTGCAATTCAATAATCATTATTTTCACTTGTTGATCCTATTGAGTTGATTATTATATTTTGTGCTTAATCTATTAATTGTCTAGCTAGCAATTAATCTGATATCTTTGATGGAATTGAAATAGGAATTCTTTGATTAGATTTGAATATAATAACGTATGAATATGTTGATTCTTGTTAAGGATAACATAACAGTGTATGAGATGAAAGTACTTGTATGCCACGCGTAACTTTGTTAGGAGTTTGTGCTTAATGAATCTGTTTAAAGTGTCTTGCACGAAAGTAGCAAAATAACTAAAATATATCTTTTTATTAATCATTGAAAGATGTTAGTAAATTGATAGTCAATCCTAGTTAGCAATTCATTGGATTAAATAAGTGGAAATATGGTAAGGCGATTGTTGCAAAGCAATTGGAAAAATTGTACTCCTATGTCTTAATCATCTGGTGATCAATCTTTGTTTGTTCATTTATTTCTTAATTTTCTTTATTTAAAATAATTTTCAGACAATAATTGGAGTGACTGTTTAAGTGGATTTAAATTGATAAAACCTGTTAATTAGAATAGTTATTAGTAACTATTCCATGTGGGTTTGACACTCTTTTTACTTCTTTATTACTTGATTGATCGTGTATACTTGTCCGTATTTGTCATTATATAAATCGGATAACAAATCTATACACGAAGGATTCGATTCGAAGGAAAAATTTTGTTTAACGAGAAATTTAAAGTGTCGCTTAGAGAAAACGTTGTTTTCAAACCCTTTGTCAAATAGAAATCAATACTCTCTATTACTTCCAATTTTAGCCTAGAAGTAATGTAATAACCTTGTTTGATTCAATTTTTTAAAATGTTTGTAATTTTGTTTGAAAAATCATTTTTGTAGCTTGAAACGTAAGATCAAGCATCAAAAATAGGGCTGAACCTATCCGTGGGCATGTAAGTCATCTAAACAACTCCAAGGACCTCGAAATAACAAAATCTACTATCAAGAGACCTTAATCCTAACTTTCATGGGATGAAACCCTTGATATCTTTTTAACGCCCGATTTAGATTTACAGTTATCAAATAGTAGAATTTACAATTGTTAACAATGTTCATCGTGGGAATATCCTTCAATTCCCATTAAACACGATGTTTAAGGGTCTTGAATTCACTCCTAAGCTCACATGACTCATAATCATACATAATAACGCATCATGATCTATAAACGGAGTTTAGAATTTTGAAAATGACTTTTATACACCCTAAATCCATAGATCTCACAACAAAACAACAATATCACAATTATATCGTTAACTATATCGTAGGAATCAAATTATATCACCAACTACTATCATAATCGCAAGGATCTATCACGTATCAATGAAATCTATTAAAGGAACTTAGAATTTAGGGAATGAAACACATAGATCTAAGATTCCATAAATCTAGAAAAAAAATATATCGAGATCTAATCGAAAATATATCATAGATTGGCTATAAAGAGATTCTATTCGTAAGAATTCCTCGGTGGCCAAAAGGTAGGATCCCCTCACCACTAGATAGTAATCTAAGATATTTGGATGACCTAAAAATCAATAGAAAACAACTCTTAAGAAGAAAGAAATTGGTAAAACAACTTCTCGGTTAGTTAGGAGGAGATTTCATTCGTGAGAAATCCTCTCTGACCATCCATAACCCCCAAAACAGGATCCAAACACCTTTAGAAGAAATCTAGGATTTAAAGAGAGCCCAAAACCGAAGAAATAATCGAAAACAAACAAATTCCAAGCACAATAATCGACAAAATGAGCTAGATCTATATCAAATTACCGTTAAAATGAATTTATAAGTTGGTTATGAGGAATTTCTATAGTGAAAAACCCTCTCTAATTACCCATGACTCAAAATAGGATCCAAACACCTCTAGATATGATCTAGAATGCTATGAGAGCCTTAAATAAAGAAAATAACCATAAATAAGCAAGACTTAAGCACAATAATTGACAAAATAAGCTAGATCTAAGCTAGATCTAAGCTAGATCTAGTGTAAAGATGAGAGATGAACATTGGGAGTAGGAGTTTCTTCCTCCTTAAGTGACGCCGGGGCGGAATAGCGATTATCCTGCTGGCTATGATAACATGAATTCACAGATAAAAGGAATAAGAGGTTTACCGAAAAACACAGAGAAACTCTCTCTAATGTGTAAGTTTATATTTAAAAATCAAAGTCCTCAATTTAGCCCACACGCCGGGTTTATATAGTTTTAACAAAACGTTCTTCCCAAGATATATCTTCTGCCCAAGCTACCCAAGCTACCCTAAATATAACGGAATCCTCTTAGTGATACGAAAAAAACAAATCCTAACAAACTTCCTAAAAATATGGAAACAAGTAACAATTTATTATTTAATTATTATAAAGGAACTCAATGAAAATAATGGTAAATAAACTACTTCAGTCGAACATCCGAAGTCAAGACGCCACGATTCCGAAGACATTCGAACTCTCGAAACTAAGCCTTGAGTCCGAAGCCAAAGACGTCAATGACCCCTTCTTCGACGACGATCATCTAACTCATGATATTCCAAGGCCATTAACATGTGTTCTGATAGTTCGGTCTCTTCGGTCTCAGACCCTACTGCATCATTAAGTCTCCTATATATTGCTTGAATGTATTTTTGGTGGAAGATGTGATGAGAAAAAATAGATCTAGATCTAATTCATAAAGTTTTTTCTCTTACTTTCTTTATTTCCTCCCTAAACCCTAGATAACACCACTTCTATCTCGAAATTGCCTTATTCTTTAAAAAATATATGAGTAAATGCACTTATTTATAGGCACCATAAGCCTGTCAGAGGTCTACTTGTGGCAACCATAGGTCCACATGTGGCAGCCCTAGGGTGGGGCCCACCTGCATCATTTTTTGTGTCTCAACTTCAGTTTTTCTTATTGTACTCTGAAACATCCATAACTTTCAAATCGGGAAGAGTTAGAAAACATGTCATACCAATCTGAAAAGCACTTTTTGAGGGCTATATAATGGCATCAAGTTTGATCAATTTTGAATTCATGAAGATGGAGAAAAAGGGAAAACCATCCTTCTATAAATGCTGACTAGTCTTTTAGTTTGTTATATTCACTAATTTTCCGCTCTTTTAGTTTGTTATATTCATCAACAGGGAAACGTTCTCGGATTAAAACGGCCCAAACAAAATCTCCAACTTCAAAAATAACCTGACGCTAATGACTGTCGACTCGATCCTTGTACTTTGCATTATTTTCCGAGATGGATTTGTACACCTGATCATGGACAACCCGAAGATGATATGCCATTTCTTCCGCTTTGGGGTGCACCCGACCAATCCGAGGGATAGGAACCAAATCTAGTACCCCAGAAGGGTTCTGTTCGTAAACTATCTCAAAAGGACTCATGTTACTAGTCCAATTCTTTGAACGATTATAAGCAAACTCTGCTTGAGAAAGCGCCAGATCCCATTGCTTTGGTTTATGTTAGTTCCCAAAGGCACAATAGTTATCTAGAAGGGGGGGTTCAATAGATATTTTAAACTTTTTCTTTGTTTTAAAATACTTGTCAGTATTGAATATACTAAAAGCAGCGGAATATATGTTTGTTCCCCTTAAATAGTGCAATGATAGTTTGATAAGCAGTTATGGCAGTTATAACAGATATAGCAGTTAATAAGAGACACAAAGGTTTTAAGTGGTTCAGAGCACTCAAGGCTCCTAGTCCACTCTTCTACTCCATGAGTAGGAAATCCACTAAGGATATCTTTACACTTTGAATCACTTAGTTTCGTTCAAAGCCAGCAGCCTTGAAACTTTTCTAGTTTACTAAGAACTCTTCATGATCAACAATCTTGGAACTTCTTTAGTTCACTTAGAACTCCTCAAGTCCTTCTGACTTGGTACACTTTGTATTGAGAGTTGTATTCTGGGGTGTGCTACTCAGTTGCAATTAAGCATTAGTTCTAAATAAACTGAGTAGCGAAGCAAGCTTTCCTCTTCAGGATCGTAGAGTTTATCGTTGAGTGTTCTTAAGTGTTTTTAGCTTTGTTTTCTTTCTTGTTTGCTTGCTTGTTTTCTTGCTTTATCTGAATCCTTGCCTGATTTGCTTATCAAGGAGCCCTTGAAATCTAGCCGTTGAAGTCATCCGTTGTAGCATTAAATGCTTCAGACAGTTCTGTACACTGATGTTGACTTCTTGCTTTTCTGCTACTTAGCCGACTGGCCCACTGACACAACAGACTGCTTTCTCACCTAACGCCTGAAAAGCTATTTTTTGCAGGCATGATAGTCCTTTCCTTAGCTTCTCGAATACGCTTCTTCGATTTATACTAAGGATGATTATAGGATTATTGGGACTATCAATTTGTCAATGTCTATAAGCCTTTCTTCATTTGTTGATCTTCCTCCTTCATCACATAGACGAACTTTGATGCTGACCGGAGGGTCACCACGATCGTGGTCTTCATACCATGATCATTGTGTGTTGGCTTGCACAGGATGGACTCAGTCTTGATCGTAGAGAACACTACGATTTCTCTTAAGCTCTTAGACAGACTACGATTTCCACTTGCTTGTCTTGCAGACTCGACGCTTCCGAGAGCAGACTGTGATTCTTTACTTGGCTCGGCAGGCGCTCGGGTCATTTCCACGATTCTGAGTGTGGTTCTCAAGACAGAATACGATCTTTGGACATCTTCATTGAAGCTCCACGATTCTGCCTTGGCTTCTGTAGACTGCCTTTAACAGACTAAGATTCTATTAAGGCTTAACAATTACATCTCAAAATAGATCAACCTAACAGCTTTGATCTTTCTTCTATACATTCATTTACAGAATGATAAACATTAAAGCACAGATCAACCTAAAATTTTTGATCTATCATCTAAGTCCTTGTACATATGTTCTTTGAAGGACTGTACACTTAAGCATTTATATTTACTTTCAACTTCAAATTTGAATATGCAATTCCCAACAGTTTATTTCCAGCCAAACATCTTAAAAGATTACCTAAGCTTCTGTTCACCACTTCGGTCTGACCATCTGTTTGAGGATGATAGGCACTACTGAAGTTCAATTTTGTTCCAAGCTTCTCCTACAGAATTTTCCAAAAATTACTCATAAATTTAGTATCACAATCAGAGGTAATAGACTCGGGAACGCCATGCAAGCGTACAATCTCTCGATGGTAAAGTTGGCTAATCCGAACAACATCCATTATCTTCCAACAAGAAATAAAATGAGCCATTTTCAAAAATCGATCCACCACAACCATAATTGAATTCGTAGCTCTTTGAGTTCGGGGTAGACCCAGAACAAAATGCATACTGACATCACACCAAGGTCTTTTAAGTAAAGGTAAAGGAGTGTACAATCCTGCATTTGTAAGAACTATTTTTGAATTCTGACAAATATAACACCCCTTCACAAAGCGAGCCACATCGTTTGAGATCTTCGGCCAATAATAGTCCGCTGTTATTAAGGCCAATGTCTTGTCTCGTCCGAAGTGTCCTTCATTATGCAGTTCACTTACTATCTTCTGACGAAGCGAACAATTTGGAATGCATAACTGAAGTCCTCGAAACAGATATCCATATGTAAGACAAAATCAGATCGTTGTCCATCTCTTACTTCTTGAACTATCTTCCCAAAAGAAGGATATTCTTCATACATATCAGTAAAGACTTCAAACCCGACAACTTTAAACATGGTTTAAACTACCAGCCTGATGTTGTAAAGTGAAAGTGAATTCCTGTAGGTATGCTACCTAGGCCTGAGCAAGTAACCAAATCAGAACCAAAACTGCACCAAAAACCGCACGTACCGCACCAATTAAAACCGCACCAACTGTTCCGGCGCATGTGACAGTTTTAGGTAGGTTGAATAACCAAATTTACGGTTCCGGTTTGGTTACTAGCCAAAACCACACACATAAAACCGAAACCGCACCATGTGTGTGTGTGTATGTATTAAAATATTTAAAACTATGTAAAAAATATTACTCATTTTAAAATTTATTAGTGCATAATTTTTAAACAATCTTCCAAATTTTAAGTTTGAAATGCCTTAAATTGACTTTTAAAAATCAACAATCGTCTTATAATTTGGAATGGATAATTGTTTATATATAATAAAAATAATAATAATTAAAAATAAACTTGCAATCACTTTCTCCGATATACGATTTTGGTCCCAAAAACAAAGAAAAGAAACAATAGTACCCCTCCTGGTCAAACAATAGATCTGCAACAGCATATCATTCTTATGCCCTTTCTAGGTACTTCATACAAAATTTTGACATTCAAAAGGAGCTCCTCAATTAAATAAAACTCTCCTCTTAATGATGCATTCTCAAATAAAATCTAGCATTTTGTGAATTGCAACGTAAATATATTGGAAAAGAAAAGTCATTCATGCCATGTGAACTACTTGAATAAACAAGCACAAATTTTAGAATCCCAGACTCGAAAATATTAGACATGTTTAAATAAAGACATCAAAACTGGAATTTCAAAACCATAAAAAACTTTTCCAAGATTCAAAATTAAGATGAATTAAACAAGAATCCCCCTTTTCTCGATGTGAGCTGTGTTAAATTATATTGAAGGCATAGACCTTTTTGTTGTTTCAATTGGTTTTAGAACCGAAACCGCACCAATTGAAGCCGCACCATATAGTTTAAAACCGCACTGCACTAATCACAAGCAGTTTCGTGTGCGGTTTTAGATTTGTCAGATCGCATCACGCTCACCCCTAACGCTACCCACTTAGCATGTCTTCGGCTCAGCTTATGTTGACCATTGATATACTTTAATGCCTCATGATCGGTGAAAAGAATGAACTCTCTCTGTATTAGATAATGACCCCAATGCTTCAATGTCTGGACTAAGGCATAGAACTCTAGATCATAAGTAGAATAATTCTTCTTCGATCCTGATAATTTTTCACAGAAGAAAGCCACTGGCCGACCCCCTTGACTGAGGATAGTGCCAATACCAATTCCCGATGCATCACAATTTACCTCAAAAACCTTCTCGAAATCAGGAAGTGCTAGTACTGGTGCTTCAGTCATCTTCTTTTTGACCATCTGAAAGCTATCTTCGGCTTCCTGGGACCATTGAAATAATTTGCCATTAAGGCACTCGGTGATAGGTGCAACCAATGTGCTGAAGTTCCTGATGAATCTTCTGTAAAAAGATTCTAATCTATGAAAACTTCTGACATCGTGTATGGTCTTTGGTGTGGGCCATGCCGAGACGGCATCGACCTTTGATTGATCGACATGAACACCTTCGGTAGAGACAACAAAGCCAAGGAAAGTAACCGAAGTTGTGAAATAAGAACTTTTCTTATGATTGCTGAACAAATGTTCCTTTCTCAATGCATCAAAGACGGTTCGAAGGTGTTCGTAGTGTAATTCCTAGTTCGGGATATAGATCAAAATAGACTACCACATATTTTCCCATAAACGGTCGCAACACTTGGTTCATAAACCTCATAAAGGTGTTGGGGGATTAGAAAGACCAAAGGGAGTGACCATCCACTCGTATAATGTAAGACTCCAACTTTTATGAATAATGATTTAATTTATATTATATTTAAATATTAAGGTGTTGATTTGATATAATGTTATAGTTATGGGTGATTTGTGCAAATTTTACAAAGTAAGCAAGTTGACATAAAATATTTGTTGTGTCGGAGAATATTCGTTTGGTCGGGAATATTCGTACGACGACGCAATCATTGGTGGACCCCACAACAAAATGATTTTCGAATATAGAAAGCGACAAAAATAACCTTTTTATAAAAATAATGACAAGACTTTTACCGTTAAACTGTTGAAATACCTGGTGATAAAAGTATAGTAATACGAGTTGTTTCACAGTAGCACACAGTATTGCACAGTATCTCTTATTATTGATTCTTATGTAAGAAGTCACCTAGTATTTTATTCAATAATTGACACAGTAGTTGCTGCATAGTATCTCATTTTATTGATTCAATTATTATCACAATATCATCTGCACAATATTTTATATTATTAAATCAATAATTGTCACGACACAATTACTCATATTATTTAGTTAGCATTATTGGCATTGTCTAGAAAGTTCTGTCAAGGAAAGGGGTTAGGTTATTTAATTGCGCGCTAGTAAGGAGAAATTCTTATCGGAAAACCCCTCTTTTCTGGAAATAATCTGGTTGTCAATATTGTGAGTTATAATATTAATGATGACTAATTGTTGAAAGATTGTGTTAATTAAATATAAGTGATTTGTGGTATATATTTATTCAATTTTTTGTTATAAATAGAGGAGGAGTTGTAAATTTGACTTATTATTCCATGGACCCCCATGTGTCAATTTGTTAAACCGTCGGTAGAAACTGATATCAATTTTGTTTTATTATTATTATAATAGTAATAAAACAGAAAACTTTTTATATAAAACAGAATTTTTTTTATAATATATATAAAGTTGTTTGTTGTATTAGAATATAAATAGAATATATTATATTATATTATATATAAAGTTTTTGTTTTATTGTATATTGCTGCATAGTAAAAATCAGATTTTGCCGAATTCGTCCGTGATTTTTTTTTCCGTTGTGCGCCCGTGATTATTTCTAAATAGTGTCATACCATTCTCTTATAAACAAGATGCTTAGTTAAGAAAGGAAAATCACACTAGAATCAGAGAATTCTTCTTCTATAATATTGTATGTATTTCTTTCTGACTAAAGGACAAATTGCACTCCAAATTTTATAGATTTTTGACTTTTACACCCCAAACTTAAAAAAATATCTAAGTACACCCCAAATTTCAATTAACGTAACAAAAAACACACTTTCGTCACTTAACCGATCAAAAGTGACCGGTTGTGCCTGTCATCCAAATTTTGAAGGGTAATTTCGTTAAAACATGTTTAAGAAATAAAAAAAATATTAAAATCTTCTCTTCTTCATTTCCAAACACTTTTCTCTTTAATTTTCTCCCCTTTCTTCATTTCCAAACACTTTTCTTCTTTTTCTTCATCTAAATATTCATCTTCATTTCTATTACATTCTCATCCCCAATTTCTTCATCTGAATTCATAGCGCAATTCATCGCTTTCTCTCTCCTCCCTTCTATCCCCCTCCGCCGTACTCCTTTCCGCCTCAAATGGGCTCTTCTGTTTATCTCTTCCAAGCTCAAATTTCTTTCTAATCTGTAATCTCCTGGCCAAAACTTCAAGGATTGTGAAATTTTTGGCAAACCCATTTGCCTTCGAGGAATTTTTGCTGGCATTGGATGCTGCGGAGGCTAGTGGGAATGAATGGGCTTACTTGCTTCTTCAGATTCCTGTGAATTTGGGAATTGCTCGTGAAGGAGAAGGTATGGTTATTAGTGCTTGTGAACATTACCAAGAGGTTGCAATTTTATGTCCAACTCATTTTAGGGCTTTATACAATTTGGGTGGGCTTTATATGGATATGGGTAGGTATCAGAGGGGCTTCCGAGATGTATAATAGGATTTTGGGTGTATGGCCGAATCATTGGAGAGCACAACTCAACAAGGCAATCTTATTGTAAGGAGCTGGGGGAAACTGAAGACGCAAGGCTTCTTTAGAGGGAATTCTTCGCAGGTTACTTAGTTTTTTGAAGCCAGAGACCTTTGTGGGAGTTATTAAAATCATAAATCAAAAAATCCTCTCTGCTTTGGATGAAACAGAATTAGGAAGGGTGGATTGGGGCATGTTTTTTGCTGTTCTGGCCCCTATCTGCTGTGGTCCACCAGACAGGCGAAAGCAGGTTGCATTTGATGCACTTATGTGGTGTTCTGTTAATGAAGATACTGTACAGATTAAGAAAGCTGATACTTTAAGGTACATCAAATTGTTAAGAGCAATCTATATTCCTTCTTACGGGATTAGTGAAATGCTAGAAATCCATGGAGAAACAGATGCCTCAATGGTTTCTTTGACAGAGTTCCTTGTAATGTTTGATGATCCTGACTGGGGTACATCAAATTGCCCACACAATGCTTTCTATGATTGAAACCCTTTACCACATTGCTTGCAAACTCTCTCCTGCGGCGAAGGAAAAGTTGAATCCACAGCCCTCTATGTCTTCTTTGGGTTCTCTCTGAGTCCATAGCCAGAAGAAGGGCCACCAACTTCATTCTTAGTTCCTGCTGCTAATTCTCTCTTCAAATTGCTTCCGCCAATCAAAGGGGTTACCTTTTTCATGCTCATGGGTTCAAGAATTTCATTTGATTGAGCTGAGTTTGCTGCACCAATTACATGAGACCTCATGTGACCCCCTAGTGACATTCCACATGGGAATTTCTTGTCGCACAACTTGCACACAAACCTTAATTCTGGATCCATTGATTGATTTTATCACCCAATAATAATAATAATAATAACAAAAACAAAAACAATAGAGAAATCAAGATCAGTTAACCATTTTTTGATTAAAAATCATGAAACAACGCTACATTCATTTCTCGATGGATCCCAAATGTATGGAGCAAAAACAGAGAAAATAGAAAACAGAACAAACCCAGATCAAAAAACCAAATAATCAGGGGAGGAGATTAGAGTGGTGAGATGTGACAGTTTGGGTAAGCACAACAAAAGGAGACCCCTTGAATTCCATATCTATGAAATCCCCTATGGAATGTTTCAAAATTTGGAGAATTCAATGAGGAAAATCAAACTCGGAATAGATGGGTCGCTATTGATGGCCATCTATCATCAAGATAAACAATTAAAACAGGCACCCTCACTTTCTCTGTCTACATTTGTAGTCGGAGGAGAATTTCATGTCTACTCTGTTGAATTTTCAGACAACTCAATTTCCACAATGAGTTCGTTGTTGTTCAATGAGGGCAAGGAAAGTTCAAGTAATAGTTGGGTCTACTGCTGCTTTCTTTACAACTCCTTTTGATGTGGTGAAGACAGCGAGGCTTTGGATTGTCTACTTGATTGTGAAACCAACATATTGAGGCGGTGAGGGGTGGTGCGGTGGGATCAATGGTGATGGAGTTTGTTTGTGGAGGAGGAGGTGCGAGAATCAAGGTAGGGAGGAGGAACGGGAGGGATCATGGTTGGTTGGGGAATCTGGGAACTCACCGAAAAATCAAACGGCAAGGAAAGCGGATTGGGATTTGAAAAGAGAAGAAAGGAACCCAGTTGGGATTTGAGGATTTGAGGGTTGTAAGTGGAGATGTAAGTGATTCCGATGATGGGGGTTGTACTTCCGGCAGCAGTGGTGGTGGCCGCCGTGGCAGAGGCCATGGCGGTGGCGAGGAGAGAGAAAAAAAGGAGAGAGAGTGGAATGGAGAGAGAGGCAATGGGTTTTCTGTGAGAGAAATATGGGAGATGAAAAGAAGATAAGGAAAAGACTTAAAACACCCCTTCAGATATGGGAATCTTTTTAATTTTTAAACATGATTTATCGAAATTACCCTTCAAAATTTGGATGACAGGCACAACCAGTCACTTTTGACCGGTTAAGTGACGAAAGTGTGTTTTTTGTTACGTTAATTGAAATTTGGGGTGTACTTAGACACCTTTTTAAGTTTGGGGTGCAAAAGTCAAAAATCTGTAAAGTTTGGGGTGCAATTTGTCCTTTAGTCTTTCATTCTAGTATAAGAATACTTTGAGTATAGCTTATAGTGAAAGATTTTCTCAATAATATTGTTGGGTTTGTACGAAATTATGGCGCAATTAAATTGCAAAATAAGCGGAAGTATGGTATATCAGAGTTTAAAATTTTTTACAAAATCATTACCCGGATCATCCTTTATGCAAATTATTAATTTAAAACGATAAATAAGAAATTATAGAATCACACCCTTGTAGAACGAAGCTTCCACAAGTACAAGTTTAACTCCATGTTCGTCTCGATCGGCTTGAATATCCGGGGTAGATTCTTTCCTTTGATCAACGTTAGTCACCCAAGTGTTTGGCCTCTAGAGGTGATCCACCAAGGAAAAGGAATTATTCAAGAAGGATAGTGGTTGGCTAAACCCTAATTTTTTATTCTCTATAGAAAAGGAGTACTCTCCAACAATTAGAATTGCATCAACGGATATCTATTATAAGACTCTTCTTATATAGATATTGGTCAACCCTTCTAATCCTATTAGACATGTGATTTTATTTAATTAATTAAACTTCTTTAATTAATTTAGGCTTTCCACCACATTGGGATTAATTAATTAAATTCATTTAATTAATTTGCCTCCTAATCTTATTAGAAATAAATGAGAGTACTAATATTAAATTAATTCCTAAACTCATTTAGAAATTAAAATAATAATAATTGCAATAATATTAATAAGACTCCTCTTATTAATTTATATTTAATATTTCTAAAATATTAAATAATAAATATTAAGCTATTTAATTTATTCTATCAACATAGATTAAATTAATTACACTTAATGCATTATTACGATTATGTCATTACCTTCTTAAATAATTATTCTTCCTTTTATGGTGTGACCCTTTAGGTTCTCCATATTAAACCGGTTGTGAATAAATCAATTATAACAATTCTAATCTTATTTAAATAAATAAATTAAACTAATAATCTATTTAAGTAAATAATACTTATTCTACAATAGGGATAAGCTTCCCTAGCGATCAACGACTTTCCAGATAATCTAGATTTCAATATTAATCATAAAAGAACCTGTGAGTAAATAGTTACCGTACAATTCAATCCTTCCACCATTTAATGTCCCAATTAAATATAAGACATGGAATTACTGTCAAGTCTTATTTTATTTAATTATATGTATTTCGATTAGAAAATGCACAACTCCAAATAATACAAATTAGAAACTCCTTTCTAATGTCATTCTGCCTTGACCAAGGATTACTGGGTTATCATTTAACGAATCACATAGAACATATCTCTTCTTTTACTAGAAGTGGTAGATTCTTTATTGATCATTCATTATCTCCATATGTAACTTATTATACCCAAGCATACCCTTTGATATACCCTAAGGGTCATAAAGAATAAGTCAAAGTATAATTCATTACACACAAGATACTACGATGATCGTCTAAGGATCACTTGTACTACTATCACATTAAGAATTCCTACTGACAGGCAAGTAAAACTCCATTAGGTATTCCATAGCGAGTCATGTTTAGTGAACTTATTCTCCAATAAGCACCTACATACTTGCTTTAGTATCTCCACACAAATGATCATGAGATCAATCATCCTCATCCAATGAGCAAGCAACATATGTACCAATCTATCCGGATTTACTAATCCCCCTTTTAGTAATCCAACGATTGGGAACTATTTTAGTTTTAAGCTTTCTAAGAATTTTGATCTCATTAGCATGATCAACATCATGATTATAAAAGTATTGCTTAAAACTATGGGTTATTTACATATTATAAAACAGCATCATGAAGATAATTAAATGTCTTTAATAAGTTAATACTTTTATTAATAAATAAATAAGATCGTCTCCAAAGTATATGCTTTATCATCATACATGATTGGTTTGTATACTACTTTCAAATATCTACATTATACCAGTCAAATTTAGTCTCCTACCAAGGTAAAGGATGTTATTTTTTTACACATAAGGGTTGTAATTCTATTCCTTATTAATTTGTCAGAATAACATGTCTGCGCGGACTACTGCATGCATGGTGAATAACCCTTCGTATTCATTCGTTATTAAGTTGTGAAAATGATCTGTCTACTCGAATTACCGCATGACGGGTGAAAATTCATTTGCAGTTTCATATATTCTTTCATTCTCATTTGGGATATCATTTCTTTGTACTCGTTAAGGGATATCGTTTTCTTTCATATTTCTCCATTTATGGTACGAAATTATTGTTTTTTTCCATAACCTTATTATTAAATGGTGGAAATCCCTGAAATTAGTAGAATATCCTTGAGTTTTGTGTTTCATCAAATATCATTTCACTAGAATATTGATCTGAACTTTCTTATCAAATTTTAATATGTTCATGTCGGAGTACTATTCATATGGTACTATTTATGTGCTACTTTTCATACGGTACTATTCATACGGTACTATTTATACAGTACTATTCATACAGTCCTATTCATACGGGGTACTATTCACGATAAAAATTGGTTTCTTTTCTGTTCAAATTATTTTTGATATATGAATATCATTCTTGAATTTTGCGCCACAATTGATTATTATGTTAACAATTTGAACATTCTTGAACTTGGATAAATTAAATTATAAATATCTAATATTTATCCTTGATCTCACTTGATTCGTTGGTTATATCATTTTTCATCATCCTCAGTCTTAAAGTGTGGTGAAGTTATTTTTGGCCCGTAGTGCAAATATGAAGTGTTGATTGGTATGATTATGATCAGGAACTGTGTATTGGTATAATCATGACATTTGGTGTTATAGATAAAGGCTTGTGATAAAAGTTATTTTTGGCCCGTAGTGCAAAGATGGACTGTTGTTTGGCATGATCATGACCACTGGTGATACAAACGAATATCTTTGGCCCGTAGTGCATAGATAATTTGTTGATTGGAAATAATTATTGAATGGTGTTATAGGGATAAAATATTGATGATGGACTTTTAAATCATAGAAGATAGTAGACATATGCTCTACTTGACTCTTCTAATGGATTGCTATTTTTTGCTGCAGTTGTTGATCTAAAACTTGTTGTCCATAATATTTTATCTGATTTATTATTGTTGAAGGCTGACGATAATCTATTCTTCATTATCTTAGTCATAATATTCTTTACTGGGCTAGTTGAGCTCACCTTTTTCTTTCATTGTTCTCTTCAGGAAATGAGAATATAGCTGGGTCTAGTCGGGGAATGGAGTGATGGTCCGAGATAGTGCTATAGTAGTCCTCACTATTTTGTAAAATAGTGTGATAATAATTGTAATGAGGACTTAATTTGAACGTTGATATTTTCGTATTATATACGACATAATATCTGTATTGAAGCTCACAGTTTGTGTGGTCGTATTTTTGCACGACAGTTTAATATAAAAAGATTTGTATTTGAATTCTATACCATGTATTTGGCGACTCAAAATGGGCTGTGTGGGCCTATTTTGGGGGCGTCACATATAACTCATGCAGAGTTTTGAATGTCGTCTTCCATTCATCTCTAGGTCGCACTCTTATTTGATGGTATCCACTTTTCAGATCGATCTTTGAGAAAACTTTTGCCCCGGATAGTTGATCCAGCATATCGTCCATACAAGGTATCGAAAATTGATACTTAACTGTGATCTTATATATTGCCCTACTGTCGATGCACATTCTCCACGATCCATCCTTCTTCTGAACTAATAGAGCTGGTACTGCACACGGGCTCATACTCTCACGAATGTAGCCCTTATCCATCAATTCAACTACCTATCTCTGTAGCTCTTCGGACTCTTTGGGGCTGAGTCTGCATGCTGGTCTGTTCGGTAGAACCGACCCTGGGACAAGATCTATTTCGTGTTGAATGTCTTTCAACAGTGGTAATCCTGGGGGAAGCTTTTCAGGCATAAGATCAGCATTATCTGATAGTAACTTTTGTACTTTGGTTGATACTTCGGTGTATCCGTCGGCCGAACTTCTCTCACAAGAAAGCAACGCATATATCACATGTGACGCCCCCAAAATAGGTTCAGTACACAACCCGTTATGAGTCGCCAAATACATGGTACAAAATCAAAATAAAAATCTTATTAAATTAAACTGTCGTGCAAAATACGACCACACAGACTGTGAGCTTCAATACAAATATTATATCGTATATAATACGAAAATATAAACGCTCAAATTAAGTCCCCATTATAATTATTATCACACGATTTTACAAAATAGTGAGAACTACTATAGCACTATCTCGGACCATTACTCTATTCTCCTACTAGTCACCGCTATATTCTCATTTTCTGAAGAGAACAATGAAAGAAAAGGGTGAGCTCAACTAGCCCAGTAAAGAATATTATGACTAAGATAATGAAGAATAAATTATCGTTAGCCTTCAATAATAAATCAGATAAAATATGATGGACAATAAGTTTTAGATCAACAGCTGCAGCGGAAATAACAATCCATTAGAAGAGTTAAGTAGAGAATGTTGTTTACTATCTTCTATGATTTAAAATTCATCATCAATATTTTATCCATGTAACACCAATCAATAAATATTTTCAATCAACGAATTATCCATGCACTACGGACCAAAGTTATTCGTTTGTATCACCAGTGGTCATGATCATGCCAAACATCTGTCCATCCTTGCACTACGGGTCAAAGATATTCATCAATCAACTGTTCGTCTTTGCACTACGGGCTAAAGATATTTATCAATCAACAGTTCATCTTTGCACTACGGGCCAAAGATAACTTTCACCACAATTTAAGACTGAGGATGATGAAAAATGATATAAAGAACGAATCAAGTGAGATCAAAGATAAATATCAGAGATTTGTAATTGAATTTATCCAAGTTCAAGAATGTTCAAATTGTCAACATGATAATTAATTGTGGAGCAAAATTTAAGAATGATATTCATATATCACAAATAATTTGGACAGAAAAAGAAACCAATTTTGTCGTGAATAGTACCCCGTGAATAGTACCCGAATGAATAGTACTCCGACATGAAAAGATTAAAATTTTAATAAAAAGTTCATACCAATATTCCAGTGAAATAATATTAGATGAAACGAAAACCTTAAGCAATTTCTAATCATTTCAATAATTATAAAAGCAATAATTACCATAGTAAGTTTAGATTTGAGAATATGAAATGAAATAATATACGAAAATGGAAATGGATTTTCACCCATCATGCGATAATCCGCGTAGACATATCATTTCCATAACTTTAATAAAGAATGAATACGAAGGGTTATTCACCAGGCATGCGGTAGTCCGCGTAAACAGGTTATTCCCACAGATTAATAAAGAATAAATACGAAGGGTTATTCACCATGTATTCGGTAGTTCGCGTAAACAGGTTATTCCCATAACTTAATAAAGAATAGAATGAAAACCTTTACAAGTATTGAAAGAAAATAACATTTTTTACCTTAGTAAAAGATTGAATACTGAAATAGTGTAGTAACAGAATACTCTTCTTCTTTCTCTCTTATTCTCTCTCTATAGTTTCTCTCACTATAGCTTGTGATTATAACTTTAATCTTCAAAAAGGTATGAAATAATGAATTGAAGGAGGAGTATTTATAGGCTAGAAAAAGGTGGTAAATTACAAGGTTAATTACACTTTAGTACCTTTATTTTACCTCTATTTTTAATTTAGTCCCTCAAGTATTATCAATCTTGCACAACATCCCCTAATAGTACCTGAATGTGAACCAATAGTTCCTTGCATGTGAACCAATAGCAATTAATTGCTCATTTATCCAATTAATTGCCCGTTTGGTCAATTTAATATCCAGAAATCAACTATTATCGAAATAAATGTCAATTTTCACTAACATTAATATTCCCAACACAATGGAAATATTTTTATCAACCATTTATCATTAATATTATAACTCACAATATTAACAACCAGATCGTTCCCAGAAAAGAAGGGGCTTTTCGATAAGGATTTCTTCTTACTAGCACGCAATTAAATAACCTAACCCCTTTTCTTGATAAAACTTTCTAGACATTGTCAATAATGCTAATAATAATTTAAGTAAATGTGTCGTGCCAATTATTGATTTATTAATATAAAGTATTGTGCAGATGATACTGTGACAATAATTGAATCACTAATATGAGATACTATCCAGCAACTACTATTGTAATTATTAAATGAAATACTGAGTGACTTCTTACGTAATAATCAATAATCAGAGATACTGTGCAATACCGTGTGCTATTGTGCAACAACGCGTATTGCTTTACTTTTTTCACCGGATATTTCAACAGTTTAACGGTAAAAGTCTTGTCGTTATTTTATAAAAAGATTATTTTTGTCGCTTTCTATATCCGACAATTTTTTCGTTGTGGGGTCCACCAATGATTGCGCCGTCGTACGAATATTCTCCGACAAAAAAGAATACTCCCCGACCAAACGAATATTTTATGATTACTTGTTTATTTTATAAAATTTGTACAAATCACCTATAACTATAGCAATTATTTATCACCTTACTATTTAACAAAAATATATAAAGAAAATTAAATCTTTATTCAAAAAAGTTGGGGTCTTACAACCTCCTCTCCTTATGAAATTTCATCCTCGAAATTAATGTACGTATCTAGTATTTCGAAAAGATGAGGATACCTTGCTTTCATTTTAGATTATAACTCTTAGGTCATTTCCTCAATATCATTGTTTCTCCATAAAACTTTGAATTGAGGTATAACATTTGAGCGTAGAATATGTTCCTTCTTATCCAAGATCTTGACAGGTACTTCTTCATATGTTAAATCTTTAGTTATCTTGTCTGGTTCTAATTCAATGATGTGGTTTGGGGCTTTCACATATTTACGTAGCATGGATATGTTAAAAACGTTATGAACATGAGATATGTTTGGCGGTAAGCCAAGTTTATAGGCTACAGTTCCTACTCGGTCGAGAATTTCAAATAGATCAATAAATCGTGGGTTAAGATTTTCTCTCTTTCTGAATCTCGCAACTCCTTTCCATGGAACAACACATAACAATACATGGTCTCCGACATTAAATTCCACGTCTCTTCGATGAAGATCATCATAACTCTTTTGTCGATCTTATGATGTTTGTATACGTTGCCGGATTATTTGAATATTTTTCGTAGTCATGCGTACCAACTCGGTTCCCAATAATGTTGCTTCACCCACCACGTCTCAGCATATTGGAGAACGACACTTTCGTCCATACAACGCCTCGAATGGAGTTATGTCTATACTTGCTTGATAACTGTTATTGTAGGAGAATTCCACCAATGGTAAGTACTTGTCCCAACTTCCTTTGAAGTCAAGAACGCAGAGTCTTAATAGATCTTCAATAGTTTGAATATTCCTTTTTGATTGCCTTTCCTTTTGAGGATGATATGCAGAACTGAATTCTTAAATCAGTGCCCATAGCTTTTTACAAGCTGACCCAAAATCGTGAAGTGAATCTTGGGTCTCGATCAGAAACTATGGATACCGGCATACCATGCAGTCTTACAATCTCATTTATGTACATACGAGCAAGAAGTTCAAGTGAATAACTTTCTCTTATAGGTAAGAAATGAGCAGACTTGGTTAATCTATCGACAATGACCCAAATTGCATCTATGCCTTGAGAAACCTTGGGAAGACCTGTAACGAAATCCATGTTGATATGTTCCCACTTCCATTTTGCAATCTCAAGTGGTTGCAATGGACCCTTTGGCACTTGATGCTCTGCCTTGACACGTTGACACGTTAAACACCTCGAGATAAACTCCGCGATCTCTCTCTTAATGTTTCTCCACCAAAATGTATGTCGAAGATCACGATATATTTTGTTACTTCCAGGATGGATTGCAAACGGTGTGTTGTGTGCTGTGTGCTTCCATCATGATTCTATACTTCAAATCAAAGTCGTTAGGAATACAAAGTCTGGAGTTGAATCGAAGTATTCCTTCTTCGTCGATTCTTGCTTCTGGAATAGCACCTTCTTGCACCTTCTTCTTCATATTCATCAGCTCCAGGTTTGTAGCTTGAGCAACTTTAACTTTATCAATTAAAGCTGGTTCTACGAGTATATTTGTCATCTTCACGTGGGTCCCTGGAGTCTTTAACTCTATCTCCATCCTTTGTAAGTTATACAAAATGGGCCTTTGTGTTGACAGCATCACACTCGTTCCCGCATATGATCTTCTACTCAACGCATCAGCTACTACGTTCGCTTTTTCTGGATGGTATTGAATGGTATGATCGTAATCTTTTAACAGCTCGAGCCATCGTCGTTGTCGCATGTTGAGTTCCTTTTGGGTGAAGAAATATTTGAGGCTTTTATGATCTGTATATATCTCTATTTTCTCCCCATACATGTAGTGTCTACATAACTTTAGCGCGAAAATGACTGTAGCCAACTCTAGATCATGAGTAAAATAATTCCTCACATATTCTTTCAGTTGTCGTGAGGCATAGGCTATGACTTTCCCATGTTGCATGAGAACACGTCCTAACCCTTTGTCTGACGCATCGCTGTAGATGAAAATCTCTCCGAACCAGATGGTATTGTCAGAACATGTGCTGAAATGAGTCTCCTCTTGAGTTCCTAGAAACTCTTCTCACATTCCTCGCTCCATCTGAATTTTGTGTCTTTTTGAGTCAGCTGAGTTAATGGAGTGGCGATTTGAGAAAATCCTTCCACAAATCTCCGATAATAACCAGCTAAGCCCAAAAAGCTACGTATTTCGGTTACTGACTTAGGTTGCTCCCAACTTTGTATTGCTTCAATCTTCGCCAGGTTAATTGATATTTCATGTTTCGATATCACGTGCCCAAGGAATGCTACTTCCTCAAGCCAGAACTCGTATTTCTTCAACTTGGAATATAGTTTGTTTTCACGAAGCTTTTGGAGTATCAGCCTCAAGTGTTGCTCATGATCTTTACGGCTTTTGGAGTAAATGAGGATGTCATCAATAAAGACAATCACAAAATGATCCAAATATTTCTTGAATGTCCGGTTCATCATATCCATGAAGGCAGCAGGAGCATTAGTCAATCCAAAAGACATGACTAAGAATTTATAATGCCCGTTTTGAGTTCTGAAGGCAGTCTTTAGAACGTCATCAGTTTTAATCTTTAACTGATGATATCCAGAACATATATCGATCTTTGAGAAGAATTTAGCACCTTGAAACTGGTCAAACAAGTCATCAATGCGAGGTAACGGATACCTATTTTGAATGGTGACATGGTTCAACTCTCGATAATCAATACAAAGTCGCATACTCCAGTCTTTCTTCTTTACGATTAAAAATAGGAGCACCCCAAGGTGATGTACTAGGACGAATAAATTCGATGTCTAACAATTCCTGTAGTTGGACCTTTAACTCCTGAAGTTCAATAGGAGCCATTCGATATGGGTTCTGGAAATGGGTTTTGTACCGGGTTCAAGGTCAAAAAAAAATTCAACTTCACGTTCCGTGGGTAGGCCAGGAAGTTCTTCGGAAAATACATCCGGGAATTTATTAACCACAGAAATATCATTCAAATCTGACGTATTCTTATTTAAATCGGTGACATGGGGTACGAAAGCTTGACATCCGTTTTCAATAAACGAATAGCTTTATGACTTGAAATGACAGTGATTGATTTTAGTGGTTTGATTACTTAAATTCGCATAACAGGTTGGTTAGGAATATGAAAGCTAACAACCTTATGAAAACAATCAATTTTAGCATAATGAGTGGTTAACCAGTCGATTCCTAAAATCACATCAAATGCAAGTATTTTCAAAAAGATAAGATCAACGGGTAATGTGAGGGTGCCAATTTGAATCAAACAAGATTTGTAAATTATGGATGTAACGAAGGTTTCTCCCAACGGAGTTTCAACAGATAAATCAAAGTCTAATTTTTCAGAGGTCAAGTTCAAACGTTGAGTAATGGTAGGTGAAATAAAAGAATGGGTAGAACTTATATCTAATAAGGTATAGATAACACAAGAGTTTATGATTAGCTTACCCATGATAACTTCGTTCGGGTTCCTTGCATTTTGGAAAGTCACGACAAACGCTCTCCCTTTAACCACCGACTTTGACTTATATGGGACAGCCTTTGGTGTCACCATCCCAGTTGGACTTGACTTCGCTATAGGGCACACTCGAGCTATGTGACCTTAATTTCCATAATTGTAGCACACCTTGGATTGATGTGTGCAGTTTGGACTGATGTGTCTATCTTGTCCGCATTTGTAACATACGACCAGTGGTCGTTCCCCTCCCGTAGAAACGATTATTGGTGTTGGTGCCGATGTCTTTCCATTGTCGTTGTTGAATCTTCTTTTTTTGAAATTTCCAGCTGACTTACTTCTTCTATTATCTTGGCCATGATGACCACCGAAGTGGTTACCATTTTTGGCATGATAATTTCCTCCACACTGGTTATCATTGTTCCGATGACTGTTGCCACCGGTACGACTATGATTGTTGTTTTTTGGTTGAACAATCTCATTATCTCGCTCCAATAATTAAGTCATATTCACAACATTTGAATACAAACAAAGTTTATGAGAAATGAGGTATTGACGAATTTCAGGTTTCAAACCTCTCAAAAATATTCGTGTCATTCGTTCTTCATTATCCACCAAATGGGATGCAAAACAGGATAATTCTGGAAAATTGGCCTCGTATTGTGATACAGTCATATTATTCTGTTCCATTTTGATGAATTCCACCTCCTTCATATGACTAATACTTTCAGAAAAGTACTTGTCGTTGAATAATTCCTGGAACTTCTCCCAAGACATCTTAAGTACGGAAAGCTGAGTACGTTTCACAGATTCCCATCAGTAATCTGCCTCTCCACGCAACATAAAGGTGGCGAAGGGAACCTTTTGCTCCTCTGTGCATCCCAAAACATCAAATATTTTGGTGATCTTCTTAATCCAAGCTTCTGCCTTGAGTGGCTCTGGCTTTCCCAAAAACTCCGGCGGTCCCAACTCCTTGAATTGTTTAGCAGTGATCAATAGTGAGTTACCATTGTTTCCACCTGCATTTAGAACAGGAGTCTCTCTCGTCTGGTTTTGCATGAATTGTAGAAAGCTCCTAAACATCCCATCGTTCATAGTTTGGTCGGTGATGTTGTTTACAGGAGGATTATTGCCTTCTTGATGCACATTATTCTGGTTATTGATTGGCGGTGTCTCAATGGTCTCATATGCTCCATTGCATAGATTTTCATATGTCATTCTCAAATACTACTACAAAATAATACTTAAAGAAATTGACATGTCACATATTATCCCTATATTCCGACAGACCAATTAAATAATAAATAAGCTTAGGTAAGATACACTAGTGAATGTTTTACTCGTCTCTCCCCTCCTAGTTATATTCCTAGTTCTCCGCCAGAGATCATATCTCTAAGCTCTGATACCAACTGTGACGCCCCCAAAATAGGTCCAGTACACAACCCATTCTGAGTCGCCAAATACATGGTACGGAATCCAAATAAAAATCTTATTACATTAAACTGTCGTGTAAAATACGACCACACAGACTGTGATCTTCAATACAAATATTATGTCGTATATAATACGAAAATATAAATGCTCAAATTAAGTCCCCATTATAATTATTATCACACTATTTTACAAAATAGTGAGGACTACTACAACACTATCTCGGACCATCACTCCATTCCCCGACTAGTCCCCGCTATATTCTAATTTCCTGAAGAGAACAGTGAAAGAAAAGGGTAAGCTCAACTAGCCTAGTAAAGAATATTATGACTAAGATAATGAAGAATAAATTATCGTTAGCCGTCAACAATAAATCAGATAAAATATGATGAACAACAAGTTTTAGATCAACAACTGCAGCGAAAATAACAATCCATTAGAAGAGTTAAGTAGAGAATGATGTCTACTATCTTCTATGATTTAAAAGTCCATTATCAATACTTTATCCATGTAACACCAATCAATACCAATCAATGAATTATCTATGCATTACGGGCCAAAGATATTCGTTTGTATCACCAATGGTCATGATCATGTCAAACACATGTCCATCTTTGCACTACGGGCCAAAGATATTCATCAATCAACTGTTCATCTTTGCACTACGGGCCAAAGATATTCATCAATCAACAGTTCATCTTTGCACTACGGGCAAAAGATAACTTTCACCACAATTTAAGACTGATGATGATGAAAAATGATATAAAAAACGAATCAAGTGAGATCAAAGATAAATATTAGAGATTTGTAATTTAATTTATCCAAGTTCAAGAATGTTCAAATTGTTAACATGATAATCAATTATGGAGCAAAATTTAAGAACGGTATTTATATATCACAAATAATTTGGACAAAAAAAGAAACTAATTTTGTCCTAAATAGTACCCGTGAATAGTACCTGAATGAATAGTTCCTCGACATAAAAAGATTAAAATTTCAATAAGAAGTTCAGACCAATATTCTAGTGAAATAATATTAGATGAAGCGAAAAATTTAAGCAATTTTTAATCATTTCAAGAATTATAGAAGCAATACTTATCATAGTAAGTTTAGATTTAGGAATATAAAATGAAATAATATACGAAACTGCAAATGGATTTTCACCCATCATGCGATAATCCGCGTAGACAGATCATTTTCACAACTTTAATAAAGAATGAATACAAAGGGTTATTCACCAAGCATACGGTAGTCTGCGTAGACAAGTTATTCCCACAGATTAATAAAAAATGAATATGAAAGGTTATTCACCATGCATGCGGTAGTCCACGTAGACAGCTTATTCCCACAACTTAATAAGGAATAGAATGACAACCCTTACGAGTATTGAAAAAAAATAACATTATTTTCCTTAGTAGGAGATTGAATACTGAAATAGTGTAGTAGCAGAATACTCTTCTTCTTTCTTTCTTATTCTCTCTCTATAGTTTCTCTCACTATAGCTTGTGATTATAACTTTACTCTTCAAAATGGTATGAAGTAATGAATGGAAGGATGAGTATTTATAGGCTAAAAAAAGGTGCCAAATTACAAGGTTAATTACACTTTAGTACCTTCATTTTCACCTATATTTTTAAATTAGTCCCTCAAGTATTATCAATTTTGCACAATATTTTTTAATAGTACCTGAATGTGAACCAATAGTTCCTTGCATGTGAACCAATAGTTCCTTGCATGTGAACCAATAGCAATTAATTGCTCATTTATCCAATTAATTGCCCGTTTGGTCAATTTAATATCCAGAAATAAACTATTATCGAAATAAATGTCGATTTCCACTAACATTAATATTCCCAATACAATGAAAATATTTTTATCAACCATTCATCATTAATATTATAACTTACAATATTGACAACCAGATCGTTCCCAGGAAAGAGGGGGCTTTCCGATAAGGATTTCTCCTTACTGGCGCACAATTAAATAACCTAACCCCTTTTCTTGACCAAACTTTCTAGACATTGTCAATAATGCTAATAATAATATGAGTAACTGTGTCGTGTCAATTATTGATTTAGTAATTAAAGTATTTGCAGATGATACTGTGACAATAATTGAATCAATAATATGAGATACTATACAACAACTACTGTGGTAATTATTGAATGAAATACTGAGTGACTTCTTACGTAAGAATCAATAATCAGAGATACTGTGCAATACCGAGTGCTACTGTGCAACAACGCGTATTACTGTACTTTTATCACCAGGTATTTCAACAGTTTAACGATAAAAGTCTTGCCGTTATTTTTATAAAAAGGTTATTTCTGTTGCTTTCTATATCCGACGGTTATTCCGTTGTGGGGTCCACCAATGATTGCACCGTCGTACCAATATTCTCTGACAAAAAAGAATATTCCTTGACCAAGCAAATATTCCCCGATACAACGAATATTTTATGAGCACTAGCTTATTTTGTAAAATTTGCACAAATCACCCATAACTATAGCATTTATTTATCACCTTACTATTTAACAATAATATATAAATAAAATTAAAGCTTTATTCATAAAAGTTGGGGTCTTTCATCACACCTTCACGTTCAACCTCTGATAGGAATCTCGCCATGGATAAGAGGTTGGGGTTTCCAACTGTCTGAGCCGAACCGGGTTCCTCCTTCCGTGGTGCTAACACAATCTTTTTCCCATTTATACTAAGGGAATACATGTTTTTTCGACCATCATGAATGACTCTTCGGTCATACTGCCAAGGCCGGCCCAACAATACATGACACGCATCCATGGACACCACGTCGCACCATGCATTATCAAAGTATTTTTTTCCAATTGAAAACGAAACTAGACACTTTTGATTTATCGTTACCTCACTTTCTTTATTTAACCATGACAACTTATATGTCTTCGAATGCCAATCTATTTTCACCTATAATTTTCGAACAGCCACTTCGGATACGACTTTCTCGCAACTACGACTATCGATGTTCTTGCAGACCTTATCTGCCACCGTACAAGTAGTATGGAAAATATTGGTCCTCAACCAATCTTCTTCGGATTCTCCTTTAGGAGTCAAAAGACTCTTATGAACCACTAGAGTCTCATGGCCATCTCCATATACCACATCTCTCTCATCTTCATACTCGTCATACACTGGTTCATTAAACTCTTCTGTATCGACTAGCACATCTTCTTCCATTAAGAGATTTTTTTCCTTTCTGATTAGCAGGATTTCGACACTCCGTTGCCCGATGGCCTGGTTCCCCACATCTGAAGCATTTAATATTGGAATTAAAATTACTTTGTGGTTGTTGGGGTGCAGGACGAAGTTGTTGAGGCTGAATCGGCTTGTTGGGTGGATTAGTCCTTGGTATCGGCCTTCTGTTCTATTGTTGTTCTGCTTCTCAAGCCAATTGATAAGCTTCGAATACCGTCCATATCGAATGGAGACTGAGCACATCCTGTAACTGTTGTCTCTGTCCTCCCAAAGTCCTTGCCACCAATTGTTCCTCTGTCTCCGATAGATCATTCCGTGCTATTAACTAGTAAAACTCCTCAGTATAATCGTCCACAGACCTGGTGCCTTGCCTTAACAGATGTAATCTCTTGAACAAAGATTGGGTAAAGTGGATCTGCATCCTTTTCTTCATCTTCTCCAACTTTGTGATCTTCTTCCTTGTCTCTCCCGTGAATGCCTCATCTGCTCCCACCAGGCGGATGCTCGTCCCTTCAATTTAATTGCAACCAACTTTACTTTAGCACCATTTGGGACATCTTTGTATTCAAAGATGCATTCGACTTCATTCAACCAGTCGATGAAACCCTCGTCTTGCAGTGTACCAGAAAATTTCGGTAGCTCCACTTTGAAACCCAAATCGCTGTGACGGTCATCACGATCTCGTTGTTCCTACAGTTGCCTCCCATGGTGGTACGAATTGTCAAAACTCGATTCAGAATCATAGGATTCCTCATCGTGACAGAGGTGCGGGACTTCCTCCTCTGGAACCTGTCCTTGACAACCTAGGTGCGGGACTTCCTCCTTCGGAACATGTCAATGTCGACCCAGATTCTGCGCTGCCAGGCGCTGGGTTACCTTTGTAACTTGTCTCTGTAAATCCTCAATCATCACGTCCTGGACGTTATGATCACGGTGTGGGACTTCCTCTACCAGAACCTGTCCTCGCCAACCACGACCACCAGCCATTGAAACTGATGAGATCTAACCCAGAGAGATGCACGAGCTTTGAGAACAACTGACGCCGGGGCGGGATAGCGATTATCCTGCGGGCTATGATAACATGAATTCACATATAAAATGAACAAGAGGTTTACTGAAAAACACAGAGAAACTCTCTCTACTGTGTAAGTTTATATTTAAAAATCAAAGTCCACAATTTAGCCCACAAGCCGTATTTATATAGCTTTAACAAAACTTTCTCTCCAAGATATATCTTTTACCCAAGCTACACAAGCTACCCGAAATATAACGGAATCCTCTTAGAGATACGGAAAAAACAAATCCTAACAAACTTTCTAAAAATATGGAAACAAGTAACAATTTATTATTTAATTATCATAAAGGAACTCAATAAAAATAATGGCAAATAAACTATTTTAGTCGAACTTCCGAAGTCAAGACGCCACGAATCCGAAGACATCAGAACTCTAGAAACTAAGCCTTGAGTCCGAAGCCGAAGACGTCAATGACCTCTTCTTCGGCGACGATCATCTAACTCATGATATTCCAACGCTATTAACATGTGTTCTGATAGTTCGGTCTCTTCTGTGACGCCCCAAGAATAAGTCCAGTCAACCCAACCCATTCTGAGTCGCCAAATACATGGTACAGAATTCAAATACAATCTTTTATATCACACGATCGTGCAAAATACGACCACACAACTGTGAGTGTCAATACAAATATGTAGAAAATGTTAACATTCAAACTAAGTCCTCATTACAATTATTATCACAATATTTATTAAAAATAGTGAGGACTACTACTGCTCTAACTCGGACCATCACTCTGTCCCCCGACTAGTTCCTGCGACATTCTCATTTTCTGAAGAGGACAATAGATGAAAAGGGTGAGCTCAACTAGTCCAGTAAAGAATATTATGACTAAGATAATAAAGAATAACTTATCGTTAGTCTTCAACCAATCAGATAAAATAATATGGACAACAAATTTTAGATCAACAACTGCAGCGAAAATAACAATGCATCAGAAGAATTAAGTAGGAAATAATGTCTACTATCTTCTATGATTTGAAAGTCCATAATTAATATTTTATCCCTGTAACATTAATCAATATATATCTTGAATCAAATATTCATCTTTGCACTACGGGCCAAAGATATTCAGCAGGTAATCATTCATCTTTGCGCTACAGGCCAAAGATATTCATCAAATAATCATCCATCTTTGCACTACAGTCCAAAGATATTTTTTTGTATCACCATTTGAGACTGAAGATGATGAAAAATATTTTAAAGAACGAATCCAGTGAGATAAAAGACAAAAATTATGGATTCGTAATTTAGTTTATCCAAATTCAAGAATACTCCATAATAATTATTTGTGGAGCAAAATTCAAGAATGAAGATCAAAACTTGGATCCAATCAAATATAGGAACCATAATAGCCAACTTGGACAAAGAAAAGAAAATTTAATTTTTTTGTGAATAGTACCGTATTCATGAATAGTGTCGTATACGTGAATAGTGCCGTATATGTGAATAGTAACTCTGAGGGAAAAAGTAAGAATTTCACAATAAAATTCATGCCAATATTTTGGTATAATGATATTGAAAAGAATAAAATCATTTACGAAAGAAAATAACATCCTTTATCTCAAAAGAAAGTACTTCGAACTGGAATATTGGATATAATACTGAAGGAAACTTTTACTGAATAGTAACACTCAAAGTATCAAAATACTCACAAAAATACGCTCGATATTATAGAGAGAGAAAACTTCTGATTCTGGTGTGATTTTCAAATTCTAACTAAGCACCCTATTTATAAAAAAATGCTTAGAACGCCAAAATAGAAAATTTAATAAAATAATATTTTATTTTATTTTTTTCACGCCCACCTCTTGACTAAAATCCATCAGCCACCAGTGGAGCCCACCTCCCATTAAAAAAACATTTTTTTAAAAAAAAAATATTTTTAACCCCAAAAATCACTTCCGACCCAAAATTCTAGAACTTCAATAATTCATGAAAAATAACCTTTTTATCAGAAAAATACAAATCTTATATCTTTTTTATAGGAAATTTAATTCTCTACAACTTTGTAGAAGAAAGTTTTTTAAAATTCTAAACATAAATTGTCTGAAATCCACAAATGGATGATTTTCCACACCAAAATACTGATAAAAACACCTCAACTCTAATTTCTTCTTTTATATCCACAAAAATAAATATTTCCTTATCATATAAATCAATAATTAATTATTCACAAATAATATTACAGAACTACAATATTGACAACCAGGTCGTTCCTAGGAAAGAGGGGGCCTTCCGATAAGAATTTCTCCTTACTAGCGCGCAATTAAATAACCTCTCCTAGTCAGAACTTTCTTAGACATTGTAAATAATGTTATCTACTAATATTATTCAAATAATATGAATTATTGATCTGATAATGGAAAATATTGTGCAGTGACAATTATTGAATTAACAATAATATAAAAATACTGTGCAATACCGTGTGCTACTGTGCAACAACGCGTATTACTTTACTTTACCCACCGGGTATTCCAACAGTGTTAACGGTAATAACTACGCCGTTATTTATAAAAAACCTATTCTTGTCATTTTCTTCATCCAACAGTTTTCCGTTATGGGGCCCACAAATGGCTGCGCCGTCGTACGAATATTCTCCGACTGTAAGAATATTCCACGACCAAACGAATATTCCCCGACAACAATGAATATTTTATAACCACTTGCTTATTTAAAATATTTACGCATTTTACCCATAACATTCCACATTATCAAATTAACCCTTTACTATTTCAAAATAATATATAGAGGAAATTTAATTTTTTATTCATAAAAGTTGGGGTCTTACAACCTCCCCTCCTTATGAAATTTCGTCCTCGAAATTGATGTGCGTACCTGGTGTTTCGAAAAGGTGAGGATATCTCGCTTTCATTTTCGATTCCAACTCCCAAGTCATTTCCTCAATAGCATGGTTCCTCCATAAAACTTTAACTTGTGGTATAACCTTTATGCGTAGGACATGCTCCTTCCTATCTAAAATCTTGACAGGTACCTCCTCGTACATTAAATCTTTGGCTATCTCGTCCAGTTCTAACTCAATAATGTGGCTCGGGTCTTTCACATATTTACGTAACACAGATATATGAAACACGTTATGAACACGAGACATACTTGGAGGTAATGCGAGTCTATAGGCCACATTTTCTACTCGGTCAAGAATCTCAAATGGACCAATGAATCGTAGATTGAGCTTTCTTCTCTTGCCAAACCTCGTAACTCCCTTCCATGGAGCAACACGTAACAACACATGGTCCCCAACATTAAATTCTACGTCCTTTCGATGAAGATCCGCATAACTTTTTTGTCGATCCTGTGTCGTTTGTATACGTTGTCGGATCATTTGGATCTTTTCCGTAATCATACGTTCTAACTCCAGTCCCAATAATGTTGCCTCACCTACCTCATCCCAACATACTGGAGAACGACATTTTCTCCCATACAACGCCTCGAATGGAGCCACACTTATACTTGCCTGATAACTGTTATTGTAGAAGAGTTCCACCAATGGTAGGTACTTATCCCAACTCCCTTTGAAGTCTAGAACACAAAGTCTCAATAGATCTTCAAGAGTTTGAATAGTCCTTTCCAATTGCCCGTCCGTTTGAGGATGATATGCCGAACTGAATCGTAAGTCCGTGCCCATAACTTTCTGTAAACTAACCCAAAATTGTGAAGTGAATCTTGGGTCACGATCCGAAACTATGGATACTGGCATGCCATGCAATCTTACAATCGCATTCACGTACATATGAGCAAGACGTTCAAGGGAATAAGTCTTTCGTATCGGCAAGAAATGAGCAGACTTGGTTAATCTATTAACAATAACCCAAATCACATCTATGCCTTGAGAAACCTTGGGAAGACCCGTAACAAAATCCATCGTAATGTGTTCCCACTTCCATTTCGGAATCTCCAGTGGTTGCAATGGACCCTTCGGCACTTGATGCTCCGCCTTTACACGTTGACAAGTTAAACATCTCAATATAAACTCCACGATCTCTCTTTTCATATTGCTCCACCAAAATTTATGTCGAAGATCACGATACATTTTGGTACTCCCAAGATGGATTGCAAACGGTGTGTTGTGTGCCTTCATCATGATTCTATACTTCAAGTCAGAATCGTTAGGAACACAAAGTCTGGAGTTGACTCGAAGTATTCCCTCTTCATCGATTCTTGCTTCTGAAATGGCACCTTCTTGCACTTTCTTCTTCATCTTCATCAGCTCCGGATCCGTAGCTTGAGCAGCTTTAACTTTATCAACCAAAGCTGGTTCTACGCGTATACTTGACATCATCGCACCCGTTCCCACATATGATCTTCTACTCAACGCGTCAGCTACCACGTTCGCTTTTTCAGGATGGTATTGAATGGTATGATCGTAATCTTTCAACAGCTCAAGCCAACGTCGTTACCGTATGTTGAGTTCCTTTTGAGTGAAGAAATATTTGAGGCTCTTATGATCTGTATAGATCTCCACTTTCTCTCCGTACAGGTAATGTCTCCAGATCTTCAACGCGAAAACGACAGCTGCCAACTCTAGATCATGAGTAGGATAATTCCTCTCATATTCTTTGAGTTGTCGCGAGGCATAGGCTATGACTTTCCCATGTTGCATGAGAACGCATCCTAACCCTTTGCCCGAAGCATCGCTGTAGATAACAAATCCATCCGAACCAGATGGTATTGTCAGAACAGGTGCCGAGATAAGTCTTCTCTTGAGCTCTTGGAAGCTCTTCTCGCATTCCTCGCTTCAAACGAATTTTGTATCTTTCCGAGTCAACTGAGTTAATGGAGTAGCGATTCGAGAAAATCCCTCTACGAACCTCCGATAATAACCAGCTAAGCCCAGAAAGCTACGCACTTCGGTCACCGACTTTGGTTGCTCCCAACTTTGTATTGCTTCAATCTTCGCCGGGTCAACAGATACTCCATGTTTCGATACCACGTGCCCAAGGAATGTTACTTCCTCAAGCCAGAACTCGCATTTCTTCAACTTAGCATATAACTTATTTTCACGAAGTCTTTGAAGTACCAGCTTCAAGTGGTGCTCATGATCTTCACGGCTTTTGGAATAGATGAGGATGTCATCAATAAAGACAACCATGAACTGATCCAAATATTCCTTGAATACACAGTTCATCATATCCATGAAAGCAGCAGGAGCATTAGTCAATCCAAAAGACATGACTAAGAACTCATAATGCCCGTACCGAGTTCTGAAGGCAGTCTTTGGAATATCCTCAGTTTTAATCTTCAGCTGATGATATCCAGAACGAAGATCGATCTTTGAAAAGAATTGTGCTCCTTGCAACTGGTCGAACAGGTCATCAATACGAGGTAGCGGATACCTATTCTTGATGGTGACATGGTTCAACTCCCGATAGTCAATACAAAGTCGCATACTCCCGTCTTTCTTCTTTATGAATAAAACAGGAGCACCCCAAGGAGACGTACTAGGACGAATGAAATCGATGTCTAACAACTCCTGTAGTTGGACCTTTAACTCCTGAAGTTTAATAGGAGCCATTCGATATGGAGTTTTAGAAATGGGTTTTGTACCGGGCTCAAGGTCAATAAAGAATTCAACTTCACGTTCTGGGGTTAGACCGGGAAGTTCTTCGGGAAATACATCAGGAAACTCATTAACAACAGAAATATTATTCAAATCTGACGTATTTTGGTTTAGATCAGTGACATGAGCTAAGAAAGCTTGACATCCGTTTTTCAATAAACGAATAGCTTTGTGACTTGAAATGACATTGACTGATTTTAGTGGTTTGGTTGTTTGGATTCTCACAACAGGTTGGTTAGGAATATAAAAACTAATAACCTTACAAAAACAATCAATTTTGGCATGGTAAGTGGTTAACCAGTCAATTCCTAAAATCACGTCAAATGCAAGTATTTTCAAAGATATAAGATCTACAGGTAAGGTAAGGGTACCAATCTGAATCAAGCAAGATTTGTAAACTGTAGATGTAACGAAGGTTTCTCCTAACGAAGTTTCAACAGATAAGTCAAAGTCTAACTTCTCAGGTGTCAAATTTAATCGTTGAGCACAAGCAGGTGAAATAAATGAATGGGTAGCACCGGTATCTAACAAGGTGTAAACTTCGCAAGAGTTTATGATTAGCTTACCCGTAATCACCTCGTGTGGGTTCCTCGCGTTTTGGGCTGTCACGACAAACGCTCTTCCAGGAACCACCAACTTTGACTTGTCTGAAACCGCCTTTGGAATCACCACCCCCGCTGGACTTGGTTTCGCTATAGGACAATCTCAAGCTATATGTCCTTCTTTTCCATAGTTATAGCATGCTTTGAATTGTTGTGCGCAGTTTGGGCTGATGTGTCCCTCTTTCCCGCATTTATAGCATACGACCGGTGATTGTTCTCCTCCCCTAGAAATAGTTGATGTTGGTGCTGCTGTCGACGTCTTTACGTTCTCATTGTTGTACCTTCTCTTTTTGAAATCTCCCCCGACTCGCTTCTTCTACTATCATGGCCACGATTACCACCAGAGTGGTTACCGCTTCTGTCATAATACTTTCCTCCCCGCTGGTTGTCATTGCTCCCATGACTGCTGCCACCGGTATGACCCTGGTTGTGGTCCCTTGGTTGAACATATTCATTATCTCGTTTTAATAACTGAGCCCTATTTACTACATCTGAATATAAAGAAAATTTGTGAGAAATGTGGTATTGACGTATTTCGGGTTTCAAACTTCTCAGAAATATCCGCGTCATATGTTCCTCATTCTCTACCAAATGAGGTGTAAACCTGGACAACTCCGCGAACTTAGCCTCGTACTGGGACACAATCATGTTGTTTTGTTCTAGTCTGATAAACTCTACCTCCTTCATATGACGAATACTTTCAGGAAAGTACTTGTCATTGAACAGTTTCTGGAATGCTTCCCAAGACATCTTGAATGCGGCAGTCTGGGTACGCTTCATAGATTCCCACCAATAGTCTGTCTCTCCATGGAACATAAGGGTGGCGAATGAAACCTTTTGTTCCTCTGTGCATCCCAAGACATCAAATATCTTGGTAATTTGTTTAATCCACGTTTCCGGCTTGATCGGATCCGGCTTTCCCAAAAATTCTGGTGGTCCCAACTCTTTGAACTGCTTGGAAGTGACAAACTGCGAGTTGCTATTATCTCCACCTGTATTTTGCACACTAGTCTCCCTCGTCTGATTTTGCATGAACTGCAAAAAACTTCTAAATATCTCATCGTTTATCGTCTGATCAGTGTTGTTTTTAAGATGAACATTGCCTTCTTGTTGCACGTTCTCCTGGTTGGTGATTAAAGGTGTCTCCACAGTCTCATTCACTTCATTGTTAACATTCACAGCTGCCATTCTCAAATACTGCCATAAAACAAGGGTCAATTAAACAAATTAACATATCACATGCTAACCATATGCTCCGACTGACCAATTAAATATCACATAAGCTTAGGTAGGACATACTAGTGAAGGATTTACTCGTCTCTCCCCTCCTAGTTTTATTCCCCGATCTCCGCCAGAGACCATATTCCTAAGCTCTGATACCAACTGTGACGCCCCCAGAATAGGTCCAGTCAACCCAACCCATTTTGAGTCGCCAAATACATGGTACAGAATCCAAATACAATCTTTTATATCACACGATCGTGCAAAATACGACCACACAACTGTGAGTGTCAATACAAATATGTAAAAAATATTAACATTCAAACTAAGTCCTCATTACAATTATTATCACACTATTTATTAAAAATAGTGAGGACTACTACTGCTCTAACTCGAACCATCACTCTGTCCCCTGACTAGTTCCTGCGACATTCTCATTTCCTGAAGAGGACAATAGATGAAAAGGGTGAGCTCAACTAGTCCAGTAAAGAATATTATGACTAAGATAATAAAGAATAACTTATCGTTAGTCTTCAACCAATCAGATAAAATAATATGGACAACAAATTTTAGATCAACAACTGCAGCGAAAATAACAATGCATCAGAAGAATTAAGTAGGAAATAATGTCTATTATCTTCTATGATTTGAAAGTCCATAATCAATATTTTATCCCTGTAACATCAATCAATATATATCTTGAATCAAATATTCATCTTTGCACTACGGGCCAAAGATATTCAGCAGGTAATCATTCATCTTTGCACTACCGGCCAAAGATATTCATCAAATAATCATCCATCTTTGCATTACAGTCCAAAGATATTCTTTTGTATCACCATTTGAGACTGAAGATGATGAAAAATATTTTAAAGAACGAATCCAGTGAGATAAAGGACAAAAATTATGAATTCGTAATTTAGTTTATCCAAATTCAAGAATACTCTATAATAATTATTTGTGGAGCAAAATTCAAGAATGAAGATCAAAACTTGGATCCAATTAAAGATAAAAATCATAATAGCCAACTTGGACAAAGAAAAGAAAATTTAATTTTTCTGTGAATAGTACCGTATTTATGAATAGTGTCGTAAACGTGAATAATGTCGTATACGTGAATAGTAACCCGAGGGAAAAAGTAAGAATTTCACAATAAAATCCATGCCAATATTTTGGTATAATGATATTGAAAAGAATAACATCATTTACGAAAGAAAATAACATCCCTTACCTCAAAAGAACAGTACTTTAAACTGAAATATTGGATATAATACTGAAGAAAACTTGCACTGAATAGCAACATTCAAAGTATCGAAATACTCACAAAAATACGCTCGATATTATAGAGAGAGAAAACTTCTGATTCTGGTGTAATTTTCAAATTCTAACTAAGCACCCTATTTATAGAAAAATGCTTAGAACGCCAAAACAGAAAATTTAATAAAATAATTTTTTTTTCACGCCCACCTCTTGACTAAAATCCATCAGCCACCAGTGGGGCCCACCTCCCATTAAAAAAACATTTTTCTTAAAAAAAACATTTTTAACCCCAAAAATCACTTCCGACCCAAAATTCTAGAACTTCAATAATTCATGAAAAATAACCCTTTTATCAGAAAAATACAAATCTTATGTCCTTTCCATAGAAAATTTAATTCTCTACAACTTTGTAGAAGAAAGTTTTCCAACTTCCAAACATAAATTGTCCGAAATTCACAAATGGATGATTTTCTACACCAAAATACTGATAAAAACCCCTCAACACTAATTCTTTCTTTTATATCCATAAAAATAAATATTTCCTTATCATATAAATTAATAATTAATTATTCACAAATAATATTACAGAACTACAATATTGACAACCAGGTCGTTCCCAGGAAAGAGGGGGCCTTCCGATAAGGATTTCTCCTTACTGGCGCGCAATTAAATAACCTCTCCTAGTCAGAATTCCTTAGACATTGCCAATAATGTCATCTAATAATATTATTCAAATAATATGAATTATTGATCTGATAATGAAAAATATTGAGCAGTGATAATTATTGAATTAAAAATAATATAAAAATACTGTGTAATACCGTGTTCTACTGTGCAACAATGCGTATTACTTTACTTTACCCACCGGGGTATTCCAACAGTGTTAACGGTAACAACTACGCCGTTATTTATAAAAAACCTATTTTTGTCGTTTTCTTCATCCGACAGTTTTTCGTTATGGGACCCACAAATGACTGCGCCGTCGTACGAATATTCTCCGACAGTAAGAACATTCTACTACCAAATTAATATTCCCCGACAACAATGAATATTTTATAACCACTTGCTTATTTAAAATATTTGCGCATTTTACCCATAACATTCCACATTATCAAATTAACCCCTGACTATTTCAAAATAATATATAGAGGAAATTTAATTTTTTATTCATAAAAGTTGGGGTTTTACATCTTCAGTCTCAGACCCTCCTGCATCATTAAGTCTCCTATATGTTGCTTGAATGTATTTTTGGTGGAAGATGTGATGAGAAAAACTAGATCTATATCTCATTCATATAGTTTTTTCTGTTACTTTCTTTATTTCCTCCCTAAACCCTAGATTAACACCATTTCTATCTCAAAAATGCCACATTCTTTAAAAAAAATATATGAGTAAATGCACTTATTTATAGGCACCATAGGCCTGTCAGAGGTCTACCTGTGGCAGCCATAGGTCCATATGCGGTAGCTGTGACGCTCCTAAAATAGGTCCACACAACCCATTTTGAGTAGCCAAATACATGGTACAGAATTCAAATACAAATCTTTTTATATCAAACGGTCATGCAAAATAAGACCACACAAACTGTGAGTTTCAATACAGATCGTATATAATACGAAAATATAAACACTCAAATAAGTCCTCATTATAATTATTATTACACTATTTTACAAAATAGTGAGGACTACTACAACTCTATCTTGGACCATCACTCTATTCCCCGACTAGTCCCCACGATATTCTCATTTCTTAAAGAGAACAATAGAAGAAAAGAGTGAGCTCAACTAACCCAGTAAAGAATATTATGACTAAGATAATGAAGAACAAATTATCGTTAGTCTTCAATAAATCAGATAAAATATTATGGACAACAAGTTTTAGATCAACAACTGCAGCGAAAATAACATTTCATTAGAAGAGTTAAGTAAAGAATGATGTCTACTATCTTCTATGATTAAAAAGTCCATCATGAATATTTTATCCCTGTAACATCAATCAATATATATTTCAAATCAATAATTCATCTTTGCACTACGGGCCAAAGATATTCATTTGTATCACAAGTGGTTATGATCATACCAACATTTATCCATCTTTGCACTACAGGCCAAAGATATAAATTCATCAATTAATCATTCATCTTTGCACTACAGGCCAAAGATATTCATCAATCAAAAGTTCATCTTTGCACTACGGGCCAAAGATAACTTTCACCACAATTTAAAACTGAGGATGATGTAAATAGTATAAAGAACGAATCAAGTGAGATAAAAGACAAATATTAGAGATTCGTAATTTAATCTATCCAAGTTTAAAAATGTTCAATAATAATCAATTGTGGAGCAAAATTCAAGAATGAAGATCAAAACATGGATTCAATTTCAAGAATAAGACCTATAAAAGATAACTTGGACAAAGAAAAGAAAATTTAATTTTGTCGTGAATAGTACTCGTGAATAGTACCGTACGTATGAATAGTAACCCCGACATGAAAAGGTAAAAATTTCATAAGAAAGTTCAGACCAATAATCCGGTGAAATGGTATTAGATGAAGCGCAAAGCTCAAGAAATTTCTGATCATTTTAGGAATTATAAAAGCAATACTTACCATAGTAAGTTTAAATTTAGGAATATGGAATGAAATATTATCACTTTCATAATACGGAATATGAAATAAAATAATATTTCTTACGAATATTGAAAGAAAATAACATCATTTACGAGAAAAATAATATCCTTTACCTTAGTAGAATACTAGATTTATCTGGATTATCGGATATTATGCTAAAGAACTCTTGAACTGTTATCAATACTCAAAATATCTTAATACTCACAAGAAATACGCTCAATAGTATAGAGAAAGAATTTTCTGATTCTGGTGTGATTTTTATTTCTTAACTAAGCACCCTATTTATAAAAAAATACCAGAACACCAATGTTGACAATTTCACAACCGGATGATATTCGCACCACACCTTTGACAAACTTCTCAGCACATCACACAAAAAAAGGACACCACCCCAAACATGTTTATCACCTTCACCCACATGTTTTTCTTATTAAAAACATTTATAGTAATTAAAAGGATTCAAATTCAATTTGCTCTCTTCCACCTCATTTTATTCTTATACCATGAATTAGTGTAAAAATGTTACCATTTAAATTATACTATTATATTATCACATTATACTACTATAATGTAAATATTATAATCATATATTTGAATGAATTATTTTATCGAAAAAGATAAAATATCAACTTTCAACAAATGTCTCATGCTAAAAATTCCTCCATTTATATCAAAATTGAACCAATATTCACCACATAATAATTATTCTCAATTAATATTATAAGCTCACATTATTAACAACCAGATCATTCCCAGAAAATAGGAGGCTTTCCGATAAAGATTTCTTCTTACTGGCGCGTAATTAAATAACCTAACTCATTTTCTCGACATTGCCAATAATGTTATCTCATAATATCATTTAAATAATATGTGTGACAATTATTGATTTAATAATGTGAAATACTGTGCAGTGATTACTGTGACAATTATTCAATGAATGACCTCTTACATAAAAACCAATAATTTAAAATACTGTGCAATACCGTGTGCTACTGTGCAACAACGTGTATTACTGTTCTTTAACCACCGGGTATTTCAACAGTTTAACGGTAACAGTTTTGCCGTTATTTTTATAAAATTATTCTTGTCGTTTTCTTCATCCGACAGTTTTTCGTTATGGGGCCCACCAATGACTGCGTCGTTGTACGAATATTTTCCGACAAAAAGAATATTCCTCGACTAACCGAATATTCTCCGACACAATGAATATTTTATGACCACTTGCTTACTTTGTGAAATTTGCACATATCACCCATAACTTATCACATTTATCAAATCAACACCTTACTATTTAAAAATATATATAGAGAAAATTAAATCTTATTCATAAAAAGTTGGGGCCTTACAGTAGCCCTAGGGTGGGGCCCACCTGCATCGTTTTTGTGTCTCAACGTCGATTTTTCTTATTGTGCTCTGAAACATCCATAACTTTCAAACCGGGAAGAGTTAGAAAAAATGTCATACCAATCTGAAAAGCTCTTTTTGAGGGCTACATAATGACATCAAGTTTGATCAATTTTGAATTCAGGAAGATGGAAAAAAAAGCGAAAACCTTTTTATAAATGCTGATTAGTCAAAGGGCACTATACAGACTTCAAACAATCATTCTGAACCTTCTAATCTTTGTTTTGACATCTTGCCCTTGAGGTGAAATGACGTTATTGCCCTCCTGTCATTATTAGGGAAAACATTGTTTACAATGACAAAGTAAGTAAAAGACTCTTAGAAAGAATTAAATTGTTGTAGAATAAAATATTATTTTGGAATAAGAACAAAAGTAAATTTTATTGATAAAAGAATCGTATTACAAAAACACTATAAGCTCGTTAATATTTTCTCCCGTTTCAAATTAAAACTCGATAACATATATATTTTAAAAAAAAAAAGCAAAACGATCAATTTTTCAACCCGAACAACGAAAAATAAGACAATCATTATAACATTATACTTGAATCTAAATAAATATGTTTTTACTAATTAATACAAATCAAAACATAAGAAGTTAACATTTGAAGTTTTTAAAAACATAAAAAGAGTTTTTGCTTCTACTTAAATTCTGATACATATAAGTTTTAACATCATAATTTTTTTTTGATTCTAATTAAATTCAAGGATCAACAAAAAAAAAATCAAAATTTATCTATTTTATTTGTTGATATAAGTATATATATATATATAGGTGGCCACTAGAAAAATATTAAATTTTCTGAAAACAAATCAAAACGGTAGCACAGAGAGAGAGAAGAAAGAGATGAAGAAAGCCGGGGGAGCAGAGAAGAAGAAAGTCCGGCGATCTTCCGGCGCTGTACAAAATGGTTCAAATTCCAACAGCGATGCTCCACCTAAGGTCAGCCCTCTCGTCTCTTTTCTCTTTTCTCTTTCTCTATCTAAATGTTTATTTATCTATATATACACACAGATATATATTTTTTAAATCTTCTTTTTGATAAAACTTCGGGGGTTTTGTTGAATTGAAAGATCCGGGTTAATGATACAAGAAAAGTATTGGTTTGCGTTTTTTGTATTGTAAATTGATGGGTTCAAAAGTTATTTGATTTGAATTTGTGAAGTTCTATTATTTTGTTTGCCTGGGGAAAAGTGGAAATTGTGCACAAATTGGAACTTTATGAGATAAAATTACCATTATTTTTGGGTTCTCAAGAACTTATTCTATAAGAATGGGGTTAATTTGATGGTTTTATTGATATTACTAGGGCAAATGTGTTGGTTTCCATTGCATTCAGCCTGCATTTTATTATGGAGGAAAAATGTACGATTATGAGTTTGTAAATTGCTCTCAGTTAGCAGGTTGGGTTTTTTACACGGTTTTAGTGAACTTCAAGTGATCTATGCAATTTTGGAAATCCCCAATTTACAGAATAAGGGATATGATTATTTGTAGTTTAGACATTTACTTTTCCCAGCAGTGAGTAGATTATTGCTTTGTTTTGTTTGGGACTAGGAGTGAATTAAATCAAATTATAAAATCTTTTTATGAATACAAGTTGAAGTATATGAAAGATTATAGTATTTCACACTGACCTAATCAATTACCTTTTCTGAGCTCGGCAAATTACTTTTCCGAGTTTGACATCCTCTTCTTCTCCGTCTGTTAGTTGTACCTTCACACAGTCTTTTAAATTTTAACTTTCATTCTGTGGTAAACTAAAATTTATAAGCATGATCAATTCCTTTTTTCTTTTTTCTTGACAAGAACATTTGTGCTTTATCAATTCCTGATCAAGACTAGTTTTAGGATTGGCATGGTTGTAATTTGTCTCCTTTTCATTTTTCTTCTCGACTTGTGTGGCTCTAGTAGAATTGAATACTATGGTATCACATATTATGGTGATGGTCTCTCATCGTACTGTCAGTATTAATCAAAAGTTATTTACTATGTCTAGCCCGTTTGACATCTACTCCCTCCATCCCATAAAAGATGTCTTATGTACACTTTTACACAAATTAAGATTATTAAAAGAAATGTCAAAGTATAAAATAAGTTTCAATGTTACCGACAGTGGACCCAATGTTAGTGCACTAATGATTTCTTTCTTTTTCCTAAAACTAATAACCCAACTTAAGTACTTTTAAGGGTATATTAGTCTTTACATAAACTTTTGAATTTGAATTGTATATTTTAGACATCTTTTTCTTCACAATTTTTTTTGGACATCTTTTTTTTGGGACAGATACATTTATCCTTACTTTTGTAAGGAAAAATCTTGTTATATTTCAATTGTTAGCCACATAGCCGAAGTTGTCCCACTCTAAAGGAAGGTGCAGGATTCAAGTCTATGCTGGATGGTGTTCATTTAAGTTATGGTACTTCTGTATTAAAACGAGAGTCCCATTTTCGTGTTATGTCATATGTGTCCCAAAGTGATGAGTATTCCTTCTATAAATAGACTAAAACCAATGAAAAGTGGTTCAAACTAGGCTAACTAGCTCTCATTAAATACCTATATCGTTGTTTAAATTGGTTTAGGAGGTTAAATGGGAATATGAAAAGGCTTCTTGAATTGCATGGTTTTTTATAGTGAGACTCCCTTTTGGGATGGAGGGAGTAAATACTATAAGACAACATAACCTTTAAACTTCTGTAAGTACACGATTATGGCTTGGGATATATTGCTTTTCATATCCTTATCTAATAGTTTTAATAGCCTGACTTTTGAATACAATGTTTATTAACTACTAAGGTTGATGAAACAGATACTTCTCACGAAAAAGGGGTAGATGACAGACTTCTTATCTTTCTTTGCAGTGTTTATGTGAAATAAAAAAGTTGTATAATGGAAATAACTATCACATGTCAGTGCTGTTAATGTGGTTATGATGCCTCGTGTTCACTTGAATAACTTTCTACCAGAGTTTGTTCTCTCAAATGTTTTTCCGAACATATCTGAATTTTCTAGATATCATCTGCTAATGCTTACTGGCTATAGTATAGAATCATGAGTTTTCTTGTACAATTTTACTTTTCTTTGGATGATTTTGCATGAATTTTGTTTTAATTCTTAATTACAGAAACAAGCTAGCAAGAAGGACGTGTTTCAGTTGTTTGCCGAGAAGGTGAGAGATCATAAAGAGTTGGTGTCTAGGTGGGCTGTATTACAGGAGACGCGTGTGGAGTATTTCCGAGGAAAAGATTTTGCTAGCTTTCTGAAAAACCATTCAGAGCTCAAAGACATTCTTGAATCAGATAGGAGCCTAGAAGTAGAGGATATCGCCAATGTCCTACTGAGAAATAATTTATTAGTGCGTTGTGATCGTGTGGTGAAAACTGTTCGTCCTGGGAAGAAAAAGTTGTCTACCTGGCCAGCGCATTTAGAGATTTTCCCAGTGAGTTTACTTGTTAACCTCTGATGAAATTCAGGAAATGTTTAATTTTCTTGGTTCTTGGATTTGTGGCTTCTTTAATAGGCTTGTGAGGGATACAGAATAGTGTAATGCTATATATGTTTGATTTATCAGGGGAGAATGAGTTGGGTTGAAGCAGAATATTATTCTGTAAACTGAAGGTACTTGTTACATCCCACGTCCCAGCTTGGCTCCATTTTAGTGTTACAAAGAGTCAATAAATGTACTTTAGAGTACTTGGTTTTATTTGTACCATACATTAGAATTATACTTTTTCTATTGATTATTTGGCATATTTGCCAAATCGATTTTATGGAACAAAGAATTCAGTACTTTGACTCTTAGATATCAAGTCATGATTCCTTTTTCTGGGACTTGGCTCAACTTGGCTCCTTTAGCATAAGTATGGTTCAAAAATTTACTTTAGTGTAATCATGCTTGTTTTTACTTTGACTACTTTAGCAGATACCAAAACATGCTATTGTGTGGCATTTCCAAATTATTATACCTTTTTTCCATTGTGCATTATTTGCCAAATCAATCTTAGGGTCAAAGAATTCAATAGTCCAAATCTCAGATAATAGTCACATTTTTTATTTTGGTGAAGCTATCATATCACTCTTGTGGCTGTAATACATATTGGTACACAAGCTATATGGTAGTTAAATGTCTCTTTCTAATGTTATTCATTTAAATCCTTTACACAGTTTTTTTTTCCTTAAACAATAATTACTTTTGTTCTAAGTAGAAAAATAAAATAATTTTAGCAGATACCAATAATTTTACTTTAACGTAATCATACTTGTTTTTACTTGTATTACTTTAGCAGATACCAAGCCTTGCTATTGTTGTGGCATTTCCAAAATATTATACCTTTTTTCCGTTGTGTATTATTTGCTAAATCAATCTTAGGGTCTAAGAATTCAGTAGTCCAAATTTCAGATATTAAGTCACATTTTCAATTTTGGAGGATATGCTATCGTGTTATTCTTGTCGCTGTAAATACATATCCACAAGCTATTTCCTAGTTAAATGTCTCTTTCTAATTTTATTCATGATCTTTAAAGTTTGATTTGGAATAATTACTTTTGTTCCAAGTAGAAAATTAAAATATTAATTCATTTTTGTCGGTGTTATCCTAGTCTTAAAGATGATTAGTTCTATGTTTTTTCCTTTGGATTTTTAATTCAGCTGTTTCCTGTGTGAATAATAGAGCTCTCATTACTTTCTAGTAAAACCAATTCCTCAAATTATGTTTCAAACTTCACTTTTGTATGCTCTTCTCTCTTTCCCCATTTCCTTGCTTGAAAGTACATTTCACTGAACAATATGCTCCAGCCACACTACATGGCAGATAAGACTGACGATGAAATTTATTTACATTTTCTTTTACTGATGATACCACATATTGATCACATGGATAATGATGGGAAACTGAAAAAAAAGTGTATCCTACATTTTTTAGGTAGGCTGATGCCTAGTTAAAATATAACTATCACACATCATGTTCTATAATAAATGAAAGAAGCAACATGGATAATGATGTCACTGGGAAAAGAATGGCCTATATGTATGACTTCTTTGCATGTTATGTGTCAAAAGGTACTAAACTATGAGTCCATGGAAATTCATCCTCTAGATTTTTTATGCAGGATGATCTTGAGCGAAAGCTACTTATAATAAAAATGATCCTAGAAGAAGCCGAAAGCTCAGATTAAAATAGATGGATTAGGGTAGAATAACAAAGGGGATTATTTAGAATGGTATCACAGGGATTTTAGAGCAAAACATGGAAAATTAGACTATTAATTGATTGAAATTAATACGATGTCAGCTAGGTTGAGGTCTAAAATTCCCTTTCTCTTAAGGTGCAAACTAAGCTTTTGGAAAACTTATATTTAATGGACCATGACTCGGAGTTTAATAAGATGATTTGTTAGTCAAGTTAATTTAGGGCCTCATAAAAATTTCTAATTTGCACTAGATAATGTCAGTCGGTCAAATGCACAGTATTGTGAGCACCATGTTTTATGATTGTTTTTCATTTTTCGTTTCGTGTTTCAGGTAGTGTGTATTTTTTTGTCTCTGTCTCTCTCTCTCTACGCGCCACACATACTCGTACTCGCACACTCTCACACTCACACTCACACTCACACTCACACTCACACTCACAATTGCATTTTATAGCTGGTTGTCTTAATCATAAAACTAATTGCCTCTAAGGGAAACATAAAGGCCATTATATTTCAGATTATGGTCACATTTATCATTTGTATTTTCAGTTAACTGTATGGTCTTAACTTCTAATCATGGGCTCACCATGGCTAGCTTTTTCTTTTTGACATTTCTTGATACTTAAAAGTCTATTAATTCGTGTTAGTGTTCTCCAAATTTTCTAGGATTTGAAGAGCGTATGCTTTCTTAGCTGTATGTCTAGGTTAATATAAAGTGTTCTACTTTTTGTTGGCTGTGCTTTGCAGGATCAAGTTTTCTCTGAAAACGATGCATTCTTCGCATGGACATTTGTCACAAGAAACCCATTATGGCAAACTCTTCTATCATTTTTCTGGCCCGTGTTAACGCTTGCAATCTGTTTGTTTCCTGTATATCCCCATCAGTGCAAGCTACTCATACTTTACTCGTGTGCGGGGGTCCTCCTCCTTATACTCTGCCTGCTTGCATGTAAGTTAACATACCTTTATTCCTCATTCTTTGAGTCGATCATAATTATTAATTTATGTACCTTGTATCCTTTCTTCAATATTTTCCTGGACCTGACTAGTGATAGTGGTATTTAATTTTGAACACATTTTTTTTGCACATGATGGAATAGCATGCATTTGTTTTGCTAATCTATTGCTACTGTTGGTGAAAGGGGTAATAGCACCTCTTCATAACTCATTTTCTTTTTTAATGCACTAAACTGTATTTTTATAAGAAAATTTAGGTTATGTTGTGATAAGATGCACTATTGTATTCCTAATAATTATGTTTTACATGAAACCATAATATCAATAAGGTCGTGATCATGCCATGCTTTGAAAACAAAAAACATATGGTTTTGTGGAGGATGATTGTAATAGCATTGCTAGGTTATTTGACTCTTTATTTTGTAGATGACTAATATAAAGAGATTTAATGGGTATAGGTTCTCATTCTGTATAGGTTCTCATTCTGTATACACTTACGTGCCAATTGGTTGTCGTGACAGGATAATAATGGGTATGAACAGCGGGGGACTAGATTATGTAGTATGAATCCATACAAAACCAACTCCATGCCGCATGATTTTTTTATGCCTTTTTTGTTTTGGCCCGGATAGCATTGATTTATGCTGAACTTCTATCTCGTGCCATTTGTTTCTCTTTGAAACCTAAATGATCTAGTACCCAGTCATTTCTTTTCTCCTCATTCTTGAATCTTGCTTTCTTTATCTTCTTTTGATGAGTGTGTTCGGTCTTTGGAGTGGTCGAGATCTTTCTCTCTCCTCTTACAAATAATAAAGCTTCACCTTGATAACCTCTTGTTTCTTATTTGGAATACCAAGTCTCCAAAAATAGTGTGTTTGTTTGGTTTGTTGTTTTAAGAAAGCTTAGTACTATTGATATGCTTTAGTGGTGCAGGCCCTTTATCTTCAGATAGATTTGTAATCTGCTTGAGGAATAAGGATTTCTCATCCCTTTCCCTTTTGTAATAACATGTTTTGACACCTTCTTTGCTTCATATTAATTGGTTTTTATTAAGTTTTTCCCTTTATTTGCAGTGAGAGCCCTAGTGTTTGGTGCTATTTGGATTGCTCTTGGAAAACGTGTCTGGATTTTCCCAAACATCCTTGCAGAGGAAGCAACACTAAGAGAATTATTCCGTTTTTGGCCCCAGAAAGATGAGGAGGAGCGACCAAAGTGGACATCGAGGCTTTTCTATGCAGTAGTGGCTGCCGTGGTGATATTAGTTCTGCGGCATCATGCCCCTGATGAGGCTGCTAGAGCCAGGTCAGTTTTCTATATTTGATGATAAAGCCTGACTGCTTAACTGAAAAATTATAGGTATTGCAAGTAAACAAGCATTGAAAATTTATTGTTAAGACAATTTGTAGTTGTACATTTCTTTTGCTAGTTGAAGTTGAACATGAATGTAATTAGTCTCCATAAGGATATTCATTATAAAACTAGAAGATTTAGCGCACATGATTTTGCATTAAGAGAGAAAATAGGAATAGAAATACGAGAATAAGTTAGAAAAGATGAATTTCATCTGACAAAGAAAAAAGAAACTACTTCACTTCCCCCAGTGTTCTAAAAGTCCTTCTAAACCACCCCCACCCAGGCCCTGCCTAGGCTTTAGGCGGTTCTAAACTGCCCGGATTTGACATGAATGCCTAGGCCCTGTCTCAGCTGAATTAGTTTTTTTTGCGTCAATTTAATGAAGGATTTGAAGCTCTACAATTCTTGAAATGAATTGTGGTGCCTTATAAGACTTTTTAAAAAGTATTTTTCTTGCAAAGTCTAGAATCTTTAAATCTACACATATTTTGTATAGTATATACAATTGATAGAAAAATAAATGAATAGGATCATGTAGGAAAAATGGCTCCCAAGTGCATTGCCCATTCATGCAAGGTGCAGTGTTAGGCTCTCCTGAGTATATTCTTTTATGAAAAACTAGATGGGATGCTTCTCTTTAATATCATACGGTTGACGTTATTTTTCACTTAATTAAAAAATGGGACTATGTAGTAAGCTATGTAATACAGTAATAGGATGTGCTTTCTTCAGCGATTACAAAATATCTTATTATTTATGTTCGACAATACTTTCAATTTTTCAAAAACACAGGTTTATGGTATTTTAACTCTGTCTAGAAAAGAATCATACTCTCTTCGTTTGAGAATTAGAGATACGTTTCTAAAATGACAACTTTTAAGCAAAAAATTATTTTTCCAACATAGGGCTAGCATTTGCTGAAAATATAGTAGTAGTGGTAGCATGTTAGTATTCAATCTACCTGATGGTATGTTAGGAAACTTTATATTTTAGATATGTATCTCTAATTTTGGAATGGAAAAGGAAAATGTATATATCATTTTGGAACGGATGGAGTCCCATTTGCAGTGCACATTACAATGAAAGTAGGACTATTTTTTCCAGATGAAGGGTGTATTAAAATTGCCAAAATCGGGTCCATCTATCGGTGAAGGCCATCCTTTTTTTTCCTTAAGTCAACTCAACAAAACAGTTTACCCCAAATTTGTTGGGGTAAGCTGAAAACGAATCCCATGTCATCCTTTTCCTTGGTCTATGCTGAAAATGATTACCTGGCAAAAATAAGTTAAGCTCTGGAGAAATATATCACAACTCAAACACTGATTTGCTAGTGAGTTCATGTGTGAAGTTACCTCACACTGTTCATGATGATTCAAACAAAATTTATTTTTTCTCTGGTGCCATTCTTGCAATTAATCTGTGGGTATAATATTATAATATGTACCTATAATATTATAATTTGTACAATAAACCAGATTTATCTTTCATGTGTATATTCAAACCCTTTATAAAGAACTAAACCCATATCTTATTTTGTTCCTTGGACCCCACTGGCAACAATATTTAATAATGCATTAGGCTCATGTGAAAGCTCTCCCCTCTTGCAGGTATCAGAAGCGGGTTTCTAACATCATTGACGATGTTCTTGAGTGGAATCCGAGATTGGCATTGTCCGGGATGATGGAGAAGCAAACCGTGGTTAATTCCACGGAGTCGAACGACAATTTTACGAACGAGAGCAAGGCGAGCTCTGAAGAGGCGGCTCATTCTGATGACAGCGATGGAGAAACCGTCTTGCACGAAGATGAAGTTATCGGAAACATAGAGGACAATGATCCTGATAACATATGATTGTATTACTTGTAATAGCTAAAATATTTTACAGTTTTCTTCTTTACAAGAGAAAAAGGAAATTCTGTATTTGATTTCAATCTCAAGTTATCCAGAGTGTAGAATTATGTATACAAATTATGACAGTATTCCATCAGTCAAGTTTGTGCCAACTTTTGTTGATCTCTTATACCTTTAGATTTTTCAGATGAAAGTTAAGCTCCCTTCTATTGCAAAACTTACATTTTTTTTATTGTGCTTCTTTAGGATTCTGCATACAAGTTGCCTCAGGATTAATGGCCGGTTCAAGGTGTTGTTGAGGTGAAATATAGGGGATTAATGGCCGGTTCAAGGTGAAATATAGGGGATACATTTTTTTTATTTTACTTCTTTAGGATTCTTTCGCTCTTTATATGCATATTTTCAGAAAAAATGACTTTTTGTATGGATATTGTTGATTGATATAAATGTTATTATAAAAAGTTCAATAATATGTGAATTATATATAAAAAAATTTGTATAGAATTTAGTAATTATTAATTTATATTTTCGTTGGGCCTTTAAAGATTAAATTTTTTTTATTAATGTATTTAACGAGGTTATTACTTTAGTACACATATTCAAATTGGGACCAAAAACAATTATTATTTAAGCGAAATTATTGTTTTATCAAACTGGATATATTGTACCGGATTACCGCATGCTTGGTAAATACCCTTTTGTATTCATTCCTTATTAACAGTTTGTGAAAATAATTTGTCTACGCGGTGCCGCGTTAAGATCCATTTTCAATTTTGTACATGTATTTTTTCTTATGTGTTCAATAATACTTGTATATACATTAGTGATTGCATACCTTCGAACTAAAAGGATATGCTAATAAAATAAACGTTTATATATATTTATGTTGTTTATATATTCACTAGCTACTACAACAGTATTTCTGCCTAAACAACTGCACCAATCACTACCTCCAACTACAAATATATATAAAATCATATCACTAACATAAAAAGTCCCGTGATTTGTTGATAGCTTAAAATGGGGGACTATTAATCCCACATTCATTATGAATTATACAATCTATCATAAATAGCCTTAAAAATGACAAAAAATAGTTCATATGACTATTTAAAGGAATATTAATCCCCCATCATAAGATAAAATAATCTAAAATAGTGTTAAATTAAGAGAAATAGACCAATCCCAAGCAAGGTTTTTTTTTTTTTTGCAAACAAACATAACATTGGGATTAATAGTCCAATCCTATCCCAAATGTAATCTTTTCAAACAAACATAGCCTTAAAGTCTATCGTCGAACGATTAAATAGTACGAAATAGTGTTAAATTAAGACAAATAGTTCAATCCCATGCTTTTTTTGCAAACAAATAACTGAATGGCAAAGTATTAATTATTGCACAATAGATAATTAGTGTAATTCACACATTAAATGACAAAGCGGTATAGTACTGTGGGTATATTGAATTATTTCCACAAAAAAAGAAGAGAAGTTGTATGTATTGACGAAGCTATATGAAAATAGGTTTGAACTCTAAACATACCTCAAGCAGTTTTAGTTACGGAGTGCTAGGCAGCGTGGTAAAAACCAAGTTTCACTCAGGACCCTAAAGCCTAAGGACTTTTTTGTTTGCAAAAAATATGCTTGGAATTGAATTATTTGTATTAATTTAAAGCGATTTCAGACTATTTTAACCCATAATGAAGAATTAATAGTCCTTTAAATAGTCTCATGGACTATTTTTTTGTTATTTCTAAGGCTATTTATGAGAGAATTATATAATCCCATGATGAATGATAGATTAATAATCCCTTTCATTTTAAACTATCAAATGGCCTTATGAGACTAATAGTCTCACATTAAGGGAGTGTTTGGTAATTGACATTCCTAAAACATCTGAATAACAGATTTTTATTATTTTACTCTTCTAAAAAAATTCAAAATTGTTATAAATTTATTTAATATTACTTAATATAATAGTTAATATTGTAAAAAAAAAAAAACTTCAACCAAACAAATGACGTTAAACCATTCAGACGATTATTTTTTTCAAAACAAACACACTGAATGATTGAATCGGTCATCCATTCAATGCTAATCAAACAACCCCTAAGACACTAATAGTCACTCATCAAATGATTAAATAACCTAAAATAGTACTACCTCCGTCCTACAATAAGTGATTTTTTAGGCTTAATATTTTTTCCCAAAATAAGTGATGTGTTAGAATTTCAATACAATTTTTACATTATTTTTCCATATGCCCTTATACAACCAATGACATTTATTGAAAAGTTGAAAGGTTGAAGAAAGAGAAAGAGAGACTAATAAGACAATAAAAAAATCTCAAACAAAACAAAGAAAGAATATTAAGGGTATTTTTGTCATTTTAAGTTGTGTATTGGTATGTGTGATTTAAGCTAAAAAAGCACTTATTATGAGACGGAGGTAGTATTAAATTATGAAAAATAGTCCAATCCCAAGTATAATTTTTTCAAACAAACATGGCCTAAGTTCCATACTACATAAACAACAATAAAAAGAACATTAACATTGAAGGGGGGAAAAATAGTTTATGATATTGACCACACCAATTTTACATTGATTTAAACCATCTGCTGGACAAGTGCTCAATATTTTCTAAAAAACACATATATACAAAATATAACTGTGTACGCAAGTCTGTTATAAACAAACCTTAATAAACGTAACTTAAAAGGGTTAATAGGTCGATCAATGTATATGTAACATTGTTGGTTAGCACATAGGACTCGTTTAGTTGAATGGAGAGTATGTACGTAGATTTAGATAACAACGCTGCAAGAACGACAAGTTAGTTGATGAGGTAGAAAGAAGGGAAGTTGGTACTAATGCCATAATTGTGAATGAAAACAGAGGGGGCTGCTGCTATTATTCCACCACTTGCATCCCCTGGTCATTTGTTATAAAACGCAGTGACAGTTGCAACCGCAGAGTATTATTGTATAGTATAGAGAATCAATTTAAATCCCACAAATTAAATGACAAAGTCGTGGAGTATGGGTGCTAAGACGGTGAAAAAAGGGTGGCTATGGTGCTACTGTTAATATTTGGGGTGCTGAGGGACAGCAGGGAGCGGAATGCATTATAGTTGCAGTGTTCAAGGGGTTACCTGTAGTTTTATGTGCATCTCGAAGGGATGAGCCGTTGACATATATTGTTGCAATTTCAAATGTGGCCTCTCAAATTTAAGATGCTTGAGCTTGAGCATACCTGCACCACCTGCACCTGAGCCCTCTCCTCCTCCACCTCCTCCTTAACTTCAAGAATATCTGAAATCAGAGTAAAATCATTTATACTGCAATTGATTCATCCCTAATTGATGCATTTATTATACTAATAAATAGTTGGTGCCTAAAAGGACAATAAAATAGTAATCCCAAGACGCATTCTTTACCTGTTTTGAAATATGTACTGGATCGTTCCGAAAGCCTATTTATCCTGCACTGAATTATTCACAAAACTCTCTACTTTTTGTGCAGCAGTATAAATGTTATCACACAACTTAAAAGGGTACAGGCAAATAAGGACCAAAACTGGTAATTTGATTAATATTTTTTCTCCCTGCTAAAAGAACAAATAACAAGCATGTCTTTTAATAATTCATTGATTTTATAGTCGCATTAAAAATTTACTGTCTCAAACAACAATAAGAAATTAAACCCTGCATAACTTTATTTCCAACTTACAGGGTGTAACCCTTTTATGTAAGTTTGTATCCCTTGTTGGTCCAGATGTCTTCTTGTCAGCTCTCCTTCAACTTGAATCGATGTTCGCTGATACGCAGTCAAATAGTCCAACATCTTGTGACATATATTTCAGTGAGCCATCCAAATCTTTTAGCATAATATGTATGTTATCCATTTTGTTTCTGGCTTGGAGTTCCACTGATAGAGATGAATGATTAGCTTTCTTGTGCTTTGCGACTGCCCTTTTCCTCGATGCCTGATTGTGAAAATCTGTGTCTAAGAACCTGTAGAACTTCTTCTACTTTCACTTCTCTTAGAGCCAATAAAACCATGGCATGATAGAGCACATCTGCCATCTCCGATGCAGTGCGTGGCTTTTCCTCGTTTTCTTCCAGAGTTCGGCATAACTCATCAGCCTCTTCCCTGCAAGAAATATGTTCAACCTTATTTATTTTAATTTATGCAGCTCACACTCAATGACCATGGCTAACAGTAATAATACAGCTTTGCACAGTCCTGAATGGCCAAAATCACTTTCAAAAGAAATACAAATGTAATTCTCGGAATTTCAACTATGCAAGTCACCTTACCGGATCTTTGAGCAAAGCAACTTGTCATCAAGCAATAACCGTCTCGTCCATGAGGGTTTGCCTTTTGGGGGTTCTGATATTTCTGCTTTTCTTTGGGCAATTGTGGATTGTAAAGATTGTAATGTTGTCAATGCCAATCTATTTTCATCAACCTAAACAAAGAGAGTTATTTTCCCCACTATTAAATTTAACAAAAGAATTCCTGTAAAAGAGTGAGATTTAAGGAATTAAGAAGGTAGTGCACAAAAGGCAAAAAAGAATGTAACCTGTGAATGATTTAGAAAATCAAAAACAGATGTGAAATAGCAAGTCTCTGACCCAGTGTGGCAAGAGGGTCCATTAGGCTTCCCCAAGTATAGTATCTGCCAATGAGTTCTATATTAAAACTCCAAGCAAGAAAAATTATTACTTATGACTATATATTTAATCAGGTAAAACTTACAGAATCACGATCACAATCAATAAAGATATCATAGATATTGATGAAATTCATAGAGGTCTCTCCTTTTGTCCATAATTTTGACCTTGACCTGCTATAAAATGTTGCCTTTTTAGAGGAAATGGTGGTCGCAAGTGCATCCCTGTTGACAAACCCTTGCATTAACACTGCTCCTGTGTCAACATGTTGAGCTATAGCCACAGCCAAACCTTTATCATCCCATTTCACACTATCCAACAATATACCAAGCTGAAATGTACTTCGTTAGATACTTAATAATCATCTGCTAACAAGAACAGTAAAAACTATAAACAATGAAGAACAAAAATAATAAAATACTTTTCAATGGGAGTCTATTTAATTTATAACCCCCCCCCCCCCCCCCCCCCCCCTCCATTCTAAAAAAGAAAAAAGAACGAAAAGAAAAAGAAAAATGTGCCATTTTATTTGTAAATTACAAAGCAAATGGTACTCTTTAGGATGGAGGGATAACTTATTTTCAAACTACCATTATCAGCATTGACACAAGCCTGATTAAGCAAATCACATTGCAGAACAAACCATTATATTCATATGGCAATACTGAGTAGCTGAGATGCAATTTATAAAACAAATAGATATGCAAGCATACAAGAAGTATAGGTGTGTGGCTCCAAGTCTCCAACTCACAAGAAAGCCAAAAAAAAAAACAATAGGCTCATTGATAAACTAGACCCATCTATCAGATTTTCATCTGTCTTAAATTTTCCAGACATGCAACAGTACCTACCATGATAATCAACGGTAGTAGACACCTGACTTATGTCTGCATATTGAAGAAGCCGAGAGTCGAGAGGAAATATACAAATGAGGAATTAATTATTGGAAAGGACAGAGGTTTCAAACAAACCACACTAAAAAATTAATAGAAGCCTATAGATACATAGCAGCTTACACATTTTACCAAAATGGAAAGATATCAAGCTGTTTATGTTGGCAATACAATTTGGCGGAAAAAGAGCTCCAGGAATTTTTAAAATTAAATTCCAGCTCACACAATAGCAATTAAAAGGTCCATAAGAATATAACTATAACCTATAGCATCACCATACCCACAAACAAAGGGAAGCAGCTGAAAATGAAAATGTATATTAAAAAAAATTGCAGAAAAGATATAAATTTTTAAAACTAAAACTGACTAGCTATGCAAAACATGAGGTCTTATTCTTGATTATTAAATTTTATATTTATTTTTTATTATAGTTTTTTTTATATAATATTTTGAATAGAATAAGTAATATTACTTTTGACTTAACAGACTTTTTTTTTCCCACATGTTACAATTTAGGACTTTTTTCAAATTTTATTAATTATTTATTTTTAGTGATACATTTTTTCGTTTTTTTTAAATATTAATTCGTTAAGTTATTTTTTTGTAAATATATTTTAATGATTTTTCAGCTATCAATGTTTCAATTTTTTATTTTGAAATAAAGAAAATTTTGTACTAATAATTATGAATTAAATATGAACTTTTTTTTATCTTCAATTCAAAATATTTTGAGATCCTTTTCGTGCGAGTAGATTGCAAACAATGCAATATAGTATAATAAAATATTTTATTTAACAATAAAACTCAATTATATACTATATAATACCATATTTCGTTAATTTTAAACAATAAATTGAGCAATGGTGGTGGTGAATTCATTGAATACAATAACATACCAAGTTATTGTAAGGCTGATGCAATAGATTGAGACATAACATACTAAATTGACAGGGAGATTCATGATTATCAGGGTGTTTTATCATTAATAAACTTGATTTCATGATAATATATGAATATGTAGATGGGTTAGTTTTTGACCTAATGTAAGAAAAGTAATTTTTTAAAGGAGTAGTAATATAGTAGGAAAAGTAATTTTTGCAAACAAAAAAAGGAGAATGAACTAAATTGCCTATTTAGTTCAAAGTATAGAAATATAATACTTCTAGCATCTACGCCATGTACAAAGCACGGGTTCTTATTATAAAGTTACGATATTGTAAATGTTTTATTAATTTTTTATAAATATATTATTGGATTATAAGGTAAATGGTTCTAATAAGAAAATATTTTACTTCTAAAATTAAATTATTTAATTTAAAATAAGATTTTACTTATACTTGAATATAATTACACTCCTACTTAATCAAGAGTAATAAATTCAAGTTAGATAAGACGATCTATTTGGAAAAAAATTTCTTCTCAAACTATATTATCTAAGTTGTAATAAATTCTTATTTAATAATGATAACAAATTAATAGTTGGTAAAATGATCTTATGATTGTTTTGTAAACTATATAACTAATTTTTATTTTTGACTCACTTGAACTGAACGAATGGTCTTGTTATACAATTATAATATTATTAATGTTTTCAACTTTATTTTTATAAATTTTATTGAATAGAGTAATTATATTTTTTATTTAATAATTGGGTCGATTAGTATATTATATATTTATTTTAACAACATTAATAATTATATTATCTAAATAATGACTAAACTATACTTATATTTATATTTTAATAATAGTAACAAATTTAAGTTAGGTAGATAAATTTTATGATAATTTTCTTTTATTTTTAAACTATATTATCTAAGTGATAATATAATTTTACTCAAATTTTTATTATTGTATATATATATATATATATATTTGAATAAAAGAAATCCATTAATATTAGGTAAGATGATCGTATTTTGATTATTTTCTTATAAAATCATATTTCAAATTCAAGTTTTCTTATAAAACTACGATATTAATTCTAATTTTTGAACAAAAGAAACAAATATATATTAGGTAAGATGATCTTATTTTGATTATTTTCTTATAAAACTATATTACTAGTTTTTGTTTTCTTATAAAACAATGATAGTAATTCCAATTTTTGATTTGAATTAATAAATAATAAAAGTTCATTTAATGAAGAAAAAGTCAAAGGTCGAACCAAAAACAAAGGAGGATGAACCAAACAAAAAAAGGGGTGGACAAACCAAATTGTCTATTTAATTATAATATAGATATAGCAACACGAAACTACCTTAAATTGAATGGGGCGATCTTGATTGGGTTTTTCAATGGAAGCAGAAACAAAGCATCTCTGTCGGTACCCTACTCCATTAGAACAGAGAAGGCGGCCTCTAGAATAAATATTCAGTGATTGAAAGCAATTGAAATTCATAATAGCCATTATGATTCCAGTTCACGTAATAAATTTCACCTGATTAAAAGAAAAGGAGAAAATCTTTAGTTTAAAAATCCAAACGAAATTATCATGGAAATGAAACAACAAAAAGTCGAATTGGGGAAACGAATAGGAACTCAATTTTTATATTGGAGGAAATATATATAATTTGGTTACATCGGCTGCTTCATCTTCGTAATAAGAAATTTGGAATCTTCGGTTACAATACATATAGCATTGTGTTTATCAAAAATATGGATGAAAAAGTTAGGCAAAGGTATATATTTTTAGGGTTCTTATAGGGTATTAAAGGAAAACTTTACCATTTTTTTTCCTTTTTATCTCTTTGAATTTCAAAGCTTCAAGGCTTTTGAAAACTTAAGATTAATATTTTATTCGCGTCAAATTAATGTAATAACTCCGTAATGCAATAAATTATGTGATATATTTTTTGTTTGGTTAATTGATTATACGTATTAACTCATTACAAACGTTATACTATTACACCAATTTGGATGATTTCCATTACGTCCACCAATGATTGTGTTAGCTCATTACGTCCAGAATGTAATAGCTCATAAAAAATAATAAGACAGGAATAATCACAACTGATTTGATATTTTAATTTAAAATTTCAATCATATATTTAGTAAATCAAACACAATTTTAAATATAATGTAATAACAGTATAATAACCACACAAATACCAAATGTGAACTAAATAAATATGTTGTAATAAGATATTACTATTTTATTATAATTCTATTGTATTACGTAAACCATTGCATTACATTAAATTTCTACTTGGTGAACCAAAATGTAAAAAGTTTCAACACTTGTATGACTGAACTATTTTGTACTCGAGCTTTTTCATGTGTTTTTTAGTATTTATTGAATTAATAATGTAGATTTACTTTTTTTGCTGGAAAGACACGTGTTTTTTGCTGGAAAATTGTTATCATCGTTATAGATATTTTATCATTTGATCATTGAGTTTATCTTTTATAGCCTATTCATGAGTTTTAATTTCGTTTTTTTTAAGTTTATAGAATTTTAGATTCCAAACGCACTTTAAAATTTTGTCCGTTTAAACGTAATTTTGTTAACTTACAACAACTTTCAAGCCCAAACACACAATGCGGTGAGTTTAGGGCATGTATATAAGCTGCTCAAACGCATATCAAAATAAGGTTGCTTAGGTGCGATTTATTTTAAACGTAACTTATTTAACTCACAATCGTAACTTTATACTTGCTTTAATTATCTAGTTTAACTATTACTATAATCTTATTTTGATATGTTATAGTTGCTCTGTTGTAATGTCTCGATTATACCAAAAAAAATGTAGCACTTAAACCTCATCTTATATACATTTTATTTGAACCTATACATTTAATATGTCCCTCTATTAATCATGTACTATACACTTTCGTATTTAAGATCAATTTACACAAACAAACTCCAAACAATAACATTTTGTGGCACCCAAAACAAAAATAAAAATTTCACTAGTAAGGGCATATTCTAACTTAATTCAATTACATTATCAAATAATGAAATTGAAATAAAATAAAGACATATTACTAAAGCTATTTGCATTAAAATCATATAAATTTTGTCAATTTAAATTGAGTAATGTTATAAACACAAGTTCTACTTAAAAAATTATACACAAAAAAATATAGAAAAAGGGTTAAAATAAAAAGTGGGAGTTAATATTAAATGTTTTATATATCTTTACTGGTATGCAATGCATTCTATTCTTGGTGTGCAATGTGCATTAATTTTATGTGTATAATTTATGTAGATAATATTACTCTTTTAAATTTTAGTTATAGATAGACTTCATCAGATCTACTACATATAAATACATCTAAAGTATTATAAACCCTGGCATTGCAACGATTACACAGTAGTATAATACAATAGTAGTACTACTACTTCCCTATAATGTTGACTCCACTTTCCCTTTTCCTTTTGCAATTATATAGACTTCACTCCATTTTCCTTTTACCTTTTGCAATTATATTAGGGTTTCTTTTAGAGAAGACGACGATAATAACGCCGGTGTGATGTTCTGCAATTCTCCTCCTTATAATATCGCCTTCAAGTATTGAAATTCAAAGAGAAAAAAAGGGGGAAAATGGTCAAGTTCCAATAGTACCCTTTAAGAACCCTAAAAATATACCCTTGACTATAAGCCCAGAAACCAACAATACCGCTGTTTAACTTGTTCATCCATATTTCTGATGAACACAATGCTATATGTATTGTAACCCAAGATTCTAAATTTCTTAGACCGAAGATGAAGCTGAAGCCAATGTAACCATATTATATATATTTCTTCTAATATAAAAATTCAGTTCCTTTTTGTTCCCCAATTTGACTTGTCGTTGCTTCATTTCCATGAGAATTTCGTTTGAATTTAAGTATGAACACTATGTTTTTTAAGTATGAACACTATGTTTGTGAGTTTGAGAGAAAAGAAAGTTGGAGAATTTAAAATTTATGAGATAAAAAAAGTGAATAAAAGGGAGTAAATCAAGTTTTTGATCAATTTCCCAAATCTTCCCAATTTTGGTAAGAAATTTTTGGGAGGAAATTTGCCTCAAAACACCCCACCTTCTATTTTCTTTTCAATCCTCGCAAACAAGATACTTTTAGTTTCTCCCAAAAATTTCTATCCTTCTCCTTTACTTTCTCTACTTCTTAAAATTCACAAACACAATGGAAGTGTTTTGAAATTATGGCAAAAGAACAGACACCCCGAACTTAAAAACCGAAAAAAAAATATTTGAAATTTCTTCCAACGATATCTTGACCAACTTCTCTAATTAGGTGTTTTAATTTTATTAAAATAGTATGCTATTTTACTTGTTTAGGGGTTTGACAAGGTTATTCATGTGTTTGATGCAAATGCCAATGATGCAGCTAAAATTGAACAAGTAGTCAGAGAAAAAGTCAAACACATTGATATTCCATACTACCAATGTGGGATATGCCCCCATATGACAAGCTCAAGCCCACATTGATATTTCACAAACACAGTTCAAGTGCGTTGAAATTATGGCCAAAAGAACAGACACCCCGAACTTAAAAAACAAAAAAAAAATCTGAAATGTCTTCCAACTATATAATGACCAACTTCTCAATTTTATTAAAATAGTATGCAATTTTATTTGTTTATGCGTTTGACAAGGTTATTCAGGTGTTTTAAGCAAATGCCAATGATGCAGTTAAAATTGCACAAGTAGTAAGAGAAAAAGCAAAACTCAAATTTTCTTGGTAGATTTCCGTTTTCCAAAGGTCAAGTCATACATGACCATGGTTATACACCTATAATTTTGAATGTGTTGTAAAACAAACAACTTAGATGAAATGAAAAAATAGAAATTATTCAGCATGCGTTTGAATTTCTGAAAATGTGCAAACAGTATTGACCGAAAAAATGTGAAATACTGACCTTCTTCTTCGTCATGGAATTCGAGAAGCCTGGAAGAAGGAACAACTCTGCAAGGTTTTAGGCAGGAGAGAAGAAACCCTGATTATGCCCTTTTATTTATAGCAATGAAATGGGGGTGACTTTACCCGTCAGATTCATAAGTATTTAGATCGCAGCCGTCCAAACTTGACCAAGTTTGGGCCTGAAACATGCTGCTCGATCTTTAGCTTGTTATATTGGCCTTGTTACACGGCCGGTTTGGTGAAATTAGGCAATAAAGGAGACTTAAGTATTGATTTCTAAATAAAAAATTACAATAATAAGGTAGTAGTAAAATGTCTGGATTTTTTTAAGTTAAAATTTATGAAATTCTAGAATTAATATTAACATAATTCGTGTAAATTTTAAAATAATATTTTTTTAATTAATACTTTATTCGTTAACAAAAAGAGACTCATTTACCGCACTGAAAAAAAAACAGCTATTTCTTTTGATCTTCGTATAAATTACATTGTATTCAAATTTATCATCACAATTTTATTACCAAGAAACAATTACATTCTTAATATTTATAAATTTGTAGACTCTTTTTATTATGTAATGAATGGAGTAATATTTAATATTTAATCATAAAAAAATTAACAATCTCCTTTCATGACTATGGGAGTATTTTTTTGTTGTTTTGGTAGATAATTTTAGCACCAAGTATAGGGTTGGAACTAGCATACTTTGATTCCTACTTCTACTTCAACTCCTACTTCAGTTTCTGATCATGCAGCAAGTAACAATCATCACAATGAAGTTGATTCATTTGTTGACCCTTTGCCCATTGTTACTAATCCATCATTGCTCAGACAATCTTCTAGAATTAAGCAGAGATCATCTTGGTGGCATACTTATGATATTCCTACCAAACAAACTTCTGGTGCTTTCACTTCTAATGTATCAGCTGCCCATTCCAAATATCATCTTGACAAATACTTGTCATATTCCAACTTTGCACTATCACACAAGCATTTTATAGCTAAGCTAGCCACTGTTAAGGAACCTGCTTATTATTCTCAAGCTGTTAAGGATCCACAATGGATCACAGCTATGAATAAAGAGCTTGATGCCCTTGAATCTAATCACACATGGGATTTGGTAGAATTACCCTATGACAAGCAAACAGTTGGGTGTAAATGGGTTTACAAGGTCAAATATCATGCTAATGGACACATTGAGAGATATAACGCTCGTTTGGTGGCTAAAGGTTATACAAAAGAGGAAGGAGTGGATTATCATGATACATTTGCCCCTGTGGCAAAAATGGTCAAAGTTAAATGTCTTTTAGCACTGGCAGCAGCTAAACAATGAGTTGTTCATCAATTAGATGTTAACAATGCCTTTTTACATGGAGATTTGTTGGAGGAGGTGTATATAGATTTGCCACAAGGGTATATTGTTCCATCACACTCCAAAAGATTTGTTTGCAAATTAAAGAAGTCCTTGTATGGTCTGAAGCAAGCATCCAGACAATGGTTTGCCAAACTGACTACTTCTCTTCTTCAAACAGGGTTTTCTCAATCAAAAGCAGATTACTCTTTATTTACATACCACAAAGCTGGATTGTTTACAACAATTTTGGTTTATGTTGATGATATCCTTGTTACTGGCAGTGACAATTCTATGGTTCTTCATTTGAAAGCCATGTTGGACAATCAATTTAGCATTAAGGATCTTGGTGAAGTAAAGTATTATTTGGGGCTAGAAGTCAGCAGATCTAAGGCTGGAATTTTCATTAGTCAAAGGAAGTTTATTTTAGATCTTTTACAATCTGCAAATTTGTTGGATGCTAAGCCACTTACTATTCCACTTGATCAACACATCAAGCTTCATGATAATAGTTTTTCTGGAGAGCTTATTTCTAATCCATCTGCTTATAGAAGTTATGTGGGTAAACTCTTGTATCTCACCTTCACCAGACCAGATATCAGCTATTCCGTCCAATTACTTAGTCAATTCATGCAATCACCTCGACAAAAACATCTTGAAGCTGTTCAAAGAGTCCTATGGTACCTCAAGTGTACAGCTGGTCAAGGCCTTTTCTTTTCTGCAGCTAATGATTTGGTTTTGAAAGGCTTTTGTGACAGTGATTGGGGAAGTTGTCCTATTAGTCGAAGATCTATTACTGGATATTGCCTTATGTTAGACCCTTCTCTTATTTCTTGGCAATCTAAGAAGCAATCTGTTACTTCTCGAAGTTCAGCTGAAGCTGAATATTGTGCTCTTGCTACTACTACTTGTGAGGTTTTATGGTTACATAGCTTATTACACGATTTACTGGTTTCCAATCATGGTCCTACTCCAATTTTCTGTGACAATAAGGCAGCAGTAGACATTGCAGCAAACCCTGTTTATCATACTCGCACCAAACACATAGAAATTGATTGTCATTACAGCTGCACGTAATGCAGCACTGGTGATCAGAAGCAAGGACCTTGGTGCATTGACAATGACAGCTAACAACAAGGATGTATGGACTTGATTAAATTGTTTTGGTGTATTTTAGTGTAACTAGTGTACCTACTTTACTAGAAATGAAGAATGACACATATTGATGTAATATGGATTAGTTGAACTAACATGTATATAAATACATGATAGGCTCTAATGTAATACTATCTGATTTTTTACAGAACTGAATACAGAGATATTTTTCTTATTCTTTGTTCTATCTTCTACTGTTAGTTTCATAGTTGAATAAACCTAAAAGCTATTTTATTTGTTTATTCAGGTGTTTGATGCAAATGTCAATGATGCAGCTAAAACTGAACTAGTAAGAGAAAAAGTCACACACATTGATATCCCATACTACCAATGTGGGATATGCCCCCATGTGACAAGCTCAAGCCCACATTGATATTTCACAAACACAGTTAAAGTGCGTTGAATATTATGGCCAAAAGAACAGACACCCCGAACTTAAAAAACAAAAAAAAATCTGAAATGTCTTCCAACTATATAGCGACCAACTTCTCAATTTTATTAAAATAGTATGCAATTTTATTTGTTTATGCGTTTGACAAGGTTATTCAGGTGTTTTAAGCAAATGCCAATGATGCAGCTAAAATTGCACAAGTAGTAAGAGAAAAAGCAAAACTCCAATTTTCTTGGTAGTTTTCCGTTTTCCAAAGGTCAAGTCATACATGACCATGGTTATACACCTATAATTTTGAATGTGTTGTAAAACAAACAACTGTGATGAAATGAAAAAATAGAAATTATTCAGCATGCGTTTGAATTTCTGAAAATGTGCAAACAGTATTGACCGAAAAATGTGAAATACTGACCTTCGTCGTGGAAGTCGACGAGCCTGGAAGAAGGAACAACTCTGCGACGTTTTAGGCAGGAGAGAAGAAACCCTGATTATGCCCTTTTATTTATAGCAATGAAATGGGGGTGACTTTAGCCGTCAGATTCATAAGAATTTAGATCGCAGCCGTCCAAACTTGACCAAGTTTGGGCCTGAAACATGCTGCTCGATCTTTAGCTTGTATATTGGCCTTGTTACACGGCCGGTTTGGTGAAATTAGGCAATAAAGGAGACTTAAGTATTGATTTCTAAATAAAAAATTACAATAATAAGGTAGTAGTAAAATGTCTGGGTTTTTTTAAGTTAAAATTTATGAAATTCTAGAATTAATATTAACATAATTCATGTAAATTTTAAAATAATATTTTTTTAATTAATACTTCATTCGTTAACAAAAAGAGACTCATTTAACGCACTGAATTTTTTTTTATAAACAAAAACGGCTATTTTTTTTTATCTTCATATAAATGACATTGTATTCAAATTTATCATCACAATTTTATTACCAAAAAACAATTACATTCTTAATATTTATAAATTTGTATACTCTTTTTATTATGTAATGAATGGAGTAATATTTAATATTTAATCATAAAAAAAATTAACAAAATAAAAGGCGATTCTCCCTTCATGACTATGGGAGTATTTTTTTTTGTTTTTTGTTTTTTTGGTAGATAGTTTTAGCACCAAGTATAGGGTTGGAAGTAGCATACTTAAAAAAAATAGACTTTAAAAACGATTTTGACATTAAGCGACACTTGGAGAGCAAAAGCATCATTTAGCCAAGTGGTGGCAAAACTTATAAGTCATTTTAAATTTTAACTTATAAGTCATTGTCAAACATGCCTATTAATCTAACTTGATTCGACTTGTTTGCTTTTTAAACAAATTCAAGCCCGATAAGTCAAAATATGACTCCATTTGGCTTTAAATAAAAATTGTAAGAATTTTATTCGATTGAAACTCTTCCTTATGATGCGCATAGAAATGAAATTAGTCTTCCGACAAGCAACATGCAAATTAGGAAGAAGTAAAACAATAAGGCACGTTCAAATAGTTCAACGATAGCCACCAAATTAGAAGTTTAGAACAACCGTCCAAGTGGAGAGATACTTTGAAAAGCAGCTAACAGTTTGATTTCACTACTATTGTGGTTGGACAATTTTTGACCTCAAAATTATTTCTGGTCAGTGTTTTACACGAGCCTTTTAAATACTTTCAAATCCCTCATTTATTTCCCTTGCCCCAATTTTCCTGACCCTTTTCATCCAAGTACATGAATCTTTGATTGCACTTGTGAATCTCCAATTTCCTTGGAAACCCACCTAATTTTTCTTGGTTTTCTAAATTGGGTATCTCTTGTTTTCTTGAATTTTTAATCAAAAGTAAAGATCTGGGTGTTATTTGATTTGGGTTTTTGTAGATTTCCATATTTGTTTTTGATTTTTTTTAATTTAAAAAATCAAGTGCTTTTTGTTCTGGGTTTTTTTTGTGAATGAAAATGGTGGGGGCTTTATCTGTGGTGGGTTCATCAATGGTGGATTCACACACTTGCCCATGTTTATGCTTGGATTCTTTGACATCAAATGCTATGAATCACAAGAGCAGTGGGGATTTGATTTTGCATATGAATTCAATGAGTAAAAAGCATAATTTGCTAAGCAGTTCTTTCATTGATTCGCGGCGGCTTTCGGCCAAAGCTCTATCCAGGAACAAGAATCCAAAGAAGCAACGGAAGGCTAGGAGTCTTGTGATTGTCAATGAAGTGGCTGGACAGTATGAAGACAGTTTTGAGGATGTTAAAACAGTAAGATTAAAGTTTCAAATATTTGTGTAATTTATGTTTGATTAGTTTAAAGTATGAGACAATTTTGAAATTCATTTGTTTTGTCTAATGTTTCTCTTTTACACCCGGATTTTCAACATCCGAAATTTTCCCTATAAGTTTGGTCTTTTTTTAGGCTGTTGATATTGCCCGAACAATTATAAATGTGTGACTAAATGTATTTTTGCTCAACCTTTTTTTATTATTATTGAAAAGTAGATTAGCAATTTTTAATATGACTTGCAATGTTTAACAGTATATATCCACGTATATTGGAAACTTTCTAATATTCTATTCACAATTTGGACAAATATTCTATTCACAAATGGTGATGATGATAGGAAAAACTGCTGTCTGGCTTATATTCAGGCTAGATTAAGTCACAAAGTTCCTCATCCTTAATCTGACGATTATGCTATTATTGATATGTTAAATTCACAATCAAAATTTTGTTATGAAGTTTTGTTAGTTGTGCAGAAGTTTCAATTGTTTGTGGGAGGATTTGGTGATTTGGGTCATTTACAAAACAGATGACATATAGACCATTTCAAAATAAAATTTCGTCTGAAGTTGTTAATTGCGAAGTTTCTAAAGTTTACTGGAATAGTATTGATGTTTTAAGAGGCGATGCAGGAGTTTCAAATATATCTCTTTACATTAGTTGTAGTAAGATCATTTGGTCAGAAGATCCAATTACATATGAACATGGAATATGATCTGAACTCTGTTGCTTTATCATAACACAATGAAGATAAAGCCGGAGTAGTCATTTGAAGCAAATATTTAAATGAAGAATTTACATTTTCTTCATTTAAAGATATTTCTACTTCCATGTACAAAAGGACAAATATGGGATGTCTTCATATGGGATACATTTATGTTCGCGTGTAATGTGTACGTACCATTGATGATAGAACACACATGAACTTGTGCATATGCCTTTTGTCGAGAAAACCTGAAGGCCCTAAACTGATCTTTACTATGCTCGCTACGCAGTTTAATTTAACTCCTTTAATATCTGTCACATAATAATATAAAGGAAAAGTATACATTTTTTTTGGCTAAATAAGGTGAAGTATACATTCCAGTCCCTTAATCATTATCATATACTCTGTTTAACATCTTTTACACTTTGGAGCCTTTCTCAATATCTTTTGTATTGTATTTTGACCGAGATTAATTTTCTTGCAGCAAATAGTTAACTATTTTACATACAAAGCTGTGAGGACTGTTCTAAACCAGCTTTATGAGATGAACCCAACCCAATACCGGTGGTTCTATGAGTAAGTGGCGTGACCATCTTATCTAAGTTTGCTCCTTTTTTCATGGTTATATCCTAGCAACCAATGTTAATAACTTCTGCTGTATTACAGTAACTTCATCATTGCTTGTGAGTCTGCATGGTCAAAACATGTGTGAAGCCCTTCTCAATACAGTAGGTCTTGCGGATAAATTTCAAAAAAGCAAGAAAACCTTTTGCCTGCCGGTCTCAAGTTCAATGCATATAAAACAAGTGTTTCTCTCTTTCCCTCTCACTGTAAGGGCCTCTTAGGCCCCACCTAGCTACACCTCCCAGAAAATGTGAAAAGCAATCCATCTCAGTTACATGCATCCCACAATTGCCTCTAAAAGTTTACATATTCGCTATCTCAGAACCAAACATTGACAATATCCGGATGCTCTGAAATGAATTCAAGAACCTCTAGGTTGCATTGGTTTAGTATCTATGTATGTAACTTGCACCGCACAATCTTTCTAATCTTTAGACCAACTAATAAAACTATAGGCTACAGAATTCAGAGAACAATTTGAACAAACTTTCAATCCACAATAATGATCATAACTGCGTTGTTCTATGTGTCCTTATAAAGAAATTCTTCTTATTTCCTGATAAACCCAATGATATTTATCATTTTCTGGAATTGGGTTTTAAATATATTTGAAGATTTTAACCAATCCTAGGGACGAGTTTGTGCTCAGTGATTGTGATTGAGCTTTTTCTGTTGATTTTTGTGGAATTTGTTAGTCTGCATTAGATTTCACAAAGTTCCTCATCCATGGTCTGAAACCCTGCAGTCGTTTTCAATATATTCCAAGTCATTTGTGGTTTTTCTCCTAGACAGTTTTGTTGTATCAAACAAGCCCGGTGATGGAAAACGGTTCCTTCGCATCCTCGTAAAGGTAAAGACCTCGAGAGTTACAGTCAAATTTACCATACAATCTAAGCACTTGGCCTTATTTCAACAATGCCTCTCAACCAACAAAATGGCATTATACTAATGTTGTTTACAATCAACAGGAGAAGCAAGAACTTGCTGAAAGAGTGATGGTAACACGCCTTCACCTCTATGGAAAATGGGCGAAGGTATTGAATCTATGATATTATTTAGCTCAAGTTTTTCCAGTTGAAATGCGATTTTTATTTTTATTTTTTTTTAAAATTAAAAATGTTCCTTTTTTGGTTTGTTTATTGTGTTTTAGAAATCTGATCATGCTGCAATGTATAAAGAGATCTCGGACCAGAACCTAGAGTTGATGCGTGAACGGCTCCTTCAGACCGTGATATGGCCCTCAGATGACACAAACACAGAGAAGATTGGATGAAGGGCTTTAATCTTGTTTTGGTTCTTCTTATTGTCTAGGTATAGGTAGGTCATATCCATGCTCCAAAGTTAACTAGTTTGATATGAAAATTGTATTTATATTATTTTCCACAAAGTAACAAGGATGGTCATTTAATCAGTTCTAAACGTTGCATATATATAAATCATTTTAGATTATTTTGAACAGAAGAATTTAAAGTAGAGATTTTCCTATGCTGTGTATTGTGGTTTTTAGTGTAATTGATTTTTTTGTTGTTGAAGAATTTGAAGGTCAATAAGGTGGTTTTAGGCTGATAAAAAGGCAAATCTAAGGCTTGCATTGTTGTGGTTGCTTTTTTTACCCTTTTAAGTGTATGTTTGGTTAGACAAACAACTTATTTCAAAAGCGGCTTATTTAAGTCACAAAATGTACCAAAAATGGTGCTACAAACGCTATTGCCGCAAACAATATAAATATAAGTAACCAAACAAATTCTTAATCTTCCACTTATTACTCAAGATTAAGGTTTGATTGTGATATGTTATGGTTTGTAGGATAGAACCCTTCACATGAAACTTTTTGTTTACAATATCAAATATGGACTTGAACATTATACCAAATTTAAGAATTTAGGAAAGGTGCGAGTTATCTCATTGCTTTTTTCAGTTTTTCTCCAAGTAAAGATTCATATTAGTTTCTTATGTAAACAGCTGATATTTATTATTAAAACTATTTTAAGAAACCATTCCTCTTTGATAATTCTAGCTACAAAGTGTGTATTGGTAAATAGAGCGCCCATTTAGCTACTAGAAAACTGACCAAGGCCACTCTTGGATTTTGTATGTACTTTTAATATAAATTCTTATTTATAAAATTACCAGTGTTTGGTGCAATCAGAGCGGTAGTTTTGGATTACTGGTGTTTGGTGCAGTTGGAGCAGTAGTTTTCGAACCAAACGTACAACACTATTTTTGGATACACAAGTCTCATACCTTGTTGTAATTAGGATCATAATATTTCACCACGCTCCGCAGTCGCCGCACGATTGCAACTGGGAGATAGTGGACGGCTCTGATACCAATTGTTATAAACAATGGAAGAGTCACACATTAAAAACTAGCTATTAAGGTTGAAGAGCCCAAAGTTTATAAATACCCTGCATCAAAGTCACATACCATCAATGTGGGACACAAGTCCCATACCTTACAATTATGATCATAACAGACAACCCATGGATAACTCGAGTCCGCCCACAATTTTATAGTGCTTGGGTAAGAGTTTTTTATATTTTCAAAAATCCGCCCAACCCATAGCCCGCCCAAATCTAACTTGGGTGGGTTTGGGTTTTTTACTTTTGTAAACCCACGAAACCCGAATTAACCTAAACCCGCCCAAATTATATATATATATATGGACAATGTTTGTTATGGATCAAAAATGGGCATATAGCATCTCCACCTTACATTACAATTATCAACGGTGGGGATTAAAAAATATTTTTCGCCTTCCGCTAGTTTAACTAGCGGACTGAAAAAAATTTAGCAGGTCGATTATGCCCTTTCCCCCATCAAATGCAAAAGTGACCATGCCCCCATCAAATGCAAAAATGACCTCTGTACTATAGGGGTATTTAGATTTTACGTCCCTTTTTTTAGTCAATGCAAAACGAACTCTTTAATATCTAAAAATTTGGATTGTAAACCCTATTGTGCCATGTGGTGGTGACTCATGTCAATTTAACACCTTTGGGCTAAAAATATATATTCTCCCAAGATTTGAACTTAACACTTCATACACTAACAAAACGTTGATTACCAACTAAGCTAAGAATTAATATTATTTTTTAGAAAATTATTACCAACACTAATAGTATTAGTACAACTTTATTAGTTATTAGTAATATTATTAATAAGTTATTAGTAATTACTTATTAGTTATTAGTAATATTATTAATAAGATGTTAGTAATTAGTTATTAGTTATTAATAATTCTTTTTAACATGATGTTGCTTACTTAGATAAATACTTATAATATATTATCTTAATAACATTACTTATTAGTTATTAGTATATATTAATGGTATTAGTAACATTAATATTCTAATAGCATTATTGTTATAGTCTACATTAATGTTAAAAAAAATGAACCGTATTTTATTTTTTTAACAAAAATAATAATTGAAGTAATGTATGCTAATAAGAATAATTTATGATAATAACAATAATACAATAGTTAAAATAAATAAATAATTTAATCTTGTGATATTTTGTAAAATTAATAAGTACTTTATTTATTCAATATATTTTAATGATTTTTAGATTTCATCTTTTGCAATAAGTAATGAAGTTAGAGAGGTAGAGTTAATAGAATAATAAATAAATAAATAAACAAATAATAAAAACTCTAACATGACTCTTATTCACGGTCTTGAATCTTCTCACCTATTCCCACAGTAGAAACTAGACAAAGAGAAAAAAATATTGCAAGTATATTGATATTGTTAAAAACATTAATATATCATAATATCTAATAAGTAATATTATTAAGATCATATATTTTATATTTATCTAAGAAACAAAATCATGTTAAAGAGAATTACTAACAACTTATTACTAATAGGTAATAAGTTGTATTAATATTATTACTGTTAGTAATAATTTTCTAAGAGATAACATTAATATTCTTGGTAATCAAATGTTTTGTTAGTTTTAAGAGTATGAGGTTTTATGTTCAAATCTTGAGAGAATATATATTTTTTTTATTTCAAATGTGTTAAATTGACATCAATGTGTCATGTGTACAAGTCAACGTCACATGACACAATAGGGTTCACAGTCCAAATTTTCAGATAGTAAATGGTTCGTTTTGCATTGACTAAAAAAAAGAGATACAATATCCAAATACCCCTATAGTGCAGGGATCACTTTTGCATTTTACTCTATATATATATATATATATAGACATATCTATCTATCTATCTATCTATCTATCTATCTATCCATCTGTATTATAAAGTGTGAGAAAATTGAAAGTTATTTTGGTGTAAACTCCAAAAGTGAAGCCTTTTTAAACTTTCAAATGTTCCCTAGTAGGAGCAATTACTTCTTAAACTTAAAAACTTCTATTTTCTATCTCCACTCCTTTATCAATCCCTATTTTCTTTCCTGACATTAACTCATTCATTCTACACACGTAGTGTGTGCCAAAATACTAGTATAGATAGATTAGCTATATTATCTTTTAAAATTACTAGGTGTATCAATGTTCTTTTAACATTTTTTACATTTTTATTGCTTTTTTTTTATTTATTACTATTATTAAAAAGAGGTTATCTTGTTTAAGAAACAATAGTCAGATCCTTTTTTATATTTCTTTTTTGTTTTAAAAAATAAATAGAGAGAAATTCAAAATTTGTCTCATCCATTATTGTGTTCTTCTTAATTTTTTTTCAAAAACACAGATCAAATAAGTCAATAAGTTATTATCTTTCACAATTTATGATTATCAAATATCAATTATTACCTGCCAACGGGTCAAAGCAGAGCACCAGAGGCCAAGTGGTCTACTTCAACCGTTGGAAATATCAGAGTGGAAATAGGAGCACATTACGATGGATTTCGTGGTGGGACTTCCAGTCACGCAGAAAGGTTATGATGCCATTTGGGTTATCGTGGATCGACTAACAAAGACCGCACATTTTTTATCGATTAAAATCCGTTATAGTTTGAATCAGCTAGCGAGTCTGTACGTAAAGGAAATCGTTTCACGACATAGAGTGTCGGTGTCAATTGTCTCTGATTGAGATCTGCGCTTCACGTCAAACTTCTGAAAAAGTTTGCAAGAGAGGATGGGAACACAGTTGAAGTTAAGTATTCGTTTATCATCCACAGACGGACGGACAGAGTGAGTGAACAATACAAATACTGGAGGACATGCTTAGGACTTGCGTGATAAATTTTAAGGGAAATTGGGACGATCACCTACCATTAGTAGAATTTGCTTATAACAATAGTTATCATGCGAGTATCGACATGCCACCGTACGAAGCTCTTTACGGGAGAAAGTGCAGAACGCCATTATGTTGGGACAAGGTCGGAGAACGACAAATTCTAGGACCAGAGTTAGTGCAACAAACCGCAGACGTGGTGACAATGATAAGAGCCAGACTGGTAGCAGCTCAAGATCGCCAAAAAAAGTACGCAGATTTGCATCGACAAGACCGGGACTTTAAAGTCGGAAGTTTTGTTTTCTTGAAGGTATCTCCCTGGAAAGGAAAGATACGATTCGGCAAGAAGGAAAAATTGAGTCCGAGGTTCATAAGACCATTCAAGATATTGAAACGAGTGGACGAACTGGCATACAAAGTTGCATTACCACCTAAGTTGGAGCACATCCACAACGTGTTTCATATTTTCGTGTTGCGTCCGTACAAGGCCAACTACAAGCACGTGATTTCTTATGAACCCATTCAAGTAGAGAAGAACCTGACGTATGAAGAAATTCCTGTCCAGATATTAGATAAGAAAGAGCAAATATTAAGAAATAAAGTTATATCTTCTGTAAAAGTACTTTGACGTAACCACAATGCCGAGGATTAGAAGATAGGATGAAAAGGGACTATCCCCATCTATTTGTGTAACCTTGTACCAATTCCGATGACATAATTTTTATAAGGGGGGAGGATGTAATACCCGTGAATTTTATGAATAATATTAATATTGATATTAATAAGAATGTGAATATTTATCGTATATAAATGTTTATGTGGCATGAGATGAGTAACTCAATTAAATTAAATTGAATTTATGATAGTTGAGAAAATGTGGAGATTTATAATAGACTCGTAGAATGCCTTGTGTGGCATGATGATGCGAACTATGATGGTTTAATTAGTTAAATAAGGAATTAATAAGTGAAGGATTAATTAATATTATATTGTTAATTAATTGTTATTATGAGTAATAACATATTAACGAGTAAATAATTAATTAATATAATAGATTAATGTTTATTCGATTAATTGTGGTGTGCAAGATATGTGATAATTAATCGTATTATATATAGTACCTACATTCAATTAAAAAGGAAGTGTAGTGTGACACTTTAATGTGACTATATAATATATAAAACTATATAGTAAAATTGAATGAATTATAAGTTACATAAAGAATGCTTATGTGACAACATGTATGTGTGAGAACATTAAAGGTGTGCTTTATGTAATATTAAATTAGACTAAATCAATGATTTGCTAATTAATAATTATTTCAATAAGTAAGTATAATTGAAATAATAAAGTTTATGATAATGAGGAAAGATAATACTCAACTGAATTATATTCGGTATTATCAAATGTACATGGATTATATATTGATATGTATATATGTACCCCCAATTTGCTACGATGTAATATTATCTCTACATTAAAGCTACATTGTGACTTAAAGGAATTAAAACTATGTATCTATGTGACCAAATTACAAATGTTGAGTTCCAAATAAGCTTGTTCCATATTCATAGTCACAGCTCTTTCTCTCCTCACGTGTTTAGACTAATGGCCTTTAAGGCTATTGCTTGCAAATCAAACTCAGCAATCTAGCTAATGATCAAAGGGGGAGTGGCTTCCACAGTGAACACCAACTACTCTACCAAACCAAAACAATTAACCAATGTATTCTTCTTTTTTCCGTTAGTTTGAAATGGGGGGCAAAACCATTGTCTGTGTAATCCATTCTCTATAAATGAAGTTCTCTTCCTTCTCTTGTTTAATTGCTGAATTTCTGTTAAGTGAGAATTGAGAGTGAGTATATTGAAGTGGTGAGAAGTCTAATATTGGAGAATTAGCAGCAAACTTAGCAAATAACTTCACAAAGGTAGAAACTCATATTTATGCTCTTAATTTCTAAAGTTGGTAAATTCTTGGGAATTCATGATATCACTTGCTAATTGATTGAATTCTTGATGACATTGTGATTATATGAGTTTACATTCATCTGTAATAGCAATGTATCTGATTTGGAATAGATTTCATGAAGAAATTTTGTTTTTTGGGTTTGGTTTCTACCGAAGCAGAAGGCCTTCTGGACTGTCCAGGGTATGGCGCAGCTGCGCTCTCCCTACAGTTCAGAATGGCGCAGCTGCGCCGTTTGCTATTTTCGAGTCTGTTCTGGAGCAAAGCAGCTGCGCCACTCCCACAGTTCAGAACAGCGCAGCTGCGCCAGGCACCAGCCATGAACTTTAACTTCTGTTTTAATCGGATAAGTCTAACATGTTGGTATCACTTGAACATGCACAAGAATAGGTTTAACATGTGGATATATGCTCTTTGACCTAGCATGAATGTTCTTAATTTCGTTAGTATACATTTACTAAAAAGAAATTATAATTTTGAAAATGAACTTTGACATATACCATGATGTTTATGTTCTGACTTTTAAGCATGTGTGTATGGTTTAGCTATGCATGAAATGTGAGTCTAAGGTGTTGGATTTACACTAGAATGAATGGTTTAAGTTAAAATGATTTCAAAAGCAAAACTCGGACTTTTCGCAAACTAAGTTGCATGAACGTGGTGTAACAATATTCTGATATTGTGGACATGCATGCTAGTACTCTTAACGTCACTAAGTTGGCCTATATGTATGCACACCTTGTTAGATACAATGAAAGTTAGTCAAGCATGAATTGGACATGTTTTAAAGTAATGAATGATACTATTTATGAGTATATGATGAAGATCTGGGTGAGCATGAATATTAACTGATTTCATGAGTACCTCATATGTTTATATGGTAAACATAATAACCTTGTGACTTCGTGTCCTCAATTGATCGTAACTCATTAGAAATCCTAAACGAGAATCCTAACATATTAAGATGAACGTAGGATGATTATAAAAGCATGCAATACCCTTTGACCATGTGTACATGCCATGTGTTGATATCTAAGTATACTTAAGAATGGGACTGATCCAGGAAGAGCAAAGCTCAACTCTGGTCTGGCCAGTGGACAACGCAGCTGTGCCGTCCCTAAGCCTAACCAGAGCGCAGCTGCGCCCTCCTGTATTCTTGTCTGGACATTCTGCTTGTTTTCTGATGTTGCCAACTTGCTTATAATGCTACTCTAAGCTATTGAATAGAGTCTGGTTGATACTGATCGTATTCATATGTAATGATGATATAATATAAAGATTGTAAACTTGTAAAAGGATTCTAAAGATAGTAAAGACGATATCGATTAAGTGTTATGATTAAATATGATGCTATACGTGATATAATTATGTAGCAAGGATAAGACTTAACGTATGTGTTGATTATATGTACAAGATAATGTATGTTTTTAAACTGTGTAACTAATAAACATTCTATATGCGTAACTATGTTATAATAGGATTCGAAAAGTGTTGATAAACTATAAGTTGACAAACTACGCTTAAGGCAAGTTTTCTAACTTCATTTGATTTTGGTATTGAATGCAAGTTTCCTAACTTACACAACTTTGAATATTGTGCAAGTATCCTAACCGACGCATTTACTTTATACAAGTATTCGGACCTTACTCCTTGTTGAGAATTTCTTAAGCTTGTGCTATTATTGGTTGTACAAGTAAACCATTGAAAGTGTGATTCATGTCTTATGACTTAATGCTTCGTAGCTTAAGAAAAAGCTGTTTACATTCTTCGAACTTTGATTTCGATTGTTGAACTTATAATTGTTCTTATATACTTTGAAAGAGCGGTCTATGCCATTTGATTCGGCTAGACCCAAATCGTGAATTTGAAAGCTATCCAAACCAATCGATTTGGTGCAGACTCTTATAATTGACTGAGATGAACAACTCTCTTTGAAGGGGAAATCATATTTGTCAAGAGACCGACGTGCGCACTTGAGTACGATTAAATGTTATGCATAACGTAAGGTACTTTAGGCTGATCACCTATTGTACTTGTTATTGTTGGATTATCAACATATTACTGTTAATTCTAGTTGAAGTTCATGGTCCTTAGTGACTGCTCAATATTCATTGTTTTGAAATCTCGAAATGATTAAGCGTTGAATCTTATTGGTATCTTTCTGTCCTTAGCGACTATTGTTGAGAACTATCGATACTTCTTGCTATTTTTAAACTATCATTTATTATTGTACCCTTGAAAAATTGAAAACTATATTGATCCTCTTATTGCTATATTACTTGCTGAGCAAACTTGTTGCCCATTCTTGCTTTTCCTAAAAATATTTCAGTTAAAGAAGAGCAAGGCAGACCCTCGGACACTAATAAGGGCTAGGGCAAGGCTACAGAGTAGCTTTGTACTTAGTTAAAAATATTATGATGATGTAATAAGACTTGATTTGTATTATGTATTAGCGATGTCTAAGCTATGTTTATGTATGTTTAAGCTATGTAAGAGATGTTTAAGTTACGAAACCTTGGGACATGAATGATTATATTAAATAAATGTAATCTATTATGTTATTTCCATTGCGTAAGATGTTATTATATATTAGTTATGTAGCACGTGGCGAACCAAATTCGAGACGCGAGTGGTCCGAATTTGGGGCGTCACAGTATCGATATCAACCGGTTCGGTAAAAAACCGAAAAAAACATAACAACAATTACACTTTCAGCTGCATGAGAAGTTTCTAATTTTTCAAACACAATTCCAACCGCAATTGCACTTGCACCTGCACGCAACTACCTCTGCAACAGCTACAACTATCGCGGCCCCATAAACGAACAAACCACAAAAGCAATTTCACCTGCGCGGATGCATCCGCTCAGTAATGGTCATAAGTCTAGAGAAAGCAATGCATTTACACCTGCAAAAGAAACAGATACCATAGACAAGCAGAGGTTGGAGATCAAATTCAATGCTGCAAACAATTCCTATACTGGAAAACAAGTTCATGGGGAAACTGCCATATAAGTGGCACCTTGTAAAAGAATAGAGAAGAAGACAATGGGACAGGTTATACAGCATTGGCATGCAAGTTCAACATAATGGCTACATAAAAATTGGAAGAAACATAAAACTTAAATCCAATCCTAGAAATATGTGAAAAAATTAATCAAAAGATGGATTTCTGGAAACTCAGTGAAGCCTAAAAAAACACAAAACAAACGGGGACACGAGATTTTATTGCGTGGAACTTTTTAACAACATATCGTATTTGTATGAAATAATGATCAAACTAAATTCATTCGAGTAAAAAATAAAATTACGCATTTGACGCTATTATAATGATACAGAAAATACATGTCTGAACTCTAGAACCTCGAATAATGGCAGGCATAACAAACCTCTGATGGAAGCATAACATGGCCCGTTGGCAAAGATGAAACTTTCAGAAAATACGGTGATGTCCACCATTTTGCATCAAAATCTTGTTGGTTGTTGAGTTCAACGTATGAGAAAAGATAATCATGTTGAGCCATCACCAAACGTCATAGATTGCCCGAGTGCTGTTTTCACACGGAGCTGGAAGGGGAAAAAATTGAATAAATAAACTAATGAAAATATAATGTGACAATGAAAAAAACCATCTCAATCATCGTATTTGATATTGACCTTTACATCCAAGCAGGGATCGCTGACCATATTCTTTAATTGATGAAATACACCAGCATTTCTCAGTTTTACAACCCGACACAACGAACCAGGACTTCTTGGAGAGGTGAGATTAACTAAAGCCCAGACAGCAGCTATCCGTAATCGGCTGTCATTATGCTGTAAGAACTTGACCATGATTGACTGGGGGTCATTGCTTGCTTGTGGCAAGAGTTGATGCATAACCGCTTCCTTGTGAAACTCGTTCCCAGATGCCACATTGCAAAGGACGTACATTCCCTTGTATGAAAAATGTGTTCACAATCTATCAGAACTCATAAGCAATAAAAATAACTTAAGCAACTACATAAATGTACGCATGACTCAAGCACCATGTTCACATGTGAGATGTACGTGTTTGCTCAAAGTGCATCATGCCTATCACTGATCTCCTTTTTATTTACTAATTTTTCTTTTTAATGTAAAAGAATATGATAGATTTCATACGCAATAAAACTAACTTAAGCAACTACGTAAATGTACACATATGACTTGAGCACCATGTTCACATGTGAGATGTACGTGTTTGCTCAAGTGCATCATGCCTATCAATGATCTCCTTTGTATTTATTTATTTTTCTTTTTAATGTAAAAGAATATTTATTGGACAAAAAGGAGAGTACAAAAAGGGAGGAGCCTCAAGGAAAGAAAGAGGGGAAAAATACAAATCCTCTCATTGGAGGTCAGCCCACCATTCCTTTAGAGATCAGACGTCAGAGATAGAAATCCCAGGAAAACCCCCAAAAGCAGGACAAAGTGAAGCAATAAAGCCATTCTCTCCCACGGAAGATGTGGACGAAAATATATATCGTGAAAGATCCAATTATTCCTCACTGAGCATAGGCTCCAAAGAATTGCGAAACAACCACTCACCACAAGATCTTGCCCCACGTGGACCTCCCAAAACCTAGAAACATGTAAATCCTCCAATGAATTGGGACGAACCCTTACCTCCTTAAAACATCCCAAACAAATACTACCACAATCGCCAAGCCACTGGGCAATGAAGAAATAAGTGGGAGTGATTCTCACAACTACGGCGCACAGAACAAAGATATACGGAGACGAGGACTAACCAATGGTATTGGCCAACCAAGTGTATAACCAATGATATTGATATGCTATGGATAATCAGAGATACTTACAGTCGTCATTATTCTTATCCCATAGGGGTTTTTAGAATATCACTACCTAATAAACATTGTTATTTACTTATGTATTCCTACACTCACACAAGTGGGAGTTATATTCAAGGGCCCACAGGGGAAATAAATTTTACTACTGATTCTGCATTGCAATTGCAAGGAAGCCATCCCTTGAAATCTTGAAAGTTGAAACATATGCAGCTTGAAAGTTATCACTACTTGCATGAATAGTTTCCAGACAAGATTTATTAGCAATCAGGTAACACAATGTTGTTTTCTGTCAAGAAAGTAAACCAAACCAACTAAACCAGAATCACCCTCCAACTATGCACTTAAATAAAAAGTTGTGGGGATACAAGTTAATGCTCAGGTTGTCGTAGATAAGACTTCTAACCTGGATCAAAACTTCTGTTTTTGAAGCACTCTGCAGTTGCCTTCCAACAGCATGGAGTAAAAGCCCATCCTCAACAAAGACATATTCAATAGAGTCTATAGGTCCATCAACAAGATTCCGAACAAGGCCCAGAGCCTGCTCTTGGACAGAAGCCTTGGGGTCTGAATATACAATACAGTTATATACTAGTAATAGAGTGTCATATAGTCCAGTCATTTTTCATAGCAAAAAGATAGCAACAAAGATTACCACAGATGAGGCTTCTTAATGTGGTTGCTGTGAGCTCAAAGAAAATTCCTTCTTTACACCTGTTGTCCACAAGGAACATCAAGTTTCTCAAAGCCCATAGGGCATTGACCCTAATAGTAGAATCCATGGATTTTGATAGCTGAACAAGCTGTTTTACACCTCCACATTGTATGAAAATTGACTTGTGCATAGCAAAATCAACCACTATGTTGCTAATAGCACCAAGGGCAGCAGCCTGCATAACAGAGAAAACCAAAAAAGGATAAACAATCATGCAGTTAACATTAGCATAATATAGGGTGTCAAGAAGTACAGATAATAAAATGAACACATACAAATCATTGTAACTACAGCTGTGACACACACACCCCCCTCCCCCCGGCCAAAAAAAAAACAAACTTCCCCAAAATAGGCACACAAAATGTCTCAACCACCATTACTATAGCTGAACAACTACCAAAAATCCAAGCTCTACAGCCTACATCTCTATTAATGTACAATCATAACCACATCTTAACATCCAAGCTCTTTGAATCACAACGCAACACCCCAACTCACTGCCCTCAATGTACCAAAATTAGCCACCTAAGCCATGACAATTATAAATACTCTCGTTAAAAATAACCTTGGGAAATCTCATAGATGGAGATGTAAGTTGTTTCCAAAGAGGGCACACTCTTCATGGCACCTCCCTCCACCTCAGTGTGAGCTAAGAGCACTTCAAAAGGGGAGGAGTGCTTGACAAATCGCTTTCAAAAGGTTTTGGATGAAGGTTCCTTTCCAAAATTGAACTGTAACATTTGATTATAAGCACAACAAATTTTGTAGTAGGTTGCCTTAATCCGATTATGGTCTTCAAATGCAGCTAATAATCTCAATGATCTTTACTAAAATTATACATATATACTATTATACGTATATATTTATACACACACACATGTATATACACACGGGGGGCAATATATCTTCATTATTATTCATTTTGGTAATCAGTCAGTAGAAGCAGGATGGACTAAGGGTTTTCTGGTGGGAGTAGGGAATGCAGAGACTGTCTCACATATGTTATTTGCAGACAACACAATGATCTTTTGTAAGGCAAACGAGGATCCGTTGAGGTGTACAAGTGATATTTTATTGTGTTTTGAAGCAGTATCGAGATTGAAAATTATTGTTTGCAAGATCTATTAATCATCCGCGCGCACATGGGGGGGAGAGGATGCCAGTTAGGGTCTTTTCCTGTTTCTTTTTTGGGTCTGCCCTTAGGGGCATGGTACAAACCCAAGGAAATTTGAGCTCCTGTGGTGGAAAGGTTTGAAAGGGTTCTAGTGGGATGGAGATGGACTGATGGAGTTATCTTTCTCAGGGTGACTGGATGGTGTTCATCAAGATCCCCCTGTCAAACCTTTTTACATACTGCTGTGCCTTAGTGTCATGCCTGCCTCTGTTATAGGTTGGATAAACTCATGAGAGATTTTCTTTGTTTGGGTGAAGAAAAGGGGAAATATTATTTGGTAAATTGGGGCAGGGTTTGTTCTTCTTTGGAGTAAGGGGGTTGGGAATTAGAGATCTTGATCATTTTAATAGGACCCTCCTTCGTAATGGTTGGAGGTTTGCAGTTGAGGAAGATAGTCTGTGGAAAGTGGTGGTTGGTAGCAACAATCCACCCTTGAAGTCCTCTTCACACTGCCATATGAGATGTCGTATCATAACTTGTAAGAGGAAGTGTCTTTAGTATGTCACTTATCAATTAAGGTTTCCAGTTCTGAAGCTTTCATATCATGTAAACATGAAATTAATATGAAACATGTAACGTTCATCAGAGTTCATAGGTCCAAAGCAAGGAAGAATAACAAGTTGTAATCTTCTGAGGGAAAAAATGTAATTGCAAAAAGAATGCTGTGTTTGTGGGATAATACCCAGAAAAAAAATATAATATACATGTATTATGTACCTGCATAGAAGTAGAAGTATCGTATAAAAGCTGAACCAAAGGCATGATGATTATTTCAATCATAAAACGACCTGCACTCAGATGCTGAATAATATCATATTAGCAAGATCATTACAGGTTAATGTCAGTTTCAGTAAATCAGATATTTGGCATTAAAATTGCGAACCTGAACTGACCGAGAAACACTCTTCAAACAAACGCATGCCGCAACACGTACTTCCGTGCTATCATGAGTTAGGGCATCAATAATCAAGGTGAAGGCCTGCACTTCAAGATTAGGCATTGCTATTAAGTACACAATTCAGCACAATTATATTTGATAATTTAAATCTCAGTAATTTGATAACATTATTAAATAAGCCATTCATATTACTGCCTTTTGGCCTTTTACAAGAATGAAAGGCCTGCACTTCAAGATTAGGCATTGCTATTAGTGTACACTTTTTTATATATATAGGTAAATAAAGAGCCACTAAGAGTGCCAAAAGGGGGCAAATTCAATTACATGTGGTATTGTGGTGTGCATAAAAGCATAAGGAAATAAAAGGCACACTTATGCCACCCAGTCACCACCACACCCTATACAAAGTATTAAAGAGCAACCCATATAGTACCTAAACTAGGCTCCCAAAGTAATCACCCAAAATATTCGTAAAAGACACAGTACCACGTTCACCAAAAAGAATAATAAACTAAGAATTCAGAGCAACAGATCTATCCTTTTCCAACACAATGTTGTTCCGCTCCATCCATATTGTCAACCAATTGCCATGCCATTACAGACCTTAATCCCTCACCAGGCCTCTTATCTCTCCAACTGAGCCAGGAATCACCCACGAAATACTGCAAAGTGAGAAGACCATAGTCCACAAGCAACGCACCATACTGATCCATCATCTCAATCTCTCTCCGTCACATATAGCATATACTTGCAAGGAAGTGACCCCTAGAGGGTCGACTGTACACCATATTAAGCACAACTGGATACCCTTATAACTCATTTCATCATAAACCTCAGAGAAGCACATATAGTAGCAACCATATAAACTAAACAGGATGAATAAATGGCCAAGAGTTCAAATCGTCCAGTTACGTGAACACTCAGCGAAGCTGAACTTTTTTGCAATTGACATTAGATAGACATGTGGAGACAAAGAAGATTTCATAGGTGTTCATTTAGTCATATCATTGTTGTAGATTTATAGGTTTCCACCGCCCAGTCAATTTTTTCATAATTTTAAAAATAACACAAGAACTTCTGGGACGACAATAGTGTTCATATCGCCGCCAACTATTTTACAAGGGATGCAGGCAGATGGCACTGGGCCACATATATATTGAGATATGTAGTTACATGAGGTTGAATTTTCATGACATATACGAAAACCAGAGACTTAATATTACAGCTCTTCACACACACATAGTTTCATTCTCATCAGAAGTTATACAGACAGATCATCCGTCTTCATCTTTATATTATGTTTGCCTCTCTTATCTTTATTTCCTTCTAACACGTCCAACTCTTTCTCCTGTTATTCAGTTGGGCAGATGACATGGAGAAGGATTGATTTGAATTTTTTTTATCAAAAACATCAATTCATCAGATGTTCAGAACGGGTATAGAGTGGGAACCCTCCGGGAAAAAACAGATTAGCATACCTACATTTGCTGCCATCTCTGCGCCGAGCATAGGCCCATGCCCCATGGGAACATCAATATCTTAAGCATTGAAAACTTGTGACATCTAAGTATTAGCCAACATATAAACAAAACAGCTTATATCTCGATCGGTTCTTTTGTTATCAAATCAGGAACAAAGACGCCAAAAAAGACCTTCCCATGCGCAAGAAGGGTGTCAAAGAACAGCTTACTAAACCGGAGAAGAAGGATAGAACAAAATTTTGGTCACTGTACTGGGAAAGTGTGCTAAAATTTTATTTCAGCCAAATAATCAATACTTTGTCCCCTATATGGCTGACGTTGGACATGTAAACAATGAAGTGGACATGTGGTCCCACCTTTCAGAACAAAACAAAACATGATAGTGAAATGAAGCGTATTGTACAATGGCAAAAGGATTCACACCCTACATATTCTCAAACCCTTCAAAGATGAATGAATGTGTCAATCAAAGAGCATATGCTAGAATGCACAAGTTTGTTCGAGGATTGGAAAGATACTGCTAAAAGTGGAAGATCCTGCATCAAGTAACTAACCATCAAGAGTAAAGAAAGGCCTAAGTGATTGCATAAACATTTTACCAGCAATAAGTGTTTCTCAATATAAACCCTATCACCATGCCCATGGCACAAATAGATATCCAAGTCTCCAAGGAAACCCAAAAAAATACATTAGACATTCAGGCCCCTGGTTTACCTGATTTTCAGAAATGCTTGGCTGGGAAATGCAAGAGGGCAAAGAAAAATAAAAAAATTACAAACAAAGAAGAGAAAATGAAACAACTACTCTGAGCAAAACTACAGCAGCACAACAAAATTCCAAAACTTCAAGTTGATGCAGTCTGACAACAGACCTTATGTGAAATGATATTTGACCTGCAGCATTCCAATTTTGAGCATAGACTAGCCAATGCCAAAAGTATCCCTTGATAACGTTTGGGCTGTGATGAACCTTTCTGCAAGTGGTCACAGAGTTTATCAATAACATTTGCCTCAAAAGCTAATTTCTGAAGATCCACCTTTTCTGCAATTAAACTAGATAAAGTGAACCCAGCTTCATCCCCAGCTTCACCAGGATCATCCAGAAGCTCTAGTAATATCAATATCAATTTTGTTTTTATTCCTACACCTTGAAGATAGGAAGGAGAAGTATTTCTTATTATGATCAAACACATACATGCAAGCAATCTTGTCCGAGGATACCTATCCTTGGTTAACTCAGTCACAGTACTCAATGCTCTTCCACTTTCAGGTCCTACAAACTTTGAGATGACTTCTGGATTTTCCTTGATAATCGAGGCTATAGACTCTAAGCTAGCATCTCTCTGGCTTAAAGAACCTCCAAGAAGAGAAACAAGTTTCTTTAAGACTCCAGCATCGCTCAGTGCCTTCTGCTCTATATTTGTCTCGCAATAATGTGTTATGATACTAGCACCAAGTCCAGTAACATTTTCAGTCTCACTATTCAACAATGATAGAAGAAATTCCATGTTTTTAACTTGTAGAAAATCATACTTTGGGGCCAATTTTGATTGATATATAATTCTCAGGGAACGAGCCCCGGCATCCACAACCTGCAATATGAACAAAGCCAACTGAATGACATTTGGAATCAAAGACATTGATAATTACTGAAACAAGCATCACATCTTGCGTTAAGTAACTCACAAAATTAAAAAGGTCAAAGTTCTTGTTCTTCAATAGATTAAAGTCTCAATTTGTAATTACAAATTAAAGGATGGAGAGAACAAACTAAACCACTCCCAACCCTTTTATCGCCCCATCTCTCCTTCGCATTGATGTTGTGAAAAAAGTTAAGGGTGTGGTTCTAACATCTAAGAGACCTAATTAAATTAGAAGGCGCAATGAATCCAATACTCCAAGCATCAAATTGAGATTGTATAATTTCTTTGCTTTAAAAGTCAGCTAAAAATACCATTGTTAACGCCAAGATCCCACTCGCCCAATCACCAAAGAGTTAAATTCTGCACAGAAAATGGGAAAATACATTGAGGAGTCTGACGGTCGAGGCCGTCAGGGGATACCTCCGGTGTGAAAATAAGTATAGGTTGGAGAATAGGTTAACAATGGAGGCACGTTAATGCTTTAGTACGTAAAATTGACAAAGTGTTGTTACCTGTGAATTAGGGTATAGCTGTGTATTTATAGCCTTCCCACACCACCTCATCACGCCCGTCCCCACAAGTAGGAATATGATTCCTTATTACGTCAGTTACTATGTATGGTTGAAACTCAATCTCCTCAAAATGAGAAGTTGAAGTCAATCTGGACTGTTCCCATAAAAAGTAAGAAGTCGATCAAGATCAGGATTGTAGATTCCTTAAAAAATCGAGTCTTCTACCTGGGATACACCGCCACGTGGGAAAATTATGCCATGTAGGATAGGTTCCACCGAATCAATCGGTCCACAGAAACATGCCCCAACATTGACCCCCACTCTCTTACTTTAAAGGTTTTAAAACAAGAGCGTACAAAAATTAATAACTACCAAATTGCTATTTTCGAAACCAAACAATCCCTTCCGTACAACACGTGTTAACCTGAGACCCACTGCTTCATTACTACGCCGTACTTGGGAAAACGTGCAAAGACAAAAGGTCCATCACATCAAAACCCTTCTCCCTCCCAAAAAAGAACCGCCTTTTACGATCTCAGATCCAAAATTTTCAAAAAAGCTCCCAATCTACTACCCCTCCGTCACCACAAGCTTTCTCCCTCACCCAATCAAACCTCCTCTCCTTACCCCATTCATCAATCAAAGATGTCAGGAGACGACGCCACTCAGACCAACTCAACCGCCTCCGATCAAACCCCTATCTCCAACCCAATCACTCACAGTCAGATCCACCACTGTCCACAAACATCACCCCATAAATCCCAACCACTGTCATCACCACCGCCACCCTAGAAATCCCACCCACAACCACTATCACCCCCCAAGCTACAAATTCATCCTTTGCCAACAAGAGTACCCCTTCGCCGGTGCGAACCTAGTCTAAAATTGATGAGATGAAGATCCGGGAGTACTCATCGGAGAAAGCCTGCACGCATGTCAACAACCGATCCAACATCAGCAAACAAGCCCTACAAAACATACACCACCAGTACCTCATCCCCAATCAATACGACCTCCGTACACCGAAGCTGAACAATATGTACTGGCACCCAGATGGTTGGGTCGCTGTCCCCCACTACGCCTTAAAATACAGGGTTCAATTCCCTCTCCACGAGTTTGTCGCAACCTTTTTGAGCTTCGTTGGGATCGCGCAACTAGTGTCGAACTCCTATATTCACCTTATCTGTTTCATCGCTTTCTGCCACGAATGTGGCATCCCACCCTGCATAGATTTCTTCTTTGCCATGTTCTCACTCTGGGCCGATCCAAGGAATCAGGGTTCCAACAGTTGAATAAACAGGCCAGTAAACGGATCTGGATAAAAACCCCATCCTGCAACAAAGGATGGCAGTCTCATTGATTCTTCATCCGAGGACCCGACACCCACCTCCTCCCCAGCTGGGCCGAACCCTCCAAGGCAAACTTTGTATTCAACAAGTTCCATGTGCCTCGAGTCAACGAGTTCAGAGCTTTCTACGCCAAGATGCCAGTCGAAAAATGGTCAATGGATTTGCTATCTGATCAATCCTGGCTCTACAAACACAAATGTAAGTCTCGAACCCCCCGTTCACACACAAAACATACCAAGTCTCTACTTTAATTCTAAATAACTTTTTTACATTCGCAATATCCATCCTCAGACCGGAAGCCGTCACAGAGGTTGGCCAGTCATCCCAACCAGCACCACCACCCGAAAATATCCCCTCAGTCATCCCCTGAAACCATCCAAAAATTGCCCCCAGTCCGAACATCGACCTAAACACCTCCCCGACACCGCCTCCCAACCCCCTCCAGAAACCGAAACCCCCATCTTAGTAAAACCAATTTCTACCGTTTCGATGCCGGCGCTTCTTCCTACCGAAAAGAATGCTGCAAAACTGACCTCCGCCGAAAAAAGAACCTTATTCAAGAAAAAGCGGAGGTTGGTGAAGACATCTTTCCAAACACCCTCCATTAATCCAAACCAAGTCGAACCAACCAACAATCCGCCGACAACGAATCCCCACGAAAACCCCCCTCCGAAGCCAGACCTGAAAAAAGGAAAAAATTGGTACAACCAACCACCGAACCTCCTGCCAAACGACCCCACCTCCAACCATCCCCCCCAGTAACAAAGCCCCACTCCTCACCTGACCAAATCCCCTTCCTCCTCAGCCCGAGGGGCTCTGACCTCGATGACCCTGTTGCCCGAGGACCCTGAGGACTATCCATTCAAGCTGTTTGACAACTTCGTGCTCCCCCGAGACGAAGAGGGATTCGACGACCGCTCTGCGCAACAGCTCATCCTCTCATATACAATGCGTCGGGTAAGTCCAACTACACGATTGTTCATTCCCAACACATTTTACTCCGTGATTTAGATATATATTTGGTGTGAAAGGCCATGGCTTGCCTAAGCCAGACACTCCGCCACCTCTCCGCCATCAACGCCAAAGAAAATGAACTAGAGGTAATCGTCGACGAACTCTGAACCGAAGTCCAATCCTTGAAGTTTGACCTGGGAAAGGAAAAAAGCTTACATGCCAATACCACCTTCCATGCCCAGGAGCTTACGCGCGAATTGGCGGTGTTGAAGAGTCAATGTTCTGAACTAACTAATTTGCGAGATAGGCTCCTGAAAGAACGAGTCGAGCTGCAGGGAGACAACGAAGGATTTCGGAAGGCTATAGACGACCTTCAGGATCAAGCTAAGGATATGCACAATAAGATGATGAACCTGATGGAGGCCGACAAGAAATTGGAGGAAGATTATGAATGAATCATCAAAGAAGGTCTTCCACTGAAGACAACAAGACATCTCTGAATACAAAAAATCCCCTGAGCTGGCCAAAGACATCGTTCGCCAATTCAGCGAGGACTATCAAGATGCCAAGGCGAGGATAAGGGAGAGGATGCGAGCAGTCAGGCTCGATCCAAAGGTCCTTGACTCCTCCAATAAGAAAGAGGCACACGAAGCCGAACCCCCCCCCCCCCCCCCCCAATTAACTTAACCAGCTTTTGTATATTTTTTATTCTCAAACTTGTAAAGACCTCTCAATGTACAAACATTTGAATTGAATGAAAAAACTTTTGCAAGTATAGATTGTCTCATCAAAATTGATTTCATTGATAAATTGATAAAGTTACATAACTGTAAAAGTGATACTTACATAACTTATTGAAAGTATTTTCGGAGTCGGCCTGCGTGCCAAGTATTCTTTGTCTGTTTCATCCATTGTCCGAAGCCGATAAGTACCGGGCTTCGGCACTTCAATAACTTCATAAGGACCCTCCCAGTTAGGCATAAGTTTATCTGTACACTAGGGAGTAGACGCTTCAGCCTCCCGAAGAACCAAATCACCAACCTCTAACCACCTTTGTTTAACACTTCGATTGTAGTGTCGGGCAGTCCTTCGCTGGTAGATTGCTAATCGTACTAATGTCGAATCCCAAACCTCTTCTAATAGATTTAAGTTACGCCGAAGCCTTTCATCGTTGTATAGCTCCTAATATTGACTAACCTGAAGAGACGGTGACCTGATCTCCACTGGGACGAGGGCATCAAGGCGAGTCCCCCGTTGTTGTTCGAGGGGTGGTCTGATAGGCCTATAGTACACTAAGCAACTCCTCAAGCCACAGTCCCTTAGTTTCATCTAATCTCCTTTTAATCCCATTCAACAAGGTCCGATTCGTTACCTCCACCTGACTGTTAGACTAAGGATGTGCCACCGATGTTGGATGTTTAGTTATGTCAAAAATTGTTCGAACTTGGCCCCCAACAAACTGACGTCCATTATCCGATACCAAAATCATAGGGATGCCGAAACGAAACCAACAGAATCCTTGAAAAACTTCAGACATTCCTGTTCGAAAATCGACCAAAGGGGTTTAGCCTCTACCCACTTGGTCATGTAGTCAATAGCAACCACCACGAATGCCAACTAACCCTTCGCCTTCGGTAATGGACCCAAAATATTGATTCCCCAGACTGCAAATGGGACCGGGGACAAAACTGAAGACAACTCCTCCGATGGTTGACGCGGAATTGGGCTATTGAGCTGACACTTGGGACACCTCCTCACATAATCCTTTACTTCCTGGAACATAGTCAGCCAATAGTAACCATGCCTCAACACTTTATAAATCAACGCTTTCGCTCACATATGGTCCCCACAGATGCCTTCGTGGACCTCCCAAAGGACAGGCTGCTTCGGAAGGCACCAAACACTTCAACAGCGGAGAGGAAAAAGCCCGTCGGCATAGATCTCCGTCAACCAGATAGTAGAATGAACTCTTGTCATTTATCTTCTTCGCCAATACCCGATCTGACAGCAACACCCCATCATCGAGACAGTCAAAGTAAGGTGTGAGCCAACAATTAGACCTTTCTATGCATAAAACCTCCACCCGCTGGATGCTCGGAGCATTCAGGATCTATAACGCCTGTCCCCAAGTAGGAATAGGATTCCTTATTACGTTAGCTACCGTGTATGGTTAAAACTCAATCTCCTCAAAGATGGGAAGCTGAAGTCAATCCGGACTGTTCCCATAAAGTAAGAAGTCAAACAGAGATCAGGATTGTAGATTCTTTAAAAAATCGAGTCTCCTACCTGGGATATACCGCCACGTGGGAAAATTCCGTCATGTAGGATAGGTCTCACCGAATCAATCAGGTCAACAAAAACATGCCTTAGAATTACCCCCCACTCTCTTACTTTAAAAGATTTAAAACAAGAGAGTACAAAAATTAATAACTACCAAATTGCTATTTTCGAAATCAAACACATCTTTGATTGATGAATGGGGTAAGGAGAGGAGGTTTGATTGGGTGAGGGAGAAAGCTTGTGGTGACAGAGGGGTAGCAGAGAAGGTGTTGGGGAACCTTATCCCATTTAGCTCGCTCTTTTTTAGGAACACATGATCCCTTGCAAGTGACAGAAAACAACCACCCAACGGCATCATCTACATCACTCCTTGCAAATAAAAAACCAAAGCCCATATAAGAGACACAATCTTGCAATGTAAAAACACAAGTGACCAGCCAACTCCCAATCTTTTTTGCACAAGTAACAACTTGCCCCTTCTCCGCAAGGTATCTTGAGTAAGAATACCTACCAACGCCGCTGTCCATGTGAAAAAAGCCACTCTATTCCACACCAACTTTCCAAACACTCTTCCAAGTAAAAGCACCCTCCTCCCCGCCTCTAAGACTCCTTTAATACGACTTAAAAATAAAACTGCCGCAATCAAGAAGATCCCACCGCTGGCATCCGCATCCCATGAAAAGGAGCAGCCCCATTTAATAAAAACAGAAAATGTTTTACCTCTTCCAACTCCCAATCCTAAAAATGCCTTCGAATCGAAGGTTGTCATGACAAGTGCACATCCATTGCCAACGAATATTATGCAATAATTGAATTCCAATCCACTACAAATGAAAATAAGTTGTGAAATCTTTCCTCCAAAATCTCCACATCCATCCAAAACCGGATTCTCTTCCCATCCCCTACCACGACGAAAGTGCGGCTCAAAAACTCGTACCAATCATCAGAAATGGCTTTCCGAAGGCCCACGCCAAAAGGATAGCTGAAAGTACCATGTTTGAAGATAAGGTTGAACTTTAGTGGATATGGAGATAGCAATAGCAGCACATCCACATCAAAGTTCAGATCATGTCAGTTATCCAATAAAAGACATTTACCTAACACAATCTTACAAGCAAGCTTCAGTATTAGATTAAAATTTATATAGTTATACAAAAATTTCTTTCGTCGAATGCTTAAGTTGGCAAAAAGAAGAAAACACACAATTTAAATGTTACAACTTTGAACATCATGTGAGTGCAAGGAAAAGTAAAATTGTAGTCGAATCAAAAAATTCGTTCATTTCTGTCAAAGACAACACTCTTATAGGTGATATGTAAAATTGCAATCTTTGAGAGACTTATGCCTCCTTAATTATTACAAGAACTCAAGCGGTTCCAAATATATGATAACAAGTAAAGGTGAAAAAAGGGACTATCTCTTGCTTAATCCTCCTCTGGCCAATGTTATTTGGTCTCAGTTTCCCCTGGGATGGTATACATGAAACAGCACTCTTGTTGGTGTTGGTTCTGAGGAGACTGAAGGTCCAAGGAACCCTAACATTTGAAAAAATACATACCATGAAGGAACAAATAGGATGACATTCTAAACTATATAGAGTTATTAGCTACTAAAGATGGAACTATAGTTAATTCCCCTGTTTTACCAAACCTTTATGATTACCTGGTATGTAAGCCCCATATCTCTTCAGTCTCCCTTTTAACTTTTAAGCTCTTTAAGAATAGCAGACTTCCTGTCTTTATTATGTTCTTGAACATTAATTCTCTTGTTTGTCAGGTATGAGTTATCAATGTACATTAACTCAATGTCTTCATTAATAGTGCAACGAACAAAAAGGCAACGAATGAATTGAATTTCAAATATTTTTAACCAATTACATCATGTCGAACACTTAGAACTTTAGGTGCATGATTTTCTCTATGCAATTCAACCATTTTCTCATAGGTAAAACCTTTAATTCCCCTTTTCCTTTCTGAGAAAACTCTAAAGAGAATGCATAAAAGAAAACTCCAAATCAATTTTATATCGTCGTTACTGTGCCTAATACAGTGACTAAATTGAAACTGACCTAATTCTATCGCTAGGAAATAAAAACAAGAGAAAATAACAAATGATAATTGAATTGTATTTTACCTTTTCGTTGGGATGAGAAATGAGACTCAATAAATGAGGAAAAGCTCCAGCATCGAGAACCGCCTTGACACCGGCATCAACTCCGCATGCGAAGCTTCCAATGGCAGCGGCGGACTGCACCAAAAGAAAATCAACATCGCCGGCGCCGTAGGAACCAGCGGAGGAGAGAATTGAGACGACGGAGGGGACAGCCCCGAGCTTGATGAAGGAGAGCTTTTTGGTGCGATTGCCAATTATCTGGTTCTTGAGATCTCTCAATGCCTTGAGCTTGGCCTCGCCGTCGTCGGAGGCGGCGGAGCTCAGCCGCAAAATGAGGTCCTCCGGCCGGTGGTGAGTCGACGATAAGGCTGTGGCGGATGCTGGCATGCTGCGATAATTGTCATGTGCGTGTGTTTAGCGCGTGTGAGAAAGCGAAAGGGGACTTATGTGATTATTGATTACTGATTGTTTAGTTTTAAAAAATGTATAGTAGTAATTAAATTGAATTAAAATATGGAAAAGAGGGAGATTTATGTGGAATTCATGAATTGTTTTGAGGAGTTTTTCTATGATATGAGACATAATAATTGAACATAAGTACTTTAAAAATATGTGGGCATAAAAATTAGATATTTTTTATTTGCGTATAAATTTGTTTAAATGTTACCATTTCATGGGGTGTAACTGCATATGTCAACCATTATTTATCTCACATTCGTCATGAAATTATATAATTTCTCATAAATAGCTTTTAAAATGATAAAAAAAAATCTATAAAACTATTTAATGAATTATTAATCTCTTATAATATAATAAAATAGTCCAAAGAAGAATATTTTAATCTCATACATGTTTCTTGTAAACAAACATGGTCGTAGATAAATGTGAAAAGTATTTGGAAAGTTAGGGCGGATGCCGTATATATATGATGCTAATTTTTTTTTGAGAAATTTCTAATTCATATCTATCTAAAATACCAATACCAATATTAATAAATAACAAAGCAAGTACCTAGTTATTTTAATTGGTGCAAATGCAGAAATCAAGAGAATATACACACACTTCAAGGGAATATTCTCTTGAACTGTGTGAGCACATGTTAAGAGGACCCTTAAAGTTACAATGTACTACATTCATTCCATAATAATAGTCATTTTAACTCCATCCACATGAATTAAGAAAGACATTTAATACTGTCATTTAATAATTAAAATTTGTATGAAGTTTAATTACTACCCTTTTATGAAAAGTTGAAAACTACTAATACAAGAGAGAAAATTTCTTAGGATAATGAGAGAAGTTAGGGGTGATATAAGAAAATAAATAATTTATTCTCTTATAAAGTTGTAAATGACAAATAAATTGGAACAAATTATTTCTTCTAAAAAGTCAATTATTATGGAATGAAGGAAGTATCATTTGTCACTAATAATTAGTGTTCGACTAGTCGGCGACTAGGTCGGGGTCGGAGGGCTGCCGATTTGCCTAGGGCTTAATCCCTTGAATTAGTCGCTGGCTGACTTAGTCGGCGCCTAGTCGGGCAAGTCGGGATATGCAAAGTTTAATTTTAAACCCTAACTAAAGAGGCGACGACTTACCTCTCCTGGATAGACCGCGAAAAAAAAGAGGCGACGACTTCTTCTCTTCTGGCGACGCGACGACGCTGCTTCTCCTTCTCTTCCGCTGTTGCCGACTGCTTCTTCTCTTGCGCCGACGACTTCTGCTGCTGGGCCGATGAGCGGCGACTGCTGCTGCCGCCGACGAGTCCTATTGCTGTTACCGCCGACGAGTCATGCTGTTGCCGAGTCGCCGACTGCTGCTGCTTCTTCTCTTCATCTTCGAGACAGCTTCGACTCAGGTAACAGTCTTCCTCCAACTTTGATTTTGAACACTGCCCTTCTCTTCATTATTAGTAAAAAAAATTTTGGTAAATAGTAAATACTAAATACTAAATAGAGACTGCTCTCCTCCAGCTTCAAACACTGCCTTTTGGTAAATAGTAAATAACTAAATACTAAATAGAGACTGCTGCTTCTGCCTTTTGTTTGAACTTTTATACTTTTTATGTTAAAAAATTTCAACTTCAATTATAAATTAAATTCTGACTGTGGAGTTTGGTTTGCCCAAATGACCAAATCAAAGGAGAAATGACTGATTTTATATGTTTATGCACAGGTATAGCCGTATAGTATAGTATCAGTGGTTCAATCACCATCTTCGTCTTCGGCAGCCTCTACATCCAGCCTGAAAGTTCAGTGGGGGAAAATTCTAAAAAAAAATTCCTTAAGACTAAAAATTTAATAAAATAAATTACAAAACTAAATAATCTTCAAATATTGTTTACAATAACATTTTTCGAGGTTTCATTGCTTGAAATTGTTGCATTATAGCCTCATTTTTAATTGTTAAAAAAATATCATGCTCAATGTATAGATTCAAATTTTGTGCATTTAGTTATTGAAACCCAATTACGTATGTCATGCATGACAATTAATAAATATTTAAAAACTAATTCAACATCAAAACAAGATCAATATACAATATGAATAGTTAAGTGTAATTAGCACTAACAATAAACAATCTCAATTAAACCACTAACAAGTAACACTACAAAATAAATTATAAAAATTAAAGAAACTAAAAATAGAATATAACACATACTTGAAGAACCTTTATTTGATGGATATTGGTCCTTTAGGAATTATAATAATTTTTTAAGTCTAAAATATGAAATTTCTTTTTAACACCCTTCCTATTTTTTTTTAATATGCTCCCCCTCCCCCCTCCCTCAAAATTCAGTGGGGGCAAGTGCCCCCCCTGCCCTCACTGTGGATCCGCCCCTGCCTCTACTACTTCTGAGTGTTCAGTATTAAAAAGAGTTTCAGATGATGTTGGATGGGAATATGGCTTCCTTATAAATCCTAACAACAAGGATCGTTGGAGATGCAAATTGTGTGACAAAGAGTATGGTGGAGGAGTTTATAGATTGAAATAACACATAGCAAATATCAAGGAAAATATAGCACCATGGTCCAAGTCAACCAAGGAAGATAAAGAAAAGTGTAAAATGGCAATTGGCAAGGCAACAACTAAAAAGAGAGACAAGAGGATAGATGACATGAATGTTAGAGCGGAAGTGGAAGTGGAGGCAACTCCAAAAGGAAATGAAGACGAAGAAGTTGAAGTTTTAGGGTCAAGGAAGAGGTCCTATTATCTTGGTCCCATGGATAGTTATGCAAGGGCCATCAATCCGGATTTGAGTACAAGTAAGAAGATGCGACAACAAAACATGAATGATGCACTTTGGAAAGAGAGAACTTATGATGTGAATAGGTACTTGGCTCAATGAATGTACGAATTCGGTATTCCATATCATGCTATTGACAATGATAGATTTAAACGCTTTGTTGAGGCGGTGGGTATATTTGGCCAAGGCTACCAACCCTCAAGCCAATACCAATTAAGGGAGCCGTTGTTGAAGGAGGAGGTGGAGAGAACCAAGCAATCATTCAAGAAACAAGAAGAAGAGTGGGCTTCAACGGGATGCTCTATCATGACCGATGCTTGGACCTACCGAAAAAGAAGAAGAATCATGAATTTATATATTAATTGTAGGACTGGGACTTGTTTTCTTTCTTCTAAGAAAGATTCGGAGGTGTCGCACACGGCTGAACATATATTTGGCTATGTTGACAAGTGCATTGATGAAGTTGGGGCGCAAAATGTAATCCAAGTATTCACGGACAATGCCTCTAATAATATGGTAGCGGCGACATTGTTGAAGGCCAAGAGACCACACATGTTTTGTACCTCATGTGCAACCCACACAATAAACCTCATGCTTAAAGGGATTGGAAAACAATAAAAGTTCAAAGACACTATTGAAAGGGCAAAGAAGTTCACTATATTTATTTATAGTCATCATAGAACATTGGCATTGATGAGAAAACATACAAAAAAGATAGACATAGTGAGGTCGGGTGTTACTAGATTTGCAATCGCCTTCTTGACAATGCAAAGTATGATGGAGAAGAAACAAGAGTCGAAGATGATGTGTATACCAATGAATGGGGAGCTCTTCCATGGGTGAAGACTGCAAAGGGGAAAGCCGCATTTGCTACGGTGATGAGTACGACGTTTTGGAATAGCGTAACTCTTTGCTTGAAAGTGTTTGCTCCATTAGTGATGGTTCTTCGTCTTGTTGATGGGGATTGGAATCCCTCAATGGGCTTTGTGTATGGAGAGCTCAAGAAAGCGAAAGAAGAGATCAAAGAGGCATACAAACAAAATGAGGGTAACTACCGGCCAATACTATAAGTCATTGACACAAAAGGCTTATGTCGGCTTGATAGTCCATTGCATTTGACGGCTTACTTTTTGAATCTATTTTACCTTTTCAAGGATCATACCATGAAAGATGATCCAATTATCATGGATGGTGTTTTTACTTGTGTTGAATCTTTCTTCCCCGATGATTTTGAAGTTCAAAATGAGGTCATCAATAAAGAGTTGTTGAAGTACAAGAACAAAGAGGGTGGATTTGGTAGACCATTGGCCGCAAAGGAATGTGAGGAGAACAATGACACTTATAATTCGGGTAACTTAGTAATTACTTTTCTACTTTTCTTAGTTAGCAACTTAGTTTTTTTTCCCCAATCAAGTAACTTATAGTTAGTACTAAATAACTCATTGAATTGTGCTTCTTTCATGATTAGTTGGATGGTGGTCTAACTATGGCAATCATACACCCAACTTGAAAAAAATGGCCATTAGAATTCTCTCTTTGACTTCGAGTTCATCCGGTTGTGAGAGAAATTGAAGCACTTTTGAGGGAGTAAGTATATATTCCCTCTCTTTATTTTATATGTTGTAATTAATATTTTAATAAGGGTATTAGAATTATTAACTTGAGAATTTTCTTTAATGTATAGATACATACGAAAAAAAGGAATAGATTTGATGCAACAAGGTTGAACAACCTAGTGTATGTCCAATTCAATGCCAAACTTGTCAATAAGAAAAGAAGGGTAAAAGAGAAAGATGTCCTAATTACTAGCTAGTGAAGCAACAAATGCACAAGGATGAATTATTGAAGGTGGTGACGATGAAGTTGAGCCAGGTTCGGGACTTACATAGGATATGGTTGGGGAAGCTATGGGAGCGAATGAGGTCCTTCTACCTAGAAGAAGTGGTAGAAGTGTGCGAGAACTAGATGAAGACGGGTTTGTGTCGGAAGATGATGACAACGAAGAGGAAGATGAGAATTATGAGTTTGAGTCCGATGGAGAGCAAGTCTTGGAGGGATATAGAGAAGAGGAGGAGGAGTGATTGACTATTGATTTTGTACTACTTAGTTTCATTTGGTTAATTGGTTTTGAACTTGGAGTGTCGAACTATTTGGTTTTACTATTGATTTTGTACTACTTAGTTCCATGTTTTAAAATTTAAATTGATGATTTGTGTTACTTATGTTATTCTACTTACTCAAAACTTATGAAGGAGGAAGGAGAATATATATTTAAAAAAAATTAAAAATCCGACTAGCCGATTAATCCCCTAGTCGCTAGTCGGTAGCCAACCGACCTGGGACCGACTAGTGACTTTTAGAACACTGTTAATAATTGAGTAAAGGTAAAATAAATAAAGAAAAAAGAACTTATGAGTTATCATGTGACGCCCCCAAATTCGGACCGCCACATCGTCTCGAATTTGGTTCGTCACGTTTTACAATCTAATAAAATAATAATATATCGCACAGCGTAATAACACAATACTACGAATAGATTATATTTATTTAATATAATCATTCACGTCCCAAGGTCTCGTAACTTAAATATCGATTACATAGCTTAAACATATCTTAAGCATATATAAATTTAACTAATACATAATATAATAAGATCTTATTACAATATCATAAAGTTCTACATAATATAAAGCTACTCCGTAGCTTTGCCTTTGCCCTTGTCAGTGCCCAAAGGTCCACCCTACTCTGCCTTAACTGAAATATTTTTAGGAAAAAGCAAGAATGAGCAACAAGTTTACTCAGCAAGTAATATAGCAATAAGGGGATCAATATAGTTTTTAGTTCTCAAGGGTACAATAATAGATGATAGTTCAAGGATAACAAGAAGCATCGATAGTTTTCAACAATAGTCGCTAAGGACTCAAGATAACAATAAGATTCAAGGTTTAACCTTTTCACAGTTCAAGAATAATGAATACTGAGCAGTCACTAAGGACTATGAACTTCTACTAGAATTAACATAAATATACTGATAATCCAATAAAACAAGTACAACAGGTGATCAGCCTAAAGTACCCTACATTATGCATAATATTTAATCGTACTCAAGTGCGCACGTCGGTCTCCCGACAAATATAGCTTCCCTTTTAAAAGGGTTGTTCATCTCAGCCAATATAAGACTTCGCACCAATCAATTGGTTTGGATCGCTTTTCAAATTCATAATATAGGTCTAGCCAAATCAAATGGCATAGACCGCTCTTTCAATGTATATAAGAACAATCATAAGTTCAAAGCTCAAGATTTAAAGTTCGAAGAATATAAATCGACTTTATCTTATCCACGAAGTATTTAAGTCATAAAACATGAATTATAATTCCAATAGCTTACTTGTACGACAATAATAGCACAAGTTCAATAAATGTTCAATAAAAATAGAGTTCGAGTACTTGCTTACAATATCCGTTGAATAAAATAATGCAAGGGTTAGGATACTTGCCTTAAGCGTAGATTACCACTTATAACTTATCAACGCTTCGAATTCCTATCGTAATATATTTACATGTATAGGATATTCATTAGCTAAGTACATTCGGTACACAAGCTCGATATGTAAGTTAAATATACATATATGGTTCTAACTTAGTCATATAATCCCTATACGTATGTCATTACATACTTGCACACATTTAGCACGAAATCAGTACATAATACATTATGAAATCATATAACATAGTTATATCACGTATGTTATTGTAGTAAATCATAACACTAAGTTGATTATGCCATTATTATCTATGGAGTTCCGTTTATAAGTTAAACATCATCATGGTGTACTATCAACACTTATAACATATATCAGTAGTGTTCAGACCATGTTTAGCAGTTTAGGCATCAATATCAGTCAACTTGCAAAATCAGAAAATAAGTAGAATGCATCAGGCCTGAAAACAGACTGGCGCAGCTGCGCCCTGGTTAAGCCTAGGGACGGCGCAACTGTGCTGTCCCCTGGCCAGACCAAGGTTGGGTTTTTGCCTGCTGCTTTTGTCCAAATCATCAACATATATTGCCACATAGTATATATACATGTTTAAGGGTCTTGCATGATTACATAGCCTTTTCAAGTTCAATCTTACATGATATAGTTCTAAATTACGATTTCTAATGACTTAAGGCCATATATAGGCTATCATGCTTGTCATTCATACACATAAAGTGGTCACATAATCTGTCAATAAGCATGCTCACATGTTTCTACATCATATACGCTTAACTAGTATCGCTATTTGTTTGAAAACTTAATCAAACTCATAATTGATCAACTTTGCATTGTATCTAATAAGTGTGTGCCCATGTAGGCCATCTAAGTGATGTTAAGAGTACTAGCATACGCGTTCAAAAATATCAGAACACTATGACACCATGTTCATGCAACTTTAGTTTTCTAAAACTTTTAAGTTTTTCTTTAAAAGTTATCTTGAACTAGGCTAACATGACTTAACACATGTAAACCGATTTTAGACTGTATTTCATTCATAACCTACCCACATACACATGCTCATATGGTCAGAACATTAATCATCAGTATAACATGTCAAGTTCATTTTAAAACTATAAGTTTTCCTTCAATAACATATACTAGCATGTCCACGAACATGTATGTTGTATCAAGGAGTATATATATATGAGTTAGACCAGTTTTTACGCTTGTCTTAAGTAATATCACACATTAGCACTTAACAGATTTTAGCAGAAACAGAAAAACTGAATTCAGGTACTGGGGCAGCTGCGCTGCACCCAAGTACTAAATGGGCGCAACTGCGCCGTGTCTCGGCCAGCACCAGAATGGCTTCCTGCTTCGGCAGTTAACAACCCAACATCAAAATTTCCTTCACGAATCGATTTTAAACAACTACATTGCAGTTTTAACTTGCATATAAGCTAATATAACAACTAATAAACCTTCTCCAAGCAACTTAACATGTAATGCAAGCATAATTAAGGACTTAGTAATTTCCAGAAAATGAAGAACAAGGATGAGTTATACCTCTGGTAATTGATATGAATTTGCTGCTATAAGAAACCTCCCTCAACTGATTTCTCTCTCTTTATATATATCTCAGTATACTAGCTCTACTCAATTAGCTCAACTTGGAAATCTCAGCAAAAGAAATGAAGAAGGAGGGAGTTATATTTATAGAGAAAATATTATACAGACAATGCATTTATCTTCCAAATCAAACCAACGGGAATGAAAGATTGTATGATGGTTAAGGAGGAGTAGTTGGTTAGTTGTTGAGGATCACTATTATGCCCACTCCCGATTAAATCATTTGCTATGAAGCTAAGGTTGCTGAGTTTGAGAGTAATAGGCTAGCCTTTGCCATACACGTGAGAGGATTGTGAGACTCTCATTATGGGACAAGCCAAATAACTCAGCATTACCAACTTGTAAATAAACTAATTCCAGCACTTGGTTCATACACATATATATTATATACACTTAGGTTATTATATATACACATACTATATACTTAGGTTACAATTAGAGGATACACATGGATAACATTCTACATAATAGCAAGTTGGGTTATACACATCCATATATAATCCATGTTCATTTCCTCATACTGAATATAATTTGATTGGGTATTATCACATTATATTATCCCAACTCTATTATTAAATTATTGAAGTATTTCATCAATTAACAATTGTTTACATAGTTCATAATATTCATGAGGCACTTATTTAATGTTCACTCACCCACATATTGTCACATAAGCATTAATCATGTAACTTACATAACTCATTAAACCTTACTATATAGTTTATATAAAAGATAGTCTCATTTAAGTGTCACACTATAATATAGAGGCAACTACTATATATTATATGTTTAACTATCGCATGCTTTGCACATAACAATTAATCAAATAAATATAAATCTTATTATATTTATTAACAATTTACTTATTATTATTCTATACTCGCAATAATAATAAATCAACATACTATTAATTAATCACCCATTAATATTCTATTTCTCATAATAACAATTCATTAACAATTAATATTGATTAATTGTTCACTTAATAATTCCTTCATCCTCTAATTAATTAACTCATCATTGTTTCTATTCTCGTGCCACACAAGGCATTCAATGAGCTTATCATAAACTCCATATTTTTCTCAATTATTATATATTCAATTTGAAGTAATTGAGTTAACTCATATCATAACACATAAATATTTATATTCAAATAAATATCCGACATTCATTAATTTATTTATTAATAATATTTAAAAATTCTCGGGTATTACATATCAAGTCACCAAATTTGGATTACTGAATTGACTCGAGATCAATTAAAATATCATTGAAATAGAGACAAATAGATAGATAGATAGATAGATAAATAGATAGATGCACCTATTTAAATAAAAAGTAATTTTATGTGTACAATATATTTTAAATCTAAACAATCAATTGATTCTAAAATAAAAAATATATATTAATTAACAGTTTAATTAAAAAAATAAGAGACAGATTCAAGTATAGAAAACATGATTCATTAAGTTTTTTAAGACAATAAATTTTGTAATTAATAATTTTTTATAATATTTATAATTGTATTGATTAAATATTTTAATTTTATAATTTAAAAAGTTTCAAATTAACTTTTAAATGTTAATATTAATTTTATGTTCAGAGTGAGTATACTCTAGTTTCATTATTGTGAGCTCTTCTTGACGGATATGAATATTGGACATGAGTGTATTTGAATATCACCTATTTATATTTTTACCACCATTGGGGTCGAAATACAAATAAGTAAAATTCAAATACACTCATATCCAATATTCATGTCCACATAGAATTTTTGCATTATAATTGTACAAATCTAGATAATTTAGGATACAAGATCACCAACTCCATGCGAAGACACCACCATATGGATAAATATTTAATTGAGATTTTAAAAAGATAGTTATAATTATTAAATATTTTTTAACTAATAAATTGTTGAATTATATATTGTAGATTCCTTTGATTAATTATGAAGTTAAATGTGACGCCCCCAAAATAGGTTCACACAATCCATTCTGAGTCGCTAAAATATGGTACAGAATCCAAATACAAATCTTTTTATATCAAACGGTCGTGCAAAATACGACCACACAAACTGTTAGATTCAATACAGATCGTATATAATACGAAAATATAAACGCTCAAATAAGTCCTCATTATAATTATTATGATACTATTTTACAAAATAATGAGGACTACTATAGCGCTATCTCAGACCATCACTCTATTCCCCAACTAGTCCCAGCTATATTTTTATTTCCTGAAGAGAACAATGAAAGAAAAGGGTGAGCTCAACTAGCCAGTAAGGAATATTATGACTAACAAATTATCTTTACTCCTCAACAGGGAAAAATTTGACAGAATACAATAGACAACAAGTTTTAGATCAACAACTGCAGCGAAAATAACAATCCATTAGAAGAGTCAAGTAGAGCATGATGTCTACTATCTTCTATGATTTAAAAGTCCATCATCCATATTTCATCCCTATAACATTAATAAAATTTTCAAATCAATAATTTATCTTTGCACTACGGGCCAAAGATATTCAGTTGTATCACTAGTGGTCATGATCATGCCAAACACCTGTCCATCTTTGCACTACGGGCCAAAGATATTTATCAATCAACAGTTCATCTTTGTACTACAGGCCAAAGATATTCATAAATCAACAGTTCATCTTTGCACTACGGTCAAAGATAACTTTTACCACAATTTAAGACTGAGGATGATGAAAAATAATATAAAGAACGAATCAAGTGAGATAAAGGACGAATATTAGAGATTCGTAATTTAATTTATCCAATTTCAAGAATGTTCAATAATAATCAATTGTGGAGCAAAATTCAAGAATGATATTCATATATCAAAAATAATTTGGACAGAAAAGAAACTAATTTTTATTGTGAATAGTACCCCGTGAATAGTACTATATGAATAGTAACTCGTGAATAATACCGTATGAATAGTACCCCGTATGAAAATATTAAATTTGATAAAAAAGGTCAAACCAGTATTCCGGTGAAATGATATTAGATGAAGCGCAAAACTCAAAAAATTTCTAATCATTTCAGAAATTATAGAAGCAATACTTACCATAGTAAGTTTAAATTTAAGAATATGAAATGAAATTACATCACTTTCATAATATGGAGTATGAAAGAAAATAATATTCTTTACGAATATTGAAATAAAATAACATCATTTACCTTAGTAGAAAACTAGATTTGACTGGTATACCGAATATTATTATGAGAAAATCTAGCACTATAAACTACACTCAAAAGAAATACTCACAATATAATAGTAGAAAAACTTATGTTTTCTTGTGTGATTTGGAGGAAGGGCAACCTCCTTTTTTATAGTGCAGCTCGGAGGAAAACTGTAAGCAATCTGCCAAATTTTTTTCTGCCTAACTTTGCCTAACTTGTCCTTTTTTTTCTTCCTTCCCTGCCTACTTGTCCTTTCTCCGCCTAACTCTTCTTTCTTTCTTTCTTTCTTTCTTTCTTATTGGTTGAGGGCCCACACATTTAGAAATAAAATGATTTTGCAGGAAGTATTCCTCTCATTATGAAAAAGAGAAGTGCACGAGAAGTTTTGAAAAACCTAACAATCTGATAAAGTTAATATAATATTATATTAAAAAAACTATACTATTATAATAATATATCTGAATGAATATTTTATCAGAGAAGATAATTATAATTCCATCGAAAAATATGTCAAACTTTCAACAAATATCTCATGCTAAATTCCTCCATTTGTAACAAAATTGGACAATTATTCACCACATAACAATTATTCACAATTAATATTAGAAGCTCATAATATTGATAACCAGATCGTTCCCAGGAAAGAGGGGGCTTTCCGATAAGAATTTATCCTTATTGGCGCGCAATTATATAACTTAACCCTTTTCCTTGATAGAATTTTCTAGACATTGTCAATAAGGCTATCTAATAATATCATTTAAATAATATGAGTTACTGTGTTATAACAATTATTGATTTAATAATATAAAATATTATGCAATTATCATTGTAGCAATTATTGAATGAAATACTCAGTGACTTCTTACGTAAGCATCAATAATCAAAAATACTGTGCAATACCGTGTGCTACTGTGCACAACGCGTATTACTGTACTTTTATCACCGGGTATTTCAACAGGTAACAGTAAAAGTTCCACCGTTAATTTTTAAAAAACTTATTTTTGTCGTTTTCTTCATCCGATAGTTATTCTATTATGGGCTCACCAATGATTGCGCCGTCGTACGAATATTCTCCGACAAAAAGAATATTATCCGACGAAACGAATATTATCCGACAAAACGAATATTCCCCGAATATTTTATGACAACTTGCTTACTTTGTAAAATTTGCACATATTACCCATAACTATCAAATTTATCAAATCCACACCTTACTATTTCAAATAATATATAGAGAAAATTAAATCTGATTCATAAAAAGTTGGGGTCTTACAACCTCTCCTCCTTATGAAATTTCGACCTCGAAATTGACGTACGTACCTGGCATTTCGAAGAGGTGATGATACCTTACTTTCATTTCAGATTCTAACTCCCAGGTCATTTCCTCAATATCATGGTTTCTTCATAAAACTTTGACTTGAGGTATAACCTTTGAGCGTAGAATATGTTCCTTCTTATCCAAGATCGTGACAGGTACCTCCTCATACGTTAAATCTTCAACTATCTCGTCTGGTTCTAATTCAATAATGTGGTTTGGGTCTTTTACATATTTACGTTGCATGGATATGTGAAAAACGTTATGAACACGAGACATGCTTGGCGGTAATGCGAGTCTATAAGCCACAGTTCCTACTCGATCGAGGATTTTAAATGGACCAATAAATCGTGGGTTGAGCTTTCCTTCCTTTTCGAATCTCGTAACTCCTTTCCATGGAGCAATACGTAACAATACATGGTCTCCGACATTAAATTCCACCTCCCTTCGATGAAGATCCGCATAACTCTTTTGTCAATCTTGTGCTGTTTGTATACGTTACCGGATCATTTGAATCTTTTCCGTAGTCATATGTACTAACTCCGGTCCCAACAATGTTACTTCACCCACCTCGTCCCAGCATACTGGAGAACGACACTTTCGTCCATACAACGCTTTGAATGGAGCCATGCCTATACTTGCCTGATAACTGTTGTTGTAGGATAATTCCACCATTGGTAAGTACTTGTCCCAACTTCCTTTGAAGTTTAAAACGCAGAGTCTCAATAGATCTTCAAGAGTTTGAATAGTCCTTCCGATTGCCCGTCCTTTTGAGGATGATATGCAGAACTGAATTGTAAATCGGTGCCCATAGCTTTCTGTAAGCTGACCCAAAATCGTGAAGTGAATCTTGGATCTCGATCAGAAATTATGGATACTGGCATACCATGCAGTCTTACAATCTCATTTATGTATATACGACCAAGACGTTCAAGTGAATAAATTTCTCGTATAGGCAAGAAATGAGCAGACTTGGTTAATCTATCGATAATGACCCAAATTGCATCTATGCCTTGAGAAACCTTGGGAAGACCAGTAACAAAATCCATGTTGATGTGTTCCCACTTCCATTTTAGAATCTTAAGTGGTTGCAATGGACCTTTTGGCACTTGATTGTGACGCCCCCAAAATAGGTCCACACAACCCATTCTAAGTCGCCAATACATGGTACAGAATCAAATAAAAATCTTTATTAAACGGTCGTGCAAAATACGACCTCACAAACTGTGAGCTTAATACAGATCGTATATAATACGAAAATATAAACGCTCAAATAAGTCCTCATTACAATTATTATCATAATATTTTACAAAATAATGAGGACTACTACAGCTCTATCTCGTACCATCACTCCATTCCCTGACTAGTCCCCGCGACATTCTCATTTCCTGAAGAGAACAATGAAAGAAAAGGGTGAGCTCAACTAGCCCAGTAAAGATTATTGTAGAAAAAATTATCCTTAGTCCTTAACAGGGAAAAATCTGATAGAATACAATAGACTACAAATTTTAGATCAACAACTGCAGCGAAAATAACAATTCATTAGAAGAGTTAAGTAGAGAATGATGTCTACTATCTTCTATGATTTTAAAATTCCATCATCAATATTTTATCCGTGTAACACCAATCAATAATATTTCCAATCAACGAATTATCCATGCACTACGGGCCAAAGATATTCGTTTGTATCACCAGTGGTCATGATCATGCCAAACACCTGTCCATCTTTGCACTACGGGCCAAATATATTTATAAATCAACTGTTCATCTTTGCACTAAGGGTCAAAGATATTTATCAATCGACAGTTCATCTTTGCACTACGGGCTAAAGATAACTTTCACCATAATTTAAGACTGAGGATGATGAAAAATGATATAAAGAACGAATCCAGTGAGATAAAGGATAAATATTAGAGATTTATAATTTATTTATCCAGAGTTCAAGAATATCCAAATTATCGACATGAAGATAAAAACATGGATCCAATCAAAGATAATTTGGACAGGGAAAAAATTATTGTTTTTTGGTGAATAGTACCTCGTGAATAGTACCTGAATAAATAGTACCCCGGCACAAAAAATTAAAATTCCAATAAGAAGTTCAAACCAATATTCCAATGAAATAATATTAGATGAAGCGAAAACCTTAAGCAGTTTCTAATCATTTCAGGAATTATAGAAGCAATACTTACCATAGTAAGTTTAGAGTTAGGAATCTGAAATGAAATAATATACGAAACTACAAATTAATTTTCACCCGTCATGCGGTAGTCCGCGTAGACAGGTTATTTCCACAATTTAAATAAGACTGAATATGAAGGGTAATTCACCAGGCATGCGGTAGTCCGCGTAGACAGGTTATTCCCACAGATTAATAAAGAATGAATACAAAGTGTTATTCACCATGCATGCGATAGTCCGCGTAGACAGGTTATTCCCACAGATTAATAAGAAATAAAAGGACAACCCTTATGAGTATTGAAAGGAGATAACATCCGTTACTAAAAAAAAAAATATTCTTTACCTTAGTATGAACTAGATTTGACTGGTATACCGGATATTATTCTAAGAAAATCTTGGATTATAAACTACACTCAAAGTATCCTTATACTCAAAAGAAATCCTTGCAATATTGTAGAGAAAGAATTTCTGCTATTGGAATGGTGTACCTCATCTGCTGAGGAAGTATTTCTTTTATAGGCACTCGGAGGAAGCACAATTCAAAGTTCATCAACCAATTTTGTAACCAATTCAACCAATTGCATTTATTGCAACCACCCACCAACCATTCATCATACACCAATCAGTGGCCCCCACATGTCTACCACTAACCACCCATTAATTCTAATTTAAAAAAATAATTCAAATACACTTTAATCATCTCCACTCCAATTAATTCATATGTAAAAATTTATATATATTTAATAGTATCATTATATAAAAAATATTATAAAATTATACTATTATTGTCACCTTATATTATTATAATATAGTATTATAATAATATATTTGAATAATATCGGAGAAAATAATTGCGATTCCTAAGAAAATATGTCAAACTTTTAACAAATATCTCATTCTAAATTCCTCCATAATCGAACCAATTATCATACTTTTATTCATCAATTATTATTCAAATTAATATTACAGAATCACAACATTAACAACCAGGTCGTTCCCAGGAAAGAGGGGGCTTTCCGATAAGGATTTTTCCTTACTGGCGCGCAATTAAATAACCTAATCCCATTCCTTGACAGAACTTTTCTAGACATTGCCAATAATGCTATCTAATAATATTATTTAAATAATATGAGTGATAATTATTGATTTAATAATATAAAATACTGTGTAGTGGTTACTGTGACAATTATTAAATCAATAATATAAAATATTGAACAGTAATAATTATCGAATGAGTGACTTCTTACGTAATAATCAATAATTTGAGATACTATGCAATACCGTGTGCTACTGTGCAACAACGCGTATTACTGTATTTTTATCACTCGGTATTTTAACAGTTTAACGGCAAAAGTTTTGTCGTAAAAAAATGTTATTTCTGTCACTTTCTATATCCGACAGTTATTCTGTTGTGGGGTCCACTAATGACTGCGCTGTCGTACGAATATTCTCTAATAAAAAGAATATTTCCTGACACAACGAATATTTTATGACCACTTGTTTACTTTGTAAAATTTGCACGTATCACCCTTAACTTTAACCTTTTATTAATTTAACCATTTACTGAATAGAATAATAATTAAAAAAATATTAAATACTTTTATTTCATAAAATTCGGGGTCTTACATTGATGCTTTTCCTTGACACGTTAAAACATTAAACACCTCGAGATAAACTCCGCGATCTCTCTCTTCATATTGCTCCACCAAAATGTATGTCGAAGATCACGATACATTTTGGTACTTCCAAGATGGATTGCAAACAGTATGTTGTGTGCCTCCATCATGATTTTATACTTCAAATCATAGTTGTTAGGAACACAAAGTCTGGAGTTGACTCAAAGTATTCCCTCTTCGTCGATTCTTGCTTCTGGTATAGCACCTTCTTGCACTTTCTTCTTCATATTCATCAGCTCCGGGTCTGTAGCTTGAGCAGCTTTAACTTTATCAATTAAAGCTGGTTCTACACGTATATTTTCCATCTTCACGTGGGTCCCTGGAGTCTTTAACTCTATCTCCATCCTTTATAAGTCATACAAAATGGGACTTTGTGTTGACAGCATCGCACTCGTTTCCGCATATGATCTTCTACTCAACGCGTCAGCTATCACGTTCGCTTTTCTAGGATGGTATTGGATGGTATGGTCGTAATCTTTTAACAGCTCAAGCCAACGTCGTTGCCGCATGTTGAGTTCCTTTTGAGTAAATAAATATTTAAGGCTCTTATGATCCGTATAGATCTCCACTTTCTCCCCCATACAGGTAGTGTCTCCGGATCTTTAATGCAAAAAAGATAACTGCCAACTCTAGATCATGAGTAGGATAATTCCTCTCATATTCTTTGAGTTGTCGTGAGGCATAGGCTATGACTTTCCCATTGTCGATGTCGAGAAAAAATTCGGGTCGGGTTCAACCCGGATCTTTCTCTCTTCCTAATGTTTTGTCTACCCTTATTCTTTTTATTGTGAAAAAAGTTTTGAAGGGTTTTTTAGAAAAAGGCCAACATGTATCATATGTAATACCCGAGAATTTTCGAATATTATTATATGAATATATTAATGGAAATGAATATTTATTTGAATATAAATAATTAAGTGTTATGAGATGAGTTAACTCAATTATATTAATTTGAATAATTATAATAATTGAGAAAATATGGAGTTTGCGATAAGCTCGTTGAATGCCTTGTGTGGCACAGTGATGAGAAATATTAATGATTATATTAATTAATTAAGAAATTATTATGTGAGCAATTAATCAATATTAATTGTTAATTAATTGATATCATGAGAAATAGAATATCAATGATGGTTAATAAATAGTATGTTAATTATTATTATTGCGAGAAATAGAATAATAATAAGTAACTTGTTTATAAATATAATGAGACTATATTTATTCAATATGATAATCAATCATATAATGGAAATTAATAAAACATAAATGAGTAGATTATATTTGCCCAACTAATTGTTATGTGCAAGTAAGCGGTAATTAAAGTATAGCATATACGGTATAGTGGCTACAACTATATTATATAGTGTAGTGTGACAATGAATGTGACTATACTATATATAGAAAGCATGTATTAAGATTGATTAAACTATATAAGCTATATGACTAATTAATTTAGTTGTATGAATACATCATGATGCTTATGTGACAATATGTATGTGAGTATACATTAAAATAGTACATCATGGATATATTGTAAACAATTATTGATTAATAGAATTTAATAATAAATGAGACAATTTAATGTGATAATATCTGAGTAAATTATATCGGTAAGGTAAAATATACATGGATTATATATGTACAAATTACATTGAAGTATTATTTGTGTGGATTGCATTGTGACATTTAAAATATAACCTATGTATATATTGCCTAAAATTGTACAAAGCCTTAGTGATAATACACTTCATGTTGCTAGAATGCTGAGATACAATGCCTTGTCCCATAATGAAAGACACATTTCCTTTTCACGTGTTATACTCAAGCCTATGCCTACTCTTTCTTCTCAATTTCAGCAAAATTCATAGCTTCATAGCTTATGATCAATGGGGGAGTGGGAATCATGATGGGTTCTAACAACCAATTACTAACTCTTCCTTATCCACCATATAATTCACCAATTTGATAGTTTGATTCAATGGAAGAATGCAGTGTCTGGATATGAATTTCTCTATATGGCCTCTCCTCTTCCTAATTCATTTGCTGAGAATTTTGGCTAAGAGAGACTAGAGGGCATATATATATATATATATATATATATATATATATATATATATATATCAGTGTTAAGTATTCTAGAATTGAGAGAGAGACTTTAGTGTTTTAACAGCATGCTAAATTGTTAACAGAGGTATAAAATTCTTCATTCTTGTTCTTCATTGTTCCGTGTCTGAAATTTCGTAGATTTTCCTATATTCTTGATTTTAGTTGGAGTTCATGATTTTGTGATTTGATGATGACAATTGAGTGTTATATAAGCTTATATATGTGTTAGTAAGGTAATGTAGTTGCTCTGATAACAAATTCGTAGGAAATTTATGTGTTTGGATTTTGTAGTTGCCGATGCAGGAACTATCTGCTGCTGGCCGAGAGCCGATGCAGCTGCGCCAATCTTGTACTGGGGAGCTGCGCAGCTGTGCCAGCAGCCTGTGCCAGTTTCTGATTCTGATATAAACTGTTAAGTGCTAACTTATGATACCACTTTAGAACAAGCATGAGAACATGAATAACATGCCTATATGACTACATTAACATGACATGCACATGTGTGGCTATGTTTGCATACAAGATTTAGGAAACAACATATAGTTTTGAAATAAACTTAAGATTTCATAAGCGAACTTTAACATATATGAACCACGACTATATTTCTGACTTTGAGCATGTTAGTATGACCTAGAAGCGTATGAAAAGCATGATAAATGGTATATATATGTTTCATAATGTAAACACAAGTATGTGAACTTCATTAGTGAATGTTACTAAGAAAGTATAAGTTTTGAAGGTAGACATTGACATGTAAATACCATATATGCATTCTGATTTTGCGAGCACGTTATATAGCCTAGAAATGCATGTCGGACATGTTAACATATGTATATAGATAACATGAACATGTTGGGTCTTATTAGTGAGCTTCACTAATGAAAATATGAGTTTTGAACGTGAACGTCGACATGTTACATTGAGATTTGAATTTCGATATTTATGGACGTGTTTGATAGTACTCGTGGACTCACTAATATATCATGCATGTGCACACACTAGGTAAATACCATGAAAGATAATTAAGCACAAGTGAAGCATGATTTAAGCTAGTAACAATACTAGCTATATGTATATGAAATATGAACTTGCAAGCATGCCTAAATCAAGTTAAGCCTAAATGAAGCATGATTTCAAAATAATAACAATGCTAGTTACATGTATGCAATGTGAATATTCGTGAGCATGTCTAACACGAGTTATATGAATACCTTATGTGTTTAAAAGGCGAGCATGTTAGAATTTGTAATTTCATGACATATAATGGCCTTAAATTAGTAAAGGTATTCACTTAGAACCGATATCATGTAAAATTGAACGTGTAAAGGTTGAACAAGCATGCATACATACTATGCGATATCATATGTGGATGCTTAAATCCGATTTCGACGGTTAACTTATAACAATGCTATAACTTGCTAAATAGAGTATATTTGCTAGTTGTTGTGGTCTTATGTGTTAGCAATGATATATGACGATGGTTAGTTCATAAACGGGACTCCATATATATGAAAGACATAATTGAATTAGTGTTATGAATTAATACATGATATAACTATGTACTTAATTTTGTGATGACCTATATGCTGATTTTGTGTATGTATATATAAGTACATGGTGACATACGTATGAGGATTATATATGTATATCTAACTTACATATCGAACTTGATTTTCGAATGTGCTTAGCTAATGAATACCATATATACATAACTATATTACGATAGGATTCGAAAGGGTTAATTAGATTACGTGGATAGACTACGCTTAAGGCAAGTTATCTAACTTACACTCTTTTACGGTGCAAGTATTCTATCCTTGTATTTACTTTATCCAAGGAACGTTGTAAGCAAGTTCCTAACCTTACTCTTTATTGAGCGTTCATAAATCTTGTGCTATTATTGTCGTACAAGTAAATCTTTGAGATTGCAAGTCATGTATTATAAACTATATACTTCATGAATAAGATAAAAGTCGATTCATATTATTCGAGCTTTAAATCTTGGGATTGAACTTATAATTGTTGTGATCTATGCCATTAGATTCGGCTAGACTTATATTGTTGAAAGGCAACCCAAACTAATTGATTAGTGCGGGATCTTGTGTTTAACTGAGATGAACAACCTTCTTTGAAGGAAAATTATAATTGTCGGGAGACCGACGTGCGCACTATAGTACTATTGAATGATATGCATATCGTAGGGTACTTTAGTCTGATCACCTGTTGTACTTATTTTTATTGGATTATCAGTATATTTCTGTTAATTCTAGTAGAAGTTCATAGTCCTTAGTGACTGCTATTATTGTAGCAATTATTGAATGAAATACTCAGTGACTTCTTACATAAGCATCAATAATCAAAGATACTGTGAAATACCGTGTGCTACTGTGCAACAACGCGTATTACTGTACTTTATCACCGGATATTTCAACAGTTAACGGTAAAAGTTCCGTCGTCAATTTCTAGAAAACTTATTTTTGTCGTTTTTTTCATCCGACAGTTATTCTGTTATGGGCTCACCAATGATTGCGCCGTCGTACGAATATTCCCTGACAAAACGAATATTCCCCGGATATTTTATGACAACTTGCTTACTTTGTAAAATTTGCATATATTTCCCATAACTATCACATTTATCAAATTCACACCTTACAATTTCAAATAATATATAGAGGCAATTAAATCTTATTCATAAAAAATTGGGGTCTTACATTAAACATTTGAATGGAGTGTAGATTTATTTAATTATGATTATGAGAAAATAATTATTTTAGTTTTATTAAGTTTGTAATGAAATTCTAAATTAGTGTTTATATTGGCAAAATTTGCTTAAAATTCTAATCTGAATGGAACTATGAAACTCACGTTTTAATAAAATTTAATTTACTTATGACAATTAGTTAGTAATGAATGCACTATAATTTTCAACTAGTTTTACAGTTATTATTATACTTCAAAAAATTCACATATATTATTAATGAAATTATGATAATATTTTAAATTTTAATGAATTTAATTTAGTTACGATATTAAATACAATACTTTATGACTAATTTAATATTATTAAATCGTCTGATATGTTAAGAGATATAAAATTGTAATAATAAAATTATCCTACAACAAATTTGGATATATTGCCTTAAGTGAAGAAGTGATATACCCTAAAAAGTATCTAACTAGTATACCTCATACTGTTAATACATTCATTTTTAGGATTTTTTAAATAAATCCAACTGTACGAATTTAAGTAACATATAAAAATATTTAAACATATGAATTTTCATATGACTCGGAGATGTCTATATCGACTTTATGATAATGAGAGTCAATTAATCATAATTGTCAAAAAATATATAATAATAGTGCTACACAATCTTAAATTAAATAAAGATTTATTTTTACTCATATTTTTACATGATCTTTCCAATTGTAAGGTTAAATTTTACTAGAAAATCATTTTATAAAACTAATATATATAACTTATATACCCTAGAGGCTATCTCCTGCAATCCCCTTATCATATTATATAAATGTGTGATAAAAAATCTTGTAATAAGTTTGGTAAAATAAAAAAATAAAAGTTCTTTTAAAAATTCATTTTCCAATTTTAAATATATAAAAATGTTAAAAAAACAGGGCTAATAGATGTGTGAGTATTCTTTTTTTAATTGCAAATATAATATGATGATTTGAGCACATCAAGTCCTGCATCTTGATTGGAAAGACACTTTTAAATAGCAAATTGATATTTATACAACGCTTTTTGATATTTTCACGTGAAAAGTGTTGATATAGTTTCATGTCGAAATATCATTTTTTATTATAAAAATATCAATTTTCTTTTAAAAATTATTCTTCATATAATAACACTTTTCTATGCATGTACAATATAATCTTCAGGGTGGAGGTAGGAATTTTATCAAGAGGAGACATTTTTATAATTAGATAAAAATAATAAAATTACTCTCTCCATTATACAAAAAATGTCTCATTTAGAATATATGTAAATATTAATAAAGTATTTTTATTTCATATTTATCATAAATATAATGAGTTGATAATTTAATAGTAGTGACATGTAATAAAAATTGATATATAAGACTTGTTTATTGTGAAGCATAAAAATCACTACAACATCATTTATAAAAACTACAGTTTTTAAAATTACCAAAAGAGAGGTTACTTTATTTTAATACCACTATACAAGTAAAGAATTAAAAAAAATCAAGAGGGGCCATCCTGCACTGGATCTGCCCATAATTATCCTATTCAATACTCTCTCCACTCCATAATAATAGTCGTTTTAACGTAATACATGATTAAGAAAGTCATTTAATACTATTCTCTCTATTCCATAATAATAGTCTTTTTAGCTTTTAATACTTTTATTTAACAAATAAAATTTGTGTAAAACTTTATTACTATCCTTTTATGAAAAGTTGAAAACTACAAATGCATGAGAGAATTTCTTGGGATAATAAGAGAAGTTATGGGTGATATAGAAAAGTAAATAATTTATTCTCCCAAAAAATTATAAACGACAAATAAATAATAACAATTTTTTTCTCTAGAAAGTCTATTACTATCGAACGGAGGGAGTAGTATTTTAGTTTTGCTAGTTCACATTAACATTTTCTAAAATATGGCCTGACCTGAACATAAATCAAGTATCCACTGCGGGAATAAGGAAGTGAAAAAGTCCAAAACTACGCCTACCAATCATATTTCTGTATTGAGTTATATCTACACTTTTATTTTGTTCATCTTTACCTAACTTAGTTGCAGCAACCATAGGAGTTTTCATGGAGGTAGCTAATTTCATGTCGTATTTCTTGAGTAAACTCAAGTATTTGATATACTTGACTGGTAGTTTGCAGAAACAAGAATATACATACAATCAAATTAATGTAAAGTAACATGACATAAATCATATTTACTTTTTTTTTGCAATCCCAAGAATCACTTTATGTGATATTATTAATCGATAAAGGATAACAGATATACCTTATGAAGATGAATCAACTCCTTGATCTGATCTTCAAGTCCTAATCATTTGGTACTTCACACTTCTTCAAATTTACGAATCAAACGTCAGCTGCTCAGTTTGTGCAACGCTCTAAAAGTGATCCACCAAAAGATTATTAATTGAAGAAGTAAATTTAAGTTTTCTCCAAAATATTGGGTGGTTAGCCCTAATTTTCTCTCTCTCTTAACTCTTAGGCCGTATAGAATTATTAAGTAGTGTCGACGCTGGGAATTTGATTCCTAAATGTGTTGGTGTTTCTACCATTTGTATTTCACTATGTCTATTAATTTATTTAAAGGGTGATATTTTAGGAAAAATCGACATAAATGTCGACGAATTTGAAAGATTGATTTTAATGATTGGGCTGAATTAGACAGAGTCTCCAGTTGTTATAAGTTCAAATGGATGTACTAACTCATTCGAATTTTAGATTTTTACAATATGACCCAATACGTGACTCCGTAAAATTGATTTGGAACCCGATATTCATATAGTTCGGAGGCTTGCTTAAACGAGGGGAATGTGTTAGGCACCCCTAGACTTCCAAGAAACACGGTTACCGTATCTTGTTGTTTTCCTAAGTGTGAAGTGTGTGTGTGTGATTTTTGACAAACCCTTTGATATTTTGAAATCGTGTTAAGTGCCTTGATTTTGGAAGTTGATCTAAGCCTTGTTTTAGCCTAGGAGTGTGCTTATTTGATTATTTTATTAGATTTTGATGAAAAAACTTTTGGGAGGGTTTGGAGAACTCGATGTTCTAGCCTTATTTTGTCATTTGATTTTAGCCCTATGTTTGTCTGCCCTCGGGGATTTATTTTACAAGATCTTTATTGCTTTGATTTAAAATCGTTTTTTGTGATAATAAACATGAAATAAAGTAATTAAAAGGGCCAGGCCATCCCCGGGCATGAAATTCATCTCGATAGACTTGAGCACCTACAATCACAGCTTTTTACTATCATGGGCCTTAAATTCGGTCTCTCGGGATAAAACCCTTGAAGTTGTTTTAAGGCTCAAAATTATATGTACAATGATTTACACGGTTTAATATTACATTTAATAAAGAATAGTCCATAATGGGAATCTAGTCAAGATCCAATTGGTGGATCTCAACCCCGGGATTCCTAGGCTCACATCAATATGCTTGAACATAAATTGGAAAAATCTAAAAGGGGCTCCCGTAACCCTAGCTTTTAGATCACCATATCAAAAACCGTCACTCGAGGGACTATGTGTATGACGAGATCTATTGAAGGATATCGGAATCTAGGACATGAATCCATATATCCGAGGTATCCGAAGATCCGTACAATGAAACAATCGGGATCTAAACAAAAGTCTATAAAAAATGTATCCTAAAACTACTATCAGGTGATTCATTGATTAGAATCCCTAGCGCGATTAGTTAGGACCTCCTCTCCACTAAATATGGATCTAGGATTTCGCGGAGTGTTTAAAATCGATTGAAAACATTGAAAATGACTAGATCTAACCTATATAATAGTCAATCTAGCATAAAGGTTCAAGTTTTGAAGCTTTAAAATCTATTTAGAGCTAGATCTAGGGTAGATCTAGTAAAAAGATTTGATCTTTAACTATATACAAGCAAAATAATCGATAAAATGGATAGATTTATAGACAAATGATATATATAAAAGGATTGAAACTTTAACAATGTCTAAGCACAATATTGAACTAGATCTAATAGATCTAACTAGATTTACAAAGAAATGAACAAAGATTTGATTTTCACATTGGGGAATGGAGAAACAAGCTTTCTTCCACTTAAATCTAGCTATATCACTCTATATGTATAAGATCTAACTATATAATGCTAGCTTTTACTTACATATAGTGATTTTTAGAGCCAAATTCGAGCCCTTATCTCTAGAAAATGTTATTTCTCTCTAGAATGTTAACTCCCTCTCTCTAACTTGCTGAAATTCGCCCATTTGTACAGGAAAAGAGGCAGTCGCAAGTACACCTACCGCTAGGCTGCATGTACACCTGCGGATGGCCTGGGGTGGGCCTCGCTTGCTCGGTTTTGTGCCGCGAAGTTAATTTTTCGTGTTGTCCGCTGAAACGTCCATAACTCTCAATCAGGGATAAGTTAGGAGAAGTGTCATACCAATCTGAAAAGATGTTTCCGAGAGCTTCTAAAAGATATATTATTCGCCTAATTTCAAGTTCTGGAAGGTAGAGAAAAGGGGAAAAACCATCCCTAGGTAGATGCTAGCTAGTCATTCGCCTTACTTTGTAGTTGGTTGTCCGTTCCTTTCAATCCGAGAATAGTTAGGAGACGTGTCATAACATACTGAAAAGCTCTTTCCAATGGCTACACAATGTCATCAATTTCTACCATTTTCGGATCCAAGAAGATAAAACGAAAAGTAGACAGGTATCTTTTGGAGTTAGCGGGATAGTCGACTAGTTTGTTTGCGGCTCGGGGATCGCTGTGGTGGCTTCTTATGACCCCATCCTCAACTCGGCGATCCTTGCTGGAACATGTTTTTGTCAGGGCAAAATTACACTTTTGACCTCCCGCGGGGTTGTCGTCGGGGTAAAATTATGCTTTTGCCCTCCTGTAGGGTTAGTAAAAGGAAAACGAAATTTTGAGTGTCTTGTGTCCTTTGACCCTGCTAATGTAGCTGTTAGGTAGAGTCTCTATCGACTTGTCCATATCGCGAACACATATGAGGATAACCTCGGAAGGGCGAGTATTTAAGGTTCATGATCCTTCTTATAACCTGCCATTGACTTGTCAGAAGTTACACTCTACGATTTTGGCAATCGTAAAGTGAATTCATAAAATGTCTTCTCTGATAGTAGAGTGACTTACTCTGCTATATGTGCTCTACGGATTTGAGTGGCTCTGCGACTCTAACTCTACGAATAGGTTTGTACTCTACGATCTCAGACTGTCTTCAATTCACTCTGTGATCTTAGAGCAACTTTGTCTTTGGATCTACGAACGTCTTCTGACCAGGAACAACTTAGCTAATATAAGGGCTTAACTCTACGATTTGAATCGACCTAGCAAATTTAATCCCTAAAATAAATCTTTTTACATAAGATTCTTTTCACTAAGGACTTTTCAAAAGTAACTTGTTTACAAATATACATTAGAATTGAATCATCATCAAATCAAATAGTTTCAACATAAATACAAGTACTAACATTAATAATTAATACTACTTCCGTTCCTTAAAGAGTGCAGTTTTAGCAAAAAGCATACAAACCAATAAGTGGGATAAAATGACAAAGTTAGTCTTTCTCTTCCTTTAGTGCATTAACTTCCCAATTTAGTGCATTAATTAAAACAAGGGCATATTTGGAAAAAGAAGGCTTTGGGTTCCTAAAACTGCATTATTTAAGGAACAATTTTTTTGGGCTAAAACTGCACTCTTTAAGGAACGGAGGTAGTAATATATTCAATTATTAAGTACAAAACAAATTAATTAATTAAGTCGATTAATCCAAATAAATTAATATTTATAATAATGAAGAACAAAACAAGATGAATAAGAACACATAAAAATATATATACATATATATATATATATATATATATATAAACATATATATATAAATGCAACTTCTCACATTCTACAATTCACTTTTAACTATTTAATTTTTTTTAATTTTAAAAATTCACATATGTAAATGTGTGCCACGTATATTAGTAAAATAGAGTAATCGAAGCTCTCAACCACATTTAATTGGTTGAGAGTGTGGAAAAAAATATTTGTAAAAAGGAAGGTATTATTTTTTTTATATATTTTTTTTCATAATTTTTTTACAAAATCTCATACAAGAGTATGGATCCCGCTTACTATTTTTGTTAAATTAATAATTAACTATTTTGAATTTGAGATGTAATCTCCGCATATATGTAAAACCTAGAGTGCAAATCTATATTTTAGTCAGGTGTGAGAACTTATTCTTTTCTACTGAATTAGAATGCAAGATAGCAAAAGGTGATATAGGAATAAAAATTTTGATGCTTGTCAGGCAGGCAGGCTAGATATTCTCCACTTGTGGCAATAGAAAAGAATATATACTCTCTGATTCTTTGTGTAAACTTTATGCAGGATTAGATTTGCCTTTCTGAAAAAAAAAATTCTCAAAAAAAGAGTTTTCACCACATAAAATGATATTTTCATATGAAAAATGTCGCTATAGATGTATAGCGACGGTGATATTTTCACATGAAAATCGTAGCTATATAGATTTTATAGCGACGGTTTTTACCGTCACTATACATCTATAGCGACATTTTTCATATGAAAATATCAAAAAATATTGTGGAAATATCAATTTCCAAGAATATATATACTCTCTGATTCCTTGTGTAAACTTTATGCAGGATTAGATTTGCCTTTCTGAAAAAAAAATCTCAAAAAAAGAGTTTTCACCACATAAAATGATATTTTTACATGAAAATCGTCGCTATATAGATCTTATAGCGACGGTTTTCACCGTCACTATACATCTATAGCGATATTTTTCATATGAAAATATCAAAAAATATTGTGAAAATATCAATTTCCAAGAATATATATACTCTCTGATTCCTTGTGTAAACTTTATGCAGGATTAGATTTGCCTTGCTGAAAAAAAAAATCTCAAAAAAAGAGTTGCCTTCTGAACAATATATCCAATCTCATTTAATTTGCTTTTAGTTTCTAATACGGTGCTCTCTTCTTTTCAAAATTAAAGATACAATTTAATTTTTGAGGTCAAACGACAATATATTAAACTTCAAATTGATGTAAATTTATTTAATTTTAGTTGATATGATTATTATAATTGTATAGTATATAACAAAATTTATTAATCACAAAATTTATTTCATTTTAAACTTTTATGAGGTATACTAGCTAATTTTGAAATTTAATAAGCTGTCGTTAGACTTCAAAAGTCAAAAAATATTTCTAATTTTAGAACCGAGTTAATATTTATTATTCATATCCCCACTTTTCAGTTTTTGGTTTAGAACCTATTTTGTTATAACTTATGAGTCGATTCAAACCTTCTATCTTCTACTGAGACATAAACTCAAACTTGTGATCTTACACGGTAAAAAGAGTGGCCTTTAGAATTAAGTTATCACCTCCAATCTAAATTAATATATTACATTTGGTTAAAATATAAAAGTTATTTAATTTTTTTAAAAGTCACATTGAGATGTTTACATTTAAAATTAATATAAATTCATTTAATCTTGGTTAATAAAAGTATGAATATGGTAAACCATCTAACATGTTTTACTAACTATAAAAATATATTATCTTTTAAAATTAATTGAATAATATCAATTTTTAAAAATTAAATTAACTTAAAAAGTTAAAATTAATCTTAGATAATGGAACCAATGAAGTATATAGTATAAAAAGTGGAAAACAACGTAAAACACTTGGGCCATGTTTGTTTGCAAGCTAGATTATAATCCAAGATTATTAATTCTAGAATTAAATAGTTATAGTCACATGTTTGTTTTTTATGGGATTATTCATGGGATAACTTAAAATAATCTCATGTTATGTTTATTTTTTCCAAGATTAATTAAAGGATTGGATTAAAAAATATCGTTTGAACTATTATACCCTTACCAATAATAACATATTTTAAACTTATTTATACATCAAAAAATAATAAAAAATTAACTAGACACTTTTAAATAAGTGGTTATATTATTCAGTAAATATTATTTTTTTGAGATGGGTGGGGGTAGGGGCGGGGGCGGGGCGGGGGTGGAGTGGGGTGGGAGTGTATAGGGGTGGGGGTGGGGGTGGGGCGGGAAGGGGTGGGGGTGTATACATAATCAATAAATATTATTTTTTACTTTTTGTGGGGTAGGGGTGGGGGTGGGGTGGGTGGAGTGGGGGTGGGGTGGGGTGGGGGTGGGGGGTGGGCGGAGCGGGGTGGGGTGGGGGTGTATACATAATCAGTAAATATTATTTTTTTAATTTTTGTGGGGTAAGAGGTGAGTTATGGGGTACGGGATGTGGGGCGTGAGGTGGGGGTGTATACATAATCAATAAATATTATTTTTTTTGAGTGGGGTGGGGTGGGGTGGGGTGGGGTGGGGGGTGGGTGGGGTGCTGGGTGGAGGTGTATACATAATCAATAAATATTATTTTTTGGGGTTTGGGGGGTGAGGACGGGTAGGAGTTGGGCGGGATCTAAATTGCCAGTTCTATTGTCAGTGTAAGTTTTAAATTACACATATCAAATAATTAAATTATGTGTATTAGATTACTGGTACATAGTTTTTGTACCAATAAGTTTTAAGTTGCTAGTTATTAATAACGGAGATTGCAGGATATGATGGTCATTTTAGAAAAAGATTGAAGCTAATTTTGTCTAGCAATTTTTAATCCCAAATGATATTAAATAATCCCTCATCTTAAGCTATTTTATAATCCCGAGACTAATAATCTCAAACCCAAATTTAAAAACAAATTCATATCTCAAGTGTAATCATTGCAAACAAACATAGCCTTGAAATATAACGGAATATAAAACTTTTGAGTATCAATAACTTGCATCTTCTGTGCCAAAATTTACACCATGTTTCTGAGTTTTGAACTGAAATGACAAAAAATATAAACCTAATTTACAATAAAAAAATAAAAATTTGTATATTTTCTTTGATGTTGCTACTGAATTTACTAAGAAAAAAGAAAGAGAACTTAATTTTTACATTAAGATTACTAACTTACTTTGATATTAGTTATATTAGTTTTGTTGTGATTATAATACTAGTTCAATGCACTTTTTATATAATATTTGTATTTTTCAAAATTGTATATTATATGGAAATCAATATAAATAAATGAATTATGTCAAATTTTTAAATCCTTATTTTTAATGTATACTATACATTTTCGTATTGATCAATAAATTTCATAATGTTAATTTAGAATTGTTATTAATTACTTTAGTGTATAGCTTTATTCAATTTTGGTGGTAAATAATTAGCTTCTTAATTTGAATTTTTTAATCATAAGTTACGTGCAGTATATATATATATATGAAAAAATAGTGTAGACATCTGAAATTGCACTTTCTCTTTTACTAACCATGCAAGAGTGTAAAAGTGTAATTTCACCCCGACAACAACATGTTCGAGCAAGGATCACGAAGTTGAGGATGAGGTCATAAAAAGTCACCACAGCAATTCCCGAGCGGCAAACTACCCAAGGCAAACCAGTTGACTGCCCCACAAATTTCAGAAAAATACTTTTCTGCTTTCCGCTTCATCTTTCCAGATTCGAAAATTGTCAAACTTGATGTCGTTGTGTAGCCCTCGGAAAGAGTTTTCCGAAATGATACGACACATCTCCAAACTATTCCCCTGGATTAAAAGATACGGACGTTTCAGCAAATCGCGCAACGACTGAAGACACGAACTTCGATTGTGGGCCCCACGAGGGCCACCGTAGGTGTACATACGGCTGGCTCCAGGGCCCTATATATGGACATTAGCAACTCATTTGCAAGAGGGAGCTCATTTTTAGTTAGAGAAAACATCTAAAGAGAAGGAGCTGAAGTCTAGCATCAAAAATTCAATTGATTCAATATAGACCTAGTATTATATAGTTAGATCTCTTACATACTTGAGTGATATAAGGTAGATTCAAAGCAAATGAGATTGCTTCTTCGTTTCTCAAGGTGAAAAAATCAAATCTTTTGTACATTCATTGTAGATCTATTAGATCTATCAGATCGTGTTAAATATTGTGCTTAGATCTACTTAAAGTTTCCATCTTTATACATATACTTGTTGTTTATTTATATATCTATCTTTTTTACTGATTATTTTGCTTGTAAATAAGTAAAGATCAAGTTTTTTCACTAGTTCTACCTTAGATCCAGTCGAATCTAACCCTTAACCGGTCCTAAAGCTTCAATGCTTAGGCCTTTATGCTAGAGTGGCTCGAATCTAGGTTAGATATAGTCGTTTTCAATGTTTTAAATCAATTTTGAACACTCCGCAAAACCCTAGATTCGTATCTAGTGAGGAGGAAGTCCCAATTATTCGCACTAGAGATTCTAACAAGTGAATCGCCTGATAGCGGGTTTGGGATACATTTTTTTATATATTTGTATTTAAAATCCCGATTATGTCACCGTACGGATCAAAGGCATCTTAAATCTATGGATTTATATCTTGGACTTTGGTTCCCTTCCTATAAATCTCTTCAATACACATAATCCCTCGAAATATCGGTTTCGATATGACAATCTAAAAGTTAAGGTTACGGGGGCCCACTTTTAGATCCCTTTTGCTTGTTTATGGGGAAATTTTGATGTGAGCCAAGGAATCCCGGAGTCGGGATTCACGAATCGGATCTTGACTAGATTCCCACGATAGACATGATTTCGATTATAATAATAATAAGAGATTTAAATAATTGTATATGTAATTTCAGACCTTAAAACGACTTCGAGGGCCTCGACACGAGAGAATGGATTTAAGGCCTCGTGATAGTGAAAATTATGATTGTGGGTGTTCGTGTCTATCGAGACAGTTTTCATGCCCACGAGTGACCCGACCCATTTTTGATAATTTACTTCATGTATTGTCACCAAAACGATTTTCAAAATAAACAAATAACAAAGATCTTATAAAAATGCAAATCGCCCTGGGGGTTAGACAAACTTAAGACAAAAAATTAAAAACGACAAATAATAGGAAGAGAACACCGAGTTTTCCAAACCGCCTCAAAAAGTTTTTTATCAAAGTTCAAATTAAAATCAAACAACTCCGCTCATATGGTAAAACAAGGTTTAGAACGACATGTAAAAAACCAACGCACTTACCACAATTTTGATTCAAAGGCTTTTTCAAAACACACACACATACACTTCATGTAAGACCCCGAATTTTATGAAATAAAAGTATTCAATTTTTCTATAATTATTATTCTATTTAGTAAATGGTTAGATTGATAAAAGGTTAAAGTTAAGGGTGATATGTGTAAATTATAAAAGTATGTCGAGGAATATTCGTTATGTCGGGAAATATTCGTTCTGTCGGAAAAAATTCTTATTGTCGAGGAATATTTGTACGACGGCGCCAATCATTGATGGGCCCCACAACGGAATAACTATCGAATATAGAAAGTGAAAAAAATAACCTTTTATAAAATAACGACAAAACTTTTACTGTTAAACTGTTGAAATACCCAGTGATATAAGTACAGTAATACATGTTGTTCCACAGTAGTACGCGGTATTACATAGTATCTCTTATTATTGATTCTTACGTAAGAATTCACTCAGTATTTCATTCAATAATTGCCACAGTAGTTGTTGCATAGTATTTCATATTATTGATTCAATAATTGATAATTGCTACAGTGATAATTACATAGTATTTTACATTATTAAATCAATAATTTTCACGGCATAGTAACTCATACTATTTGAAAATATATTATTAGTTAGCATTATTAGCAATGTCTAGAATTTCTATCGACGAAAGGGGTTAGGTTATATAATTGTGCGCCAATAAGGAGAAATCCTTATCGGAAAACCCCCTCTTTCCTGGGAACGAACTGGTTGTCAGTATTGTGAGTCTATAATATCAATAATAAATAATTATTGAAGGATTAAAATGTGTTAATTAATTATGTGATACGTAGAATAACCATTAAAAGGAAGTTGCCGACACTCGAAGGAAATAATGGTGATATGTGGCGTTTTGTAAGTTTGGCTTATTCACGGGATCCGCAATTTTATTTCCTCCGTGAATTTTATTTCTTCCGTGTGACCCAAAGATTATCCAAGAGCCACTTGTCTCTTCACATTGCTAAAAGTCACTTTTGCCAATAGTACTTGCCCCCTTCGCAAATAACCAGTTGTCCCTTCATATTGCCAAGGGTCAAACCAGTTGCCTTTTCACATTGCCAACGGTCAAGCCAGTTGCCTTTTCATATTGCCAAGGGTCAAACCAGTTGTCTCTTCACATTACCAAGAGTCAAGCCACTTGCCTCTTCACATTGTAACGGTCAAACTAGAATTCGTCTATAAATAGAAGCAAGTATTCTTCATACTTTACTTACAACTGATAAGAGAAAGCTATAGAGAGAGAATAAGAGAGAAAGAAGAAGAGTATTCTGCTACTACACTATTGCAGTATCCGATCTCCTACTAAGGTAAGGGTTATTATTTATTGCATACTCGTATGTAATATCATTTGCTTTCATATTCGTACGTGATATTACTTCATACTCATAAGAGTTGTCATAATATTCCTTATTAATCTGTGGAAATAACCTGTCTACGCAGATTACCACATGCCTGGTGAATAACCCTTTGTATTCATTCTTTATTAAGTTGTGAAAATGATCTGTCTACGCGGATTACCACATGACGGGTGAAAATCCATTTGCAATTTCGTATATTCTTTCATATTCGTAAATGATATTATTTTATTACAATACTCGTATGGTATATAATTTTCTTTCATACTCCATATTATTTAAGTGATATTATTTTATTTTATACTCCTAAATCTAAACTTACTATAGTAAGTATTGCTTCTATAATTCCTAAAATAATTAAAAATTTCTTGAGTTTTTTGCTTCATCTAGTATTATTTCATTGGAATATTTTTCTGAAATTTCTTATTAAATTTTAATATTTTCATGTCGGGGTACTATTCATCCGGGGAACTATTCATCCAGAGTACTATTCACGACGAAATTCAGTTTCTTTTCTTGTCCAAATTATCTTTGAAATATGAATCTTAAATATCATTCTTGAATTTTACTCCACAATTGGTTATCATGTTGACAATTTAGACATTCTTGAACTTGGATAAATTAAATTATAAATCTCTAATATTTATCCTTGATCTCACTTGATTTATTATTTATATTATTGTCATAATCCTCAGACTTAAATTGTGGTGAAAGTTTTCTTTGCACCGTTGTGTAAAGATGAACTATTGATTGATGTTATAAATTAATATCTTTGGCCCGTAGTGCAAAGATGAACTGTTGATTGATGAATATCTTTGGTCCATAGTGCAAATATGGACAGGTGTTTGGCATGATTGTTATTATAGAAGATTCATTCAGGACTTTTCCAAGATCGCAACTCCGCTGACGAATTTGACTAGAAAATCGGTGAAATTCATTTGGACGGAGAAGTGTGAGGAAAGTTTCCAAGTGCTTAAGAGGAGGTTGAGTTTAGCAACTGTGTTATCCCTTCCGAATGACACAGGAAATTTGTGATTTATAGTGATGCGTCGCATAAAGGACTTGGCTGTGTGCTTATGCAAAACGACAGGGTCATTGCGTATGCGTCATGACAATTGAAAGACTATGAGAAAGGGTATCCGACCCATAACTTGGAGTTAGCTGCAGTGGTATTTGCTTTGAAAATTTGGAGACACTATCTCTATGGGGAGAAGTGTGAAATATATACAGACCACAAGAGTCTGAAATATATTTTTACACAGAAGGACTTGAATATGCGCCAGAGAAGGTGGCTGGAGTTAATTAAGGACTATGATTGTGAAATCTTATACCATCCGGGTAAGGCTAATATGGTTGCCGATGCCTTAAGCAGAAAGGGTCGGGAGAAATTGATGATGTTGACTGCTCAAGAGGAGTTAATTTCAGCAATGGAAAAGTTGGAATTGGAAGTGAAGTATCCGATGGAGATCGACGAGAAATTATTTCAGATGCAAGCTGGTACAACCCTATTGGATAAAGTTAAGGAAGCTCAACTTCAGGACGAAGAATGTGAGAAGGTTAAGAAAAAGATATCTGAAGGAACCGAACTGAGTTTCAAGATAGACAGTGAGGGACTACTGAGATTTGAGAATAGAGTGTGGGTACCGTCAGTGCTAGAGATTAAGGAGGACATTTTGAGCGAGGCTTATAGCTCACGGTATTCGATTCACCCCGGTAGTACCAAGATGTACCAGGATCTTCGACAGCACTTTTGGTGGCCGAATTTGAAACGAGATGTTGCTGAGTGGGTTGCAAAGTGTCTAACCTGTCAGAAAGTAAAAGCAGAACATCAGAGGCCGAGTGGTTTGCTACAACCCCTGGAAATCCCAGAATGGAAATGGGAACACATTACGATGGATTTCGTGGTTGGCCTTCCGACGACTCAGAAAGGCTACGACGCAGTATGGGTTATCGTTGACCGACTGACGAAATCAGCACACTTTCTTCCGATCAAAATCAGGTTCAACTTAGACCAGTTGGCAAGGCTATATGTGAAAGAAATTATTTCGAGGCACGGAGTTCTGGTGTCAATAGTTTCCGACAGGGATCCGCGCTTCACATCAAACTTCTGGAAGCGACTACAGGAATGCATGGGGACACAGTTAAGAATGAGTACGGCTTATCACCCTCAGACAGACGGGCAGAGTGAAAGAACGATCCAGACATTGACAGATATGTTGAGAGCATGCATCATGGATTTTAAAGGAAATTGGGATGATCACATACCGCTTGTGGAATTCGGTTACAACAATAGTTACCACTCTAGTATTGGCATGCCGCCTTACGAAGCGTTGTACGGAAGAAAATGCAGAACTCCGCTATATTGGGATGAAGTTGGCGAGAGACAATTGCTAGGTCCAGAGTTGGTACAACAGACAGCAGAGATAGTCAAAGTGATCCGGACAAGACTGGTAGCCGCTCAGGATAGGCAGAAGAAATACGCTGATCCACACCGTAAGAATATTGAGTTTGAATCGGGTAGCTTTGTATTTTTGAAAGTCTCTCCCTGGAAGGGGAAGATCAGATTCGAAAAGAAGGGAAAATTGAGCCCGAGATTCATTGGACCCTTTGAGGTACTGCGAAGGATTGGAGAAGTTGCGTATGAGGTAGCCTTACCTCCGGCGCTAGAGAATATCCATAACATCTTCTATGTTTCAGTTTTACGCCCCTACAAACCCGATTACAAACATGTGATTGAATATGAACCCCTATATTTTGAAAAAGACTTATCCTATGAAGAAATTTCTGTTCAAATTGTTGACAGGAAAGAGCAAGTCCTCAGAAATAAAGTTATACCTTCTGTTAAGGTAATTTGGAGGAATCACAATGCTGAAGAAGCTACGTGGGAACTCGAAGAGCATATGATGAAGAATTACCCACATTTATTTACTTAATTTATGTGTATGCGATTCTGGGGACAAAATCTTTGTAAGGGGGGGGGGGAGAATGTAACGAGACGAATTTTTAATTGAACCGTGATTCTGAGGACAGAATCCTTTTAAGGGGGAAAGATGTGACGAACAAGATTTTTGTAATTTAATGTGAATATTTATTGAATTAAATAAATATCAATGATTTAATTATTGAGTTAAATAATTAATTGATGAAATTATGGTAGATTAATTTAATTATATGTGTCACGTTAGTTAAATTAATGTGGTGAATTTTATATTCAAAGTATGTATTTAATTGAGCTTATTTTATTAATATATTAATTAATAAGCATAATGTTATTCTAATTAATTTAATAATTAATTAGAGATTTAATGATTTGACATAATTAATAAATAAGAATTTTAATTATGTGACTATGTGAATTATTTTGGAATTATGCAATTTTATTTAATTGATTTAAATAGGATTATTGATTAATTAAAAGTGTGACATTATTAAACTATATTATAGTAAGTTAATTAAATTAATGGGAAAGGAAGAATAAAAGGGGCAAGCAAACAAAGCCTTAGTTGGGGTTGGAGCCAGTTAACCCATTATGGGATTAACTGATGACCCATAACCCACGACTTCTAATTACACGTATATCATATTAGTAGTATATCATATATCATATATTGCATTCATCAGTTAAGAAAGTTAGAGAACACAGAGAGAAAAAGAGAAAAAAATTTGAGAGAGAGTGAGATTGAAGAAGGTTTGGAGAATCAAAGAAGAGTTTTCTATCATCTAAACAAGAATCAAAGGGTAAGAATCCAAGTTATAATCTCTATTTCTCATGTTCTTGAGTTTTCATAGAAAAATTAGTTTCAGTTCTCTGTAAATGAATTTTGTGACTAATACATGAGAAAGTGATTGATATATGTTGGGTAGTATGTATAAATCATTATATGATGTTTATAAACTATTTTGGTTGAATTAATCCATTAGATTATGTTTAAAAAGAAAGTTTTGAGTTTACAGTGAAAAATATTTGAAAATGGCTTGTATGTATGAAATTTGATGCCTTAGTTGCATGTAAAATTGTAAATTGACGATTTAATATGTTTGTACATGTAAAAGCAAAAAGAACGAAACTTAAACGGACTGATTTGGTGTTATAACGAATCTGTATTGTGTGATTTCATGAAAATTGACGAAACTTTGAAAATAGCAAAAACATGGAATTTATGGGTTTAAATTTAGTTGTTTAAGTTGTTTAAGTTGTCAAAATCATGCTATAAGTGTTGGGTTATACTTCTGTAAAGTCTAGAATTGATGAGTATGATTAATTTATAGTTTGAGCAAAGTTTTGGGTGCTCTGTTCTATGTTATTCGCGAACTACAGATTCTGAAACTGGCCAGTGGAGCTGCAGCGCCAGCTTTAAGCCTAAGAGTGGGGCTGCAGCGCCAGTGGAGCTGCAGCGCCAGACTTAAGCTTAAAGTTCGAGCTGCAACGCCAGTGGAGCTGCAGCGCCATTTTTAGTTCAAATGGTGGAGCTGCAGCGCCACTTAGTAATTTTTCCCAAAAATGAGATTTTAATTATTCAAGTTCAGAAAATGTAATTGGAACCTTATGTAATAAACATGAAGACATGATTAAACATATAATAAGAGGTTAATAACTTATATTACGTGAGTAATTAATAAGTTAATTACATGACTTGAATCGTTAATTGTAAGTCCAATAACGTGCTCAAGACCGATGTGTGTGATTCGATACGTATATCGAGTTATTGATTAATGTGTATTGTGAACGTATTGATATGTAGGATTTAATAAAGAACGTGAATTATAAATTGTAGCTTGTGCAAGAGGCAAGTTTCCTATCCTTAAACTTGTTTAATATTTTGCAAGTTTCCTAAACTCAAATCTTACTTTTACATTGAGCAAGTTCTTATCCTTGTTTATTCAAGTTGAGATTTTCATATGAGATATTACTATTCTTTTAAGCATGATTCAGCTATACAATACTTATTTGATTATATACTCTTGAGATTTACCATTCAAGTTGAATATCGATGATATTGTTGAACTTATAGGACTAGTGAACCCTTATTTATTCGACTAGTCCCTAGTTGATGTACGTTCTAAATTCTAGAATACTTATTGAGCTTATCCAAACCAAACTTCCTTTGGTGCGAACTTTGATGTCAAAACTGAGATGAACAACCCTTTAATAAGGGATTATTTACGCTTTAGCGTTCAGATATTGTGCACAGTATGGTACTAAGGGCTGATCCCCCTAAGTACGACAAGTAGAGTCCATAGTCTTATGACTGTTAAAGGTTTAAAGTATAAACACTTTACAACCTAGGACATAGTTCAAGGTCTTATGACCCTCAGATGTTCTTTTGATTCCTATTATTTATCCTCGAGTCAGAAGTTAAGTTTCTTTATTCAGATGTCTTTGATTCACTCGCATGTTATTATATTGTTGTCATATTATCATACTTGTGGGCAATCGTGCTCACTCTTGCGTAATAATAACATTGTAGTTAAGAACGAAAGGTCCGACGAGCCTTCTACTAGCAAAGGCAAAGGCAAAGGCAAAGTCAACAAGTGATGAAGACTTGTTGTTTATTTTAATTGTTAATGTTTCAGACTTATATTAAAGTTGTGTAAGACTTATTTATTTATTTATGTTCCGCACAGATATTTAAGGTTAGTACGACCTGGGATTGATGTATTTATTTTCAAATGTTGTAACCACGTAAAGGGAGGATTATTTCTATTTATTTCATGGTTTGTTTTTATTATGGGTAGATAGATATATGATATTTATACAGTGAACACCAAATCCAGTGGAATTGAAGTACCCGGATTTGGGGGTGTCACAATGACCATGACCACTGGTGATAGAAACAAATATCTTTAGCCCATAGTGCAAAGATAAATTATTGATTTGAAATAATTATTGATTGGTGTTACAGAGATAAAATATTGATGATGTACTTTTAAATCATAGAAGATAGTAGACATTATGCTCTACTTGACTCTTCTAATGGATTGTTTATTCCGCTACAGTTGTTGATCTAAAACTTGTTGTCCATTATATTTTATGAAATTCAGATAAGCACACTCAGAAGGGGGTTGAATAAGTGTAAGAACAACTATGGTCGATTTTTATTTTAAGTCAAAACGTGTCCTTATTTCAGCTTGCTGAAATAATTAACTCAGGTTCCTGAATTACTAAAATAGTTTAAATACTTCTGAATTCAGTATGCTGAAATAATCAATTATAAATAACTTAATTTTCTGAATACTTATTAATATATTAACTTATGATATTAACCTTAATTCTTGTTATCAATAAAATTAAGCACAAATAATTAAATGAACACTAAAATTTTTTACGTCGTTCAACTACTACCCACTATAATAGTAGTCTACTCCACGTCCAATACCAACTAGTATTGGAACTCACTTTATTTATTTCTTTATAAATAAACACTTATTACAAAACAGATTCTTACAATAATTAAAACAATTAAACTCTCTTGAGCACTTTTGCTTCTTGTGCACCTATGCACTCCTTAAGCACATTTGCTTTCTTGAACCTGTTTGTAATACTTTTCTCTAACCCGCCAGGATTAAAACCTTTAGACTACACTTAGTCTAAACAAAAATTTGATTTACAAATATAGAGGTCGTCTATGATCAATGCAAAAAATAATCAATTTAACAATTAAAGGCTCAATTATATAATGCAATGATCAAGTAGCAAATAAATATTATCAATTAAATCTCACCAAAAACTAGCTAATCAGATGTCAGAATGTAAATGCTCAGCTGATCAAGTTTGCATCAATTTAATCAAATAGCTCTTTAATTTTAGAATTAATGCAATAGTAAGTCGTGTATTCTTTATGCATGAAACACGTCTTTTATAGGCAAAGAAAATATTATCGTTTTTTCGAAACAAATTTGATTTTATTATATCCACAATTATCAGTTTGAAAATATATCTCTAATGATAATGTTTAGGAACGGTAAAAAATATATTAGAATTTTATCATAACAGTAAAATATCAATTCAAATATGATTTGTTATACTTTAGATAAACCCGGACCAATAATGAAGTTTAAACCTCTTGTAGCATGCAAAGGCCAACAAGATTCGAATTGATTCTAACCTTGCGAATGGTGCATAAGTTTCTTCATAGTCGATCCACTCTTGTTAGTTGTATCATTGAGCTACTAACCTTTCTTTATTGCGAGTGATTGTCCCATGCTCATCAAGCTTGTTTTTAAAAACCCATTTAATACCAATGATGGAAACATCTTTTGGAGAAGGCATAAGTTCCCACACTTGGCATCTCTCAATTGTTGAAGTTCTTCTTGCATGGCCAATAACCAGTTTTCATCAAGAACAACATCCTTAGCATTCTTTGGCTCAACTTGTGATAGAAATGCGAAGAATGCACAATGGTTTTGTAACCCTCTTCGCGTTGTAATCCCTTTGTTGATATCTCCAATGATATTTTCTAGAGGATGACTTTTGAGATATCTAGCTGTCTTTGGCATTTGAGTATCATGCATGATTTCCTCTTGATCATAAAAGATATCTTCAGCATCTTGTAAGTTTTCTGGTTCATGGTCCTGCTGATCATCCATTTTCGTTTCCTGAAAATGTTCATTCGGTCTCCTTTTTTGTTCCTTTCGGTTTGCTGAATTCCCAGCTATCTCCAAGTTTCCTGCATCGTCTTCGCTTTCTTTTGGAAGATCATTGTTAGTCTCATTAAATGTGATATGGACAGACTCTTCAACACATGATTTTATAATATTGAAAATACGATATGCCTTACTATTTTGAGAGTAACCAATGAATATTCCTTCATAAGACTTAACATCAAATTTTCCCAGATTATCACCTGTCTTTAAGATAAAACATTTAGATCCAAATACTTTGAAATAACTTATATTCTACATCTTATTATTTAAAAGCTCATAAGGTGTTTTCAAAATAATTGGACGAATAAGCACTCTATTTAGAACATAACATAATGTACTTACCGCTTCAGCCCAAAATTTCTTTGGAAGCTTACTCTCTTGTAGTAGTGTTCTTGTTGTCTCTTATAGAGTTCTATTCTTTCTTTCCACCACCCCATTTTGTTGAGGAGTTCTTGGGGCTGAGAATTCACGGCTAATTCTTCTTTGATCACAAAATATTATGAAATCTTTTTGAAATTCAGTACCATGATCACTTCTAATTCTAATGAGTTTATAACTATACTTTGTTTCAAGGTTTCTTATTAATTTTTTGAACTCTTTAAATGCTTCATATTTAGTTCTCAAAAACTATACCCATGTGTATCTAGAAAAATCATCAACTATTACAAATACATAAAATTTACCATTAATTGTGACGTCCCCAAATTCGGGTCCCTTTTATTACCTCGAATCTGGTGCAGTCACGGTACTACTAGTCGAACTATTACATCTTCTATTCATAACTTCAAAAATATAACTTTGTTTTATTACAATTTAGAATATAAATTCCTTCCATATCCAGGATCCGTATAATAACCCCAAACTTTTATAAGTTCCAATCTTGGTCATTTACCATTCCTGACTTTACATCATATTCGATATTATAAAAAATGCGGAATAATTTAAACTTTTCTATATCCTTTGAATAAAATCTTTTATTGATCTCATAACTTGAATCAATTACATAACCTTGAATCAAACTATATTATGATTCATTCTATTCGAATTACTGTATAAGATTTTACATCTTGATTCGATATCCTCTATGTATTAACTAATACATCTTTACAATACGACTAGTATTAAACATCGTAAACAACTACTAAGTACATCTCCTAGAACCTAAACATGGTTCAAGATCATAACATCAGATAATTAAATCAATCTCCTTGTGATACTATGAACTCTATCAATCAAGTAGCTCGTAAGTTTACCGTGAGTCCTTAACCTGCAAAAATGTTTATTTGCAAGAGTGAGCTCGACAGCTCAGCAATTCTAATAGTTTTCATGCATCACATAGCATATAATATCATACTCAGTTCATGCATTTATAATCAATTTATATTTACGACGCATGTTACTTCTCACATAACGAGCATATCATCAAAGGTCAACTTTCAATCTCATACATATCTCATATGCAGTTCATATATATAAATAAACATTCTTATAGCATAATATAACTCAACAAACAGTTATCGCATTCATATACAAATAGGAACCGAAAGACTTACCTGATTCGTAGTTTATCAACTACGACTTAACTGCTTAAAGCTTATCTGCACTGCGTGTATTCCTACACAGTTATATAATCATGGATTCATACCCATCAGTCATACATTTCATATGCTCTTAATATAAGAACAAATATTATTTCCTAACTTGGTTTCATTTTTACTTGAACTTAGTCACTCTGCAGAACGGCGCGGTCGCGCTACTCCCTGTCCAAACCAGACTTGAGCTTTACATTGCCCAATTTAATTTCTTGCATGACATGTATTATGATATATAATATAAACATTCATCAAGTAGGTTTTCAAATTCATATTCGAATCATTTAGGTTTGAATCACGTAGCTCTACGTTGAATTACTTAAATAAACAAGGTTCAATATCTTCTTTTAACAAAGGGTCATTGACATAAGTCTTTAAACCATATAATGCTACTAATAAGCCTTTAATAGCATACTCACATGTATCTATCTTATTTACATGGATATAGCATAGTTCATTATTTAAAAACTTATTTTAAACCATGTTCAAATAGTCTAATTCATGCTTAGCTACATGATGAACATACTCGACACGTCTAGAGGCATAAAGCGTCCTAGTATACATGCTTGAAAGGTCAGAGTATACTTTACACAATGTTTGAAACTATTAGTTCTCAAAAACTTCCAAGTTTTCCTTCAAAACATTTTCGACCAAGCTATAACAAATTCTAGTTTATGCAAGGTGACTTAACAACAAGTTACGTTTCATACTTACATATATATGCTCAAAGGTCATTTTTCAAAGGACACTAGGTACTTCAAGGTTTGTTTTCCAAAATCTTAAGTTTTCATAAAAACTTCACTAAAGCAAGGTATAGTGGTTTATTACTAACCAAGGTAACTTATCAACAACTACCTTTCATACTCATTGACACGCATAATCAAGACACGTACATAAGTCTCCAAAGTCAAATTTCTAATGACTCTAAATTCATCAAGTTCCATTTCAAAACTTTAAGTTTCTTTTAGAAATCATTAATACTAAGGTAATTTCATTTACTACATGCATGGTGATCTTAAGTCACATGTTAGACTCAATTATACACTTATTGAAGTCTAACTAGCATGCTCAACAAACCAAAAAACACAAAAATTCATTTCCCATTTTTGCAGAACGGCGCGGCCGCGCTGCTTTTGTATTGAGGAGTGGCGCGGCCGCGCCACTCCGGTTCCAGACAGGAGAACTTCTGCTATTGCAGAGCTTCACAACCAACTCTATTATACTTTATGAGACATGCTAGAAATCAACTACATAGCCTCTACAACATGTTAACATTATCTTACATAACAATTCTCCACTAATATAAAATCTCTTATAAATTTATCAAATCAAAACTAAGAATTCAAAGTAAGAGTTATACCTCTTGGAGCTTTGAATTACACCACTATCTCCAATTTCAGATTACTCCCTCCAACTCTTATCAACACTTACTATAAGAACTTTATCAATAGTTTAACAAACAACAATTGTGAAGGGGAGGCTTCTATTTATAGAGGAGCCATTGTCCAATTGGTGGTTCTTGCTCATTGAATCAAACCAATGGGAGAAGGAAGAGGATGTTGGACAAGAAGGAGTTAGTGAATAATACTATTAGGACCACTCCCCCCACCATTATTGAAATCATTTCCATAGCCATCATCATCCTCTAACATAGGCCAATGTCCTCTACTTCATGTGAATGAGAAAGAGATGAGACTCTCTTATTGGGACACCCCTTTAAAAACTCAGCATTTGTACATTTGCATGCTAGCATACTTATGTTTATTTCATTTGAACAATATAAGTCATACTTCAATACTTAATATTACTACCATATTATATGTTAGGGTCACACATACCCAACCCTACACATATGTACACCCACATATAAACAAGTATATCAATACATATAATAATGTAACTCATGTACATTAGTTTAACCCATTAATATTTTAATTGGACTAGATATAAAATAGTTGGGTATTCTCAACCCATAATTTCTATAAAATTTATTATCTCAAATATATCCAAATATTATGATGATAATTAATAAATATATATTAACTTACCATTTATTTTCTTTTTACAATTATAGTTAAACCTCTAATTGATTTAACCATGCCACACAAGGCACAATTATGTAAGCTTAGTATATAATAGACCTCAAGCTTACAATACTATAATCTCACAAATAATATTATTCCCAACATCACCTCTTACAATATGTTCATAATGTAATACCATTACATCATATGTTCTCATAATTTATATACTAGCACATTCATATGCTAACACTACCTAATGGTCTCTAATCTTAGCCAATCTATTACCCTCCTATGGACAATACCCAAGGGGCAAAGAATGGAGTTGGTGGCTAACTCCACCAACTACTACTATTCATAGACCTTTCTCATCATTTCTCCCACATGTCTCTTAGTTTACAAACTTCACCATGACACAAAATTTTTAGCATTTGGGCATAGAATAGGGGACACAGGAGGGGGGTCTATTGCACCATATCACATAATTAATTCCCATGACATATATACTTGCATTTTGCAAATAAACTAACACTCTACACACCAATGCATGGCCTCTACTTATAGTCAAGCTATTACCCTCTTATGGTCATTACACAAGGGGCAAAGAAGAGTTGGTGGCTAACTCCCACCAACTACTACTATTCATTGTATCCTAGCCATTTGGTTAACCATCATTACTCTCATATGGGCTAACTTGCAAGCTTATATCTAATAACTTAATGTTATTATCATATGATATGATAGGGTCACACATACACCCAATCATATAATCCATGTACATTTGACAATACCGAATATAGTAAGATTGAGTATTATCACACCATATTATTACAACTCTATTATTTCAATTATATTTAATTATTGAAATAATCATTAAATAATAATTATTTATTTAGTGTAATTTATTATTCCATACATACACCTTAATGTATCCATTCATCATATTTTGTCACATAAACATTATTTATGTAACTGATATCATTCCTTCAATCTTACTATATAGTTCTTATATAATATAGTTACTTTAAAGTGTTATACTTTATATCATATAGATGTAGTTATAACATATGATCATTGCTCATAGGAATTAATTTACATAATAATACTAATTAATTCCTTTAATTATTCATTCATTAAATTATTTAATGAATGTCTATCCCACCACTTTGCCACACTAGGCATAACTCACAAGCTCAATATTAAGCTTATCATTACTTCCACCACACTTTAATATTCCTTTTTAATATAAGGTTTGTGTGACACATGCACTCTAATGTCAAGCTACCTTAAATAATTATACACTTATAATAAGTATAACTTTTATGCTTAGAATAATTAAGATTTACTCTATTAATTATTTAAATCATACAATCCACGACAAAATAACAACTTAAGTTATTTAATATATTAAAATAACGTAGCTTTCTATCATAGATTTAACCCTCTTGGAAATACATAAGATATAATTACTATTATGTACTCCGTCATATCATGATATAAAATATTTTTATTATATTTTCTCCAATAGAGGCATTAATCATAATAAAATGACTTACTCATTTTCTCAAGATATTATTTTAATATAATATCTAAGTATTATTAAAATAATTACATGTACTACATATGTACACCTTTTATATAGAAAATAGATCATAAGTTTATCTTCTATTATGATAAATTGTTCCCATTAATTTATTACATATAGCAAATATATTTTAATATATTTACCATATTAATTAATCATACATATTACCTTATATCAAGACATATAAGGTAATATTATTATTTAAAATAACATTCCCCTTTTATTAAAATAATTCAATATTAGAAATTATTTTAATATTCTTTACTAGAAATATATAATATTCATTTCTTTTTCCTTTCTATAAATTGTCCCCAAAATAATTTTTTTAATCTATACATTTAACCATATCTCAATATTAATTAATTCTCTAATCAATATTTATTTAAAGATATATTAGTTTAACAACGTATTTTATTAACGTCGTTTGCACATTCATATAATACCATGCCAAATAATATATATATAAAGGCACTTACTATAATCACATACTCCACACATGTATTAACTCACTATTTATTTAAGTGGTCTTAAATCCCTTGCTATATCACCATAGTTAATTAAGATTTTAATGTTCAAATTATATTATTCCATAATATAACTTTCAATTTAAATTAACCAACATTTATACTTATTAGTTAATTCTCTTAACTAATTCATGCTTTACTATCTCAATCCATCCATGGATAGCTTAAGCACTAATAATAACCTATATTACAATCATACTAGTCACTAGTATATATATTCAAGAAAATGGTGATTATTCATCAAATATATGTAATGTCACCAACTTACTATGATAAAAAATTCTATAAATTATTTAATGTCGATAGATAAATCTTATCCATCTTCTTACTAATTCATCTCTACAATTTATAACAAATATATAGTAATGATATATATTTATTAAACACAAAATCACTTATTACATAGCTCATATTACCCTATGTAATACTACAAACCTCGTATTACATATATATATTCTTATTCGCACCCATCTCATGCTTTAAGAATTTTATTTATTAAATTCTTATTTTATAATTTCTGAAAGTTCAGGTTCTTACATTAATACTAGAATGTCTTTCAGGTCCAAATAAATCAAGACGAAGTAATTTCAAGGGAGAAGAAGTTGATACCATATTCTTTTCCGTAAAAGAGGTTCTTACTTGTTTTCCCAATTGACAAGGAATGCATATCCCTTTCTTTTCAAACTTTATTTTTGACAATCCTTTTACAAGACTTTTTGAAGACAGCTTCTTGATTAGATCCATATGAACATGTCCCATCCTCTTATGCCATAGATTAGCTTCATCTTGTACTAAGGCAAGACATAGCTCTTCATCCTGTTGCTCAAAATCAAGAGTATATATATTGTCTTCTCTTTGTGCAACTAGAGTAGTATTGTTAGTACCATGAAATATTGTGCATTTATCTTTCTCAAAATTAACTTGATGGCCATTATCCATTAATTGACTAATACTAATTAAATTAAATTCAAGACCATTAACAAGGTGAACATTATTGATATTTACCTTACCATTACGAATTTTACCTTTTGCAATTATTTCGCAGGTTCGATTATCTCCAAATATGACTGCTCCATTCTTCTTCTTGATATTTAGCTCCATGAACTTTGATTTATCACCTGTCATGTGACGAGAACATCCGCTATCAAGAATCCATTTTTGAGATGGAACTCTTGCCTTCAAACATACCTGTCAAGAAAGAATAATTCATCCTTTTAGTACCCATATCTTTTTGGGTCCACTTGTGTTAGTTGCAAGAAAATCACCTTTTCTAATCCACATCTTTTTAACCTTGTTTAGTTTCTTAAAACAATTTATAACTAAATGACCTTTAATACCACAATGCTTACATGTTGTGAAAGGAGAACAAAAATTTAATTTAAAGTTTGATTTTGATTTTAGCATTTTTACATCTCTCTTTTTTAAGTGGGATTATAGCCAATTCCTTGTTTTTCAAAACTAGGTCTTTGTTTTCCTAACATAACAGCCAGATTTTCTTCTCCTTGAACAAATTTAGCAAATGTTGATTTTAATGACTCTATTTCCTTTTGTAGCTCATTAGTTGGAATAGTTTTATAGTGAGACTCATCACTAAATTTATCAATACATGCATCTCTCATTTTTAATTTATTAGTCAATTTTTCAACTTCCTTATTTAGATAGTTTACTTTATTAAAAAGTATTTTGTTATAATTGTCTAAATAATCATTCTTTACAATCAAAATCTTTTCCTCTTTACATGATGACTCTTTTTCAATTTCTTTCTTTTCATCTATTAAAGAATCCACTTCACTCATTAATGTATTAACTAAACCTTTTAAGCATGCATTCTTTTCTTTTAATTTTTTGTTTTCTTGTTCTAATGAATTTAGTTCATTAAGAGATACCTAATTAGTTTCACCTTCAATTCCCACGAAGCATACTTGAGCTATCTCATCTTTGGCATCTATCTCTACTTCGGATTCCTCATCACTCCAAGTAACAAGGGCTTTGTTCTTTTTGTTGTCTTTGTAGTTTGTCTTCCCTTTGTTCTTTAATTGAAAACAATCTTTCCTGAAGTGACCAGGACGTCCACATTCGAAGCATGTCTCTTCAGTTTGCTTTCCTTTGAACTTATTTGAATTAAAAGTATTCCTTCTCTTGTTCTTCCTTTATAGTAGTCCCTTGAGTCTTCTTGACATCATGGCTATTTCTTCATCTGAGTCATCATCAAGTTCCCCTTTATTTTCTGCAATAAGAGCTAAGACCTTTCTTCGAGGAGTTTCTTACTCATCATCATATCACTTTAACTGATGTTCATATTCTTCTAATTCACCAAACAGAGTTAAGGTGTCCATAGAGGAAATACTAATAGAATCTTGAAGAGTAGTAATTTTAGAAGCAAACCTTTTGGGCATAGCCCGAAGTAACTTACGGTTAATCTCACTTTGTGGAATAGTTTTGTCCAGCAATTTCAAGGAGTTTATAAGGACTAGAAATCTTGCTTGAGCCATTTTGATGGTTTCATCTTTTTTGAGCTTGAACATTTCATAATTGTGCATAAGCATGCTTAGCTTGACTTCTCATACTTTGGAGGTACCTTCATGACTTACCACTAGAGTATTTCATATCTCTTTGGCTGTGTTGCATGAGGAGACTTTATCTATTTTGGATTGTACTATGACACTGAGAAGTGTGTTCATGGCCCTTGAATCATATGAGACCATGTAGGTTTCGGTTGAATCCATTTCTAGCAGAGTCTTTGGTGTCCCATCATCTTTCCTTGGAATAACCGGTCCATTTTCCACGACCCACCATTCCCAAGGATCTCTTTTAAGATAGATACTCATTCGAAATTTCCAAAAGTTGTAATTTTCGGTTCCATGTAGCAGTAGTGGTCTATTGGTTGATTAACCTTCTTGATTGTTGTTCCCGAACTGTGTCATATCAGAATCTTTCCCTACAAGTCACCTTTAAGACCAAGATAAGTAGAGCCAAGCTCTGATACCAAATGAAATTCAAATAGGCACGCGTAGAAGGGGGGTTGAATAAGTGTAAAAACAACTATGGTCGATTTTTATTTTAAGTCAAAACGTGTCCTTATTTCAGCAAGCTGAAATAATTAACTCAGGTTCCTGAATTACTAAAACAGTTTAAATACTTTTGAATTCAGTATGTTGAAATAATTAATTATAAATAACTTAATTTTTTGAATACTTATTAATATAATAACTTATGATATTAACCTTAATTCTTGTTATCAATAAAATTAAGCACAAATAATTAAATGAACACCAAGAATTTTTACGTGGTTCAACTACTATCCTCTATAATAGTAGTTTACTCCACGTCCAATACCAACTAGTATTGGAGACTCACTTTATTTGTTTCTTTATAAATAAACACTTATTACAAAATAGATTCTTACAACAATTAAAACAATTAAACTCTCTTGAGCACTTTTGCTCCTTGTGCACCTATGCACTCCTTAAGCACATTTGCTTTCTTGAACCTGTTTGTAATACTTTTCTCAAACCCGCCAGGATTAAAACCTTTAGACTACACTTGGTCTAAACAAAAATTTGATTTACAAATATAGAGGTCGTCTATGATCAATGCAAAAAATAATCAATTTAACAATTAAAGGCTCAATTATATAATGCAATGATCAAGTAGTAAATAAATATTATCAATTAAATCTCACCAAAAACTAGCTAATCAGATGTCAGAATGTAAATGCTCAGCTGATCAAGTTTGCACCAATTTAATCAAATAGCTCTTTAATTTTAGAATTAATGCAATAGTAAGTCGTGTATTCTTTATTCATGAAACACGTCTTTTATAGGCAAAGAAAATATTACCGGTTTTCCAAAACAAATCTGATTTTGTTATATCCACAATTATCAGTTTGAAAATATATCTCTAATGATAATGTTTAGGAACGGTAAAAAATATATTAGAATTTTATCATAACAGTAAAATATCAATTCAAACCTTATTTGTTATACTTTAGATAAACCCGGACCAATAATGAAGATAAACTGTTATCCCCTTTTAAACTGCTTTGACTATATTCAGCTTTATCTTTGAATGGTGTGTGATAAGGTAAAACTTCACACTTTTTCAATATATATAAAGTATTAGAGTTCCAAGGATTTTGTAATCATGATTTCCTAAATAACCGGTCCTGTAGCATATCACAATCTCAGCACCAATATGGCTTCTACCTTTCTAGCATGCACACGGTATATTAAATATATATATAATTAAATAAGCACGTGTATGCTATAAACAAAATACCTTCAGTATACTGTCATTAAAATATATCAAGTAACATTTTATTAATTAAACCTTTAAAACTTTTGTACTTGATAAACTTAGGTTTTATTAAAAACTAATTTCAAGCAATATTAAATTATCGAAAAACCTTTTTCATTAGTTTTTAAAATCTTTCTTAATTTAGACATATAATATTAAATGCACATAATATGTCCTAGAGCCTTAATTGAAAAATCAATTAATATGCAATTGACGTTACACTTTATTTCCTAGAAAAGTAAACTCTTCAATGCAATGGAGTACACCACCCAGGTTTCTTTTTATTAAATACCTGAAATGTCACAAAAAAAATTTAGTACTTTAAACAATTCATCATCAAAACATAAGGATGGAATATGACTAAGTCAACATTCTCTCCCTTTTTGATGATAGCAATCCAAGAGTTATAACTCCCTTTAGCTCCCCCTAAATCCATGCATACTATATAATTGCATTTCAGGAATTTTAAATAATGCATTATCTCAATCAGTGTACCTCATTCTTGTCACCTGCATATATGTTAGTAAATATTCAAAACATTTATCAAACATCCACTTTTCAACTAACATATCAAATTTTCAATCAGTCTTACCCATCACAACCCAAGGATTATAACAGTCTTTAAAACAAAAATCATTTCAGGACACCATATTTAAACATCCACAAAATAAACCAAAATAATAGACTTTTCATCAACACAAATAGTTGCTTTGATAACATTCTCCCCCTTTGACATCAATCAAAAAGGGAAGGAGAGTCAGTCAAGATCCACCACTGCAGCATTCTGGGAAGCCCATTGTGTGAAATATGGGCGATGGTTAGCACGATGAAGACGTTCAGCATAGGTAAGATCAGAAGCAAACTAAGGCAGGCGAGGAATGAATGTGGCATTTGGCAAAGGTAAGTCGAGAAAGTCACCAACATATTCTGCCATCCAGTTATGTGACTCCCCCAAAATAGGTCCACACCACCTATTCTGAGTCGCCAGATATACATGGTACAGAATCCAAATACAAATCTTCATATTCCTACTATTACTCTGTCGTGTACAATATGACCACACATAAACTGTGAGTTTCAATACAAATAATAATACTCATACTCCTTATCAACGATACGTTACATAAAAGTACAGTCAATAACTGTTGTAGTAATTAAAATCTTTGGAAAATGCTCAAGAAAACCTTCGTGCATGGGAGGGCATGCTTCTAAGTTATAATAGATATCATAGGACTTGAGAATTAACCTTGGTTGACCCAATAGACCCCAAAGAAGAACGAGAAGATTAATATCATATTCATTCCAATGGTGGGCATTCTCTTGCCATATAATTATCTCCATTATCTTAAACTGAGGATTATATTCCAACCATACACCAAGGTTATATAGGTGGTACTCATAAATATAATCAGCAAGTGGATGCGCACAATCATGTCTTATGATAATACGAAATCGTATGTGGTTAGACATCCTGTATGATAGTGACAACACACCCTTCCAAAGTCGAGTTCACCTCACCCTATTTGGGTCACCAAAATAAACTGTTAAATGACGTATAAAATACAACACACACATTTAAAGTCCTCAATACAATTATATATTGTCATGCTGTTTTATAATGTATTGAGAAACTTCAACAGTCACCGACCACCACTCTATTCTCTTGTTATCCCCGCTCAACCCAACTACACTCTTATTACCTGAATGGAATTGTGAAGCAAAAGGGTGAGCACAAATAGCTTAGTAAAGAATATTATGACTAAAAATAATTAAATTATCAATAGCCTTCATCAGTAATGAATCAAATTTTTAGAACCTTAGTCCTCAACAGAGAAAAATCTGATAGAATATAATAGACAACAAGTTTTAGATCAACAACTGCAGCAGAACAAGAAATTCATTAAAAGAGTCAAGTAGAACATAATGTCTACTATCTTCTCCATGTTAAAAGTTCACCAACAATATTTCATCCCTGTAACATCAATCACAGTTCCTGCCCACAATCATGTAAATAGTTCATGATCATAATTATGTTGATAAATTCCTCTTTGCATCCAGGACGAAAATAATTTTTATCACTTGTCTTTACCTGAAACACCAAATATCATGGTTATACCAAATCACAGTTTCTGTTCACAATCATGCTAATAAATTCAACTTTGCACTCAGGCCAAAGATATTCATTTGTAACATCAAAGGTCATGATTATACTAGTCTACAGCCCTTAGTAATAATCATGCCAGTCTATTCATCTTTGCACTACGGGTCAAAGATATTCAACAGTAACATCAATGGTCATAATCATGTCAAACACCTTTCCATCTTTGCACTACGGGCCAAAGATATTCAACAGTAACATTCATGATCATGATCATGCCAAACACATGTCCATTTTTGCATTACGGCCGAAGATATTCATCAATCAACTGTTCATCTTTGCACTACGGGCCAAAGATATTCATTAATCAACAGTTCATCTTTGCACTATGGGCCAAAAATAACTTTAACCACAATTTAAGTCTGAGAATTACGACAATGATATAAGGAATGAATCAAGTGAGATTAAAGACAAATATTAAAGATTTATAATTCAATTCATCCAGAGTTCAATAATATCCAAATTATCAACATGAAGATCAAAACATGGATCCAATTTCAAGAATAAGATTCATAAATTAAAGATAATTTGGACAGAAAAATAAACCAATTTTTATCGTGAATAGTATCTTGTTAATTGTACCCCGTGAATAATACTCCGTGAATAGTATTCCGTAAATAGTACCTCATGAATAGTATCCGAATGAATAGTACTCTGACATAAATAGTACTCTTGTATGAATAAAAGATAATTTGTACAAAAAAAGAAGCCAATTTTGTCGTGAATAGTACTCTGGCATAAATAGTACCCCGGATGAATAGTACTCCAGCATGAATAGTATCCCGGATGAAAAGATCAAAATTTCCATAAGCAAGTTCACATCAATATTCCAGTGAAACAAAATTAGATGAAGCGCAAACCTTAAGTAATGTCTAATTATTTCAGGAATTATAGAAACAATACTTACTATAATAAGTTTAAATTTAGGAATATGAAACGAAATATTATTACTTACATACTATAGAGTATGGAAAAAATAATATTCCTTACGAATATTGAACGAAAACATCTTTTACGAGAAAAATAATATCATTTACCTTAGTAGAATACTAGATCTGACTGAAATATCGGATATTATGTTGAAAAAATCTTGCACTGTTATGCACACTCAAAATATCCTTATACTCACAAGAAATACGCTCAATAGTATAGAGAAAAAAAATTCTGATTCTGGTGTAATTTTTATTTTTTAACTAAGCAACCTATTTTCAGGAAAATTTCAGAACACCAATGTTAACAAAACGACCTACGGAGGATTTCCCAGCACCATACTTTTGAACAATCTGCAGCACACTTCTTTTAACAAAGGAATTCTAAAGCCTCCAACATGTCCCACATGCTTATATATATATATATATATATATATATATATATATATATATATATATATATATATATATATATATATATATATATATATTAAAAATATTTATAATTATTAAAAGAATTCCAATTCAATTTGCTCTCTTCCACCTCATTTAATTTTTATACCATGAATTTATTATAATAATGTCACCATTTAAATTATAAAATTATACTATTATATTATCACATTATACTATTATAATGTAATAATATAATAATATATTTGACTGAATTATTTTATCGGAGAAGATAAAATGCCAATTTTCAACAAATGTCTCTTACTAAAAATTCCTCCATTTATATCAAAATTGATCAAATATTTACTTATCATATTTGTCAACAATTTTTATTTTATTCATCAACTAATATTCACAATTAATATTATAGAATCACAATATTAACAACCAGACCGTTCCCAGGAAAGAGAAACTTTCCGATAAGAATTTCTCCTCATTAACGCGCAATTATATAACCTAACCCCTTTCCTCGAAAGAACTTTCTAAACATTGTCAATAATGCTATCTAATAATATCATGTCAATAATATGTGTGACAATTATTGAATTAATAATGTGAAATACTGTGTAGTGGTTACTGTGGAAATTATTGAATCAATAATATAAAATAATATGTAATTATCAATGTAACAATTATTGAATCAATAATATAAAATACTGAACAATAATTACTGTAACAATTATTGAATGAGTGACTTCTTATGTAAGAATCAATAATTAAATATTACTGTGCAATACCGTGTGCTACTGTGCAACAACGCGTATTACTGTACTTTAACCACCAGGTATTTCAACAGTTTAACGGTAAAAGTTTTGCCGTTATTTTTATAAAAGGTTACTTCTGTCGCTTTCTATATCCGACAATTATTCCGTTGTGGAGTCCACCAATGACTGCGCCGTCGTACGAATATTTCCCGACAAAAAGAATATTACTCGACCAAACGAATATTTCCCGACACAATGAATATTTTATGATAACTTGCTTACTTTATAAAATTTTCACATATCACCCTTAACTTTAACCTTTTATTAATTTAACCATTTACTGAATAGAATAATAATTATAAGAAAATTTGAATAATTAAATTTCACAAAATTTGGGGTCTTACAACTTACCCACATTTATTTACTTTATTTCTGTGTAAGCGATTCTGGGGACAAAATCTTTGTAAGGGGGGAGAATGTAACAGGACGAATTTAATAGAACCGTGATTCTAGGGACAAAATCCTTTTAAGGGGAGAAAGATGTGACGAACGAGAATTTTTTAATTTAATTTAAATATTTATTGAATTAAATAAATATTTTTTGATGATTTATTTAGTTAAATAATTAATTGATGAAATTATGGTAGATTAATTAAATTATATGTGTTACATTGATTAAATTAAGGCAGAGAATTTTATAATTCAAAGTATGTATTTGATTGAGTTTATTTGATTAAATAAATTATTTAATAAGCATAATGTTACTCTAATTAATTTAATAATTAATTAGAGATTTAATGATTTGACATAATTAATAAATGAGAATTTTAATTATGAGATAAGGTGATTTCATGTGAATTTATTATATTTTAATTAATTAAATCTAAATAAGATTATTTGATTAATTGGGTGTGACAATTAAACTATGTAATAAACATTTAATTAAGTTAAATGGAAAAGGAGATATAGGGAGCTAGCCAAACAAGGCCTTAGAGAGAGTTGGGCAGTTAACCCATAATGGGATTAACTGACCATTATATCGTCAGTTCATATATACGTATAATTATATTACATAGACATATAACATATATTTTATCAGAGAAAGGTTAGAGAGAATTGAGAGAGAAAATCTGTGAAATTAAGAAGTAAGTTTGAAGAATCAAAGAAAGCTTTCAACATCTTTTTATCATCTAATTTCAACAAGTAACAAGGGGTAATTCCTTTATCTAAGTTAAATTCAAGTTTCTCCATTAACGTACTTTGAAGTTTTCTGTAAAAGACTAGTTTGATGATTAATGCATGATATGATTATATATATATATATGTGTGTGTTATATATATATATATATATATATATATATATATATATATATATATATATATATATATATATATATATATATATGTGTGTGTGTGTGTGTGTGTGTGTGTGTGTTCATAATATGTTTTATACCATATATGCATGATTTAAAATAATTAAATTCATGCAATTATGCCTTAATTGAGTTTTCAAAAGTTACAGAGTATGAAAAGTTTGTATTTGGCCCTTATGTACAAATTTACATGCTTTAATTGTTTAGTTAACTTTTTGATGATTGAATATGATTATGCATGTTTAAACGAACAAAACAGAATTCAAACAGATGGATTCGGTGTATTAACGAATTTATAACGTTTAATTTCATGTTTTTCCTCAAAGTTTTATAAAATTTCAAAAACAGTGAAATTAAGTGCTTTAATTTGAGTAATTATGTAATCTAAAGTGTTAGAATTATGCTAGACACATTGTATGATGTTTATGTGAAGTTTATACTTCATGAGTAGTATTAAAAATCATCGTGTTAGTTTAATTTGGAATTTATTGGGTTATTACTGTGTTCTTCGCGAGTTGCAAAACTCGAATCTGGGAACCTGTGCCCCGGCGCAGTTTCCTTATGAGAAACGCGCCCCGGCGCAGTTTCCTTATGAAAAGAGCGCCCCTATGAGCCTGCGCCCCGGCGCAGTCTTCTTCGATAAAACGCGCCCCGACGCGAATTGCAGAAAGTAAACTACTTTGTTTTGTTTGAAGTTTCAATCATGACATGTTAGTTTAACTTATTCTAACTAACATAATAGTGTGTTAAGAATATAATAAGAGGTTATAACAGATTGTTAAACATGCATGTGTTGATTTTAAATTCGTATAAGAATAATTATTTGGAAGTTAAACTTGTAGTCCGTGAAAATGAACAATTGTGGTGTGGTTAGTCAAATACGTAAATTTGATTTATGTTACATGATTAATGTGAATGATCAGAAATAAAATAAGTTAAAATGGAAAGCGTTACTTAAACCCATAAGACTAACATTAGTATAACTAATGAATGTTGTGATTCCAATGGGATATGTAGGAATATTTGGGTAACGTGAATAATATTTGTTTAAACTACGCACGAGGCAAGTTTTCTAACTATACTCTTTAAATTGAGCAAGTTTCCTTACTCTAACTCGATTTCGATTACGCAAGTATTCTAAACTCAATCAGTTATTGAACAAGCTTTCTGTTATTGAACTATTATCATGATGCAAGTTCTTATTCTTGTCCATTCAAGTTAAGTTTCATATGAGATATTATAAGTCTTTTAAAATATTACTTCAGTTATACAATACTTATTCGATTGTATACTCTTGAGATTTATTATTCGATTTAAATATCAATTATTGTTGAACCTTGTAAGACTAGCGAACCCTTATTGATTCGACTAGTCCATAGTTGATGAACGTTCTAATCATTTAAATATATCTGAAGCATGCATCATAACGAGTGATAAAATAGCATATGTGATGAATAAATAGAAAGCATCACATATAGATATTTTCCAAGTACATTAGTTTCATAAGCATCACTGTCATACCTATGATACATGTGAAAACTAAAAATAAAAAATACATGATACTAGGGCACAAACGCCCAATGACTAACAGATGACCTATGGGCTCGCTGCCTCATCAAAATCACCCAAGAAAGTGATGTATCATCAAACTGGTCAACCTGGGGTCGTCTGCCTGGAGTGGGCACATCCTGCTGATCAGGGCGATAGGGTGTCTTCTGCATATCCGTGTGACGAAGGAAAGGATCATCTCTATTATTAGCGCTGCCAAAACCTGAAGGCCCAGCACCATAAGAGCCACCACCGCCTGACGGTCCAGCCTCATGACCCTGAGAAGCAAAAGTACTAGCCAAGGATGGGTCCAACCCATTATAGCGACAGTAGGCCGACAACTGCTCTAACTGAAGTCTCAAATCAGCAATATGAACCTGATAAGAAGGCTCCTAAAAACATGATATCCAGTCCTTCATCATAAGAGACCCTGGAACTATATCTCCCAAAAACTGGGTAGCCCGGGTCTGAGCTCCTATCGTGTGTGGCCCCCACCAGGCGATAAAGTCCTCAGAAGTTATCAGACCATCGGACAAGTAAAAACCATCATACCCCATGGTGGGAATCGATGCAGCCGACGAAGATAAAGGCCAGAAGCACTGAGCTGGAGGAAGAAAAGGAAGGAGAATCTCCCCAGTGATGCATCAAAAAGCGCGCTCCCCGAGGTAGAGCTCCCAACCTCCATCAAAGAGGAATGGAATCCGGCGAGTGGATAACTAAAACTCTGGCCCGTCGGTAAACCATCCTCAAATCCCAAGTCAAATAAATGAAATTCGGTCAAAAAGGACTTACCAGAAGAAACGGGTAGAATCCGAACTAGGCGTCGGTAGCTCCCTCAGATCGCAGTCGCATCCCGTGCAGGAAAAGAGCGAATGTAAACGATCCCTAATCGTAGTCCCCAATGTGGCCTACGTCTCGAACAGCCCCTACCAAGCTGAAGGGAATAGTGGAGGAGTTGTTCGCAATAAAACAACTCCTCATAATGGTCAGGAGCAGACGCCGTAAGATGCGATTCCTCTCTACCAAATCGGTAGGCAACGACTGCTGCAAGGTGCCTCGAGCAGAATCGACGCCCAAGCATCCCGATCGAATACTACGAGCCTTAAAGGTCCGCTCCTGAGAAGAAAACCCTAGGAGGGTGCACACAGTAGTCGGAGTGATAGTCGGCTCCAAGGGCACCCTATCTCCGGTAAACTCTAAACCAGTGATGTACCTCCAGTCCATGGGAGTCATCACGACCTCGCAATCCAGCAAATGGAGAGACTGACTCTGATGAAACCATCGCTCGGACAAAGCTCGTAAGTAGCCCCAAGGGCAGCGACGGGGAGCAATGGTGAAGAAAGCCTCAAATCCCTAAGAATCCACGATCGCCCTGTATTCGGGATGTAGCTAGTGATATAGAGCATATATACTGAACCAGTTACCCCTAGGCTGGGTAAACTCCGGAACCTGCACGACCTTAAGGTTAAGAAAACCCGTCTGTGACAGAAAGGAAAAATAAAAATAAATTAATCACGTACCTCGTTCGCCTGCAAGTGAATGGAGCGATGGCGGCTCAGATCCGTACCCAATAAATCCAGGACAGCTACCTCGATGCCAGGAAAAAATCTAGGCGCAGTAGGGGGCTGAGGCGAAACCTCAGGCTCAGGAATATCCTCCTCATCCACGGGAGGATGGTCCTCCCCACCAGGTCGATGAGCTGGCTTCGTCAATCTCTGTACCCGTCTGTTAATCCGGGGAACAGGAACCTCAGAAGGAGCTCTACGTCGGCGAACTCCAGATGAAACCCTCTGAGATGTAGAACGATTGGGTCCCGCCGAATCCATATCTGAACAATGAGTCCGCAAGAATCGAAGCCAAGTCAGGTATATTCCTACTTTATTTTAAATTTCAAATTAAATCCATGAAGTATAATTTAGGTCATCACATCATGCATGTCCTACATGTGCCATTATATGTGTACATTATTTTAATCTCATCCTAGTATATCTATGAATGTATCTAGGACCCTGACATCTGGCTCATGAAAAAATTTCGCCAGAGTCCCCCTCTATAAAATGGACTATCCACATGCCCGAAGCATATATTAAATCACCCAATGAGGGTATACCATCATAACCAAGCATGTAAACGTTAATTTAAACTGTTACTCTAACACATATATACAATGTATGTCTAAATTAACTGATAAATGACAGTATCTCGCATTCATATGGTCCATAAGATGATCTGTAGGCATGCATTGCATCATAAATGCGTTTATCTAGCTATCCATGCAGACATGTTAGATATAATGCCTTTAAGAAAGGAAATACGTGTTTTCACCAACGAAAACATGAAAGAACGGAGTCTAAACGTTACCCATAGTCCGAAAAAGGAATGTACGGTGGCGGATCGCTCCAAATCAAGCCGGAATCTAGTAAAAATGAAGAAGAGCTCGGGCTTATAGAGAGAAAAGCAAAGAAATCTGAATAAAATGGGTGAAAATGAAGCCTCCTTAGGGTATAAGCTAGATCAGGGGAAGCCTTGACCATGGTTGCTCCAACCGCAACCATATATACGGCTGCCAGCCCCGCGGCCTTCCGTTTGGTAACACGATGTCAGAAACGTGTTCTTTTGGGTTCAGAATGGTCATATTATGCAAGAAGCTACCTTTTCGAGATAGTTTGAAACCTCAAAAACCCTAAAAAATCCTCTAAAATAGCAGAAGTTTGGTGAAGATCAGAAACCCCGACGTTGAACGTCGGAAGACTAGAAAAATCAGTATACATCAACCTTACATGATGTAATCCACCGACAACGAATCAGTGAAGGCGTCGGATCTACCCCCGACGATGTAATCCACCGACAACGAATCAATGAAGACGTCGGCTCGACCCCCGACGATGTAATCTACCGACAACGAATCAGTGAAGGCGTCGGATCGACCCCCGACGATGTAATCCACCGAAAATGAATCAGTGAAGGCGTCGGATCAACCCCCGATGATGTAATCCACCGACAACGAATCAGTGAAGGCGTCGGCTTGACCCCCGACGATGTAATCCACCGACAACAAATCAGTGAAGGCGTCGGATCAACCCCCGACGATGTAATCCACCGACAACGAATCAGTGAAGGCGTCGGATCAACCCCCGACGATGTAATCCACTGACAATGAATCAGTTAAGGCGTCAAATCAACCCCCAAAGATGTAATCCACCGACAATGAATCAGTGAAGGCATTGGCAAATCCCCGATGATGTAATCCATTGGCAACAACCCTACGCAGGTAGGCAAATCCTCTATAATGTAATCCGTTTGCAACAACCTTACGCAGGTCGGCAAATCCCTGATAATATAATCCATTGGCAACAACCCTACGCAGGTCGGCAAATCCCCGATAATGTAATCCGTTGGCAACAACCCTACGCAGGTCGGCAAATCCTTGATAATGTAATCCGTTGGCAACAACTCTATGCAGGTCAACAAATCCCCATTGATGTAATCCGTTGGCAACAACCCTACGCAGGCCGGTAAATCCCCGACAATGTAATTCGTTGGCAACAACCCTACGTAAGTCAGTAAATCCCCGATGATGTAATCTATTGGCAACAACCCTACGCAGGTTGGCAAATCCCCGATGATGCAATCCGTTGGCAACAACCCTACGCAGGTCTGCAAATCCCCGATGATGTAATCCATTGGCAATAACCCTACGTAGGCCTGCAAATTCCAGAAAATGTAATCCGTTGGCAACAACCCTACGCAGGTCGGCAAATTCGCAATGATGTAATCCGTTGGCAACAACCCTACGCAGGTCGGCAAATCCCCGATGATGTAATCCGTTGACAACAATCCTATGCAGGTCGGTAAAACCCCGATAATGTAATCCGTTGGCAACAACCCTACGCAGGTCGGCAAATCCCCGATGATGTAATCCGTTGGCTACAAACTAGTGAAGGCATCAGCTCAACCCTGATGATGCAATCCGTTGGCTACAACCCTACGCAGGTCGGCAAATTCCTGATGATGTAATCCGTTGGCTACAAACCAGTGAAGGCACCGGCACAACCCCGATGATGTAATCCGTTGGCTACAAACCAGTGAAGGCGTCGGCACAACCCTGATGGTGTAATCTGTTGGCAACAAACCATTGAAGACATCGGCATGACCTCGATGGTGAAATCCATTGACTATAATTCAGCGCAGGTCGGTTTGATCCCGACAACGTAATCCTTAACTTCCCAGCCAGGGAAGTAACCCTTCTCTAAATCTCACATATCATTACATCGGTTATACGTGACATTGCATCATCAGATATACCTTGTCATGCATTCTTCGTGTCTATTAATCTTTGTCGTGTTCATTCCATTGCATTGCATAAACATGACAAAGAGGGGCATCTGTAGACACTCGAAATTTCGCTTTCGTTGTGCTAACACTGCAGGAGGGTAAAAGCATCATTTTACTTCGGAGACAACCCCAAAGTAGGGCAAAAGAAACCGATCATCTCAGAAATAACCCCGGGAGTGATGAAGAGGACCAATGAAGTCCGAACATACTATGAACCGATCGAGGTTCGAAGAGCTAAGACAGAGATCACAGAAAACCACCTCAGCAAACCTCGAATGACGTGCCATCGGAGATAAGCCAGCTAACTGATATCTGGACCTGGTGGATATATCTCGGCTATGAGTATCAACTTCCCAAACTTTACTCCGGTCAGAATCAATCTGTTCCCTCTACGTGTATCAAAGACAGTCCGAAAGGTCGAGCAGTGGACGTCAACTTCTGTCGAACCGGGATCGAAGGACTAACAGTCGAGCATGTGGGGCCCACTTGGGCCAGCTTTGACCATATCTATGGCTAGCCATATGTATGGTTGTGGCTGCCTCCGGCAGCTTATAACACCCACATTAGTTCATTTTTTAAAAAAAGAGAGAGACAATATAGAGAGAGAAAGTCATTCTAGAGTGAGAAAGGCTCGGGTGAAACTCTTCTTCACATCTTTGAAGCTCAATCATCCAACTTAAGACATACTTGAAGCCCTACTAGTGTTCTTAGTTCATCCTGGGAGTCAAAACGCTTGTTCACTGGTCCCCCAAGGTGAAATAACGCACTTTCGAGCTTCGATTCTTTGTAAATGTTGTTCAAATGATAGATTAATGAGATATCTTGTTTGAATATAGCTAAACTTGTTGTATTTTAAGTATATTATGAAATAGTTGATAGATTTTACATTTCTATCGGTTATATTGTGCTTGTTACGTTGTAAATCAACCGCGGAGGCTAGATATACCTAAGTTTAAGCCTAATCTAGCCCCCGAGAGGTTATTAAGCATGAAGCTTTAACCCGTGGGTTATAACGGCTTAGATTCATGGTATATATAGGGATTTATTATTTTGAATGGTCCCGGTTAACCCGTATAACCCTAAATCTATATTTAGAGGTGAAAGGGGGGCCAAAACGGCTTAAACGGTGATTTCAATTGATGAAATCATCTAATATCAAAGCCGTGGACGTTATATATATGTAATATTATACAAACCATGTGAGCCTGGGAATCCCGATGTTGAGATCCCCGAATGGGTCTGACTTGATTCCTACGACGGACCGATTTTTATGATGTAAATGATTTAAATAACGTAAATATCATTGTACATGTAATATTTGGATCTTGAAAATGAACTTGAGGGGTTTGTCTCGAGAGGTCGAATTCAAGATCCCGTGATAGTGAAAACCTTGATTGCGGGAGCTCGGTTCATCGAGATGGCTTGCATGCCCAATGATGATCCGAATCCTTTTTAACGCTTTTGCATTCATATCATCAAAATAATTTCTAATAAAACCACAAAGAGCTTTTGATAAACAATAAAGCGATTCGGGGTAGATCACGTAATGAACGTAAAGAATAAAAGGAAGTATCGAAGTCCTTGGATTCCTAGTCGGGCAAAGGATTTGAAAATCTTACTTTCCAAAACCTCACTTCAATTCATATATCTTGTTAAAAATGAACTTTTCATTAAATCAAAACCTTCGTACCTAGGTGCAAAAGAGGTACAACACTACTTTCAAGTCACCCAAAATAAAGACTTAGAAAAAGAGACTAATAAAGCTTTCAAAATAAAACACACACACACACATACACACTTTATGAATAAAAAATTAATAAGATGCAGTACCGTGCTTGCACGGAAGTCGGGGGGTACCTAACACCTTCCCCCCGCTTAACCTAGCCCCCGGATTCCACAAATCTCGGGTTTCAAGACCAATCTGTAGAGTCACGCATTGGACCATCTTGCGAAAAAATCATTAAAACTCGGATGAGTTGGTACATCCATTTCCAAAATACCAACTGGCGACTCTGTCTTATTCGGTCCAATCACTAAAATTAAATCAATCTTTTTAAATCGTAGACACATATGTCGGTACCAGTTTCCCACAAAATTCACCCTTTAAAAGGAACCCCAAAGACAAAGCGAAAGTGAAAGGGTAGAATAATATCAATTTAAGAAATATGGGCATTCCTCTCTTTTTCCCCCGAATAAGAGAGGATGGAAAACCAACCCGAAGATAAAAAAAAGACCTCCTCCTTCAACAAAAAGGAGAGCAAGTGAGGACGAAAATTCTTCCCGGCGTCGACAATATTACAAATTCTCGTTCGTCACATCTTTCCCCCTTAAAAGGATTCTGTACCCAGAATCACGGTTCAATTAAAATTTCGTCCCGTTACATTCTCCCCCCTTACAAAGATTCTGTCCCCAAAATCGCTTACACATAAATTAAGTAAATAATTGTAGGTAATTCTTCATCATATGCTCTTCGAGTTTTCACGTAGCTTCTTCAGCGTTGTGGTTCCTCCAAATTATCTTAACATAAGGTATAACTTTATTTCTGAGAACTTGTTCTTTCCTATCAATAATCTGAACATGAATTTCTTTATAGGATAAGTCTTTCTCAAATTGTAGAGGTTCATATTCAATCACATGTTTGTAATCGGGTTTGGAAGGTCGTAACACTGACACATGAAAGACGTTGTGGACATTATCTAGCACCGGAGGTAAGGCTACCTCATACGCAACTTCTCCAATCCTTCGTAGTTCCTCAAAGGGTCCAATGAACCTCGGGCTCAATTTTTCCTTCTTACCGAACTGATCTTCCCTTTTCAGGGAGAGACTTTCAAGAAAACAAAACTACCCGATTCAAATTCTATATTCTTACGGTGTGGATCGGCGTATTTCTTCTGCCTATCTTGAGACGCTACCAGTCTTGTCCAGATCACTTTGACTATTTCTGCTGTCTATTGTACCAACTCTGGACCAAGCAATTGTCTCTCGCCATCATCCCAGTATAGTGGAGTTCTACACTTTCTGTCGTACAACGCTTTGTAAGGCAGCATGCCAATACTAGCATGGTAACTGTTGTTGTAACCGAATTCAACAAGCGGTAGGTGGTCATCCCAGTTACCTTTGAAATCCATAATGCATGCTCTCAGCATATCTTCTAATGTCTGGATCGTTCTTTCACTCTGCCCGTCTGTCTGAGGGCGATAGGCCGTACTCATTCTCAACTGTGTCCCCATGCATTTCTGTAGTCGCTTCCAGAAATTCGATGTAAAGCGCAGATCCCTATCGAAAATAATTGACACCGGAACTCCGTGCCTCGAAACAATCTCTTTTACATATAGCTTTGCCAACTGGTCTAAGTTGAATCTGATTATGATCGGACGAAAGTGTGCAGATTTCGTCAATCGGTCAACGATAACCCATACTGCGTCGTAGCCTTTCTGAGTCGTCGGGAGGCCAACCATGAAATCCATTATAATGTGTTCCCATTTCCATTCTGGGATCTCTAAAGGTTATAGCAACCCGCTAGGCCTCTGATGTTCTGCTTTCACTTTCTGACATGTCAGACACTTTGTAACACACTCTATAACATCTCATTTCAAATTCGGCCACCAGAAATGTTGTCGAAGATCCTGGTACATCTTGTTACTAACGGGGTGAATCGAATACCGTGAGCTATGAGCCTAGCTCAAAATGTCTTCCTTAATCTATAGCACTGGCGGTACCCAAACTCTGCTCTCAAATCTCAATAGTCCCTCACTGTCTATCTTGAATCTTGGTTCGGTTCCTTCAGATATCTTCTTCTTCACCTTCTCACATTCTTCGTCCTGAAGTTGAGCTTCCTTAACTTTATCCAGCAAAGTTGTATCAGCTTGCATCTGGAACAGCTTCTCGTCAATCTCCATCGGATAGTTCACTTCCAATTCCAGCTTCTCCATTACTGAAATTAGCTCCTCCTGAGCAGTCAACATCATTAATTTCTCCCGACCCTTTCTGCTTAAGGCATCGGCAACAACGTTTGCTTTACCTGGATGGTATAAAATCTCGCAGTCATAGTCCTTAATTAACTCCAGCCATCTTCTCTGGTGCATATTCAAATCCTTTTGTGTAAAAATATATTTCAGACTCTTGTGGTCTGTATATTTTTCACACTTCTCCCCATAGAGATAGTGTCTCCAGATCTTCAAAGCAAATACCACTGCAGCTAACTCCAAGTCATGGGTCGGATACCCCTTCTCATAGTCCTTCAATTATTGTGACGCATACGCAATGACCCTGCCATTTTGCATAAGCACACAGCCAAGTCCTTTATGTGGCGCATCACTATGAACCACAAAATTTCCTGTGTCATCCGGAAGAGATAACACAGGTGCTGAACTCAACCTTTTCTTAAGCTCTTGGAAGCTTTCCTCACACTTCTCCGTCCAAATGAATTTCTCCGACTTCCTAGTCAAATTCGTCAGCAGAGTTGCGATCTTGGAAAAGTCCTGAATGAATCTTCTATAATAACCTGCCAATCCAAGAAAACTTCTCACTTTCAACGGCGTTTTTGGATGATCCCAGTTCATCACAGCTTCGACTTTAGAGGGATCTACCGAAATTCCGTTCTTATCGATCACATATCCAAGAAATTGCACCCTTTCATTCCAGAATTCACATTTCAAAAATTTGGCGTACAACTTCTCTCTTCTCAACGCCTCTAATGTTAACTTCAAATGATCTACATGTTCTTCCTTGGTCTTCGAATACACCAAAATGTCGTCGATAAACACCACCACGAATTTGTCCAAAAACGGCTTGAACACTCCGTTCATTAGGCCCATAAATGCTACAGGAGCATTCATTAGACTGAATGACATCACCAAAAATTCGTAGTGACCATATCGAGTCCTAAATGCTGTCTTCGAACATCCTCTGGCCTCACCTTCAGCTGATGATAACAACTCCTCAAGTCTATCTTTGAAAAGTATCTCGTTCCCTTTAATTGATCAAACAGGTCGTCGATCCTCGGTAATGGATATCTATTCTTAATGGTGACCTTGTTTAACTCTCTATAATCGATGCAGAGCCGCATCATCCCGTCCTTCTTCTTCACAAATAACACCGGCGCTCCCCATGGCGATACACTCGGTTGTATGTACTTCTTGTCCATTAGCTCTTGCAGTTGTACCATCAATTCTTTCATCTCTACCGGAGCCATCCGGTACGGTGCCTTCGATATTGGAACCGTTCTTGGTGCCAAATCGATCACAAATTCAACCTCTCTGTCTGGCAGAAGTCCTGGCAGATCGTCCAAAAATATACTGCGATGTCCCTCACGACTGGTATCTCCTCTATCTTCGGGTTCTCTTTACGACTGTTGACTATGTAGGCTAATCATCCTATATAGCTTTGTCTTAACAACTTCCTGGCCTGCATCATCGTCAGATAACTCGCTTGTCTAGGCGACTTGCTGCCATAAAACACAACCTTTGACGGAGTCATAAGGTTAATACATTTCTTCTGGCAATCAATTACAGCCCCATAACTGAATAGCCAATCCATTTCCAGAATAACGTCGAAATCCCCATATCTAATCGGGATAAGATCTACGTTCATAATGTTACCCTTAATATCCACCCTACAGTTTTTGTGTACGTACTTAACAGGGATCACTTCTTTATTCGCAATTTCTATGTTCATAGGGTATTCTAACTCATCCTTAGGTAATTCTAAGTTCTTAGCAAAGTCATCGGATATAAATGAACAAATAGCACACGGATCAAATAGTATATAAGAATTAACTTTATTGATCGGAATGATACCTGACACCACATCGCGAGATTACAAAGCATCCTGTACGGTCATGTTGAATGTTCTGGCAGTTGGTCGATTAGTTGCGGTTGGTCCCATGATAGTTAGAGCGTTTCCACCGTTACCTCCTCTATTTCCACCTGACCCTGCCCCTCCTGATGCCTTCTTAGGATAGTTCCTAGCCAAGTGGTCCATCGACCCACAAGTTAAATAGGCGCCCTTCTTAGCGTTAGGACAATTCGGTGCTATATGGCCTTCCTAACCACAATTGTACCACACCTGTTTTCCCTTCATACAGACTCCCAAGTGAGCTTTCTTGCAGGTCGGGCACGCTTTAATTCACTTCTTCTGAACTCTTTGATGATTCCCAGTTGATGAGTTGTTAGTCCACCTCCTCTTCTGATTGTTACTTCCTCCCATGTTGTTGCCACTAGCCTTGACACTTTCTCCTTCACTATTTTTCTTCTTCTAATCCTGGTTGTACTTGTTCACAGCGTCACTCCCACCTTCAGCGAGAATGGCCTTTTCCAATACTCCAGTAAAAGTGTTCGACTGAAACATTGACACTTTGCTATACAGCCAGGGCTTCAGTCCCTGTTCAAACCTTCTTGCTTTTCTCTCGTCCGTGTGTACTTGATATGTGGGGAACCTAGCCAACTCGTTGAATTTTGCCACGTAGTCTGATTTCAACATGAACGTTGCGTAGGCGGTTTTCTGGTCCTCCCTGACTCTAGCGACGTCAAAAACTTTCTCCATCTTCATAACCCAAGTCTAAGCTTTTATCGGGTTTGTGGAGCCTTTAAACTCTGGCTGTTCGACTGCTTTGAAGTCCTTAAACGAGTTATTTTGTGAAGCTTGAGGTTGATTGTTAATTGCTCCAGCCTGTAAGTTCACCAACTGCTGCAAGGGGTTAGCGTTAGCATTGGCGTCGTTGTTGTTTGTCGACCCTTCTTGGGCCAGTTGTCGGTTATAGCGTCCTCTCGGCGGCATATTTCTATTAAGATATACGCTTATTAAATCATTATTCAATTCTCTAAATATTTAAGACTTAACTTAAATACTTTAACATAATCACTTAACACATAGTCATCTCAAATAACTCGGATATTTTATTTAATCAAAAATTTTAACATAATACGATAGCATCACTACTATTTATATCAACTATACCGAGATAAAGAAACTATAGAATTTAAATAATCAAAATATTCCTCTATTTATAAACACATCGGAATTTACATCATTAACTACCAGATAGGTTTTCACATAATCAAATTGTTCCTATTACTGCCTACTAAAGCGTCGAACAGCTTTACTGCGTTCTTCTTCCATGATGCGGAATGTGACGGCCCCAGAATAGGTCCAGCCAACCCAACCCATTCTGAGTCGCCAAATACATGGTACAGAATTCAAATACAAATTTTTATATCACACGGTCGTGCAAAATACGACCACACAACTGTGAGTGTCAATACAAATATGTAGAAAATATTAATATTCAAACTAAGTCCTCATTACAATTATTATCACACTATTTATCAGAAATAGTGAGGACTACTACTGCTCTAATTCAGACCATCACTCTGTCCCCCAACTAGTTCCCGCAACATTCTCATTTCTTGAAGAAGACAACAGATGAAAAGGGTGAGCTCAACTAGCCCAGTAAAGAATATTATGACTAAGATAATGGAAAATAAATTATCGTTAGCCTTCAATAAATCAGATAAAATATTATTGACAACAAGTTTTAGATCAATATTCACAGCGAAAATAACCGTTCATCATCAATATTTTATCCCTGTAACATCAATCAATATACATCTCAAATCAAATATTCATCTTTGCACTACAGGCCAAAGATATTCATTTGTATCATCAGTGGTCATGTTCATCTCAACACCTGTCATCTTTGCACTACGGCCAAAGATATTCATCAGGTAATCATTCATCTTTGCTCTACAGGCCAAAGATATTCAGTTATAACACCACTTAGGACCGAGGATGATGAAAAATAATATAAATAACGAATCCAGTGAAATAAAGGATAAGATTAAGGATTCGTATTTTAGTTTATTCAAGTTCAAGAATATTCCATAATAATACTTTGTGGAGCAAAATTCAAGAATAAAGCTCAAAACTTAGATCCAACCAAAGATAGTAACCATAACAGACAATTTAGACAAATAGAAGAAAATTTAGTTTTTTCCGTGAATAGTATCGTATACGTGAATAGTAACCCCGACGGAAAAAGTAAGAATTTCATAACAAAATCCATGCCAATATTTCGGTATAATGATACTGAAAAGAATAACATCATTTACCAAAGAAAATAACATCCCTTACCTCAAAAGAATAATACTTCTGACGGAATGTCGGATATAAGGCTGAAGAAAACTTGAACTGAATACTAACACTCAAAGTATCTAAATACTCACAAAAATACGCTCGATATTATAGAGAGAGAAAACTTCTGATTCTGGTGTGATTTTCAATTCTAACCTAAGCACCCTATTTATAGGAAAAACTTAGGATGCCAAAGTAAACTTTTGAATAAAATAATATTTTTTTTAAAATTCCGCCACCTGGCTGCTAAAAAACCAGATTTTTTTCAACAACCAACAAAAGTGGGGACCACCCATAAAAAAAAATTTATTTATTTTTTGAAACTTCAATAATTCATAATAAATAGCCCCTTTGTCAGAAAAATACAAATTCTATGTCTTTCTATAGGAAATTTAATTCTCTACAACTTTGTAGAAGGAAGTTTTTTCAAATTCCAAACATAAATTATCCGAAATCCATAAATAGATGATTTTTCACACCAAAATACTGATAAAAACACATCAGCGCTAATTCCTTCTTTTATATCCACAAAATAAATATTTTTTTATCATATAAATTAATAATTAATTATTCACAATAATATTACAGAACTACAATATTGACAACCAGGTCGTTCCCAAGAAAGAGGGGGTCTTCCGATAAGGACTTCTCCTTACTAGCGCGCAATTAAATAACCCCTCCTAGACAGAACTTCCTTAAACATTGTCAATAATGCTATCTAATAATATTATTCAAATAATATAATTTATTGAGTTGATAATGTGAAATACTGTGCAATGACAATTATTAAATCAATAATACAAAATATCAACGTAGCAATTATTGAATTAATAAAATATTATGCAATTATTGAATCAATAATATAAAATAATGAACAGTAATTACTGTAACAATAATTGAGTAAGTGCATTCTCACGTAAGAATCAATAATTCAAAATACTGTGCAATACCGTGTGCTACTGTGCAGCACTGCATATTACTATATTTTAACCACCGGGTATTTCAACAGTACTAACGGTAACAACTACGCCGTTATTTTATAAAAACGTTATTTCTGTCGCTTTCTATATCCGACAGTTTTTCCGTTGTGGGGCCCACAAATAGCTGCGCCGTCGTGCGAATATTCCCCGACAACAAGAATATTCCACGACCAACGAATATTCTCCGACAACAATGAATATTTTATAACCACTTGCTCATTTTAAAATATTTGCACATTTCACCCATAACTTTTCATATTTATCAAAACAACACATTACTGTTTCGAAATAATATATAAAGAAAATTAAATCTTTATTCATAAAAATTGGGGTTTTACAACCTCCCCTCCTTATGAAATTTCGTCCTCGAAATTGACATACGTACCTAGTATGTCGAAAAGGTGAGGATACCTCGCTTTCATTTTCGATTCCAACTCCCAGGTCATTTCCTCAATAGCATGGTTTCTCCACAAAACTTTAACTTGAGGTATAATTTTCGAGCATAGGACATGCTCCTTCCTATCCAAGATCTTGACAGGTGTCTCCTTGTACGTTAAATCTTCTGCTATCTCGTCTGGTTCTAACTCAATAAAGTGGTTTGGATCCTTCACATATTTACGTAACACGGATATGTGAAATACGTTATGAACACGAGACATGCTTGGAGGTAAAGCGAGTCTATAAGCCACATTTTCTACTCGGTCAAGAATCTTAAATGGACCAATGAATCGTGGATTGAGCTTTCCCCTCTTCCCGAATCTCATAACTCCTTTCCACGTAGCAATACGTAACAATACATGGTCCCCAACATTAAATTTCACGTCCTTTCGATGAAGATCCGCATAACTCTTTTGTCGATCTTGTGCTGTTTGTATCCGTTTTCAGATTATTTAGATCTTTTTCGTAGTCATACGTACTAACTCCGATCCCAACAATGTTGCTTCACCCACCTCATCCTAATAAACTGGAGAACGACACTTTCTCCCATACAACGCTTCGAATGGAGCCACGCCTATACTTGCCTGATAACTGTTGTTATAGTAGAATTCCACCAATGGTAAGTATTTATCCCAACTCCCTTTGAAGTCTAGAACACAAAGTCTCAATAGATCTTCAAGAGTTTGAATAGTTCTTTCCGATTGTCCGTCCGTTTGAGGATGATAAGCCGAACTGAATCGTAAATCCGTGCCCATAGCTTTCTACAAACTGATCCAAAATCGTGAAGTAAATCTGGGATCACGATCCGAAACTATGGATACTGGCATGCCATGCAATCTCACAATCTCATTCACGTACATATGAGCAAGACGTTCAAGGGAATAAGTCTCTCGTATCGGCAAGAAATGAGCAGACTTGGTTAATCTATCAACAATAACCCAAATCGCATCTATGCCTTGAGAAACCTTGGGAAGACTAGTAACGAAATCCATCGTAATGTGTTCCCACTCCCATTTCAAAATCTCCAGTGGTTGCAATGGACCCTTCGGTACTTGATGCTCCGCCTTTACACGTTGACACGTTAAACATCTCAAAATAAACTCCGCGATCTCTCTTTTCATATTGCCCCAGCAAAATGTAAGTCGAAGATCACGATACATTTTGGTACTCCCAAGATGGATTGCAAACGGTGTGTTGTGTGCCTCCATCATGATTCTATGCTTCAAGTCAGAATCATTAGGAACACAAAGTCTGGAGTTGACTCGAAGTATTCCCTCTTCATCGATTCTTGCTTCTGGAATGGCACCTTCTTGCACCTTCTTCTTCATCTTCATCAGCTCCGGATCAGTAGTTTGAGCAGCTTTAACTTTATCAATCAAAGCTGGTTCTACGCGGATACTTGACATCATCGCACTTGTTCCCACATATGATCTTCTACTCAACGCGTCAGCTACCACGTTCGCTTTTCCAGGATGGTATTGGATGGTATGATCGTAATCTTTCAACAGCTCAAGCCAACGTCATTGCCGCATGTTGAGCTCCTTCTGAGTGAAGAAATATTTAAGGCTCTTATGATCCGTATAAATCTCCACTTTCTTCCCGTTCAGATAATGTCTCTAGATCTTCAACGCGAAAACGACTGCTGCTAACTCTAGATCATGAGTAGGATAATTCCTCTCATATTCTTTGAGTTGTCGCGAGGCATAGGCTATGACTTTCCCATGTTGCATGAGAACACATCCTAACCCTTTGCCCGAAGCATCGCTGTACATAACAAATCCATCCGAACCAGATGGTATTGTCAGAATAGGTGCCGAGATAAGTCTTCTCTTGAGCTCTTGGAAGCTCTTCTCGCATTCCTCGCTCCAAACGAATTTTGTATCTTTCCGAGTCAACTGAGTTAATGGAGTAGCGATTCGAGAAAATCCCTCTACGAACCTCCGATAATAACCAGCTAAGCCCAGAAAGCTTCGTACTTCGGTCACCGACTTAGGTTGCTCTCAGCTTTGTATTGCTTCAATCTTCATTGGGTCAACAGATACTCCACGTTTCGATACCACGTGCCCAAGAAATGCTACTTGCTCAAGCCAGAACTCACATTTCTTCAGCTTGGCATATAGCTTGTTCTCACGAAGCTTTTGAAGTACCAGCTTCAAATGGTGCTCATGATCTTCACGGCTTATAGAATTGATGAGGATGTCATCAATAAAGACAACAACGAATTGATCCAAATATTCCTTAAATACACGGTTCATCATATCCATGAAAGCAGCAAGAGCATTAGTCAATCCAAAAGACATGACTAAGAACTCATAATGCCCGTACCGAGTTCTAAAAGCAGTCTTTGGAATATTCTCAGTCTTAATCTTCAGCTGATGATATCCAGAACGAAGATCGATCTTTGAAAAGAATTGTGCTCCTTGCAACTGGTTGAACAGGTCATCAATACGAGGTAGCGGATACCTATTCTTGAGGTGACATGGTTCAACTCCCGATAGTCAATACAAAGTCTCATACTCCCGTCTTTCTTCTTTACGAATAAAACAGGAGCACCCCAAGGAGACGTACTAGGACGTACAAAATCGATGTCTAACAACTCCTGTAATTGGACCTTTAACACCTGAAGTTCAATAGGAGCCATTCGATATGGGATTTTAGAAATGGGTTTTGTACCGGGTTCAAGGTCAATAAAGAATTCAACTTCACGTTCTGGGGGTAGACCGGGAAGTTCTTCGGGAAATACATCAGAAAACTCATTAACAACGGAAATATTATTCAAATTTGACGTATTCTGGTTTAGATCAGTGACATGAGCTAAGAAAGCTTGACATCCGTTTTTCAATAAACGAATAGCTTTGTGACTTGAAATGATATTGACTGATTTTAGTGGTTTGGATTCGCACAACAGGTTGATTAGGAATATGAAAACTAACAACCTTACGAAAATAATCAATTTTGGCATGGTAAGTGGTTAACCAGTCAATTCCTAAAATCACGTCAAATGCAAGTATTTTCAAAGATATAAGATCAACAGGTAAAGTAAGGGTACCAATCTGAATCAAGCAAGATTTGTAAACTGTGGATGTAACAAAGGTTTCTCCTAACGAAGTTTCAACAAATAAGTTAAAGTCTAATTTATCAGAAGTCAAGTTCAAACGTTGAGCACAAGCAGGTGAAATAAAGGAATGGGTAGCACCGGTATCTAACAAGGTGTAAACTTCGCAAGAGTTTATGATTAGCTTACCCGTAATCACCTCGTGTGGGTTCCTCGCATTTTGGGCTGTCACGACAAACGCTCTTCCAGGAATCACCGACTTTGACTTGTCTGAAACCGCCTTTGGAATCACTACCCCCGCTGGACTTGGTTTCGCAACAGGACAATCACGAGCTATATGTCCTTCTTTTCCACAGTTATAGCATGCCTTGAACTGTTGTGGGCAGTTTAGGCTGATGTGTCCCTCTTTCCCGCATTTATAGCATACGACCTGTGGTCGTTCTCCTCCCCTAGAAATAGTTGATGCTGGTGTTGATGTTGACGTCTTCACGTTCTCATTGTTGTATCTTCTCTTCTTGAAATCTCCTCCCGATTTGCTTTTCCTACTATCATGGCCACGATTACCACCGGAGTGGTTACCGCTTCTGTCATACTTTCCACCTCGCTGGTTGTCATTGCTCCGATGACTGCTGCCACCGGTACGACCTTGGTTGTTGTCCCTTGGTTGAACATGATCATTATCTCGTTCTAACAACTGGGCCCTGTTCACTACATCCGAATATAGAGAAAATTTATGAGAAATGAGGTATTAACGTATTTCGGGTTTCAAACCTCTTAGAAACATCCGCGTCATACGTTCCTCATTCTCCACCAAATGAGGTGCAAACCTGGACAGCTCCACGAACTTAGCCTCGTACTGGGATACCGTCATATTATTTTGCTCGAGTCTGATAAATTCTACTTCCTTCATATGGCTAATACTTTCAGGAAAGTACTTATCATTGAACAGTTTTTGAAACGCTTCCCAAGACATCTTGAGTGCGGCAGGCTGGGTACGCTTCACAGATTCCCACCAGTAATCTGCCTCTCCACGGAACATAAACGTGGCAAATGGAACCTTCTGTTCCTCCGTGCATCCCAAGACATCAAATATCTTGGTAATTTGTTTAATCCACGTCTCTGCCTTGATCGGATCTGGCTGTCCCAGAAACTCTGGTGGTCCCAATTCTTTGAACTGCTTGGCGGTGAGAATTCGCGTGTTGTTATTATCTCCACCTGTATTTTGCACACGAGTCTCCCTCGTCTGGTTTTGCATAAACTGCAAAAAACTTCTAAACATCTCATCGTTTATCGTCTGACCAGCGTTGTTTTCAGGATGAACATTGCCTTCTTGTTGCACGTTCTCCTGGTTAGTGATTAAAGGTGTCTCCATGGTCTCATTCACTTCGTTGTTAACATTTTCAGCTGCCATTCTCAAATACTGCCATAAAACAAGGGTTAATTAAACAAATAACATATCACATATTAACCCTATGCTCCGACTGACCAATTAAATACCACATAAGCTTAGGTAGGACATACTAGTGAAGGATTTACTCGTCTCTCCCCTCCTAGTTCTATTCCCCGATCTTTGCCAGAGATCATATCCCTAAGCTCTGATACCAACTGTGACGGCCCCAGAATAGGTCCAGTCAACCCAACCCATTCTGAGTCGCCAAATACATGGTACAGAATTCAAATACAAACTTTTATATCACACGATCGTGCAAAATGCGATCACACAACTGTGAGTGTCAATACAAATATGTAAAAAATATTAATATTCAAACTAAGTCCTCATTACAATTATTATCACACTATTTATCAGAAATAGTGAGGACTACTACTGCTCTAATTCAGACCATCACTCTGTCCCCCAACTAGTTCCCGCAACATTCTCATTTCTTGAAGAAGACAACAGATGAAAAGGGTGAGCTCAACTAGCCCAGTAAAGAATATTATGACTAAGATAATGGAAAATAAATTATCGTTAGCCTTCAATAAATCAGATAAAATATTATTGACAACAAGTTTTAGATCAATATTCACAGCGAAAATAACCGTTCATCATCAATATTTTATCCCTGTAACATCAATCAATATACATCTCAAATCAAATATTCATCTTTGCACTACAGGCCAAAGATATTCATTTGTATCATCAGTGGTCATGTTCATCTCAACACCTGTCATCTTTGCACTACGGCCAAAGATATTCATCAGGTAATCATTCATCTTTGCTCTACAGGCCAAAGATATTCAGTTATAACACCACTTAGGACCGAGGATGATGAAAAATAATATAAATAACGAATCCAGTGAAATAAAGGATAAGATTAAGGATTCGTATTTTAGTTTATTCAAGTTCAAGAATATTTCATAATAATACTTTGTGGAGCAAAATTCAAGAATAAAGCTCAAAACTTAGATCCAACCAAAGATAGTAACCATAACAGACAATTTAGACAAATAGAAGAAAATTTAGTTTTTTCTGTGAATAGTATCGTATAAGTGAATAGTAACCCCGACGGAAAAAGTAAGAATTTCATAACAAAATTCATGCCAATATTTCGGTATAATGATACTGAAAAGAATAACATCATTTACCAAAGAAAATAACATCCCTTACCTCAAAAGAATAATACTTCTGACGGAATATCGGATATAAGGCTGAAGAAAACTTGAACTTAATACTAACACTCAAAGTATCTAAATACTCACAAAAATACGCTCGATATTATAGAAAGAGAAAACTTTTGATTCTGGTGTGATTTTCAATTCTAACCTAAGCACCCTATTTATAGGAAAAACTTAGGATGCCAAAGTAAACTTTTGAATAAAATAATATTTTTTTTTAAATTCCGCCACCTGGCTGCTAAAAAACCAAATTTTTTTCAACAACCAACAAAAGTGGGGCCCACCCATAAAAAAAATATATTTATTTTTCGAAACTTCAATAATTCATAATAAATACCCCCTTTGTCAGAAAAATACAAATTCTATGTCTTTCTATAGGAAATTTAATTCTCTACAACTTTGTAGAAGGAAGTTTTTCCAAATTCCAAACATAAATTATCCGAAATCCATAAACGGATGATTTTTCACACCAAAATATTGATAAAAACACATCAGCGCTAATTCCTTCTTTTATATCCACAAAATTAATATTTTCTTATCATATAAATCAATAATTAATTATTCACAATAATATTACAGAACTACAATATTGACAACCAGGTCGTTCCCAAGAAAGAGGGGGCCTTCCGATAAGGACTTCTCCTTACTGGCGCGCAATTAAATAACCCCTCCTAGACAGAACTTCCTTAGACATTGCCAATAATGCTATCTAATAATATTATTCAAATAATATGAATTATTGAGTTGATAATGTGAAATACTGTGCAATGACAATTATTGAATCAATAATATAAAATATCAAATGTAGCAATTATTGAATCAATCATAGCAACGTAGCAATTATTGATATAAAATATCAACGTAGCAATTATTGAATCAATAAAATATTATGCAATTATTGAATCAATAATATAAAATATTGAACAGTAATTACTGTAACAATAATTAAGTAAGTGCCTTCTCACGTAAGAATCAATAATTCAAAATACTGTGTAATACCGTGTGCTACTGTGCAACACCGCGTATTACTGTATTTTAACCACCGGGTATTTCAACAGTACTAACGGTAACAACTACGCCATTATTTTATAAAAAAGTTATTTCTGTCGCTTTCTATATCCAACAGTTATTCCGTTGTGGGGCACACAAATAGCTTCGCCGTCGTACGAATATTCCCCGACAACAAGAATATTCCACGACCAACGAATATTCTCCGACAATAATGAATATTTTATAACCACTTGCTCATTTTAAAATATTTACATATTTCACCCATAACTTTTCATATTTATCAAAACAACACCTTACTGTTTCAAAATAATATATAAAGAAAATTAAATCTTTATTCATAAAAGTTTGGGTCTTACACGGAACATCGTCCTGCGATCCAGCATGTACCAGGGCAGACCTTCGAACTGGACTAGATAGTACATCACCCGATCCTGGGCCTTGTCAATTGCATTATGAAACGTATAACCCGTCTCCTCAATCTTTGCTCTCTTTGCACGAACATTATCCTCTGCAACATCGGCACGTCGTGGAATCTCTCACCCAAGCTTCCTCCACTATGGAAAGCCTTGCTAATTTCTCTTTCAATTCATTCTTCAATTTCTCTATCTCCTCTGACTTCTGCTCAACTTGCCCCTTTTCATGGACCAACTCCCACTCTACGTCTCCAAGATGAGTGTGAAGAGCCTCAACCTCACCATCCTTCTGCTCAATGGTAGACTGTTGAGTAACCGTCTGCTCCCTCAGCTCCTAAACAGTATCTCGTAACTCTATGTTACGGTCATACAGTTCGTCATACATCTCAGCACTGATAGAGTTCGGTGGGAACTCTTCAAGGTCTTCCTCATCCTCCTCAGCTGCCTCAACCTGAACTTCAATCTCCTCAGGGTCTTCCTCAGAGTCCTCCTCTGAGTCAAACACCGGCACATGCTCCTGACCAATGACTGTGATCAAAGGAGATGGCTCTCGTCGAATCAACTGCTCCTAGATTGTGTGAATGTCTCGGGGCTCCTCCTCTCTAGCCTCTCGGTGTACAGTGTCCCTAAGCTGACTAGGTTCTCCAGCATCCGTCATCCTGACAAATCAAATTTTAAGTCTTAGTTATTAAGTGATGCTAATCGATACTCTCGCAAGTATATAAGTATAAGCACATAGCACATAAGTTAATTTATTATCTTCCTTAGAACTCGATAATAGTTTATCATTAATATGTTCTCGATCTTTTAAAAGGCTACTACCCTAAGGTTTTTCCCCATCTAAGGTTCATAACCTACAGCTTTGATACCAACATGTGACACCCCCAAATCCGGGTACTTCAATTTTCACGAAATTTGGTGTTCACAGTACAAATATCATCTATCTATCTACCCATAATAAATGCAACCATGCAATAGATAGAAATAAAACCAACATCTTCCCTTATGAGGTTACAACATCTGAATAATAATACATAATAAATCCCAGGTCATACTAACCTTAAATCTCAAATGTGGAAACGTAAACAGATAAATAGCCATGCACAACTTTAACATAAGTCTTAACCAATAACATATCAAATAAACAACAAGTCTTCATCACTTGTTGACCTTGCCCTTGCCTTTGCTAGTAGAAGGCTCTTCAGACATTTTGTTCTTAACTGCAATGTTATTATTACGCAAGAGTGAGCACGATTGCCCACAAGTATAACAGTATAACAATAATATAATAACATGCGAGTGAATTAAAGACTTCTAAATAAGGAAACTCGACGTCTGAATAGAGAATGAATAACAAGAAACAAAAGAACATCTGAGGGTCATAAGACCTCGAACTATATCCTAGGTTATAAAATGTTTATACTTTAAACTTTTAACAGTCATAAGACTATGGACTCTACTTCTCGTACTTAGAGGGATCAACCCTTAGTACCCATACTGTGCACACAATATCTTAACGCTAAAGCATCATCAATCCCCTATAATAGGGTGGTTCATCTCAGTTTGACATCAGAGTCCGCACCAAAGAAAGTTTGGTTTGGATAAGCTCAATAATAGTTCTGAAATTTAGAACGCTCATCAACTATGGACTAATCGAATCAATAAGGGTTCGCTAGTCTTACAAGGTTCAACAATAAATGATATTTAAATTAAATAATAATTTCTCAAGAGTATACAATCGAATAAGTATTGTATAACTAGAATCATGCTTTTAAAGGTAATATAATATCTCATATGAAATCTCAACTTGACTAACAAGTATAAGAACTTGTATCATGATAATATTTTAAGAATAAAAAACTTGCTCAATAAAAGTAAACTTTGAGTTTAGTAACTTGCTTGACATAAGAATAAAGAATAGAACGTTTATTCAACTTAAAGAGTTTAGATAAGAAAACTTGTGTAACGATAATGAGTTAGGGATAGAATACTTGCCTCGTGCGCAAGCTACAAATCTAGTTACAATTCAATTCCTCAACGTCCTACACATTATATTATGCATACGATGTCGATTAGTTTCATCACTTCTATGTTCAACTGTTGAACTTTTCATTTAAGTTCAATTTATAATTTGGTTCCAATTGATAACTTATTAACTAATCACATAACATAAGTATAAATTCACAATATGCTTATCACATAGGTATAATCCTTTAAACAATCATAATCAAGTTTTACAATCACAATATTCAAGTTCGCACTTAGTTTGTTAACTTGAACCTTCACATTATCTTATACATGTCAACAACTTACTTATTAACATGAACTTCAAATCATATAATATGTGTTAATAACATGTTATAGCATAGCATTACATGTTCATCAAGTCCTCAAGTAGGTTATAGCATAGTATTACACTTGGCACGACGTTTCGACATTCATTCGTCTCACGTCCGACTTGTCCCTCTTGCGTACGCTTAACATGCTCATGCAATTTGTCTAACACATCATTGATTAATGTTAAACATTATTATATTTCATAATATTTATGTTTTATAACTTATAACAACAACTTTTATCGTCGAGAGCACTACACTTGCGTACGGGCATGTCCGACGCCCTCCGATTGCCTCCGAATACGCATCAGTCACAAAGATGACCATTTTGACTAACGACTTCAAATCGAAAAACATAAAGAATGAAAGTTGTAGGTTTAATCGTTATCTTTCCGAATCATCTTAAATCTCCTTAATCGGAGTTTGTATGAAGAAGTTATACTTATTTTACTACAAGAGGTCAAAACAGTCTCGGTTTACATTTTTTCACACCGGACAGCACCCACCCCGCTGAGGCGGGGATTTAAGCCTATGAGGACCCCTGGGGCGGGGCCCCCTGCTGGTGCATGTTCTGGTTTGCGATTTTGACAGTTCGTTGTCCCAATTACTCCAGTTAAATGCAAATTAAACTAACACCGCGATTTCTATGAAGTATAAACTTCATAGATAAACTTCATAGAAATATCATACAATATTACTAACATGTTTTTAACATCTTAAATCATGCAATTACTCGAATCAAATTATTAAATTTCAATGTTCTTGGTGTTCTTGATGGTTTTGAAGAAAAACATGAAATTTGACGTGACAGATTCGTTATAACTCCGAATCCGTCCATTCAAAGTTTTTTTTCTTTGGTTTAACATATATTATCATAATTTACTGACAAATTTAAGTTAAACAAATAATTCATGGCATACAATTGTTCGTAAGGGCCATAAGGGTCATATATATAACTTTTATACTCTATAATTCATGGCATACAATTGTTCGTAAGGCATAATTGCATGAATTTAATCACTGTAAATCATGCATACATAGTATAAAACATGTTATGAACAATTAATAACACATATATGGTCAGATAATCAACAATCAACAAATTTCCCATTCACAGAGAACCTTTAAAACACGTAAATGAAAAAACTCTGATAACTTTTGAAAACTTAATTAAAACATAAGTACATAGTTTTAATCACTGTGATTCATGTATACATGATATATAACATGTTGTTAACATATACTAACACATATATAATCACATCTTAAGTTAATTATCAAAATAATTCTTCGAAGAGAACTTGAACAGAGTTTTCATAGAAAATATATAAGAACGTAAATATAAAATCGAATCAAGAGATTACCCTTTTTAACTCTGTTTGATTGTATAATTCCTTCTTCTCCAAATTCAACTCTCTCAAACTTTTCTCTCAATTTTCTCTAACTATTCTCTCTGATATTTTCTCTAACTCTAGTATGAATATGTTATAAGAACTGATATATGATATATGTATAAATATAATACGTATATGATATATAAGCATAGTGGGTAAGTGGTTGTCAGTTAATCCCATAATGGGTTAACTGACCAACTTCTTCTAGGGTCTTGTTTGGCTAGCTCCATTACTCTTTATTTCTCATTAATTTAATTAAACTCTTATTATATAGTTTAATAATGTCACACCCAATTAATCATATAATCTTATTTAAATTAATTAAATAAAATAGAATAAAATCACATAAATTCACATAATTAAAATTCTCATTTATTAATTATGTCAAATCATTAAATCTCTAATTAATTATTAAATTAATTAGAATAAAATTATGCTTATTAAATAATTCATTTAATCAAATAAGCTCAATTAAATTCATACTTTGAATAATAAAATTCTCCACATTAATTTAATCAATGTAACACATATAATAAATTAATCTACCACGAATTCATCAATTAATTATTTAATTCAATAATTAAATCATCAAAAAAAAATATTTATTTAATTCAATAAATATTCAAATTATATTACAAATTCTCGTTCGTCACATATTGATTGTACCTTTATATAAAATGTTATTGGTTTGGAGTGTGAGTACTGTTGTTTTAATATTTGTATTGAAACTCGCAGTTTATGTGTGGTCGTATTTGTGACGCCCCCAAAATAGGTCCGGTCAACCCAACCCATTCTGAGTCGTTAAATACATGGTACAGAATTCAAATACAAACTTTATATCACACAGTCGTGCAAAATACGACCACACAACTGTGAGTGTCAATACAAATCGTATATAATACGAAATATTAACATTCAAATTCATTCTTTATTTATTACAATTATTATCCCACTATTTTACAAAAATAGCGAGGACTACTACTGCTCTAACTCGGACTATCACTCTGTCCCTCGACTAGTTCCCGCAACGTTCTCATTTCCTGAAGAGGACAATAGATAAAAAAGGTGAGCTCAACTAGCCCAGTAAAGAATATTACGACTAAGATAATGAAAAATAAATTATCGTTAGCCTTCAATAAATCAGATAAAATATAATGGGCAATCAATTTTAGATCAATATTCGCAGCGAAAATAATAATTCCTTAGAAGAGTTAAGTAGAGAATGAAGTCTACTATCTTCTATGATTTAAAAGTCCATCATCAATATTTTATCCCTGTAACATCAATCAATATACATCTCAAATCAAATATTCATCTTTGCACTACAGGCCAAAGATATTCATTTGTATCACCAGTGGTCATGTTCATCTCAACACCTGTCCATCTTTGAACTACGGCCAAAGATATTCATCAGGTAATCATTCATCTTTGTTCTACAGGCCAAAGATATTCATTTGTATCACCAATGGTCATGTTCATCTCAACACCTGTCATCTTTGCACTACGGTCAAAGATATTCATCAGGTAATCATTCATCTTTGCTCTACAGGCCAAAGATACTCAGTTATATCACCATTTAGGACTAAGAATGATGAAAAACCATATAAATAACGAATCCAGTGAAATAAAGGATAAGATTAAGGATTCGTATTTTAGTTTATTCAAGTTCAAGAATATTCCATAATAATACTTTGTGGAGCAAAATTCAAGAATGAAGCTCAAAACTTAGATCCAATCAAAGATAGTAACTATAACAGACAATTTGGACAAATAGAAGAAAATTTAGTTTTTCCGTGAATAGTGTCGTATACGTGAATAGTAACTCCGACGAAAAAAGTATGAATTTTCTAATAAAATCCATGCCAATATTTTGGTATAATGATATTGAAAAGAATAACATTATTTACGAAAGAAAATAACATCCTTTATCTCAAAAGAATAGTACTTCTAACTGGAATATCGGATAAATATCGAAGGAAACTTGCACTGAATAGTAATACTCAAAGTACCTAAATACTCACAAAAATACGCTCGATATTATAGAGAGAGAAAACTTCTGATTCTGGTGTGATTTTCAATTCTAACCTAAGCACCCTATTTATAGAAAAAGCTTATGATACCAAAGTAGACTTTTTTAATAAAATAATATTTTTTATATATAAAAAAAATTCCAGCCGCCTCGTGAGAGAAAAAAACTCAGCATTTCCACACCAACCAAAAGTGGGGCCCACCATTTTATAAAAATATTTATTTTCCGAAACTTCAATAATTCATAATAAATAGCCCTTTATCAGAAAAATACAAATTCTATGTCTTTTAATAGGAAATTTAATTCTCTACAACTTTGTAGAAGGAAGTTTTTCCAAATTTCAAACATAAATTATCCGAAATCTATAAACGGATGATTTTTCCCTCCAAAATACTGATAAAAACACATCAGCACTAATTTCTTCTCTTATATTCACAAAATAAATATTTTTTTATCATATAAATTAATAATTAATTATTCACAAATAATATTACAGAACTATAATATTGACAACCAGGTCGTTCCCAGAAAAGAGGGGGTCTTCCGATAAGGATTTCTCCTTACTGGCGCGCAATTAAATAACCTCTCCTAGACAGAATTTCCTTAGTCATTGACAATAATGCTATCTAATAATATTATTCAAATAATATTAATTATTGAGTTGATAATGTGAAATACTGTGCAGTGACAATTATTGAATCAATAATACAAAATATCAACTGTAGCAATTATTGAATCAATCATATAAAATAGCAACGTAGCAATTATTGAGTCAATAAAATATCAATGTAACAATTATTGAGTCAATAATATAAAATATCAACGTAGCAATTATTGAGTCAATAATATAAAATATTGAACAGTAATTACTGTAACAATAATTGAGTAAGTGTCTTCTCACGTAAGAATCAATAATTTAAAATACTGTGCAATACCGTGTGCTACTGTGCAACACCGTATATTACTGTATTTTAACCACCGGGTATTTCAACAGTACTAACGGTAACAACTACGCCGTTATTTTATAAAAAGGTTATTTCTGTCGCTTTCTCTATCCGACAGTTATTCCGTTGTGGGGCCCACAAATAGCTGCGTCGTCGTACGAATATTCTCCGACAACAAGAGTATTCCACGACCAAACGAATATTCCCCGACAACAAGAATATTTTATAACCACTTGCTCATTTTAAAATATTTGCACATTTCACCCATAACTTTTCACATTTATCAAATCAACACCTTACTATTTTAAAATAATATATAAAGAAAATTAAATCTTTATTCATAAAACTTGGGGTCTTACAGTATTTTTTGTAAATAGAAAGTTTGTATTTGAATTCTGCAGTGTATATTTTAACGACTCAGAATGGGTTGTGTGGAACTATTTTGGGCGCGTCACAGTTGGTATGAAAGCTTAAGGATATGATCTTTGGAGGAGATCTGAGTCTAGAACTAGGAAGGGAGAGACGAGTAATATCCTTTGCTAGAGTGTGTCCTACCTAACTGAATTTTATTACTTAATAAGTTGACAAATTGTGATATGTCAATTAACCTTTGTTTTGAAACTTTATTCTGGAATGATATCTAAAATCTTATAGATGAGCAATGGAGAAATCATGATACAAAGGAAATGACTGGGTAGATAGAATCTGAAATGAAAGCAAGGTATCCTCACCTCTTCGAACTACCAGGTACGTAAATTTTGAGAACGAAATTTCATAAGGAGGGGAGATTGTAAAACCCCGAATTTTATAAAATGAAAATATTCAATTTTTTTTATATTTCTATTCAGTAAATGGTTAAATTAATAAAATGTTATAATTATGGGTGATATGTGCAAATTTTACAAAGTAAGCAAGTTGTCATAAAATATTCGTTGTGTCGGAGAATATTCGTTTAGTCGGGGAATATTCTTTTTATCGGAGAATATTCGTACGACGGAGCAATCATTGGTGGACCCCACAACGAAATAACTGTCGGATATAGAAATCGACAAAATACCCTTTTTATAAAAATAACTGCAAAACTTTTACCGTTAACTGTGAAAATACCTAGTGATAAAAGTACAGTAATACGCGTTGTTGCACAGTAGCACACAGTATTGTATAGAATCTCTGATTATTGATGTTTACGTAAGAAATCACTCAGTTTTATTCAATAATTGTCACAGTAGTTGCTGCATATTATCCCATATTATTGATTCAATTATTGTCATAGTATCATCTGTACAATAATTTATATTATTAAATCAATAATTGACATAACACAGTTATTCATATTATTATTAGCATTGTGACACCCCCAAATCTGGGTTCTTCAATTTTTATGAGATTTGGTGTTCACTTACAAATATCACATATATCTATCTACCCATAATAAATGCGAAAACATAACTTAATAGAAAATCCTCCCCGTATGGGGTTACAATATCTGAATAAATGAATCCCAGGTCATACTAGCCTTAAACATCAGTGCGAAAAACATAAACAAATAAATAAGTCTTAAACAACATCAAGTCTTAACAATAAACATTTTCAAATAAATAACAAATCTTCAACACTTGTTAATCTTGCCCTTGCCTTTGCTAGTGGAAGGCTCGTCAATCATTTCGTTCTTAACTGCAATGTTATTATGCAAGAGTGAGCACGATTGCCCATAACTATAATAGTATAACAATAATAATAACATGCGAGAAATCAAAGGATTCTGAATAATAGAAAGCTCGACTTTTGAATCAAGAATGAATAATAAGAATCAAAAGTGCATCTGAGGGTCGTGAGACCATGAACTATGTCCCAGATTGTCAAGTATTTCTATTTTAAACCTTTAACAGTCATAAGACTATATGGACTCTACTACTCGTACTTAGGGGGATCAGTCCTTAGTACCAAAATGTGCACATCATCTCAACGCTAATGCGTAAATAATCCCCTATAAGGGTTGTTCATCGCAGTTTGACATCAGAGTCCGCACCAAAGAAAGTTTGGTTTGGATAAGCTCAATAATAGTTTTAGAATTTAGAACGTTCATCAACTATAGACTGGTCGAATCAATAAGGGTTCGCTAGTCTTACAAGGTCCAACAATAATTAATAATCAAATTGAATAATGAATATCAAGAGTATACAATTGAATAAGTATTGTATAACTGAAGTAATGCTTTAAAAGAATTATAATATCTCACTCGGAATCATAACTTGAATAAGCAAGAATATGAACTTGATTGATATAGAAACATAAGTCTAAGACTTGCTCAACGAATAATTTAGAATTAGGGAACTAGTATAACGATAATAATTTGATAATAGAGAACTTGCTCAATTAAAAGTGAAGTTCAGGAAACTTGCATTACGATAATAAGTTAGGGATAGAACACTTGCTCAATTTAAAGAGTGTAATTAGAAAACTTTTCTCGTGCACAAGCTACAAATATAATTCTCGTCCCTTAATTAATCCTACATATCAATACATTCACAATACCAATTAATTCTAAGTTTGATATACACATTGAATCACAAACATTAGTCGTGGTTGCGTTATTAGATTTCATAAATAACGAGTTTAAATCACTTATTTAACTTATCAATTAACCACGTAAATAAGTTAATAAATTATTTTAACATCTCAATATATGTTTAACATGTCATCATGTTCATTACATTAAGTTTAACAAATACATTTCTGACTTTTGAACACTTAATAAAATTTCATTAATTTATTCTGTTGATTTGGCGCTGCAGCGCCCGGTTCCTTCACAGGACCGGCGCTGCGGCGCCGTGCTTATGTTAGCCTTTCCTTGGTCTGGCGCTACAGCACTAGGTTCCTTCTCAAGACCGGCGCTGCCGCGTCGCGCCTACGTCAGCTATCTGCATGCCTGGCGCTTCAGCCCCCAGTTCCTTCATAGAACTGGCGCTGCGATGCCAAGTCGCAGAATGAACTGACAATGTTCGCGAAGAACATAGAGAAAAGCCAAATAAATCCCAAATTAAACTAACACAGTAAACTTACTATTATTCATGAACTAATAACTTAATAGAGACATCATGTAACACTTCTAGCATGTTTTTAACACTTTAGATCACATAATTACTCAAATTAGAACACCTAAATTTATTGTTTTTTGTGTTATTCAAAGTTTCGAGAAGAAACATGAAATTCATCACTACAGATTAGTTATAACACCGAATCAGTCCGTTTGAATTCTGTTATGTTCGTTTTAACATGCATAATCATAATCAACTATCAATTTAAACTTTAATAAACAATTACAACATGAGATTTTGTACATATGGTCTATATTCATACTTTTCATACTCTATGACTTTTGAAATTCTAATTTAAGCATAATTATATGATTTTGATTGTTTTAAAACGTGCATAAGTGATAGAAAACATGTTCAGAACATATATTAACACATATATAATCATATAATCAATGATCATCAAACTTTTCATTCACAAAGAACTTAAAATGATTTTTATGGAGAAAACATAACAACGTAAAATTAAAAGCTTGGGTTGAAGATATTACCTTTGCTACTTGTTAAGATGATGATAGATACTCCTTTGATTCTTCAATTCTTTCAATTCTCTCAAGTTCTCTCTCAAACTCTCTCGAAGTTCTCTGATATATGATAATATATAACATATATAACTGATAGTTAGTGGTTGTCAGTTAATCCACATATTTAATTAACTGCTCCCACAAACTTAAGGCCATGTTTGGTTGTCTCCTCTACTAACTCATTTCCCTTTATTTTAATTAATGTGTTTAGTATATAGTTTAATTATCACACTATAATTATTAATCAACTAATCTTATTTAAATCAATTAAATAAAATATGATATTACACATTAAATCACATCATCACATAATTAAAATTCTCATTTATTAATTATGTCAAATTCTTAAATCTCTAATTAATTATTCAATTAATTAGAATAACATTATGCATATTAAATAATTCATTTAATAAAATAAACTCAATTAAATTCATACTTTGAACTATAAAAATTCTCCACATTAATTTAATCAATGTAACACATATAATTAAATTAATCTACCTCAAATCCATCAAATAATTATTTAACTCAATAAATAAATATCAAATATATTTATTTAATTTAATAAATATTTAACTTAAATTATAAAATTTTCTTTTGTCACAAATATTATTGACAATGTATAAAAAGTTATGTCGAAGAAAGGGGTTATGTTATTTAATTGCGCGCCAGTAAGGAGAAATTCTTATCGGAAAGCCCCCTCTTTCCTGGGAACGATCTGGTTGTCAATATTGTGAGTTATAATATTAATGAAAAATTATTGATAAAAATATTTTCATTGTGTTGAGAATATTAATGTTAGTGAAAATCGACATTTATTTCGATAATAGTTGATTTCTAGATGTTAAATTGACCAAACAGGCAATTAATCGAATAAATGAGCAATTAATTACTATTGGTTCACATGCAAGGAACTATTGGTTCACATGCAAGGAACTATGGGTTCACATGCAAGTACTATTAGGGGATGTTATGCAAGATTGATAATACTTGAGGGACTAAATTAAAAATGAAGGCTAAGATGACGGTACTAAAGTATAATAAGCCGAGCCCCTAAAGTGCAATTAGTGAAACTATGTTTTCCTATAAATAGAAGCTCATGTCTTCCTTCTTTCTCACCAATTCACAAAACTATAGAGAGAGAAGCTATAGAGAGAGAATAAGAGAGAAACAAGAAGAGTATTCTGCTAATACACTATTGCAATATCCAATCTTCTACTAAGGTAAGGGGTATTATTTCTTTCGTATTCGTAAAGGATGTTATTTTCTTACAATACTCGTAAGGGTTGTCATTCTATTCCTTATAAAATTGTGGGAATAACTTGTCTACGCGGATTACCTCATGCTTGGTGAATAACCCTCCGTAATCATTCTTTATTAATATATGGGAATAACATGTCTACGCAGACTACCGTATGCATGGTGAATAACCTTTCGTATTCATTCTTTATTAAGTTATGGAAATGACCTGTCTACGCGGATTACCGCATGACGGGTGAAAATCCAATTGCAATTCTTATATTATTTCGTTTCATATTCCTAAATCTAAACTTACTATGGTAAATATTGTTTCTATAATTCCTGAAATGATTTGAAATTGCTTAAGGTTTTCGCTTCATCTAATTTCATTTCACTGGAATATTGGTATGAACTTTCTTATTAAATTTTAATCTTTTAATGTCGAGGTACTATTCATACGGTACTATTCATGAGTACTATTCACAACGAAATTAAAATTTCTTTTCTTTGTCCAAGTTAACTTTTATGAATCTTATTCTTGAAATCGGATTCATGTTTTGATCTTCATATTGATAATTTGAACATTATTGAACTCTAGATAAATTAAATTATAAATCTCTAATATTTGCCATTGATCTCACTTGATTCATTCCTTATATCATTGTCATAATCCTCAGACTTAAATTATGGTTAAAGTTATCTTTGGTCCGTAGTGCAAAGATGAACTGTTGATTAATGAATATCTTTAGCCTTTGTGGCAAAGATGAAATGTTGATTGGTATAATCATGACAATTGATTTTACAGTTGTATGTCTTTAGTCCGTAGTGTAAAGATGGACAATTAATTGGTATGACCATTGGTTTTACAGTTGTATGTCTTTGGCTCGTAGTGCAAAGATGGACTGTTGTTCGACATGATCATTACCATTGATATTACAGTTGAATATCTTTGGCCCGTAGTGCAAAGATAGACATTTGATTGGTATGATCACGACCATTGTTGTTATGTTTGAAGGTCTTTGGAGTAGGGTGTAAAGATGGTATGGTTATTGAGTGTCTTTAGCCTTTGCGACAAGGACATTGAGTGAAAGTTCTATTAAGCCTTTGTGACAAGGAGAAACTGTTGATTTACATGATTATGAACATGAATTGTGAATTTCACTATAATATTTGATGTTACAGAAAAAGACAAGTGGTGAAAGTTTTCTTTATCTTAAGTACAACGAAGAACTGTTGATTATTGTTACATGAATAAAATATCGATGATGGACTTTTAATTTGGGGAAGGTAGTAGGCATTATGTTCTACTTGACTCTTTTAATGGATTGCTTGTTCCACTGCAACTATGGTTGAAAACTTTTATCATCTACCATATATTCTAAATATCTGATTTATTATTGATGAAGGCTATTGATAATTTAATTATCTCAAGTCATAATATTCTTTACTGGGTTATTCGTGCTCACCCTTTTGCTTCACAATTTCTTTCAGTTAATAAGAGTGTATCTGGGTCGAGTAGATATAACTAGGGAATAGAACGATGGTCTATAACTGTTGAAGTTTCTCATAAAACAGTATGAGAATAATTGTATTAAGAACTTAAAATTTGTGTGCCATATTTTATGCGTCATTTAATAATTGATTTTGATGAACAACAATAGAGTGATGAGAACCTGACTTTGTAAGGGTGTGTTGCCACTATCATACAAGATGTCTAACCACATACGACTTTGTGTTATCATATGTCATGGTTGTGCGCATCCACTTATTGATTATATCTATGAGCACTACCTATATAATCTTGGAGTATGGTTGGAATATAATTCTCAGTTTGAGATAATGAATATAATTATATAGCAAGAGAATACTCACCATAGGAGTGAACTTTGGGGTCTATTGGGTCAACTAAGGTTAATTCTCAAGTCATATGATTAACCTTAGTAATCTTTTCGCTTCCTATATAATCTTGGAGTATGGTTGGAATATAGCAAGAGAATACTCACCATAGGAGTATGCTTCCAAGATTATATAGAAAACCAGTTTTTTATGTTATAGCGACAAAAAAAATCGTCGCTATAGCCGGTTCGTCATTAGTTCGCTTCCTATAGTTCGCTAGAGAGACGGACCCATATATATATATATAATCAAGATATATATATATAATTCTTGATTGAGGTTATTCATAAAATTGTTTAAGCACTCAATTTATTTTATTCTTTATTTGACCCCTAGATACTTGTATATGTAGTTATGTATGTACATGTACAGGCTGTTAATTTTCTGTTTTATTACCCAATCTTCTCGTTCTCGCCCGCACAACGACCAGAGGTTCACCGATTCTCATGGAGGTCGCCGGAAAACCCCTTTCCTTTCACATTTTTTCCTATGCATTACTCCTTTTTCTTCATCCCTTCCATTTTCTCTCTCTTCCTAAAACATTTATTTCCTTGGATTCCGGCCAAAGGGGACTCTGTTCTTTATGCCGGAATTCTTGGAGTTCGCCGACGACGACCGTCAGGGTCTGTTTGGTTCGAGAAAAATTCATCCCCTAACATAGAAATTGCTGGTATGCCTTTCACACAGAAATTGGCACATATTTGTTTGGAATAAAGGGATTTTTTTTTTGGTTATTTATAAAACAAAAATATTTTGTACCCTAGAAATAGCCAAACGTAGATTTATTGTCTGCTGCCTAGAAATTTGTTATGGAGAAAAAGAGTGAATTGCTATAAATTTTGGAATGAACACGAATACTTTATGGAATTAGAACCTTATTCATTTAGGAAAATGATATTTGCATAAAGGGACATTGATATATCCGCAAGCCTTCCCTACTAGGACCCACTGGGAGCCATATTCATGTGAATGAGGCCTTGAGAAAAGACCAAATTTTCCTTGCCAAAATAGCACTTCTCCTCTTTTACTGAATCGGATCCTGTAGATATTTAACTTTAATGGCGCAGTTAAAGCTAATATTCTTTTATGTCTATGAGATATTTTGCATTTATGACATTCTTGTATTTGGGCCATGTTGTTTATTGTCATAGTATGCATCAAAAAAACGATGGACGTTGGAAACCAGTCATGCAACATCTTGAGAGGATTTTAGTGCATGTGGATTTTCATAGTGTTCAGTTAGGACACATATCACTGCCTAATTTGGAAGTTTTCTCATCCTGGGGTTCGAGGACTCTTCTAGGACCCGACAACCTACTTTATTGGCAGAGTTGGGCTTTTCTGGCCAGGAAAAGTTAGGTGGCTGCGTAGAGGGGGAGAGTATCATCTCTCTTGTGTTGTTTTAAGTTAGTTTTAACTTCTTTAGCATTATTGGAGTGGTAGTCTTACACTGAATTTTAAGAAGTTGTTTCCTGATTAATTTATGTGATGAAATTTGCAGGAACCAATTCTGAAACTTCTTATTCTTTTGTATGGCGTTTTCTTGATTAAATTGGCAGCCTCCAGACAACGAGTTTACATTTTTCTGAAGGGAATATAGGTCACAGGGCTTTACTAATCATGGCTGAGAAAGCTGAAACATACCCATGTCAGAACAAGTGGAAATTTTCCTTCTGCATTTTTTTGAAGGATTTCAGGTTCTTTCTGTGTATCTTCTAATTTAGGTTGTTTTGTACTTAAAATATTTCTTGTCAAGCTAGTACAATTATTTATTTTGTTTCAATAGCTTGTCACAAAGGGATAAGCAGTGCTTCTGCTGCCCATAAGGTTTCATGGTATAACTACTCAAGGACAGCAGCTCGAACTAGCTTGCAATTTAAATAGCTAGTACAGTTTGTAAAATATCAAAGAGTACCTTTGTGTATAGAGTCGTATGTGTTTGCATTGAGTATGCGTGTGTGTGTGTATATGAAAATAGCTTCTATTCTTTTTTATCTATTTTTGTTTCATGCATTAAAATATTTTCAAGTCACACTTGGTAGTTCAATTTGATAAATTTGACCCAACACTTTTTTTTTGGGTACATGGTGATTATTTGTACTCTGGCAATAGTTTTTTATTCTGTTTTTGTTACTTTCCTAAGTTTAAAAACCAATCTTGGAAGAAACCTGACACTTTTTATAGAATTTTATTGTGCTAGGATGACCTAATCATTGTACCATTATATATTTTAAGGTAGCCAGCAGTTTGAGTTAGTCTCGACTAATCCCTCAACAATGTTCAGAACGTGTTGACATATTCTCAAATTTGCAGCACAAGCTTACATACATATCCAAACATTTAAACACACAATTTAGGCACCCTTGTGGTATGGCATTATTCTATTGGACCCTTATTTTTAAAATTGCAATTAAGAGCTTTTCATTTGTGTCTTGATATGCTTTGAGGCTTATAATCACTGTCTGCAATCATATGAGCAGATTAGTATTTAAAACGGATGAGCTTGGTCTAGAAATAGCAAGGATCGCTTTCCCAGCGGCACTAGCTTTGACAGCTGATCCTATTGCATCTCTTGTCGATACAGCTTTCATTGGCCAAATAGGTACTTCCTTAACATTTTCTATCTTCATTTATCCAGTACATATTTTGTGCTCTAGTGTTGCTGTGTCACCAGAAGCTGTTGTGATTAATAAAATTACCTTTCTTGACTTGCCTCATATATTTTATTTTGCAATCTGGAAATAAATGGAGTTCTTTTCTGATTCGCTTTGCCTTGTGTATTATTTAATACAATTATATATGTTGTTCAGTTTTTAAACATCTAGAAAGTGTTTCTCTATAATGTAAAATGACTATTACTAAGAAACACTTTTAAGTAGCGGTTCTAAGTAGCTCAGTGGATATGTATCATCATCATGTAGTTGTTGAGGGCTTTAGCCTTGATACTTGCCACTCATATAAGTTAGAACTATCAGTTCTTCAAGTATATGAAACTTTTCTAGCACATAATGGCCATTTGTTTATAGAACTGTTTGAAACTAATATACTTTTTCTATTGAACCGACATCTGCCGAGACAATGGTATTTTGATTAGAATCATTAGACAATTAAAATAAACTAATGAAGCATGATTGAATCTGAGGAAAGTGAAAAGTATAGATGATAATTGCAACTTTGTCCTTAGAGGTTTATTCCTGTTTTATAAAGTATATAGGTTATTCGCATTAGCCTCCAGATTCAACTATAGTCATTTCTCTAGTGACACATGTATGTACAACCTAGAGAATCGAACAATCCTCTCTGACCAATCTCTTCGGCTTCATTGTACGATGGGATGAGAGAGATTTTGGCGTGCTATTGGTGTTGTGAGACTCCGCTTGCTTATGTATTTGAGTATTTCCAGATATTCATTCAATAAAATGGATGTGTGGTAGATTGTGTCTCGATTGTTGGACAGGCTTTGGTCATCAATTTCAGGATTTGGACATGGAGTTGGTAAACTTCTTATTTTATTTTCTTGGACATGATTTTGGTACTATTCAAGGTCATAGAGACTATGATATGGAGAGGAGACATAAGGGATAATTTTCCAGTTAGCTCATTCTATAAATTGGTTGAGGGTCTGCCACATTCTCCTGGAGGGGGATATGGAGGTCCTTAGCGCAGGCTAATAACTTGTTTTTTCTGTGGAGCACAAAGGATCACTTATTGATAATGAGATAGAGGATGGTAGACCATCTTCTGAAGTTGGAAGAGTACTTCTGCCTGAAATCAAATATCCTTACTTTTTGACAGATACAAGTATATACAATACATCAAATTCTTGCAAACTTCTGTTTAGAGTTTTAGCAGACTTTGGACTCGCTGCAAAATAAGAATATGATGTAAAATACTAAATTTGTCAAAACATAGTTATGACAAAGAACTTCTTTCATCTGTACATGCATATATATGACCTAACGAAAGGTAATAGTTGTTTGGAGATTGGAGAGCTTAGTTCATTACTTCATTTATGAGGAGGTGAATGAACAAAAGCACACAATTAAGGATTCAAAGTACAATTGTCAGAAGAACAATAATTACCTTATCAGTGATCAATTTAAGTTGGAAGAAGACCAATTAGGTGTACAAATGTAAAAGCAATCCCCTTACGGATAAGGGAGGAACATGAGGAAGAACAAAATGAACAATACAAGTGAACAAGCAGCAGTAGAGGTCCAGGAAATGCAGTCTATAGTCTTGTTTCATACACGGAAGAAGGAAACTCTTATACAGATGAAGCAAGACGCCAAAAAGTGTCTCTGACATGTTGTAGAGTGTGCCACCTTCACCATGCGTGCATTATACATTCAACATGTCCTTGTATGGAGATGTTCATGCCATTAGATCATCTACTACACTCAAATTGGAAATGTTAAATGGTAGGACCACCATGAAACTCGTGTGGTGAGTTCATTAGTCTGCCAATGTTCTCCTGCTCTAGCTACAAATTCAAGTGCTTTGAATATGCCATCTCTCATTAAAGAATGTTAGGGTTTTTCACCCTTTCAAGCGCATGTGGAAGCCAGATCTAGTTATGTGCTAGGATCCTACAACATATATAATTTTATTAAACAAGAACCTGCAGTGCTGGATGAAAATGAAGAACAAGACAACATATTTAGCAAAGAAAAAAGAAGAAAAAGACAACATTATCAATTTAATGTGGTTTTGCCAAATTTGTCTAGATCCACAGAGAATTAATCTCACTAGACTTGAAGAACTTAAGGTATAATACAAAGGTTGGCCTTTGTGTTTGTCTCCCACTCCCACTCCCACTCCCAAATCCCAACCCCAATCCCTACCCCAGGGGCGGATCTAGGAATATTTCTCAGCATGGCGGATTTTAATTAATTCTTTTTTGTTGAAGTTAAATAAAGAAAACTTGAACTATTCATAATATTAACTAATTATAATAATGTTTACAAATTACAATGCTATCCTCCTAGACCCATAGCTTGAAAATGTTCTAAGATAATTTCATTATCAATAGTTTCAAATATATCATTTTCAACATAAAGAACCAAACAATCACTCAACTAGTCAACTATTTATCACCCATTTGCTTTCTATATTCAAACAAAATCATGAATTAATTTACGTATGTCTGTACTGGTAGCAGTTAAGGCCAAAACAAAAGGCCAGCCTTTCAAACCAAGAGTATGCAATAAATGACCACTGCTACAGTGCCGCTAATTTAACCTAATAAAAACCAGCAGCAGTTCATTCATTCACACACAAAATTGCCAAACAAAAACGACCCAGTTCATCATTACTCGCCAAATTGAAAATTTCCCACAATTTTTTTTCCAAAACTAAAACAAACCCAGTTCATAAAACACCCAAACGATAAAAGAAAGCAACAACAATCAAACAGTTACCAACTATGAGAAACAAAACAAGGAATCATTTAGGGGCCCAGAAGAGAAATATACAGAAGTATGAAAAATCTCACCTTCTCCTTATCCTTCCTCTGCTGCCTAAAAGGACTCACCAACTGAGCCCCACCACCTCTCCTCTGTTGATAGAAAGAGAAAGAAGACAAGAGAAGAGATCCCTGCGATCTGATCCAGATCAGACCAGCCCAAAATCTTGCATGTGATGAGGTTCGAAATGTTTAACAAAAAAATAAAGAAATTGAAAGGGGTTTGGGAATCTGATAAAAGTCACAACAGTACTTGTATTTAGAATGAATTGTTCTTTGCCCCTCCAAGTTTAACCCTTCCATTAATCTGCCCCTTTGAGTCTGTCCCTACCCCTACACCTATAAAAAAAATAAAAAATTCTAGCGCCCTTGAACAAATCCGCCCCTGCCCAACCCCAACCTTAACACCCAAAAACCCAAACGCAAACCCATACCCAAACCCTTGTACACCTCTCTCAATCCCTTTGCAGAAACCTCTCTCTCACTCACAAGGATTTTCCTCATGCTCTTTACATCTTGTCTTGTTTTCTCAAAGAAAACCCGTGGACCCCTTTTTATAGAACCAAGATGGCAGATTCCAAATCCATAATTGAATAAGAAAACCAAAATAATGTATTAGGAATATCGAATCATTCATGAATACTCATAGTACTTAGCGATGATGGCCTGGAGTTGATGCCTAGTTTGCGATGAAGGCCAAGCAAATTGTAGTGTTTAGACCAATCAAAATGTAAACTAGTTTACTTTCAACTATCAGCTGATAAATTAGGGAGTTAGTATGAAATCTCTTGTTGTTAAAATTGAACTGAGTTTTTAACCAAGCTTTAGTTGAATCTGGACCCTAGGATTTGAGCTTTATACTATAGCTGACCTCACTGGAAAGCTAATCTTGGAAAGTTCAAAAGGAGCTTTAGGTGATACTACTATGAAGTTTTGTTGAAATGATTTTTATTTGGGTAAACGCCTTTTTCTCATTGATATCTTGTCATTAACATTTAAAAAGAAGAGAAACAATCTTACATACAATTACAAGACATGGTGCTTTAAACATTTCCAAATGTATTCTGTTGTAGTTCCTCCATAACTTTGTTTCCTCGTAAGTACGTCCTTAAATTCATTAGTGCTCATCTTTTAGTGATGATTTTTCCTTAAGACGCATATTTAATTTAAATTATCTGTGTCAATGTACACAGGTCCAGTGGAACTTGCTGCTGTAGGCATTTCTATCGCTATATTCAATCAAGTATCAAGAATCGCAATATTCCCCCTTGTCAGTGTCACCACCTCCTTTGTTGCAGAGGAAGATACTATTACCCAAATGGATCCTGAAGAACAAAATAGTGAAAACTTGGAAATGGGTACAGTTGTAAGTAATGAAGATGAAAAGTTACTCTTGACGAAAGGTATGTTAGGTTCATCAATATTGGTCAGTTTCTATTGGGTGTCATTTAATGGTTTATATAACTTCCTAATATTAAACTTTTGTCTTTTGTTTGTACTCAGAGTCTGATGATAGTACTGACATGTTAGAGTCACGTCGTAGTAGCTTTGATGTAGCTAACATTAAGCATGGAAAAAGGCATATCCCATCAGCCTCATCTGCTTTAATAATTGGTGGCATCCTTGGCCTCATCCAAACCGCATTCCTGATATCTGTAGCAAAACCTGCCTTGAACATTATGGGGGTCAAATCTGTAAGGAATTTGTGCAAAAGCATGAAAAGACTCTTGCATTCACTACATTAGTTTTAGCTGAAGAGAAAAGAAAAGAATTGTAGTTCTTTATTCAATTAGACTATGTATATTTTTCCACTGTAAACTAGTACCTGAATTTAGTACTTTGTGATGGTTGATAGAGCTCACTTAAAACATATGTAGGATTCGCCTATGCTAAACCCTGCCAAACAGTACTTGACATTGAGGTCTATCGGTGCTCCTGCTGTTCTTCTCTCACTGGCCATGCAAGGTGTCTTCCGTGGATTTAAGGACACAAAAACTCCTCTCTATGCCACTGGTAAGTAAAATTATGAGATAGAATACTATGATTGTTAAAGCACAAACATAAGCACCCAAACACTAGGAAGAGTGTCTGAGGCCCACACTGAGAATTTGTAAAAATAATTGAAGTATAGGACTCGATTATTTAATAAATCATAGGATCATGGTGTAATAACAACAAATAATTGATCAAGTAAAATTGTATTTGAAAGCCCTCCCTTTTGAGACAAGAATGCTAATTACATTAACTAGGAGGTTTGGAGTAATTTTATAGGAACAATCCTTATGGTTTGAAAAATTAGAGTTACTTCCCATGGACTAAATATTGATTGAATGATAGGTGTGAACTTACAATTATGCCCATCGTAATGTGTGTATTAAGGTTTAAATAGACATAATTTCCTTTTTTAGAAAAAATATAGTATTTCAGGCATAGTTCTGGGAATTTTCAGCTATATGTTTAAGCATGTCTATACAAACCTTAGTATTTAAAAAAAATATATGAGTAGAACTCTTATTTCTAGACGCAAAGAGTATTATTTTATTTCTATGCCTTTTTTTGAAAAAATATAAGCATGAATATCTTTTCTTAACTTTATTCTTTGATGGTAAAAGAAAAAGTAAGCATTAATGTCCACCCTCACTGCCCGAATGTGCAAGGTGTAGACAGGAAGAAATTTAAAAATATTGTTAAACAGACAGTTCACAGTCTATCTTTTCTCTTTCTCATCAAAAGCAAAAAATAAATATGTAATAATAAAGAAGTAAAAGTTTTTGCCTCTTACTATATGTGCTTGATAACTTCAATTTACTATAACCCATTTGTTTATTGGATCTAATTTAGTGGCAGGAGACGTGACAAATATAATTTTGGATCCAATATTTATATTTGCCTTTCGTCTGGGAGTCAGTGGTGCAGCCATTGTTCATGTTATATCTCAGTGAGTTACATCTGACCGCTTTCCACTATGCTAATACCATGCTTCGTGTATTGTGATATGGTTTCTCTGTGTCGCACATTCTTTTTTCTAAACTTTAACTGTATATTGTAACCTAATTTCTTTTCTATTTCTCTCTTATTGGTACAATAGGTACCTGATCTCAGTTATACTCTTTTGGAAATTAATGAAACAAGTTGAACTTTTACCTCCTAGTCACAAACATCTCCAATTTGCTAAATTGCTTAAAAATGGTGAGGATTTTATTCCGCTTCAGTAACTTTTGTGCCAGTGCATCACTATTCACATTCTTTAAGTTGTCATTGAAATGATCTTGGAACTGTATGTACTATGGAAAGAACTCTTAGAGTTGAGCCAAGTTCAATGAATTAAAAATGTTAGCAATGAGTGAAACACGTTAGTGGTTTTCCAGTTTAATTCTTTTTTATTGGCTCTACAAAAGAATTAGCACTGTTTGTTTTATTTTATTTATTTATTATTATTTTTTCATATAAAGCTTGAAGATATCAACATTGTAACTTCATGTGTTTACGGTGGTTGGTGAGGGCAGTTTCCGTAACCTATCGCCATTGTTTTAAGACATCCATATTTCACTGAGATTTATTATTAATCAACCATGTGCATAAATCGGAAGTAGTGAAACTTTAGTACGGTCTTTGGCTTAAATTGCGGAGCTTAACAAGTTCATGTCAAGTATGGATAACCTTGTTCTATCATGCGTTGAGTTTCAAAACTTCAATTCTTATCTCTATCTTTTAAGTTGCTTCTTTCTTCTTAGGATTAAATAAGTAATTTAAAACTAATCATATTTAATTAGGATGAATTTTGAAGTTTCCCTACTTTTTTTTTTCTTTTTTATAGTTCTAATTCGATAAATTTCACATTACAAATATATATATTTTTTTACATAACTCTGATTGCCATTGGTCCTCTATTTGTCATTACCACAGGTTTACTGTTGTTGATGAGGGTTATAGCTGTCACGTTCTGTGTAACACTGGCTGCATCAATGGCTGCACGTCAGGGACCAACATCAATGGCTGCATTTCAGGTTTGCTTGCAGGTTTGGTTGGCAACGTCTCTTCTAGCTGATGGCTTAGCTGTTGCTGGACAGGTTAGAATTGATCACTTAGTAACTACTAACATTATGACTATAATTCATATTCTCACCTTTGAGAAGGACTGGATGAATTAGTTTGCTTAACATGTGAAGGAACAGTTAATCACATGTGTATAACAGACAATGCATCATGTTTTCAAGAAAAACTGAAAAAAATTGTAACTTCTCAAACCCTTGTAGTACAGTAAATTTTTGGTATCGCTTTGAAGAGGAGGGGTGGGGTAACGATTCATAGTTAACCCAACTTCCCTCTAGGAAAGAAATAATATCAATGACTTCATGCTTGGATTTAAAAAGGAAACTTCATCCATAAATGATTTCATCCAATGAGAACTTCACATAAGAGTTCAATGACTGAGGTTTTTCCTTTCTTTACATTTTTATTCTAGCTTTGGTTGTCAAATCATGAGTATTTAGCACTATTGCTCATACTTGTAAAACAATATACCATATATTTTAGCAACATCATTTAGAGTACTAATAGAACTACACACTGTACCTAAAATGTCTTTACGATAATTATTAACCTTAACCATAATTGGTTGCAAGGAATTCAACTACTTCCCAATCATATGATGTATAGCCCAAAGAATGACATGCAGAACAGCTATTAGGCATGACCTGGAGAATGAGCAAAGAGATGAAACCCTCGAACAAAAACTGAAAATCTACTCAGATAAAATTAAAACTTGTGAGCTAGGTCATAAAAGTAAGGCGTGTAAACCAGAGTTACCGTATACTCTCATTGACCTAGCGAACCGCATATGAGGTACTTGCATACCCAAATAAGGTACTTCTACGTACCAATACTCTAAATTTAGCGTACCAACAATTTTTGTTGTTGTTTAACCTATTATTGCATAAATATCAATATTACATCTTAGTATTATATGCTCAAACATTAAATTTGTACTAAATTATTTATAAAACAATCAATTTGTTGATTCAACTAAATACTTCTATAAAACCTAAGTTTATTATGTTTAGATTTTTAGAAAATTCCTAACTATAAGAACTTAGATGAAAATACCCTATCGTACCGCGTTTTAGCTATTTTGCGTATCTGTATTCATACTACGTATCGATACGAATCATGTTCGAAGTAACACTGGTGTAAACAACACAAACCTAAAGGAATGTACACAGTTCAAAGAAGTAGGTCTGAGATCAAATGCCACATCAGATGGGGCCCATAACCAAGGCATGCCTCAAATAAATTAGCAAGGACGGATATTGAGGACAACAACCAAAGCTAAAATGATTACATACTTGGTTAAAACAGTACATTGGAAGCAATCAACAGACTCTATCGGAAAGAGCACAAGGAGGCAAGGCCATGCAATTGGCTAAATCTGGGGAGGACCCCTAGGCTTTGGCCCTTATGTTGCGTTTGGATTGAAGGAATAAAGGTAAGAATGGAATGACTCATTCCTATGGAATAAAACAAATTATGTTTGGTTGCGATTGGAATGAATTGAACCATCCTTTGTTTTTGTTATTTTCGACTAAAATTTAACATTATTGCCCAAGATTTCATGCCTAAAGCCTTGTGAGTAATTTTTTTATCATTGAGTCATGAGGGTCTTGGGGGAGGGAGAGTATGGAATAACTCATTCCAACTAGAATGGAATGAATCATTCCAATCTTCATTCTATTCCTTCAATCCAAACGCAGCCTTAGGGTTTGATCCCCAGGGTTCATTGTGATCCTAGACTTAAATTTTATTTTCCAACATTTTTAGCACTTTCGTGCACTGATAGAGCAAAATGATGTAGCCGCAAATTTCAGTTTAGAGTAGGATTTAAATTTTGTGTTATTTTAATTTTAATAGTTTCCAACTACTTGTAGGAATAGTTAATAAGTAGTTTTATTATCACTTTCAAAATAGATTAGGAGAATATAACTACTAATTGTTTCAAAATAGATTAGTAGGTTGTCTTGAGATTCCTTATTCATTCAACTCTTCTAAATATCTAATACACTTATTGTTTGTCTTGGAGAATTCTTTACTTTCCCTTGTGTGCAAGGTTTTATTTGTCTTTGTGCTAGTAGGATAAACTAACCATTGTAATCCGCTGCATCACAAAAGGCACTTTTAACACACAAACCGAAATGAAACCAAATAAGACCGAGTGTGGGAGCCCCTAGGATCCGGCCATAGGGCCCAGTAACTCCTCACACAAGTCAAATATCTCTTGTTTTTGAAGTTGACTGTCAGACCAAGTTAGAATCAAACCAAGCAATGCAAAACATTCAAAGGCCAACAGGACCACAATAAAATTAAGTGTGGAGGAAGACCAGTAAGGTCTAGCCTCTAAGGGTGGTTGCTAGGGTTCACACTATCCAGACTTAACATTTTGGCCTCCTTTTAGTCATCCGAAGGAACAATTAGAAGGAAGAAGAAGAAAGCCCCCCAAAAAAACTAGGTGTGAAGAGAGAGGCCTTTGGGTCCAACCCATTTAGGGCTCTAACCCTTCAATGCTTGGCCACCATTTCATCATCCGGAAGTCTGATTAGAAGATACAAAATGAAATGGCCAAACCTAAGCAAATAAAGACCGAGTACTGAAGAGTAAGATCCCTAGGCTTCAAAGTCCCCTAGGGTCCACATCTTCCATACTTGGCCATATTTTCTGATAGTATCATGATGTAGAAGCAGAACATGCAACGGAGACAGTTAACAAAACAACACTGACAAAGAAGGTACTATAAAACTAGGTATTGGAATCCCTAGGTCCTAGGATCCAAATATTTTATATTCAACAGTAGAGACAGTTCTGTTCTGGTCCGAAAGACCTTTTAGATAGATAGAAGCAAAATCGAAACGAAATGACAAAACCGTAGAAAAACACTACTGTTGAACCCAAGGGTCTAGTCTCCCTAGGGTCCATCCATTCCCCAAGTCTAGCCGTCGAGCAGTTTTCTTGCTCCACACAGTAATTTCTGGCTTTGGTTTGTGAATACCGACTGTCCAATACGATCATCCAGATGTATGGGATGCTTTTCCAACTTCCGGTAGAGACCTTCCGATATTGTGATCTGGTGAGGGAATCAGTTTGGTGGTCAGAGAATTAGTTCGGGTTCTGAAATGGCATTCTTAAGTCTACAAATGACATAGACATGATATAAGCATGTGACATAAGTAGGATGTGGGCAAATGTGAGGCAAATGGGGGCACCCACATTGCCTATAAATACCCCTCAATTCTTCCCCATCTAAATACCCCCATTTCTTCATCCTCACACAACTTTCCCTCTTTACGCCCCCAAGTTGAGAGCTTCTCTCTAGAAGTGAGACTAGAACTCTAACTTCATCACTCAAGTCTCCACAAGACTACCTACCCTTAAAACTAGTCTCCACAAGAATTAGTCGTTCGAGGACTTAGGTGGTGTTTGATAAAACTGAGTGTAAAGATCTGAACAGTCTGAATAATATAGTCTCTGTCCAGAATTGTGTCTGAATGAAAAAATGATGTTTGATAACTAATTTTTTCAAAATGTCTGAATAACTGTATTTTACCATTTTAACCCTCTGAATAGTTTAATTAAAAATATGTTTGATAATCAGAAAGGTCTGAATAGTATTTTAAATACATATTTATAATGTTTTTACCACAATATAATAAAATAAAATGTATCATGTCCAATGAAAACATCAACATAACATAGTAATTCAACCATACAAATTAAATTAACTCATATCCATGCCCCAACTCATAACTCGACCCAAGCTCCATCCCAACCCATCATCCTAATTACAGGTTTCTATCACCGCCTCCATTCAACAGCTCCATAAACCATCATCAACCCCTCTCATAAATCCACCTTACTGCGTCCATAGTAAATCATGAAGAATCCTACCATCCTTATATCTCCACATTGTCTTTACCCACCATGCCATACCATTATTTATCATCAATCCAACCCAATTTCAATTTCAATTTCAATTTGGACAGTGCTTGAGGACAAGAGTTTGAGGGAGAAGAACAGCAACGAGGGAGAAGAGCGGTGGAGTGAAGAGGACAAGATCTTGATGGGTTGAGGTGGCAACCGATTTAGACAGTGCTCGAGGACAAGAGCATCAACGAGGGAGAAGAGCAGCAGCGAATTAGGAGATGAGCGGTGGAATGAAGAGCAGCAACGAGGTTAGTTTTGTCCCCAAAAAAAAACTCGCTCAAACTTGCCTCTGGATGATTTAGAATTAATTTTATGTCTAACCGATTAAGAGGCATTAAGAGGCTTCAAAAAATTTACCAAACAAGTTTAGCCTCTGACCGAATCAGAGGCTAAGCCATTCAGAGCTATTCAGAGCTAAACAAACACAGCCTTAGTCTCTATGAGACTCCCCTTTCTTATAATCCCCAACACGCACTAGACACGACCCTCCAAAGGGTTCTGCCATTTGAATGCCAAACGGGCTCACCTTCATTCTCTCCCCTTGACCTTTACTCTGTCCAGATCCTATTATCTTTATTGATTGCTCACCTCACCAATCATTAAAGAACGTTTCACATTTTTCAATTCTACAAGACCATACACCAATTTTTATAGCATCTTCCTTCTTGATCCTATCAACTTACATTCTCAAAACAATTTTGGCCATTCATTAGAAGGTTGAAACTTGACCTAGTTGGATTCCTACCCCTGCACAAAGAACCTGACTTAGATGTGGAAGTTATAGCTAAAACAGGTCATTAAGTGTCATTGGGATGTAATTGCCTTTTCTTTGCCAAAGCAGATTTCATATTTGCGATAAGGGTATTTACAGAATCCATGATGAACTGAATAAAGGGGTTGAGGCTGAAAAGTGCTTCCTCGAAAGGCGAAATTTCCAAATCCCCTCAAGTGGGAAAAATTTCCAAACCTATTTTAATAGATAGCTGAATGTCTGTTCTTAGAATTACTTCTTCTCTTTAAATTGCTGAATGATGGTTTTGAAATGAAAAACTCCATGCATCTTCTTCTACATCTTTTTGGTTGTGGTTTTAGTTACAATTTTTTTCTAAAAATCTTCTCTTTGCAGCATAATTATATTCCAGTTTTCATACTGATGACATAATAATTGTTTCATAATCAAGTGTTGACTTTAATTTCATATTAGAAGCATAACCAGATATTCACTATTGTAGGCCCTACTTGCAAGTGCATTTGCCAAAAAGGACTATGACAGTGCTACTACCACTGCAGCCAGAGTGTTACAGGTGCTTAAATTATTTAATAAGAAGAGGAACACATTTCTTTTTCGTGTTTGTGATTCTCTGATGTTTTATATAAATCGATACTGCAGTTGGGACTGGTCCTTGGATTGGTTCTAGCCATCATCCTCGGAGTTGGATTACCATTTGGAGCAAGGATTTTTACAAAAGATGTCGACGTCCTCCACCTCATTAGTGTTGGCATCCCGGTAACTGTTCTTATCTGCAAACAGTAAAACAACATTACTAGTAGTCCAAGTCTAAGTCTATTCAACCAATAACTTAGACATGAATATCATTTTTCTTCTTCTATATCAGTTTGTGGCAGCCACTCAACCAATCAATTCCTTGGCCTTTGTTTTTGATGGTATCAACTTTGGAGCTTCTGATTTTGCATATTCAGCAAACTCTATGGTAACTCTACTGTCTCTAGGCCTTTGGGCCTCCTTTGCACCAAAAAAGAATAAAAATATAGCGTCTCTTGTGCTTGTCACTTATCACCAGGAATGAAAATGCTTGTATATGTTTATAACGAAATCAGTTTTCGTCCAAAAAAATAATATTACCTACCTCCCTTCTAAAGTATAAAATATACTTGCCTTTTTATTTTACAAAGTTAAGTGATCTTATATTTTGTAACTAAGGGAGTAGTATGTAATCATGTTTTGGAACAAAAACAGTATTAAAGATGTCATGAGTTAAGTTCTCAGTCTTTGAGCTATCCCATGAGTACAGTCATATATTGTATGTAGTAATTTGCCGTCTACTAGCTAGTTTATTTTATGGAATATGGACATTAAGATAAAATTTCCTACTAACTTAAGTTTTCTAACTGGAAAATTCGAAATGCTTAGAAAACCCGAGCCTAACCATGGGGCCGGGGATGGATGTACTATAGGGCTGGGGGGCCTACCCTGAAAGTTTTGAGTTTTTCTTTTAAGCCGTTAAAATTTTTACATTTTTACTTCAGCCTCCCAAGATCTATGAAAAAGTTAGTATATAATATTTCGAAAAATATAAGAAATACTTCTTCTATTCCAAATATAAGAGTTAATTTAATTTTTAATTTTTGAAGTCAATTGGAAATATAGGAGAACTCATAAATATATCACTCTTTCCACTTTTTGGGTATCCTGATACAAATATTCTTTCTTTGCTCCACTTTGTGTACTATAAAGGATCCATACATACTGCACTACAAAGAAGTCTTATTTCAAGCTGTCCACAAAATTATTCATAACCTTATAGTGTTATGTCCCCCCCCCCCCAAAAAAAATAAAAATAAAAATAAATAATAATAATAATAATAATTTAGCTTCATCCCTGCATAGGGCTGACAAGAAAAATAATATGTGAGCTTAAAAGTGTAATGTAGTTTAGCTACCTGTGTTGTAACATATGCTGAATATGCATTTCATTTCTATATCTTTCTTAGTTCATAGAAGCAATTTTAATTCACACCAGTAATGGTAACATGTTCCTTCATCTACAGGTTCTGGTGGCTATATTCAGCATCATATCTTTATTCATTCTTTCCTCCGGTCATGGATTTGTTGGACTCTGGGTTGGTCTAACTATATATATGAGCCTCAGAACATTTGCTGGTTTTTGGAGGTTAGTTTCCGTTGCCGAAAAATCCTCAAAGACGCGCATATTAGTAGAAAATGCATATGAATCAACTTGTCTTTACCATATGATTCTGAAAATTCTGTCACATACTTCTCTTTACTCCCACTAAACAAGATTTGCGGAGAGATTAGCAGAAAAAATCAGACAAAAAGCATATTGAGACCATTTTCTAATTTTTTGCTCCTACATTTGCAGAATAGGGACTGAAACGGGACCTTGGAGCTATCTCAGGAGCTAAATCCAAGTTAGTTAATGTTTCCATTATTGCTACCTCAGAGTTTAATCCCTGAAGACCCGTCTCGTTTTCCTTAGGTTTTCTTCATCTGTAAAACACAGGCATCCTTTAAAGATGTCTCATGTTATTTTTTAGCTTTGTAGCCGGTGATATTCAGTATTTTCTGGTTTCTTTTGTACTTGAAACTTTTGAGAGCTTTTCTTAGCAGTTAGCAGATGTATAGAGATAGAGATATGTCAAGAATGATCTCCAATATATTGTATACCATTATAGGGAAAATGCAATAGGAGGCTTATAGGAAGCAATTGCTCTTTATTTTAATGTCTCAATGGCTAACATTGATAATTAAGGTTCTACGTCTGGGGGTCGAACCGGGTATTGAGTTGCTCATACTTGGTTCATAAAATTTATCGACACGATTTCGAATCAAGTCTGTACAGTTTGAACTATTCGAGCGAATATGATCCGAATATTAACAAAAAAATGTAATTTGAAAAGCCTCGAGTAATTTATCCAACTTTAAAATTTGCTCATATTAGTCGAGTGAGTACGAATCAAGTTCGAACTGTTTGATTTATTTTACATCCTTATTTACATCCCTCTCACCCACCTGGCCACCTTGATAGTTAATAAATTAAGAAGGAAAATATATGTATATATATATATATATATATATATATATATAATTTTCTTCTTAAAAAAAAATGGGCTATTGGTATAATGATCTTTTAAGTTATTGTTTATATTTTTGGCAAGTATTAGGGTTGAAAATTTACCCAAACTAATTGGGCTTGAATTTGAAAAATTCAAGTGAGACTAGGCGGATTCTTTAACAGAATGCTCCAAATATTGAGTAGAGAAAAAAAAAGATGTTCAATTTAGAATACTAGGGCAAAAATATACTCTACTAGTAAAATTTTGAGTCATGAACATTGACCAATACATACTCGATATACATATTTGAATTGATGCCTCCAAATACAGAGTTCATTACTTGCTTGCTTGCCTGCCATGTTCAAATCTGTTTACCTTTGCCTTTTTCTCTTGACGACAACACCAATTCCCCTCTCTCCTTATATCGCTGGCTGTTTCTCCGCCTTCAAGTTCATAATATGAAGAAATTGATGATTAAAGCTAGAGAAGAAGAAGAAGAATTCAGAATTATCTGATTTTTTTTCAAGACCTTGATGAGCATACCATCCCTCCCTATACAGTCTCCACCAAAGCTATCAAAAATTTATTTCACTCCAAAGAATCAAAACTAGAGGGTTAACACCTGCCCCAAAATGAGATCCAAACTAAATTTAGAATCGACAAATATACCAGCACCCTCTACCATAAACCGATGAACTTCCACCAGACCCCTCCAACTCCAAGCCAGATAATAATATTGACAATCGAAATGAGGAATCCGTAGCCCCACCACTTAGCAAGAGGGACATAGCCTGCACCGTAGAATACAGGTGCTGACCCGATACCGTAGTGGGTGAGTCCACCCATGAGGTTGGAGAGGAAGGCAAGAACCATGGCTCCAAAGTATGATGGAGTACCAAGAGCACTAGCAACAGATAAGAAAGCTGTGAACATGGCACCAATGTGAGCGGCTCCACTTGCGAAAAAGTAGTGAGAATAGAAATAGAGTAGAACAAGAATGCCGAAAGATAGCTGCCACGAAAGGCCCAGACCGCCAACAAACTGCAAAAAAGAGCAAATGAATGGTGTTTGTTGATAATAACAGCATATCACTGAGAATAATATTCTATGTCCAAGTTTGGCAGTAGCTATGTTTGTTAACATAAAGGTCGATGTACTAAACATGGGTATAAGCAGTAGCAAGTTGAGACGTATCATATCTGAAACCTAGCTAGATGTTGAGGCTGAACCGGTATATAGAAAGACAAGTATAGATCAATTTTGAAAAGCAAACTCTAGGAAATAAAGACGTCTCATAAAACTTTCAAAACTTGGAAATCTAGCTTACCACCCCCCGCGGGGGCCAGGCCCGGGGGGGGGGGGGGCTTGCTCTCAATAAGTGGCTAAGCGTTATGAAGCAAACTGCAAAATGGTGTACTGATTCAGAAAGATTTTACCAGCAGTCCGAAATTACTTGCAGATTACCAGATTAACCTTAACAATTGTTTGGCTGAACCAGGAGAGAACGTATGGAATATACTTATCACAGTAATAAAACTATAAAAGAGAAGGTATGGATAATGAAATCATAAAAGTAAAAGAAGACGAACCTTAACAACAGTTTGGCTGAACCAGGAGATGAGACCATATTTGTTTAAATATCCAGCCATTGCAATGAGCGCAGCAAACCATGTGAGGGTATCCCAGGCAACAGATTCAGCTAAGCATTCCTTCCATGTCACAACTCCACTCACAAGGAGGACAGACAATCCAAGAATGGCGGCAGTAACAGCATCCACATTCAGCACCCCTCCAAAAATCCAGAGCCCAACCTGATAAATGTAACAGCAAGAAGGGCAAGGAACTTCTTATTTCTTGAAGAACACTAACAAATTCCTACTCAAGTCATTATTGATGATAGTACATATGAATACATGCCATGATAAAATTTAACTCGCCAAGATGTATCTTAAATAGAATAAGATGTGCTTCAATTTGGTGTGGCGGCAAAAGTAGAATTGTTATTTGCTAGAAGTAACCCCTTGCTAATATTAAGTTGGGTACCACCATCACTGGAATTAGTTTACCTCGACAAATTGGTAGTAAATGACTAAATGGTCAATTAGAAACTTCAAACTAGAACCTTAGCATGTGCCAATTTGTACATAAAGAACATTTACTGGAAATTTAGGCTAATAAGTATTTGTGACAGCAATTGATGGTGTATATTTCATCCACTATTGTCAATGCTAGACATCTTCATATAAAAACCATTAAAGAGAACCGTTATATGATGCACGATGGTGTCAAAGTATCATACGACTCCTTTATAGGGGATAACTGCAAGGCTCCCACAAACAGAGAACCCTGCCAACGGTTTCTCCTTATGTTATTAGATATTGTCTGTACCATAGGCATAACTGTAAGCCCCAGGCCCTATATTGACTTGTGCCCACATTTCTCGTGGACATTGTACTAAGAAAATGAAACCTAGTCTCAAAGAGCAGTGCTCTTGAACCTTTAAGAATCTATTACAAAATTCACATATTGAGCTAACTGTTCCATGCAACATCTCTTCAATGTATTTCCAGACCATACAACTTGCATATGACCTAACCATCCCAGCACTCAATTATGTACCACATCTGGGCTAATGAAATCCTGCCACCAACCAACTTCATATCAAACAAGGTAAATCAATTTACCAATAATTCTGTCAGGTGATCACAAGAACCCCCATGGCAGTATTACAGCTCTGGACTCCTTCCCCTCCCCCAAATTCAAATGTTATAAACACTCTATTTAGCAATAGCTAACATACCATAATCTAAAATAATTCCCATGCCCACGTTCAAATCATCAGTTCCGACTTCCAACTGCCCTGTGCACAAAAGATTATCCAGAACAAGGAGAAAGACCCTTTTTTTACATGTCAAGATGGACAAACTAAGGAATATAAAGGAATTAAACTATGAATCCAATAAGCAGTTCTGTGGTCCACATTTTCAAAATAAACCATATGCAGTACTATAGCTTCTTAGTCCCCTCCCCGTCCCCCCCTCCCCCCCCTCCCCAAAATCCCCCCCCTCCCCAAAAAAGAAAAGAAAAAAGAACACTCACAAAAAACAATTTTTCCTTTCATAGGGAAACTACAACTTTAAATTCAATGATGCCTTTACTGTTAGTAGAATTCAAATACTTTCATTGGTCTAAACTGTTAATGCAAAACACAAACTGAAAACAATGTATGAGAGAACAGAAAGTATATACAGCATTCAAAACATTAATAGAATAGAATTGCATAAACACGAAAAACAGCTATATACTAGGAGTTTTCAAGATTTCTATACCGTCAGAAGCAGAGTTACAGCCATTATAATCTCATTCTTCGACATAGGTCCCATCTTCTCCAACCTTTCTTTTGCGAGCTTCGGTGCATCAGGACTACTCTTAACTGAAGGCGGATAAATGATATACAACAACAATGGCACCACAATCAACGAAACCAAACCGGGCACAATTGCTGCCTTTGCCCAATCCGTCCACCCAATTGTCTGCTTAATGGTATTAAATGTCAAATTAGCACTCAAGGGATTCGCAGCCATAGCTGTCAAGAACATAGCAGACGAAATCACAGAGGTCTGGAAACAAGTTAACATCAACCATGACCCCAACTTATCCTCTGTTCCATCACCCACATTACTCCCACAAGCAACACACAATGATTTCACCAGAGGTAAGAAAATCCCACCTGCTCTGGCGGAAACCGAGGGAATTGCAGGAGCTAACAATGCCTCGCTGAAAACTAAACTGTACCCTAGCCCTAATGATGAGCTACCAAATAAAGAGACAAATTGGTAAGCAATTCGGTTCCCAAGTCCGGTTTTGATAAATCCTCTGGCGAAGAAAAATGCGAGGGCAATTAACCAGGGAATTGGGTCACCAAAGGCGGAGAAGGCGGCGGCGAATGTAAGGGTTTTGGTTAGAACGCAAGCGCCTAAACCCATGAGCGCCACCGCACCGAGCGGCAGAGGTTGGGTGATGATTCCAACGATTGTGGCTAGAAATATGGAAAGTAGCTGCCACGCGTTCTGGGTGACGCCGGCCGGGACTGGGATTAGCCAGAGGATGATTCCGGTGGCGATCGAGGCCATTAACGGGCCAATTGCGGCGCCGGCGGTTGGGGTTTTTGGTGGGTCGGGTTTTGCAGGGACTGATACTGGGGAAGCTGCTGCTGAGGCTTTGATGGTGAGTCCATTTCTGGGTGTTTTGGTGAGTTTGAGTGGAGAGAAATTGGTGGAGAATGTGGGGTTTTGGAGAGAGAAAGAGCTGTGTACGGCGGTGGATCTGTGGCGGTTATGGAGGTTTAACGGTGGCGACTGTTTGAGGAGTGATCGGAGATTGAGGTGGAGAGGGGCTGTGAGAGCGAGGGACGCCATCGAAACGATGGCGTTTTGGAGATCTCTCTGTAATCTGTAGTGAGTGCTGTGTTTTTGGAGGAACGAAAATGTGGAGAAGAGAGAAAGAAGAGGGGGAAATATAAAGGTAAAATTTTGGGCCGTTGAATTTGAAGATCGGACGGTAGAGATGGGGTTTGGAATATACTACGGTATTTGAGGGGGCCAGCTTGGCGTTTTGTTGCTTGAACTGGTTGTGAACTCCGTCAGGAAACAGAATTTTGTAATGTCCGTCAGAGATTTGGAGGTTTTTGAAGGCCAAAGCTCACATGCGCTGGGTTAACAATAACACTCCTAAGTATATTTGTAGACTATTTTTTTCTTTTTTTTTAATTATTTATTTACGTCTTCACAAAACAAAGGTAAAAATATTGCTAAAAGTCTAAAATGAATATTTATTTTGGGATTATCAACATCCAAATAAAATTTCATACTAAAATGTAAGAACTATAAACTCACTCAAAATCAATGAAAATTAAAAATTCAAATTCCTAGACACTATGTAAGGCTACATTTGAATGTCACAAAAGGTAAAAAAAAAAAAATCTTCAGGGAATTGATATTTTTACAAGGTTATTTGATATTTCCGCAAGTGAGGACACCTTTTGCCAAGCTCATTAATTTATGTCCAATTTACCCATGTTATCAATCGTTTGCCACCGCAAGTGGAAGTAGCAATATTGAAGTAATGCTACGTTTGAATTGACGGAATGAAATAGAGAAATGAATGAAATAAAAAAAAATAGTGTATTTGATGATTATTTTGGTGATAAATCATTCAATCCATTTGTTTTTTTATTTCATGTGCAAAATGTGAAATAAAATCTATTCAAATAGAATTGATATATGTAATAATTTTATGATTATATAACAACACTTGCAACTATCAACAACCAAATATATACTTAAAATATCTAAAAATCATTTTATTCATTGTTTCATTTTATTCTTTCAATCCATCTTAATACAAAGTTTGTATGGGATCCCCATGGGGAAATGGCCTAACACATGGCAGAATAGTAGTGAATATAAAGTTAGTTCATTTGATAGTTAGGTTATAGGTGAGGAAAAGGGGTTCGTATTGAAGAGTCCTTCTATGGGGACAGCCGAATTGGACATGGAAATTGGTCATTTTGAATTTTTTTTTTTTGGGTTTTTGTTGCGACTCTCAAAATATGTATAGTATTTATTTCAACTGGAATTTTTACAAAAAAATATATTTTAGGTGTAATTTTGATACATATACAAGAACAGTGTTGTACAGTCTGTACAACATTGTTCTTGTATATGTATCCAAATTACACCTAAAATATTTTTTTTAAAAAAATTCCAGTTGAAATAAATACTATACATTTTTTGGGAGTTACAACAAAAACCAAAAAAATAAAAATAAATTAAAAATGTCCAATTCGGCTGTCCGCCTAGACTTATTGCAACTTGAAAGTGGACCATAAAAATGGTACAAAAAGCTAAAAGAGTGTCAGGTCTAAAGAAGAGAGAGAGAGACAGAGAGAGCCTCTGTTTCAATGCTAACTGCCAAGTAGACCTGGCAAAACTTGGCCCGAGCCCGTGGGTCGGACCAGGCCGGGCCAGGCTTTGGGATGCAGATTTTTGGCCCAGCAAAATTCGGGCCTTTTTGGCCCACCCGTTTTTAGTCCAGCCCGCCACTCGCCCGGCCCGTTTGGGCCAAACCCAAAAAAATAACAAAAAATAGGCATACATTGGTCCAGACCCGCGGCCCGCCCCGCCACGGACCGGGCTTTGGGCTGCAGATTTTTAGCCCAACAAAACCCAGACCTTTTTTGGCCCGCCCGTTTCCGCCACTCGTCCGACCCGTTTAGGCCGAGCCCACCCGTTTGTCAGGTCTACTGCCAAGGGTTGAATGAAAAGGGTCTGTGTGGCTGCTGCATGAATCTTACACCGTATTTGTAAGTTTTATTTTGTAGGGAATAGAATGTAAAATAATTAAAATTTCTTTAAATTTTATGTTTGTGAGTCTTTTAAAAAGGAATGGAAGCGGTGAAGTTAATTTCATTTTTAGCTCAAACATTTTTCTCCCGAAAATGTGAGGATTTGGAGGAATAGAAAATGATGGGAAAGTTAAATGTTTTATATCACCTAAAATAACTTTTTAAAATAAATAATATGACAATTTTGTCCTTAACTATAATAATAACTTCCAATTTTAAAAAAATGGTTAAATACACTTCACCACGTATCATCAAATTCATAATTTGGCCCCCAAAGTATTTGAACTTACAATTTATTACATAAAGTACTTAGTTTCATACAATGTAGCACCCAAATTCAGATTCCAGCAAAAATTAGCCGAAATACCTAAATTGTAAGACCCCAAATTTTATGAATAAAGATTTAATTTTCTTTATATATTATTTTAAAATAGTAAGGTGTTGATTTGATAAATGTGGTAAGTTATGGGTAGTATGTGCAAATTTTACAAAGTAAGCACCTGTTCTGACAATACCATCTGATTCGGATGGATTTGTTATCTACATCGATGCTTCGGGCAAAGGGTTAGGATGTGTTCTCATGCAACATGGGAAAGTCATAGCCTATGCCTCGCGACAACTCAAAGAATATGAGAGGAATTATCCTACTCATGATCTAGAGTTGGTAGCTGTCGTTTTAGCATTAAAAATCTGGAGACACTACCTGTATGGAGAGAAAATGGAGATCTATACAGATCATAAGAGCCTCAAATATTTTTTCACTCAAAAGGAACTCAACATGCGGCAACGACGTTGGCTGGAGCAATTGAAAGATTATAATCATACCATCCAATACCATCCTGGAAAAGCGAACGTGATAGCTGACGCATTGAGTAAAAGATCATATGCGGGAACGAGTGCGATGATGTCAACACAAAGGCCCATTTTGTGTGACTTAGAGAGGATGGAAATAGAGTTCAAGACTCCGGGGACCCACGTGATGATGTCAAATATACGCGTAGAACCAACTTTAATTGATAATGTTAAAGCTGCTCAAGCTACAGACCCGGAGCTGATAAAGATGAAGAAGAAAGTGAGATTCCAGAGGCAAGGATCGATGAAGAAGGAATACTTCGAGTCAACTCCAGACTTTGTGTTCCCAATGATTCTGACTTGAAGTATAGAATCATGATGGAGGCACATAACACACCGTTTGTAATCCATCCTGGGAGTACGAAAATGTATCGTGATCTTCGTCATACATTTTGGTGGAGCAATATGAAGAGAGAGATCGCGGAGTTCATCTCGAGGTGCTTAACGTGTCAATGTGTCAAGGCGGAGCATCAAGTGCCAAATGGTCCATTGCAACCACTTAAGATTCCAAAATAGAAGTGGGAACACATTACCATGGATTTCGTTACGGGTCTTCCCAAGTTTTCTCAAGACATAGATGCAATTTGGGTTATTGTCGATAGATTAACCAAGTCTGCTCATTTCTTGCCTATACGAGAGACTTATTCACTGGAACGTCTTGTTCGCATGTACATAAATGAGATTGTGAGATTGCATGGCATGCCAGTATCCATAGTTTCAGATCGTGACCCAAGATTCACTTCATGATTTTGGGTCAGTTTGCAAAAAGCTATGGGCACGAATTTACGATTTAATTCGGCTTACCATCCTCAAACGGACGGGCAATCGGAAAGGACTATTCAAACTCTTGAAGATCTATTGAGACTTTGTGTTCTAGATTTCAAAGAAAGTTGGGATAAGTACTTACCATTGGTGGAATTCTCCTACAATAACAGTTATCAGGCAAGTATAGGCATGGCTTCATTCGAAGCGTTGTATGGACGAAAATGTCGATCTCCAATATGCTGGGATGAGGTGGGTGAAGCAACATTGTTGGGACCGGAGTTAGTACGTATGACTACGAAAAAGATTCAAAGGATCCGGCAACGTATACAAATGGCACAAGATCGACAAAAGAGTTATGCTGATCTTCATCGAAGAGACGTAAAATTTAATGTCGGAGATCATGTATTGTTACGTGTTGCTCCATGGAAAGGAGTTACGAGATTCGTGAAGAGAGGAAAGCTCAATCCATGATTTGTTGGTCCATTTGAAATCCTTGACCGAGTAGAAAATGTAGCCTATAGACTCGCCTTACCTCCAAGCATATCTCGTGTTCATAACGTTTTTCACATATCCATGTTTCGTAAATATGTAAAAGACCCAACCCACATTATTAAGTTAAAAACAGACGAGATAGCCGAAGATTTAACGTACGAGGAGGTACCTATCAAGATCTTGGATAAGAAGGAATATGTCTTACGCTCAAAGATTATACCTCAAGTTAAAATTTTTGTGGAGAAACCATGATATTGAGGAAATGACCTGGGAGTTAGAATCAGAAATGAAAGCAAGGTATCCTCAACTCTTCGACATACCAGGTACATATGTCAATTTTGAGTACGAAATTTCATAAGGAGTGGAGGTTGTAAGATCCCAAATTTTATGAATAAAGATTTAATTTTCTTTATATATTATTTTGAAATAGTAAGGTATTAATTTGATAAATGTGGTAAGTTATGTGTAGTATGTGCAAATTTTACAAAGTAAGCAATTATAAAATATTCGTTGTGTCGGGGAATATTCGTTTGGTCGAGGAATATTCTTTTTGTGGGAGAATATTGGTAGACCCCACAACAGAATGAATGTCGGATATAGAAAGCGACAGAAATAACCTTTTTACAAAAAATAACGGTAAAACTTTTACCGTTAAAACTGTTAAAATACCCGGTGGTTAAAATACAGTAATACGCGGTGTTCTACAGTGGCACGCGGTATTGCACAGTAATTCTAATTATTGATTCTTACTTAAGAAGTCACTCATTCAATAATTGTTACAGTAATTACTGTTCAATATTTTATATTATTGATCCAATAATTGCTACAATGATATTTTATATTAGTGATTCAATAATTGTCATTGCACAGTATTTCAAATTATCAAATCAATAATTCATATTATTTGAATAATATTATTAGATAGCATTATTGATAATGCCTAGAAAGTTCTGTCGAGAAAAGGGGTTAGGTTATATAATTGCGCGCCAATGAGGAGAAATCCTTATCGGAATGACCCCTCTTTCGTGAGAACGACCTGGTTGTCAATATTGTAGTTTTGTAATATTATTTGTGAATAATTAATTGTTGATATATAGGATAAGAAAATATTTATTCATTGTGAATTTAAACGGAGGAATTTTTAGCATGTGACATTTGTTGAAAGTTGGTATTTTATCTTTTTCGATAAAATAATTCATTCAAATATATTATTATAATATTACATTATAGTAGTATGATGTGATTATATAATAGTATGATTTTTATAATTTGAATGGTAACATTATTATAGTAAATTCATGGTATAAAAGTAAAATGAGGTAAAAGAGAACAAATTGAATTTGAATTCTTATGATGTAAGAAATGATGTCATCGGAACGATGAGGTCAACAATGATGTCATCGGAACGATGAGGTAAGCAATGATGTCATAGGATCGATGATGTAAGCGATGATGTCATAAATTATGACGAAAAAACTATTTTACCCTTACTCTGCCAAGCCTATAAATAGAAGCTCATTTATTCATTATTTCTCACCAATTCACTAAAGCTATAGAGAGAGAAAGTATAGAGAGAATAAGAGAGAAAGAAGAAGAGTATTCTGCTATTACACTAATGCAGTCTCCAAATTTTTATTAAGGTAAGGGGTATTATTTATTTCGTATTCATGAAGAGAGTTATTTTCTTTCAATACTCGTAAGGGTTGTTATTTCATTCTTTATTATTCTGTTGGAATAACCTGTCTACGCGGACTACCGCATGCCTGGTGAATAACCCCTCGTATTCATTCTTTATTAAGTCGTGGAAATGATCTGTCTACGCGGACTACCGCATGACGGGTGAAAATCCATTTGCAGTGTCGTATATTGTTTCATTTCAGATTTCTAACTCTAAACTTACTACTGTAAGTATTGCTTCTATAATTCCTGAAATGATTAGAAATTTCTTGAGTTTTGCGCTTCATCTAATATCATTTCACTAGAATATTGGTCTGAACTTTTTTGTAAAATTTTAATCTTTTCATATCGGGGTACTATTCATGAGTTACTATTAATGAGTTATTATTCACGAGTTACTATTCACGGTAAAAAAATATTATTTTCTTTCAAATTATCTTTGATTGTATCCAAGTTTTAAACTTCATTCTTGAATTTTGCTCCACAATTGATTATTATGGAGTATTATTAAACTTAGATAAACTAAATTACGAATCCCTAATCTTTGTCCTTTATCTCACTGGATTCGTTCTTTATATTATTTTTCATCATTCTCAGTCTTAAATGGTGATACAAACGAATATATTTGGCCTGTAGTGCAAAGAAGAATGATTATTTGATGAATATCTTTGGCCTGTAGTGCAAAGATGATTGCCTGATGAATATCTTTGGCCCGTAGTGCAAAGATGGACAGGTGTTGAGATAAACATGACCAACTGGTGATACAAATGAATATTTTGGCCCGTAGTGCAAAGATGAATATTTGATTCGAGATGTATATTGATTGATGTTACGGGATAAAATATTGATGATGGACTTTTAAATCAAAGAAAATAGTAGACATCATTCTCTACTTAACTCTTCTAATGAATTGCTATTTTCGCTGCAGTTGTTGATCTAAAACTTGTTGTCCATAATATTTTATCTGGTTTATTGAAGACTAACGATAATTTATTATTCATTATCTTAGTTATAATATTCTTTACAGGGCTAGTTGAGCTCACCCTTTTCTTCCATTGTTCTCTTCAGGAAATGAGAATGTCGCAAGGACTAGTCGGGGATCGGGGTGATGGTTAGAGTTAGAGCAGTAACAGTCCTCATTATTTTGTAGAATAGTATGATAATGATTGTAATTAGTGAGGACTGAATTTGAGTGTTTATATTTCGTATTATATATGATTTTATTAAAACTCACAGTTTGCGTGGTCGTATTTTGCACGACTGTATGTTATAAAAGATTGTATTTGGATTCTGTATCACGTATTTGGCGACTCAGAATGGGTTGGTATTGAACCTATTTTGGGGGCGTCACATAAATTGTCAGACCAACTAGGAACTGTATACAGTTTGACCGTATACAATTCAGTTTGACTTTAAAAAATATAACAGCCTTTAATTCCCACCCTAATTGGTTTCCGCTTTCCCTTCGTACTGTTAATAAATAGAATAAGAGAGAAGAAGAGTAGCAAAGAGGAAGACTAGAGCAAGGAGAGTAGAAGACCATAGCAAGGAAAAAAGAAGAGCAACAAAGAAGAAAATTAGAGCAAGGAGAGAAAAAGAGCAAAAAAGAAGAAACTAACCAATGTCTGTCGTGTTTTGTTAATGTGGTTTTTCGGCAGCACTTTGGACTGCCAATTTAACCGATAAAAAGTGATTGGGAGTGCACGTGTGTGAATTTGATGGGGATATTTGTAAGACCCCAAATTTTATGAATAAAGATTTAATTTTCTTTATATATTATTTGAAAATAGTAAGGTGTTGATTTGATAAATGTGATAAGTTATGGGAGAGATGTGCAAAGTTTACAAAGTAAGCAAGTGGTTATAAAATATTCGTTGTGTCGGAGAATATTCGTTTGGTCGAGGAATATTCTTTTTGTTGGAGAATATTCGTACGACGGCACAGTCATTGGTGGACCCCACAACGGAATGAATGTCGGATATAGAAAGCGACAAAAATAACCTTTTTACAAAAATAACGGTAAAACTTTTACCGTTAAAACTGTTGAAATACCCGGTGGTTAAAATACAGTAATACGCGGTATTGCACAGTAGCACACGATATTGTACAGTAATTCTAATTATTGATTCTTACGTAAGAAGTCACTCATTCAATAATTGTTACAGTAATTACTGTTCAATATTTTATTTTATTGATTCAATAATTGCTACGTTGATATTTTATATTAGTGATTCAATAATTGTCATTGCACAGTATTTCAAATTATTAAATCAATAATTTATATTATTTGAATAATATTATTAGATAGCATTATTGGCAATGTCTAAGAAAGTTTTGTCTAGGAAAAGGGTTAGTTAATTGCGCGTCAGTAAAGAGAAATCTTTATCGGAAGGCCCCCTCTTTCCTGGGAACGACCTGGTTGTCAATATTGTAGTTCTGTAATATTATTTGTGAATAATTAATTGTTGATATATATGATAAGGAAATATTTATTCAATATGGATTTAAACGAAGGAATTTTTAGCATGTGACATTTGTTGAAAGTTGGTATTTTATCTTTTCTGATAAAATAATTCATTCAAATATATTATTATAATATTACATTATAGTAGCATGATGTGATTATATAATAGTATGAATTTTATAATTTGAATGGTAACATTATTATACTAAATTCATGGTATAAAAGTAAAATGAGGTAGAAGAGAACAAATTGAATTTGAATTCTTATGATGTAAGCAATGATGTCATCGGAACGATGAGGTAAGCAATGATGTCATCGGAACGATGAGGTAAGCAATGATGTCATCGGAACGATGAGGTAAGCAATGATGCCATAGGATCGATGATGTAAGCGATGATTTCATAAATTATGGCGAAAAGATTATTTTACCCTTACTCTGCCAAGCCTATAAATAGAAGCTCATTTATTCATTATTTCTCACCAATTCACTAAAGCTATAGAGAGAGAAAGTATAGAGAGAATAAGAGAGAAAAAAGAAGAGTATTCTGCTATTACACTAGTGCAGTCTCCAAATTTTTATCAAGGTAAAGGGTATTATTTCTTTCGTATTCATGACTAGAGTTATTTTCTTTCAATACTCGTAAGGGTTGTTATTCCATTCTTTATTATTTTGTTAGAATAACCTATCTACGCGGACTACCGCATGCATGGTAAAATCTTTTTGTTATTCCATTCTTTATTATTTTGTGGGAATAACCTGTTTACGCGGACTACCGCATGCCTGGTGAATAACCATTCGTATTCATTTGTTATTAAATTATAAAAATGATCTGTCTGCACGGACTACCGCCTGACGGGTGAAAATTCATTTGCAGTTTCGTATGTTGTTTTATTTCAGATTCCTAACTCTAAACTAACTACGGTAAGTATTGCTTCTATAATTCCTGAAATGATCAGAAATTCCTTGAGTTTTGCACTTCATCTAATATCATTTCACTGGAATATTGGTCTGAACTTTTTGATGAAATTTTTACCTTTTCATATCAGGGTACTATTCACGATAAAAAAATATTAATTTTTTCCTTTCAAATTATCTTTGATTGTATCCAAGTTTTGATCTTCATTTTTGAATTTTGCTCCACAATTGATTATTACGAAGTATTCTTAAACTTGAATAAACTAAATTACGAATCCCTAAGCTTTGTCCTTTATCTCACTGGATTCGTTACTTATATTATTTTTCATCATCCTCAGTCCTAAATGGTGATATAACTGAATATCTTTGGCCTGTAGTTCAAAGATGAATGATTACTTAATGAATATTTTTGGCTTGTAGTGCAAAGATGAATGATTACCTAATGAATATCTTTGGCCCGTAGTGCAAAGATGGACAGGTGTTGAGATGAATATGACCAACTGGTGATACAAATGAATATCTTTGGCCCGTAGTGCAAAGATGAATATTTGGTTCGAGATGTATATTGATTGATGTTACAGGGATAAAATATTGATGATGGACTTTTAAATCATAGAAGATAGTAGACTCCATTCTCTACTTAACTCTTCTAATGAATTGTTATTTTCGCTGCAGTTGTTGATTTAAAACTTGTTGTCCATAATATTTTATCTGATTTGTTGAAGGCTAACGATAATTTATTCTTCATTATCTTAGTCATAATATTCTTTACTGGGCTAGTTGAGCTCATCCCTTTCTTCCATTGTTCTCTTCAGGGAATGAGAATGTTGTAGGAACTAGTCGGGGAACGGGGTGATGGTCAGAGTTAGAGCAGTAACAGTCCTCACCATTTTGTAGAATAGTGTGATAATAATTGTAATTAATGAGGACTGAATTTGAGTGTTTATATTTCGTATTGTATATGATTTGTATTGAAACTCATAGTTTGTGTGGTTGTATTTTGTACGACCTTATGTTATAAAAGATTGTATTTGAATTCTGTACCATGTATTTGGCGACTCAGAATGGGTTAGTATTGAACCTATTTTGGGGGCGTCACAATATTTTTGTCTTTTCCATCTCTTCTTCTCATTCCCGCGTTTGGAATAACTTATTAAAGCCCTAATTTCATCAGTAGCATCGATGCAGCTCGATTGAGATCTAAATTTGTCAATGTGGTTTTCCGGCTGCACTTAGGACTGCCAATTTAACCGATAAAAAGTGATTGGGACTCGCACGTGTGTGAATTTGATGGGGATATTTTTGTCTTTTCCATCTCTTCTTCTCATTCTCGCGTTTGGAATAACTTATCAAAGCCCTAATTTCATCAGTAGCATCGATGCAGCTCGATTGAGATCTAAATCCACCAAATTCGCTCAAAAAATAGAGAAGTTTAGGGCTAATGTATCGAAATTGCTTGTGGATGGAGAATTCAGTGATGAATACGGCTTAGAGAAACTCAAACAATGCTAAAAGAAGATTTCATTGTGACACCCCCAAAATCGGGTCTACACCACCCAATTTGAGTTGCCAAAATACAAATAACATATAAAAATTCTCCATATAAAATTTATTACAATGTCGTGCAAAATACGGCAACACGCACACTAAGTCCTCACTACATTTATTGTCACGCTATTTTATAACGTGTTGATGACTACTACAGTTACTAACTCGGACCATCACTCCATTCTCCTATTCTCCCCCGTTAGCCTCAACTACACCCTTATTTCCTGAAAGGAATTATGAAACAAAATAGTGAGTTAAAATAGCCCAGTAAAGAATATCATGACTAAAATAACGAGCAATAAGTTATTCTTAGCTTTCAAAATCAGAGATTTAGAAAATGATAGATAACATAAGTTTTTAACAAATAATTGCAACGGAATGAACAATCCATTAGAAGAGTCAAATAGATCGTAATGTCTATTATCTTCTCTAATAAAAACATTTACCATCAAGATTTTATCAACTGTAACACAATTGGTCATGATCATGTTAATCAACAGTTCATCTTTGCACTCAGACCAACTTTCATCGCGTGTCCTTGCCACACAAGCTAAAGACACTTAACAATCATATTGTCTTTGAACCCATGCCAAAGACATTCACAACTTAATTTTTATGATTAGTACAAATAACAATGATATGAAGGATGAACAAAAATAATGAATATAATAAAAAAAATAAACATTAGAGATTTGTAATTTAATTTGTCTAGAGTACAATAATGTTCAAATAGTCAACATGATATCTAGAATATTGATTCGAGTTCAAGAATAATATATAAAGTTCACAGTTCAAATATAATAGTTAAAATTCAATAGGAAGATTCAAGTGAAAATATATTAGATGAATCACCAATTATTAAAGAAATTTAATTATTTAAATAATTTTCACCGTTTAATGATAAGGCTATAGAAATGAATAATAATTTCTTATCATAAATTTAGGAGTATGAAAGAAAAATGACATCTCTTACTTTAACACTTAGCTAGATACTACTTTTTATGCAGTTGATCAACCTATATGTATATTTAATTTAATTAGTAACTACCACATATAAGTTTCATGGTATACACTAACTCGTATATTATGAAATCGCCAAAAGTGACTTGATATTATAAATTTGTGTAGTGTACAAAATAAAGTAGAATAAACTTCAAAATAGTTTTTGAAAGAATAAAGTAATATTTCAAAACCATCTTCTAGATGAAACTTTTCAAAATGAATCTATTAAATGAAGAGTCTTATAAAGGAAGAGTTGTACATATTGTGTGATATGTGAGTGAATGTGCAACTTTTATAGAAAAACTCACATGTACAATTATTGCACTCTTATTGATATTCACCAATATTTAAGGTAGTTTTAGCACACTCAAAGAAAAACTTACACTAAGAAATTTTCAGAGAGTAGAAGGAATGATAAGCAACGAAGTTATGAAAACTCCTTACTTAAGCACCCTAATTATAACTAAAATTTAACCAACATTTACCACACATCAATTATAACATTTTTTTATTATCTTTAATCTATAATATTCATCCATTATTCATACCTTTTCAATATATGTATTATTCACACTTTTTCAAGATTATCTTTATCAATTATTCACACTTTTTCAATATCTTATTTATTAACTATTCACACTTTATCAATATATTATTCATCAATTATTATTATATTATCCAACTTTTGCATTATTGACTTAATGTATTAATATCACATATATTGGTGTTCTTTAAATAATGAATATGTCTAATACTTAATACCCATGACTTTTAATTACGTAACTTTCCATTACTATCATTGCTACGATGACAATTATTGAGTCAATAATGTGAAATGTTGTGACAATTATTGGTTCAATAGTATGAAATGTAGTGACAATTATTGGTTTAATAGTATGAAATGTTGTGAAAATTATTGGTTTAATAATATGAAATATTGTGCATTTGTTGTTGTAACAATAATACAAAATACCATGCAAAGCCGTATGTTACTGTGGAATGTCGTGTGCTACTATAGAGTACCGCGTGCTACTGTTCCTTTATCACTGGGTATTTTAACAGTTAAATGTTATAGATCCGTTAACAATTTTTATTAAAAAGGTTATTTATGTCGTTTTTTGTATCCAACAATTATTTCGTTCTGAGACCCACCAATGATTGGTTGTTTCAAAGCCGTTGTACTTTACCGGCACAACGAATATTTTCTGCCATATTTTCGTCTTATAATTTGCACATATCAACTTGTTTCTTATTGAGTGTTTTGGATTTTGAAACTAGAGTAATTTTTATGTGCTGACCAACTAGTTTCAACTTAAATGGTATCATACCCTTTTTTATATGGATTTGGAATTTTGGATTCTAGTGGCACTTTAAATTGAACAATTCTTTTAGATTGTTTTATAAAAACACATTGCATTTGTATAGCGTATAGTTACTATTTTATAATACTTGAATAACAAAGATCATTCAAATATAAAAGTCTCAGCTACATCTATGCAAGTCGTTTTATAGACTGTGCAAATGAATTGCCCATTTCAAATTTTGTGGCATTCAAATCCCTTTATGTATATGAGCTTCTTTTATAGCTTCTTGGCTTTATTTATAGTTTTAGCTTGTTTGAAATGTCCTGCAAAGTACTATTGTAATACTCCGGTCCCTCACATCAAAACATGTGGAATACTTTGATATGTATAAAATATTTCAAATTACTGTCAATAATTTCTTCATTCATGACTTTAGGGATGAGTTTGTGGTAATGTAAGATGATCGAAAAATATATTATTGAGACGGCGAAGTTGGACTTGAATACGATGTAATTTGATTCAGACATTGGATTTGATCGATATCCCAGTAGTTACTATTTGGGTCGCCTCTTAAAAACTCAAATGCGGCTTATATTATCCACAATGGACAAAGGATCAGAGGTGGAGACATGAAGGTCGCAGGTGTTTAACCATAATGGAAGAGTGTCAAGAAGTAAGGGATTTTGTAATACTCCAGTCCACATTGAAACATGTGAGATACTTTGAAATGTAAGAGTTTCAAATTATTACCAATAATACCTTATTTTTTAAAGTGAGACTGTGACCTAAAATGACCTTAAGAAGTATCTATTGAGTTGTGTATGATATGATATAATTCGAACTCGAAATTTAACTCGAAATTTGACTCAAGTCGTCGTTGTAAATATTATATAGTGATTAGCCTCTTTTCATATAAATTTTGAGGTACAAATATTTTTAAAAAAAATACGTTTTACTCTTGTACAAATTAATATCACGAGCAAAATGTTTTCACACTCAAACTGGTCAATGGTCATCGAAAAAATTATCAGGTGAATGAGCCACAAAATTAACAGAATTATTGAACATGATGTCATAAATACATAAAAAAATATTTTTAATGAATTGATAAGATTTTAAAACATATTAATTGATAAATTAAAATATAAGAAACTGCGAGTAGAAGTGTTTAATCATAATTAAGTTAAATAGAGTAATTACTATGTGTTAAAAAATTAAATTTAAGAAAAATACAAAATATTAGTGTTACTCTATATGATTAAAGTTTGACAGCAACTGTAACAATTACGTCGCTTTGGCCGAGTGGTTAAGGCGCTTGCCTGCTAAGTAAGTGGGGTTTCCCCGCGTGAGTTCGAATCTCACAGGCGACGCTTTGTTTTTGTTTTTATTAATGGCCGTAAACATTAAAAAAAAATAGTTTTAGGGCTTCTGCAGCTCCTTTTCTAATTTCTTGAGATTGGCTTCTTCTTCTTCAGTGTTTGAACTTCTCCTGTGTCTCTCACGACGCCCAAATCCCATTGTTCTCATCGCCCATCGGCACCATCTCTCCCACTGTCCTCTCTAGGTGAAGGCCCCAAGTCCCAAACTAATCCGTTGGGTTGGGTGAGAACAAAAGCAATCTACTTTCGTCAGGTTCGATCTCTCTATATGTCTCTGTTTGTGTGTGTGTGTATATATATATATATCAAAGTCTTTGATATTGCGATCTTATTTTGTTGATTGTTGTGCTAGTTAATCGTAAGAAACTACGTTTTTAATGGGTAGCTCGTTTTTGTAATTGCTGATTATTCAAAAATTGAACAATCATAAGTCGTCTAAATTCAATTGTAGTTGAAACTAATCTGAACTTTGTAGGACGGTAGTATAAGCCCTGTAGGAGCTTAATATGACAACATATATGTTTTTTCCAATTCTTTTTCTTTAAGCATTTAATTAATTCTTGTTATGTTGGTTTTGTTTTTGTTTTTCAATTCTATAGTCGTATTATATGTCTTGGGGATTATAATTAAGATTGCAGGTTCTTTTTCCTGTTCTTTATTGATTTTTCTGTTAATCATATAATTAAGATTGTGGGTACTTGAACTTACTTGTACCTAAATTATAAGTTATGCATCTTGTTTGATTAGATGAATGCTTAAAAATTACTAAATGTACACTATGATTGAACTGATTGAAGTTGATTGCTTTCTAAGGATTCAGTGTCAGTTGAAGCTGTTATTCTTGTGTTTGGCTGAAGGTTTCCCTCATCATACTTTATTAGTTTTCTTCTTTTTTTAGATAAATTGATTAATTTTATATATTTACTAAATACTATGTATAATATATAATAATAATTTATTTATTTAATTATTTATTATTTATTACATATTAATGACGTCACTGGGTCAATTACGGTTCGACCACTGGTTGGACCAGTGACCCATCCACCCGATATCTTTTCCGGTTCGATGAATGGTTCGGGTTTTAAAGCCTTTGATTTTTAAATATTTCCTCCGTAACTCACAATTAATGAGATTTAATAAAATTATAAATATAAATAATAAATATTATAAGTATTTATAATATTCTTAGCATATAATTATAATTTATTATTTTTAAAACTTAAATCAGACATGTCAAATTTAAAATTTAAAATCTACTAAATTTTGATACTATTCTCACTAAATTTTGGTACCATTCTCTCATCCCAAATGAGAATTTAACGCTATTAAACTATTCGTATCCTAAATGAGAATTTAATGCTATTAAATTAAATTTTATCCTAATTTACTTATTTCAATTTATCATATATTGTTATAAACTATTCTAATTTAACATTATTTTAGTAATAATGTCTTATGACCCGAAAGAAAGTTGTAGAGTTTAATCGTTACTCTTTACTTTTATATATGTATCTATGTACGTACGTATGTATGTACGTTCCACAACATACTTTAGCTGGGTGTACTATTCTAGCTAACAGATCTATGATCGTCCATTCGATTAATTGAGAGCTGAGATTAATTTTGGCCTGGGCCTGGCTGCACCTAGGGTGCGGCCAGTGCAACTCCTTACGGCTAGGCTAATGACTATTATACCTTTATTTTGGCTTTTCAAATTGGCCGCAGTTTAAAAAGCCAAAATATTGACTATTACGCTAAAGATGGAACAGATGAGTAATATATTTAATGTACTTCAATATATTAACATAATAATAATAAGAAAAAAATATCAAATTTAAAAAATATCAAACTTAGAAAATGTAATTATGTAAATAAGCACACCTAGAGGAGGGGTGAATAGGTGCAATGGATAAACAGTGACAACATTTTTAAAATCTGCAGAATTCGTTCAAAACAGACAGGTGTACCTGTCTGCTTTAGTATATGTTCTTACACAGTTAATATCAGACAGGATACCCTGTCTGGATTAGTATAACTTCAAGCAGCGTGATGAACAGAAATGTGCAGAACGTGAATGCCAGTTAAAGAGATAAACAGAAGTAAAAATCACACCAAGATATATACGTGGTTCAGCCCTTAAACCTCTAGTCTAGCGGCCTACATCCACATCCAATACCAAAAGGTATTGGAGACTCTTTTTATTAAACTTAATATTCAATTAAATATAATAAAAAGACTCCCTGTTCCAATAAGCTTTTCATTGTGATGGACACCTCTGCAACCTTTGCACCACTGCAACCTTTCTCACTACTGAGATTTTGGCACCTTTGCAACCTTGAAAGCTTCCTTTGAACAGATCCTATCTACTACGAAATATACCAAGCCACACACGGCTTACACTCAGAATAAGGATTTTGTTTACACGAAATATCAATGTTCCAACACTAAACAATTTAAGAACAATACAAATATATCGCTGGAAAAACTTAGAAAAGCTATTGGATAAACAATATAAGATCGATTGAAGCTTTTTCCAAGTCATAACTTTAACAGCCGAGCAGACCGAATATATACATCGATGTCCAACGGCTAAGTGAATACTGAAACCATGAAATCCTCAAATGATTGAAAGAGTTAGAATTTTCAGTAATATCAAATGAGAGTAACAGCTATAATAATCTCCTAAAATTCAGAAGTCAAAGATATGACAATTTTGAAAAAGACTTAATTTAAGGAGATATGAAAAGATATGTTAGAAGTCTGTTATAGCATATTCCTTAAAGGATATTAATTCAAATTCAAATAATCTGTTCAGCATAACCAACTCCCTTAATATACTCCAATTAATAGCTTGGTTAACCGAGTATATTGAGAGACAGATTTTCAGCATAAAATATGCTAGCCAACTAATTTCTTATCTTTATAATGATCTATAATCAGCCCAATATATTCAATCCTGGCCATTAAATTATGTTCACATATACAACCATATAATATTATTCACATGCCCAGGGGCGGATCTAGCAGGATAGTTCAGTGGGGGCAAACTCGGAAAAAAAAACTCATAAGAATAAAAATTTAATAAAATGAATCACAAAACTAAACAATCCTTAAATATTATTTACAATAACATTTTTCGAGGTTTCATTACTTGAAATTGTTGCATAATAGCCTCATTTTTAATCGTTACAAAAATATCATGCTCAATGTATGTTACTAAACAGTCATTCATCCATTCATCTCCCATTTGGTTACGGAGTTCATTCTTCACGATATTCATGGCTGAAAATGTCCTTTCAACAGTTGCAGTAGCAACGGGCAAAAGTAGAGCCAAATTCAGCAACAAATAGACTTGGGGATACACATCATCCTTTCTTTTCTTAACCAACATTTGAGCCAATTCACCAATTCCTTTTATACTTGAAAAATTGGGATCGTTTCTCATATCCACAATAAAATTTTGGAGTTGACCATCAAGTGCCAAAAGTTCCATATCATCAAATTCTGAAGAGTAAAGTTTCGCAAATTCAAGTAATTTTGTATTGTCAAATGCCGAGAAAGAGTCACGTGGGTCAAGATATGCTATACTTGAAAGTAACTCTGTATTTGTGTTATCAAAACGGTCATTCAACTCCCCAAGTTGACTATCAATCACAGTGAAAAATAATTGAACCCTAAAGCGATGAAGGTTTGTGATTTCTTCAATATTGCGTCGTGGTCTCCCTTGAAACACAAAAATATCTTCCATCCTCGGGACAACTATGTTATGCAATGCACAAAATTCACAAGTTTCCGCTAACAAATCATCCCAGTTTTCTCTCATGCATTGTAATCGTTGCTTGGTTACATTGATTAGAGCTATTGCGTTTACAATGTCTTGATCTTTCCTCTGTAAGGCTTGTGATAAGTCATTTGTAATTCCCATAACTCCTTTCAATAAGTGTAACAAGAACACAAACTCAAAATCATGCATGAATTTCAAAAGTGTACTAGCTTCTGTACTTTTCTCCCCTTTGACATCATCTGCTACAAACTCGATCACATCCATTATTGGAGAAAACAAGGTAATAACACTCAAAATTGTTTTAAAATGTGAACTCCAACGCGTTTCTCCAGGTCGTTTTAATGTTGTTTCTTGATTCAAACCTCGTCCACTTTTGATTTCGCCACTAACAACTCCTTCAACTACTTTTTGAAATTGTTTCAATCGGAGAATTTCTTTTCGTTTGCAAGAAGCCCCAACAACATTTGCTAACAATCCAAGATAATCAAAGAAAGAACATAATGACTTATGTTTCTTAGCAACTGCAACAAGTGTCAATTGAAGCTGATGTGCAAAACAATGAATATAGAAAGCACATGGATTTTCAGATAATATTAAACTCTTAAGACCTTTAAACTTCCCTGACATATTGCTAGCTCCATCATAACCTTGGCCACGCACACATGAAATGCTCAATCCATGTTTAGAAAAAAGTTGATCAATAGCAGCTTTTAGTGTCAAAGCAGAAGTTTCAGGAACATGAATAATGGCAAGAAATTGCTCAATGATACAACCATACCTGTCCACATCGTAAAACCACTGCCATTTGTTCTTTGATTGATGTATCACGAGCCTCATCAACCAACAAAGAAAAAAACCAATCCCCAATTTCTTTAATGATAGCTTGTGTAGTCAAAAATGCAGCGGCTCTACAAATATCTTTTTGGATTGAGTGTGCAATCAATTTATGATTCTCCGGAGCATTTTTTAGGACAACTTTACACACGTCATCATTGTTTTCCGAAAGAAACTCTAGCTGAGAAATAAATAACCCTCGTTTTCTTGAACCCTCTGACTCATTGTGACCACGAAAAGGCAATCCTTCTTTTAAAAGAAACCTAACACATTTAACTGATGCGAGCAATCGAAGACGATAATCGATCCTTTGTTGCTCAGTTATGTTAGCAAGATTGATATCTATGTGTTGAGGTTGATTCAATAAATCACGACAAGCCTGTTCACATTTACGATGAACACTACCATGATCTCCAACATGTATTTCCAATCTGTCCATCTGCTTTCAATTTCTAAATCCCTCGCCAACAAATGCATCCCCATCACCTTGGTTACCATGATCAATTTTAAATAGGTAACAACACAAACAAAATAGAGCATCTTCACTCAAACTATATTCCAACCAACTTTGATATTTTTTGTATCAATTCTTGTTGAATTTACAAGCAATTCCACTAATTAGTGTATCAGGAAATTTGTGAGGTATTGGTTGAGTCGGGCCCCTAAGTAAATAATTTCTTCGAAAATTCTCTCTTTCACTAGCAGGATAAGAACTTATTGGTGATCTTTTACCGGGATCCCCCTTAATATTAAGGGAAGGAGATACCGGTGTATAGGTTTGGAAGTGGATATTTTGGGCAAAAAATTCTAGTACTTGAATTTGGGGGTTAACATTTCGCGGGTGAGCTTCTTGGTGAATATCAGCAGTAACATGTTCATCACTAGTCCCTTCGGCTTGAACATTTTCATGAATAGATTCAAATTTTGTACGTTTAGTTGTTGTAACCCAATTACGTATGTTCATGCCTGACAATCAATAAATATTTAAAAACTAATTCAACATCAAAATAAATCAATATACAATATGAATAGTCAGTGTAATTAGCGGTTAGCACCAACAATAAATGATCTCAATTAAACCACTAACAAGTAACATTACAAAATAAATTACAAAATTTAAAGAATGTAAATATAGATTAGAAACACATACTTGAAGAACTTTTATTTGATGGAGTTCTCTTCATTGTTGTAGTGGTGCTTTAAGAAATAAAAAGCCCTAATTTTATAAAAGTACAAACAAGAAGAATCCACAAACAATTACAAAAATTCCTAAATCAATTATTAAATTTGTGAAATTAAAAAACTAAAATTAAAATATACTTTGGAATTTGTAGATCCGGATCGTGATTGGTGAGTGATCGCTTTCGCTTACTCTGTTGAGATTTGCACTGACGTTGTTGGCTACTTGACTTTTGTTTTGTTAATTGTTAGTTGTTCCTCACTTTAATCACCTACTCTCTGACTCTGACTCTCTGAGTCTCACACTCTCACTCCCTGTTGCCTGTTACCTGTTGCCGAATAGAAAAGTTGGGATAGTGGGATAGTGGGGAATTGGGGATTGGTGTTTTAGTTTTTTAAGTCTACATATAAAATTTCATTTTAAACCCTCTTAATTTTTTTTTTAATATACCCCCTGACCCCCTGAAAAGTCAGTGGGGTCAGGTGCCCCCCCGCCCTGCTGTAGGTCCGCCCCTGCACATGCCCATAATATAATTCACATGCAAAATATATTATTTCCATGCAACATATTAATTTCATACAAAACATATTATCATCATTAAAACATAAACATATAAACCAACAATATTAGAGTATACTAAATTTGATATTTTGATATCAAACTGTTTAAGTTTGATATTTTTTTTCTTAAACTTAAAAAAAATATTTTTGAAGTTTGAAAAAAATATCAAACTTAAAAAATATTTTTTTTTGGTTTAAGAAAAAAATATCAAACTCAGAAACTTTGATATCAAAATGTCAAATTTAGCGTACTCCAATATTTCTAAGTTTGATACTTTATTTCTTCCTATTATTATGTTGAGATATTTGAGTACACTAAATATATTACTCATTTGTTCTATTTTGAGCGTAATAGTCAATATTTTGACTTTTCAAGCTGGTCGCAGGTCTTACTAGCGGTCAATTTGAAAAGCCAAAATGAGGACATAATAGTTATTAGTCTAGTCGTAAAAAGGAGTTGAACTGGCCGCACTTAGGAGGTGCGGTCAGGCCCATACCAAAATTAATCTCAGCTTTCAATTAATCGAATGGACGACCACATATCTGTTAGCTGGAATAGTACTCCCAGCTAACGTGTGCTGTGGAACGGGACCCTATATATATATATGCATAATTATATTTTTTTAATTGTTTTCTTAATAGAACAAGTTAGGTAGTTACTCTCGCATTGACTTTGAAAAAACCTAGTATTTTACGCAATTTTTATTATATTTGTGTTCATTTAGTTGTAATTTTTAACAATGTTAATATGGTTCCTTATGTTGTAAATTTATTACTTGACTCAATATCATAAGAAGAAACAAAACATATAAGGTAGAATATTTTTAGTATTTTCTGTTGTATCATAATTGTTACTTGTATCATTGTTAAAATGATTTATAAGAAAATCTCACACGGGCAATATTTATAAATATTAATTAAGACACATCCAATATTTATAAATATTAATTAAGACAAACCCATTCCTCACACGGGCAATGTTCTAAAAGGGGCTAGGCGGGAGGCGGGTGGTCGGGGGGCCTAGCGCCTAGGGGGCCTAGGCAGGGGTTTTTTATTTGAAGCCAATTTTAATATTCTATCTTACATTTATTCAAACAAAACAATAATATAAAGCAAAACAATCTATAATAAAGATAATAAAGGTCTTTTTTTAAAGTTCAAACACAAACATGCAATTGTTCAAAGTTCAAACAAAAACAAATAATAAAAAATTCAAACTAATAGTCCTCATCTCCATATCCCTCTATATCTTTAACTCTTCTTCTCCATATCCCTCCAAGATAGTCTCCATCGGACTCACACTCATACTCATCTCCCTCTTCATCTGTGTCATCATCAGACTAAATATTACAAATTTATTATCATTTATATAATTTGAAGATGGTACAAGTTCAAAAAATTACAACTATAATAAAATTATCCATTTTGACTTGATTTTGTTCACTTCTTGTCGTGATTTGATATGCTACGACCTGCATTATGAATATGGTAAATCATTAGAAAAATAAATATATTAAGATCTGGTTTGGGTAGTTATTAAAATAAAAAAAACTCTCTGCCTAGGCTCCGCCTTGTCTGCCTTTCCCCCCTAGCCTGCCTGCACGCCTAGGTCCCGCCTAATTTTCTGGAGGGATTTTTTCGCCGCCTTGGGCCTAGGTGAGGTGCCAGGGGGGCCTAGCTCCTAGGTGGCCGCCTAGGCCACTTTTTAGAACACTGCACACGGGTTAAAAACTAGTTATTTTAAATATTAACATTGGTTTACATTTTGGAAGGTCATGGACAAAATTTGGGATTATCCAACCTATAGACAAATAAGGTAAAAGGGTTAAATACACCATGAAAAATAATTAATATGTTGATAAATTTTGTGACCGAGTTGAATTGCGACTAACGTGAATTTTAAGTAATAAGATAGATTAAACTAATGTGATTTTTTTTTTAATTTTCTCCTATTCCATATATGCACATAAATAAATATTTACTCTTGGCACAAATTTATTGTCATATGTAACTAGGGGCGACAATGGTGCGGTGCGTTAGTGTTGATCAAATGATTTATTATTGCATTTGTTTAAAAAATACTTGCCCCATAATCGTAACACATCAGTCCCGGTTCGTGAAAATGCTATACCAAAGCTGCAGCAGACGGTTCAAGAAATAAAACAGCAGAAACGATTAAAAATTTGCATAACTAAACAATAGTTTCATATAAAAACAAGTATCTTAAATATCTCATCATATAATTTAATGCAAACTCATCAACATCTATCTAATATTTTAATATACGTATAACATATCATATATCGATTTAAAATCTGTGTACCACTAGTTTATGTATCCGCTGTAGTGCGATGCGGTGCACTACTAGTTTAAAAACAAACATCAATAATGCACCACACCGTATTCAATTAATTACTTCTGCACCAAAGCTAAGCTAACCGAGTCATCGACATTTCAATTCAGTTTGACCGATTTCAGTTCGATTTCGGTTCAAATTACCATCCCTCTATGTTACAAGGCTCAAACACAATTAGCCCATGTGGTAAAGGCTTGAAGACTATCAGTCTATCACCCTATGCCGAAAACCCGATCACTATTATCCTCTATGGTAAGCCCAAAAGTGGCCTGGTTCCGTTAACTTGCCTTTGAGAAAAAAAATAAAGAAAAAGAAACCAACGGGAGAAAAAAGGATGAAATTGCAGATCTGCAAAAATCTGCAAAAGTAGAACTCCTCCGCACAAACACAACTCATTCTCACTTACATAAACCACACAAATATACAAGTCATTAATTTTTCTTTATTGTTCTCTCGAAATCTAATCAATTTAAACTCTTTCTAAACTTGGAGATTTTTTGGGTTTATATATATTTGTTTGGCTTGGGTTGAAATTTGAAGATAGCGACAAAATCGGAGTTCAGGTTTCCGATCAATTTCCATTGAATTTCCTGGTTTTATGTGGATGATGACCAAGCTTAGAAAAAATGCTTCAAGATTGCATGCATGTATGTATATAAATGTGTGGATTTCAATATTTATGTATTAAATTTTGTTAGAGGTTAATTTGCTTGGATTTCTCTCCGTGTTTGTTCATGATTAGCCAATTTCTGTTAAAATGAGAAAACCTGTCTTTGGCACCCTCCTGCTTCCTGTAGCGTTGAGTTATCCCGACCCATTATCTAGGATGGAGAATGGGCCACTAATTTTCTCCTAAATTTACCTACATATAGCATGTTGCTAGTAAAACACTAGGGCTATGTTTGTTTGCAAAATACATGCGATTGGGCTATTTGTCTTTATTTATATTTTATCCCATGATGAGGATTAATAGTCCTTTAAATAATCCTATGGACTTTTTTGTCATTTTAAGGCTATTTGTGAGAGATTATATACTCTGATGATGAATGTGAGATTAATATCATCCCTCATTTTAAGCTATCAAATGGCTTTATGGGGCTAATAGTCCAACGTTAAGGGACTAATAGTCCTTCATCAAAGGATTAAATAATCCAAAGTATTGTTAAATTAAGACAAATAGTCCAATCCTATCATGTTTTTTGCAAACAAACATGACCTAGTTTTATAGGCCATCCTTATATAATATATATAATTCTCCTACAAAAATATACTTACTCTATAGAAATATTAAAAGCACGGATCATATTGATTGCTCATGGTGTTTTAAAAATCCCGCTAGGATCGCTTAATCCCGCCTAGGCGCTAGCGGGTCTCGACTCTCGATTTGCCTGGGCTTTTAGAACCCTGCCTAGGCGGAATAAGAAATCTATGGTATCTATTTGATAAAGGCTATGAAGTTCTACAATACTTGAAATGAATTAATTAAGCCTTAAAATATTGTTATTTTTAGTATTTTTTCATGTAAATTTTTTAAAAATACATCTATATGATTTGTATAGTGCAACAAGTTTACAGTAGAAAATAAATAAATGAGATCGCCAAGGGAAACACCTAGGCGCCCCATTCTCCGCCTAGCAATTTAAGGGATAAAACACTGATTGCTCATATATTATATATAGGAATAATAGGAATAATATACTGAAATCATTCTCTCTCTTATTTATTTAATTTATTCCCTTTTACTTTTATTTTCTTGAGGGTGCCTTCTTTGGTTGGTGTCTTCGAAGTGAGATTGATGTCCTTTTTCTTCCCCCCCTCTGGTGAAGCAATAACATTTCCCCCCTCTTCATTATCGTTGCTATCTAAAATAAAAGCAATAGTAAAAGGATAGAATTCAAATTTGTGCAACTTGATATGTGGACAGTCAGACAGTTGCTCTACTTTGGTTCTGTGGAAGAAAGAGATTCCATAATCTCTGGTGACAACTCTGTAATCATCTGGAGATTTAAATACTTTTACATTTGATGATCAGTTAGACAGTTATATATTGCTCTCATTCAGTTGTTGCAAGTATTGCTTCCTTTGGGTCCATCTAATTGTTGCCATTACATGGTCACCCTGTATAAGTTGGTGAATGTTAGTAAACTATATATAGCCTATCTTTGTACAAAACTAGATCTTAACATAATATGCATATAATTTGAGACATACATTTTCATCTAGAAGAGTTGCCTCTGCCTATAAGTTGTTTGGTTTTGTTGTTGATAGCATCCCATATCCGTCTAACTCTTTACTTTTGAAATCTATTATTCATTGTTTGTAGGTTGATTAGATATGTTATGATATTTGGTTGCCATTGAGCATATTGAATGTTTTATCTCATTTAGAGACAAAATAAGAAACTCCAGTGCAGCTTTTTCTTGTTTTGTGTGTAATTTAGTGTCCTTATTTATGCTAATATGTTGACCGTTCATTATCCCCCAGATAGCTGATGCTGTTAATGTATAGCTTAATTTGCACTCATTATTCTTGATGTCATTAAACATGCTCCGAACTTTCACTTGAACACCAGGAATATGAATAATTACCATTAATATTTATTGTTTTGAATACCTGCAGGAATTTGTAAAATGCATAACTCGGTGTGAAAGGCAGGGATAAAATGCGTAACTCAGTGAGAAACTTGGCACCATAAATGAGTACCAAAACAGGCTTGGAATAAAACCAAGAGTGATTTGAGTTGACTTTAGATGATTAGGTGATTATTTGAAGAAACTGTCCAAAACCAACCATGTACACCCCTAATCCAGAGTCTTGAACAAAGGTTAGGAAGTTTAGGATTCTCTCTCCATATGCATTATTCTTTATAATAGCAATCAAACATATATAGCATGCCCATAAAATCTCTCATTCCCACTCTTACACTCAGACAACTCAACCAAATCCAAGCCCATATTTTTAAATCCACAAGACCTCACACTTTAAACATACAATTAGGTTCCCTCACACACTCAACCACCCCACAAAATGCCCTAGTTCTCTACAATCAAATGCTCCTCCACCCAAATTCCCACAACCATTTCACATTCACCCATGCCCTCAAGGCATGTTCCCTACTCCATGCCCTCACAAAAGGCCTAGAAATCCATGCACATGTACTAAAAACTGGTCATTTTTCCGATATTTTCATCCAAAATTCCTTGATCCATTTCTACATACTTGAAAACGACATTATTTCTTCTTGTCGGGTTTTTGATGAAATAATTTACCCTGATGTTGTTTCTTGGACATCAATTATTTCAGGGCTTTCTAAATGTGGGTTTGAAGAAGAGGCCATTGTTAGATTTTCGTCGATGGACATAAAACCTAATAGTACTACGCTTGTTAGTGTTATATCTGCATGTATTAGTATAAGAGCTGTTAGGATTGGTAAATCTGTTTATTGCTATAGTGTAAAGAATTTTGATGAAGATAATATTGTATTAGATAATGCAGTATTGGATTTTTATATCAAATTTGGGCATTTAGGAAGTGCAAGATACTTGTTTGTGAATATGCCTAGGAGAGATGTAGTTTCTTGGACTACAATGGTTGGTGGTTATGTACAGAGAGGATTTTGTGAAGTTGCAGTGAGGATTTTCCAAGAAATGGTGGCAAGAGGAGAAGCTGAGCCTAATGAGGGCACTATAGTTAGCGTACTGTTGGCATGCTCTTCTCTTGGGGCACTCAATTTGGGTCAGTGTGTTCACTCTTATGTAAGTAGGAGGCATGATCTTGCAATGAATGGAAATGTGGGGAATGCTCTAGTGAATATGTATGTGAAGTGTGGGAACATGGTTATGGCTATGCAGGTGTTTAAAATGCTTAAATTCAAGGATATAGTGTCGTGGAGTACCATGATTAGCGGCATGGCCATGAATGGCAATGGCAAGCATGCTTTGCCACTCTTCTCCCTCATGTTGATTGATGGGGTTTCTCCTGATGATGTAACTTTTATCGGTCTGTTATCTGCTTGCAGCCACGCTGGGCTGGTTAATCAAGGGTTGATGTTCTATAAAGCCATGGATGGTGTATACAGGATTTCCCCCCAAATGCAGCATTATGCTTGTGTTGTTGATATGTATGGCCGAGCAGGGCTCTTGGAGGAAGCAGAGGATTTCATTAAGGATATGCATGTAGAAGCAGATGGATCAGTTTGGGGGGCATTACTTAATGCTTGCAATATTTATGGGAATGAGGAGATGTTTGTGCGAATCAGACAGTCGCTTTCTAAGAGCAGAGGTGTGAGTATTGGAACTTTTGCTTTGTTGTCAAACACTTATGCCAGTTCCAATATGTGGGATGATGCTAACAAGGTTCGAGATTCAATGAGGTGCACAGGTTTGAAAAAGATTGCTGGATGTAGCTGGGTTGAGGTTGATTAAATGTGCTGAAGCACCCTGATATATATCATCTGTTGCAGTTGAATACTTGATGACTGGTTTGCTGTAAGTTAATGCTTGCCTGACTAAAAGGTTGACAAAGTAGTAAAACAGAACTTGATAAATAACTTCAGAATTCAAATTTACGTCCCGTCATTCTTGCAAAAATAATCCTTCTCCATGTAAATTCAATTAGGGAAGTAGTGATCAATTCACATGGAAAAAATAAAGAAGAAGCAACCTCTGTAATTTATACATCTTCTGCAAGAGCAGAACTGGTTAAGAATTTGATTTTCTTTGTTATGACAACCTGGGGCTAATTTTCTTGATAGAATCTATTCAAACACTGGTATTCTATATAGTTGAAGAATACAACATATTAAATTCAAGAAATTTGAAAGCTACATTGACAAGGCCTTAAATATCACGCGCCTTCGCCTTAATTAGAGCCCACTTGGGTATTAGTAAATCAGAAAATAGTGTCAACCTATTCTCTCGCTCTCCTCCTCCGGTCTCCACTCCACTCCACTCCACCTTGATCTCTATCTACAATCCCCACTTTCGATCTCCATCTCCAGTTAACTATCCTGATTGATTCTCCAGATCGAGATTCTCCATCTCTAGGTCTAGATTCTCCATCTACGAGCTTCTACATCTCACTTCGTCTCCGGCACTTTCCTCCTTCGTCCCAATATTGTAGGTCAGATACTCCTTTTGATTTCATTTATTACTACATCTCTATATATATCGGAACGTTGTTTTCCCTGTATATTATTGGGTTGGTTTTGGAGTATGTAATTTGTTGGTGGTTGTATTTTTAATTTTTATGCCAATGTATGAAATCAGGGTTCTCCATTCTGAATTCGAAATCTGGTTCGTTTATTGGGTTATTGAAGAGAAACAGTTTGGGGCTTGGTTTTCACTGTAAGTTTTTCATCTCTTTTAATCTATTTGTTTGTTTATTTTGAATCTATTTGCTGTTTCTGCGCATATGTCTGTGTTTGAGGTGCTCAATTTGTTTTGTTAAGACAAAAGAATTGGTGTAAGCCCTCCATAAGTGATAAATATATATATATATATATATATATATATATATACAGTCCGCTTCTCCAGCGCACTGGAAGGAGCGGACTAAGAGCGCACCGGCTATAGCGACGGGTTTTTCCGTCGCTATAGTATAAAAAACCGATTTTTTATGCTATAACGACGGAAAAACCCGTCGTTATAGCCGGTTCGCTCTTAGTTCGCTCCCTCCAGTCCGCTTCTGAAGAATTCCGTATATATATACACACACACACACACACACACACACATACATATATAGAGTAAAATACATTGAACACCCCTGTAGATAACTATTATAACAATCACCACCCCTCTAGTTTTTTAAGTAACAACCAGTACCCCTTTAGTCTATAATATGTGACATTCACTACCCCTAGTATGGTTGACCAACTTATATTCAAAAATATTTTTAATATAATGTCTAATATACCCTTTAAATTATAATGTTTAATATATCCACTAAATATAAATTAATTTGTATGCTATAATTTTTAGTTAACTTGATCTAATTAATTAAATTATGAATTTGTGCAATAAATAACATAAATGTCAAAAAATAATAAATATTTATTTTATCAAGAAAATAAAGTCACACACTTTTTGCTAATTAAATTTCTTAAAGATTAAAATTTATGTAATATACATTTAAATATATTTTTTGTAAGTAAAAAGTAAAATTTTAATAAGCATAAAAGTACAATTAACGCAAAAAAAAAATTATAATTATTTTTTCCAAATATTAAAATTTACGTAAAATAAACTTATTATTATTTAACGAATCTTATTATTCATATAAAAAAGTATTAAAAATTATATTAATTATTTTTCTCAAATATTAAACTAGATATAAGTCACATTTGAGAATAATTATTTAAAATAAAAATGACAAATTTTACTATTCAAAAAAAGAAAAAAATACATTAAAAAAATTCTTTTAATAAGATAGAGGTAGTAATAAATATTATTATATTTTCTTTTATTCAATATTGTATACAAACAACACCAACTGTATACTAAAAAATATAATTAAAATCATAAACATCCCAAATTTTGACGTATACTCAAAAAAATTTAATGTATAAAAATCATAATATAAAACTAAGAATTCAAATAATAATTTTTGGTATTAAACACCAAAAACTAAACTATCAACATACTCAATCACTTCAATTAGAAAACCTCCATTAATAATTTAATTTAAAATTCTTAATATTTGTATCACTTGTCCAAAAATATGTGTTGATTAAATTAAATTATTTGAATGAGATAGTCTTAATTACAAATAAAACTATAATTAAAATATATTGTATTAAAAAAGGATAATTAAACATATATATATATATATATATATATATATATATTATTCAGGAATTAAAATTTGATAACATACAAGGGTAAATATATAATTTTATCTATTTAGTCAACCCTAAAAACTTGCAGGGGTACTAACTGTTACTTAAAAAACTAGAGGGGAAGTTAGTGTTATAATGATTATCTAGAGGAGGTGTCACTGTATTTTACTCATATATATATATACACACACGCACACACTTATGTGTGTCAGTGTGTTCATTTGTGTATAGATGCATTCAAACATTGGTGATGGAATTTGCTGTGTTCAATCAGTTATAGTATGTTTAGATGTCTCATGAGAATTGTATCTTTCTGACGTGTTATGTTCAGTATGAATTTGGATTGAAGGTTATTTTCTTCTTCTTTTTGAAGTTAGATGTTATGGGACTTATGATAAGTATTGCGTGTAACACGAAGGCACAAGAATTTGTAGAGGTGCCATTTCAAGGGAACTGGCCAAACAACACTTCTACATTAATGGAAACTATAAAAGCTGACTTGTTCTTTTCATTTCTCTACATAATATTGAATTGAGCATCAAACAAAACATCTAAAAGGAGCCTACTCTGAAATCTGAACAATTCCAACCGGCAGGAAGTATTATCTGTAAGCAATATACTTAATATGCTGGGGCAACTAGTGGGGTCTCATCCTAGCCGGACTTGTATGTCAGAGATCATTGTATCAAGTCTTGTTTTTGGTTTTATGTGTGAATGTTCTTGGCTTTACAGTAGCAGATAATGTTTTAAATTTCTCTGGAGTGAAGATAAACTAATTCCAGAGTTATTTATTACCTAATAGAAATGGACTAAATGCATTACAAAAAAAAATGATTTGGCTCATTGTATCATGACTGAATTTTGTCTAATTTATGATGCAGAGGCATTTTGAGTTTGTGAGAATTATTCTCCTTCTGAAGGATTTAATGTGAAAGATTTGCATCGCCTCCTTGAGAAGGTTGGAAGTCCATCTGGGGCAGTGATCTGGGTAATTCTCAGCACTTGTATCATATTGATTTTGTTGAGTCATCCTTTCTTCCCTCTCCGAGTAATGGACACATTCTCCAAGCTTCAGCGGTTATATATAGTATGTTTTGCAATGTAGAGGTACAAGCCCTCATTTTTTCCCTATTGCATTTTCAGTATACTTGCATGTAATGCATCCATCTACATACTACATGTACTTCACTGCATATGTGAAACTAGAATCAAATCTTGCTCAAGTTAGAGGGCCTGAGGTTGCTTATGCTGGTGATTTCTTTTTTTATTCTCTCTTTTTAATTAGGGAATGGTGGAATGGGTGTATTTCATGTTCTATTAGCTCATCAAGTGTAAATTACCAAAAACTAATGTTTTGAAAAGTAAAGATGGGTAATGGAAAGAATTCCTAAAATAAATAGAAATAGATTAGTAAATATATTTGGTCAAACTTGATTATTAGATTTGGCAAATAATCAGAAGCTCGAATTTGTAGTTTCTGATTATTTCTATAAAAAGTGATTATAAGCAGTTTTAAAATCATACTACAAAACACTTTTTGCTTGTTAAAATTGATTACAAGTATGTTTTGACTGTTTATAAGCAATCCCAAATACCCTTTAAGGTTATTGAATAAAACGACGTAGTTTTATATAAAATTTATAAATAATTTTTTTTTTTAATAAAATCTTAAAATAGGAAACTTAACCTTAAGGGATAAAACTATGTCGTTTTATTAAGTAGTATTAGTCAATCTTGACTAAGGCATGTCTTATATTATATATAACATGTTCCCATATATATATGGGCAATGATTTATAGCATCTATTTGTTATGAATCTCTACCTTCCATTACAAAAATCATGGGAGGACATTCAGGGGTCCGCTAGAAATCTAGTGGACTGGGTTAAAATCAATTTTGGACGATTATGCCCCCAATCCGACCAACTCAACGCAGGTCTAATAATGATTTTTAAACTGTCCGCTAAATGACGCCAAGGGGAAATCGTGAAATCGAGAAATCGAATTGGGGCTGTGAAGCAGCTGCTGTGAAATCGAATTGGATGAAATCGAGAAATCGAGAAATCGAGAAATCGTTCACCCAGAAATTGTATTGGGGCTATGAAGCGTTGAGAATCATCGGTCGAAGATTCACGACAATATGGTCAAAAACGTTTCCCTAATTCAGGAGATTAACGGTAATATTTCGAAAATTGTTTCGCTTTATTCTGATCTCTCTACGAATTTCTCGAGTGTGTTTCATCAACGGAACGAAGCTGCTGGTGAAAAGGACAGCGCCGGGGCCGGCGAGGGAAATAACATGGGGGCTTGATTTGAGTTAATCGAGATTATATCAGTAATTTCAAATCCCTAATATATGACTTGTTTCAGTTAATTTGATGGTGGTGTTGTACTTGTGTTGGTCAATTTGATGTGTGTGTGAGCTGGGTTTTTGGAATAAATGCGACTCTTTAGGGACGTGGTTAATTATGGGGTATGTATCTTTGTATTGTTCGCGTTAGTTAAATGTTGTGATTGCTTATCGATGTTTTATGTTTTCGAAGGAGGAAGACTGCATGGACAGATTATCTTCCTTTTGGACTTGTAGACTTGATGATGATGAGGTATTTATGTTCTGTTTAATCAAATTATATTCCGACTCTGCTCTTTCTTTTTATGTTTTGTTGTGCATAACTGATCTATCTGGCTGACATATAATGAATGGGTTAGAATCAAATTTGAGTTCAATATCACATTGATTACTTAAAATAGAAGTGAGAGCTTCTGAAGAGAAGAATCAGACGATGATTCACTTGTATAAGAATTTTCAATAGATTAGTTATTTTTATTAGAATCCTCCAGAGGTCGTAGTCAGCTTCTATCCTCAGACACAAACTTTGTGTGTTCACTTGGTTTGCAAATTGTTTAAAGCAAGTATACCAGTCCTATTGAACGATACTTTATTAGCTATACTTTTGACAAAAAATGTGGGTGGAGGACGTTCCAGGTTGTTTATTTAGATAAATAGATCAACTAACTCTTTTTTATGGGTATAAAATCAACCAATATATGACGACTTTGTCTAGAAAATATTTGTGGATATTTTACTTCAAGGAGATCTCTCCACAAAGAAGCCATTTCTTTAATAGGGAGGAATCCAAATCCAAACGCTTCATTCTAAAATGGTCAGTGTCTCTCCTCCATGGATTAAATGTTGTACTAACAAGATAGTTCCTCAGTTAGATACATATTAGAAATTAGAGGATGATAAGTTTGATCTCCTAGGAAATCAATAGATCTGGATTCTTCATACGTCTTGATTTCTCATTCATGCCCACATGTACCCTTCTGCCTTCTGACCCTGATTAAAAGTGCAAATAACACTAATGACCTTGCCACAGTACAGTACTGAAAGGGAGTTTTCAAAGCGGTGACACATATGATGACAAGAAACGGAACTCTAATTTTATAAACCTTCAGTCTCTGTGTTCATTACTTACACAGGTTATGACCTGGAATATTTTTCTACATGAGATATCTGTATGAATGCGATATTTTAATAAATATGTTTTTCTTAAGAGATAAGCGTCTACCTCGTAGAAAATGTAGCTTTACTTGGATCTACTTGCAAATCTCTCAAGCATCTTTGTTTACTATTGTGGAATGGTTACTAACATTTAGTAGGGTTGAGGCTTGAATCACTTGATCTCACATACTCCCCCTAGAGTTGGCCCTAACATTCTCAATTAGAAACTTGTTATCCATTTTGTTTTTCTTTTTTTTTAAAGTGAAATCTTGGTGTACAGTTGCCTTCTAGTCTATATGTAATGATAGAGCAGGTAGCCTCATAGTATAGCAAGGTTGCATACTCGCTGTATACTTCAGTCTTCTTTTTGTATTTTACTCTAGGTGTCGGTGTTTATGGGCTTCTTTTTTTTCAGGAGATAGCCAACAAGATCACTCGTCTTCCTTCTCAGCCCGTACATGAGGAAATTTAAAGCTTGCAACATAATTTCATTTGCTATTATTATGCCAGTTTTGCTTCGTCACAAATATTTTTCTCTTACAAGGGCCAGCCAGACAAGGAATTCTATCAACTTTACATCTATAATATAAAACAGAGCGGCTTCAACATCCAACGGCCTCAATTAAAACTTCATCATCCAACGGTTAGTAACCCAAATATTGAAACCAACCCCTGCCTTCTCTCTCTCTCTCACATTACTTTCTCAGTTCTCTCTTTAACGTATATGCGCACAGTCATTACTCATCAGTCTATTTTGATTTTCTCTCTCTCTAAAGTTTTGATGCAGACATGAACCGGTTTTTATGGAAGAGTTAGGAATTTATATGTTATTTTATGTTCTGGCGGAGGAAGGAGAGGTGAAGATTCAACTGTTCGGATCTGCTGCTGGTAAGCTCATCTTAATTTCTCCCTATCTGTCCATGTATTTATATGTTTATAATGTTTTGATCACGTGTTGAGTAGAATTTGATTGAAGGAGGGTCTTGGATAGAGAATGCCTGAATTTGATACTAGAGTTGGAATTGAATTATAGGGAGGTTTAGGTGAATTAATGATCGGATTGTTGTTTAAGGAGGTAGGATTGAATTGAGTATTATAGAAGTGATTTTGATTTTAGGTTTTAGTTGCATTAATTGTTTGAGGTGATGATGATGGGCTTCCGTACTAATTTGAAGGAGTGTGGTTGAGTACTTGCTATTATGGGTCAAGTTAATTGGAATTGGGATCTATGTTTCTTTCTAGACTTGAGAAGTTGGATGTTGTGGAACATCCGACAACCAAATGCTCTCTGTATGCTATTTTTTTTCCTTTTTCACGGTGGATGTGGACATCACAACTGTTTATGTTGATGTAGCTATAAGGAATTCTTTGGATGCCGCACATTGCAGATATTTTAGTAATCAAGAGCCCAAATTTGTTAATGCCACCTAGCTGTCCACATTGTTTGATATGTGTAGTCTTTAGCTGTCAGGTAGACAGAAGGCCAATATTTAGAAGTCAAATTCAATTTGCAATGCTTACTCAACTTAACTTGTCAAATGATCTCTAAGGCATACTGAATTGAGCTCCGAAGAGCTGAATATTTGGTGTGGGAAATTAGTTATGTTCACGCACACACATATATGTTGTACATTATACTTAGCAACATAAGTTCAGCTCATATGAGAACAGTCAACAAGAAATTCCAGTTAAATTAACTTCTATATTTGGATAATAGAGATCAAAATTAGCAAAAAAAAAAATAAAAAATAGAGGGATTAGATAAAGAATGTAGTCTAATAAAAAATCAGAATGGGATCTGGCTGCCAGAGAAAATTCCTGAATTTGATATGGGAAATAAATCACAATATTGTCCGCCATGAAAAGGGCGCAAATTCTACGAAAACTTTTTGAAGGATGATATCTCTGCTCGTGCCAACTTACCTAGAATTTTACCATTTGAATGCCTCCATTCTTTTTTCTTTTCCTTTCTTTCCCCAGCACGTATTACCTCTACAAATCTGTAACTATCTTGCATGAGAATATTTATGTATAAATATATCTCTCATTTCCCCCCAATTCAACCCATCGGGCATGCTTGCAATTGTTCAGCAAAATTAGAGTTTGAGGAGAGAGAGAGAGGAACCTTGAAAGGAGAAGTAAGGCTACGGAAGAAACTAAGGAGAGCAATAACCATCTTCAGCTCTCTCATCTCTCACTTCCCTCTTCTCCACCCGTTCCATTTTCCTTTCTTCATTAACTGTTAAGCTCTAACACACCCGAAAGGGTTACTAAACTTCATCAATTTCTCTCTCCTTGGGCATCTATATTTTGAAGAAGATAGAACAAAACAAGAGGCCCTCTGAATTTCTTGTTTGTTAAGCTTTTTCTCTCTTCATCAATTATTGTTTCTCTCTAGCTTCCGTCCTTGAATTGCAAAAGGACTTTAGTAATGGCCGGTCGTTACGACGCCAACCCTTTGCTGAAGAAGATGAAGTTAATCCCTTCTCTGTAAGTTCATCTGCTACCATTTCCTCTCTCCTAACAGATATACATATATATAATTGATTATGATCATTTCTGTTTGTATCATAAGCTTAATATTATATATTTGGAGTTCTAGGTCTACTTTCTCTGCTGCTAAAAGTGGATTTTAAGCTCAATTGTGAAGTTTGCTTGCTTGAATTGTTTGATCTGTTTGTATTTTTGTGATGTGCAGCTTATTTCTTGTAATTTTCACTTCTGCCTTCCAGAATTTCTCTCTCAGATCAGTTTCATTGGTCTTTGGTTTATGCATAATGTGACACCCCCAAATCCGGGTACTTCAATTCCACGGGACTTGGTGTTCACTGTACGAATATCATCTATCTATCTACCCATAGTAAATGCAAACCATGCAATAAATAGAATTAAATCCTCCCCTTATGGGGTTACAACATTTGAGTAATAAATAAAATAAATCCCAGGTCATACTAACCTTAAACATCCGTGCGGAACATAAACAAATAAATAAGTCTTACACAACTCTAATATAAGTCTGAAACATAAACACATAAAATAAACAACGAGTCTTCATCACTTGTTGACCTTGCCCTTGCCTTTGCTAGTAGAAGGCTCGTTGGACCTTTCGTTCTTAACTGCAATGTTATTATTACGCAAGAGTGAGCACGATTGCCCACAAGTATAATAATATGACAACAATATAATAACATGCGAGTGAATCAAAGACATCTGAATAAAGAAACTCAACTTTTGACTCAAGAATGAATAACAGGAATCAAAAGAACGTCTGAGGGTCATAAGACCTTGAACTATGTCCTAGGTTGTAAAGTTTTTATGCTTTAAACCTTTAACAGTCATAAGACTATGGACTCTACTTCTCGTACTTAGGGGGATCAGTCCTTAGTACCATACTGTGCACAATATCTCAACGCTAAAGCGTAAATAATCCCCTTTTCCAGGGATGTTCATCTCAGTTTTGACATCAGAATCCGCACCAAAGGAAGTTTGGTTTGGATAAACTCAATAAGTATTTTAGAATTTAGAACGTTCATCAACTATGGACTAGTCGAATCAATAAGGGTTCACTAGTCCTATAAGGTTCAACAATAACATCGATATTCAACTTGAATAATAAATTTCAAGAGTATACAATCGAATAAGTATTGTATAACTGAGTCATGCTTTTAAAAGAGTTACAATATGTAATATGAATTTCGAACTGGAACAATTAAGAACGCGAGCTTACTCGATATAGAAACACAAGTCTAAGACTTAATAAATGAATAAATTAGAATTTAGGGAACTTGCTAAATTAATAAGTCAAGGATAGGATACTTGCCTCTTGCACAAGCTACAAATATAATTACAATTCACTTCCTCAACGTCCTACACATTACATTATGTATACGACATCGATTAGTTTTCATAACTACCATGTTTAACTGTTGAACTATTCACTTAAGTTCGACTTACAACTTGGTTTATAATATTACTCAATGGCTAACCACATAACATGAATGTAAACTCACAACATGCATATCACACATGTATAGCCCTTTAAACAATCATAATCAAGTTTTACAATTACGATATTCAAGTTCGCACTTAATTTGTTAACTTGAACCTTCACATTATCTTATACATGTCAATAACTTAATTTATTAATCATGAACTTCAAATCATATAATATTCATGTATGTAACTTAAAACATCTTTTATTATCGAGAACACTACACTTGTGTGCGTGCATGTCCGAAGCCCTCCGATTGCCTCCGAATACGCATCAGTCACAAAGATGATCATTTTTACCCATTTTAACGATTTTAAATTGAAAAACTTAAAGAATGAAAGTTGTAGGTCTACTCGTTATCTTTCTGAATCATCTTGAATTGCCTTAATCGGAGTTCGTATGAAAAAGTTATGCTTATTTTACTACAGGAGGTCAAAACAGTCTCGAAAATAAAAAAAACAAAGGCTCCCGGACAGCCCTTATACCCGCTGGGCGGGTCCTAATACCCATGAACACCCGCTGGGGCGGGTCCCCCTGCTGGTGCACTCCCTGGTTCGCGATTTTGACAGTTGGCCCAATTACTCTAATTAAATGCAAATTAAACTCACACAGCGATTTCTATGAAGTACGAACTTCATAGAAACATCATACAATGTTACTAACATGTTTTTAACATCTTAAATCATGTAATTACTCGAATCAAATCATTAAATTTCACTGTTCTTGGTGTTCGTGACAGTTTTGAAGAAAATCAAGAAATTCAACGTTACGAATTCGTTATAACACCGAATCCGTTCGTTTAACTTCCGTTTTGTTCGTATAAACGTGTACAATCATATGCAAATGTTAATTCAAAGTTAAACCATCGATTCATGGTATAAAATTTGTACGTAAGGGCCGTAAGGGCCGTATGGCCATATATACGACTCTGTAATTTTTGAAAACCCAATTTAAACAAAATTCGATTACTGCAAGTTATGCATATATGGCATATAATATGTTATAAACACATATGAACACACATATAGCCATATAATGAACAAATATCAATTTTTTTCCATTCACAGAGAATTTTTAAAGCACGTAAATGGAATACTCTGTAACTTTTGAAAAATCAAATTAAGCATAACTACATGGATTTAATCGCATTAAATCATGCATACATGATATACAACATGTTATGATCATACAATAACACATATAAAATCATATCATACATTAATTATCAAATTAGTTATTCACAGAGAATTTCTAACATACGTTAATGGAAAACTTTAAGAACTTGAATTTAAAAACTTAGGAGAAGGAATTACCCTTGCTAGTTTGTGAAGATGATTCAAGGATGATGAAAATCTTCTCTCAATTCTCTGTGTTTTCTTCGTTGAGTTTTTCTCTCTAAAATTTTACTCTGATGAAATATAAAATTTTATATGTTATATGTTTATATAAGCCTATATAATTATACGCATATTCAAGCTGGTGGAGTCGTGGTCGGTTAATGCCCTTAGTGGGTTAACTGGCCAACTCCTCATAGGGCCTCGTTTGGCTAGCTCATTTATTTTTCCTTTCCACTTAATTTAATAAACTTTTATTATATAGTAAATCGTCACACTTCTAATTAATCAATTAATGTTATTTAAATCACTTAAATAAAATAGCATGAATTCATATTAAATCACATAGTCACATAATTAAAATTCTCATTCATTAATTATGCCAAATCATTAAATCTCTAATTAATTATTTAAATTAATTAGAATAACATTATGCTTATTAATTAATATATTAATCAAATAAGCTCAATTAAATACATATTTTGAATATAAAATTCACCACATTAATTTAACTAATGTGACACGTATAATTAAATTAATCTACCACAATTTTATCAATTAATTATTTAACTCAATAATTAAATCATCGAAAAATATTTATTTAATTCAATAAATATTCAATTTAAATTACAAAAATCTTGTTTGTCACATCTTTTTCCCCCCTTAAAAGGATTCTGTCCCCAGAATCACGGTTCAATTAAAAATTCGTCCCGTTACATTCTCCCCCCTTACAAAGATTCTGTCCCCAGAATCACATATACAAAAAATTTAAGTAAATAAATCTGGGTAATTCTTCATCATATGCTCTTTGAGTTCCCACATAGCTTCTTCAGCATTGTGGTTCCTCCAAATTACCTTAACAGAAGGTATAACTTTGTTTATGAGGATTTGCTCTTTCCTGTCAACAATCTGAACAGGAATTTCTTCATAGGATAAGTCTTTCTCAAAATGTAGGGGTTCATATTCGATCACGTGCTTGTAATCGGGTTTGTAGGGGCGTAAAACTGAAACATGGAAGACGTTGTGGACATTCTCGAGCGCCGGAGGTAAGGCTACCTCATACGCAACTTCTCCAATCCTTCGCAGTACCTCAAAGGGTCCAATGAACCTCGGGCTCAATTTTTCCTTCTTACCGAATCTGATCTTTCCCTTCCAGGGAGAGACTTTCAAGAACACATATCTACCCAATTCAAACTCAACGTTCTTACGGTGTGGATCGGCGTATTTCTTCTGCCTATCCTGAGCGGCTACCAGTCTTCTCCGGATCACTTTGACTATCTCTGCTGTCTGTTGTACCAACTCTGGACCTAGCAATTGTCTCTCGCCAACTTCATCCCAGTATAGCGGAGTTCTGCATTTTCTTCCGTACAACGCTTCGTAAGGCGGCATGCCAATACTAGCGTGATAACTGTTGTTGTAACCGAATTCCACAAGCGGTAGGTGATCATCCCAATTTTCTTTAAAATTCATGATGCATGCTCTCAACATATCTTCCAATGTCTGGATCGTTCTTACACTCTGCCCGTCTGTCTGAGGGTGATAAGCCGTACTCATTCTCAACTGTGTCCCCATGCATTCCTGTAGTCGTTTCCAGAAGTTTGATGTGAAGCGCGGATCTCTGTCGGAAACAATTGACACCGGAACTCCGTGCCTCGAAACAATCTCTTTCACATATAACCTTGCCAACCGGTCTAAGTTGAATCTGATTTTGATCGGAAGGAAATGTGCTGATTTTGTCAGTCGGTCAACGATAACCCATACTGTGTCGTAGCCTTTCTGAGTCGTCGGAAGGCCAACCACGAAATCCATCGTAATGTGTTCCCATTTTCATTCTGGGATTTTCAGGGGTTGTAGCAAACCACTCGGCCTCTGATGTTCTGCTTTTACTTTCTGACAGGTCAGACACTTTGCAACACACTCAACAACATCTCGTTTCAAATTCGGCCACCAGAAGTGCTGTCGAAGATCCTGGTACATCTTGGTACTACCGGGGTGAATCGAATACCGTGAGCTATGAGCCGCGCTCAAAATGTCCTCCTTAATCTCTGGCACTGACGGTACCCACACTCTGTTCTCAAATCTCAGTAGTCCCTCGCTGTCTATCTTGAATCTCGGTTCGGTTCCTTCAGATATCTTTTTCTTAACCTTTTCACATTCTTCGTCCTGAAGTTGAGCTTCCTTAACTTTATCCAATAGGGTTGTACCAGTTTGCATCTGAAACAACTTCTCGTCAATCTCCATCGGATACTTCACTTCCAATTCCAGCTTTTTCATTGCTGAAATTAGCTCCTCCTGATCAGTCAACATCAACAATTTCTCACGACCCTTTCTGCTTAAGGCGTCGGCAACCACATTAGCCTTACCCGGATGGTATAAGATTTCACAGTCATAGTCCTTAATTAACTCCAGCCACCTTCTCTGGCACATATTCAAGTCCTTCTGTGTAAAAATATATTTCAGACTCTTGTGGTCTGTATATATTTCACACTTCTCCCCATAGAGATAGTGTCTCCAAATTTTCAAAGCAAATACCACTGCAGCTAACTCCAAGTCATGGGTCGGATACCCTTTCTCATAGTCTTTCAATTGTCGTGACGCATACGCAATGACCTTGCCGTTTTGCATAAGCACACATCCAAGTCTTTTATGCGACGCATCACTATAAACCACAAAATTTCCTGTGTCGTCCGGAAGGGATAACACAGGTGCTGAACTCAACCTCCTCTTAAGCTCTTGGAAACTTTCCTCACACTTCTCTGTCCAAACGAATTTTACCGATTTTCTAGTCAAATTCGTCAGCGGAGTTGCGATTTTGGAAAAGTCCTGAATGAATCTTCTATAATAACCCGCCAATCCAAGAAAACTCCTCACTTCCGACGGTGTTTTCGGCTGATCCCAGTTCATCACAGCTTCGACTTTAGAGGGATCTACCGAAATTCCATCCTTGTCAATCACATGTCCAAGAAATTGCACTCTTTCAATCTAGAATTCACATTTCGAAAATTTAGCGTACAACTTCTCTCTTCTCAACGCCTTTAATGTTAACTTCAGATGTTCTACATATTCTTCCTTGGTCTTCGAGTATACTAAAATATCGTCGATAAAGACCACCACGAATTTGTCCAAAAACGGCTTGAACACTCCATTCATTAAGCCCATGAATGCCGCAGGAGCATTCGTTAGACCAAATGACATTACCAGAAATTCGTAGTGACCATATCGAGTCCTAAATGCTGTTTTTGGAACATCCTCTGGCCTCACCTTCAGCTGATGATAGCCACTCCTCAAGTCTATCTTTGAAAAGTACCTTGCACCCTTCAATTGGTCAAACAGATCGTCGATCCTCGGTAATGAATATCTATTCCTAATTGTGACCTTATTCAGTTCTCTGTAGTCGATGCAAAGCCGCATCGTCCCGTCCTTCTTCTTCACAAACAACACCGGCGCTCCCCACGGTGATACGCTCGGTTGGATGTACTTCTTGTCTAGTAACTCTTGTAGTTGTACCATTAACTCTTTCATCTCTACCGGAGCCATCCGGTATGGTGCCTTCGATATTGGGGCCGTCCCTGGCGCCAAATCGATCACAAACTCAACCTCTCTGTCTGGCGGAAGTCCTGGCAGATCATCCGAAAATACATCTATGAAGTCCCTCACGACTGGTATATTTTTCACTTTCGGGTTTTCTTTACGACTATCGACTATGTAGGCTAAATATCCTACACAGCCTTGTGTTAACAACTTCCTGGCCTGCATCATCGTCAGACAACTCGCTTGTCTAGGTGATTTGCTGCCATAAAACACAACCTTTGACGGGGTCATAAGGTTGATACACTTCCTCTGACAATTAATTACAGCCCCATAATTGACTAGCCAATCCATTCCCAGAATAACATCGAATTTCCCAAGTCTAATCGGGATAAGATCTACGTTCATAATGTTACCCTTAATATCTACTCTACAGTTCTTGTGTACATACCTATCAGGGATCACTTCTCTATTCGCAATCTCTATGTTCATGGGTATTCTAACTCGTTCATAGGAAGTTCTAAGTTCTTTGCAAAGTCATCGGATATAAATGAACAAGTAGCACCCGAATCATATAGTACATAAACATTAACTTTATTGATCGGAATGATACCTGACACCACATCGCGAGACTGTACAGCATCCTGTACGGTCATGTTGAAGGTCCTGGCGGTCGGTCGGTTGGTTGCGGTTGGTCCCGTGATAGTTAGAGCACTTCCACTGCTGTTTCCCCTGTTCCCTCCTGATCCTGTCCCTCCAGATCCCTTCTTGGGACAGTCCCTTGCCAGATGGTCCTTTGAGCCGCAAGTGAAGCAAGCGCCCTTCTTTGGGTTCGGACAGTTAGATGCTATGTGGCCTTCCTGACCACAATTGTAGCATACTCGTTTTCCCTTCATACAGACCCCCAGGTGAGCTTTCTCGCAGGTGGGACATACTTCGATCCTCTTCTTCTGACCTCCTTGCTGATTCCCGGTTGATGAGTTATCATTTCACTTCTTCTTCTGATTATTACTCCCTCTCGTGTTGCTACCACTAGCCTTGTTGATTCCTTCACCTTCACTCTTCTTCTTTTTTTGATCTTGGTTATACTTTGTAATAGCGTCACTCCCACCTTCAGCGAGAATGACCTTCTCCAACACCCCAACAAAAGTGTTCAATTGGAACATTGACACTTTGCTATACAACCAGGGCTTCAGGCCCTGCTCAAACCTCCTTGCCTTCCTCTGATCGGTGTGCACTTGATACATGGCAAACCTAGCCAACTCGTTGAATTTCGCCGCATATTCCGGTACGGATATATTCCCCTGTTTCAGCTCCAGGAACTGGACCTCCATTTGATTCTGCGAACTGGTCGGAAAGTACATCTCGAAGAACATCTCTTTAAACCTCTCCCAAGTAATCACACCTTCACCTCCCCGGTCCTTATTCGCTTGCCACCAATAGCTGGCCTCGGATTTTAGCATGAACGTTGCATAGGCGGTTTTCTGGTCTTCTCCGACTCTGGCAACGTCGAAAACTTTTTCTATCTCCATAACCCAGGTTTGAGCTTCTATCGGGTTCATGGTGCCTTTAAACTCTGGCGGTCCCACCGCCTTGAAGTCCTTGAACGTTGTGTTCGGTGGAGCTTGAGGTTGGTTGTTAAGCGCTCCAGCAAGTAAGTTCGCCAACTGCTGAACGGGGTTAGCATTAGCGTCGTTGTTGTTGTTAGTTGACCATTCTTGGGCCGGTCGACGGTTTGGTCTTCTCCTTTGCGGCATATTTCTGTTAAGATATACGTTTATTAGAACTTTAATCAATCTTTTAAATATTTAAGGCTTAACTTAAATATTTAGACACAATCAGTCAACACATTATCTCAAATAAACTCTGATATATTACTAAATCAAAAGTTTTAACATAATACGATAGCATCATTGCTATTTACATCAACTATCCTGAGATAAAGAATCTACAGGATTTAAAACATAAAATATTCGTTTGTTTATAAACACATTGGAATTTACATTATTAACTACCAGATAGGTTTCACAAAATCAAATGTTCCTATCACTGCCCATTAAGGCGACGAACAGCTTTGCCACGCTCTTCTTCCATAATCTGAGACATCGTCCTGCGATCTAGCATGTATGACGGTAGTCCTTCGAACTGAATTGGGTACCTCATAACCCGATCCTGGGCCTCATTAATTGCATATTGAAGCGTAGAGTACGTCTCCTCAAGCTTGGCCTTCTTCGCCCGACAATTATCTTCTGCGAGATCTGCTCGTCGTGATTCCCTTACCCAAGCCTCCTCTGCTATGGCCAGCATTGCTGATTTCTCTTTCAGTTCATTCTTCAATTCCTCTATTTCCTCTGACTTTTGCTCAGTTTGGCATTTCTCGTGAACCAAATTCCACTCTACATTTCCCAAACGTGTGTGAAGAGCCTCAACCTCTCCATCCCTCAGCTCGATGGTAGACTGTTGAGTAACCGACCGCTCCCTCAGCTCCTGAACAGTATCACGTAACTTTATGTTACGGTCATGCAGCTCATCATACATCTCAGCACTGATAGAGCTCGGTGGGAACTCTTCAGGGTCTTCCTCTTCCTCTTCGGCTGCCTCAGCCTGAACCTCAATCTCCTCAGGGTCTTCCTCAGAGTCCTCTGAATTAGACACCGGCACATACTCCTGACCAATGACTGTGATCAAGGGTGATGGCTCTCGTTGGACTAACTGCTCCCAGACTACGTGGATATCTCGGGGCTCCTCCTCTCTAGCCTCTAGGGGTACAAGGTCCCTGGACTGACTAGGTTCTCCAGCATCTGTCATCCTGACAAATAAAATTTTAAGTTTTAGTAATTACGTGATGCTAATCGATACTCGAATATATAAATATAAGCACATAGCACATAAGGTAAGTTATTATCTTTCGTAAAACTCGATAAGAGTTATCATTACTATGTTCTCGATCTCTAAAAAGGCTATTATCCTAAGGTTTTCCCCCACCTAAGGTTCATAACCTACAGTTTTGATACCAACCTGTGACACCCTCAAATCCGGGTACTTCAATTCCACGGGACTTAGTGTTCACTGTACGAATATCATCTATCTATCTACCCATAGTAAATGCAAACCATGCAATAAATAGAATTAAATCCTCCCCTTATGGGGTTACAACATCTGAGTAATAAATAAAATAAATCCCAGGTCATACTAACCTTAAACATCCGTGCGGAACATAAACAAATAAATAAGTCTTACACAACTCTAATATAAGTATGAAACATGAACATATAAAATAAACAAGTCTTCATCACTTGTTGACCTTGCCCTTGTCTTTGCTAGTAGAAGGCTCGTTGGACTTTTCGTTCTTAACTGCAATGTTATTATTACGCAAGAGTGAGCACGATTGCCCACAAGTATAATAATATGACAACAATATAATAACATGCGAGTGAATCAAAGACATCTGAATAAAGAAACTCAACTTTTGACTCAGGAATGAATAACAGGAATCAAAAGAACGTCTGAGGGTCATAAGACCTTGAACTATGTCCTAGGTTGTAAAGTTTTTATGCTTTAAACCTTTAACAGTCATAAGACTATGGACTCTACTTCTCGTACTTAGGGGGATCAGTCCTTAGTACCATACTGTGCACAATATCTCAACGCTAAAGCGTAAATAATCCCCTTTTCCAGGGATGTTCATCTCAGTTTTGACATCAGAATCCGCACCAAAGGAAGTTTGGTTTGGATAAACTCAATAAGTATTTTAGAATTTAGAACGTTCATCAACTATGGACTAGTCGAATCAATAAGGGTTCACTAGTCCTATAAGGTTCAACAATAACATCGATATTCAACTTGAATAATAAATTTCAAGAGTATACAATCGAATAAGTATTGTATAACTGAGTCATGCTTTTAAAAGAGTTACAATATGTAATATGAATTTCGAACTGGAACAATTAAGAACACGAGCTTACTCGATATAGAAACACAAGTCTAAGACTTAATAAATGAATAAATTAGAATTTAGGGAACTTGCTAAATTAATAAGTCAAGGATAGGATACTTGCCTCTTGCACAAGCTACAAATATAATTACAATTCACTTCCTCAACGTCCTACACATTACATTATGTATACGACATCGATTAGTTTTCATAACTACCATGTTTAACTGTTGAACTATTCACTTAAGTTCGACTTACAACTTGGTTTATAATATTACTCAATGGCTAACCACATAACATGAATGTAAACTCACAACATGCATATCACACATGTATAGCCCTTTAAACAATCATAATCAAGTTTTACAATTACGATATTCAAGTTCGCACTTAATTTGTTAACTTGAACCTTCACATTATCTTATACATGTCAATAACTTAATTTATTAATCATGAACTTCAAATCATATAATATTCATGTATGTAACTTAAAACATCTTTTATTATCGAGAACACTACACTTGTGTGCGTGCATGTCCGAAGCCCTCCGATTACCTCCGAATACGCATCAGTCACAAAGATGATCATTTTTACCCATTTTAACGATTTTAAATTGAAAAACTTAAAGAATGAAAGTTGTAGGTCTACTCGTTATCTTTCCGAATCATCTTGAATTGCCTTAATCGGAGTTCGTATGAAAAAGTTATGCTTATTTTACTACAGGAGGTCAAAACAGTCTCGAAAATAAAAAAAACAAAGGCTCCCGGACAGCCCTTATACCCGCTGGGGCGGGTCCTAATACCCATGAACACCCGCTGGGGCGGGTCCCCCTGCTGGTGCACTCCCTGGTTCGCGATTTTGACAGTTCGTTGGCCCAATTACTCTATTTAAATGCAAATTAAACTCACACAGCGATTTCTATGAAGTACGAACTTCATAGAAACATCATACAATGTTACTAACATGTTTTTAACATCTTAAATCATGCAATTACTCGAATCAAATCATTAAATTTCACTGTTCTTGGTGTTCTTGACGGTTTTGAAGAAAATCAAGAAATTCAACGTTACGGATTCGTTATAACACCGAATCCGTTCGTTTAACTTCTGTTTTGTTCGTATAAACGTGTACAATCATATGCAAATGTTGATTCAAAGTTAAACCATCGATTCATGGTATAAAATTTGTACGTAAGGGCCGTAAGGGCCGTATGGCCATATATACGACTCTGTAATTTTTGAAAACCCAATTTAAACAAAATTCGATTACTGCAAGTTATGCATATATGGCATATAATATGTTATAAACACATATGAACACACATAGCCATATAATGAACAAATATCAATTTTTTTCCATTCACAGAGAATTTTTAAAGCACGTAAATGGAAAACTCTGTAACTTTTGAAAAATCAAATTAAGCATAACTACATGGATTTAATCGCATTAAATCATGCATACATGATATACAACATGTTATGATCATACAATAACACATATAAAATCATATCATACATTAATTATCAAATTAGTTATTCACAGAGAATTTCTAACATACGTTAATGGAAAACTTTAAGAACTTGAATTTAAAAACTTAGGAGAAGGAATTACCCTTGCTAGTTTGTGAAGATGATTCAAGGATGATGAAAATCTTCTCTCAATTCTCTGTGTTTTCTTCGTTGAGTTTTTCTCTCTAAAATTTTACTCTGATGAAATATAAAATTTTATATGTTATATGTTTATATAAGCCTATATAATTATACGCATATTCAAGCTGGTGGAGTCGTGGTCGGTTAATGCCCTTAGTGGGTTAACTGGCCAACTCCTCATAGGGTCTCGTTTGGCTAGCTCATTTATTTCTCTTTTCCACTTAATTTAATAAACTTTTATTATATAGTAAATCGTCACACTTCTAATTAATCAATTAATGTTATGTAAATCACTTAAATAAAATAGCATAAATCCATATTAAATCACATAGTCACATAATTAAAATTCTCATTCATTAATTATGCCAAATCATTAAATCTCTAATTAATTATTTAAATTAATTAGAATAACATTATGCTTATTAATTAATATATTAATCAAATAAGCTCAATTAAATACATACTTTGAATATAAAATTCACCACATTAATTTAACTAATGTGACACGTATAATTAAATTAATCTACCACAATTTTATCAATTAATTATTTAACTCAATAATTAAATCATCGAAAAATATTTATTTAATTCAATAAATATTCAATTTAAATTACAAAAATCTTGTTCGTCATATATAATTTATACATACAGATAAAGAAAAAATATATTTGTTGAAAGACTGTAGCTAGCATAGGTAAATATATTTTAATTGGAACTGATTTTTTGCCTGCACTAACTTATGGAATATGGTAATATATGTGAGTTCACACTAAGTAGAACTTTTCTACTTAGGATTAACTTATGGAATATGGTAATATATGTGGGTTCACACTAAATATATGTGGGTTCTCCTTTCTTCATTAACTGTTAAGCTCTAACACACCCGAAAGGGTTACTAAACTTCATCAATTTCGTTTAAAGCTCAACAATTTCGGCAAAGAAGAAATGTAATGCTCAACAACATCAGCAGTAAAACTAAGAAGAAATGTAATGCTCAACAACATCAGCAGTAAAACTAAGCTTTAAAGGGAAGTTAAATGTTTAAGTTATTTTATTAGAAATTTGATAATAAAGTGTTGTAATTAGATGTATTATAATTGAGAGTGAGTATGAAGGGGATGTTGTGATTGTTGTGTGGAGTAATAAGGGTAGTAAAATCTGGGCATGTCCTAAAAAGAAAAGCACATGTTATGTTCGATAAATTGCCTCTTAAGAGACTGTCAAGTATAAAAAGGGAGAGTTGGTCAAGATTGTTAATAGAGTAGTCTTCATATATGTTAGATGATGTACATGGAGTAATTTATGTAAGCCCAATGAGGGTTGGAACCTATTTTGGAAGAAATGATATGTCAAGGCACTATTGAAAAAAACTGCCTTGACAAGTGGGTTGTAAACTAACCTGTACCAAGCTAAAGCTAAACTTTCATAGAAATTGAGTACTTGATATATTATCTTTTGCTATATGATGGCATTTTCTGCAAGTCCTTCAATTTGTTTGCAATTGGGTGAATTTATTATCTTGGTAATACTTTGTTGCTTTACTCGCAAAGTGCCTGGTCCTCAAATTAAATAATTATATCTCTTGTCTGTAATTATATTCATTGACAATCTTTACTAATATATCAGTTATTTGTAATACCCAACCCACGATTATGATTTACACCATGATATTCACTAGAGAATATTTAATAGCAGATTCACCTCATGAATTACACCAAATATTTGGTTCTTTCTCCATAGACCCTACTTTCTTATATAAAATCAGTTGCATGCAACTCAGTAGGCTGAAACCAGCTAAGCAACACCTGGGAGAAAACATAAATTTTGTTATCATACCACACTTGATTTATTAAATTTAACAATTTATTATTTTTAATAGTATACGTGTAAAAGAAATTATGTCCTTGATATTCACACATTTTGCAAATGAGACTATTTTATCTTCTTTTTTTTTTGTGTGAAAGGGGAGTATACAGTGAAAGGGGGGGTATACAGTTTCTCATTAATGGTCAATCAACAATCCTACAATCAGTTATGTCTCTTGGGCTGACAGCTATGTGATTGGAATTCTGTTTGAGTTTTGATAGAATATGTAAATTCTTCTTCACCTGCACTCCTGTACTTCCAGCTTCTTAACAGTTGCAGTTCTCAAAAACATTATATTAGTACTTCTGGGATTTAGGATATTAACTGCACAAGTTTTCCTCATCAAAAGATGAAAACAAAGTTTGCTTATTGATGTCAGAGAAATTTTTTAAGCTTAGATTGCACCTGTAATATTCGTGGACAAATATTTTCTACCGGAAAACACATAAGTCTATTACTTGACAATTATTTATGTGGAGAAACTTTTAAATTTATTTTTTATTGGTTCTTTCCTTTATGATGTATCGAATTGAATGCATCCGAATACTGAATTCCTCTCACTTTCATGTGGCTCCTAATGAGAAATGACTATGATTGATTGGCTTGGCTTATTAAATTGGGAATCACATTATCCGTTCTTGGATTAGAAAGAAAATTAACATAAATTTGATGGCTGGCTATGTTATGTTATGTTAGGTTGATTGGAGTGAGATGTATCCAGGGACTTGATTGGTTCCAAATACTTAAACCTTATCACATATATTCCTATATGTTTGGTTGTTCTTTTTATTTTCTTCCAGAAAATCAAATTCGTTGAAATCCTTTTCATGGACATTATTCTTAATGAAAAATGACACCAATTAAAGAAGTTAAACATAAGATGTCAAGAAAATAAACTCAACCTTTTATTCTGATTCAACTTTCAACAGTTTGAAACCTCAACTATTTTCAAAATTGAGGGAATTCCTCTCTTATAGAACAATATATAGTATAAATGTATAGTAAAAAAAATAAAAAAAATAGAGCTAGGCTCGGAAGATTTGGAACAATAGTATTGAATGTATTATTGAAACTAAGCATAGTTTTGATCAAATGTTTAGTTTTTGTCATGATATTCAAGATACGAAATCTGTCTTTGCAGCTTCATTTGCTCATGTTTAACTCATGTTTAATTTATTAAGTCATGTTTAACTCATGTTCAATTTATTAAGTTTGTTCTAACAGGTTGATCTAAGTGATAGTAACAACATACCGGTCAATGTTTTGTCTGAATGTGTGCTTAATCAATTACATATGGATAAGGTAATGCTACTGATATTGTTAAAAAAATTCATTTTGATATTAGTTTGCATTTTTTGACTAATGTCTTATTTTGTACTTCCTAGGTGAATTCACATGTGAATCACTTGAACAACCTAAGTGTTATTCCATCTTCAACGAAGGGGAAAGCAAAAATTGGTTGTTCTATTGGAAAAGAAAATTGGTTTAATCAACCGGTATGTTGTACTAATAATTGTTTATCTGTTGATAAAAATCAATTAACATAACATATCGGTTAGAGCATTATACACTAAAGTGTCGGTGATATTTTTGAGTTCCTCACCCCTCAGTCTCACTCTCACACTTCTCTCTCACGCACACACGACTCCATACCATCATCGAGTAGAATTGTTGTGTTGTGGTATTATTATGAGAGCGATATTTATTATGAATTTGATTTTAAAAAGTTATGCTTTTTGGACATGTTAACCTAATGCCTTATTTTGTACTTCCTAGGCGAATTTAAATGTGAATCACTTGAACAACCTAAGTATCGCTCCATCTTCGACGAAGGGGAAACAAAAAATTGGCAGCTCAACTGGAAAAGAAAATTGGTTTACTCAATCGGTATGTTGTACTGATCGTTCTTTAAGTATTGATAAAAATTATTTAACACATCATATCTAATAGCTATCTAACGTGTTGGTATTTTGGTTAGAGCGATATACACTATATTGTCGGTGATATTTTTGAGTTCTTCACCCCTCACTCTCACTCTTACACATCTCTATCACGCACACACGACTCTATTCTTACATGAATTTCGCAGCTCTACATGAATTTGATTTTGGACCTGCTAACATATTGTCCAAATTATCTATTGGTTTCCTTAGTCATTCTTACATATTATAGATTCTTAGTTAATTTTCTTAATTTTTTTGTTTCTGTCATAAATTGCTACGTTGTGTTTACTTGCAGTAGATTAATGCAATTTCTATTAGGGATTTGAAAATTATATTAGTTCGCTAATTATACTTATTTCACACATCACTTCCTATCTTAGGCTTCCGCATCAAATTTCGTTTCCTCTAAAATTAAGGCCCAACGCGCCAGACGTCAACGAAATCGCAATGATAGTAGTACGTGCTCGCGGCGTAAGCTGGCATAGCGCGCACGTCGGGAAAGAGATCGTTCTGGGAATTACACTCAACCTCTATCCAAAGACTTTCTAGTATTGACACCACCTAAGTCCCTCTCCCAATTCTCCAACCATCTCTTAGTACAATATTGGCTGAACATTCGCCTACTCAGTTGTGCAATGTCGAGGTACATTTACTATTGTCATTGTTTGTATTTGGATTAAAATACATAAAATTAATTATCTGCAACACCAGAATGAATGCGTACTTGTGCGGGAAACACGAATTATTAGCAATCATACTGCACCTTCAACATCGAAAGTATGTCACACGCCCACTAATTGTCGGAAAAATGGATAAGAAAATGTCTACCTCTTTGGTAAGTTTTTTGATTAATGTCTTCGAATGGATACATATTTCTTTTGCTCCTAAGAAAAATAGAGTTGTAATGTATTGTCTTTCCCCTGTTGGATAGTTGCATAGAAAAATATCGGTGATTTACACTCCCCCACAACCCTTATGTCATGATTTGCAAGACCTAACTCCATTGCATCAAGCCACTATAGCACACCTTCCACAAATAAAGTCGTGGACAAATAATTTGGAATGTTATCTAACACCTACAATTGCGTTCGACCCAGTTTTCATTCCAACTGACTTGCTCTATTCTCACCTGTTTTGGTGCGACCTTTACCCTCACCTCGATATTTAGAGAAATACTTTGCTCACTATGAAGCTGTCCCCGATGTAGCACCACATTCTCATCAAACTGACGACAATGTCCTCATGACGTCGTCTCATGTTCTGGCAGATCTAACAGTGTATGTATATTCTACATAGTTTATTAGTTGCCTACTATTTTCTTCTCATATTTGTGTGCATACAATTTTTATTTGTAGATTCCCACTAGAACCCTTTAGCGATGTTGACAGTATGTTTAGTGATGACTAATTGAATGTTATTGTCCCTGTCAATAATGAGCGTCATTTTCTCGGGTAGATGAATATTAAGTGTCCTTATTGTTCAGCCTTACATTGGCGGGATGAACGATTATCTCGCACATGATTGTCCAATCCAAGATTCGGAACATGTTGTCTACAAGGCAAAATTAAGTTGCCGGAACTCATTGCACCCCCACCTCCTATTCGTGCATTGTACGATGGCCATGATGGTCAAGCAAAATCATTTCGTCGGCATATTAAGGAGTACAATGCAGCTAATGCTTTCACGAGCTTGGGTGCTAAGCTTGACGACAGATTACTCAACTCAAGAGGGCCAACATCATTCACTATCTATGGAGAATTATGTAACCGTACCGGGTCATTGTTACCCCCGGATGGTCGCGCACCCATCTACTGTCAGTTGTACATATATGACCCAGCCACTGCATTGAATATTCGGTGTGCGCGGAATAATAACTTGTGTCGAGATGTCCTCCACATTATACAAAATTGTTTGTTGTCAGTGAATCATTTTGCTTCAAAGTACAAACGTGTCCATGAAATACTAACCGAGTCAGAATCTTCAGATCATGATTTACGTGCTCACCTTCATTATACCTCATCAACTAATAGACATCGGTACAATCTTACAACCACAGATGAAATAGCTGTGATTTTGCCTGGTGATGATAGTGAGAGTAGTGGTATGCGGGATATTGTTCTGCAACGAAAAAGAGATAATAGATCCCTGAGCCAGATCAATGAGTGTCATCCAGTATATTTACCTTTACACTATGTACTTCTATTCCCTACAGTTGAACTTGGTTGGGAACTTGGTCTACGACAGTGGAACTTCGAACAAAATGGTTTTTCAGTAAGAATGATTGACACAGATGCAATTTTACAGTTATTGTATGTTTCCACGTCCCACCGAGTATTTGACAATTCTTAGAGGAGGAAAGTTATTTCAAGAGTTTATAGTAGATGCTTGGGCATCAACGGAGCAAAACAGGTTGTCTTACATCAGACTCAATCAGGATAAGTTGAGTCGGGAGATTTATGCAAATTTGTGTGACCACAATGTTGATGAGTTGGGCCCCGATCAGATCGGACAACGCTTTGTTCTGCCATCGTCCTTTACTGGAAGTGCACGTAACATGAGCCAGATTTTTCATGACTCTATGGCCGTTACACGGTACCACCAACACCCTAACATCTTTCTCACCATGACGGCCAACCCAAAATGGCCCGCAATAACATCTGCCTTACTAGAACACCAAACTTCTTTGGGTCGTCCATACATAGTTGCCCGTGTATTTGAGTTAAAACGGCGTGCCCTGATGCATGAGGTAAAAAATGAACAAATTTTTGGTCGAAAAGTTACTCATGTATTCACCATTGAGTTTCAAAAACGAGGGTTACCACACATGCATGCTTTATTCTTCTTTCATGGCCCTGACAAGATTCAGACAACTGCACAAGTGGATCGGTTAGTTGGTGCTGAATTCCCAGATCCATCCACTGATCCAACTCTGTACGAAACAATCAAGAGTTGTATGGTTCATGGTCCCTGTGGTTCTCGAAACCCATATTCAACTTGCATGGTGAACGGTGCATGTTGGTTCCATTATCCAAAAGCCTTTGCAGATTCGACTACTATGGATGAACATGGTTATCCTGTTTACCGCCGTCGTCGTAATGGCCAGTCTTACACCACCAGAGGGCATACATTTGATAATCGAGACATCGTACCTTACAATCCATACCTATCAAGAAAGTTCAACTGTCATATAAATGTGGAGGTCTGTGCAGGAATGAGGTGCGTCAAATATATCCACAAGTACATTTACAAAGGTCATGACCGCACAACTATGGTTTTAGAGGGACCAGATGGAAACAATGAGATAAAACAATACCTTGATGCAAGGTATATTGGACCGACAGAGGCTGCATGACGACTCTTCGGTTATCCTCTTCATGAAGAAATTCCTTCTGTTGTACGGCTAGATCTATATTTACCTGAGATGCATCAAGTTGTTTACGATCCTGCTAAAACTCTTGAAACAATTAGACTTGGGTCTAGGAGTCAAATCACAACTCTGACTGGATTCTTTGACTGTTGTTCTTCAAATGATGTTGCACGTGCCTACACATACCAAGAATTTCCCCAACATTTCGTTTGGAACAAAGGTCTGAAGATTTGGACTCCGAGGCAGAGTGGGTTTGCAATTGGCAAATTATACTTTGCTACGCCTAATTCTGGGGAGCGGTTTTACCTTCGATTGCTATTAACAGTTGTTAGAGGACCACATTCTTTTGATGGTCTACGCACGTTCAATGGTGTGTTTCATGATAGTTTTAAATCAGCGCATGTAGCTATGGGGTTCCTGGAAGATGATGCAAAGTGGGTACAATGACTCCAGGAGGCTTCAACCATGATTACGAGATACCAATTACGAAGATTATTTTGTATCATTCTGGTAGAATGCTCCCCAAAACAGCCATGCACTCTGTGGAATCAATTCTCCGTCCATATATGTGATGATCTTCGTCACAAGCTACAAACAACTTTTGGCATATGCGATCCAACGCAGCCTTAAATCGAAGATTACGGTTTATATTTGATTGATCAGTTGCTACATGAATCTGGCAAAAAATTGGATGACTTCCCACCTATGCCACACCCCGTTCAAAATTGGAGTTCTGTTTCAGGTAATAGATTGTTGATCGATCATATGCAACTACGAAATGAAGCTAATCAACAGAATTACCTTTTGAATATTGATGTTTTAAATAATGCTCAACGTACGGCTTATGATGCTATCACGATCTTGCTGAAAATCAGGGCAAAATGTTTTTCCTCAGTGGAGGAACGGGGAAAACCTTTTTGTATAACACCATCACCACTAAAATGCGCAGCGAGGGTCATATTGTTGTTACAGTTGCTTCATCAGAAATTGCATCGTTGTTGTTGTTAGGCGGTCGGACAACTCATTCTGCATTTTGCATTCCATTCGATATCATAGGAAGCTCGGTATGTGGTTTCAGCAAACAGTCACCGCATGAGGAATTATTTAGGGAGACTCACTTGATAATATGGGACGAAGTTCTCATGCATCATCGACATGGTGTTGAGGGAGTTGATCGCACACTTCGTGACGTCCGTGATGATAACCAACCATTCGGTGGTATCACGATTTTGCTTGGCGAGGATTTCCGTCAAATACTACCGGTGATACCTAAGGGTAGGCGAGAACAAATTGCTGGTGCATCTTTAAGACGTTCTGCAATGTGGGCGAGTGTGTGCGTATTGACTTTGAGCATAAACATGTGTTTGAATAGCAATCATCCTGCAAATTCTTCTCACGCATCCTTCTTGGAAGAGGTGATTTATATTATAGACTAGTAATTGCCCGTGCCTAAAGGCACGTAACGAAAAATTAGATTAAAATTCAAAAAATACTACATTATCTAAAGACTCATAATTCTCCACACCACCACAATAATTAATTTTTTTAAAAAAATAAATATCCAGAAAAATCTTAACCATCATTCCATACATATCTAAACCACCAAAACAACCATTATTCGTTATCCAAAATTATTATAACCATGTATAATTAGTTGACTTTATAAAAGACGGAACATAAAAAATACACACATGCAAAAAATAGATAAACAATTTCGTATTCTTTACAGCTTGCACCAAATATTCTTCAATGTATACCTGAAAATATTTGAAATATAAAAATTATCGAAATATGTGAGTCAAAAAATTATCACAAAATTATTATTATTACTATTATAATTATTAGTGTATTACGTTTATTTATCACAAAATTGTACGTAACCAACATGGGCCACCCTTTTAGCATTTACGCCATTTTCATGTTTTTAGGGTATTGCGGTCGTTATGTTTTCACATGCAAATTAATTTGGGCGGGAAATCACAAGAACAATTCAGATTCTTTTTAATTCAATGACCTAGATTTCATCTCAATTCTACCAACTTAATCTAGAGACTCACATTTTATCTCGCACAAAAAATTTCGTCCAAATATTTTTGATAATTTTGACTCACATATTTCTATAATTTTTATATTTCAAATATTTTCAGGTATAAATTGAAGAATATTTGGTGTAAGCTGTAAAGAATACGAAATTGTTTTTCTATTTTTTGCATGCGTGTATATTTTGTGTTCCGTCTTTTGTAAAGTCAACTAATTATACATGGTTATAATAATTTTGGGTAAGGAATAATGGTTGTTTTGGTGGTTTAGATATGTATGGAATGATGGTTTAGATTTTTCTGGATATTTATTTTTTTAAAAAAATTAATTATTGTGGTGGTGTGGAGAATTATGAGTCTTTAGGTAATGTAGTATTTTTTGAATTTTAATCTAATTTTTCATTACGACGTGCCTTTAAGCACGGACAATTATTAGTCTATAATATAAATCACTTCTTCCAAGAAGAATGCGTGAGAAAAATTTGCAGGATGATTGTTATTCAAACGCATGTTTATGCTCAAAGTCAATACGCACACAGTCGCCCACATTGCAGAACGTCTTAAAAATGCACCAGCAATTTGCTCTCGCCCTCCCTTAGGTATCACCGGTAGTTTTTGACGGAAATCCCCGCCAAGCACAATCGTGATACCACTGAATGGTCGGTTATCATCACGGACGTCAAGAAGTGTGCGATCAACTGCCTCAACACCATGTCGATGATGCATGGAAACTTCGTCAGCCTCTCTAAATAATTCTCCATGCGGTGACTGTTTGCTGAAACCACATACCGAGCTTTCTATGATATCGAATGGAATGCAAAATGTAAAATGAGTTGTCCGACCGCCTAACAACAACAACGACGCAATTCCTGATGAAGCAACTGTAACGACGATATGACCCTCGCTGCGCATTTTAGTGGTGATGGTGTTGTACAAAAAGGTTTTCCCTGTTCCTGCACCTCCACTGAGGAGAAACATTTTACCCTGATTTTCAGCAACGGAGATAGTGATAGCACCATAAGCCGTACGTTGAGCATTATTTAAAACATCAATATGCAAACGATCATTCAATTGATTAGCTTCATTTCGTAGTTGCATATGATCGATCAACAATCTATTACCTAAAACAGAACTTCAATTTTGAACGGGGTGTGGCATAAGTGGGAAGTCATCCAATTTTTTGCCAGATTCATGTAACAACTGATCAATCAAATATAAACCGTAATCTTCGATTTGAGGCTGCGTTGGATCGCATATGCTAAAAGTTGTTTGTAGCTTGTGACGAAGATCATCACATATATGGACGGAGAATTGATTCCACAAAGTGCATGGCTGTATTAGGGAGCATTCTACCAGAATGATGCAGAATAGTCTCCGTAATTGGTATCCCGTATTCATGGTTGAAGCCTCCTGGAGGCACCCACTCTGCATCATCTTCCAAGAGCCCCATAGCTACACTCGCTGATTTAAAACTATCATGAAACACACCATTGATCGTGCGTAGACCATCAAAAGAATGCGGTCCTCTAACAACTATTAATAGCAATCGAAGGTAAAATCGCTGCCCAGAATTGGGCGTAGCAAAGTATAATCTGCCAATTGCAAACCCATTCTGCCTCGGAGTCCAAATCTTTCGACCTTTGTTCCAAACGAAATGTTGGGGAAATTCTTGGAATGTGTAGGCACGTGCAACATCATTCGAAGAACAACAGTCAGAGTTGTGATTTGACTCCTAGACCCTAAGTCTAATTGTTTCAAGTGTTTTAGCAGGATCGTAAACAACTTGATGCATCTCAGGTAAATGTAGATTTAGCCGTACAACCGAAGGAATTTCTTAATGGAGAGGATAACCGAAGAGTCGCCATGTAGCCTTTGTCGGTCCAATATACCTTGCATCAAGGTATTGCTTTATCTCATTGTTTCCATCTGGTCCCTCTAAAACCATAGTTGTGCGGTCATGACCTTTGTAAATGTACTTGTGGATATATTTGACGCACCTCATTCCTGCACAGACCTCGACATTTATATGACAGTTGAACTTTCTTGATAGGTGTGGATTGTAAGGTACGACGTCTCGATTATCAAATGTATGCCCTCTGGTGGTATAAGATTGACCATTACGGCGACGACTGTAAACAGGGTACCTATGTTCATTAATAGTAGTCGAATCTGCAAAGGCTTTTGGATAATGGAACCGACATGCACCGTTCACCATGCAAGTTGAATATGGGTTTCGAGAACCACAGGGACCATGAACCATACAACTCTTGATTGTTTCGTACAGAGTTGGATCAGTGGATGGATCTGGGAATTCAGCACTAACTAACCGATCCACTTGTGCAGTTGTCTGAATCTTGTCAGGGCCATGAAGGAAGAATAAAACATGCATGTGTGGTAACCCTCGTTTTTAGAACTCAATGGTGAATACATGAGCAACTTTTCGACCAAAAATTTGTTCATTTTTTACCTCATTCATCAGGGCACGTCGTTTTAACTCAAATACACGGGCTACTATGTCTGGACGATCGAAAGAGGTTTGGTGTTCTAGTAAGGCAGATGTTATTTCGGGCTATTTTGGGTTGGCCGTCATGGTGGGAAAGATGTCAAGGTGTTGGTGGTACCTTGTAATGGCCATGGAGTCATGAAAAATCTAGCGCATGTTACGTGCACTCCCAGTAAAGGACGATGGCAGAACAAAGCGTTGTCCGATCTGATCGAGGCCCAACTCATCAACACTGCCGTCACACAAATTTGCATAAATCTCCTGACGCAACTTATTCTGATTAAGTCTGATGTAAGAGAACCTGTTTTGCTCCGTTGATGCCCAAGCATCTGCTATAAACTCTTGAAATAACTTTCCTCTAAGAATGGTCGAATACTCGGTGGGACGTGGAAACATACAATAACTGTAAAATTGTATCTATGTCAATCCTTCTTATTGAAAAATCATTTTGTTCAGAGTTCCACTGTCGTAGACCAGGTTCCCAACCAAGCTCACCAGTAGGGAATAGAAGTATATAGTGTAATGGTAAATATGTTGGATGACACTCATTGATCTGGCTGAGGGCTCTATTATCTCCTTTTAGGTGCAGAACAATATCCCGCATACCACTACTCTCACTACCATCACCAGGCAAAATCACAGCTATTTCATCTGTGGTTGGAAGATTGTACCGATGTCTATTAGTTGATGAGGTATAATGAAGGTGAGCACGTAAATCATGATCTGAAGATTCTGACTCGGTTAGTATTTCATGGGCACGTTTGTACTTTGAAGCAAAATGATTCACTGACAACAAACAATTTTGTATAGTGTGGAGGACATCTCGACACAAGTTATTATTCCGCGCACACCGAATATTCAATGCAGTGGCTGGATCATATATGTACAACTGACAGTAGATGGGTGCGCGACCATCTGGGGGTAACAATGACCCGGTACAGTGACATAATTCTCCATAGATAGTGAATGATGTTGGTCCTCTTGCGTTGAGTAATCTGTCGTCAAGCTTAGCACCCAAGCTCGTGAAAGCATTAGCTGCATTGTACTCCTTAATATGCCGACGAAATGATTTTGCTTGACCATCATGGCCATCGTACAATGCACGAATAGGAGGTGAGGGTGCAATGAGTTCCGGTAACTTAATTTTGCCTTGTAGACAACATGTTCCGAATCTTGGATTGGACAATCATGTGCGAGATAATCGTTCATCCCGCCAATGTAAGGCTGAACAATAAGGACACTTAATATTCATCTACCCGAGAAAATGATGCTCATTATTGACAGGGACAATAACATTCAATTCGTCATCACTAAACATACTGTCAACATCGCTAAAGGGTTCTAGTGGGAATCTACAAATAAAAATTGTATGTACACAAATATGAGAAGAAAATAGTAGGCAACTAATAAACTATGTAGAATATACATACACTGTTAGATCTGCTAGAACATGAGACGACGTCATGAGGACATTGTCGTCAGTTTGATGAGAATGTAGTGCTACATCGGGGACAGCTTCATAGTGAGCAAAGTCTGTCTCTAAATTTCGAGGCGAGGGTAAAGGTTGCACCAGAATAGGTGAGAATAGAGCAAAGTCAGTTGGAATGAAAACTGGGTCGGACGTAATTGTAGGTGTTAGATAACATTCCAAATTATTTGTCCGCGACTTTTTTTGTGGAAGGCGTGCTATAGTGGCTCGGTGCAATGGAGTTAAGTCTTGCAAATCATGACATAAGGGTTTTGGGGGAGTGTAAATCACCGGTATTTTTCTATGCAACTATCCAACAGGGGAAAGACAATACATTACAACTTTATTTTTCTTAGGAGCAAAAGAAATACGTATCCATTCGAAGACATTAATCAAATAACTTACCAAAGAGGTAGACATTTTCTTTTCCATTTTTCCGACAATTAGTGGGCGTGTGACATACTTTCGACGTTGAAGGTGCAGTATAATTGCTAATAATTCGTGTTTCCCGCACAAGTACGCATTCATTCTGGTGTTGCAGATAGTTAGTTTTATGTATTTTAATCCAAATACAAACAATGACAATAGTAAATGTACCTCGACATTGCACAACTGAGTAGGCGAATGTTCAGCCAATATTGTACTAAGAGATGGTTGGGAATGCGAGGGGACTGCAGAAACCATGTTAGTAAGTGGAGCATGGTTGGAGAATTGGGAGAGGGACTTGGGTGGTGTCAATACTGGAAAGTCTTTGGGTAGAGGTTGAGTGTAATTCCCAAAACGCTCTCTTTCCCGACGTGCGCGCTGTGCCAGCTTACGTCGCTAGCACATACTACTATCATTGCGATTTCGTTCACGTCTGGCGCATTGGGCCTTAATTTTAGAGGAAACGAAATTTGATGCGGGAGCCTAAGATAGGAAGTGATGTGTGAAATAAGTTAAATAATTAGCGAACTAATATAATTTCAAATCCCTAATAGAAATTGCATTAATCTACTGCAAGTAAACACAACGTAGCAATTTATGATAGAAACAAAAAAATTAAGAAAATTAACTAAGAATCTATAATATGTAAGAATGGCTAAGGAAACCAATAGATAATTTGGACAATATGTTAGCAGGTCCAAAATCAAATTCATGTAGAGCTGTGAAATTCATATAAGAATAGAGTCGTGTGTGTGTGAGAGAGATGTGTAAGAGTGGGGTGAGGAACTCAAAAATATCACCGACAATATAGTGTATATCGCTCTAACCAAAATACTAACACGTTAGATAGCTATTAGATATGATGTGTTAAATAATTTTTATCAATACTTAAAGAACGATCAGTACAACATACCGATTGAGTAAACTAATTTTCTTTTCCAGTTGAGTTGTCAATTTTTTGTTTCCCCTTCGTCGAAGATGGAGCGATACTTAGGTTGTTCAAGTGATTTCACATTTGAATTCGCCTAGGAAGTACAAAATAAGGCATTAGGTTAGCATGTCCAACACAACAATTCTACTCGATGATGGTATGGAGTCGTGTGTGTGTGAGAGAGAAGTGTGAGACTGAGGGGTGACGAACTCAAAAATGTCACCGACAATTTAGTGTATAATGCTCTAACCGATATGTTGTGTTAATTGATTTTTATCAATAGATAAACAATGATTAGTACAACATATGGGTTGATTAAACCAATTTTCTTTTTCAATAGAACAACCAATTTTTTCTTTCCCCTTCGTTGAAGATGGAATAACACGTAGGTTGTTCAAGTGATTCACATGTGAATTCGCCTAGGAAGTACAAAATAATACATTAGTCAAAAAATGCAAACTAATATCAAAATGAAATTTTTTATCAATATCAGTAGCGTTACCTTATCCATATGTATTTGATTAAGCGCACATTCGGACAAAACATTGACCGGTATGTTGTTACTATCACTTAGATCAACCTGTAAGAGTAAACTTAATAAATTGAACATGAGTTAAACATGACTTAATAAATTAAACATGAGTTAAACATGAGCAAATGAAGCTGCAAAGACAGATTTCGTATCTTGAATATCATGACAAAAACTTAACATTTGATCAAAACTATGCTTAATTTCAATAATACATTCAATACTATTGTTCCAAATCTTCCGAGCCTAGCTCTATTTTTTTTATTTTTTTTACTATACATTTATACTATATATTGTTCTGTCAGAGAGGAATTCCCTCGATTTTGATGATAGTTGAGGTTTCAAACTGTTGGAAGTTGAATCAGAATAAGAGGTTGAGTTTATTTTCTTGACATCTTATGTTTAACTTCTTTAATTGGTGTCATTTTCCATAAGTTAACCCTAAGTAGGAAAGTTCTACTTAGTGTGAGCCCACATATATTACCATATTCCATAAGTTAGTGCAGGCGAAAAATCAGTTCCAATTAAAATATATTTACCTATCTTAGCTACAGTCTTTCAACAAATATATTTTTTTTCATCTGTATGTATAAATTATACATAAACCAAAGACCAATGAAACTGATCTGAGAGACAGAAATTCTGAAAGCCAGAAGTGAAAATTATAAGAAATAAGCTGCACATCGCAAAAATACAAACAAATCAAACAATTTAAGCAAGCAAACTTCACAATTGAGCTTAAAATCCACTTTTAGCAACAGAGAAAGTAGACCTAGAAGTCCAAATATATAATATTAAGCTTATGATACAAACAGAAATGATCATAATCAATTATATATATGTATATCTGTTAGGAGAGAGGAAATGATAGCAGATGAACTTAAAGAGAAGGGATTAACTTCATCTTCTTCAGCAAAAGGGTTGGCGTCGTAATGACCGGCCATTACTGAAGTCCTTTTGCAATTTATGGACGGAAGCTAGAGAGAAACAATAATTGATCATGAGATCTAGCAGTATTAGTACAAAGTTAGAGAGAGAAAAAGCGTAACAAACAAGAAATTCAGAGGGGCTCTTGTTTTGTTCTATCTTCTTCAAAATAGAGATGTCCAAGGAGAGAAATTAATGAATTTAGTAACCCTTTCGGGTGTGTTAGAGCTTATATGTGTGTGCGTGAACATAACTAATTTCCCACACCAAATATTCAGCTCTTCGGAGCTCAATTCAGTATGCCTTAGAGATCATTTGACAAGTTAAGTTGAGTAAGCGTTGCAAATTGATTTTGACTTCTAAATATTGGCCTTCTGTCTACCTGACAGCTAAAGAATACACATATCAAACAATGTGGACAGCCAGGTAACATTAACAAATTTGGGCTCTTGATTACTAAAATATCTGCAATGTGCGGCATCCAAAGAATTCCTTATAGCTACATCAACATAAACAGTTGTGATGTCCACATCCACCGTGAAAAAGGAAAAAAAAATAGCATACAGAGAGCATTTGGTTGTCGGATGTATCCATAGATATACACCAAAAAAACTATAATAGATTTTATTAAATTGCCAATGAATTCTATGAAGGTAAATAATTAAATAAATTCCAATTGTATTGTGTAGGGACTTTAAAAGATAAACATATCTAAGGTTATATCCTATAAATGGTAATCGAAAAATTCGATATTCTTTCACATATGTATTCGCCTAAAGCAGATATTTGTGTTTGATTAAAATGGATATTATCCATATTTGGCTCAAAGACATGTTCTTATTCCTTTCCTACCGACTTAGGTGGTGTTTGATAAAATTAGTTAAAATCTGAATAGCTTAGACATCTGAATAATATAGAGTATCTGAATAAAAAAATATTGTTTAATGATTACTTTTTTCAAAATGTCTTAATAAAAGTATTTTACCATTTTAACCTTCTAAACAAAACTATAAAATAAAATAAAATAAAATTAAAAAACTCTTTCTTCTTCATCTACCCCCACCCCTCCCCTGCCCCGTCCCCCGGTTCTCCCCTTGCTTCCACCACCAATCCCTCAATCTTCTCAAAATTCTTTGGTTCTCAGGTTTTACTTTCTCCTCCGACTCCCAAAACAACCAGATCTTTGCCTTCTCTGTCCAGAAAAAAGTTTCTGATAGCCTAATCAATTCTCAATAAACCCAGTTATTCTCATATCCTTAAATATTTACCATCACAGGCCACTTTAGCTGCCTTGCTCTTCTCTTCAATTACACCACAAGCTTTAGCCATTAACGAATCCGTTCCACCACCAAATATCGAATCCGTGCCGGAAAACGATCTGAGGTGCAGTGGCGGTAGCATTGGAGGCGGCGGAGCGGGGGTTTTCGGTGGTCGCCATCGTCGATTTCCTACAGGAAGTACCCGTAGCTATGTTGTCACTCCCTCTATCCCACCAAAGTTAGTACCGGCGAAAGAAGAACAACAACAACGAACGAGAAGAGCAGCAACAGCGAAGGAAAAGAACAACAATAGCGAAGGTGAAGTGAGGCGAAGTGAAGTGCAGCAACGCCAGAGATCAAGAAGGTTACAGAGGTTATTTTTGTCCAAAATTAATATAAACTCGCTCAGACATTCCTCTAAATGGTTTAGAATTAGATTTGTGTCTAACCGATTAAGAGGCGTTAAGAGGGGAAATTTTTTTTATCAAACAAGTTTTGCCTCTGATTCGGTTAGAGGCATCTCCATTAAGAGCTGTTCAGACCTAAACAAACACAGCCTTAGGCTCTACTATCCGGAGTATCCCAGCTTTTTACTCCGCTCCATGACCTGACCACACAGTTCCCTCTAGGGGCCTTATTGCTCCCACGATGCACGCCCTTGGCCCTCAAACGTATGAGAGGGAATAAGAGTTAGAATCGCATTCTTTATTAAATAAATACGTCATATTTGTAATTGTTTAATATCCTTTCGTTGAGATAATTAAAAAATAAAGCAAAGCACCAAAAAGTAAGGCTGTAAAATGAGCAAACAGTTCTGGCTCGATTCGTACTCGCTCGACTAAAAGGTTCGATTCAAGCTCGACTCGAAATATAAATGAGTCAAATATGAGCAAATTTTAAAGTTCGATAAATTACTCGAACCACCTCAAATTGTAGTTTTCTATTGATACTCGGATCATATTCGTTCGAAAAGTTCAAACTGCTCGGGCTCGATTCGGAATCGTGCTCGACTCGGTGGCTAAATGAGCCTCAATCAAACTTTATTTTATACACAACTAGTGAATCCAAGGCTTGTAGTATTCTCTCTATCCAAAGAAATTAGACCTAGCCCGTGATGGACCTAGAAATTAGATTCATGTAATTACTTTAATTTGGATTATTTCCTTCTTTGTGAGCCTAGGAAGGGGCCCAAGGCTTCCAAATTCATATTTAGAAGAATTGTGGCTCTTTTCTAATTATGAATTTTGAAATTAAATTGTATCATTTGAAATGATGTGAATTTGTGGAAATTGTGAGCTTAGGAGGAAAACTAAGGAATTAGGAACTTCCACAGGTGATGGACATTTGAAATTAGGGTTGTAAAGGGCAATTGGTGCTTGTAATTCATCTATGGACCTTAAAACCACTTGGGTTGCTTTTTAATCCTTCAGGTGGAGTTTAAGTCCCAAATAGTGAATTGTTAGTATAATTTGATGATGGGTCTAATGTGATGGTTGTCCTACCCTAAAACAGACGGTACAGACCTTGTTTTTTGTATGTATCTAAATTACACTTAAAACACTGTCTTCTGTAAAAATTTCAATTGAAATAAACATTATACATTTTTTGGGATTTGCTAAAAAAAAAGAAAAAAAGTTGCTAGAAATGTCACTAGAACAATGTTTCCCTAGACTTATTGAAAGAAGTTTGAGGCCTTTCCCTCCCATACGGATTCTTCTAATTCAAAAATTATAGGGTTGATTAGATTGCGTAACCCAACACAACACCCAAACGACAGTTATACAGATCTCTGAGGTCAAATGTTATAAATGTATATTTTGTTGTAAAAGTATTTTCATACTTGAGCATAATAGTTTTTAAGGTTCTACAATTTGATTTACATGCGTTTATTAAGAAAGTAATTAGTATATATGGTGAATATAAAGTGGAACGACAAAAATAATAGGAAACTGATATTTTCACACGAGCCTTTCACACATGGAGGTCGAACTCAATATTCATGAAATTATTATGTTATGTAATAAATTATTGTGTTTATATCAAGTAAATAATGAAATTATATAGTACATTTTTATTAGATTAAATATTTAGGCAAAAAATTGAATGTAGTATTGATTTATTCTGACAGGGCTATTAGAAAAATAATTATCAGATTGCTAATCAAAGAAAAAATAAGGACAAAAAAATGGACTTGAACTTTCTTAACACTGAAATTCTATCAAGCTAAGCAATTGAATGTAATGAATTATATCAAGGTAAGCAATTGAATGTAATCTAATGTGAAATTCTATCAAGGTGAGCACTTGAATGTAATCTAATTGCATAAGGTAGGATGACTATATAATAAAACAGAACTTATTTTGAATTTGGGCGGGAAAGCACAAGAACGGTTCAGTTTATTCTAATTGATTTGAGCGGAAAAATACAAGTACGGTTCAGATTCATTTTAATTTTAATTCAAAATAATAATAATAATAACAACAATAATAATATATAATAATTATAATTATAATAACAATAATAATAAAAATAAAAATAATAACAATAATAATTATAACAATAACTATAATAATAATAATAATAAATAATAATAAATAATAATAATAATAATTCTAATAATAATAAAAATAATAACCGTAACTGACAATTAAAAAGTCGATGTAAACATTCAAAATATATAATAAACTCTATATATATTATAATCCGTATATATATATACATTTAGTTCTTACCATATACAATTAGATTACATTCAGTTTCTTACCTTTACAGAATTTCAAATTGCTAAAAAAGTCCAAACCCATTTTCACTCCTAATTGATTTTTATTTAATTAGTAATCTAATAATTATCTTCTCATAATCCTAATCAAATAAATTACCGTTGTATTCTATTTTTTTACCTAAATAATTAATGAAATAAAAATGCATTAGACAAATTCATTATTTACCTTGATATAAATCTAATAATCTAGTTATTTTATTGATCTCAAAATACTAACTTAATAAATCTACAGTCTTACATACAATTACTTGGCTAAGCAATAAACAAAAAAGAAATTTATTTTAAAAAAATCATGCACTAATTCTATGAATGGTGTTTTTGTTAATTATTCCATTATATATATCCCATTATACAATGAATTAGTTTCCTAATAAATGCTTGTAAATCATATTAAAGCACTTAAGAATATTGTTGCCAAGTATGGAATTTTTTTAATAACAAAATGAACATTTATAACATTTGACCTCAGAGAGATGTATATATAAGCATGATTTGGGTGTTGGGTTATTCAATCAAATCCAATACGATAGTTTTTGAATTAGAAAAAATAATATGGAAGGGAAAGGTGTCAAAGCTGTTTTTGTGTTGTTGGGAGTGGTATTGCTTATGTTTGGAGGAACTTCCTTGGTAGAAGCAGAAAAATGCAATGCAAAATGTCTTCGCCTATGTAGTGTGCAGTGTTTAAATCCTGTGACTGGGTTGGTAGACGGAAACTGCGCCGCTCAATGCGTTAAACATGACGGTTGTTGTACTCCAAGTTTAACAACAGTAAGTTTTCTTTCTTTCGTTCCTTCCTTTTCAAAACCCTATCATCAATTTTTATACTCATATTGAGCCATTTCTAACGTTGCAGGTAAGATGGCCGACAGCAAAATAATTAAATAAATAAATGAGAAGATTTAACAAGGACAAGAAGGATGACTTTAGCCCCATAATAAATTATTATCAATTAAGTTTGTTTGGATGGGAGAAAAAAAAAATAGTAAACTCAATTTTCATCTCATGTATGATTTTATCTTCATAATAGTTGATTATTTTGTATGTTATATATATATACTAGTTGTGTCCTGTGCCTCCGGCACTACATGGACGGTGGAATTTATCTCAAACTTTGGACGGCTCAGATGATTTATTGAGTGAGCGAAAAATTCAAATTCATTTGTATTTTGTTATATATATATATATATATATATATATATATATATATATATATATATATATATATAGTCTATAGAGCATGCGTAGAATTTCAAATGCAAATAAATAATTAAGCGACAATTCCCACAATAATAATAATAATAAGAAGAAGAAGATAAAACCTATTTTGAATCTTTTTATTTGGAAAAGCATAACAACGGTTCAGATTTTATCTCAATTCTTTCAACTTAATCTAGAGGCTCATATTTCATCTCATACTAAAAAACTCCCGCCCAAATGAAACTCACCCCTACGCGCTATCTCTTCCAAATCAAACTCACCCCTACGCGCTATCCCGCCCAAATCCGCCGGAGGAAGGAGAGGCCGGTCATGACCATCGACGACATCTGTATCATCATCAGGAAAACTCAACATGGACCCTCCTCCCGATTCCTCAGCTGGCGCCCCAAGTTTAATCACAACTCTCCTTTTCTCATTCATTCTATATGTGATTGTTTATTGAATTTTATGAATCAGGTCTTATGATTTATGAAGTTTATTTCAATGTTTATGTTTAAATAAATGTGGAAAATTTTCTTTTCAGAGTTATTGGGATTTTAGGTTTTGCTAGAACTGAAATTATCTGTTAAATTTGATTGAAAATTTGCCAAGGGTTCAAGGGTTCTCTTTGTTTAAAGTGGAACCTTTTCTTTTTAGAGTTCAAGGTTTTTTTTTCCTTGATTTTTTTATTTTTTTGGTCGTTTGTTCAACTGTTCAAGTGGGTCGGCAGTTTTAGTGATTTTAGATGATGGGTTGGTGAGAAGAATTATCTTTTCCTTATTCCAAGGCCTTGCTTGGGTTGTTGGATATATTATAGTTGAATTTAAGATTAGGGAACTGTTGAATTTTTCAGTTAAGCATAATTTCAATCTGACAGGTTGGTGGTTATTTTTGGTGGCTATTGCATTATAGAATTCCCTGAAATGGTTATATATAAGTTAGGGTTTCATATTTAATTGATTGCTGCAGCAGTAGATGAAAATTTTGAGGAACGAAGAAAGTCCTGCACTGAAAAATTGAAGGATAATATTGTAAATGTCTAGTTGTAATAATTTGGGTAATCTCGGCTTTGAATTATCAAACATCAATAATTTGGTAGGCTTTAATTTATAATTGACTAGACTTCATCACATTATCCTAACAAATGGAAGCTAACAAAGAATTTTTGGTCAGCCAACCTTTTATTGACAGAGTTATCAAATGTGTGCCTTTCTTTTGGCATGTCTAAATCAATAGCAAGTTAATTGTGTTGGTGCGAGATAAGTATGATACTACTCGCAAATCAATTGATGTGCATATCAAAATTTGTCTTTTGTTCAAGTGGGTCAGCCTCTAGATTTTTATATTTCCATTTTCGTTTCTTGATCATTGGTTAAATTTAATTATCATGAGTTGTTTATTTTGTTGCTGTCAATCAAATGGAAGTGATTATATGGACTGATGGTTGAATTGGGTTCTATGGTTATTTGTGCTCTGTTTGTTTTTTTGGTTTCGGGATTGCCCAATTTAAGCTTTAAAGAGCTCATGTTTTCCTTTTTGCCCAATTGAATGTCTTACTTTTTTCATTTCTTCGAAGTTTGATACATTTCCTAATAAATTGGTTTGCATTTTTAGCTTGACCATGCCGTTCAAATCTAGGTTTTTGCTGAAACATTTGTGGGGAGATAGTTTTTGTTTTTCATGCTTGTAATCAAAAATGTATTGTATATGTCAAATGATCTGATTTCATGAGTTATGGTACTCTCGACTGTTTGACATGTACCAGAATACTTTTGGAATACCTTTTCATGATCATTTTAAAAAAGAATTATATACTAATATTTTATATACTTGCTTGAATGCTCTATTTTGATAGATCCATGTTTCAAAGGTTTTAGATTAAAAGGTTTTAGGACCATGTAAAACCACCTATCTGAAATACAAATCGTCTTTATGTTTTTGTGAACCTTTGCCTATAAAAAAGCACCAAAGTAAGAAAGTTTTATGGGGGCGGGGGGGGGGGGGGGGGGGGGGGGGGGAATATGGAAATTGATTACTTAAAGGTGCCTTGGTTTTTTGGAACTGCTGATTATGGTTTATTAGGTCGATTGTTGAAGGCGTAATTGAAAAGTTTTTGTGAGTTAGCTAAGGCTACCATGAACTGTTGATTCTGGGTATCGTGTTTAATAATGGACTAGCTAGCTGAGGCTACCATGAACTGATCTGTGTTTTTATTCCAAGAAGTTTAGAAGGCATGATTACATTGTGGTTCATCCTGAAGTAGCAAGTTTAAATTTTGTTGTAAATTTAACTTCTCCAAGTAAAAATCTGATTACATCAAATTTTGTTGTAGGAACGCCTTATCAAGGCGGGATATTTTTTCTTGACATAACGTTTCTGACCGATTATCCTTTCAAACCTCCTAAGGTATGTTAAACAACATCTCGAAGCTTGATCTGACATATACTGAGAAACATAGTTTTCTTATCTGTCCTTGAAAATTAAATTGTAGTGGATTCAGGAGTTTCTGTACTATGACATATTAAGAGAAACTTCAATTGTTGGTTTTTACAGCTCACTTTTCGATTGTTCTGTTTCTGTTCATTTTTATGATATTTATTCAACTGTATGTGAGGATTTGTATGTCGGAAATAGCTCTTATTTATTAAATTTTATTTTTTTTTTGGGGGGTGGGGGGTGGAATTGTGGTTTTGTTCAATTTCTCACATTTGAGAATTAAAAATCGATTTTTGTGTTGGTATAGGTTTAAAATAGTTTTTGTTATAAAAATATTTTTTTGGTCCGAGCAGTACTTGCTTTTTTACCTGATTGGTTGCAAAAATTGTGGGCCAAATGATAGAAATAGAACCTATTTTATGCTTCTTATGTATGCGAATTGAGAAAGCTGAAATGTGCACTTCAGCTTAGCTAATTACATAGCCTTCGCTTAGCTAGAATGAGTTTTTGAAAGAAACCTAGACCAAATGAACTTTATGTCCAAACTCATGGCTTGGTCCCATCCCTGCCTACTATATGTGAGATTGGGGTTTTTCCTTTTAAATTCTAATTGTTTGTTGGAAGTTTGTTTTAAAAATGAGAATTAACTTTAAGTTATTTATTACTTCTTTGGATGCATATCAGTTCCATGCGCACTTTAACTTTAAATGCGAACTAAAATAAATATCATTGAATGAAATAATTTCTTATGTATTGGTGAAACTACTTTTCATTTTGTTGTTGGTTCAATTGTATGTGTGTACTGCTATTTGGGATTAGAAGTCTTTGTCAATAAATGTCGTTTTACTTAACTGATTATGGTTGGTGGTATAAAGGTTTGAAATTGATACTCTTTTAATGTTCATTCCAATGCTTTCCAGAAGCACTCTATGTTTAGGGTTCAACTTTACCTAAAAAAAAGAATAACAATGTCTAGGTCTCTACCTTAAAGGTGTCTGAATGTCCCATGTAAAGGCTTTGAGCTTAACTTAGAGTTCACTATTTCTGCACTTTTGCTTTTGTAATAGAGTTATTGTAATCCTTTTGGTATCTTACACACACATCACAAAAATTAAGGCTGCTGGAGGGCATCCGTTGCTTCGAGATGTACAGAAAAATATGGAAATACGATAGATTACTAACTTTTGGCATTGTCCGATGTTTCGAAAAATACCAAACTAAAATGAGAGAGGTTGAGCTTGACCTTCTTTAAGGGTGCGTGTATTACACTTTTCTAGAAAAGGAATGCTTGAGGACTCTTTCTGTAGTTTCATTTTCAAATAGCCTCTTACCATGTATTGGGTCTAATTTTACCTTAGGTCTAATTTTTCTTTTTTAATTGTTCGGATTAAATTGTACGAATCAACTGAGTTGTGGTTTAAATTAAAATTGTTTTTATCATGATTTTTTTATCAAGTTAATAAACCATTAGCATCAGTTAAATATTCTTATCTATTTCATCATAGCTTGAAATCTATAACTGAAGTTGCCGAATATTTAAAGTCGACGACTTTTGAATGTTTGTGTTTAATTTGGGTGTTTTAAAATTGTTTTAAATTTACAATGAGTGTTTTAAATTTGGGTGTTTAAATTTGTTTTAAATTTGTGTTCTCACTCTCTCTCTCTCTCTTTCACAGCAGTAGCACGCACACACACAACAACACACACATTTAGGTGTCTTTTAATTTGGCTATTTTTATTTTTATTATGAAATAAGTTTATACTTATAATGAATTAGGTTTTTTTATAATGAATGTTAGGATGGAATTGATGTTGAGTTGGTTATTATTAAGTGTTCATTTTGTAAAATTTGTAGGCTAATTTAGGTTGTATTTTTCCTTAATTTTGGTTTTGTTGAGTTGGTTATTATGGAATGGATGTTTGATTAAATGCATGTTAATTGTATGAAATTTCATTGTAGTTGATGTTCATTTCATAATTGAAATTAAATTGTAATTGATGTTAGTTATACATAGCTTATGAAATTTATTGTGTACCTACAACCGTTTCAACTGCACAATCATCGACCAATGGATGATGTTATATTTGGTAACGTAAGTTTATCATCTGATTAACTCTCTCGAAATATATCTTATTTATTTTTTTAATTACTTATTGATTTTAATTTATTTTCATTAATGTCGTGGCAGATGGATGGCTACCTAGAAAATACCGTATGATAAATTTTTTTTACTGATCATTTTCTTACTTTTTATCTAATCTTTTTACCCTGCTTATTTACTATTCAATGTTTTTTGTCTACAGGTTCAAAGACTTCGTCATAATAATGTAGGAGTGGTAATTCGCAATGAGTATAAACTAAATTGTCTCCGTATACGTGAGGCAGTGTATCCTCACACCTAATTCTCATTCATTTTTTTTTCTTTTTTTTGCTTTTAAGTAGCGTTTTCTTACACAGAAGGAGAAAAAAAAGGTCTGATGCTTTGACGAATGCCAAATTTAAGGGGAAAGAAAAATCAACCTCTTCTAGCTAAGGAACAAAAAATAAAGATTGCCAACTGGTATCACTTTTAATCCTATTCTTTTCTCTCTGTTTTTATAATGGATTTGGATGTTATTGAATTTAAAAAAATTTAAGTTTTGTTTTATGTAGAACGTTTGCTTTGTCAACATGTTCTTGGTTTGCCTCATTTAATATTACTTAATTTTTTTATCGTGTTATTCTGTGTATATTCCTGAATTACTGAGGAACTATGATTTTTTATTTTTTTTTACCATTTTTGTAGTTGAGAGTAAACATTTTTTAATCTTAATGTTGATTTGTAGCCTTTAAGCTTTTGTTATGACATATAATTTAAATCTTTTGTTGGGTTCCATTTTTTAAAACTCTAAATTTGTTTGAACATTCCATAATTTGAAGTATCGATCAATAGTGAAACCTCAACCTTTCCCAGTAGTTTGAAGCATATTTTGATCTTATTTATAGCATACCTTTCAAGTTGTTAAATTAAATATGCTATTGATCGAGCATATTACTATAGAACATTAGTAAACAATGTGTTGGATCAATTGTGGCTATGGTATTTTATTTTTTCATCAAACACAAATTTTGTTATAAGTATAATGTTGATAAATGGTTAGGTAGATAGTTTTGTTAATGCAACACTTTATTGTCATGTTACCTCACATTCAAAATCAATCAAATTTCAATTGGGACAACTTGCACGTTAAATCAACAAAATAATAATTACCTTTTTATGAGTTTGTGGTTTAGGCACCAAACTATAATGTTATATCAAAATCAACATTGTCGCAATGTGCAAGGCTTGGTGCACAAATGCGTTATGCTGGGAAAGAAAATGAGTGTTCCAAATGTCAATTGGGACAACTTGCACGTCACGAAAGAGAGAGATCAAAATATTGTGCCCTCGTTCAGCCAAGATTTTTTCCATCTTTACCCCCGAGCTATCGTCGCCGAGCATGCCTAGAACGAGAATCAAATAAAAGGTCCCGACTTCAACCAATGACTTTGTCTACTAAAATTTCCCATCCTGTAACAGACAATATAGTGACAACAAATGTTTTAGAGTCATCGTCAACCACCTTGCTTCAAAATCTTAATGAAGACACTATAACAAATGTTTCAAGGTGGTTGTCTGTGGCCATCATGAATTTAGGAAATCCTCCTCAAAATCTTGAATAAGGCACACCAACAAATATCTCAAGGGTTTCGCCTGTGACTACCATGCTCCAAGACTTGCCTGCTCAAAACCTATACAAAAGCACAACAACAGTCTTGGAACCATTCTCCCCATGTTTTCCAGTGACATCGTATATGACAAACATGTTCCAACAAATGCGTAATCCGAATGAAGGCACCAGGTGTTCGCTATAAGTTTTAAATTTGTATTCAATTTATATAATCAAATTGTATGACATCTATAATTTTATCTGTAGTGCCTACAGAGTAGAAGAGGGTGTAACTATGGATGTTGCACTTAATCCCCGAAACCATGAAATTTCATATCGTCATTTCCTCATCTTGATGAATCGAACATGTCCTCATTGTTCTGCCTTACACTGGCTTGCTGAAAAATTAACAAAACCATCTGTATCAAATCCTCTCTTTGGTAAATGTTGTTCACAAGGAAAAATTAGACTACCTCCATTTAATGAACCTCCTTTAATGCTTAAAGAATTGTATGACGACAATGATGAACAATCAAAATTGTTTCGTCAACACACACGAGAGTATAATGCAGCTAATGCGTTTACGACTCTTGGTGCTACTTTAGATGACAGATTAATTGTTGGGAGGGGGCCTAGAACATTCACCATCCATGGAGAATTATGCCATCGAACAGGATTGCTTATGCCACAGCCAGGGTGTGAACCAATTTACTCTCAATTGTACATTTATGATCCTAATTCAGCTTTAGATATTCGCAGCAACAGAAATCCTAACTTGAGAAGAGAAGTTTTGAAAACCATACAAGATTTTTTATTGCAAGTAAATCCATTTCCTATGAAATTTCGGCAGGCTCACACAATTTTAAGTGAATTGGAATTGACGGGGGTGAATTTATCAGCCTATCTTCACTACAGTTCTGTAATAGACCGGCGTCGATATAATCTCCCAACAACCGATGAGATTGCGGTAATATTTGTGACACCCCCAAATTTAGACCACACGTGTCTCAAATTCGGCGCATCACGTTCTAACTTCTAATAACTTAATAACATCACATGTAACGGAATAATAGAATAATTTATATTTATTTAATATAAATATTAGGGTCCCACAGTCTCGTAACTTAAACATAACTCCATAATCTTAAACATAGCTAATACATAATACAAAATAAGTTTTATTACATCATCATAATAATCTAAAAGACAAAGCTACGCCGTAGCCTTGCCCTTATCTGTGCCTGAGGGTCTGCACTGTTCTGCCTTAACTGAAATGTTTTAGGGAAAGCAAGAATGAGCAACGAGTTTGCTCAGCAAGTAATATAGCAATAAGGGTGAGTAATATAGATTTTAAATTCCAATGGTACAACAGTATATGATAGCTCAAGAATAACAAGAAGTATCAATACTTCTCAATAATGGTCGTTATGGACAGAAGATATCAACAAGATTCAAGATTTAACCATTTCAAGGTTTCAAAATAATGAACACTGGGCAATCACTAAGGACTATGAACTCTTACAAGAATTAACAGTATTATGCTGAAAATCCAATAAAACAAGTACAACAGGTGATCAGCCTAAAGTACCCTACATTATGCATAACATTTAATCGTACTCATGTGCGCACGTCGGTTTCCCGACAGTTGTATAATATTTCCCCTTCTACGAGGGTTATTCATCTCAGTAGAATTTTAAGAGTCTATACTTGCCTTATGCGTAGTTTACCACTGTATAACTTATCAACACTTCACGGACTAAGATATCCTATTGTAACATAGTTACGCATATATGTATTTTCATTAGTTCCATAAGTCGAATACATATACTTGATATGTAAGTTAAACACATACATAAGATCCTAACTTAGTCGTACAATCCTACACGTATGTCGTTACATATCTTACATACACATAGCATAAAAATCAGCTTGTATGTTATTATATAATCAAATGACATAGCTCGTAGTTATCGTTGAATTAGCGTTTTGAAAGTTGTATAAACACTTATCAATATATGGTTCTATAGTTAACATGCTCATTAACACTTGAACACTTCATTAAACATGTATTGTAGTTTAGGATATCAATATAAGCATGCGAGAAATTTCAGATTTCAATTAACATGATCAAACCATTCTGCAGGGTGGCGCGGCTGCGCTGCTTCCAGTTCAAACCAGAGATGGCCTGCTCCTGTAGAATTCTAGCTTATCCAATAATGTACTTTAGATGATGATACATGCAAAACACATATGTCATAGTTTTATATCAATTCTCACTTAACAAGGCTTAATGAGTTCAATTCAAAAGCTTCTCATGTTTGGCCTTTATACTAACGCAATGAGGTCAATACATGCGCAAGTCATTCTACTCATGTATTTCAAATTAGCATAGCTTTACTTCCTTAGGCTCGTTTGAAACTATGCTTGACTAGTTTGCAACGTACATAGCTAAATAGGCGTATATGTCCATCATGTCTAAATGTATAACATGTCCTACCATAGTAGTCGTAAATTTCAGAATGCACATAAGGTAGTTATTAACATCGTTAGTTTTCAAACTCTTAAATTTTTTTTGAAAATCTCATGTTAAACCAACTAAGCATGCAAAGCAACCTTACATACTATATATCATACTCATGTACACACATAACTAGACCATAATAGCATGCCCACAATTTCAAAATTCAAATTATACTTAGTTCATTAAGTTTCATTCTCTAACGTTGAGTTTCCTTTAAAAAGTCATTAAAACCAAGCTAAGGTAAGTGATTACATGCAAGGCCACCTACGTTAGCATGCCAGGGACATAAATAGGCATAATTAAGTTAAACTAGCATGCTCAACATTTCAGAAACCACAAAAATTACATTTTTGGTTCTGCAGATCGGCGCGACCGCGCCGTATTTGTACTAGGGAGTGGCGCGACCCAGGAAGGTTTCTGCAATAGCATAGCTTCAAACAATTTCCAAAATTTCTCATGAATCATGCTTGTATACCATCACATTGCATATATAACATGTATATAAACTTAACTAACACTTCCATATCAACTTACAATCAACTTAACAAAAATTCATGAAAATTCTAGAAAATTATCAAACTAAGAATCAAGAATGTAGAATTGTAATAATACCTCTTAAGGCTTGAATTTGACTAAGCTTGCTCTAAATCTCAGATTTCTCACTCAATTCACTCTCTATATCAACTTAACAAGAACTCAACAAAGTGAATTGAAGAAGATGAGAGCTCAATTTATAGAAGAGTGAAAATCCATAGCAAAGCTTTGCACATTGAATCAAACCAAGAGATGAAGGAAGAAGATGATGGGTATTCATAAGTTGGTGAAATAGTTGTCAACCGCCCCATCAACCCACTCCCCTTGCCATCATTTGATTGCTAGAATACTGAGATTGAGAATGAAGGGGATAGACTAGGCCAATGGCTATACACGTGAAAGAAGGAAATGAGACAATCAATATGGGACAATGCCAATTAGAACTCAGCATTTGAAATTTGCCTAACCAATACTAAGGTTTAATTTACATACACATACATATCCCTACACAATGTATATATGTATACCTAGATTTAAATCTCCTTTTAGTTACAATGTAGCTTTAATGAGTTAATAACATTGTAACAAGTTGGGGGTATTATATAATCCATGTACATTTGATAATACCGAAATATAATTTAGTTGTGCATTATTATTCCATATTATCATATAACTTTATTATTTCAGTTATACTTAATTATTGAAATAATTATTAAATAACAATTATTTATTGAGTTTAATTTAATATTTCACAAAGTACACATTTAATGTATCCACACATAACATATTATTACATAAGTTCATTTATGTAACTTATATGATTCATTTGATTTTACCATATAGTTTTATATATTATATAGTCACCTTGTAGTGTCACACCTCATTTTATATATATATATATATATTAATTGAATGTAGGCACTATATAATATACGATCACTCATTACATTTTATTGCACATAGCAATTAATTGAATAAACATTAATCTATTATTTTAATTAATTATTTACCCATTAATATGTTATTACTCATAATAACAATTGATTAACAATATTATATTAATTAATCATTCACTTATAAATTCCTTCATTCTTTAATTTAATTAAACCATCATAATTTTCATCATCGTGCCACACAAGGCATTTCACGAGCTCATCATAATTCTCCACATCTTCTCAATTATCAGAAATTCAATTTAATTTAATTGAGTTACTCATCTCATGCTACATAAACATTTATATTAAAATAAATATTCACCTTCTTATTAATACCAATATTAATATTTATTTCTGAAATTCACGGATATTACAATATTACTGGGAGATGGAACTGAATCAAGTGGAATGAGAGATATTGTGCTACATTTGAGAGGAGATAATGGTTTGATACAAATTAATGAGTGTCATCCGGCCTATTTGCCATTGCAATATGTGGTATTGATCCCTTATGGTGAGCTAGGATGGAATTCAAATTTGAAACAATGGAACGCTTCCCAAGGTGGACCTTCATCTACTCGACTAACAGAATTGCAATATTACAGTTATCGTATGTTCTAACGTGACACTGAGTATTCAACAATTTTGAGAGCTGGATATTTCAGAAATTTGTAGTAGATGCTTGGGCCGCTACTAAACAAAATCGGTTGACATACTACAAGTTGAATCAATCGAAGCTTCGTGCAGAAATTTACCAAGGTCTTACAGATGTTTGTGTAGATGAGCTTGGTCTTGAACAAGTTGGTCAACGAATGATTTTGACATCTTCATTCACTAGTAGTGCAAGACATATGTTTGAAATTTTTTAAGATTCAATGGCTATCACGCGGTATAATCAACATCCAAATATTTTTCTAACTATGACTGCAAATCCAAAATGGCATTAAATTACTAAATCACTATTGCCAATTCAGATCCTTACTGACCGTCTTGATTTAGTGGCTCGTGTTTTTGAGTTAAAGCTAAATTTTTTGATGAAGGAGATAGAACCAAACAACGTCTTTAGTAGAAAATGTTAGAGTTTATGCCCTAGAGGCTAATTCTTTGATGTAATTGCTTAAATATTTTTGATATTATATTTGATTGAATAAATGAATTATTTTATTATGGTTTTATTTACTGCGTTATATAAATGTTAACATAATAAAAGTCCTTAGAATAGTGATACAAATTATATGGCTTCAAGTATGTGACTTGAACATGAGATCATATAATTACCATTAGTATCATTACTCTTAAATGTCCCTAGTCGAGTGTCATTGTTAATGGGACAACAATGATACATTGAGACTAGTATGTGGATTGACTGATGGCCAAATCTCATTGGTCATAAATATATGAGATATTGAGTCAATGCATAGGTACATGTTAGAGAACAATGTACTGGACAGACCCACCATGAGAATTCTACGTGGAGCATTATGCAAAGTGTCATAAGCAATTCTCATAGTGACAATGATGTAATGATCCTCCGACCTGAAATCACTATATTACTACACGAGAATTTATGTACTTTGATATCATCAAAGGCCACCTTTAATAGGGTGGACGATAAAGGTGATTATTGGGTACATCATGAATCGTGTGAGGAATATGAGTGATCTAGATGGAATTTAACCCTCTTATATATTAGGGGTGATATCCATATGCCTCTTGATTGAGTAGGACTACGAAATGCATGGCCATGCTCAAATAGTGATTTGTTTTATATAGTCTACTCATCGATCAAGAAAACTCAGATTAAATTATGAAGAGGATGACACATTCCATGCCTCTAGTTTAATCTAAGATGTCAAGGTTAAAAGGATTAAATTACATTGAAACATTGGTCACGAAAAGGTTGTATCGAATCATCGATCTTATTATTATTTGGGTAACAGTGATGCATTACTAGATGTCGCTCACTGTTTATAATTTTATAATATGATTTTAAAATTATTGCGAACATAATAATAACCTATAGGGTCACACACTTAGAACGTAATTAAAAGAGAATTAATTTAAATTGTATGGATTTAAATATATCAATATGATTGATAGTATTTAAATTACGAATTTAAATGAATAGGATAATTTGTGTATATATATATATATATATATATATATTAATTAAGTAAGACTTAATTAAGTTAGATTTTGGTTAATTCCTTTAACTGCTATATATATGGTATATCAGCCGTTTAGGGTATTATCGATATCAAACCCCTAGCCGCTCTTAGAGAGAGACTAGAGAGAAAAATTTCGAAAGTCCAGATCCTTGGCGGCTAGTACCGCAACTTTCCTTGCTGCAGATCGTGTGGATACCGTAGAGGCACAGTTCCATTGGATTGCGTTGAGGATTCGAAGCAGTTCCAGAATCTCCATCGTCTCCGTTCAGGCTTGAATAATCGGTAAAACAAATTTTAACCTCTGAATTGATATATTTTTTGCATGGATCCTGTTTTAGGGTTTCGGAAAATTTTAATTTCCGCTGCGTTTATGTGCCGAAAACCCTACAGTGGTATCAGAGCTACTTGCGAAACGATTAATTCAGATTACGTGTTTTAATTGTATTCGTTATATATGATATATGATGATGCATGTTTATCGATCTGAAATTGAATATATGATATTCTGCATGTATGCGTATTCTGGAAATCTGAAATATATATGCATGTATATGATGTTCTGATAATCGTATCCTAGAAGGTGGAATAACAATTCAACTTCTGTTCTAATTGGATTAGAAACATGAAGATTCGATTTAATATGATTAATCGAAACTGGACATATATGATATGTTCTGGGTGTATTGTTATTATGAGTGTGTTGGCGGATTGTATATGATTCTGGAATTGTTTCAGAGATTCTGGAATTGTTTCAGAGACCCCCCCTTGGACCCCCCCGTCGTAGCGCACGATGGTCGTGACCCCAATATTTTGTATATAGTTTTCTTTAATTATATAAATTGTGTCATGTGCTTATTGTGATATGCATGGTGCACAGTTATGGCCCTTTTGACCCATAGGTTAGTGGTTTTTGATTTTGAAATACGGCTTGCATGTCGTGCCTTTCTATAAATTCTGATGTAATATTCTCTTCTCATCTAAATCCCCTCGAATGTAACTCGAGGTTTCTTTATGTCATGTAATGTACAATTGTAACCTATCAAGATGACAAGATGATGATGGAGAGGAGACACATGCATGAGGAAGATCCAAGGAAGCTACTATTTTGAAGACCTTTTACCACCTTAGACTGACCATCAATCTTTTCATTAGCTTGAAAAGATTGACATAGGGTTGGGGCCATAACTGTGACACATTTAATTTTGCACTTTATTTATGCTTGTATACGATATGATATGATAAATAATGTGCATGTTTAATAAGATTAAAATTGGTGAGATCTAAATTAATTATTAAAATCCCTCATAAAATTATTAAGTCTAAATCAGATGCCTTCCAATGAATAACACTCATCAAGACCTTGACCGATGGATGTAGGTTTGCCAAAGTAAAGTACCCCATTTATCTTGGTAAGATGCGATAGGATAATTGTGATATCCAAACTGCTAAAATCATTGGGCCAGACTTAACTAAGTTATCACAATAGGATTGTGGACTTAGAGGCATAGAGTTTGGTAGGTACCATTAGATGGACTAGAAACAAATGTTGTTCACCAAACTATCTAAGAGTTATATATGATATAATTGACAAAGGGTTGTCTACCTAAATAATTATGTTTTGAGAGTATAGCGAAAGCTAACTTAAGGCATAATGAAATATGGATCTTAGCTCACTAGAAAGATTTAATTGAAAATACTTTCCGAATTAATGGTGAGGGCTATTAATTTGAATAAAATAGTGGGAGGTATATTTTGAATGTACTATTATCAATTACATAATATCAAAATTCTGCAATTTGACTTATTATTTTTGCACTTATAAATTATAGATATCAATAGCAAACAACAACACAAATAGTCTTTCACTACGATCAGTCCTTGAGAAGGAAAAGCTGAGTGGAGTTAATTTCCTAGACTGGCATAGGAACTTGAGGATTGTCCTCAAACAGGAGCGCAAGCTATATGTCCTTGATGGGCCCATTCCTGCAGCACCAGCTAACACTGCACCACGTGTAGAGCATAATGCTTACAAGAAGCATCAAGATGATGCTCTGGACGTGAGTTGTCTCATGCTAGCAACTATGAACTCTGAGCTTCAGAAGCAACATGAGTTGATGGATGCTTATGAGATGATCGAGCATCTCAAGAAATTGTTCGAAGGGCATGCTCGACAGGAGAGGTATGATACAAACAAGGCATTGTATCACTGCAAGATGGGTGAACGTGATCCAGTTGGTCCACATGTGCAGAAAATGATTGGGTATATTGAGTACCTTGGTAGGTTGGGTTTTCCGATTACTCCGGAAGCCCAAACTGATCTTGTTTTGCAATCTTTGAACAGCAGCTACTCTCAATTTGTTATGAATTACCTCATGAATGAAATTGAGAAACCACTTACTGAGTTGTTGAGCATGTTAAGAACTGCCGAGAACAACATGAAAAAGGCAGGACCCGCTCCCATAATGATGGTGCAAAAGGGGAATGCTAAGGGAATGGGGAAAGGCAAGAAGAAGATAGGATCTAAATTTGCCAAACCCAATTCCAAAACCAAACAGGCTTTAAAACCTAAAGGTGGGGTGGCTAAAGAAGGTGATTGTCACTTCTGTGGAAAATCTGGACACTGGAAGAGGAATTATCATGCTTATTTGGAAGAACTGAAGAAAAAGAAAGGAAGTATGACTTCTGATTCAGGTATATATGTTATAGAAGTCAATTTGTCCACTTCTACATCATGGGTATTGGATACTGGATGTGGTTCTCACATTTGTGTTAATGTGCAGGAACTCCGAAGGAGTAGGACTTTGGCGAAAGGCGAGGTTGACCTACGGGTTGGGAATGGAGCAAAAGTTGCTGCACTAGCCGTAGGAACTTATCATTTATTTTTGCCCACTGGGCTAGTATTAGAATTAGAGGATTGTTATTATGTGCCTACTATGAGCAAAAACATTATTTCTGTTTCTTTTTTGGACAAGAAAGGTTTTTCATTTTTAATAAAGAACAACAGTTGTTCATTTTACTTAAATAAAATATGTTATGGTGTTGCACAATTGTTTAATGGTCTTTATATTCTTAATTTAGAAAGGCCTATCTATAACATAAATACAAAACGATTTAAATCAAATGATTCAAATCCGACATATCTTTGGCACTGTCGTTTAGGCCATATAAATGAGAAACGCATATCCAAACTCCATAAAGATGGGTTTTTGGATTCATTTGATTTTGAATCATATGAGAAATGCGAGTCTTGTTTATTAGGCAAGATGACTAAAGCCCCTTTCACTGGACACAGTGAACGGGCTAGCGATGTATTGGGACTTATACATAGTGATGTATGCGGACCCATGAGTTCGTTAGCAAGAGGTGGGTTTTATTACTTCATTACATTTACTGATGACTTCAGTAGATATGGATATGTGTATCTTATAAGACACAAATTTGAATCCTTTGAAAAGTTCAAGGAATTCAAGAATGAAGTTCAAAACCAATTTGGCAAAAGCATAAAAGCCCTTCGATCCGATCGAGGAGGTGAATACTTAAGCCAAGACTTTGATGACCTTCTAAAGGAGTGTGGTATTATATCACAGCTCACTCCACCTGGAACACCACAATGGAATGGTGTGTTTGAGAGGAGGAATCGCACCTTGTTGGACATGGTATGATCGATGATGAGTCAAGCAGATCTTCCAATAAGCTTTTGGGGTCATGCCCTAGAAACAGCTGCATTCACACTTAACCGTGTTCCTACAAAGACGGTTCATAAGACACCATATGAGATGTGGACTGGGAAACGTCCTAGTATGTCGTTCATAAAGATTTGGGGATGCGAGGCGTTTGTAAAACGTCTGGCTTCTGATAAGCTCGGACCCAAATCTGACAAATATAATTTTGTGGGATACCCAAAGGAAACAAAAGGGTATTATTTCTACAAACCTTCTGAGAACAAAGTATTTGTTGCTCAAACTGGTATTTTTCTAGAAAGAGAATTTGTCTCTAAAGGAAACAGTGGGAGGAAAGTAGAACTCGAAGAAGTTCAAGAACCACAAAATATCATTGAACCTGAGTTGGAACATGAGCAGGAACCACAAGATATTGTGGAAAGTGAACCTGCTCAAATTACACGAGGCATTCGTAGATCTGGTAGGACACGCCAAGAGCCCGAGAGATATTATGGATTTATTGTGACTCAAAACGGTTATGTGATGCTCATAGATCATGATGATCCTGCTTCCTGCCAAGAAGCTATGAATGGACCAGATTCTGAGAGATGGCTTGAAGCCATGAAATCTGAGATGGACTCCATGTATACTAACCAAGTATGGACTTTGGTTGATCCACCCGAAGGGGTAAAACCAATCGGGTGCAAGTGGGTTTTCAAGAAGAAAATCGACATGGATGGTAATGTACAAACCTATAAAGGCCGACTGGTAGCAAAAGGTTTCAAACAAGTTCAAGGTGTTGACTATGATGAAACCTTCTCTCCAGTGGCAATGGTTAAATCCATCAGGATCTTGCTTGCTATTGCAGCCTTTTATGATTACGAAATCTGGCAGATGGATGTCAAAACTGCTTTCCGTAATGGAAATCTCCTTGAGGATGTGTATATGACACAACCTGAGGGTTTTGCCAATCCAAAGGATGCTAGAAAGGTATGTAAGCTGCATCGATCCATTTATGGATTGAAGCAAGCCTCTCGGAGTTGGAATCTTAGATTTGATGAAGCAGTCAAAGATTTTGGCTTTATAAAAAATGAAGATGAACCTTGTGTATATAAGAAGGTTAGTGGGAGTCACATTGTATTCCTGGTATTATATGTTGACGACATATTAATTATTGGGAATGACATTCCTTCCTTACAGGCTGTAAAAACATGGTTAGGAAAATGTTTCTCCATGAAAGATTTGGGCGATGCAACCTACATTTTAGGTATCAAGATCTATCGAGATAGATCGAGAAAAATGGTCGGCCTAAGTCAAAGTACATATATTGATAAAGTGCTGAAACGGTTCAACATGCAAGAAGCCAAAAGAGGACACTTACCCATGTCTCATGGTGTTAAGATCTCTAAGGCCCAATGTCCTAAATCACATGATGATGAGGAATGTATGAGAAAAATCCCTTATGCTTCGGCAATTGGATCTATCATGTATGCAATGATATGTACTCGTCCGGATGTCTCGTATTCTTTGAGCATGACGAGCAGATACCAGTCGAATCCAGGTGAAGGTCACTGGACAGCAGTCAAGAATATCCTCAAGTACCTGAAAAGGACTAAGGATTCATTCTTGGTATATGGAGGTGAAGACGAACTGACAGTAAAGGGTTACACAGATGCTAGTTTCCAGACTGACACAGATGACTATAAGTCTCAGTCAGGTTTTGTGTTTTGCATTAATGGTGGTGCTGTTAGCTGGAAAAGTTCGAAGCAAGAGACAGTAGCCGATTCTACAACAGAGGCTGAGTATATTGCTGCTTCTAGTGCGGCCAAGGAGGCTGTATAGATTAAAAAGTTTGTCACTGAACTTGGTGTTGTTCCAACCATTGTTGATCCGGTTGAGCTATACTGTGATAATAATGGAGCCATTGCACAGGCTAAGGAACCCAGATCTCACCAACGATCCAAGCATATACTTAGGTGGTACCATCTCATCCGTGAAATCATTGATAGAGGAGATGTACATATAAGCAGAGTGCCAACAGATGATAATGTTGCAGATCCACTGACCAAAGCTTTGTTGCAGCATAAGTACGAAGGTCACACTAGTTCCATGGGTATTAGATACATGAGTGATTGGTTCTAGTGAAAGTGGGAGACTGTTAGAGTTTATGCCCTAGAGGCTAATTCTTTGATGTAATTGCTTAAATATTTTTGATATTATATTTGATTGAATAAATGAATTATTTTATTATGGTTTTATTTACTGCGTTATATAAATGTTAACATAATAAAAGTCCTTAGAATAGTGATACAAATTATATGGCTTCAAGTATGTGACTTGAACATGAGATCATATAATTACCATTAGTATCATTACTCTTAAATGTCCCTAGTCGAGTGTCATTGTTAATGGGACAACAATGATACATTGAGACTAGTATGTGGATTGACTGATGGCCAAATCTCATTGGTCATAAATATATGAGATATTGAGCCAATGCATAGGTACATGTTAGAGAACAATGTACTGGACAGACCCACCATGAGAATTCTACGTGGAGCATTATGCAAAGTGTCATAAGCAATTCTCATAGTGACAATGATGTAATGATCCTCCGACCTGAAATCACTATATTACTACACGAGAATTTATGTACTTTGATATCATCAAAGGCCACCTTTAATAGGGTGGACGATAAAGGTGATTATTGGGTACATCATGAATCGTGTGAGGAATATGAGTGATCTAGATGGAATTTAACCCTCTTATATATTAGGGGTGATATCCATATGCCTCTTGATTGAGTAGGACTACGAAATGCATGGCCATGCTCAAATAGTGATTTGTTTTATATAGTCTACTCATCGATCAAGAAAACTCAGATTAAATTATGAAGAGGATGACACATTCCATGCCTCTAGTTTAATCTAAGATGTCAAGGTTAAAAGGATTAAATTACATTGAAACATTGGTCACGAAAAGGTTGTATCGAATCATCGATCTTATTATTATTTGGGTAACAGTGATGCATTACTAGATGTTGCTCACTGTTTATAATTTTATAATACGATTTTAAAATTATTGCGAACATAATAATAACCTATAGGGTCACACACTTAGAACGTAATTAAAAGAGAATTAATTTAAATTGTATGGATTTAAATATATCAATATGATTGATAGTATTTAAATTACGAATTTAAATGAATAGGATAATTTGTGTATATATATATATATTAATTAAGTAAGACTTAATTAAGATATAATATATATATATATATATATATAAATTCGGATTTTATTTTTCTAAGTGGATTAGATTTTGGTTAATTCCTTTAACTGCTATATATATGATATATCAGCCGTTTAGGGTATTATTGATATCAAAACCCTAGCCGCTCTTAGAGAGAGACTAGAGAGAAAAATTTCGAAAGTCCAGATCCTTGGCGGCTAGTACCGCAGCTTTCCTTGCTGCAGATCGTGTGACGATTCGTGGGACGTTCGTGTGGATACCGTAGAGGCGCAGTTCCATTGGATTGCGTTGAGGATTCGAAGCAGTTCCAGAATCTCCATCGTCTCCGTTCAGGCTTGAATAATCGGTAAAACAAATCTTAACCTCTGAATTAATATGTTTTTCGCATGGATCCTGTTTTAGGGTTTCGAAAAATTTTAATTTCCGCTGCGTTTATGTGCCGAAAACCCTACAGAAAAGTGGTGTATATTTTTTTAATTGAATTCCAAAAAAAAGGGTTACCGCACATGCATGCACTTTTGTTCCTTCATGGTACAAATAAAATTCAAAGATGTGCTCAAGTGGACAAAGTAGTGTGTGCTGAATTTTTGAATTGTCAAACTGACCCATTACTTTTTGAAACAATCATAGGTTGCATGGTACACGGACCATGTGGTGCTCGAAATCCATAAGCACCATGTGTGAAAAATGGGGTGTGTACCAAGCGGTACCCTCGATTATTTGTTGAATCAACAACAAGTATGGACTACGATGGATATCCTGTCTATCGTCGTCGTAGTAATACTGGTCAGAAGTACATCGTGAGGGGGCAAGAAATTGATAATAGAGATGTTGTTCCACATAATCCGTATTTATCAAGAATATCCAACTGTCATATCAATGTTGAAGTTTGTGCTGGCATTAGATGTGTAAAATACATTCACAAGTATATTTATAAAGGACATGATCGCGCAACAACGGTACTTGGAGGAATTAATAAAATTCAACAATATCTTGATGCTAGGTATATTGGACCTCCAGAAGTTGCGTGGCGATTATTTGGTAATCCTTTACATGAAGAGATTCCGTCAGTTGTAAGATTGGTACTTCATTTGCATGGGATGCATCGTGTGGTCTTTAACCCTGCTGAATCATTTGATACGATCCTTTTTAAAGGTGCACATCAAGTAACAACTCTAACTGGTTTTTTTTATTGTTACGCTACAAATGAATCTGCCCGTGTATTAACTTATCAGGAATTTCCAGAAAAATTTGTTTGGAACAGGTCTATCAATAAATGGACTCCTAGACAAATGGGTTATGCAATTGGTAGAATGTACTATGCTAGCCCTAATTCAGGTGAGCGGTTTTATTTGCGTTTGCTTCTAACTGTTGTCAGAGGACCTACTTCATTTGACTAGCTACGCACGAAAAATAATGTTATGCATGATACATTCAAGTCAGCATGTGTTGCAAGAGTACTTCTTGAAGATGATGAAGAATTGATACAATGTCTTTAAGAGGCTATAATTATGAAAACGGGATACCAATTAAGGAGATTATTTGCTATAATTCTAACGAAATGCTTTCCATTGCATCCATTTGCATTGTGGAAGCAATTCTCAGCACATATATGTGATGATTTAGCACACAGGATTCATACTATGTTTGGTATTTTGAATCCAACTAATGATCATATTGAAGATTATGGCTTATATTTGATGAATCAATTACTCCATGAGTCGGGAAAGAGTTTAGTAGACTTTCCACCCATGCCACAACTAATTGGAAATTGGAATGCAATAGTTGGAAATAGATTACAGTTTGAGCACCAATAACTTGAGAATGAAGCACAACAGTCTGATGCACAAATTAATGTTGACGGCCTTAATGATGCACAACTTGTTGCTTATACTGCTGTCACAACGTCAGTATGTGAAAACATAGCAACTACTTTCTTTTTGAGTGGAGTTGCTGGGATGGGAAAAAAAAAATTGTACAATACCATTGCAACCAAATTGCGTAGCTATGGACATGTTGTTAATGTGGCTTCATCTGGTATTGCATCGTTGTTATTGGTAGGGGGCGCACTGCGCATTCTACATTTTGTATTCCTTTGAAAACCCTAGATAATTTAATATGTGGGTTCACTAAACAATCAATGCATGCCGAATTGTTTAGAAAAATAAAGCTGATAATATGAGATGAAGTTCCTATGCAACATCGATACTGTGCTGAGGCAGTCGATCGCACCCTTCAGGATATCAAAGACGATAAAAGACCTTTTGGGGGTATCACTGTTGTCCTAGGTGGAGACTTTCGATAAATATTGCATGTTATTCCTAAAGGCATTTGCGAGCAAATTGTGGGTGCATCATTGAAACGGTCTTCGCTATGGAAAGATATATGTTTTGACTCTGGGTTTAAACATGCGATTAACTCGCACAGACGTTTGAAATACTAATTTTGCTCAATTCTTGATGGAGGTAATATTTCATTCAACATTGAATTGAATTTTTATAACATGATGCTTTGAATTAAATCTCTTTTTTTGTGAATAAGTATACTTTCATTTTTTAGATTAGGACCAATCCACAAGAACTTGTGCAACTTCCATCTACAATAAACCAGTGTCATAATCTAAATGAATTGATATTTAGAATCTATCCACAATTGGTTGTGGTTGGTATAGTGACTCCAACCTTTCTCACTGAACGGACAATTCTATCTGCTCACAATGTCGACGTCATTGATATAAATGTTGCAACACTGAATATTACTCCGGGAGAAACAATTACTTTTTTACCTGCAGATAAAATGTCTGAAGGTGATGAGCTTGATCATACCATTAGGAATCGAGATCCCAAAGAGTACTTAAAATCGTTGAATCCTTCAGGGTTGCCACCGTTTAAATTGGAGTTGAAAGTTGGATGCCCAATAATATTGTTACAAAATATTGCACCGAAAGATGGACTTTGTAATGGCATGCGATTGATGGTTATTAGATGTGCCTCAAGGGTAATCGAAGCACGAATATTAAATGGAGATAAATTTAGAAATTTAGTCTTCATTTCGAGAATATCATTGACACCAACATCTTTGGACTTGCCTTTTTGAATGACAAGACGTCAGTTTCATATCCGATTAACTTATGCTAGACAATCAATAAAGCCCAAGGACAATCTGTCAAGTTCGTTGGGATTGATTTGTGGACACCTGTTTTTTAGTCATGAACATCTTTATGTGGCACTATCTAGATGCACATCTTCGGATCGTAGTATTGTCATGCTTCCGGAAGATGGGTCAAATTGCACCACAAATATTGTTTACCCAGAAGTTTTGCTATAATATTCTTACGACAAGTAAATGGTATAGTTTAAACAAGTTTATTTCTACTGAATTATGTAATCTTTTCAACATTTTAACTTTTAATTTTACAATGAGGTTCATTCTTTGTAGGATTGGAGTGAATTTGTCAACGAGAACGATAGAGTATATACAATGGACTTTTGTGGATGAGGCCGACGTAATCAGGTAAATCTACATTTATGTCACTGCATCAAAAAAACTTTAATATTCTTATAATATAAATGGTATTACTTTTATTGTTTATGTGACACCCCCTAATCCGGCATCTTAATTTTCACAAGATTTGGTGTTCACTGTTCAAATATCATATGACTATCTACCCATAATAATAGAAATTCATTAAATAGATAAATAATCCATCATCTTTACAACATCTGAAATAGCAAATACATAATCAATCCCAGGTCATACTTAACCTTAAAACGTAATCAAATAAGTCTTAATCATTTCACATAAGTCTTGAACTATAACATTTCAATAACACCACAAGTCTTCAACACTTTTTAGCTTTTCCTTTGCCCTTGCTACTAGAAGGTTCATCACTTTGTTCATTCTTAGCTGCAATGTTATTATGCAAGAGTGAGCACGAATGCCCGCAAGTATAAAAATATGACAATAATAACATGCGAGTGAAATTAAAGATATCTGAATAACAGAAAGCTCAACTTTTGAATCAAGAATAATAATCGAGAATCAAATTACATTTGAGGGTCATGAGACCTTGAACTATGTCCTAGGTCAAGTATATTAACCTTTAACCTTTAACAGTCATAAGACTATGGACTTTACTTCTCGTACTTAGGAAGATCAGCCCTTCGTACCGATACTGTGCACAATACCTCAACGCTTAAAGCATCATCAATTCCTCTTTAATAAGGTTGTTCATCTAAGTTTGACATCAGAGTCCGCACCAAATAAAGTTTGGTTTGGATAATTCAATAGTAGTTCTAGAATTTAGAACGCTCATCGACTATGGACTAGTCAAATCAATAAGGGTTCGCTAGTCTTAAAAGATTCAACAATATATAATATTCAATTTGAATAACAACTTCTCAAGGGTATACAATCGAATAAGTATTGTATACTGAAATGATACTTTTAAAAGAATCATAACATCTCATATGAAATTCTGAACTTGAGTAATCAAAAATAAGAATTCTGCTTGATATAGAATTTAAGTCTATAACTTGCTCAATATAAAAGTAAGGTTTAGAACTTGCTCAAATTTAAAGATTTGAGTTTATGAAACTTGCCTCGTGCGCAAGCTACAATTATAACTCACGTTCTTTAATTAATCCTACATATCAACACATTCATAACATCCATTAATCACAGGTTTGATTTGATTATCGATTCACAACAGTGTTCTTTGAACTCATTGTTAACTTTTCAAATAATGGTTTAAGTCGATTAATTAACTTATTAATTAATCACATAACCTAAGTTATTAATCTTGTATTAACATCTTATCATATACATAACATGCCTTCATGTTTATTAGATTTAAAACACATTACTCAATATTTAACACTTAGAAGAAAAAAAATTAGAAAATTCCATGACAGGTGTGGCCGCGCTACAAATGCCCTTTGTAACGGCGTGGGCGCACAGCACGGAGCCGGCGCACTCCAATAACCCTTTGGAACAGTGCGGCCGCACGACGATGAATTTCTAGAATCTGTAGTTCGCGAAGAACACAGAAATTCGCCCATTTTCTCCAACTTTACACCAATATACTGATTCATAATGTTACCCATGAAGTATAAACTTCACAGGAACATTATACATCACCTCTAGCGTGTTTCTACCATTTTAATCATGTAATTACACAACTTAATACATTTAATTTCACTGTTCTTCATAGTTTTGCAAAGTTTTTATGAAAAATATGAAATCTATCATTACGAATTCGTTACTACACCGAATCCACTCATTCCAATTCTATTTTCTTTGTTTTAACATATACAATCATATTCATGTGTCAATTTTAATCTAAACATATGATTAATAAACTAATTTTTATGAAAAATATGAAATCTATTATTTTGTTTGTTCCCTTATTCCTTTTTCATTTATTTTAATAAACTAGTTTATTATATAGTCAATTGTAACATCTTAATTAAATCAATTAATTTTATTTAAATCAATTAAATAAAATAAGACAAACTCACATTAAACACATTATCACATAATTAATATTCTCCTTTATTAATTATGTCAATTCATTAATTCTCTAATTAATTATTAAGTTAATTAGAGTAACATTATGCTTATTTAATTAATTCATTTAATCAAATAAACTCAATTAAATATATACTTTGAACTATAAAATCACTACACATTAATTTAATTAATGTAACACATATAATTAAATTAATCTACCACAATCTCATGAATTAATTATTTAACTCAATAATTAAATCATCAAAAAAATTATTTATTTATTTCAAATAAATATTCAAATAACTTTACAAAATTCTCGTTCGTCACATCTTTTCCCCCTTAAAAGGATTCTGTCCTCAGAATCACGGTTCGATTAATAATTTCGTCCCGTCACATTCTCCCCTCCTTACAAAGATTCTGTCCCCAGAATCGTGTTCACCTATTCAGGAAAATAAGTGTGGATAAGTCTTCATCATATTCTCTTCGAGTTCCCACGTAGCTTCTTCAGCGTTGTGGTTCCTCCAAATTACCTTAACAGAAGGTATTACTTTATTCCTGAGAACTTGCTCTTTCCTGTCAACAATTTGAACAGGAACTTCTTCATAGGATAAGTCCTTCTCAAATTGTAAGGGTTCATATTTGATCACATGCTTGTAATCGGGTTTATAAGGTCGTAACACTGACACATGGAAGACATTGTGGACATGCTCTAGTGCCGAAGGTAAAGCTACCTCATAGGCAAATTCTCCGATTCTTCGCAACACCTCAAAGGGTCCAATGAACCATGGGCTCAATTTTTCCTTTTTACCGAATCTGATCTTTCCCTTCCAAGGAGAGACCTTCAAAATACAAAGCTACTCGATTCAAACTCAACATTCTTGCGGTGTGGATCGGCGTATTTCTTCTGCCTATCCTGAACCGCTACTAACCTTGTCCAAATTACTTTAACTATCTCTGTTGTCCGCTGTACCAACTCTGGACCCAGCAACTGTCTCTCGCCAACTTCATCCCAGTATAGTGGAGTTCTGTACTTTCTACCGTACAACACTTCGTAAGGCAGCATACCAATACTAGCGTGGTAACTATTGTTATAACCGAATTCTACAAACGGTAGATGATCATCCCAATTGCCTTTAAAATCCATGATGCATGCTCTTAGCATATCCTCTAATGTCTGGATCGTCCTTTCGCTTTGCCCGTCAGTCTGAGGGTGATAAGCCGTGCTCATCCTCAACTGTGTTCCCATGCATTCTTGTAGTCGTTTCCAGAAATTTGATGTGAAGCGCGGATCACGGTCAGAAACAATCGACACTGGTACTCCTTGCCTTGAAACAATCTCTTTCACGTATAACTTCGCCAACTGTTCTAAGTTAAATCTGATTCTGATCAGAAGAAAGTGTGCGAATTTCGTTAATCGGTCAATGATAACCCATACTGCGTCGTAGCCTTTCTGTGTCGTCGGAAGGCCAACCACAAAATCCATTGTAATATGTTCCCATTTCCATTCTGGGATTTCTAAAGGTTGTAGCAAACCACTTGGTCTCTGATGTTCTGCCTTGACCCTTTGACAAGTCAGACACCTTGCAACACAATAGGTAACGTCTCTCTTCATATTTAGCCACCAAAAATATTGTCGTAAATCCTGATACATCTTGGTACTTCCAGGATGAATGGAATACCTCGAACTATGAGCCTCGCTCAGAATGTCCTCCTTGATTTCTGGTACTGGCGGTACCCAAACTCTGTTTTCAAACCTCAACAATCCCTCGCTGTCCATTTTAAATTTAAGTTCAGTCCCTTCAGATATCTTTTTCTTTACTTCCTCACATTCCTTATCTAGGATTTGAGCTTCCTTAACCTTATCCAATAAAGTTGTACCAACTTGCATCTAGAACATCTTTTCATCAGTCTCCATTAGATATCCTACTTCCAATTCCAACTTCTCCATCGCTGAAATCAACTCTTCTTGTTCTGTTAGCATCACCAACTTCTCCCGACCCTTTCTGCTTAAGGCGTCGGCTACAACATTCGCTTTTCCCGGGTGGTATAAGATATCACAATCATAGTTCTTTATTAGTTCTAACCATCTTCTCTAACGCATATTCAAATCTTTCTGGGTGAAAATATATTTCAGACTCTTGTGGTCTGTATATATCTCACACTTCTCCCCATAGAGATAATGTCTCCAAACCTTTAAAGCGAATACCACCGCAGCCAATTCCAAATCGTGGGTTGGATATCCCTTCTCGTAATCCTTTAACTATCGTGACGCTTACGCAATGACTCTGCCGTTTTTCATAAGCACAAAGCCTAGCCCTTTATGCGACGCATCACTATATACCACAAAGTTTCCTGTGTCATCCGGAAGGGACAACACAGCTGCTGTACTCAACCTTTTCTTAAGTTCTTGAAAACTTTCCTCACACTTCTCTGTCCAAACGAATTTCACAACTTTCCTAGTCAAATTCGTTAGCGGAGTGGCGATCTTGGAAAAATCCTGAATGAATCTTCTGTAATAACCTGCTAATCCAAGAAAACTTCTTACTTCCGACGGTGTTTTCGGCTGATCCCAATTCATCACTGCTTCGACCTTGGAGGGATCCACCGAAATTCCGTCCTTATCAATCACATGTCCAAGAAATTGCACCCTTTCAATCCAGAATTCACATTTTGAGAATTTGGCGTACAACTTCTCTCTTCTCAACACCTCCAATGTCAACTTCAAATGCTCAACATGTTCTTCCTTGGTTTTTGAATACACCAGTATGTCGTCGATAAAGACCACCACGAATTTGTCCAAAAATGGCTTGAACACTCCATTCATTAGGCCCATAAACGCCACAAGCGCATTTGTTAGACCAAATGACATAACCAAAAACTCGTAGTGACCATACTGAGTCCTAAACGCTGTCTTCGGAACATCTTCTGGCCTCACCTTCAGCTAATGATAACCACTTCTCAGGTCTATCTTTGAGAAATATCTTGCTCCCTTTAATTGATCGAACAGATCATCAATCCTTGGTAATGGATACCTATTCTTAATGGTAACCTTGTTCAACTCTCTATAATCGATGCAGAGCCGCATCGTCCCATCCTTCTTCTTAACAAATAACACCGGCGCTCCCCACGGCGATACGCTCGGTTGAATATATTTCTTGTCCAGTAACCCTTGTAGCTGAACCATTAATTCTTTCATTTCTACCGGAGCCATCCGGTACGGTGCCTTCAATATTGGAGCCGTTCCTGGTGCCAAATCGATCGCGAAATCTACTTCCCTATCTGGCGAAAGTCCTGGCAGATCATCTGAAAACACATCCACGAAGTCCCTTACGACTGGTATTTCCTCTAACTTTGGATTCTCTTTGCGACTATCGACTATGTAGGCTAAATATCCCACACAGCCTTGTCTTAATAACTTTCTGGCTTTCAACATCGTCATACAACTCGCTTGTTTAGGCGACTTGCTGCCATAAAACACAACCTTTGACGGGATCATAAGGTTAATACATTTCTTCTGGCAATTAATTACAGCCCCATAATTGAATAACCAATCCATTCCCAGGATAATGTCAAATTCCCTAAGTTTAATCGGGATTAGATCTACATTCATAACGTTACCCTTAATATCCACTTTACAGTTCTTGTGTATATACCTAACAGCAATCACTTCCCTATTCGCAATCTCTATGTTCATAGGAATTTCTAATTCGTCCTTATGCAATTCTAAGTTCTTTGCAAAGTCATCGGATATAAATGAACAAGTAGCACCCGAATCAAATAAAACATAAGCATTGACTTTATTGATCGGAATGATACCTGACACCACATCACGAGACTGCACAGCATCCTGTACGGTCATGTTGAATGTCCTCGCAGTTGGTCGGTTTGTCGAAGTCGGTCCGATAATTATAAGAGGATTTCCACTGTTATTTCCCTTGTTTCCACCTGACCCTGCCTCTCCAGATGCCTTCTTGGGACAGTCTCTAGCCAAATGATCCTTTAACCCACATGTGTAGCAGGCGCCCTTCTTAGGCAGTTAGGTGCTATGTGGCCTTCCTGACCACAATTGTAGAAAACTCTTTTCCCTTTTATGCAGACTCCCAAGTGAGTCTTTCCGCAGGTTGGGTATGGTTCTATCCTTTTCTTATGACTCCCTTGCTGATTTACGGACGACGGGTTGTCATTCCACCTTCGTTTATGATTATTGGTTCCTCCCGTGTTACCGCCACTAGCCTTATTATTTCCTTCACTATCATTCTTCTTCTTCTTCTGATCCTGATTGTACTTGGTCACCGCTTCGCTTCCACCTTCAGCGAGGATGGCCTTCTCCAGAACTCCAGCAAAAGTGTTCAATTGAAACATTGACACTTTGCTATACAACCAGGGTTTCAATCCCTGCTCAAATCGCCTAGCCTTTCTTTCGTCAATATGCACTTGATATTGGGCAAACCTAGCCAATTCGTTAAACTTTGCCGCATAGTCAGGCACAGACATACTACCCTATTTCAACTCCGGAAACTGCACCTCAATTTGATTCTGGGAGCTGGTTGTGAAGTACATCTTGAAAAACATCTCCTTAAACCTTTCCCAGGTTAGTACACCTTTTCCTTCCCTGACCTTATTTGCTTGCCACCAGTAGCTGGCTTCTGATTTTAACATGAATGTCGCGTAGGCGGTCTTTTGGTCCTCCCTAACTCGGGCGACCTCAAAAACTTTCTCCATCTCCATAACCCAAGTCTGAGCTTCTATCGGGTTTGTGGAGCCTTTAAACTCTGGCGGTCCCATTGCCTTAAAGTCTTTAAATAAGGTGTTCGGTGGAGCTTGAGGCTGATTGTTCATTGCTCCAGCTAATAGATTTACCAACTGCTGAACGGGGTTCGCATTGGCATCATTGTTGTTATTGTTATTAGTTAACCCTTCTTAGGCTTGTCGACGATTTTGTCTTCTTCTTGGCGGCATATTTCTGCTAAGATATACGCTCATTAGATCTTTATTCAATCTATTAAATACTTAAGACTTAACTCAAATATTTAATATAATCACTTTAACTCATATCATCTCAAATAAACTTTGATATTTTATTAAAACCAAAATTTTTTAACATAGTACAATAGCATTTCTGCCATTTACATCAACTATCCCGAGATAAAGGATCTACAGAATTTACATTATAACTATCAGTTAAGCATTCACATAATCATACTGTCCTATCACGGCCTGCTAAGACGTCGGACAGCTTCGCTACGCTCCTCCTCCATAATGCGGGACATATTCCTACGATCTAACATATACCCAGGCAATCCCTCGAACTAAATTGGATATCTCATAACTCGGTCCTGGGCCTCATCAATTGCCCTCAGAAACGTGTAGCACATCTCTGCAACCTTAATTCTCTTTGCACGCGCATCCCCCTCTGCCAGATCTGCACGTCGTGCATTGCTCACCCAAGCTTCCTCTACTGTGGCGAGTCTTTCTGATTTCTCTTTCAACTCATTCTTCAACCTTTCTATCTCCTCAGACTTCTGCTCACTTTGGCTCTTCTCATGAGCCAAGTCCCATTCCACATTTCCAAGACGGGTGTGGAGTGTCTCAACCTCACCATACTGCTGCTCGATGGTAGTCCGTTGAGCAACCGTCCGCTCCCTCAACTCCTGAATCGTATCTCGTAACTCTATGTTGCGATCATACAATAAATCATACATATCAGCGCTGACAGAGTTCGGTGGGAACTCCTTAGGGTCTTCCTCTTCCTCCTTCTCGGCTGCCTCAGTCGGAATCTCAAACTCCTCAGGGTCCTCCCCTGAGTCAACCTCTGGCTCATGTTCCTGACCAATGACTGTGATCAAAGGAGATGGCTCTAGCTGAACTAGCTGCTCCCAGACTGTATGTATGTCTCGGGGCTCCTCATCTCTAGTCTCTAGGGGTACAACATCCCTGGGCTGACTAGCTCCTCCAATATCTAACATCCTGACAAAATAAGTTTTAAGTTTTAGATATTAGGTGATCCTAATCGATACTCGAGCAAGTATATAATTATAAACACATAGCACATAAAATAATTTTATTATCTTTCTTAGAACTCAATGAGAGTTTTCATTACTATGTTCTCGAAGGCTACTATCCTAAGGTTTTCCCCCACCTAAGGTTCATAACCTACGACTCTGATACCAACTTGTGACACCCCCAAATCCGGTATCTTAATTTCCACAAGATTTGGTGTTCACTGTTCAAATATCATATGACTATCTACCCATAATAATGGAAATTCATTAAATAGATAAATAATCCATCATCTTTACAACATCTGAAATAGTAAATACATAATCAATCCCAGGTCATACTTAACCTTAAATCTCTATTGCGGAAACGTAATCAAATAAGTCTTAATCATTTTACATAAGTCTTGAACTTTAACATTTCAATAACACCACAAGTCTTCAACACTTTTTAGCTTTTTCTTTGCCCTTGCTACTAGAAGGTTCATCACTTTGTTCATTCTTAGCTGCAATGTTATTATGCAAGAGTGAGCACGAATGCCCGCAAGTATAAAAATATGACAATAATAACATGCAAGTGAAATTAAAGAAATCTGAATAACAGAAAGCTCAACTTTTGAATCAAGAATAATAATCGAGAATCAAATTACATATGAGGGTCATTAGTCCTTGAACTATGTCCTAGGTCAAGTATATTAACCTTTAACCTTTAACAGTCATAAGACTATGGACTTTACTTCTCGTACTTAGGGAGATCAGCCCTTCGTACCGATACTGTGCACAATACCTCAATGCTTAAAGCATCATCAATTCTCCTTTAATAGGGTTGTTCATCTCAGTTTGACATCAGAGTCCGCACCAAATAAAATTTGGTGCGGATAATTCAATAATAGTTCTAGAATTTAGAATGCTCATCGACTATGGACTTGTGACACCCCCAAATCCGGGTACTTCAATTCCACGGGACTTGGTGTTCACTGTACGAATATCATCTATCTATCTACCCATAGTAAATGCAAACCATGCAATAAATAGAATTAAATCCTCCCCTTTTGGGGTTACAACATCTGAGTAATAAATAAAATAAATCCTAGGTCATACTAACCTTAAACATCTGTGCGGAACATAAACAAATAAATAAGTCTTACACAAGTCTAATATAAGTCTGAAACATAAACACATAAAATAAACAACAAGTCTTCATCACTTGTTGACCTTGCCCTTGCCTTTGCTAGTAGAAGGCTCGTTTGACCTTTCATTCTTAACTGCAATGTTATTATTATGCAAGAGTGCGCACGATTGTCCATAAGTATAATAATATGACAACAATATAATAACATGCGAGTGAATCAAAGACATCTGAATAAAGAAACTCAACTTTTGACTCAAGAATGAATAACAGGAATCAAAAGAACGTCTGAGGGTCATAAGACCTTGAACTATGTCCTAGGTTGTAAAGTTTTTATGCTTTAAACCTTTAACAATCATAAGACTATGAACTCTACTTCTCGTACTTAGGGGGATCAGCCCTTAGTACCATACTGTGCACAATATCTCAACGCTAAAGCGTAAATAATCCCCTTTTACAGGGTTGTTCATCTCAGTTTTGACATCAGAGTCCGCACCAATGGAATTTTGATTTGGATAAGCTCAATAAGTATTTTGGAATTTAGAACGTTCATCAACTATGGACTAGTCGAATCAATAAGGGTTCACTAGTCCTATAAGGTTCAACAATAACATCGATATTCAACTTGAATAATAAATTTCAAGAGTATACAATCGAATAAGTATTGTATAACTGAATCATGCTTTTAAAAGAGTTACAATATGTACTGAATTTCGAACTGGAACAATTAAGAACACGAGCTTACTCGATATAGAAACACAAGTCTAAGACTTAATAAATGAATAAATTAGAATTTAGGGAACTTGCTAAATCAATAAGTTAGGGATAGGATACTTGCCTCTTGCACAAGCTACAAATATAATTACAATTCACTTCCTCAACGTCCTACACATTACATTATGTATACGACATCGATTAGTTTTCATAACTACCATGTTTAACTGTTGAACTATTCACTTAAGTTCGACTTACAACTTGGTTTATAATATTACTCAATGGCTAACCACATAACATGAATGTAAACTCACAACATGCATATCACATATGTATAGCCCTTTAAACAATCATAATCAAGTTTTACAATTACGATATTCAAGTTCGCACTTAGTTTGTTAACTTGAACCTTCACATTATCTTATACATGTCAATAACTTAATTTATTAATCATGAACTTTAAATCATATAATATTCATGTATGTAACTTAAAACAACATCTTTTATTACCGAGAACACTACACTTGTGTGCGTGCATGTCCGAAGCCCTCCGATTGCCTCCGAATACGCATCAGTCACAAAGATGGCCATTTTTACCTATTTTAACGATTTCAAATTGAAAAACTTAAAGAATAAAAGTTGTAGGTCTACTCGTTATCTTTTCGAATCATCTTGAATCGCCTTAATCGGAGTTCATATGAAAAAGTTATGCTTATTTTACTATAGGAGGTCAAAACAGTCTCGAAAATAAAAAAAAACAAAGGCTCCTGGACAGCCCTTATACCCGCTGGGGCGGGTCCTAATGCCCATGAACACCCGCTGGGGCGGGTCCCCCTGCTGGTGCACTCCCTGGTTCGCGATGAACACCTAGAGCAACCCAAATAAATTCAAATTAAACTAACGTAATGAATTTTAAGGCTACCCATAATGTAAAAACTTTACAGAAACGCTATACAACATTTCTAGCATGATCTTGTCAATTAAAATCATGTAATCACACAATCCAAGGCATCTAATTTCACTGTTTTCATACTTTATCATGTTTTGAAGGAAAATCACGAAATTCAACGTTACGGATTCGTTATAACACCGAATCCGTTCGTTTAACTTCTGTTTTGTTCGTATAGACGTGTACAATCATATGCAAATGTTAATTCAAAGTTAAACCATCAATTCATGGTATAAAATTTGTACGTAAGGGTCGTAAGGGCCGTATGGCCATATATACGACTCTGTAATTTTCGAAAACCCAATTTAAACAAAATTCGATCACTGCAAGTTATGCATATATGGTATATAATATGTTATAAACACATATGAACACACATATAGCCATATAATGAACAATTATTAATTTTCCCATTCACATAGAATTTTTAAAGCACGTAAATGGAAAAAGTAAAATTTTGAAAACCCAATTAAGGCCTAATTACATGAATTCGATTATTTTAATTCATTCATACCAAATACAAAATATGTTATAATGATATAATAACAAATATATAAGCATATAATCAAAAATTGTTAATTTTTACCATACACAGAGAACTCAGAATATATGTTCATGAAGGAAACATAACTCTGTAACTTCACAAGAATTCAATTAATACATATTTATATGAAATTGACTGTTTTAAAACATGAATATACGATAGAAAACATGTTATGTCTAATTAGTAACACTTATATCATCACTTTATGTAGTAATCACAAACTCTGTTTTTACAGAGAACTCAAAAATACGTTAATGAAAAAATATGGAATTAAACTTAAAGATGAAGGAATTACCCTTGCTAGTTTGTGATGATGATGAACTCTCTTTTGATTTCTACAATCCTTGATCTCTTCAACTCTTTCTCAAAGTTCTCTCAATTTTTCCCTCAACTTTTTCTAAGTTTGTTTCTTCTGATATGAATATCAAATAGAACTAGTATATATAATGTTTACGTGAAAAGAATTCGTGAATACATGGGTCGTCAGTTAACTCCCACTATGGGTTAACTGACCAACCTCCTATAAGGTCATGTTTGGCTAGCCTAAAGAGTCCATTTTCCATTTAATCTAATAACTTACTATTATATAGTTTAATTGTAACACTCCTAATTAATCAATTAATCTTATTTAAATCAATTAAATAAAATAGCATGATTCCACAATAAATCACATAGTCACATAATTAAAATTCTTATTTATTAATTATGTTAAATCATTAAATCTCTAATTAATTATTAAATTAATTAGAATAACATTATGCTTATTAATTAATTCATTAAATCAAATAAGCTCAATTAAATACATCATTGAATATAAAATTCACCACATTAATTTAACTAATGTGACACATATAATTAAATTAATCTATCACAATTTCATCAATTAATTATTTAACTCAATAATTAAATCATCAAAAAAAATATTTATTTAATTCAATAAATATTCAGATTAAATTACAAAATCTCGTTCGTCACAGGACTAGTCAAATCAATAAGGGTTCGCTAGTCTTAAAAGATTCAACAATATATAATATTCAATTTGAATAACAACTTCTCAAGGGTATACAATCGAATAAGTATTGTATACTGAAATGATACTTTTAAAAGAATTATAACATCTCATATGAAATTCTGAACTTGAGAAATCAAAAATAAGAATTCTGCTTGATATAAAATTTAAGTCTATAATTTGCTCAATATAAAAGTAAAGTTTAGAACTTGCTCAAATTTAAAGATTTGAGTTTAGAAAACTTGCCTCGTGCGCAAGCTACAATTATAACTCACGTTCTTTAATTAATCCTACATATCAACACATTCATAACATCCATTAATCACAGGTTTGATTTGATTATCGATTCACAACAGTGTTCTTCGAACTCATTGTTAACTTTTCAAATAATGGTTTAAGTCGATTAATTAATCACATAACCTAAGTTATTAATCTTGTATTAACATCCTATCATATACATAACATGTCTTCATGTTTATTAGATTTAAAACACATTACTCAATATTTAACACTTAGAAGAAAAAAATTTAGCTCCAATAACCCTTTGGAACGGCGCTGCCGCACGGTGACGAATTTCTAGAATCTGTAGTTCGCGAAGAACATAGAAATTCGCCCATTTTCTCCAACTTTACACCAATATACTGATTCATAATGTTACCCATGAAGTATAAATTTCATAGGAACATTATACATCACCTCTAGCGTGTTTCTACCATTTTAATCATGTAATTACACAACTTAATACATTTAATTTCACTGTTCTTTATAGTTTTGCAAAGTTTTTATGAAAAATATGAAATCTATCATTACGAATTCGTTACTACACCGAATTCACTCATTCCAATTCTATTATCTTTGTTTTAACATATACAATCATATTCATGTGTCAATTTTAATCTAAACATATGATTAAAGCACTTATTCTACCCATATGGGTTATTCATACTTCATTCAATACTCTGTCATTCTTGAAAGCCAATTTAATACAAAATTCCATGGTGTGATCAGTGAAATTCATGTATACCTAACACAACCCATGATATTAACATATACGAATACATATATGATCATATCTTGATTTAATTATCAAAATAATACTTAACAGAGAATTTTTAAGAACACGTAGGAGAAACTTTGTAACTTTTCAAACAAACCCAATTAAGGCCTAATTATATAATTTTGATCATTTTAAATCATTCATTCCAAATATAAAACACGATATAATCACACACCCATATAAATATAGCCATATCATGCCTTAATTATGACAAAAAAACTTTAAGTACGTAATGAAGACTTTGAGAAATTTAGATTTTGAAAATTAAAAAGAAGGGATTACCCTTTAGTAGATGATGAAGATGATTCACAGTCAAAAATAATATAATGATTTCTCAAATTCTTTTCTCTCTATTTCTCTCAATCTCTTCTCTCTCTTTTTTCTCTGAAAATCTTCTAAGTTTTTCTTCTGATAATGATTTAGGATATACGCGTAGTATACGTATATATATAATTTGCCTTTGTAGTGAAAATAAACTAACCTCTACAAGGGCCTTGTTTGTTTGTTCCCTTATTCCTTTTTCATTTATTTTAATAAACTAGTTTATTATATAGTCAATTGTAACATCTTAATTAAATCAATTAATTTTATTTAAATCAATTAAATAAAATAAGACAAACTCACATTAAACACATTATCACATAATTAATATTCTCCTTTATTAATTATGTCAATTCATTAATTCTCTAATTAATTATTAAATTAATTAGAGTAACATTATGCTTATTTAATTAAATCAAATAAACTCAATTAAATATATACTTTGAACTATAAAATCACTACACATTAATTTAATTAATGTAACACATATAATTAAATTAATCTACCACAATCTCATGAATTAATTATTTAACTCAATAATTAAATCATCAAAAAAATTATTTATTTATTTCAAATAACTTTACAAAATTTTCGTTCGTCACAGTTTATGTAAATAATTAAGGTGGTTGTGCATTCTCCTCATTGGGCAAAGTGCGTTCGTATTGATACGAGGACATTAAAGATAGTGATGAAAAGAAGGTTTGAAGGGATGAAGAAGATATTTAAGAGAGTTAAATGATATGCAATCCAGTACCAACCCGTCCACCTTTGACGATGACTAACCCAACACTAACCAAACAATTGTCTAGGTGTGAAAGTCTCTCTTACTAAGACTATATATTTCTCTACTTCTCATGTAAACACACAACACACACAATACATACACAAACACACACACATAACTATAACCAATCAAATACTCGCAAATCAAACTCACACATCTTTATATTTCCACCAATACAGATTTGTGATTTAAATCATTAAGCAAATGAACCGTTTGTTGAAATGGTACTAAGAAAACTTTATTTGATTGTAGGTTCATATCTTTTCCTAAATAAATTGATAATTTGTTACAATCTGTCTAAATTCTTACTTATATCAATCTAAATCATTCCCCCCCCCCCTACGTACAAATGTGTGTGCTCATTTATTTTTTAGATAATTCAAGGTAAAGTAAGGGTCTTATGTTTCGGATTTACAATTATTTTATTTTGACTCACATATTTCAATAAGTTTTATATTTTAAATATTTTAGGTATACATTGAAGGATACTTGGTGTAAAGAATACTTGGTGTAAGCTGTAAAGTAAGGGGTCTTATGCTCAACATGTATTAATTTCTGCATGTATTTTTTGTGTTCCGTCTTTTATAAAGTTAACTAATTATACATGGTTATGATGATTTTGGGTATGGAATGATGGTTTTTTTTTTTGGTGATTTGGATATGTATGGATGATTGTAAGTTTTGTAGACATGATTAGATTTTTCTGGATATCTATTTTTAAAGAAAACTCTGCTCAAATTTCTTGAAATTAGTAGCGACTAACTTGAAGTTTTGGTGGTTGGATATGTGTTGATGATTGAGTATGTATTAATTTCTGCATGTATATTTTTTGTGTTCTGTCTTTTGTAAAGTTAACTAATTATACATGGTTATAATAATTTTGGGTATGGAATGATGGTTATTTTGGTGGTTTAGATATTTATGGATGATTGTAAGTTTTGTAGACATGTTTAAATTTTTCTGTATATCTATTTTTAAAGGAAACTCTACCGAAATTTCTTGAAATTAGTAGTGACTAGCTTGATGTTTTGGTATTATAAATGTGTTGATGATTGAGTATGTATTAATTATTATGATAGTATGATAAATTATAATAATTGTTATGTCTGATTGTAAGTTATTTTAGGTTGCAAAAATGATGTATTTTTCGAATTTAAATCTAATTTTTCGTTACGCCGTGCCTTTAGGCACGGGCAATTACTAGTATATCTATATAACAGACCATTTACAGATGGGACCGTCGCCATAGAACAGAAAATCTCTGTCAACGGCTGTTTATTCTATGGTGACGGTCCGTACCATCACCATAGCCCCGTCCATAAACCGGTCCATTCCTGAGCCTTTCTGTACATATATAGAGAGATGATTTCAGGGTAATGTTCCAAATATATATATATAGAGAGAGATGATTTCAGGGTAAGGTTCCAAATATATATAGAGAGAGATGATTTCAGGGTAAGGTTCCAAACTTCTTTCACTTCTATCATCTGTAACAGCAAATTTAAATAAACCAGCTTTAGGCTGGCCTCGTCACAGGGGCAATTTTAGTATCACAGTCATGAAGACACGGTTTTACTTTGATTTTTACTGGTTTCCCAAGCTTTGATTTATCTTCCATTCTTGCAATTTCAAGCGCCTTTGCACAAACGGGGAATCCCAAATCGTCCCAGGACTCCAAGATCACTCCAGAGCCGAGGCAGGTTCTCCCATCGTAGAAGGCTGCAAACTGACCAGCTGCCAGGCCCTGATCATCTTCAAATAATTGGACAACGGCTACTTTATCACGACTATTTTCACCATGTTCCATTGTCAAGCTGCAGTCGTAAAAACCAGGACCATGTCGAACCTGAAAAGAGAAACAAAAATGTCACCAAGAGCGTCCCACATCAACTACATTACTTGATGGGATGTAGCTGAAGTTTCAAATCAACAAATCTTTAATGTAGCTGAAGTTTCAAATCAACAAAATCTTTTACTTGATGGGATGATATGTGCTTCTATGCAACTGAGAAATAATTTCTCAACATAGGAAGAACCGAAAATCTTTTAAAACCTTGGTGCAGTAAATTGGTTCTAACAGTACTGGGGAACTACACAAAAATTAAACTACAATCAGCGTCTCGCTTGATTTTAGAATAAGTTTCAGCTCCTTATGATCCCATGTCAAATAGTAACAAGTAGCATGAACACATAATCAAGATAAATATTCAAGGCATTATGGTGATATCATCTGGTTTGTCAACAAGTGTCGAGAAAAATGTATTCATCAACAGTCGCAGACCTACTTATTTTTAACTCGCACAACTTCACCACATGTTCTGCAAAGTAAACCCCAAATTAAACAAACGAAAAACCAAGAGAAAGGAAGAGGTATTTGAATTCTGGTATTTTCTTCCATTATCTCCTTTTATTGGAGACCCCTCACTTTTCTAACAAGTGGTAAGAACCTAAGGCTGGCAGGTGTCGTACAAAACTCGAAAGTGTATTATGTGAATTGTGATATATTTGAATTTTCTGTACCTTGCATTGGAGCCGGTTGATCTGGTTCGGATGCATCCCACTAAGCCATTTCAAGGATCCCACACGAAACAAGCGCCTTCTTTTATCAACTGAATAATAGCTCCTTGATACAAAGACTACATTATGTTTAACATCTTTCTCGACAACATACCTGCATAAGAAGCATTGCATGGGAAGTATATAAGATCAAAGATTATGAAACAATCATCTGTGGAAGTCCAATATCTATTGTAATTCAAGTGGCCTCCAGTAGTTGGCACCAGAAGTCTTTATAGAACTACATAGAACAACTGAGGCTATTATCACCAATGAATATTTATATGGGTTAGTCTCTACATAGCTTTCCTCTGGCTTCTCATATTTGGAAGGCTAAGGTTTCGTATAAAATCAGGCCTCTTGCTTGGTCTATGCCTCTTAATTGCTTGAATACTACTGATTTGTGGCAAATGGGCCATACAAGCAATTATATCTGTAGTGGTGAGTCGCATGTACTAAGAGTTCAAAGTCTCATATCACTTATTAATACTTGGTGCATTAGTGAAGGAGTTGTGTTATTTTCAACTGCGGTTTTTGAGGAAGCTTTGGCTTTCCCATTGTTGATAAAGGGCTTTTTGCTGACTAAGGGGCTGTTTCATAAAACTAAAAGAAAATGACTGAATGATTAAATTTATCTGAATGAACTGAATAAAAAAGAAGTTATGTCCTAAAACAAAACAGTGAATAAACAAGTATGTTTAGTAATTATCTGTCTGAAACATTTAGATGACCATTTTTCCACTTTAACCCTCTGAACTATTTGCAATAAATTTTAATGTTTATAAATAAGTAGTCTTACCATATATTATTGAACAGACTTTTGAATATTTAATTATATAAAGTACATTAATTTTAAATATAATAAAGCAATTATCTAAAGCACATCAATTTCAAATATCATAATACAACATTTAAAGTAAATTAATTTCAAATATAAAGATAGTTCTTCAAACCAACATACATTACAAAAATAATAATATAATGGGGTGATCCTAGCACAAGAATACTTTAAAAATATATATACCTTAAGATATGGTATACTATAGGTTCAGTTTTTGTTCAGTACATGAGGACGTATTGGTCAATAATCTCATAAGTAATTGCTTGCCGAAAAAGTTGGGCATCGATCACATTCCGAATAAGGGGATATTGTTTTGGTTCAGCGTGTTTGATAACAAGCTTTTAAGATTCATATATCTTATCGAAAATGTAGAAAAGTATTTATCACAAATAAGTGATCATTAAGTGTTATCAAACAAGCCCTAAGTTTTGGGGTTTTGGTAAGAAAATATGGGAAGATTCGTGCAAAATGGCATGTTTGCTACTCTGTGTACTATGAGTCTTGGACTAAATGAATGCACGGATCTTGAGTGACAGCAGATTTCAGCTTTCCTTTTGGGTACAAGGTGTCCTTCCTTGCTTCTTTTTGGGAAAAAGCTTTTAGGGCTTTTAGTGAAGTTTCCATTTCAGATCTCCACTGGAAAAAATGAGGGATGTCCTTCATTAGGAATTTGTCTTTTTTCGTTTTCAAAATGTTATTATATCCGGAGGACTCCTTGTCCTCATCGATTATATCTCTTTCTTTACAATAAAATCTTCTTTCTCTATGTAATCAGAAAATCTTCAACATTATAGTCAAGAAATGCTACAACAGTATAAATTGTTCAAATACTTTCAAACACAATATATAGTGCTCGATGACAGAAATTACAATTATCCCTTACAAAGAAAATAACTACTACAGGCAGTTTCATTTTGTTATGACCAAAACCTAGCCCATAGACCACGGACAAAACTTAGTCCCAGCTACCCAACTTAGTTAACAATGTCAGTCAGTAATATTTTAGAGAAAAAAGAAGAAGAGAGAAGTGTACCAGGGCCCTCCTGAGAGCCGTAAACCTTGGCGTTGACCAATTGTGTAAAACCAAAAGCCACGGTGTTTTCCTAGGAAATCTCCTGTCTCAGCTTCCAATATTACACCTTCTGTCTCCCCAATGTGTCTTTCTACAAATTCACTAAACTTTATCTATATCCAGAAACAAGCAAATGTCGCAGTCACAACTAATTAATAGGGAACAAAACAAACTGAATTAACACTGGAACTGGCAATTGATTCACAACTAATGAAAGGGAATAAAACAAACTGAATTAACACTAGAACAGGCAATTGATGAACTTATAGATCAATATTTTTGTCAAAAATAATTCAGAATGAGAAATTCTAGTTTTCTGGGAAATCTATTTTATGATGACCAACTGATAGACATTTTCTAATCCTCACTTGACACTCCTAACATAAAGTAGTTCTGCCTTTTAAAGTACAAACTTAATAGTAGTATTGCTCATTACATGTCAAAGCTTTATTTTATTTTATTTTGGTATAATTCATAGTACTAGTCAGAACTTTACAAATCTTCCCAAATCTGTGATATTTGTTCTCAAGACATACCTTTCCAAGGAAGCATATTCCCTGCGAATCCTTTCTAAGCTTATTCGGCAAATCAAAGTTTTTGGCAAGTTTGCGGACTGTATCCTGTAAAATAATTTGGTAGGATAAATAAAAATAATTAGAATGAGAGATCGGTGTTACAAAAAAATCACTAGCTGTTAGCTCGGTGGTTAGTCCTGCAAACTGCTCCAAATACAGCCACCAAGCAAAAGGAAGCATGGCTTTATGTGTATTACTAGTCAAAATATAGATTCCTACAAGAGTTTCGCAGAATGAACCACATTCATTAACAAAACATAGTGATGCATCTGCATGTCAAAGAAAATTGGAATTCTTCATAGATCAATGGCTGATTAATCATGCAATCAGATTTAGTGGTAAACTAGATCTCTTTGATGTACTTTAGATTTGATGAGCATTATAGGTCTAGGCCAATTATTTAAGTATTTTTCATAACAACTTTCCTATTATAAGTTGTTTAGGCAGTTAAAATAATTTTATTAATATCCTCTGGTTTACTTTGTTTTCAGGTCTTAGGTTTATCAATATAACTATTAAGTATTGTAATCCCTACAAATTAATGATAGTTGAATATATTTTTTGTGAACTTTGTTCTTATTAGTTGAGGGCATTGCCATTTCCTTTCAAGGAAGAAGCAAATCCTATTCTGTGGGCTAGTGTATCCCTTCATTCCCTTGCGAGAGTGACATAAGCCATCTCTTCTACTTTATCATCTCTTATTCTTTTCTTTGTTCTGCACCACATAATAGCTGATGCAGAACAAGCCCCCCAACTTGATTGGACCAATAAAGATTCTTCGTAAGCCTATACCAAGTAGTAGATTATTTTAGAATTTTAATTATGGTAGATTATTACGAGGATTTTGTTTCCTTATTTTGTTGGTTTGCTTAATCTCCAAGAATTAGATTTTATTATTTTCCTATATAAACTCATGTAATCCATCAACCCACATTACATTGAGATCGATTATACGATTATTATAGTTTTAAAACTTTATTGCTATATTATCTTTCTTCTTTTTCTCTCCATTTCTTCTCAATTGTTTTCCCACTTTTAAACCATAATTCTAAACCAAGACCATTCCCCATTAATAACCCTTTTAGGTATTTGTAGTTTGTTTGTGAGGAAGATCAAGTAATTAAAAACAACACATATTTTTTAGATAAGCAAAAGGAAGTCATACTTCCACTTACTACAAACATCGAAGTCCATACACCGATCAACAAGGAGACACAAATACATGAAGGACAATGTAGTTGAAGTATGAAGCTTCAAAGCCAATGTAGCCAGTGCATTTTTTTGATTAATATAACCAGAATGATTGTAAGAACTATTGCATTCCCAAGTATACATTATCAAATTGAGGAATCCAACACTTATATTGAAAAATTAAAAGGCTTATGTAGGACCAGTTAGTATTCCCACACACAACAATAACAAGAAACTGATATATTACTATGTAGAAGTTTATATTGCAGCATAACTAGTCTCACCTAACCTTTGGAACACATCCAAGAGGAAAAATAAGCCTTTTAAGCTGAGTCTGAGAGAGATGTGAAAGGAAATATGTTTGATCCTTAACCTGAAACAAGAAAACTTTCGACATAAGAAGCTATGTTACATGGATTCCACTATGGGAATCGGGTGTTGGTAGTATCTAGGTGTCAGACTTGTCTATTCTTGAAATAATATAATATGGGGAGTCGGCGACACAACATAAGAGAATCCAAGTCTTAGATACAGGTGTGTGGGTAGAGCAAGTAATGTTTGTTAGAAGTTAATGAAATATGATATATAGTGACAGAATGTCAAACTTTTGGGGTTAAGATGAATACAAAATATAACTTGTTCAGAATACTCGAGTGAAATTAAATGACAGATACAGTGAAAAGAGTAGTATTTATGGGTTCAATTTCAAAATACCAGAAAGTTCTTGGGGTACACAATCAATTGTTGGTGACTCAAAGTGTACAGCGGACAAGTGAGGGATCTGACTTGGATCCCATACCCAAACGGGCCACACCCATGTGACCAGGTCCACCTGCACGGACACGGGTGCTTCACCCTCAAGGCCTGAAGTTAAGACTCCATGTAACACAAATAAGAAGAGTCCAAACGTGGAGGTAACTAAACAAAAAAATTACAAAAGACGGAAAAAAAATAAAAGTAATATTTCACAATACAATGTCTCATAAACTGACAAGCAAATCAAAGTCAGATCTCGTAAAAGCTTTCAGCTTTGGATGATGTGAGATGAACTTGTAGCCGTATAAAACTGAAGGCTACAAAGAAATTATGCACAACTAAGATTGTTGATTTAAAATTTTAAACTAAGCGGTTATATAAGAGATCTCATGTTACGAATTCTGTTGTTTACAGCATGGCTATGTACAAACCATCCAGGATGAGAAAAATCAGAAACATGGACTGACTACCACATTAAAACCTTTAAAAATTGTTCTCAACAAGTAAGATTGCTTCATTTATGAATGGGCAAAAGATTTCACGTATATACCATATCTTTTGAGAGTTCCAGTACAGAAGGATCATCTATTCGATTTGTAAATGGGTGAACGACCTTTGCATAATGTCCAGAAGCAACAAAGTCAAAACCCAAACTACTGATGGCATCCATGAAAGCGCCTGAAAAATAAGAAGAAAAAAAATATCATATAGGTAATCATAAGTGATAAATATAATAAAATCATTCCTAATAGCCAAAACCACATACCAAACTTAATTCTCGTATTGCAAAGAACATCTGGGTTAGGAGTATGGCCACATCGATACTCTTCAATAATGTAGGAAACCTGGATCATGGACCAGTAGGTTTCAGCTACTATCGTTAATACAACAACTCTATCTCATCCCTTTCTTCCTTTATCTCTTTTTAATTCCTTTAAATTTTGACAACTATCATCAGTAACAACCCTACACCAGCCATAAGCCATTGCTCCCTTTTATATTTGAAAAATGAGATTAATAAATCAAACAAGGGGAGAGATGACCAAACGAAATATTAAGTACGCTTTATTTAGCAAAAGAAAATGATTAACCAATAGAGCTTCTATTGAATGAAGCATGTAACCAAAAGCAATTTCGAGGAAGCAAAATTATTTATGGCCAGTACATACCACATTACTCCAATATTCATCTGTCAAATGCACAACTTCCAACGGTACATCAACCTGAAATGAATTTTATTCAAATTTAGTTGAGATGCCCCCTCTACATTATATAATAAGTAATCAAGACAATTAACTAACATAACTAAGACGAAAATAATCTTATATTGTTACAAATTTACAACAAACTATGACAAAAACATAAATCAACGAAGAAAAACAAAGACAAGAACACAAGATTAATGTGTAAAACATAAATCAAGACGGAAAAACTACAGACGAGAGGTAGAAGATATTCACTAATAAGAAAGTGAAGAATAATATCAGTGAAGAGATCTTTGACAACTCAAAACCCCAATACACCCAGTTGTTTCTCTCTCTAAAGGCAGCTATAGAAAACTGAGAAAAGAATATTGAAGACTATAATAATAATAGTAATATATATATATATAGCTTGATTAAAAACATAATAGGCCGATTGAATAAGCCCAAATATCATAGCAGCTCCATAGCCCCCGCACGGCCTTAGCCCTCCACTAAAGGCAGCTATAGAAAACTGAGAAAAGAATATTGAAGACTATAATAATAATAATAATAGTAATAAATATATATATATATACATAGCTTGATTAAAAACATAATAGGCCGAATGAATAAGCTCAAATATCCTAGCAGCTCCATAGCCCCCGCACGGCCTTAGCCCTCCACTACCTCCCACTAGACCTCATTGTTCTTTTCCTACAAGTCGCTGTAAAATATTTTTTGGTACATGCCAAATATTGGGTCCCGAAATAGAATTTGAAACGCACATAACTTATATATGTATATATAGGATAATGATCCATATCCAAAGTTGGATAAAAGCCTTATTATCTAACTCATCTAACTATTTAAAAAAGATCGAATGGCCTAAGATTTACCTCGTCCGCACAATAGTTGAGCGGATGAGATATACTATCCGCACAACTATCATTATATCCCATCTGACTATTGTGCGAATGGGATATCCCATCCACACAACTGTTGTAAGGATAGGGTCCACCATCCGCATAACAATTATGGGAATAATTTCAGCTTTTGGATCACACAAATGAATGGTGGGATCTGCATTGGATGAATGGGGCTCCCATCCAACTTTGGCTATGGATCACTTCTCACACACACACACACACACACACACACACACATATATATATTTATACACTAGATTACAAGTTGCACCCTATAGTTATGCATGAAAATTGATTTGCACTCTAATTTTTATTACAATTAAAAAAGCACTAAATTTTATTCCTGTGTACAAAATGCACCCACCACATATATTTCCGGGCATTTCCTCACCAGAAAGGGATTAACGTGATTTAAATGAGGGAATTTAACTAAAAATAGCTAAGCCTGTCTATATAAGCTTCATCTGAAAAACAAAAAGGAGGGTCACATGCCCCACCCTAGAGAGAGTACTTTTTATTATTAGTCTCAATATAGAGCAATGGTTCAGAGAATAAGAGCAAGGGATAAATGAAGAAATTGACCTGATTGCAAACAGCTTTAGCATACTTTAGATCTTCTTCCCACGGGCATTCAGACCAAAAGTTTTCAAAGTCTTCCTAAATAAATAAAAACTATCAGAACAAACAGAAAAGTTAATATTCCTAAATGCTTAACCAGATTAGTAGTTCTAAAAAAAAGAGTATATCCGCATAACAATATGAACGACGGCAATAATAATTATAGTAATTGCATAAATATAAGGTGTTTTTTTTCCTTGATTCCTGAAAATGGATATAGATAAAAAATAAAAACAAAAAAATAATTCACCGTATCAACCTTAATAAGATTAAATATGGTAAGTTTAATACATTTCCATTGAGCAAGTAAAATGCAACATGTGCAAACAAAAAAAGCTATGGAGTATAACCACATTCCCCAGGCACAAATTCCAAGGAATGGGAAAATATATGTGTTAGAATACTTCTTTTTCCTAATTCCTGGTAAACATGATCTATGACGCAGCACACAAATAAGCAATATCAAACTAGGTTCAAATGCAAAGAAACAATAGGAGGCATTTTGCTCATGTACTGTTGATGAAAATAGTGAAACGCCTACTGGAAGCAAGCATATATATTGTCATGTATTGTTATGTCCCCCCCTGGAAGCAAGCAGCTTTGAAGTTCAATACCTGAATAAATAAATTCCACGACAGCCTAACCTGTTCAAGTCTAGGTTACTAGGTTCACGGATCGTTAGGAACAGCCTAACTTGAGCCCTTCCCCAAAGAGCTGAACTAACACCTAAAGGAAGCTGGGATGGGACATAATCGGGCCAGGTCATTCTTTTGAAGTCTTCTTTTTCATTGGCCCTTCAGCTCTCAATTGTACCCAAAAAATACCAAATATTTTTTTGGCATAGGTATACTATTTTCTTTTCTATACTAGAGCTCTTAAAAAAAATTGTTCTCTTTGGAAAGTTGTCAATTATTAACTTTTCCTACAATTATTAAGAATAGTTGTCCATGTTTAATAAGAATAAGTTATAAGTATAATATCTCTACAAGTTAATCAATTTAGACAGTCAAAGAAAGAGGAATATGTTTCAAAGTTAATTTTTTTATGCCAATGGTACAATAATTGGTTTAGCACAGCCAAAAATTGCTAAACATACAGTCCCTATTTTATTCTCCCCACATTAATTTAAATTTAAAAATTCTTCAATAATAAAGATGATTGAAAATGAATAAATGCTAGCCCATACTTGGAACCAGATTTTGAGGTAAAAGGCAGTGCAGGAATGACCGGCAGCGTGGAGGAGGCGAAGGGCAACACTGCTATCAACGCCACCGCTGAGAAGGACTGCGATTTTGAGACGCTTATTGGGCATGGAGCAAGATAGGTAGAGGGGGTCAATATCAACATCTGTGGAGGTTGGGGATTTGGCTACTGCTGAAGACAAAGAAAGAGGTCTTGCAATGAAGCAATGAGGGTATTGGGGGCGAAAGCTGAAGGATTTGTGAGGGGTGGGAGAGAGGAAGTGTTTGAAACTACTATTTGGGTTTTTGAGAGGGAGTGAAGTGATGATGTGAGAGACGGTGGCCAATGATGTTCTTAACATTGTTAATGGTTTGTGCTCTGAGCTCCAAACTATGAACTTCAAATGAACGTAATCTGCAAAAACAGAGTTTTAAAGATCGAAAACAATTTCAAAACTACATATAACGTATAATCAAAATAACTAGTACAAAAAAAGAAATACCTTTTGAACAAAATTAAATGAACTAGAGTATTAACAATTTCAAAACTAGTGCAATGGAAATTACTAGCACAAAAAAAGTAATAACTTTTGAACAAATTGAAATGAATTGGAGTATTACCTTACAAACTCTCTAGTATGATATATGTTTGTTTGGCCAAGGGGGAACCCATAAAGCAGTTTGGCATATTATCATACATCTTCGGTGCATTTTTGGATAGAGCGGCTGCTCACAACAATTAAGATTGGTTCCATCGTTTTTGATTGGGATGGAAGTGAAGGATTTAACCCTTCTGTGTTGGAACTACCGGCTCTATTAATTAATGAGTCCTATGGGGACATAATTGGACATTTCCAAATTTTTTTTTTATATATTTTTTTTTGTGTTGTGACTCTTAAAAAATATGTAGTATTTATTTTAATTAGAATTTTTTTTAAAAAAAATATTTTTGGTATAATTTGGATACATATACAAAAACAGTTTTTGTATATGTATATGTATCCAAATTACACCTAAAATATTTTTTTTAAAAAAAATTTCAGTTGGAATAAATACTACACATTTTTTAGGAGTCACAACAAAAACCAAAAAAATAAATGAAAATGTCCAATTTTCATGTCTGCCAAGACTTATTGTAAATTAATACCGGATAAATAAATAATTTCTCTAAAATAATATTTTTTTCGGATCCCAACATGAACTAATGGAATAAATTAATAATTTCGATAAAATAATAATATAATAATTTTTAAAAAGACCCTTATATAAATATATGGTCCCATCAAAGTCATAAATTAATAATTCTTTTAAATTACAAATATATCTAGGATAATATTATAAAATATAATTTTATTCTCGTTTGTTTTGTCTTGAAATTTAAATTTATCTTAATTTCATCCTTAATTTTTCTTAAAATTCAAATCTAATTGAATTTTATCCTTAATATATGGTCTTATCAAAATAATATTTTCTTAAAATTCAAATATAATTGAATATAATTTATTTTTTTGAAATAAAATGTGAATGTAATTTGAAAAGTTGATACAATGAACATTATTTAATTATTAAAAATAATTAATCTCACTTACAATGAAATATATTATTACATTAATTTAATAAGCATGATACACTGCATCAAAAAAAGTATGATATAAACATCAATAAAATGCAATAATTTTAATGTAATTAAATTTATGTTCACCGAATAGAAAAACACTCTATAAATTAATAAATTATTAATTTATCGATTAAATAATAACTCTCTAAATTAATAAAAAATTTCAGTCCCAACAATATTAATTTATAGAGGTTCTACTGTAATTTGTCTTGTGAATCAACTTGACCCAAATGGTTTTTTGGGGAGAGGCTGAAAATTTAGGGACTACGAGTCATTTAAATTTGTACGATGTACGCGCAGATGGAATGAAAAGGGAAAGGATAAAAGGGGAAGGGGGAATTTTGATTATATTTTTATTTGTTTGTGAGTTTAATTAGAACGTGGGAACGAAATGAAAAATATTTTTATTATAAATTATATTATTATTATATTATCCCTAATTTATTCATCATAAACGAAGTCAATCACAGAAGCAAATTTGAAAAAAATTAAGGTACATGATTTGGGGATCTTACTAGAGATTTCAACAGAAAGAAGCAATTTTGGTAACAATGTGCAATTTATACATTTATTTAATTTACTTCAAAAATATATTGAACAATAAACTTTTATATACATTAAAGCTCAAAAGATCATAACTAACATTATGGAATCCAGTTAAAAACATAATAAAATGAACACTTCACAAATTCAAAAATAAAACAATTGACATTGAAAACTAATAAAATAAGTCAACAAACACTACTTAGAAAATAAAGAATCAACAAAGTCAACACTCATCACACATTACAAGTCTAATAAGTAATAAAATTACACTACATAACAAGTTCATGGGTTATGATGAGTTATGGGTACAAAATGACTTAATCAATTACAACTTGGGCCAACTACCAAGGCGTGATCTTTGTCAGCTCGACATCCGAGGCATCACCTTTTCCTTCTCTAGGGACGCCTAATCGTCGCCTAGGCGACGCCATGGCGACACTATGACAACTATGGCAAAAATGCAATGATAACAAACCATGAGTCGAAACTTTGCATCTATATCTCATCATATAATTCAATCAATCGGATAATTAATGAAACCCTAAGACTCTAAGTCCCAAGTACATTCCAAGTATTATTGAATGAAGATTAAGCTTAAAAGACATTTCTCCACATACAGTTGTTGTATGTAAATCCTTGCATACATCTTTTAACTTTCTCTGCATCTGCAATACAAAAAAACATAGTTTAAACATTAGCAAATGTTTGTAAGTACGTATGTAGGGAGCTCCATAATAAATGGTAGATGTGCAAGATCTGACAACTAGGAACTAAAAAAAGACAAGGTGTTCCGTAACATTGTGTTGCTGACCAACTTAACTACCATAGCACAATGTTGTGAAAGGAAAAAAAAATATTAATTTCGAATTAACAAGACAACTTTCCCAAAGTGTTGCAATATATAGTTAAGTTGTTCCTCAATAGTGTGCAGGGGCGGAGCCAAGTGTCGGCTTTCAAGACTATAGCTCGGCCCAATTTTTTTTTTACTAGATATACTACATAATTATGTAGCCCAAAATAAAAAAAAAATTGGAATAGCCTTGGTCAACCGAGCCCAAATGTACAATTTTAGCATTCCTGGCTCCGCCCCTGATAGTGTGATGCTTATTGTCCCGTTTTATTTTAAATCATGGCCGTTAGATCCTGCAATTTATTGATAGTGCAAGATCTAGAGACCAAAATAAGACTCTAACAAACATTTGTTATGAATCAACTCTCATATGTGTGTGTGTGTGTGTATGGTAAGATAGAGAGAACCATTTCCAAGTTTGGCGCATTCATCAAGCATAGAACTTGGTGCTAACGTGCAGGAGTTTCCACATTTTCCTTTGAACACTCAAATTCTGATTTATTGATACAGCAGGAATTTAATCTTATATCTTTACAAACTAGGGTTTCAATTAATGCAGTTTCACATCAATTGTAATCATTCCTTTTATTTCTTTAATTTTCATAGTATTATTTCTTCCGTTCTGAATACATCTTACAAAGATAGCCGTAGTTCTTCCTTTGTTTTTGGAATGATAATATGTTCTATGTTTCAAGCGTGCATTCTTATGCCAAGGTAAATATAATTTGGGAAAAGCACTGTATGGTCAATATTGCACTGGGTAGATTCTTAACATTGTACTGTATGGAATTACACAGAAGGGGAAGCATTAGTATTAGCTTGCATTACGAACTCTAGTTGCTGCAATTTGAGTATATTAGCTGCCGTTTTGAATCTACAGAAAGTTGCTTTGCCCCCACCCTCATTTTAGATAAGTGCATAAACTTAGCTTTACCCTTCTTATTGTATGATCTAACTGAATATAAGGAAGACAAATCTTTCTGTAGAAAAGCCTAGAAAACAATTGCTCTACTTGCTGCAACTTGAGTATATTAGATTTGTTTTTATAATCTACACAAGATTTCCTTTCCCTCCCTTAGATCGATAAGCGCATAACTTAGTTTTTCCTTTTTATTGTTGTGATCTAACTGAATATGGGGGGTGGGGGGTGGGGGGGGGGGGGGTCTTGAATCTTGCTGTAGAAAAGCCTAAAAAATAATTTTCATGACAGGCTATTGTTTTTAGGGATAACCCCTTTGTTAGTCCCCAAACTATAGCTGTTTTTCCCATTTAGTCCTCAAATTATTTTTTTTGCATATTTTGTTCTCGGACTTTTATTATTTCTATAATCTTTGTCCAACCTTACAAAAATAGAGCAATTGAAAGGTACTAAATATGAAGAACAACTATAGATTGAGGACTAAACTTGAACAACAGTCACAGTTTGGGACTAAATGTATAAGATACTATATTTTGGGGGCTAACATGAAAGAAATATATAGTTTGAAGATGAAATACGCGGAAAAAATAGTTATGGGACTATACATGAATAACTAACGAAGAGGTTACCCCTTGTGTTTTTATACTAGGCCGATAAATTCTTTTTATCAACCCCAAATATTGCATTCTGAACTGACACTTGTCCATATACCATCACATATTGGACATTAATACTTTACTGACACGTGTTCGACGCTTCAGTTTTTGTGTCTATTATTTCAATATAAACTTTGCAATATTTGGAACTTGGAAGCAACAAATGATAATGCTTTATCGTAACAGAATTAAGACACCAAATAATAATTAGATATCCATGTACTTGCCATCTAATGCACATCTATATTCCTTGACATCCTTGTTATTCACATAATATGGTCATTCTAATCATATTCTTTTAAGTTTTATAGAAATGACTGGGTAAATGTATTACGAGTTACTTACTCTATTATCTTTGACCCGCCTTTTTGGCATAATTTAGTAGCATTTGAGCAAAGTTGCTGCCTCGGAGTCAAATCTGCTTTATCATACTCCTTCCTTTCAACAAAGGATGACAAAAGTACAAAAATGTAAATAAAATAATATTGTCCACCAAAGGATAGTACAAGTACAAAATTCAAATGAAAAAAGTGATATAAATTTTAACCCCAAAAGTGTACTTAACTACTTATATGGGGTCCACTAGTTGTAAAGAAAAGATTCACAAGTGTACTTGAGTGGGGTCCACTATGGGTAAACTTAGAATTCATTTATACTCTCTATTTTTTTCCCCCTTGCAAGTCTAAAAATTGTATTCGTGCTATTCTTTGGTGGACGGATGGAGTACTGTTTCCCAAGTTAACTGGGAATAACATAATACCTGTTTCCAGTATGACCTCACACTCTGCTCATGTAGGCTTACAGTACTCTATGGTTAACTTAGCATCAACAGTGAATATGCTTCATGGACCTGACTCCATTCCCCTTTGCAGGCAGCAATTAGACCACACCCCATTCATATCATAAATTTTCTGATATCAAGACATCATAAATGAGGGATTATATATACCAAAGGGGGGGGGGGGGTGGAGAGGGGGGGACAGGAGGTGGTGTTAAATAATTACCGTTTTGACTAAATAGTCCCGAAAACAAGTTTGAGGTGGTATTAAATAATTGGATTCATTTAAGGACTAAAATATTCCAATGCCCACATAAATACATCGATTCAAACATAGCTCTAAGCACATAGGCAGAGCCTTGAACAGAATAATGAAAATCAAATATTTTGTTGGTTAATATGAACATGGACTTTTGGCATATAATTGTTCTTTTAATTAAATTTTCAATGCCTTACATATATGTTATTGATTGCAGAATACATTTCTAATAACCCTAGAGACCAAAATCTAAGAAATTTCACCTGTTTAGATGTAGGGCTGCTACCCCAAGAAATTCGAACCACTTGCTGGCCAATCACAGTTCCTTGCATCCTTTGGATTACTTCTTCAGCGGCAGATACTGCACAAAAAATATCAAGCAATGTCTTGATACAAAAAGAAGTGGACAGAACATCAAGAAAAAAGGGAGTTGCAAAGATAAAGAATAATATTGATGACACCAAAATTACTAGTTGTGGGTCACTATCGTATTTCAAATATCAAAGAAAATGCCCAACCAAAAATTCAAAATAAAGGAATATAACACTATCAAAAGAGCCAGATATGTCATTACTCTCACTGATATATAAAATGCTAAAATAAATAAATACCACAATGCACCCCACATATAAAAAATACGACGTAACCCAAGTAAACGAAATAGAGTGCCCCACTAAAGGGGAAACAGAGTGGCAAGAGAGAGGGAGGCAATAGAATATAACTGGAGGCAGTTTTTACCTCCCCCAAAAAAACTATAATTAATGGAGGTAGCTTATCAATTTATTTTATTGTTGTTATGCATAATCAACAACAGTTTCACGTGTTATACAGACCTGGCCACAAATTGCACGAACCCACATCCCTTGGTTGCAGGAATCTTGACGTAGACAATTTCCCCAAGCTGCAAAAAGATTTGCCTCAACTCTCTTCTGTGACATTGGGATCCAAGTTACCAATAAAAATCTGCAATAAAATGATAGTGAGAATTGAGTCGAGACACATAAGGCCACGTTGTCAAGTTGTTAACTTACCGTGGTGTTGTTTTTATCATTGTCTACTGGGATTGTCTGTACTGCTGGAGTGTAAACTGTAGCAGGAAATATGCCTACTGAAAGAAATTACAGGGTAGGTCAGAATTTTTTATAGACAAAACAGAATGCAAAAGTCATTGACAAGCCAAAGAGTCAGCATCCGTGTCTCACATCTATCTGTTATTCCAGGGCTCCAATACTTGTCTATAAAAATGATATTAAATAATGTAAATCCCTTTGACATATCTTTTGTATTCCTTATGAAATATATACAAGGAAGGGTCAAATTCAATACTATTACATGGATAAAATAAATTGCATTATATTAGAGGTCATGGAGTTGTAAAGAAAATGTTGATGCAAACACATTGAAGTGCATCCCAGAGTATGAATCGAGAATCATAGGTCACAAATCTTCCATTACTCATCAGCCTATGCTATATAGTTATTGAAAATGTTCAAATGATCACTTATTAACAAGAAATTATTCAAGAACAGGAGCAAATTGACCTCTTCTTACTTTTAGGTGGTAGGTGCGTGGAAAATAAGTACTAATACTACAAGCAACTTTTGTAAGATAGCTTTCTAAACATATTCTTAAAACTAAAATCATACATTACCCCTCAATTTTTTAATAGGGCTGAATTGTATAAAATAAATAAAATATTGTACACGCTGTTCTTTAATCCCCTCCAACATATAGCTTTATTAGCTATCACTAATTAAAGTAATTGTTGCTCTTCATAAGGCTTCTATTAGTTATTGAAGACAACCAATACGTACCATGTTTTATACACAAAAATCTGCTGTATACACAAAGACAATCAATGTTTATGTAGCCATGATATAATACTAACCGATACTTGCCATTCAGCACGATGAACTGTCACAAAAGAACCTATGAAGGAGAGCAAAATTTATATTATCTATCACTATTATTTCGAAAAAGTAAAATTTGGATAGTTTCAAGGAAAATTTAGCCAATAAGTAGTTGCAAAAAAAAGTACCAGCTCTGATATGCTCCTTGATATGTAATTCATCCCATGAAATCTCAAGCCAATCCATTGCAGCTTACAAGAGAAGGCTCAGGAGTCGAGTACCTTAGAACAAAGACAGTTTTGGAGTCAACTCTGATTATTATGTCATCGGTTATCTTTCTTTACAGTCAATAAGGAGCCATTGTAATAATCTGAGTTGCAGTTAATTGGAATACTATTCCCTTAGCAACATTAAGTAACTATCAGAGTGCTCTAAATAAGCAAGATGTCTGATCACTCGCCGATTCAAATTCATGTGCATCCATATCTATGTAATTATCAACCATATAACCTTGTATCTCATTCTTATGCTCAAGCCAGCTATAACCTGGATTCTTAACAACCTGCTTCTCAATCATCATTTCTCTCACATCCTTTGCCTCATCCCATCTTCCTAGAGATGAATACATATTTGCTAGAAGCACATAAGGAGCAGAATTTTTTGGGTCCAAACGAAATAGCTCATCTGCTGCTCTTTTGGCCAAGCTCACATTATCATGGACCCTACAAGAACTAAGCAAAACCTCCCATACCATTGGATCATCTTTAAATGGCATCTTATCTAATATTGTTTCCACTTCATGAAATCGACCAGCACGCCCTAAAGAATCAATAATGCAAGTGTAATGATCTGAAAGAGGCTGCACTCCATGTTTTGGTTCCATCGAATTGAATATTATAATCCCATGATCAACCAATCCTGAATGGCTACAGGCGGTTAAAACAGCCAGAAAGGTTATGCTATCCAGTTTCTCACCTGATCGAATCATTTCTTCATAGAGATGAACAGCCTCATCTCCGCATCCATTCTGTGCATACCCATGTATCATCTCATTCCAAGTAATGGTATTTTTACAGGGCATCATATCAAAATATCGCTTGCTTACATGTACATCACCACATTTTGAATACATATCAATTAGAGCACTCCCTACAAATACATCATTTTCAACTCCATCTTTTACTATCTGCGCATGAACCTGCCTCCCCTGAGGCAATGATAATGATTTGGCACAACAGCTCAATACAGTAGCATAAGAAAATTGAGTAGGAAACATTCCCTTTCCTATCATTTGTTTAAATAAATTGAAAGCTTCCTTATCTAGAGAATTATGTGATAGACCTGCTATCATAGAATTCCAACAAACAATATCCTTCTCCGGCATCCTATCAAATATACATTTTGCCACCTCTGCCTTATTACACTTTGAGTAAAACCCAACAAGTCCACTAGTAACATATATATCGGTGTGAAACACACCCTTGAAGGAGGCAGCATGGACCGACTTTCCCCCTTCCAAAAGCCTCAAACCAGCACATGAGCTGAGGATAATAGCTACAGTTGTCCGATCAGCTTGGACATTTCGAAACTGCATTTCCCTAAAAAGATTTATTGCCTCCTTATGGTTTCCATTTTGAAAATACCCAGAGAGTATTGCATTCCATGATGTTAAGCTTGGACACGCCATGTTATCAAATATATGACGCCCAGTTTCAACATCCCCAGACTTAACACATGCTGCAAGCATATTAATATAAGTGACTTCATCAGCCTCAAAACCATATCTCTTCATCATTTGCATATACTCTAAGGCTTTGCCAGTTTGGTATTCCTGGCCATATCCACTTATCATAACATTCCATGAAACAACACTAAGTTCTGGCAAATTAGCAAAAACGATTTCAGCACTCTTCATATCCCCATTTTTAGCATACATATCAAGCAACGAGTTACCCAAGTGAAGATCTCTCTCAAACCCAAGTTTAATTGTTAGCCCATGTATTAGTTGGCCATGTACACTACACAATAGCCCAGATGTCTGATTAATCCCACTTCTGGCAAACACCCCCAAAACACTTGATAATGAGATGGAATCTACATGAATACCAATCCTATACATCCATCTAAACATTTTAAAAGCATCCTCAACTTGATCCGTCTCTGCTAAACCCCCCATAATTGCCGTAAAAGAAACCTCATTAGGTTCGGGCAAATCTTCAAAAACCTTCATAGCATCACCGATGAATCCACACTTGGCATACATGCTTAACAAAGCATTACCCACATAAACATTTCCGTCGAGACCAATTTTAATAGCAACCCCATGGCAACCCACACCACAATCTTCATTCACCAACAGACCACATGCACTCAAAACACTAGCCAAGGTGAAATGGGTAGGCATAAAACCTTCCCATTTCATCCTACAATAAACATCCAACGCTCTTTCTGTGAACCCACTACGAACTAAAGCACTGATTAAGGTGTTCCATGACACCGGATTTCTCTCAGGCATTTCAACAAAAAGCTCATGCGCTTCTTCTAGCTTATTAGCTTTACAGTAAGCACTTAACATGGCATTGCAAGAGTAAATGTTCTTATGTGGCATTCTATCGAACATGTGGCGTGCAGTCTTGATTTGATTACATTTGTTATAGAGCTCAATGAGGCGGTTTGAGAGAAAGGTATCGGCAAAGAGACCGATACGGAGAATGTGAGCATGGATAAGCTTGCCTGATATGTGAGATTTCTTGTCTATGCAAGTCTGCAGGAGATTTGCCAAATAGGTTGGGGTCTTGCTCCCCATTTTTGGCGGGTAAATTGGGTCTATAAAATATAAAATGCCCCCAAATGGCTTTTCTTTCTTCCTGAAGAATTAAGGGCAGCTCTTCTAATTTGAACAGGAGAAATCGCAATTTGTACATGCACGTGCAAGTTTATTGATGAATAGTTACGGATTGTTTTTTGGTGTAATTTAATGTGTAGTAAAAATATTATTTATGATGTATTAGAGTAAATGAATAAGATTTTATACTATTTAGGTTCATAAATCAAGAAAATTAATGGTTAAAATATTATAATAACGGTCCGGATCTTAAGCTTATCCTTTATCTAACATATTTTGTTTACCCCTCTTTAGCGACGGACCGGGCGACGGTTTGGTCCGTCGCTATATATACAACCGTCGTTTATATGTTGTCCGTCGCTAAAAGCTAAGACGACGGTTGTATATATAACGACGGACCAAACCGTCGCCCAATCCGTCGCTAAAGGGGATAAACAAGGTATGTTGAATAAATGATAAACTTAAAATCCGGACCGATTATAATATATATTGATAAGTTCCAAAATAAATATTGAAATAGGATGTATAGCAATATTAACACGTTATTATCAACTAAAAGTATATTAAATTATGTTGTAACAAATTATTTATTGGCAAATAATATTTGATATTTTTTGGTATAACAACAGTGGATTTGTATTAATAAATTTTAATAATAGTTAGGACAAAGTATTAATTATATGTACAATCCGGATACTGTTATAAAATTATAACATATATAGATGTCTAGATTCATTCTTCCTATCTTTAATTGTAATGATTTTGAAACTTCCATGTCTTTTAAGTTTTGAAACTCATGATCTTTGAGTTTCAAAACCTCCAAGTATTGATGTTCATCTATTTATAAATAATACTACATCCGTTTCTTAAAAAGTGCAGTTTTAGTAAAAAAAATAATTATTCTTTAAAGAATACAATTTTAGGAACCCAAAGCCTTCTTTTTTCAAATATGCTCTTGTTTTAATTAATGCACTAAATGGTGAAGTTAATGCACTAAAAGAAGAGAAAGACTAGCTTTGTCATTTTATCTCACTTATTGGTTTGTGTGCTTTTTGCTAAAACTGCACTCTTTAAGGAACGGAGGTAGTAACATTGTATATAGAATGGTGACACATGAAAATACAATGAGAATACTCTCTTTTTTCTAATCATCTTTGTTCTTAATTTTAATAATATTTTATAATACGTTATCAGCATGAATTGCTCTTCACTTTAGTCTTGAAGATAATCATATTTTATATATAGCATGCGAAATATACAGATGAATTTAGTTTTAAAAAAAATAAAACCATGGCAGAGATAGTTGTACGAGTCTTTTAATAATTGCAAGAAAGTGTAGCTTTTCAATTTGCATTACATGTAATATACATACTGCATAACATACTGCATGCTATTCCATTTATAATCTATACCGGAAATATATTCACATAATAAATATATATCAAATAAAGCTATTGTTTTAGTTTAGGTGATGATTACAATCTATTGTTGCTGGTTAGCAACTTTGCCAATATCATATCAATGGGATGATTATTCAACTGTTGGGATGTTTTTTTTTTTGGCATGGAAGCATATTTGAAAATTATATTTTAATATTTTGAGTCTATTTAAATACTATAACACACACACACATATATATTGCTCTCTCATTTCCGTTATTCATCATCATTCTTTATATTGTATGACTAAATATATACTGTATGTTTATATATTTTTTATAACCAGATGTTAATGCACATGTGGATAGTTATAATAAACTAAATTTCTAATAACTTTTGATATTTTTTATGAAGTTACAATGACAAATCTTGCCAAACTTGAGTTCGTGGCACTTGATATTACGAGTAAGAATTATTTGTCATGGATCCTTGATGCCGAAATTCTTGATGCCATGGGTCTTGGAGACACCATTAAAGATGGTAATAAAACATCTAGCCAAAACAAGGCAAATGCATGATTTTCTTACGCCATCATTTCCATGAGGAGTTGAAGTTAGAGTATCTCACAATAAAAGATTCTCTCATTCTTTGGAAAAATTTGAAAGAAAGATATGATTATCAAAAGACAGTTATTCTTCCAAAAGCTCGCTATGATTGGATACATTTACGATTGCAGGATTTTAAATCAGTAAGTGAATATAATTCTGCAATGTTTAAAATCAGTTCTAAATTGAAATTATGTGGAGATAATATCACTGATGGAGATATGTTAGAAAAAATATTCTCTACTTTTCATGCCTCGAATGTGCTCCTGCAGCAGCAATATAGAGAACGAGGTTTTAAGAAATATTCTGAACTGATTTCATGTCTCCTTGTGGCTGAACAAAATAATGAACTTTTAATGAAAAATCATGAATCACGACCAACTGGTTCAGCTCCATTCCCTGAAATGAATGCTATGAGATATAACAATAATTATGGTCGTGGTCGTGATCGTGGTCGTAATAGAGGTCATGGACGTGGCCATGGGAGAGAACGGTTTAATCACCGCAACTATGATACCAAACCTTCAAAGAATGAGGAGAAACAAGAAAGGAAGAAGAATATAAATAACAGAGATACCAAGAAGGAAGAAAATATCTGTTATCGGTGTGAAATGAAAGGACATTGGTCTCGTACCTGTCGTACAACCAAACATTTTGTTGATTTATATCAGTCCTCATTGAAAGAAAAAGAGAAGAACATAGAACTAAATTTTTCTCATCCACATTAAGATAATGTTGATATTTATTTTGATTCTTTGGATATGACACACCTTGACGTTGTAGATTTCTTTGAGCAAAATAATGAGCAAGTTAATATTTTTTGTAATGAAAATAATTAGTTCAAAATTATGTTAATCCTTTTTAAGTGTATTTCTTTTATGCTAATATATTCTAATGTATTTTGTTTTCTTCATTTCATGTTGGTTTATTTAATGTAATGGATTGTGTTATTAATATTATGTTTTATTATGAACTTATTATATATTTATTTCTTTTTATGAAGAAAATATGGATTTACGTCATGCTATAAATGAGCCTAATATCAGTGGTGGAGATATATGCTTAGCAGATAGTGCAACAACACATACCATTCTCAGATATAAGTAATATTTTTCAAATCTAAGAATGATGAAAGCATAAGTGAATACAATATCAGGTTCAACAGACTTGATTGAAGGCTCTGGAAGAGCCAATATAATGCTTTCTAGTGGAACAAAATTTATTATTGATAATGCATTGTTTTCCACTAAATCAAAGAGAAATTTGCTAAATTTTAAAGATATATGACTTAACGGGTACCATATTGAGACAACAAATGACAATGGTATAGAATATCTTTACATCGTATCAAATGTCTCTACTAGAAAATAAATATTGAAAAAATTATCCGTTTTATCTTCAGGTTTGTACTATACAAATATTAGTACAATTGAAGTCAATGCAATAATGAACCAGAAGTTCAATGAACCAAATAATTTTATTATTTGGCATGATCGGTTGGATCATCCTGGATCAATAATAATGCGAAGAATTATTGAGAATTCACATGGCCATCCATTAAAGAACCAGAAGATTCTTCAATTTAAGGAATTCTCGTGTGCTGCTTGTTCTCAAGGCAAATTGGTCATTAAACCATCACCAGTTAAAGTTGGGATTGAATCCCCAAGATTTCTCGAACGTATTCAAGGAGATATTTGTGGGCCTATTCACCCACCAAGTGGACCATTTAGATATTTTATGGGTTTAATAGATGCATCTACAAGATGGTCGCATGTGTGTTTATTATCAACTCGCAACTTGGTGTTTGCGAGATTACTTGCTCAAATTATTAGATTACGAGCACAATTTCCGGATCATACAATCAAGACTATTCGTCTTAACAATGCTGGTGAATTCACATTCCAAACATTTAATGATTATTGCATGTCACTTGTGATAAATATTGAACATCCTGTTGCCCATGTTCATACTCAGAATGGTCTTGCTGAATCACTTATTAAACACCTCCAGTTAATCGCAAGACCATTGCTCATGAAAACAAAACTTCCTGTCTCTGTTTGGGGGCACGCTATTTTACATGCAGCAACACTTATTCGCATTAGGCCAACATCATATCATAAATTCTCCCCATTACAATTGGTTTTTGATTATGAGCCAGATATTTCCCATCTATGAACATTTGGTTGTGCGGTATATGTTCTAATTTATCCTCCACAACGTACAAAGATGGGTCCTCAAAGAAGGCTAGGAATATATATTGGGTTTGAGTCTCCATCAATAATTAAATATCTTGAACTGTGACGCCCCCAGAATAGGTTCAATCCACCCAACCCATTTTGAGTCGCCAAATACGTGATATAGAATCCAAATACAATCTTTTATAACAAAAAGTCGTGAGAAATACGACCATACAACTGTGAGTGTCAATACAAACATGTATAAAATATAAATACTCAAACTAAGTCCTCATTACAATTATTATCACACTATTTTATAAAAACAGTGAGGACTACTACTGCTCTACTCTGACCATCACTCTGTTCCCCGACTAATCCCTGCGACATTCTCATTTTCTGAAGAAGACTATAGAAGAAAAGGGTGAGCTCAACTAGCCCAGTAAAGAATATTATGACTAAGATAATAAAAAATAATTTATCATTAGTCTTTAACATATCAGATAAAATATTATTGACAACAAGTTTTAGATCAACAACTGCAGCGGAAATAATAATTCGTCAGAATAGTTAAGTAGAAAATGATGTCTACTATCTTCTATGATTTAAAAGTCCATCATCAATATTTTATCCCTGCAACATCAATCAATATATATCTCGAATCAAATATTCATCTTTGCAGTACGATCAAAGATATTCATTTGTATCACCAGTGGTCATGTTCATCTTAACACATGTCCATTTTTGCACTACGGGCCAACGATATTCCTCAGGTAATCATTCATCTTTGCACTAAAGGCCAAAGATATTCAGTTATATCACCATTTAGGACTGAGGATGATGACAAATAATATAAATAATGAATCAAGTGAGATAAAGGACAAAGATTAGTGATTCGTAATTTAGTTTATTCAAGTTCAAGAATACTCCATAGTAATCAATTGTGGAGCAAAATTCAAGAATGAAGTTCAAAACTTAGATCCAATCAAAGATAAGAACCATAACAGCCAACTTGGACAAAGAAAAGAAAATTTAATTTTTCTGTGAATAGTACCGTATTCGTGAATAGTGTCATATACGTGAATAGTGCCGTATACGTGAATAGTAGCCCCGACATAAAAATGTAAGAATTTCATAATAAAATTCATACCAACATTTTAGTAAAATGATATTGCAAGAAATAACATCATTTACAAGAAAAATAATATTCTTTACGAGAAGAATAACATCCCTTACCTCGAAAGAATATTGAATCTGACTGGAATATCAGATATTATGCTAAAGAAAACTTACATTGTTTAACAACACTCAAATTATCTAAATACTCACAAAAATACGCTCGATATTATAAAGAAAGAAACTTCTGATTCTGGTGTGATTTTCAATTCTAACTAATCACCCTATTTATAGGAAAATACTTAGAACACCAAAGCAGAAAAAAAAATTTTACGGATACCATCTTTGACAATTTCTCATCAGCATCATTATGTTGAAAAAAAAATCCTCCAGCAAAAAAAACAACACAAAAGGACAAGTAGGGCCCACTTATGTTTTAAATTTAAACAATATTCAGAAATTTCAATAATTCATAATAAATAGCCTTTTTATCAGAAAAATACGAACTTTATGTTCATTCCATATGAAATTTAATTCTCTACAACTTTGTAGAAGAAAGATTTTTCAAATTTCGAACGAAAAATGACCCAAATTTACATACGGATGATTTTTTTCACACCTTCATTTTGACAAAATACATATACTAATAAAAACCTCCGCACCACCTCTTTGAATTTGTTTTTCATCAGCCAAAAACACACCAACAAAAGAACGTGTGGGGCCCACCTACTTGTTTAACATGTTTTTGTAACAAAAATACTCCGGACCCAATTTGCTCTCTTCCTCCTCATTTTATTCATATATCGTGCATTTATTGAAAAAATATCATCATTATTATATTATTATATCCATACATTATACACTTATAATGTAATATTATAATAATATATTTGAATGAATTATTTTATCGAAGAAGATAAAATATCCACTCTCAATAATTGTCTCTTTTGCTTAAAAAATCCTCCACTTATATCCACATTGAATATATATTTCTTCTTCATTTTTATCAATAATTAATTATTCACAAATAATATTACAGAACTACAATATTGACAACTAGGTCGTTCCCAGGAAAGAAGGGGCTTTTCGATAAGAATTTCTTTTTACTGGCGCGCAATTAGGTGACCAAACCCTTTTTCTAGACAAAACTTCCTTAGACATTGCCAATAATGCTATCTAATAATATTATTCAAATAATATAAATTATTGATTTGATAATGTGAAATACTGTGCATTGACAATTATTGAATCAACAATAATATAAAATGCTATACAATACCGTGTGCTACTGTGCAACAACGCGTATTATTTTATTTTAACCACCGGGTATTTTAACAGTTTTAACGGTAACATTCTTGCTGTTATTTTTAGAAAACTTATTCTTGTCGTTTTCTTCATCCGACAGTTTTTCGTTATGGGGCTCACAAATGGCTGTGCCGTCGTACGAATATTCCCCCGACAACAAGAATATTCCCCGACCAAACGAATATTTCCCGACAACAATGAATATTTTATAACCACTTGCTTATTTTAAAATATTAGCACATATTACCCATAACTTACAACATTTATCAAATCAACCCCTTACTATTTTAAAATAATATATAGAGAAAATTCAATTTTATTCATAAAAAGTCGGGGTCTTACATGAACCCTTAACATGTGATTCATTTACGACACGATTTGTCGACTGTCATTTTGATGAGATTATGTTCCCAGCATTAGGGGGAGAAATTAAACAGCTAGATAAAGATATAACTTGGAATGCATTGTCATTATTGAATTTTGATCCTCGTACAAAATAATGTGAACAAGAAGTTCAAAAGATACTTTGTTTGCAAGATATAGCAAATCAGCCACCGAATGCATTCACTAACTCAAAAGGAGTAACCAAATCTCATATACCAGCTGTAAATACTCCAGTTCAGATTGAAGTCCCAATAGAACAATCCGCAAAAATTATAGCAAATGAGTCTAAGGCACACTAGAAGCGTGGTAGACCAATCGGTTCGAAAGACAAAAATCTTCGAAAAAGCAAAAAAGTAAATAAACAAGTTGGCATTATTGAGGAGGAAAATATTCATGAGGATATAGACATAGCTAATCATAAAACCCCAGAAGAGGTTCAGGTACCTGAAAACAATAAAAATAATGAGATCTCGAAAAGTTATGTCTCTACAAAGAAAAGTGGAACCGAAGTGAGATAGTTGTTGACAACATTTTTTCATATAATATATCGCTTGATATCATTAATGAAAACGAGAATTTTGAGCCTAATTCTGTCGAAGAATGTAGACGCAGAAATGATTGGCCAAAATGAAAAAAAACAATCCAGGCAGAATTAAATTCACTTGCAAAACGTGAAGTTTTTGGACCTACAGTCCAAACACCCGAAGAAGTAAAGCCAGTTGGATGCAAATGGGTCTTTGTGCAAAAAAGAAATGAGAAAAATGAAATCGTAAGATATAAGGCACGACTTGTGGCACAAGGGTTTTCACAAAGACCTGACACTGATTACGATGAAACATATTCTCCTGTGGTAGATGCAATTACACTGCGGTATCTTATTAGCTTGACAACTCATGAAAAACTAGATATGTGTCTAATGGATGTTGTTACAGCCTATTTATATAGGTCAATTGATAATGATGTTTATATGAAAATCCCTGAAAGATTTAAAATCCCTGAAGCATATAAGTAAAATCCCCATGAATTTTACTCAATTAAGTTGCAAAGGTCTCTATATGGGTTAAAGCAATCAGGACGTATGTGGTACAATCGTCTTAGTGAATATTTATTGAAAGAAGGGTATAATAATAACCCTATATGCCCATGTGTTTTTATAAAGAAGTCGAAATCCGATTTTGCTATCATTGCTGTATATGTTGATGATTTAAATATTATTGGAAGTCATGGAGAGATACCAAAGACAATGAATTATTTAAAGAAAGAATTTGAGATGAAAGATTTAGGAAAAATAAAATTTTGTCTCGGCCTGAAAATCGAGCATTTAGCATATGGAATTCTCATTCATCAGTCAACTTACACAGAGAAGGTTCTTAAAAGATTTTATATGGATAAAGCACATCCATTGAGTACCCCAATGGTAGTTAGATCACTTGATGTGAAAAAGGACCCTTTTAGACCTCGTGAGGATAATGAAGAATTACTTGGTCCTGAAGTACCATACCTCAGTGCAATTGGTGCATTAATGTATCTTGCTAATAATATACGACCTGATATAGCATTCTCTGTGAATTTGTTAGCAAGATATAGCTCTTCTCTTACCCGGAGACATTGGAATGGGGTTAAACATATTTTTCGTTACCTACGAGGAACTATGAATATGGGCTTATTTTATTCAAATAATGATAATCATTAATTAGTTGGATATACTGATACAGGATATTTATCTGATCCACATAAAGGTCGATCTCAAACAGGTTATCTCTTTATGTGTGGTGATACTGCTATATTATGGATATCTACAAAGAAAATATTAGTTGCCACTTCATCTAATCATGTTGAAATACTTGCAATCCATGAAGCAAGTCGAGAATGTGTATGGTTGAGATCAATGACTCAACATATTTGTGAAACATGCGGTTTATCCTCCAGTAAAGGAACTCCAACCATTCTGTATGAAGACAATGCTGCATGTATAGCTCAATTAAAAGGAGGATACATCAAAGGAGATAGAACAAAGCACATCTCACCGAAATTATTTTTCACACATAACCTTGATAAGTGTGGTGACATTGATGTTCAACAAATTCGATCAAAAGATAATCTAGCAGATTTGTTCACCAAAGCATTACCAACTGCAACGTTTGAAGGATTGCGTCACAACAGCTGAAGGACTTAAGGATACATTCATGGGGGGGAGCTAATACGCGCTGCACTCTTTTTTCCTTAACCAAGGTTTTTTTCCCATTGGGTTTTTCCTGGTAAGGTTTTTAATGAGGCATCTTTCAATGCGTATTGCTGTACAATAGACATCCAAGGGGGAGTGTTATAAAATTATAACATATATAGATGTCTAGATTCATTCTTCCTATCTTTAATTGTAATGATTTTGAAACTCCCATGTCCCTTAAGTTTTGAAAATCGTGACCTTTGAGTTTCAAAACCTCCAAGTATTGATGTTCATCTATCTATAAATAATAACATTGGAAATAGAATGGTGACACATGAAAATATAATGAGAATGCTCTCTTTCTTCTAATCATATTTGTTCTTAATTTTAGTAATATTTTATAATATATACATTAATTGTATGCATAATAAGGATACATTGTATGTATAGTAGTAAAATAAAAATAAATCTTTGAACGGGTGAGTTGACAAAATAAACTTTTAAATTACTAAGTAGTACCAACGAAAATGACTCAAGCCTAATTATTATTATTATTATATATGTATATATAGGGGAAAATGGCTGTACATAGAGTATTTTCCAAGAATGGCCTTGATCGCAGCTCATTTTCTAGATAATGGCCAAAAAGTTGAAGTTTTCTTAAAATGGGCCAAACGCCAATTCAATTGGCGTTTGAATTTGAAAATCAAAATTCAGACGCCAATTCAAGTGGCGTTGGACCAAAATTAAATAATTACCTTAATCAAATTATTATATTAACTTAATTTTTTTTTTAAATAGACGTTTTTTTATATAAAAAAATTAATAGACGTTTAAAAAAAAAATTAAAAGGCGTAAACGCCAGTTTAAGTGGCGTTTGGCGTAGGATTTTTTTTTTAATAAGCAACTTTGAAAAGCTGGGTGAAGAGAGAGAGAGAGAGAGGGTAAACGCCAATTAGACTGGCATTTGATTATTTTTTTATTTTTTTAAAAGCAAAGATGTCAGATGAGACTTTTTTTGCAACTTTTTTTTATTTAATGCCAATCTGAAAATCACACAAAACTGTTCTCAGATACGAGTATATGCAAGAAAATAAATATATAAAAGAAACAAAACCAATCACAATGACATAATTTATAGGATGGTCAAGAATTAGGAGTGATAGGTCTCCAAACTAATCAATTTATTTTGATGATGTTGATGATAACAAACTTAGTAAATAGGATTAAATAGGTAGAATCCTCTCTATAGGATTATTATATAAATTGATTTTAATTATCATATTTTATTCTTATCAAAAATATTTTTTCAACCTAAAATTGAATTTACTTTTCTTGACCTTGATAAATTAATTATCAAGTGTTAATTAAATTAATTCAAATATTAACATTTCCTAAGGCAAGGAGATTCATATTCTTTTCTAAATAATTTTCTAAAAATCTCATTGGGCAAAAAGAATTTAAAATTATCTATATATATATATATATTTACGGTATATATCTATATATATGATATGTGCATGTGTGTATCGAAATGTGTGTGCTAGCTGTGAGTTAAAAATAAATGCATGTGTGTGTGCATGTGTCGTGTGTGCAAGTGAACCGTGTGTGTGTGTGGGATGTGAATGAAAAGAAAAAAGGCTAAGGCATTATTGCTTAATGACTGAAAAAGAAAGAGGCTTGTCCAAGTTTGAATTCACATCAACATGCAAAACTTTTGAAATCAAAAACATGGCCATTTGGAAAAATGTTTTCCGAATTTTGCCCAATCCGTGTGCTCCTCTTTAAATCCGGAACCTTCATTTTTCATCTATGCAATCCGAACCATTGGTTCAAAAATCAAATCTTAAAAATTATTATTTTGCCCTCAACTTCAAAATTCTATAAATAGGAGGATTTTCATTCATTCCAAACTTACCAATTCACAAAACAAAGAAAAGCTTTCTCTTCATATTCTAAATTCAAAGTTCTATTTTTTGAAAGAAGATTAAATTGGTTAAAGTAGTTGAGATAAGTCATTAAATTACTGCATTTATATTATCTCATATATGCTTATATATATAGATATATTAAAGATAAATTATTATACACATTTATATATATCTATATTTAATCTATCAAATATTATATAAAAAGTCTGTACTTAGATACTGATATAATTCGGAAGTAATTTCCCTTCCGAACGGTCTTTAAAATCCTAAGTAGCTTTTTATTAATATAGATACATTATATAAATATTGAAAAATATTTATATAATTATCAGATTGGACCGAGCGTCTGTTATTCCGGGGTTATGTGGTCAGTTCGGAGGATATCATGGTTAACGTAGAGAAGGCGAGGGTTATCCGAGATTGGCCTACTCTTAAGACCGTATGAGAGGTGAGAAGTTTTCATGGGTTGGAAATGTTTTATTGCCGGTTTATTAAAGATGTTAGTAACATTGTGGCACCAATTACCGAGTGTTTAAAGAAGGGTAAATTTCAATGGGGAGAATCGACAGATACGACTTTCAAGGAAAAGCTGAGTACTACTCATGTTCTTGCTCTACCTAGTTTTGAGAAGTTATTCGAGGTGGAGTGTGATGCTAGTGGTATTGGAGTTGGGGCAATTTTGTCACAAAAGAAAAGACCAGTGGTATTTTTCAGTGAAAAACTATGTGATGCGAGGCGAAAGTGGAGTACGTATGACCAAGAGTTTTATGCTATTGTTCGAGCTTTAAAACATTGGAAACACTATCTGATTCAACGTGAATTTATTATGTATACTGATCATCAAGCGTTGAAGTACCTGAACAGTCAAAAAAGCTTGAGTAATATACGCTCGATGGGCAACCTTTTTGTAGAAATTTCCTTTTGTTCTGAAGCACAAATCGGGTGTTCTAAATAAGGTAGCAGAAGCATTAAGTCGGCGTGCAAGTGTGTTAGTCACTATGCAACAAGAGATCATTGGGGTTGAGTTTCAGAAAAAGCTGTATTCGGATGATGAAGACTTCGCTGAAGTATGGGAGAAGTGTGTTCAAAAACAAACGGAGGAAGAGTTTCATGTGGTTGATGACTATTTGTTTCATGAAAATCAGTTATGTATACCTCAGGGTTCGTTGAGAGAGAGATTGATTCAGGAACTACATGGAGGAGGTTTGAGTGGTCATTTGGGACGTGACAAAACCATCAGTAGGGGTTGTCGAACTGTATTATTAGCCTCAACTAAAGCGCGATGTAGGAAACTTGGTTCGTAAGTGTTATGTGTATCAGACTGCGAAGGGTCAAGCTTAAAATACAGGTCTCTACATGCCTCTACCAGTACCAAGTGCTATATGGGAGGATCTGTCGATAGATTTTATTTTAGGTCTCCCTCGGACTCAACGGGGAGTGGACTCTGTGTTTGTTGTCGTTAACCGTGTAAGACCCCAACTTTTATGAATAAAGATTTAATTTTCTTTATATATTATTTCGAAATAGTAAGGTGTTGATTTGATAAATATGAAAGTTATGGGTGAAATGTGCAAATATTTTTAAAATGAGCAAGTGGTTATAAAATATTCTTGTTGTCGGGAAATATTCGTTTGGTCGTGGAATATTCTTGTTGTCGGGAATATTCGTACGACGGCGCAGCTATTTGTGGGCCCCCACAGCGGAATAACTGTCGGATATAGAAAGCGACAGAAATAACTTTTTTACAAGATAACGGCGTGGTTGTTACCGTTAGTACTGTTGAAATACCCGGTGGTTAAAATACAGTACGCGGTGGTGCGCAGTAGCACACGGTATTGCACAGTATTTCGAATTATTGAGTCTTACGTGAGAAGGAACCTACTCAATTATTGTTACAGTATTTACTGTTCAATATTTTATATTATTGACTCAATAATTGCTGCATTGATATTTTATTGACTCAATAATTGCTACGTTGCTATTTTTTTTATGATTGATTCAATAATGGCTACAGTTGATATTTTGTAGTATTGATTCAATAATTGTCGTTGCACAGTATTTCACGTTATCAACTCAATAATTCATATTATTTGAATAATATTATTAGATAACATTATTGACAATGTCTAAGGAAGTTCTGTCTAGGAGGGGTTATTTAATTGCGCGCCAGTAAGGAGAAGTCCTTATCGGAAGGCCCCCTCTGTCCTGGGAACGACCTGGTTGTTAATATTGTAGTTCTATAATATTATTTGTGAATAATTAATTATTGATTTATATGATGAGGAAATATTTATTTTGTGGATATTAAAGAAGGAATTAGTGCTGATGTGTTTTATCAATATTTTGGTGTGAGAAATCATCTGTTTTTGGATTTCGGATAATTTATGTTTGGAATTTGGAAAAACTTTCTTCTGCAAAGTTGTAGAGAATTAAATTTCCTATAGAAGGACATCGAATTTGTATTTTTCTGACAAAGGGGCTATTTATTATGAATTATTGAAGTTTCGAAAAATAAATATTTTTTAATAAAATGGTGGGCCCCACTTTTGGTTGGTGTGGTGGCTGATGGCTTTTGGAGGCTGCTGGAGTGAGGCGGCTGGAGAAATTTTTTTTTATTATTTTATTCATTTAGTCTCCTTTGGCATCCTAAGCTTTTCCTATAAATAGGGTGCTTAGGTTAGAATTGAAAATCACACCAGAAATCAGAAGTTTTCTCTCTCTATAATATCGAGCGTATTTTTGTGAGTATTTTAATACTTTGAGTATTAGCATTCAGTGCAAGTTTCTTTCGAAATTATATCCGATATTCCAGCCAGAAGTACTATTATTTTGAGGTAAGGGATGTTATTTTCTTTCGTAAATGATGTTATTCTTTTCAATATCATTATACAGAAATATTGTCATGGATTTTATGTTGAAATTCTTCCTTTTTCCGTCGGGGTTACTATTCACGTATACGGCACTATTCACGTATACGGCACTATTCACGAAAAAATTAAATTTTCTTCTATTTGTCCAAATTGCTTGTTAAGGTTACTATTTTTGATTGTATCCAAGTTTTGAGCTCTATTCTTGAATTTTGCTCCATAATTGATTATTACGAGGTATTTTTGAATTGGATATACTAAAATACGAATCCTTAGTCTTTGTCTTTTATCTCACTGGATTCGTTTTTTTTAAATGTTTTTCATCATCCTCAGTCCTAAAAGATGAATGATTACTTGATGAATATCTTTGGCCTGTAGAGCAAAGATGAATGATTACCTGATGAATATCTTTGGCCTGTAGTGCAAAGATGACAGGTGTTGAGATGAACATGACCACTGATGATACAAATGAATATCTTTGGCCTGTAGTGTAAAGATGAATATTTGATGAGATGAATATTGATTGATGTTACAGGGATAAAATATTGATGATGAACGGTTATTTCCGCTGCGAATATTGATCTAAAACATGTTATCAATAATATTTTATCTGAACTGTTGAAGGCTAACGATAATTTATTTTTCATTATCTTAGTCATAATATTCTTTACTGGGCTAGTTGAGCTCACCCTTTTCATCTGTTGTCCTCTTTAGGAAATGAGAATGTTGCGGGGACTAGTCGGGGGACAGAGTGATGGTCCGAGTTAGAGCAGTAGTAGTCCTCACTATTTCTGATAAATAGTGTGATAATAATTGTAATGAGGACTTAGTTTGAATCTTAATATTTTCTACATATTTGTACTGAGACTCACAGTTGTGTGGTCGTATTTTGCACGACCGTATGATATAAAGTTTGTATTTGAATTCTGTACCATGTATTTGGCGACTCAGAATGGGTTGGGTTGAATGGACCTATGCTGGGGGCGTCACAAATCGATTCTCTAAGATGGGGCATTTCATTCCCTGTTGGAAGACCTCTGATGCATCCCACGTGGCTCAATTGTTCTTTCGGGAAGTGGTTTGTGTACATGAAGTTCCTCAGTCTATCACTTCTGATAGAGATTCGAAGTTCCTTAGCCATTTTTGGATCACACTATTGTAACGGATGGATACTACCTTAAAGTTCAGTAATATTGCACATCCACAAACTGATGGACAGACTGAAAATCCGAACCGAATGTTAGGCAATTTGATTCGGAGTATTTGTGGTGATAAGCTGAAGCAGTGGGATGTTTTGTTGACACAAGCTGAGTTTGCATATAATAATGCTACCCACACTGCTACTGGTTAATCCCCTTTTGCTTTAGTGTATTGGAAGACTCCTAAACATGCATTAAATCTAGCACGTCTTTCCAAGGTTGCTGGAAACAATGTTGCTACTGAAAAATTGGCTGAGCAAGTTCGTGATGTTCAGGCCAAAGTGAAAGCTAGGTTAGAGGAGAAGAATATGAAGTATAAAGTCGTAGCCGATGCCAAGAGACGTTCGAAGTTGTTTGAAGAGGGTGATCATGTTATGATATTTTTGCGTAAGGAAAGGTTTCCAGTCGGTTCCTATAATAATTTGAAGCCACGAAAGTATGGTCCGTACAAGGTAATCAAGAAGATCAATGATAATGCTTACGTGATTAACTTGCCTTCCGAAATGAATATCTCTCGTACTTTTAATTTATCCAACCTTTATGAGTTTTGTGAAGATGTTCCGCTCTATCCAGATTATAACTCGAGGTCGATTTCTTCGCAGGTGGGAAGGACTGATGTAGGACAACTGACTTTGGAGTTTGAGGAAGAGTTAGATAGGAAACAGGGAAGGAGAGTTGGTCTGAGGAAACGACCATAATTCCCGAAGAGTTGAAGTTGTTCCCGAAGAGTTGGGTTCAATCGAATTCGGGAGAGGTCTTTGGGTTCGAAAATGGCGTCATGGGTTCGATCGACTTCGGGAGAGGTTTTCAGGTTCGGAGATGATGTCATGGGTTCGGGGTGGCTGGATTGATTTTATTTATTTTAATTATTCTTAGTTTAGGTAGGATTCGTTTTTAAGATAATAGTGTTTTAATAGGAAACAAATCTTTTATGGTATTATGTAATTGAGTTGTTACCTATTAGGACTTTCTTGCCATTTTAATTAGTTGCCTATTAGGAGTTAATTCCCTAGTTATAGGAATTCTTTAGCTATAAAAACCCGGCTTGTGGGTTGGAGGATTCAGTCATTAATAATTATTATTTTCTTTACAATTGATATTGTATTGATTTATCTGGTGGATTCGTGTTTGTGTTCTTAAAGCTTACGTTGGTAAACTCTGTGTTTTCGTTTTGCATCAGCGTGATAGTAAAGTCTCATATCATATCAGAACACAAGGAGAAAGATTGAGGACATATATGCTTTAATGAACTATAGACCTAATAGGTTAACCTTTTTGGGTCAAGATGTAATTTCAGATGAGCATATATAGACTAGATATTCTCAACATATAGTTAATGTATTGTCGGCATGCTCTTCTTTTGGGGCACTCAATTTGGGTAAGTGGGTTCACTCTTATGTAATTATGAGACATGATCTTGCATTGGATGGAAATTTGGGAATAGTTCTAGTGAATATGTATAGTGTGAGAACATGGTAATGTCTATTCGGGTGTTTAAAACACTTAAATTCAAGTATGTAGTGTTGTGGAGTACCATAATTAGCGGCATGGCCATGAATGGCAATGGCAAGCATGCTTTGCCGCTCTTCTTCCTCATGTTGATTGATGGGGTTTCTCCTTATGATGTAACTTTATCGGTCTGTTATCTGTTTGCAGCCACGCGGGGTTGGTTAATCAAGGGTTAATGTTCTTTAAAGCCATGGCCAGAATATACGGAATTTCCCCTCAAATGCAGCATTATGCTTGTGTTGTAGAAAAAGATTGCTGGTTGTAGCTGGGTTGAGGTTGATTTAACGTGTTACACTTGAAGAGTTGATGAATTGATCGTCATAAATTAAGTTTTGCCTGGACTAAGGGCCTGTTCGGGAATGATTTATGTTAAATGACTTATAAGAAAAAATAAAAGTTGCTTTAAGTTCTGACTTTTAAATAGAAGTATTTGGCATCAATTTGAATTATAAGTTAAAACAAGTTATGAAGGTGTTCGGCTCATAATGACTTATAAGTTAAAATAAATGTAAAGATTACTAAAAAAGACATTAATAAAAAGAGGAGCAAAATAGACATTACATTTGATCAAACTAACTTATTTTAAAATGACTTATAATTTATTTTAAAATAAGTTACAAATACTTATTTTTTTTGACTTAAAACTGAACTTATAAGTAGGAAAATAAGTCATTCTTGAACAGGTAAATAGTAACAAATGACTTATAAGTTGGAATAGTATAGTAGCTTAAATATTGCCAGAAAACTGGTATTCTTCATAATGCTAACATGACGAGGGGCTCGAGTTGAAGAGTACATCAGCTTATATATTGCCAGAAAACTGAATGCTACACTTACAATGCCTTCACTATCATGGTCAACGTTTTTTCTCTAGCGGCAGCACCCCCAGAACCATCGGTACTTAGCTCCAGCTCTACATCTAAGTGTTCACATCAGATTGTTTTTGGGTGTTAATTTTGGAATAATGCTACAGACACAAGCTATTTTACATATTTTATAAATATTTTACAAACTGTTGATGTGGCATACTTCACGTCAACCGTGTTGCATAGGTGATGAATAATGTTACAGACACAAATTATTCTATAAATATTTTACAAAATGCTGATGTGGCATACTCCACCTCATCTTTTTATGTGGGGCCGAAGACTACATTGAAATAATTTGTTGATCAATAGACTGAGGTGGAGTACCACATCAGCAGTTTGTAAAATATTTATAAAATAATTTGTGTCTGTAGCATTACTCCATAGGTAGAGTTACATTGTTTGGATTTTTTTATAAAAAAAGCTGATGTGGAGTATGCCACATCAGCAGTTTGTAAAATATTTATAAAATAGTTTGTGTCTGTAACATTACTCTTAATTTTGAGTTTGAAGATGTTTGAAATTGACTTTTGAAAGGTCAATATTAATCCTATAATTTGAAAAGATGGAGTATTTGATTGACATTTTAACTTTAAAAAATCGATATTTCCACAATAGTTTTTTATATTTTCACATGTAGGCCCCACTTTTTAACCAAACCATGGTAAAAAAGTAGATCATACGTATGAAAACATCAAAAACTGTTGTGAATTTATCCATTCCATAACTTTATCATCTTACTTGACTTTCTTTTAAATTTTATTTCACGAAAAAAGATAAGATAAAAAAACACGACGACTCTTCAATCTCTACAAATATCATTAAGAATCAAGAAATAAGTAGTAACAAATCAAAAGATAAAGAGCAATGTTATAATGTCCAAAATTTTACGTCCGAATTACCAAAAAATATTTTGAAGTGTTTACTATACAACACAACAAAGCATTTTCTTATCTATGTAACAAAACACAATTGATTTTGAATTTTTCGCTCACCTTAATAAACGATAAAGACCGTCCAAAGTTTGGGATCAATCTCACCGTCCATTATATCCTTTTAACTTCAAAGAAAAAAAAAATCGCTCTCTCTCACTCTCAAATCCTCCTCCGTTCTTCCTCCTCCCGAGCTCGTCCTCTGCCTCCTCTATTCTCTAGCGGCAATCTCTCCTCCCCCTTCCGCTTTGTACATAGTGCCGAAAGTACGAATAGTACGGATAATATATATATTTATGGGGAAAATGATTGTACAAAGTCGTGTATAATTTTTTTTTACACAATATACCAAAATGACATCGTTTGGCCCATTTGTTTCAAAAAGAAAAACACGGCTCCTCCCAAAATTGCGCATAAAGGCTTCTCTCTTCTCTCCTCCCAAAACACAGATCGTAGCTCTCCCCTCCCAAATCGATCGCGCATAAGGGCTTCTGGTGTCATGCCAGGAGGTATTGCTGGAGGCATACAGCTGCTTACAAGAAAATAGTGAAAGAGTCTCGCAAATAGAGTGAAAGAGGGATGGATCCAAAACTGACAGAGGTCTCGCAACTATTCAATCGATTCAAAGCTGCTATGATGCGGAACGATTTCGATACTTGTACCAAACTCCTTTCTCAACTCAAGGTATCATCTTCTACTCTCGTATTCCCTACTCTTTATTCAAAACCCTAACTTTTGTTTAGTCCTCTTCTGTGTCAGATCCAAGATACTGTATTTTGAATTATCAAAGGATAAGGCCTAATTTTTTTTCCTATTCCTTGGTTAACTGAAGTTTCAACTCGTAAATATTTTAAATTTTGCTTTTTTTTCTTGGTTTGGATTTCAAAAGATACTGTTTTGATAACTTGTGAACCATTTGTGGACCTAGATTCAAGTGCCACGAAGGATTTCTGATTTTATTTGGACTATTAATCGGTGGTATTATTTTGAAGCAGATTTGCTATGATATGGAAACCATAGGCCCCAACTATATGAAAATATATAAATGAGAACAGTTGTTGTAATTAAGAAGTTTAAATAACACTGAAGATAGATTTGAGGAATTGAATTCCACAAAAGCCCGTGTTTTAATATTTTGCATTAATTTGAAGTTAGGTAATTGCGCATAGAGTTGGTGATATGTTTTAACTATAGGATATGCTATTTCATTAAAAGGCACATTATTGGGGACTTGTGTTACTACAGGAAATGTGGGAAACGGCATATTAGTAGAGCAAAAGAATGCAAAATACAGTGGCTTTGCTTCTGTCATCAGCCATGATGTTGAGACATTTGCAGTTTCCTTCGTTTGCTGATCAACTAGAGACTGCAGTGGAGCGTGTAATCTTAGAGGGCAAGTATAGGACAAAAAACATTGGTGGGCATAACACCACACAAGAAGTTGTTGATGCTGTCATTGCAAATCTGGACTGAAGTTTTGAATGAACCTCCTTGAAAGTCTAATAATAATCTAGAAGGGGGGTTGAATGGATTATTACTGTTTAAAAAATTATCTTCGGCTTTTTTGAATTTTTAGCAAATTAATTTATAGTGCCAGAAATTAATACACAAAATTAGAAAAATTCAATCACACAATGCATAGAGATTTATCTGGTTCACAATATACAGCTTGGGTATATTGCTACGTCCAGTCTCAAGCTCCTCTCGAAGGCTTGAGATTCTATTACCCCCAGTAATAAATGTTCATTCACTAGGTGGAGAAATCTTTATAAAATTTTATATATAGATCAAGTTATAACTATTCACAACTATCTTGGACAACGAACTCCCAGCTCTTTCACCAAGCTTAGTTGAATCTTCTTTTGAGTTCAGAACTATTCTATAATTTGGTCTTGAAACAATAATCTTTTCTTCACCTCACAAGTACACTAGAGACCTAACTCCCAGTTGACTTCTCTAAGACTCTAGTCTTGGTCAAAGAATTTGTCTTTCTCACAGATATATAAAATAAATTAGCTCTATCATTTTTTCTTTTACAAAAAGATAGTTTGAATTTGCTTCTAAAGTAAGCAGATAAAGTTTAGTACATATTTATAAAAGTTTAAATAACTTTTATAGTTGATACTTTTCAGATAAGCAAATATATATTTTAAGATCAAATATCAAATAAAAGTTCAAGACTTTTATATGGAATGTTTCAGATAATCAGATATATATTTTAAGATCAAATATCAAATAAAAGTTCTAGACTTTTATGTGAAATGCTTCAGAGAAGCTGATATATAAATTGATGCAGTTTTGTAAAGATTTTCTTTTCTTTTAATAAAGAATGTGTTTCTATGGTTTAAACAATTCTAGAAAATATTTTTCTTTAGAGTGTGTTTCTATGGTTTAAATAATTCTAGAAAATGTTTCTCTTTAGAGTGTGTTTCTATGGTTTGACAGATATAACTTTGAGTTTAGATTATCATATGAAATCACTTATAATGCAACAAGTATTTTTTGTTAATAAGTAAGTTTATGAGTAAGATACTTGTTTATGAAAGTTATTAAATATAACAAATTTATGAATTAAATAATACTTGATGAAATATGTTTCACCCACGTATATATATTATATTATATTTGATCTATGTTATAAAAATTTAGTCACTCAGGATTTAAAGACTGTTTTAGAAAATTTCAAAGAAATAACATCCGAATTATATCGGTATCTAAGTACTGACCAAATTGATTGTTTCACAATCTGATAATTATATAAATATTTTTCAATACTTATATAATGTATCTTATATTAATAAAAAGTCACTTAGGATTTTAAAGATCGTCTGGAAGAGAATTTTCTTCCAAATTATATCGGTATCTAAGTACAGACTTTTTATATAATATTTGATAGATTAAATATATATATATATATATATATATATATATATATATATAAATATGTATAACAATTTAGTATGATAAATTTTTGTTTCACTCACGTATATATATTATATTATATTTTATCTATGTTGTGAAAATTTGGCCACTCAAGATTTAAAGACCGTTTCGGAGAATTTCAGAGAAATAACATCCGAATTATATCGGTATCTAAGTACTGACCAAATTATTTGTTTCACAATCTGATAATTATATAAATATTTTTTAATATTTATATAATGTATCTATATTAATAAAAAGTCACTTAGGATTTTAAAGACCGTTCGGAAGAGAAAGTACTTTCGAATTATATCGGTATCTAAGTACAGACTTTTTATATAATATTTGATAGATTAAATATAGATATATATAAATGTGTATAACAATTGAGTATGATAAATTTTTGTTTCAATCACGTATATATATTATATTATATTTTATCTATGTTGTGAAAATTTGGTCACTCAGGATTTAAAGACCGTTTCGGAGAATTTCAGATAAATAACATCCGAATTATATCGGTATCTAAATACTGACCAAATTATTTGTTTCATAATCTGATAATTATATAAATATTTTTTAATATTTATATAATGTATTTATATTAATAAAAAACCACTTAAGATTTTTAAGACCGTTCGGAAGAGAAATTACTTCAGAATTATATCGGCATCTAAGTACATACTTTTTATATAATATTTGATAAATTAAATATAGATATATATAAATGTGTATAACAATATAGTATGATAAATTTTTGTTTCACTCACGTATATATATTTTATTATATTTTATCTATATTGTGAAAATTTGGCCACTCAGGATTTAAAGATCGTTTCGAAGAATTTTAGAGAAATAACATCCGAATTATATCGGTATTTAAGTATTGACCAAATTATTTGTTAACTACACTTCTTAAAGTTAATGAAGAGTTTGTTTTCGGCTAAAACCTCTAACACAGCTCGAAGGTGTTCCATATGGTCTTCCTCATTCTGACTATAATCAGTATATCATCAAAATAAAAGACAATATATTTTCTAATGAAAGGTCGTAATACCTGATTCATAAGTCGCATAAAATTACTAGGCGCATTGGACAATCTGAGAGGCATGACTACCCACTCGTAGTGTCCATCCTTTGTTTTGAACGTTGTTTTCCATTCATCACCAGGTTTTATCCGAATCTGATGACATCCGCTCCGAAGATCTATCTTCGAGAACAAATTGGACCCTTCCAACATATCTAACATGTCATCCAACCTTGGAATCGAAAAACTGTATATGACAGTTGTCTTGTTGATCGCTCGGCTATAAACACAAATTCTTCAACTGCCATCTTTCTTCGGGACCAACAATGCGGGAACCGCACATGGACTCATGCTTTCTCGAATGAACACCTTCTTAAGTAATTCCTCCACCTTCTCCTGTAAGATCTGATTTTCCTTGGGACTCATCCGATAATGAGGCAAATTAGGTAAGCTTGCTCCCGGAATTAGATCGATATGATGTTGAATATCCCTTAGCGGTGTTAGGTTATTCGGTAAATCGTCGAACACCAACTCACTGAATTCGCCTAGAAGGGATTGTATCTTATCAGGTAACACCAATTTTGGCTCTTCCTACTCTTCTACCACTAGAGCTTGCACCACTACAACATGTACCTCCTGTGCCTCCTTAAGTTCTGACTCCAAATCTGTTATTGATGTGATTACTATGAGTAAAGAATGCTCTGCTTTCAGGTTCTTAGTTGTGCCACCCTCTGAATTTTGTTTTGGAAACATTGAAATCTTCATGCCACCCCAATTGAAAACAAATACATTGCCATGCCCTCTATAAGTGACATCCACATCAAATGCCATGGTCGGCCCAATAACAAGTGACTAGCATCCATGTCGACTACGTCACAGACCACTTCATCTCGATAGTGTTGTTCGATCGAGATAGGGACTTTGCACACTTCGATCACGTTCACCTTGTCTCTTTTCCGAATCCACCCAATTACATATGGCTTCAGGTGTTTCTCTACCCGCAGTTTCAGATGTTCTACCAACTTCTTCGACACAAAATTCTCGCAGCTTCCACTTTCTACAATTAGGTCGCAAATCTTCCCTTGAAAACTGCAGCATGCCTTAAAAATATTATTTCTTTATGAGGAATATTCTAACTTCGTCAAGCACATGACTCGCTGAATCACACAATTAACATTCTCTCCATGCTCCTTGGCTATTTCTGCACCTTCCCAGAATTCGCCCATGTCTGTTTCTTCTTCGGCGTCCTCATAGTGCTCTCCAACTTCCACAAAATTCACTGATTTCCTCGTTGGACACTCATTTGAGCGATGAACCGGTTGGCCACACCTGTAGCACTTCAAACCGCCAGATTTAACATATAGGTTGGGCGCCCGAGGGGTTTCCCCTATAGCCGATGTGGTCGTCCGAGTCTCAATAGGAATATTAGGTTGCCCCAAACCTCTTTGTGACTGGGCGGCCATAGTTTTAGACTGATTCTTTCCTTCATTCACTGAAAATCTGTTTCTGTTTATGACTGCATTGGACGTCTCCGCCATGTCCTTCTTGTGATAAACAAATCGATTGGATGTCTTCTCCATTAATTCTGCTTTCAAAGCCATGTTATGCGCTTCATCCACTGTCCAAACGACTTGTAGTCCAAATTTGTCTCGGGTAAAAGGGCGCTTCAACCCTTCCAAATACCTAGAAATTTGATGTGCCTCAGTCTCATTCAATTTGTTATGCACTGAAAGTTTAGACCACTCCTCTGTATATTTGGCCACATTCCTATTACCCTGTGCACAATTCTGATAACTCCGTAAAATAAATTGTTCATAATCTGGGGGTAAAAATCTATTCATCATAAGTTTTTTCATTCGTCTCCAAGATCGGATAAGAGTTTTGCCTTGTCGTCGTCGATCCACTTGTAACTTTTCCCACCAAACAACAACCCCACTTCTCAACTTGTACGCTACCAGATTAACTTGTCGATCTTCCGTGACCTTTGTCAACTCGAAAAATCTCTCAACCTCAGAAAGCCAATCCAGAAACTCTTTAATCTGCAATTTACCATGGAACAGTGGCATGTTCGCGCGTATTCTATAGTCAGATTAATTTTGGTTTCGGTTTTGGTGTTGATGAAGGTTTCTTTGGTATCCTGCAACCTCTTCATCGGAATCTTCAACACTAAGGCCTTCGAACTGTTCACGTCTCGCTGATCCATGCAGACGTTCCCCTCCAAAGCGTTCAAGGGCAAATCCCTCGCCTCCAACCCTGTTGTTGATAGGATCATTGGGTATGTGTTTTCATACCAACAATTGTTGCAACATGGTTCCCACCTTTGCCATCAACTGTCGTTGCTCATCAATCGCTGCCCATAATTTGGCATCCCTGCAACTAGCGTCGTTAAGGTTATCTCTCTCGCATTCGTTGTTGGCTATTGACAAGGCAAAATCCTTGGCTCTAATACCAATTGACGTAGAACGAAAACATAAAGAGTTTACCAACGTAAGCTCTAAGAACGCAAACTAAAATCCACCAGATAAATCAATACAATATCAATTGTAAAGAAAATAATAATTATTAATGAATGAATCCTCCAACCCACCAGTCAGGTTTTTATAGCTAAAGAATTCTTATAACTAAGGAATTAACTCTTAATAGGCAACTAATTAATATGGCAAGAAAGTCCTAATAGGTAACAACTCAATTATATAATACCATAAAAGATTTGTTTCCTACTAAAATACTATTACCTTAAAAATGAATCCTACCTAAACTAAGAATATTTTAAATAAATAAAATCAATCCAGCCTTCCTGAACCCATGAATCCATCTCCGAACCCGAAGACCTCTCCCGAAGCTGATCAAACCCACCTCTTTGGGAACAACTTCAGGTCTTTAGGAATTATAGTCGTTTCCTCAGACTAGCTCTCCTTCCCCGTTTCTTATCTAACTCTTCCTCAAACTCCAAAGTCAGTTATCCTACATTACACGCGGTACCTCAACAATCTCTCCTTGTTTGCCAAAAAATACTATTAACAAATACACGCAAGTATACGCGAACACTTATGCAATATAGTGGCAAATAGAGTCTCATTCACACGAAGAATAATCTAATAATTAATTAACCAATTACCAATTTTTTATTAACCCAATTTTATTTAAACGAATGATTCCAATTGTTTAATTAGTAAAATTAACTACGAATAATAACTATGAAAATAAAATATCAAGATTACAATTTCCCCCGATGAAGTTCCCAATGTTTCCACTTCTTATTTAATAGTTAATTGTAACAAATTGCTAATCAAGAATTCATAAGTAATTACCTAACTTATTCCAAGATTAGACAATCGTCTTCATTCCTAATTAATCCACTATATTCCTATGTGAACAATTAACAATGAAGCAATAATTACCAATTCTTATTCAACTTCACGCGACACGTAGGTACAGTCCTATCCCACATGTAAATTGGATATTCACTACGAAGAAGAATAAATCCAATACATGTATCATATTCCCAACCCAATCTAGAATCAAAATTCCAATCTCATCTATATTGATAGATTAATTGATGGCCACACAATTCTTACATGGGACACAAAAATATGATAAACAATCTTGCATACAGTTGATAATAATTAAATATAAAACAAATTAATTAATCCAATCATCGGGTTCTATTGCAATCTTGAATAGAAAATTAGTTTATACTAAAGAAAGAAAACATGATCATCATGCCTTCCTCTTCACTTCTTAATAATCAGGACTTCTTATTCTCCGTATTTTTGTTACATTGGGACTTTATCAGCTAAAAAGGTTTCCTCATCGCCACACATACGCGCCCCACGCACTTGGATAAGAAGCACAACGCCGTGAATTTCTCCCAATAGCGTCGAGGCTTTCAACTAGCGTTGCGGCCCTCTCAAGTGGCGCCGCGGCTCTCGAGTCGCTGCCCAATTATCTTGTTTTCTCCTTTTACACGCCCAATTGAGTCTTTAATCCATTGCAAGTCCAAGTCCTTGCCTGACATTCTTGGCTTCATAATAAGGCTAAATATGCACCATTTATTGCTCTTTCTCCATTTTAGATCGCATATTACATTCCTGCATAAAAACATTAAAATGCATCAAATCGAACTAGAAATACTTAAGAACTGACAAAATAATTAAGCCCAAAAAATATGATTCGTAGATATAAAATTCACTCATCAAATACTCTTTAAACTTAAACTTCGTTTACCCTCAAGAAAAAACCTAAATCATCTAACGACTAATTTAACCACCATAAGCAATGAAGTAATGCTACTTGACTATTAGCCTCAGCTCAAAACATTTTCTTTTAATAATCAAGCATAATTCAAGACATGCAATGTCCAATAATTTAATCTATTTGCTAATTATACAACAACTTGCAATCCTCTACGTGTGTGTGTATATTCATACAATTCAAAATAGGTAGAATTTAGATGAAATCTTACAATCAAATGTTCCATAGAAATCTTATGTCCACTTATGAAATTTCTTGTTACGTCAATTTCTACTAATCATGGCAACACATAAGTCCATAGAATCATGAGATATTTAACTAACATGCATAGTAAGACCATTCGCAACATTTATTCTTCCCTAATGTTTTTGTCATCACATACTTTTTCAATTTTTCCCCATACGAATGAGTGCATTTTATGCTCCATCTCATCATTTATTTTGTCTGGGTGAGTGCGTTTTACGTTCCGTCTCAACCCACCATTTTATTCAATATCATCCGGGAAGTTCAGTATGACTTACAAATAATTTTGCACAACAATTTAATCCCACTTTCCCCCCAAAATTATGACCATGCCATAATTTAGAGTCAACTAATACTTCAATCAATTTCTCAAGTCTCAACAAGATTACCATGAACAAGCGATTGCAAATATTTCTTCCAAATTTACAAATTCTATCAAAATTTTCTAACCATTCAAACTTATGAATAAATGTACTCAAACAATGCCAAAAAATCACAACTCATGTATAACCAACAAACAAATTAAAGCATAGACTTGCATGTATTTCATTATTTCATATTTTTAATCTATCATTGGCCATCAAGCAACATTATTCAACTACTAATCAAAATAAAATTTCTAACATGCAACTATCTAAACTACTATTATTCTGGCATGCAACTAACTAAACTACTACAATAATAAAATAGCCTAACTACCAACAACAAATAACGAAAGTAAACTATACCCCAAACTTGCAATAAACATTTTCCTCCATGTAAATATAGGAAGAATTAAAATATGATGACTTCCCTGAAGTTCATTTACGTGGATTGATAGCATTCTCCTTTTCCTTTGAATCTTGAATCTAATCGTCGAACACCTGAGGGGTGGAAACTGTAGTTTTCCCACGCCATTGCTGAATCCGTTATTTACAAACATTTGAACTAGAGCGGCATTGAATCCCTTCGTGTGTTCCAAATACGAGCCCATCTTATGTAATAGCAGATCAACTCTAAGCTTTGACGACTAGCTACTTTACGAAGTTCTTTCGACTCTTCATGAAGTTCTCCAACTTTTGTCAACAGATGATCTATCACTAGAGTTGATGTCGACAATTTTCCTTGTATTTTAGGCTTCACAATGAATCCTACTCCTTTTGGTTGAAGGATTCCCCCAGCCCATATCCTAAAATTCTTTATTAGGTCACTTGTAATTAGCTCTTGGCGGAGGTTGACGTTCTTCATCAGGTCCTACTACCACCCCGGCATCCATGCATAGCACGTGAATAAGTGATGGGTGCGGCAAACCATTAACTAAGCTTCCTTTCATCGCTTGACGAATTAAATTATATATGATTAGCCCAACATCAATTTGATTTTCATTCACAATAACATATGACAATAATGTTATGTCGCAATTAAGTTCTGTGACTTTGACGGACGGAAGCATTCGAGTACATATGAAGTAAAACCATGCTAAGACATATCGACTCAGCTCATTTGTCGAGATATGTAACTCGTCGCTCGGTTGTAGTTCCCAAATGGCTCCCAGTCTATATAAACTCTAAATTGCTTTCTGCCAATGGAATCCACCATTCTATACTTTAATGATCCTTCACTATCCTTCAGATCACAGATGTGAAAATAGGCGTTGATTGTGGACGGATCAAACGACACTGGCTTACCCCATACATGTACTATGTCACCATCTATATCCACTGCGTTTGCGTAGAACTCACTTACTACATCTACCACTGCATCACTGGGTTGTTGTGTGAAATTTTCTCATCCATTATTTTGGGTACTCTATAAATAGATTCATAATTAGATTTGGAAAAGAGAGTTGTGGGTACTCTATAAATAGTCTTGTTATTAGAGAAAGGTAGAACACAACCAAGAGGCAGTAACATTCTAGAGAGTTGAGAGTGGGTGTAATTGGGTCTTGGGTTGTTGTGTGAGAGATGGTTTTTCATCTTTTATTCCGTGCAAAAATTTGTAGCATGGAGATTAATATATTGAAGTTGGTTTTGTGGATTAGGTCATTGAGGACCAACCCATGTTAAATATCGTATTTTTTTCTTTCTTAAGTGTTATTGTTTATTTTACGTGACTTAATTCCCAACAAGTGGTATCAAGAGTTATGTTAACTAGATCTGAGTTAAGAGGGAATTATTTCTCGTAATATGATGGCGATGAATTTGGGTAAATTTGAGTTTCCAATCTTTGATGGGAAAAAAAAATTCACACTGTGGCAAAGTAGCGTGCAAGATATTTTGGAGTTGCAAGGACTTGATCAAGCTTTGGAGGAGAAAAAACAAAAAGAGGTGAAAGATGAAAATTGGCAGACAATTCGCAAAAAAGATGTAAGCACAATACGTTCATCGTTAACACCTAAGATAAAGTATGATGTGTTGAAAGAGATTGATTCAAAACATTGTGGGAAAAGCTCGAGAAGAGTTATGTTTTGAAGTCACTAACCAACAGATTGTGCTTGAAGATGGAATTGTACTCCTTGAAGATGGAATTGTACTCTTTGAAGATGGATGAAGGGAAGAATATCCATGATCATCTAAATGCTTTTAAATGGTTAGTATCTCAAATGTTGAATACAAATGGAAAATTGGAAGATAAGGAGAAGTCATTGCTTTTATTTTCATCTTTGCTCACGTCTTACAAGTCGATGGTGCAAACATTATGGTGGGAAAATTAACTTTGATTTTAGATGAGGTGGCTACTCTTTTGCGAGAAAGTCAAAAGTTGATGGGAGAAGAGAGCAATAACATTGGAGAGCAAGCACTAATCGTGGAGGGTTATAATCGAGGGAGACGTCAATAGAGAGATAATAGTAGAGGAAGATCAATATCCAGACCAAGAGATTACAATGATATAGAGTGTTACTATCGTGGAGAGAAAGGTCATATCCAATATTAATACAGAACATTAAGGGAGGACATGAAGAGTTTTAAGGAAGTATCAAGAAAAATTGAAGGACAAAGAGAAAGTTGAAGATGTTAATTTGTTTAGTGAAGCTGAAGAAGTTTTTTTAACGGTTAAAAGTGACTATAATGATGGAAGGATTCTGCGGCTTCTATGCATATACACAATGAGAGAGATTGTTTGAGAGTTTGAAGGAAGATGGAGAATTGGCTATGTTAATGGAGTGAATAAAGAGAGTAAAAATTGAAGGCGTTGGAAGTGTTCGTTTCAAACTTCATGATGGTTCTATAAAAATTTATTGAGAATGTATATTATGTCCCTGGTTATGGTGAGGATATAATTTCTTTTGGATAATTTTCTTCACGTGAATATGCATATGTGGGTCAAGGAAATTCGTGCAAGGTGTTCAAGGAAGACAAATTAATTCTCCAAGGTAGGAATAATGAAAAATTAATTTGTATGTTAGATTGACAGTCTATGCATGGAAAGAAGACCATGAAGGGCAACCATCGAGTGAAGTTTAGAGATGAAGTTGAAGTGTTTGGGGATTCAAGTCGAGGGAGGAATTTTTAGGTAACTCCTCGAATCCTATTTAGAAAAGAATTGTTATTATGGAAAGGAAGATGCCATATTTTTAGTAGGATATTTTTTATATATTGATTTCCTAGTATGAGAAGAAATCATATTTTTGGTAGAAATATTATTTTGGAAGTACATAGTCTTATTTTTAGTAGGTATATTTATTATGTGAGAGTGTCTTAATTAGATTAGGAAAATGAAGTTGTGGGTACATAATCTATAAATATAGTCTTGTGTTTAGAGAAAGGTAGAACATAACCAAGAGATAGTAGCATCCTAGAGAGTTGAGAGAGAGTGTATTGGGTCTTGGGTTGAAGTGTGAGGCAGGGTATTTTCAGCTTTTATTCTGTGCAAAAAATTATACCATGGAGATTAATATATTAAAGTTGGTTTTGTGGATTAGGTCATTGAGGGACCAAACCACATTAAATATTGTGTTATTTTTCTTTCTTAAGTGTTATTATTTGTTTTGTGCGACTTAATTCCCAAAAATATAGTGGCCTCATTAGGCTCATCTTCTCCTCTTTCCACCATTTATTGGAAAACCCTCGTTACAACTTCACAAAATGCTCGTTGTACACGTGGCCCTTAAATATGAAAGAGGGGCATGTATGACAAAAAGAAGGGCGCATGTTCAATGAATGAACCCTAATGACCTAATTGAATCAAATTGCCAGAACAAGATAATCTGGACTAAGGTTCGCCCCCCTAGGGGTTCAAACTTCTATCTAGCCAACCAATGATGCTTTCTTGACTTGATTGGATTACCGAAAGATTTTCGAGTAAAGCTTGGACAAGATCGATGAAAAGATGACTTGGTATTGGAAGACCTTGTAGGGTTTAACCCCCTAGGGGTCCAATCTCCTGATTTGGTATGATTGAAGATTTTTTTCTTTCATTGATCTTTACCAAGAGAAACAAAGGTGAAATGAACAACCAAATAAAAGAAGATAAACCGACTAGGAAGTTCCCCTAGGGTTCGTCCCCCTAGGGGGTGCACCTCCTTATCTTGGTTCGATTAATAATGCCTTCTTGATTTATATGAGTTAGCAAAAAAAGTGAAGATTAGATCAACGAAACTGGGCGAGAAAGGATGGCTACCTAAGGAGTGCACTCCTAAGGCTCATCTCACCTAGGATTCACCCCCTAGGGTTCAATCTCTCCAAATGATGCCGATGAATGATCCCTTCTTGATGCAACTTAAACTTCCGAACGAAACGAGGATAAGATCGAAAAACATGAGAAAAAAAGAGGAGCTCGAGGGCGCCCCTAAGGTTCGAATCTCCCCCTAGGGTTTAGCCCTCTATGGGGAACTCCTTCACAATCTTCGAAACCATTTCCCGAGCAAACTTTGGTTTAGCGCAACGATAACTCAAGTTGATTAAAGCCAAGAAAAGAGAAGATAAATACATGAAGACTTAAGGATGATCTTCCTTAAGTCCTTCATGGCATGGAAAACTACTAAAAAAATTCAAAAATCGTGACAAAAGGATGAGAAACGAACAAAATAAGCAAGAGTAAACAAAGAGGATCAAAGGAGGAACGAACCTAGGGTAGAGCTTCCTAGGGTTCGACCACCTAGGGCTAAGCCTCCTATGGCTCCACCAAGGCTTGGTTCGAGGATTTTTTCCAGTGAATCTTTGGATCAAGGCACGCTAATGAAGATAAAATGGAAGGAAAATAAATTATGGTCAATACAACAATAATTTGATTCGAAGATTAAAGGGCCTCCGTAAGTCCCTAGGCAAAAGAATTAGGTTCAAATGGGAAATGGTTGAGGGATTTGAATTGGTGGCAAGAATAGAGAGCAATTTAGGCATCACTTTTTGACAATGCGAGGCATTTTTGATATTTGACTTAAAGTTACATGTTTGGAACGTGGCCTAGTCATTTGCCAGTAACATGACCACTTATCAGATAAGATACCTCTATAAATAGCCCCCTCATTTCAGAGGAAGGGAATTTTGATTCTTTGATATTCCAAAACATACAAGAAGACTCTCTAGAGTTCTGTCACGTGTTGCCTTAGTGATCGCCTACCCGTTCTTCTCCTTTCTACAAATCCTAGATCATTTTTCGTACTGTTATGGATTTCTCTCATCCTCATCCAATTCAAAACCCTAATCGAGCATTTTCTGGCGACTCTGCTAGGGAGGTGTAGGATTCATGAAGAGTATGCATACAACTAGAAGCGGGAGAACAACCAGGATCTGAGCAAAAATTCACAAACTTTGGATCTTTTTCAGTAACAAGTTCCATCAAATACTATATCTGAAGAGAGCTCATTGATTGGAATTACCAAAGACCAGATCTAAATATATTTCACCAATTAGTGCCATCAAGGATTAGACATGAGAAGATTTCATTGGTGAATGCCACTGAAGACTGGAGCTAAAGACGTGTCATCGATAAGAGTTATTAAAAACAAGATCTAAAAAAATTTCACCGATTGAAGCGACTAGAGTCGGAATTCCACTGGTTACAACAACCAAGCAAAATTTTTTAGGAAGTATTTCAAGAAATTTAATTTCTTTACTTTTTCATTTCTCAAAGTAAAAAAACTGGGGGCATGATGGACTCCACAACTCTTACTTCTCAAACAAGGGTATACGATTTCTTTTAATTTATTGAGAATTTTATGTGCAAAATAATGTATTTACATTAATAGATCTATTCATGATAAAGATATGAAGAAGTTTTAACATAAATAAAAAATAATTAAAAAAAGAAAAGTTAAGCTTATAAATTCCTAAGACCAACTTAGGATTCGACTGGCCTATGTAGGATTCGAGATGAGAAATATTTTCTTCATGCATGGACCATCAATATTTGAGTAATGAATATTGATAAATTTAGCATGTGATTTGAACCTAACTTAATATTTATAGCATTTAGCAATTAGCATAGATCTAAATAAAAGACTGTTTTACACCATGTGTACATGATACCCGAATCCTACACTTCACAATGATACACATTGTACTTGTATTATGTATATTAAATAATTTTGAGCCTCCTCCACAGCGTCCATGAATGAACTCTAATTTTTTATGGCCAAAGCCCAACTTTCATAAGGAATCATGACTACACTGATTCGACAAGGAAAAGAAAGAGAAACTTTGTAAAATGAAATAAAATCTCAATCTTCCAAAGTTTTTTTGCTCTTTTCTGGCCAAATGCAGTTTTGAAAAGAAAAGGAAGACGAGATATATTTAGTTGAAATTAAGCTTTTTGAAAGGAGGACAGCTAGATATCGGCTAAAGAACTAAAAACTCATGTACTTGAGCATATGGCTAGTCGAGCCCACCCTAATCTGAACCCCCATTGACCTTTGAACTTTGTTGCATAATAGTATTACAATAAGTCTACACCGACCGGGATGTTGTGACCGGTTTGGCGACCGGCCAAATTTTTTTTTTTTTTTTTGCTTTTAACTCTCAAATAATTAATGTGATTTATTGGAACTGAAATTTTTACAAAATGCAGTGATTTAGGTGTCATTTGGATACATGTAAAAAACAGGGTTGTACAGTCTGTATGGCCTGTTTTTTACATGTATCCAAATAACACCTAAATCACTGCATTTTGTAAAAATTTCAGTTCCAATAAATCACATTAATTATTTGAGAGTCAAAAGCAAAAAAAATAAAAAAATTGGCCGGTCGTCAAACCGGTCACAACATCCCGGTCGGTGTAGAAGGACTCATAGTATTACTATTATGTTATATTATGAGCATATGCCATTTTACAAATTGATACATATTGCCATTTATACATCACTCTCAGTGATACATATGACTAATTCATTTTCAGACCATTACAAAATGCCAACACTTGGTATAACATGGATGTACCCACATAATTTGATATTTAATCTATCATGATGTTTAACAATATACTGACAATTGTGTATTTTATCTTTTCCGGTATTACGCATGAATTTATCGAGATTAAAAAACGAAATTCACTTAGAATCAAGCTAGATTCCATAAATGTATTGGGAACTCATCAAGCATAGCCGAGAATCACCAAGTGGCACACCGGATCACCACATAAATGAGCTCATCGAGTTAGAGCAACTAAATAAACATGACGAGTTTAAGATCTAAAAAAGATTGAAATTTGCCAAAAATAAAGACATAATGGATCATGATTACTACCAATAAAGTGTTGAGGTCAAATCTAGGGCCCAAAGACTTTACAAAGACCGAATACCTAGAAGAGAGCGGCTGAATACCTAGAGAAACTTGAGTACGAAGAAAATCAACTTAGTTGTATATTCCTAAACAACCAAGTGATTCAAAAGACATGAGATGGGATGCTAGCTTTGAAAAGAAGGTGACCGTCTGGAAAAAGTTGAGATCTTATCAAGACATTTAACTCAATAGAATGACTACCATCAAAAAGAGGACAACCCACTCTTCCTCACTTGTTAGGACCATAAGCTCGATCATTCAAGAGTTGTGTTGCACGAACTACGAGAGATAGTACCTTTCACTCTCTTCCTACCTATTTTTATTTATACATATGTACACATGTTGATATATAAATGTCCATATGTATTAACATGCCTTGTTCTATTAGAGGTTACCAGACAGTTATGGACAAATATTTTTGATGGAGCATCTCTAGAGTTGGCAAATGGAGCCTTTTCAAGTGGTTTCCCTCCAAGTGGATGATTTTTACGAAGATAGGCTGCTCCTGTGATCGCAAAATTGCGTTATATAGATGCCCTAAAAGTATGAAGACACAATCAACGCTTGAAGGGCCCAACGAATCATGACTAAAACTTGATTTAACAATATGAAAGCAAGCCAAATTTCACATAAAAATCCAATATTGCGTTATCTAATACAATATTATCTCCATCAAAATTCTTTAAGCTATAACAATGAACATATTTATCAATCTTAATAGCTTTTATACTAATACATGTAGATATAACACTAACAAGTTTAGTGCTTTGAATATGAAAGGTCCATTAAAATGTGACTCCGTTAAATAGGTCTGCAACCAAATCCATAAATTTTGGGGACTTGCTTAAGCGAAAAGAAGGTGTTAGGCACCCCCGACTTTCATCACAGTTACCACTTTCCTAATATTTTCTTAAGCTTTGAAGAAGTTGCCTAGTTTGTGTTCTAAATGTTCAGTGCCTAGGTGAATTGTGTCATTCCATAGTGAGTGTGTTTGGTGTTATGCATTGTGAGTGAGTTCATTTTATCCTAGTGGGTTTCAATTAGGTTAGGAAGAGATTTTCGGATTTTATGAAAAAGATTTATTCAAAGTTTTGTTTATTCAAAATTCATTTTCAAAGTTCATTTTTTGTAAAGTTTGTTTTCACACGTGCATTTGCACAAGTCTTAAAATGTGTATTTTCAAAAGTTATTTTAAAGCACGTATTTTCGAAAATCATTTTAAAACATGTATTTTCAAGTATTTTGAAAATGTGTATTTATGGTATTATCCAAAAAACCCTTCCAACCATTTAGTTCTTACTCTTTGAATTGCTTCATTTTGCTTAGAAAGTTTCTAGTTTTTGAAAATTATTTTTTGTTACCCAAAACAAGTAAATGGCCTAGGGTCCAACTTAGGGCATGAAAGCCATCCGATTAATTAGACTCATCACCAAAATACACTAACAACCCACTATTTGGGCTTTAAACTCCACCTTAAAAGTTTAAAAACCATTTAAATGGTTTCAAGACCCATAAGTGATTTACAAACACTAACGACCACTTACAAGTCAAATCAAAAAAGTCCATCATGGGAAGAAGACCCTAATTCCTTCAAATATGAATTTAAAGGCCTTATGCTTCCTCTTAGGTTCACAATTATGTAAATTTAACCTCAACAAATATGAATTTGAATGCCTTAGGCATCATCCTAGGCTCACAATCAAGGAAAATCTACTCAAAAATGCATACATAATTTTCTAAGCCCAAATCCATTATAGGTTAACTCTAATTTTTATGGGTAATGACCCACAAACCTTATATTCACCTAGGATATCACAAAACGCCCAAACAATGATTGCCTAAGCATACTTAGCATCAAAATGTGGAAATATAGCCTGCTGCTTCAAATAGCCCCAAATCACATAGTAGGCAATTTTTTTTAGAATCTACACTATTACAATGTAGTCAATCTAGGGATAAATTTCAATCCTAGGGCCTAGGGGAAGCTTGGGAAAACGACCAAGATGGGAACTAAGGGGAACCAAAGGTAAAAATACCTTTCAATCTTCTGAAGGCGTTTGATGAATTTCTAACTTTTCACTTATAGGTAGACTCGAACATGTGACCTTACACAAAAAAGAGAAAAACATTTACCACTAGGCTATCACCTTTGATCTATAGTACGTATTTAAATTAAATCTAAACATGGAAACTTGTTGTAAATCATAAAATCTAAATCTTTACACTATAATTTCAAAATAAAAAGTAGAAGAAGAGAATTGGACCTTACAAAGTGAAGAGACGAGGAGCTTGAGTGAAGATTTCCTTTTAATTGCCTTCAATTATCAAGGATTTTGGGTTTTTGATTTTAATTTGGAAGAGTTTTGATGGGTTTTTTATTTTCTCTCTAAATACTCTCAAATGATTGGGAGTATTCTCTCTCAAAAGGTTCTCATAACAACAAGTCTAGGCCGACTATGAAGTGGTGACCGGTCTACTGATCGGTCCTAATTTTTTATTTTTTTGTATTTTGACTCCCAAGATGTATAATATTTATTTCAACTGGAATTTTTATAAAATTCAGTGATTTTAATATAATTTGGATACATATAAAAAATAAAATTCTGTAAAAATTTCAGTTAAAATAAATATTATACATCTTTTAAGAGTCAAAAAAAAATAAAAAAATAAGACCGGTCCTAGACCAATCGCCGTTTCCGGTCGCCGGAGAAGGACTCTTCTCATAAATGTTATCTTTCACTAAGCAAGTCTCACTTATTTAGAGAGGAAGGCAAAGGGAGTTGAATTCGTTGGGAGGTAGGCTGTGAACCACCAGTGAGCTAGCAGCCTGGATCAAAGCTGTCAGTGTTGGCGGCTTGGGCGCAGTTCCCAAAAAAGCTGCACATGGGATCTTGGTCCAGATTTCTCTACCCTAAGTCCTCAAGGTCCTTATAATCTCTCACTTAAACCCCCAAATTATGATATTTTACAATTTGACCCTCAGTTTTAAATTATTATTAATTTTAAAGTTAAAATGCAAATTTGAGTGTCTACGATGAGTATATAAAGAATGTAATATTGTATATGCGCGCTCAACTTTAAGTCTTGATAAATTTTCATTAAATCTACAGTGTTAATCAATATGAAATATAAAATAATTTTATATACTTCACACAATGCTTCTAGCGGATAGTAAATGATGGAAGTGGTTAGCATGTAGTTAACTTTGGTCAATTCACCAATACAGTGTAAACACGAAAGTGGGAGGTGATCTCTTTTTAAGTGTCAATACTATATTAGTCAATTGACTAACTTACCATGAAGTTAACTTCATGGTAACCGAATCCGTAAATAAATGAGGTGGTAGTTATAATTAAAATAACTTTCAATTTTTAAACCCATAACAACACATGAAAATAAAAACTCACAAGTCACAACAAACAATACAGCACAACATTATTGCCTTGATCTAAAGGTGATTTTTGTGAGATCAAGTTGAGGCGCAGTAAATTATAAAAAATTCTTTTACTGATGTGATTAAATACCTGTAGGATCGAAAAATGCTATAGTCAAATAAAAATAAATATTTTTTAAATCAAAGTGACTATATGTCTGCAATCAAAATTTTAAACCCCTTTAGCCAATCGCCCAATTACATAAACTGCACATGCACAATATATTATATTATAAACTCTATAATATAATCCGTATATATATATATATATATATATATACATTTAGTTGTTACCATGCATATACAATTAGATTACATTCAGTTTCTTACCTTTATAGAATTTCACATTGCTATAGTAACCAATAAAAAAGTCCAAACCCATTTTCAGTCCTAATTGATTTTTCTTTAATTAGCAATCTAATAATTATCTTCTCAAAATCCTAATCAAGTAAATTATCCACTAATTCTATTAATGGTGTTTTTGTTATTCCATTATATATATATATATATATATATATATATATATATATATATATATATATATAGGGTCCTCATCCGTAGCAAACGGTTGCTACGGACACTGTTCAACAACCATATTTTGCACCGTAGATTAGAAGAATGAAAGGCCAAGATGAATTATATTTACTCCCTGCTGCAACAGCCTCATGCGGCAGGAACTTTTGCCAAATTTCTTATAATTAATTACTATGCTGCCCCTTCTCCATATATATCACAGCCTTCCCTGCCGCGAGAGCCTGTTGCGACAGGGTCCCACTGCCTGACTGCTGGCTTTTTATGTTGACAGTGGCCTCATCATATATGTTAGCCTATTTTCTGTTATGCCCTCCCACCCCTCCAAATCAATTCACAAGCTGCCGAATATATATATAAGTTAGCAGCCAACTAAGTTTGCATATCGCTGGGCCCACTTACATAATAATTTAAAAGTAAATATTATTTTAAAATATTTTTACTTTTAATTGTAAATATTACTTTTAATTATTATTACTTTTAATTATTTTTGAATAATTATTATTTTTAATATTTTAAAAGTAAATATTATTTTTGTAAATATTACAAAAATAATATTTACTTTTAAAAATAATAATAAATTTTAAAAGTAAGTATTATTTACTTTTAGAATATTAAATATAATAATTATTTTTGAATATTAAAAATAATAATTATTTAAAAAAATATTTTTTTCTAAATTTTAAAGGTAAATATTATTTACTTTTAGAATATTAAATATAATAATTATTTTTGAATATTAAAAATAATAATTATTTAAAAAATATTTATTTCTAAATTTTAAAAGTAAATATTATTTACTTTTAGAATATTAAATATAATAATTATTTTGGAATATTAAAAATAATAATTATTTAAAAAATATTTATTTCTAAATTTTAAAAGTAAATATTATTTTTGTAAATATTATTTTTAAAAATAATATTTACTTTTAAATTATTATGTAAGTGGGCCCAGCAATATGCAAATTTTGTTGGCTGCTAACTTATATATATATTCGGCAGCTTGTGAATTGATTTGGAGGGGGTGGGAGGGCATAACAGGAAATAGGCTAAAATATATGATGAGGCCACTGTCAATATAAAAAGCCAGCAGTTGAAGTCAGGCAGTGGGGCACTGCCGCAACAGGCTCTCGCGGCAGGGAAGGCTGTGATATATGTGGAGAAGGGGCAGCATAGTAATTAATCATAAGAAATTTGGCAAAAGTCCCTGCGCATGAGACTGTAGCGGCAGGGAGTAAATATAATTCATCTTGGCCTTTCATTCTTCTAATCTACGGTGCAAAATATGGTAGCTGAACAGTGTCCGTAGCAACCGTTTGCTACGGATGAGGACCCATATATATATATATATATATATATATATATATATATATATATATATATATATATATATATATATATATATATCCCATTATGCTATTAATTAGTTTCAAACGATATTTTCACGTGACATGGAGGTGGGACCCACTCACCGGTAAGTATGAAAATTATTTAATATCAAAATGAACATTTATAACATTTGACCTCAAAGAGATGTATATAAGCATGACTTGGGTGTTGGGTTATTCAATCAATCAAATTCAACACCATAATTTTTGAATTAGAAAAAATAATATGGAAGAGAAAGGTGTCAAAGCTGTTTTTGTGTTATTGGGAGTGATATTGCTTATGTTCGGAGGAACTTCCTTGGTAGAAGCGGCACCGAATTGTGTTGTAGATCCAAAATGTGTTGCCGGGTGTAGTGCGAATTGTAGCGGTCTTGGTGGGGTAGACCAAAATTGCTTCCGTCGTTGTGTTAAAACTAATTGTAAATGTAAGTTTTCCTTCTTTCTTTCTTTCCTTTTCAAAACACTATCATCACGTATATATATATATATATATATATATATATATATATATATATATATATATATATATATATATATATATATATATATATACTCATATTGAGCCATTTCTAATGTTGCAGGTCATGAAGATTTAACAAGGACAAGAAGGATGACTTTAGCCCAATAAGATATTATTATTAAATAAGTTTGTTAGGATGGGAGAAAAAAATATGTAGTAAACTCAATTTTCATATCATGTATGATTTTATCTACATAAGACTTAATTACTTTGTGTTATATATATATATATATATATATATATATATATATATATATATATATATAGGATAAAGCTCTGAAACGAACTGTAAACGAACATATGTAGGACCCAGTATTGAAGGTTGTTGATTGGATGAGAATATTTAACACTATCAAAACACTATCATCACGTGTGTGTATATATATATACGGTTTCTTTCTTAAATGAACTGAAGACACGGACTAAAGACGAATTGGGTAAAAAAAACACACGCGGGTCGAGCTCTAGGTCAAATTGGGAGAAAACGCGGGTTGAGCCAAAATAGAACCAGAGCTGGCGATTTCCTTCCCTCCCTCTGATCTCTCCAACTTTTCCCTCCCTCCCTCTCTATTCTCTCATTACGGAGCCAAGCTCTGGCGATTTCTCTCTACACGAAGGTAAATGGACACTTGTAGCGTCTCTCTCTCTACACGAAGGTTATTTTCGAGCTTCCAAGAAATTTAGGGTTTATTAGAGGTAGAATTGCTATTTATAATTTCTTCGAAAGTTCTCTCCTAATTTTTCTGATTAATGTGAAATTGTTAGTTTATGAGATTCCTATTGCTATATCGTTTGTCACTGTCAGGAGGATTTCACAAGGTTTTGATCGAGGCAACTCCTGTCATTCATCTTCTGGTATATTCTCTTTACTCATTTTGTTGAACTAAATTTATTACTCTCTGTTTCTATGTAAATATATATGTACTTGTACTTTTCTGTATCAGGCGTAGTTTTGTGGAAGTTTGGATCTGTCGATTGAAATTAGATCATATACCTAATTTTCATGTCTAATTACATTGATATATGTGGTGAGTGAGCTGCTTGCTTGCTTCTCTAATTTATTTATTTTTTAATTTTTATGTGTATGAATTGAAACCACACAAGATGAAGGTTTTGTGCTAAAATTGAATTAGTTTATTACGCAGTAATATTTGTTTGAGTTTGACAATTTTTATTGATTTTATAAACTTTGTAGGCTTATGAGATGTTTCAACTTTAGCCTCATTGAAATTGTTCATGTAGAATTGTTATAAAAGTGAAGCACATATATATTTACATAGAAACAGAGAGTAATAAATTTAGTTCACCAAAACGAGTAAAGAGAATATACCAGAAGATGAATGACAGGAGTTGCCTCGATCAAAACCTTGCGAAATCCTCCTGACAGCGACAAACGATATAGCAATAGGAATCTCATAAACTAACAATTTCACATTAATCAGAAAAATTAGGAGAGAACTTTCGAAGAAATTATAAATAGCAATTCTACCCCTAATAAATCCTAAATTTCTTGGAAGCTCGAAAATTACCTTCGTGTAGAGAGAGAGACGCTACAAGTGTCCATTTACCTTCGTGTAGAGAGAAATCGCCAGAGCTTGGCTCCGTAGTGAGAGAATAGAGAGGGAGGGAGGGAAAAGTTGGAGAGATCAGATGGAGGGAAGGAAATCGCCAGCTCTGGTTCTATTTTGGCTCAACCCGCGTTTTCTCCCAATTTGACCCAAAGCTTGACCTGCGTGTGTTTTTTTTACCCAATTCGTCTTTAGTCCGTGCCTTCAGTCCGTTTAAGAAAGAAACCGTATATATATACTCATATTGAGCCATTTCTAATGTTACAGCTTGCATAGGTCAAGAAGATTTAACAAGGACAAGAAAGATGACTTTAGCCCCATAACATAAAATTATTATTAAATAAGTTTGTTTGGATGGGAGAAAAATATATGTAGTAAACTCAATTTTCGTCTCATGTATGATTTTATCTTCATAAGAATTTATATAATTACTTTGTATGTTTTATATATATATATATATATATATATATATATATATATATATATATTATGATCATATTTTATGGTGGATGCGACGTATATTTTTGTTTTAGAATTTGTCTATAGAGCGCGTAGAATTTCAAATGCAAATAACTCACTACAATTAAGTGACAATTACATTAGTTGGCTAGATGATAAAAACAAAAGGTTAAAAAAACATGCAAGGTAAAATCAAAATGGACCAAGGCTCAATCCACTGTCCTAATAATAATTTTTACCATCCACTATTAATAGTAGCGAAAACGTCAATTTTAATTAGTTTTTAATCATGATCGTTCTTTTTAATTTTCAATGATATAGATGATGTATGTTCTATAAGTATCCATAACACAAATACATGTTATATATGGATCATTCCCCTATACATATATATATATATATATATATATATATATATATATGAGAAAGGTAACATAAGGTGGTGTTTGATTGCATCTTAACAGTCCACCTCTTAATGCCTTTTAAGAGCCCACATATTTGTATTAAGAGGTCCTCTGAATAGTTAAGATATAAATATGAGTCAAAACTACTTGAAGTAATTTTTGTGAAAAAATTATAATTAAATATTTTTTATATAAAACCCAAAAATAAAAAACTTAACCTAAAGGGTAAAATTATATCGTTTTACTGAGGTTTTACTAAGTATTCTTAGCCAAACCTGGCTAAAACATATCTTAGATTTTATATATATATATATATATTGTTGGTTTATATCTTTTATGATTTTAATAAATGACAATATATTTAGGAATCTATTTTGCTGAGATTTCAATTTCAAATATGAATTGGAGTATAATAAGGACGTTGAAATATGGAGTTGGATTTGAAGCTGGAATTTACATCTTATCTGTTTAATATTCCTTAAGTTCCTCATATTTTTGAATTATTGGGTTATATCTTTCTAATATATATATATGTTATCTGTTATAAATATATATTTGGCTACCAATTCGATTTGGCTTGGAGATTTTTTAGGAATTGGTATATTTAAGGATTCTTATTCAAAGTTGATATAGCAGTTGTTTTGTAAGACCCCAACTTTTATGAATAAAGATTTAATTTTTTTTATATATTATTTCGAAATAGTAAGGTGTTGACTTGATAAATATGAAAGTTATGGGTGAAATGTGCAAATATTTTTAAAATGAGCAAGTGGTTATAAAATATTCTTGTTGTCGGGGAATATTCGTTTGGTCGTGGAATATTCTTGTTGTCGGGGAATATTCGTACGACGGCGCAGCTATTTGTGGGCCCCCACAACGGAATAACTGTCGGATATAGAAAGCGACAGAAATAACTTTTTACAAGATAACGGCGTGGTTGTTACCGTTAGTACTGTTGAAATACCCGGTGGTTAAAATACAGTGATACACGGTGTTGCATAGTAGCATACGGTATTGCACAGTATTTCGAATTATTGAGTCTTACGTGAGAAGCCATTACTCAATTATTGTTACAGTAATTACTGTTCAATATTTTATATTATTGACTCAATAATTGCTACGTTGATATTTTATATTATTGACTCAATAATTGCTGCATTGATATTTTATTGACTCAATAATTGCTACGTTGCCATTTTATATAATTGATTCAATAATAACTACAGTTGATATTTTGTAGTATTGATTCAATAATTGTTGTTGCACAGCATTTAACGTTATCAACTCAATAATTCATATTATTTGAATAATATTATTAGATAGCATTATTGACAATGTCTAAGGAAGTTCTGTCTAGGAGGGGTTATTTAATTGCGCGCCAGTAAGGAGAAGTCCTTATCGGAAGGCCCCCTCTGTCCTGGGAATGACCTGGTTGTTAATATTGTAGTTCTATAATATTATTTGTGAATAATTAATTATTGATTTATATGATAAGGAAATATTTATTTTGTGGATATTAAAGAAGGAATTAGTGCTGATGTATTTTTATCAGTATTTTGGTGTGAAAAATCATCTGTTGGTGGATTTCGGATAATTTATGTTGGGAATTTGGAAAAATTTTCTTCTGCAAAGTTGTAGAGAAATAAATTTCCTATGGAAGGACATAGAATTTATATTTTTCTGACAAAGGGGCTATTTGTTATGAATTATTGAAGTTTCGGAAAATAAATATTTTTTAAATAAAAGGTGGGCCCCACTTTTGTTGGTTTGTTGAAAAATCAGAATTTTTGGGCAGCAGCCAGGCGGCGGAAGAAAAAAAAATAAAATAATATTATTTTATTATTTTAGTCTCCTTTGGCATCCTAAGTTTTTCCTATAAATAGGGTGCTTAGGTTAGAATTGAAAATCACACCAGAATTCGAAGTTTTCTCTCTCTATAATATCGAGCTTATTTTTGTGAGTATTTCAATACTTTGAGAGTTACTATTCAGTACAAGCTTTCGTCGGTATTATATCCGATATTCCAGTCAGAGGTACTATTCTTTTGAGGTAAGGGATGTTATTTCTTTCGTAAATGATATTATTCTTTTCAATATCATTATACAGAAATATTGTCATGGATTTTATGTTGAAATTCGTACTTTTTCCGTCGGGATTACTATTCACGTATACGGCACTATTCACGGAAAAATTAAATTTTCTTCTATTTGTCCAAATTGTTTGTTAAGGTTACTATCTTTGATTGTATCCAAGTTTTGAGCTCTATTCTTGAATTTTGCTCCATAATTGATTATTACGAGGTATTTTTGAATTGGATATACTGAAATACGAATCCTTAGTCTTTGTCTTTTATCTCACTGGATTCGTTTTTTTTAAAATATTTTTCATCATCCTCAGTCCTAAAAGGTAATGTAACTGAATATCTTTGGCCTGTAGAGCAAAGATGAATGATTACCTGATGAATATCTTTGGCCTGTAGTGCAAAGATGACAGGTGTTGAGATGAATTTGACCACTGATGATACAAATGAATATCTTTGGCCTGTAGTGCAAAGATGAATATTGATTCGAGATGTATATTGATTGATGTTACAGGAATAAAATATTGATGATGGACTTTTAAATCATAGAAGATAGTAGACTTGATTCTCTGCTTAACTCTTCTAATGATTTGTTATTTCCGCTGCGAATATTGATCTAAAGTTGGTTGTCCATTATATTTTATCTTATTTGTTGAAGACTAACGATAATTTGTTTCCCATTATCTTAGTCATAATATTCTTTACTGAGCTAGTTGAGCTCACCCTTTTCATCTGTTGTCCTCTTCAGGAAATGAGAATGTTGCGGGGACTAGTCGGGGGACAGAGTGATGGTCCTAGTTAGAGCAGTAGTAGTCCTCACTATTTTTGATAAATAGTGTGATAATAATTGTAATGAGGACTTAGTTTGAATCTTAATATTTTCTACATATTTGTACTGAGACTCACAGTTGTGTGGTCGTATTTTGCACGACCGTATGATATAAAGTTTGTATTTGAATTCTGTACCATGTATTTGGCGACTCAGAATGGGTTGGGTTGAATGGACCTATTCTGGGGGCGTCACAGTTGGTATCAGAGCTTAGGGATATGATCTCTGGCGGAGATCGGGGAATAGAACTAGGAGGGGAGAGACGAGTAAATCCTTCGCTAGTGTGTCCTACCTAAGCTTATGTGGTATTTAATTGGTCAGTCGGAGCATAGGGTTAATATGTGATATGTTGTTTGTTTAATTAACCCTTGTTTTATGGTAGTATTTGAGAATGGCAGCTGAGAACGTTAACAACGAAGTGAATGAGACTGTGGAGACACCTTTAATCGTTAACCAGGAGAACGTGCAACAAGAAGGCAATGTTCATCCTGAAAATAACGCTGGTCAGACGATAAACGATGAGATGTTTAGAAGTTTTTTGCAGTTTATGCAAAATCAGACGAGGGAGACTCGTGTGCAACATACAGGTGGAGATAATAATAACACGCGAGCTGTCACTGCTAAGCAGTTCAAAGAATTGGGACCACCAGAGTTTCTGGAAAAGCCAGATCCGATCAAGGCAGAGACGTGGATTAAACAAATTACCAAGATATTTGATGTCTTGGGATGTACAGAGGAACAGAAGGTTCCATTCGCCACGTTTATGTTCCGTGGAGAGGCAGATTACTGGTGGGAATCCGTGAAGCGTACCCAGCCTGCCGCACTCCAGATGTCTTGGGAAGCGTTCCAGAAACTGTTCAATGACAAGTACTTTCCTGAAAGTATTCGTCATATGAAGGAAGTAGAGTTTATCAGACTCGAGCAAAACAACATGACGATATCCCAATACGAGGCTAAGTTCGCGGAGCTGTCCAGGTTTGCACCTCATTTGGTGGAGAATGAGGAACGTATGACGCGGATGTTTCTAAGAGGTTTGAAACCCGAAATACGTCAATACCTCATTTCTCATAAATTTTCTTTATATTCGGATGTAGTAAACAGGGCCCAGTTATTAGAACGAGATAATGATTATGTTCAACCGAGGGACCACAACCAAGGTCGTACCGGTGGCAGCAGTCATCGGAGCAATGACAACCAGCGAGGAGGAAAGTATGACAGAAGCGGTAACCACTCCGGTGGTTATCGTGGCCATGATAGTAGAAGAAGCGAATCGGGAGGAGATTTCAAGAAGAGAAGGTACAACAATGAGAACGTGAAGACGTCGACATCAGCACCAGCATCAACTGTTTCGAGGGGAGGAGAAAGACCACCGGTCGTATGCTTTAAATGCGGGAAAGAGGGACATATCAGCCCAAACTGCCCACAACAGTTCAAAGGATGCTATGACTGTGGAAAGGAAGGACATATAGCTCGAGATTGTCCTGTTGCGAAACCAAGTTCAGCGGGGGTGGTGATTCCAAAGGCGGTTGCAGACAAGTCAAAGTCGGTGATTCCTGGAAGAGCGTTTGTCGTGACAGCCCAAAACGCGAGAAATCCACACGAGGTGATTACGGGTAAGCTGATCATAAACTCTTGTGAAGTTTATACCTTGTTAGATACCGGTGCTACCCATTCCTTTATTTCACCTGCTTGTGCTCAACGTTTGAACTTGACTTCTGATAAATTAGACTTTGACTTATCTGTTGAAACTCCGTTAGGAGAAACCTTTGTTACATCTACAGTTTACAAATCTTGCTTGATTCAGATTGGTACCCTTACCTTACCTGTTGATCTTATATCTTTGAAAATACTTGCATTTGACGTGATTTTAGGAATTGACTGGTTAACCAATTACCATGCCAAAATTGATTGTTTTCGTAAGGTTGTTAGTTTTCATATTCCTAATCAACCTGTTGTACGAATTCAAACCACCAAACCACTAAAATCAGTCAATATCATTTCAAATCCCAAGGCTATTCGTTTATTAAAAAACGGATGTCAAGCTTTCTTAGCTCATGTCACTGATCTAAATCAGAATACATCAGATTTGAATGATATTTCCGTTGTTAATGAGTTTCCTGATGTATTTCCCGAAGAACTTCCCGGTCTACCCCCAGAACGTGAAGTTGAATTCTTTATTGACCTTGAGCCCGGTACAAAGCCATTTCTAAAACCCCATATCGAATGGCTCCTATTGAACTTCAGGAGTTAAAGATTCAATTACAAGAGTTGTTAGATATCGGTTTTATTCGTCCTAGTACGTCTCCTTGGGGTGCTCCTGTTTTATTCGTAAAGAAGAAAGACGGGAGTATGCGACTTTGTATTGACTATCGGGAGTTGAACCATGTCACCATCAAGAATAGGTATCCGTTACCTCGTATTGATGACCTGTTCGACCAGTTGCAAGGAGCGCAATTCTTTTCAAAGATCGATCTTCGTTCTGGATATCATCAGTTGAAGATTAAAACTGAGGATATTCCAAAGACTGCTTTCAGAACACGGTACGGGCATTATGAGTTCTTAGTCATGTCTTTTGGATTGACTAATGCTCCTGCTGCTTTCATGGATATGATGAACCGTGTATTTAAGGAGTATTTGGATCAATTCGTTGTTGTCTTTATTGATGACATTCTCATCTATTCTAAAAGCCGTGAAGATCATGAACACCATTTGAAGTTGGTACTTCAAAAGCTTCGTGAGAACAAGCTATATGCCAAGTTAAAGAAATGCGAGTTCTGGCTTGAGGAAGTAGCATTCCTTGGGCACGTGGTATCGAAACGTGGAGTATCTGTGGACCCGGCGAAGATTGAAGCAATACAAAGCTGGGAGCAACCTAAGTCGGTGACTGAAGTACGAAGCTTTCTGGGCTTAGCTGGTTATTATCGGAGGTTCGTAGAGGGATTTTCTCGAATCGCTACTCCATTAACACAGTTGACTCGGAAAGATACAAAATTCGTTTGGAGCGAGGAATGCGAGAAGAGCTTCCAAGAGCTCAAGAGGAGACTTATTTCGGCACCTGTTCTGACAATACCATCTGGTTCGGATGGATTTGTTATCTACAGCGATGCTTCAGGCAAAGGGTTAGGATGTGTTCTCATGCAACATGGGAAAGTCTTAGCCTATGCCTCGCGACAACTCAAAGAATATGAGAGGAATTATCCTACTCATGATCTAGAGTTGGCAGCAGTCGTTTTCGCGTTGAAGATCTGGAGACATTACTTGTACGGAGAGAAAGTGGAGATTTATACGGATCATAAGAGCCTTAAATATTTCTTCACTCAGAAGGAACTCAACATGCGGCAGCGACGTTGGCTTGAGCTGTTGAAAGATTACGATCATACTATCCAATACCATCCTGGAAAAGCGAACGTGGTAGCTGACGCGTTGAGTAGAAGATCATATGTGGGAACGAGTGCGATGATGTCAAGTATACGCGTAGAACCAGCTTTGCTTGATAAAGTTAAAGCTGCTCAAGCTACAGATGCGGAGCTGATGAAGATGAAGAAGAAGGTGCAAGAAGGTGCAATTCCAGAAGCAAGAATCGATGAAGAGGGAATACTTCGAGTCAACTCCAGACTTTGTGTTCCTAACGATTTCGACTTGAAGTATAGAATCATGATGGAGGCACACAACACACCGTTTGCAATCCATCCTGGGAGTACTAAAATGTATCGTGATCTTCGACATACATTTTGGTGGAGCAATATGAAGAGAGAGATCGCGGAGTTCATCTCTAGATGTTTAACTTGTCAACGTGTAAAGGCGGAGCATCAAGTGCCGAAGGGTCCATTACAACCACTGGAGATTCCGAAATGGAAGTGGGAACACATTACGATGGATTTCGTTACGGGTCTTCCCAAAGTTTCTCAAGGCTTAGATGCGATTTGGGTTATTGTTGATAGATTAACCAAGTCTGCTCATTTCTTGCCGATACGAGAGACTTATTCCCTTGAATGTCTTGCTCATATGTACGTGAATGAGATTGTGAGATTGCATGGCATGCCAGTATCCATAGTTTCGGATCGTGATCCCAGATTTACTTCACGATTTTGGATCAGTTTGCAGAAAGCTATGGGTACGGATTTACGATTCAGTTCGGCTTATCATCCTCAAACAGACGGACAATCAGAGAGGACTATTCAAACTCTTGAAGATCTATTGAGACTTTGTGTTCTAGACTTCAAAGGGAGTTGGGATAAGTATTTACCATTGGTGGAATTCTCCTACAACAACAGTTATCAGGCAAGTATAAGCGTAGCTCCATTCGAAGCGTTGTATGGGAGAAAGTGTCGTTCTCCAGTATGTTGGAACGAGGTGGGTGAAGCAACATTGTTGGGACCAGAGTTAGTACGTATGACTACAGAAAAGATCCAAATAATCCGACAACGTATACAGACGGCACAGGATCGACAAAAGAGTTATGCGGATCTTCATCGAAAGGACGTGGAATTTAATGTTGGGGACCATGTGTTACTACGTATTGCTCCGTGGAAAGGAGTTACGAGGTTCGGGAAGAGAGGAAAGCTCAATCCACGATTCATTGGTCCATTTGAGATTCTTGACCGAATAGGAAATGTGGCTTATAGACTCGCTTTACCTCCAAGCATGTCTCGTGTTCATAACGTGTTTCACATATCCGTGTTACGTAAATATGTGAAGGATTCAAACCGCATTATTGAGTTAGAACCAGGCGAGATAGCTGAAGATTTAACGTACGAGGAGGTACCTGTCAAGATCTTGGATAGGAAGGAGCATGTCCTACGCTCGAAAATTATACCTCAAGTTAAAGTTTTGTGGAGAAACCATGCAATTGAGGAAATGACCTGGGAGTTGGAATCAGAAATGAAAGCGAGGTATCCTCACCTTTTCGACATACCAGGTACGTACGTCAATTTCGAGGACGAAATTTCATAAGGAGGGGAGGTTGTAAGACCCCAACTTTTATGAATAAAGATTTAATTTTCTTTATATATTATTTCGAAATAGTAAGGTGTTGACTTGATAAATATGAAAGTTATGGGTGAAATGTGCAAATATTTTTAAAATGAGCAAGTGGTTATAAAATATTCTTGTTGTCGGGGAATATTCGTTTGGTCGTGGAATATTCTTGTTGTCGGGGAATATTCGTACGACGGCGCAGCTATTTGTGGGCCCCCACAACGGAATAACTGTCGGATATAGAAAGCGACAGAAATAACTTTTTACAAGATAACGGCGTGGTTGTTACCGTTAGTACTGTTGAAATACCCGGTGGTTAAAATATAGTGATACACGGTGTTGCATAGTAGCATACGGTATTGCACAGTATTTCGAATTATTGAGTCTTACGTGAGAAGCCATTACTCAATTATTGTTACCGTAATTACTGTTCAATATTTTATATTATTGACTCAATAATTGCTACGTTGATATTTTATATTATTGACTCAATAATTGCTGCATTGATATTTTATTGACTCAATAATTGCTACGTTGCCATTTTATATAATTGATTCAATAATGACTACAGTTGATATTTTGTAGTATTGATTCAATAATTGTTGTTGCACAGTATTTAACGTTATCAACTCAATAATTCATATTATTTGAATAATATTATTAGATAGCATTATTGACAATGTCTAAGGAAGTTCTGTCTAGGAGGGGTTATTTAATTGCGCGCCAGTAAGGAGAAGTCCTTATCGGAAGGCCCCCTCTGTCCTGGGAACGACCTGGTTGTTAATATTGTAGTTCTATAATATTATTTGTGAATAATTAATTATTGATTTATATGATAAGGAAATATTTATTTTGTGGATATTAAAGAAGGAATTAGTGCTGATGTGTTTTTATCAGTATTTTGGTGTGAAAAATCATCTGTTTATGGATTTCGGATAATTTATGTTTAGAATTTGGAAAAATTTCCTTCTACAAAGTTGTAGAGAATTAAATTTCTTATGGAAAGGACATAGAATTTGTATTTTTCTGACAAAGGGGCTATTTATTATGAATTATTGAAGTTTCGGAAAATAAATATTTTTTTTAATAAAATGGTGGGCCCCACTTTTGTTTCTTGGTTGAAAAATCCTGATTTCATAGCAGCCGGCGGCGGAATTTTTTTTTGAAAAATAATAATATTTTATTATTTTAGTCTCCTTTGGCATCGTAAGCTTTTCCTATAAATAGGGTGCTTAGGTTAGAATTGAAAATCACACCAGAATCAGAAGTTTTCTCTCTCTATAATATCGAGCGTATTTTTGTGAGTATTTCAATACTTTGAGTATTACTATTCAGTACAAGCTTTCGTCGGTATTATATCCGATATTCCAGTCAGAGATACTGTTCTTTTGAGGTAAGGGATGTTATTTCTTTCGTAAATGATGTTATTCTTTTCAATATCATTATACAAAAATATTGTCATGGATTTTATGTTGAAATTCTTACTTTTTCCGTCGGGGTTACTATTCACGTATACGGCACTATTCACGGAAAAACTAAATTTTCTTCTATTTGTCCAAATTGCTTGTTAAGGTTACTATCTTTGATTGAATCCAAGTTTTGAGCTCTATTCTTGAAATTTTGCTCCATAATTGATTATTACGAGGTCTTTTTGATTTGGATAAATTAAATGACGAATCCCTAATCTTTGTCTTTTATCTCACTGGATTCGTTCTTCAAAATATTTTTCATCATCCTCAGTCCTAAAAGGTGATGTAACTGAATATCTTTGGCCTGTAGAGCAAAGATGAATGATTACCTGATGAATATCTTTGGCCTGTAGTGCAAAGATGACAGGTGTTGAGATGAACATGACCACTGATGATACAAATGAATATCTTTGGCCTGTAGTGCAAAGATGAATATTTGATGAGATGGATATTGATTGATGTTACAGGGATAAAATATTGATGATGAACGGTTATTTCCGCTGCGAATATTGATCTAAAACATGTTGTCAATAATATTTTATATGAACTGTTGAAGGCTAACGATAATTTATTTTCCATTATCTTAGTCATAATATTCTTTACTGAGCTAGTTGAGCTCACCCTTTTCATCTGTTGTCCTCTTCAGGAAATGAGAATGTTGCGGGGACTAGTCGGGGGACAGAGTGATGGTCCGAGTTAGAGCAGTAGTAGTCCTCACTATTTCTGATAAATAGTGTGATAATAATTGTAATGAGGACTTAGTTTGAATCTTAATATTTTCTACATATTTGTATTGAGACTCACAGTTGTGTGGTCGTATTTTGCACGACCGTATGATATAAAGTTTGTATTTGAATTCTGTACCATGTATTTGGCGACTCAGAATGGGTTGGGTTGAATGGACCTATTCTGGGGGCGTCACACACTTACCATGCCAAAATTGATTGTTTTCGTAAGGTTGTTAGTTTTCATATTCCTAATCAACCTATTGTGCGAATCCAAACCACCAAACCACTAAAATCAGTCAATATCATTTCAAGTCACAAAGCTATTCGTTTATTGAAAAATGGATGTCAAGCTTTCTTAGCTCATGTCACTGATCTAAACCAAAATACGTCAGATCTGAATAATATTTCCGTTGTTAATGAGTTTCCTGATGTATTTTCCGAAGAACTTCCCGGTCTACCCCCAGAACGTGAAGTTGAATTCTTTATTGACCTTGAACCCGGTACATAACCCATTTCTAAAATCCCATATCGAATGGCTCCTATTGAACTTCAGGTGTTAAAGGTCCAATTACAGGAATTGTTAGACATCGATTTTATTCGTCCTAGTACATCTCCTTGGGGTGCTCCTGTTTTATTTCTTAAAGAAGAAAGACGGGAGTATGCGACTTTGTATTGACTATCGGAAGTTGAACCATATCACCATCAAGAATAGGTATCCGCTATCTCTTATTGATGACCTGTTCGACCAGTTGTAAGGAGCACAATTCTTTTCAAAGATCGATCTTCGTTCTGGATATCATCAGCTGAAGATTAAAACTGAGGATATTCTAAAGACTGCTTCAGAACTCGGTACGGGCATTATGAGTTCTTAGTCATGTCTTTTGGATTGACTAATGCTCCTGCTGCTTTCATGGATATGATGAACCGTATATTTAAGGAATATTTGGATCAGTGCGTTGTTGTCTTTATTGATGACATCCTCATCTATTCTAAAAGCCGTAAAGATCATGAGCACCATTTGAAGTTGATACTTCAAAAGCTTCGTGAGAACAAGCTATATGCCAAGCTAAAGAAATACGAGTTTTGGCTTGAGGAAGTAGCATTTCTTGGGCACGTGGTATCGAAACGTGGAGTATCTGTTGACCCAGCGAAGATTGAAGCAATACAAAGCTGGGAGCAACCTAAGTCAGTGACCGAAGTACGAAGCTTTCTGGGCTTAGCTGATTATTATCGGAGGTTCGTAGAGGGATTTTTTTCAAATCGCTACTCCATTAACTCAGTTGACTCGAAAAGATACAAAATTAGTTTGGAGCGAAGAATGCGAGAAGAGCTTCCAAGAGCTCAAGAGGAGACTTATTTCGGCACCTGTTCTGACGATACCATCTGGTTCGGATGGATTTGTCATTTACAGCGACGCTTCGGGCAAAGGGTTAGGATGTGTTCTCATGCAACATGGGAAAGTCATAGCCTATGCCTCGCGACAACTCAAAGAATATGAGAGGAATTATCCTACTCATGATCTAGAGTTGGCAGCAGTTGTTTTCGCGTTGAAGATCTGGAGACACTACCTATACAGGGAGAAAGTGGAGATTTATACGAATCATAAGAGCCTTAAATATTTTTTCACTCAAAAGGAACTCAACATGCGGCAACAACATTGGCTTGAGCTGTTGAAAGATTATGATCATACCATCTAATACCATCTTGAAAAAGCGAACGTGGTAGCTGACGCGTTGAGTAGAAGATCATATGCGGGAACGAGTGCGATGATGTCAAGTATACGCGTGGAACCAGCTTTGATTGATAAAGTTAAAGCTGCTCAAGTTACAGATCCGGAGCTGATGAAAATGAAGAAGAAGGTGCCATTCTAGAAGCAAGAATCGATGAAGAGGGAATACTTTGAGTCAACTCCAGACTTTGTGTTCCTAACGATTCTGACTTGAAGCATAGAATCATGATGGAGGCACACAACACACCATTTGCAATCCATCCTGGGAGTACCAAAATGTATCATGATCTTCGACATACATTTTGGTGGAGCAATATGAAAAGAGAGATCGCGGAGTTGATTTCGAGATGTTTAACTTGTCAACGTGTAAAGGCGGAGCATCAAGTGCCGAAGGCCCCATTGCAACCACTGGAGATTCTGAAATAGAAGTGGGAACACATTACGATGGATTTCGTTACGGGTCTTCCCAAGGTTTCTCAAGGCATAGATGCGATTTGGGTTATTGTAGATAGATTAACCAAGTCTGCTCATTTCTTGCCGATACGAGAGACTTATTCCCTTGAACGTCTTGCTCATATGTACGTGAATGAGATTGTGAGATTGCATGGCATGCCAGTATCCATAGTTTCGGATCGTGACCCTAGATTTACTTCACAATTTTGGATCAGTTTGCAGAAAGCTAGGGGCACGGATTTACGATTCAGTTCGACTTATCATCCTCAAACAGACGGACAATCAGAGAGGACTGTTCAAACTCTTGAAGATCTATTGAGACTCTGTATTCTAAACTTCAAAGGGAGTTGGGATAAGTACTTACCATTGGTGGAATTCTCCTACAATAACAGTTATTAAGCAAGTATAGGCGTAGCTCTATTCAAAGCGTTGTATGGGAGAAAGTGTCGTTCTCCAGTATGTTGGGATGAGGTGGGTAAAGCAACATTATTGGGACCGGAGTTGGTACGTATGACTACAGAAAAGATTCAAATGATCCAGCAACAGATACAAACGGCACAGAATCGACAAAAAAGTTATGTGGATCTTCATCGAAAGGACGTGGAATTTAATGTTGGGGATCATGTATTATTACGTGTTGCTCCATGGAAAGGAGTTACGAGATTCGGGAAGAGAGGAAAGCTCAACCCACAATTCATTGGTCCATTTGAGATCCTTGACCGAGTAGAAAATGTGGCCTATAGACTCGCTTTACCTCCAAGCCTGTCTCGTGTTCATAACGTTTTTCACATATCCGTACTTCGTAAATATATGAAAGACCCAAACCACATTATTGAGTTAGAACCAGACGAGATAGCCTAAGATTTAACGTACGAGGAGGTACCTGTCAAGATCTTGGATAGGAAGGAGCATGTCCTACGCTCGAAAATTATATCTCAAGTTAAAGTTTTGTGGAGAAACCATGAAATTGAGGAAATGACCTGGGAGTTGGAATCAAAAATGAAAACGAGGTATCCTCATTTTTTCGACATACCGGTATGTACGTCAATTTCGAGGACGAAATTTCATAAGGAGGGAGCTTGTAAGACTCCAACTTTTATGAATAAAGATTTAATTTTCTTTATATATTATTTCAAAATAGTAAGGTGTTGATTTGATAAATGTGAAAAGTTATGGGTGAAATGTGCAAATATTTCAAAATAAGCAAGTGGTTATAAAATATTCATTGTTGTCGGGGAATATTCGTTTGGTCGTGAAATATTCTTATTGTCGGGGAATATTCGTACGACGGCGCAGCTATTTGTGGGCCCCACAACGAAATAACTGTCGAATATAGAAAACGACAGAAATAACCTTTTTATAAATAACGATAAAACTGTTACGGTTAAACTGTTGAAATACCCGATGATAAAAATACAGTAATACGCGTTGTGCACAGTAGCACACGGTATTGCACAGTATTTTGAATTATTGATTCTTACGTAAGAAGTCACTTACTCAATAATTGTTACAGTAATTACTATTCAATATTTTATATTATTGATTCAATATTTGCATGATATTTTATTGGTTCAATAATTGCTACGTTGATATTTTATATCAATAATTACTACGTTGCTATTTTATATGATTGATTCAATAATTACTACTGTTGATATTTTGTATTATTGATTCAATAATTGTCACTGCACAGTATTTCACATTATCAACTCAATAATTCATATTATTTGAATAATATTATTAGATAGCGTTATTGACAATGTCTAAGAAAGTTCTGTCTAGGAGGGGTTATTTAATTGCGCGCCAGTAAGGAGAAATCCTTATCGGAAGGCCCCCTCTTTCCTAGGAACGACCTGGTTGTCAATATTGTAGTTCTGTAATATTATTTGTGAATAATTAATTATTGATTTATATGATAAGGAAATATTTATTTTGTGGATATAAAAGAAGGAATTAGTGCTGATATATTTTTATCAGTATTTTGGTATGGAAAATCATCCGTTTATGGATTTTGGATAATTTATGTTTGGAATTTGGAAAAACTTCCTTCTACAAAGTTGCAAAGAATTAAATTTCCTATGAAAAGGACATAGAATTTATATTTTTCTGACAAAAGGGCTATTTATTATGAATTATTGAAGTTTCAGAAAATAAATATTTTTTTTAATGGGAGGTGGGCCCCACTGGTGGCTGATCGCTTTTGGGTCAACAGACGAGCGGAATTTTTTTTTAAAAATATATTATTTCATTAAAAAGTCTACTTTGACATCCTAAGTTTTTTTTATAAATAGGGTGCTTAGGTTAGAATTGAAAATCACACCAGAATCAAAAGTTCTCTCTATATAATATCGAGCGTATTTTTGTGAGTATTTAGATACTTTGAGTGTTACTATTCGATGCAAGTTTTATTCGGTATTATATCCGATATTTCAGTTAGAAGTACTAATCTTTTGAGGTAAGAGATGCTATTTTCTTTCGCAAATGATGTTATTCATTTCAATATCATTATGCCAAAATATTGTCATGGATTTTATTATGAAATTCTTACTTTTTTTGTCGGGGTTACTATTCACGTATACGGCACTATTCACGTATACGGCACTATTCACGAAAAAATTAAATTTTCTTCTATTTGTCCAAGTTGCTTGTTAAGGTTCCTATCTTTGATTGAATCTAAGCTTTAAGCTTTATTTTTAAATTTTGCTCCACATTTGATTATTACGAAGTATTTTTGAATTGGATAAACTAAAATACGAATCCTTGATCTCTGTCCTTTATCTCACTGGATTCGTTCTTTAAAATATTTTTCATCATTCTCAGTCCTAAAAAGTGATATAACTGAATATCTTTGTCCTGTAGAGCAAAGATGAATGATTACCTGATGAATATCTTTGGTCGTAGTGCAAAGATGGACAGGTGTTCAGATGAACATGACCACCGGTGATACAAATGAATATCTTTGGCCGTAGTGCAAAGATGAATATTTGATTCGAGATGTATATTGATTGATGTTACATGGATAAAATATTGATGATGAACTTTTAAATCATAGAAGATAGTAAACTTCATTCTCTACTTAACTCTTCTAATGAATGGTTATTTCCGCTGCGAATATTGATCTAAAACTTGTTGTCAATAATATTTTATCTAAATTGTTGAAGATTAACGATAATTTATTTTTTATTATCTTAGTCATAATATTCTTTACTGGGCTAGTTGAGCTCACCCTTTTCATATATTGTCCTCTTCAGAAAATGAGAATGTCGCAGGAACTAGTCGGAGGACAGAGTGATGGTCCGAGTTAGAGCAGTAGTAATCCTCACTATTTTTAATAAATAGTGTGATAATAATTGTAATGAGGACTTAGTTTGAATGTTAATATTTTCTACATTTTTGTATTGACACTCACAGTTGTGTGGTTGTATTTTTCACGATCGTGTGATATAAAAATTTGTATTTGAATTCTGTACCATGTATTTGACGACTCAGAATGGGTTGGGTTGACTGGACCTATTTTGGAGGCGTCACATGCTATCTTCTATGATTTAAAAGTACATAATCAATATTTTATCTCTGTAACATCAATCAATATATATCTTGAATTAAATATTCATATTTGCACTACAAGCCAAAGATATTCATTTGTATCACCAGTTGGTCATGTTTATCTCAACACCTGTCCATCTTTGCACTACGGGCCAAAGATATTCATCAGGTAATCATTCATCTTTGCACTACAGGCCAAAGATATTCTTTTATATCACCATTTAAAACTGAAGATGATAAAAAATATTTTAAAGAATGAATCCAATGAGATAAAAGACAAAAATTAGGGATTCGTAATTTAGTTTATCCAAGTTCAATAATACTCCATAATAATTAATTGTGGAGCAAAATTTAAGAATGTAGATCAAAACTTGGATCCAATCAAAAAAAAGAACCATAATAGCCAACTTGGACAAAGAAAAGAAAATTTACTTTTTCTTTAAATAGTAACGTATTCGTGAATAGTGCCGTATACGTGAATAGTAACCCCAACATGAAAAAGATAGAAATTTCATAAGAAAAATCATACTTTGTGAATAGTATTCGTGAATAGTACTGTATTCGTAAATAGTGTCGTATACGTGAATAGTGCTGTATACGTGAATAGTAATCTCGACATGAAAAGGTAAAAATTTCATAATAAAATTCATACCAATATTTCGGTGTAATGATATTGAAATAAATAACATCATTTACGAAAAAAATAACATCCCTTACCTCAAAATAATAGTACTTCTGACTGGAATATCGGATATAATACTGAAGAAAACTTGCACTGTTTATCAATACTCAAACTATCTAAATACTCACAAAAATACGTTCGATATTATAGAGAAAGAAACTTATGATTCTGGTGTGTTTTTCAATTCTAAACTAAGCACCTTATTTATAAAAAAAATGCTTAGAACGCCAAAATAGAAAATTTAATAAAATAATAATATTTTTTAAAAAAAATCCTACGCATACCACATCACTCTCATCAGCACACACAAGTGGGTCCCAACCATACTAAAAACGTTTTTGTTGTGAAAAAATATATTTATAACCCTAAAAATTAATTATTCCAGAACTTCAATAATTCATAATAAATAGCCCCTTTATCAGAAAAAAAACGAATCTTATGTCCAGTCCATAGAAAATTTAATTCTCTACAATTTTGTAGAAGAAAGTTTTTTTAAATTCCGAACGAAAAATGACCGAAATTCACATACGGATGATTTTCCATACCTCCATTTCGACAAAATACTGATAAAACACATCAGTACTAATTCCTTCATTTATATCCACATAAAATAAATATTTTCTTATCATATAAATCAACAATTAATTATTCACAAATAATATTACAGAACTACAATATTGACAAACATGTCGTTCTCAGGAAGGAGGGGGTTTTCCGATAAGAATTTATTTTTACTGGCACGTAATTAGGTGACTAAACACCTTTCCTAGACAAAACTTTATTAGACATTGTCAATAATGCTATCTAATAATATTATTCAAATAATATGAATTATTGATCTGATAATAGGAAATATTGTTAAGTGACAATTATTGAATTAACAGTAATATAAAAATACTGTACAATACCGTGTGCTACTGTGCAACAACGCATATTACTTTACTTTACCCACCGGGTATTCCAACAGTGTTAACGGTAGCAACTACGCCGTTATTATTAAAAAACTCATTCGTGTCGTTTTCTTCATCCAACAGTTTTCCGTTATGGGGCCCACGGGAAATATTCGTACGACCAAATGAATATTCCCCGATAACAATGAATATTTTATAACCACTTGCTTACTTAAAATATTTGCGCATTTTACCCATAACTTACCACATTAATCAAATCAACCCCTTACTATATCAAAATAATAAATAGAGAAAATTCAATTTTATTCATAAAAGTTGGGGTCTTACAGCTCTGCCCCCTTTGCACCTCTGCAACCTTTTTCACCACTGAGACCTTGATTCCTTCGTTGAACAGACTGAATATTATACTAATAAACCCCCCAAGCCAACCTAGACTTAAACCCAATTACAATGTATTAATGAAGGTTTACAAGACTAGTAATATTCTGAGATAGAGAATGATTGGACTGCTTGAAGATAACTCATAATTATTCAGAATGCTTCCCGTTTAGAATTCGTGTAGTCTTGTATTTTGTAGACGAGCACTGCAAGTATATATATAGTAGTCTAGCAACGGCAATGACAGCAACGTTCCAATCCAAGCAACGGCTAGTTCTTTTTAATAGAAATAGGAGATAAACGTTAGCAGTAACATCTCAGTAGATATATAAGAGATAAATTGCTATGAAGGAGTCAAATAATATCCAAAGACTAATTGAAAGAGTCCCACTAGCTGTTAGCATGTTTCCTTCAAAAAAACAACTGCTCTATCAACTTTGAATAAGAATCCTTAAATATACCCATTCCTAAAAAATCTCCAAGCCAAAAACGAATTGGTAGCCAAATATATATTTATAACAGATAACATATATATATATATATATATATATATATATATATATATATATATATATAACCCAGTAATTTAAAAATATGAGGAACTTAAGGAATATTAAACAGATAAGATGTAAATTCCAGCTTCAAATTCAACTCCATATTTCAACGTCCTTATTATACTCCAATTCATATTTGAAATTGAAATCTCAGCAAAATAGATTCCCAAATATATAGTCATTTATTAAAATCATAAAAGATATAAACCAACATTCTCAAATAGATTCTCAAATATATTGTCATTATTAAAATCACAAAAGATATAAACCAACATATATATATATATATATATATATATATATATATATATATATATATATATACATATAAGGGTTGCATCCACAGCAACCGGTTGCTGGGATGCAACCCCTTTATATGGGGTTTGAGAATCATTATTATAATGGGGCCCACTGTACTTGGAGGATAAATTGAGTTAAAAGCTCCTACAAGGAATGAGATAAAAGAATTACTCCCAGTAACCGATGGCTGTGGATGCAATCCCATATATATATATATATATATATATATATATATATATATATATATATATATATAACCCAATGCGACAGTTGTGTTTTATGCATGGTTGAACTCAAAGTCGACTAATGTTTATAGGAGTAGTCGGCTCCCGAGTTTGACTTGTTAAACGGATTCCAGTAGTCATGATCATGAATTGCCTAATTATTACAATCCTAAATTTGATATCTAAATTCATAAAAATCTAAAGTTAATTTATAAATGTGGATAAAGTTGGACCTCAATATATATGATTAATTTATTAATGATGTTTTCTGTCATTTCGCCACAAAATTACAATATTTTAATATTTGTTCACAATCTGATACCATTAATTTTCTTGGATTTGAGTCCCCTTCAATACATCTTTCGTTTAATTCTATTCAATACATCAATTATTTGAACTTGATAATTTTGTTAGTAATAATCGAAATATATTAATAGATAATTGATGATATTAGGATCAATCCCACTAAAATCAAAATCATTAAAAATATTGTTACCGCTAAAAGTTTTTTTATAAAAGTTATCCATTGAAATTTTAATGAAGAATTCACATGTTCAAATAGTGATAAAGTTCCGGATTACTTTTATTTTTTGAGCAGTTGTACTGTTTAATATTATAAATTAATTGACCAGCATTATTTAAATTATTATACCCTTTAATTAAAACTATAAAAATATGATGTCTTTATATGAAAATGGAGGAAAAGTGGAATGGAGGGGAGCCGAGCCTAACTTTTTTTTTGATCAAACAGTTTAAATATACTAAAACTATAAATTGTTACAAACGATAAAAAGATTATAATATAAAAAATTAAAATAGTAATTATTTCAAATATAATAACAGATGATCGGGAAAAGAGCCAATCGTAGCAACAACTAGTAGACATCAAATATATTCTTGAAAAACATTAATAATCCAAAAATAATAGAATATATAAATTTGAGAAGTTTTTCAACACGAGCAAACTATGTACAAATACAAGTTTATGTCTATAAACTTCCTATAATAACTAGAAATTATTTTGTGATATGTATTTTATTTCCTTCTTAATTATCTTATACTCCGTATATATCTCTCCCAATTTTCTCCTCATTTAGCCGCACAACTGCGCACCCATGAATTTGTTGTTGAGTTAAGTGGACCATGTCAACAATAAATTCATGAATGTCACGTCAGTAGTATGTGAGCGGTATGTGATTATTTTATGTGATAGTAGCATTACTCTCGATAAAATAATAAAATTTGTTATAAATAATTGTGTTACTTGTTAGTACCATTACTAAACAATATTAGAAACTAATAAATTCACAACAAAAAAATAATATTTTTACATGAAAACCGTCATTATAAATCTATATGAACACTTTTCATCTGAAAATATCAAAAAGTGTTATAAAAATATCAATTTACAATATTAATTATCCAAAGAAACTAATATTTCCATACATGACCCACCTATTATGAACCTGAAAATATCAATTTCAATTACCCAAATGTAATGATACGCACTTTACCAGCATTCCTTTTATCACGCGGCTCTCTCTAAAACCTCTCGAAAATATTCAATTCATGAGGATAAACCTCTCCAAAGAGAATTAATACCCGCCAAGCCCCTCTTTCATCTCGAAAGCCAAAATTTTCAGTTCAGTAACAGTTAACAATTATGTCATCTCTAGATTTATTCGCTCCAATTTCTCTCAATTCAAGCATTTCAATTCTCTCACCCATGTCCAGATCCCCTCCCGCCTTTCTCTCTCCTCAAACTCCTCCCCTTTTCTTCAATTTTCCCCTTTCTCTCTCCGCCCACCGGCGCCGGAATGTTTCCGGCAGCTGTTTTCCTTCGCCGGAGCCGCAATCCTCCGGCAACGAAGAAGAAGAAGAAGAGAATTTACTTGAAGTTGAAGACTTTGAGGATGTTGATGACATTATTGATGAAGATTTGGAACTTGTAGCTCTCGAAGAAGAAGCCCAGAAGGCTGCTAGAGAGTATTCTCTTTCTTTAACTCGGGAATTGAAAAATGGTGAGCTTATATGTAATATAGTAGTTTGTGGAAATAGTGTAATTTTCTGAATATAGTTTTGTGGGTTCATTTTCTCTTCATTTGTTTTGTTTGTTGGGCTATAAATTCCTGTTGTTTTGGGTCTATTTATGGTGTTATAAAGTTTCATATACTGCACTTTTTGGTGATGCCAATTCTTGGTGATTAAAGATGGTTATTTGGTTTACCTGTCTTATCTGAATACATAAAATTATTTGGATATCAACACGGTTAATAACTCCATAATAGACCATCTATTTAAGTTTGTTATGCTAAGTTTGGATTGAGGGAATGGTATAGTGTTACGCCGCGACGTTCGGAAAGGGGCCGTAGGCCAAATCCCACGTTCGGAAAGGGGCCGTAGGCCAAATCCCAAATACTTTGGATCAGCTGGGACGTGAAGAGCATGATTTGGTCATGGCAGTTGGGAGTTTTACATCCATTTAATTTCCGTTAGTTATGTTCTGTTTCTGCTTGTGCTGTTATACGTGGGTAGTAGTCCAGTTATTAGCCAATAGTCTCCTTTTATTTCGGTACGTGGCTTGTCTATTTGTACGTGGCTTTGCTTATTTAAGCAGCCGAAGTTTATCAATTGAAGCAGGTAATCATTTTATGCAAATTGTGGTACACTTCTCACCCGAAGAGAAGACAAATTATCTAAGCATTTATTTCTCTGTGTTTGGGATCTATTAATTGGTATTAGAGCCTTGTTATCTATGGGAACCAATAAAGAGCGTATTGAGCAATTGGAAGATGGAATTGGTGGAGTGCAGGATGGGTTACACAGGTTAGAGCTCGGCATGGCCGACCAGCTTCATTATATGGAAGAAACGCTCAACCACCTCTCCGAAGTCTTGCTCGCAAGACAGGAGAACCCCAACCCCGCCAACCGAAGGCAACCATCACCGAGAAGGCAACGACGGAGGACGGCTGGTGGTATCTTCCAAAACAACAAAGCTTGAATTTCCTCGATTTTCAGGGGTTGATCCGACAGAGTGGTATTTTTTGAGTTCCAGAATATTCCTGAAGCCCAAAAAGTCTCTTTGACCGCCTATCACTTGGAAGGAGAGGCCAACCAATGGTGGCAGTGGATCCGCAGGACGTTTGAAAACAAATGACGAGCTCTCATATGGGAAAATTTTGAAGATGAACTTTCGGCTCGCTTTGGGCCTTCGGAGTGCAAAGATTTTGATGAAGCTCTTTCGAGGATAAGGCAGGTTGGTTCTTTGCGGGATAACCAACGGGAATTCAAGCGCTTGGGCAATCAAGTACGAGGATGGACGCAAAAAGCACTTGTAGGAACTTTTATGGGTGGCTTAAAGTCGGACATCTCGGATGGTATACGGATGTTTAAGCCACAAACATTAAAAGATGCCATCAATTTAGCAAAAATGAAGGATGATCAACTTGCTGGTTAGAAGAGGTTTGTAAGGCCTGCACCACAAACGCGAGCACCCCTTGCTCTTTTCCCCACTAATCGGGCATCACCACCAGACCCTGTTGTCCCTGTGCGACGACTTACTTGGGAAGAAATGCAACGGAGACGAGCCCAAAACTTATGTTTCAATTGTAATGACCGTTTTACTGCAGGACACAAATGTCAAGGGCCACGTATACTCATGTTGGAGGGTTACGAGGATAACGACAACCGGTTATGCGACATTGTCACCAAAGAACAGCCAGCTACAGAGAATCATAAAGGGCCTCCTAAACCAGAAATTACACTGGATGCACTAATGGGATGGACCGCGTCCAAAACCATGCGGATCGCTGCCGAAATCGGTGCCCACGACGTCATTGTATTAATCGATAGCGGATCGACTCACAACTTTATCAGTGAGTGTATGGCCAATCTGTTGCATCTACCGGTGGTGCCTACGAAAACCTTCATGGTCCGGGTTGCTAATGGAGAAAATCTTAGGTGCCAATGGAGGTTTGAGGGGGTGCCAATCAATTTGCAAGATACCCTTTTCTCTTCTCCTTAACCCTTTATTCCTTACCTCTCACAGGGTTGGACGTAGTTTTGGGAATTCAATGGCTTGAGCTACTTGGCTCCGTGGTGTGTGATTGGAGGTAGTTAACTATGAAATTCATATGGGAAAACCAGACCAAGAGGTTGGTAGACATTGACGGGCAAAATATCCAAGCAACATCAATCGAAGAGTTAACTAAAGAAATTCGTCATAGCCATACTCCGTTTGCGTTATGCTTACAGGTTGCCCACACAGAACAACTGGAGAATATTCATCCAAGCATGCGAGAGATATTGTAGGAATTCTCAAATTTATTCACAGAGCCCTTAAGCTTTACCACCAACACGGGAGATTGACCACGACATTACCCTCAAGGAAGGAACCGAACCGATTAATGTACGACCTTACCGGTATGCGCATTATCAAAAGAATGAGATCGAAAAGCAGGTCCAAGATATGCTGCAATCTGGGCTTGTGCGATCCAACACTAGCCCCTTCTCGTCACCCGTATTGTTGGTAAAAAAGAAAGACGGAATTGACGCTTTTGAACAGATTATCGCTCGCTCAACGCCGCAGCCATTAAAGACCGATTTCCAATCCCCACCGTGGATGATATGTTGGACGAGCTCTATGGTGCTTCTTATTTTACCAAGCTTGACCTGAGAGCGGGGTGCCGTCAGGTACGAGTTAAACCAGGTGATATCCATAAAACTGCTTTCCGAACACATAATGGTCATTACGAATACTAGTCATGCCATTCGGCTTATGTAATGCACCTTCAACATTCCAAGCTATCATGAACTCCATCTTTCGACATCATCTTCGAAAATTCATATTAGTTTTCTTTGATGATATTTTGGTTTATAGTCGGGATTGGGATTTAATGCATGTAAGGCAGACTCTCGAAATATTGAGGCAGCACAAATTCTTTGTTAAGGCTAGCAAATGTGCGTTTGGGCAGCAAGAATTGGAGTACTTGGGGCACATCATTACTAGTCAAGGCGTGAAAATGGATGAAAATAAAATTGCTGCTATGGTAGCCTGGCCTCGACCTACTAACATTTCGGAACTACGTGGGTTTTTAGGTTTGACAGGATATTACCGGATGTTTGTTAAAGATTATGGCATTAAAGCTCGGCCTCTCACCAATCTTCTCAAAAAGGGGCAATTCGGATGGCATGAAGAAGCTGAATCTGCATTCCAAGCTCTCAAACATGCCATGACGACCACACCTATATTAGCCATGCCAAACTTCAACGATGATTTCACTATTGAAACGGATGCATCCGGGGAAGGAATTGGAGCAGTCCTGTCTCAACAAGGGCCAAGGCAAACCAGTGGCATACACGAGCCGAGCCCTCGGAGTGACCAAGAAATCTTGGTCGACGTATGCTAAGGAGATGTTGGCTATCGTGGAAGCTGTACGTACCTGGCGGCCTTACCTTTTAGGCAAAAAATTCTCTATTCAAACCGATCAACGTAATCTCAAATATTTTCTAGAGCAACGAATAGCAACTCCGGAGAAACAAAAATGGGTTGTGTAGCTCTTGGGCTACAATTACGAAATTAAATACAGGCCGGACCATGAGAACTCTGCAGCTGATGCCCTCTCTCGAAAACAGGGCAGTCCCATTCTTCACCATATTTTTCTTCCGCAGGTTAGCTTATGGGAGGAAATTAAAAAAGCTGCAGAAGAAGACCAGTACATTCAGTCAAAGGTTCGTGTGGCCTCCGAACAACCTGGAGGATCATATACATGGCGCCAAGGGCTATTACTATACAAGGGAAGGGTCATTGTTCCAAACGATGTCACTTTAAGAGCCAAACTGTTACACGAAATGCATAACACTAAGGTGGGGGGTCATTCGGGGGTTCTACGTACGTTCAAGAAATTGGGCCAGCAGTTTTATTGGCCTGGAATGCATAGATCAGTGCACGATTACATCAAGGGATGCGAGGTATGCCAGAAAATAAAAGCCGAGACCTTAGCTCCAGCTGGGCTTCTTCAACCGCTACCAATCCCGTGCCAAGTATGGGACGACATCACCTTAGACTTCATTGAGGGCTTACCAGTTTCGCAGGGAAAGGACACTATCATGGTGGTTGTCGACAGACTTAGTAAGTCTGCTCATTTCCTCACTTTAAGTCATCCTTTTACTGCAAAATCTGTAGCTGGGAAATTTGTGGAAGGCATTATCAAGCTTCACAGCATGCCCAAATCAATTATTAGTGATCGGGACCCAATCTTCATAAGTAATTTCTGGAAAGAATTTTTCAAGATGTCAGGCACCAAACTACAGCTCAGTTCCGCATACCACCTGCAGACGGATGGCCAGACGGAAGTCATCAATCGCTGCGTCGAGCAATATCTTCGGTGTTTTGTTCATCAGTGGCCACGGAAATGGAACTGCTATTTACCTTGGGCGGAATATTGGTATAATACGACATACCATATTTTGACAGGGATGACCCCTTTTCAGGCATTGTATGGAAGATTGCCACCCCCCATTCCGATATACACGGAGGGACTTTCACCGGTACATGAAGTTGATCAACAACTCATAAACTGAGATGAATTGTTACGGCAACTGAAGGCCAACTTAGCAAACTCGGTGAACATAATGAAGCAGATGACAGATAAGAAAAGAAGGGATGTTTCGTTCAATGTCGGCGAATGGGTACTTCTGAAACTGCATCAATACCGCCAACAAACGGTCTTCAAACGAGTCCATCAGAAACTGGCTAGCCTTTTTTATGGACCCTACCAGATTCTAGAGAAGATCGGGCATGTCGCATATAAGTTACAATTACCGGAAGGGGCGCGCATTCACCCAGTGTTTCATGTGTCACTCCTCAAACTATACCAAAACAACGGGAACAACACTGAAACGCCACAGGCTGAGTTACCACCATTCACCGATGAAGGGGTAGTTGCATTGAAGCCACAAACTATTTTAGACTACCGTTGGATCAAGCAAGGCACCCAGCTGGTCGAAGAAAGCTTAGTGCAATGGAAGCACCTTCCAGCCGAGGAGGCAACATGGGAGCCAACAAAGAAGTTACGGGAGATGTTTCCCGATTTGGACCTTGAGGACAAGGATCCACTTGATGGGGGAGGTATTGTTAGGCCACGACGTTTGGAAAGGGGCTGTAGGCCAAATCCCAAATACTTGGGATCAGCTGGGACGTGAAGAGCATGATTGGGTCATGGCAGTTAGGAGTTTTACATCCATTTCATTTCCGTTAGTTATGTTCTGTTTCTACTTGTGCTGTTATACGTGTGTTGTAGTTTATTTACGTGCTCTGTTCTACGTTGGTAGTAGTCCAGTTATTAGCCAATAGTCTCCTTTTATTTCGGTACATGGCTTGTCTATTTGTATGTGGCTTTGCTTATTTAAGCAGCCGAAGTTTATCAATTGAAGCAGGTAATCATTTTATGCAAATTGTGCTACACTTCTCACCCGAAGAGAAGACAAATTATCTTAGCATTTATTTCTCTGTGTTTAGGATCTATTATATAGAGGAATGAAATAAAAATAGTGTATTTGATGATCATTTTAGAGCATAAACCATTCCAATGGAATGCAAAATAATTCCATCCCTTTTGTTTTTTTATTCCATGTGGAGAAGGTGGAATAAAATCCATTCCAATGGAATGAATATATGTGATAATTTTGCCATTATATGACAACACCCACCACCAACAACAACCAAAAATACACTTAAAATAATTCCATTCCGTCCTCCATTCCATTCCTTCAATCCAAACGCATCATTAAAGATTTGCTAAACAGAAAAACATGTTTGAGATTGTTTGCAAGAGACACAAGACAAGCCTAGCTCAATCCTAATCATGAACTTGCTAGTTTTCAGGAAAAGTTTGACCTTACAGTCAGGCTTTACTAATTGCCCAGTCTTGGCATGAGCCATTTATAAATATAAAACAATAAAAAATTCATGTTTGAATACTCATAGCAATGTAATATGTGAAATTGGTAGCTATATTTAACTTTTTCTTGATACATTGACATGTTTATTTGCGTTCTCACATTTGTATATGACTGTAATCATAGCTCTCAAGTCTTAGGCTTTGATATATAGCTATATACATTGTAGATGCTTATTTTTTGTAACGTTTAGTCAGTCTTTCATTCCCATTTTCTCTCTCTCTCTATCTCTCGTCTACTTTTACTTCTAGCTTGCTCTATGCGGCATTGTGACTACACTTCTGTTTTTTTTTTCTAGCTTGCTCTAAGCGGGATTGTGACTACTAACTCCCCAATGTATACCCTTGGAGTTTCATTCTTGAGGAAATTGCTTTTGACTTGCTGACCATTAGTTATTTTTCTAAATGCTATATGGAAACCCCTCTTGGTTGTGTTAATCATTTGGAAATATGAGAGAGATATATATGGTTAATGTAGCACTTTGTTATTCATTTAGTGTTCTTTAAAAGGTTACAAAATGAATCTTTGATTTATTATCCATTTCCCTCTTTTACTTTGCACTTAAGATCAAATGGTTTTCTGAAACAAGGTTTGGACAATAAGATGTTTACTAGTTTTCTTTGCTTTCTTTTTATTTTTGGAGGACTTCTTGTCCTCCACATGCATTATAATTTCTTCCCTCTCTTCTTTTATCTAAATTAATCTTTGTATGCTTCTCCGATGTTTGCCAAACATATTGAGATACCTAACTTTGTCATGATTTCAGAAGATGAAACTAATGATCAAAAGGAAACTCGTGGAAAGCAAAAGAGACGTAAAGGTACCACCAGAAATGTTAGTAAGCATTCTTTATCAGGTCGTTTTCAATTTAAAAGGGAAGACATGGGCTTTTTCCTCTTTCCTTCTCTTTTATTTAAAGGGCATGTTTAAAAGATGAAAGGTCACGTATATGGGAAACACTGTGCATGCAAAGGAGTATGCTAGAATATAATTGTACACTGTTTAATGATTGCTTTGTATAGATGATATTTATACAACTTATGAGTTATGTGGTGTATTTTCCTTTCATCTTGGATATAACTTCCAGGAAGTTGGAATGTTTGAACTATAATAATCTCTTATTCATATTCGGGTTTGGTCCATGCTTTTGATATTTAATGACATAATTATCAGTAAGAATAGGTTTATCTATTTAAGAAGATATAATAATGAATGTACATAACACATGAAAGCAAATGAAACTATTTTCAAAAGAATAACAAATAAATATTGTTCTTTTGGGAGGAGCAAACTATTATTTGGACTTTAGAGGTAGGAAGTATCATCATGAAGCGAAAGTCGTCGAAAAATCAATACCCGAGCATTACATTTTAGTGAAGACTGGATTCGAAAAGTGTGAATTCAATGGGTTAAGGAATACTTAATGGAGAATCTAGCATGAAATTATTCAATTCTATATTATTTCATAGGTTTATAAGATTCTGATACTGATTTGAAGTTTTGTGGTGCAACTCTAATTTTAGGGATGATGCCTATAGAACTAGAGTTTATGCCTATTGCCTAGAGATTTACTTCTTTTTTTCTTCTTAAATCTTTATGCTTTTACTCTTAAGAGCCCCACAACCAGATTTAATTCCTTTTATTCTACCCGTATAATACTTATTTTATACGTCCATTTAATTTTCCCTCAACCTTGAGGTCCTTGACCTACCATCCTTGAACCAAAAATAGAGAAGCTTGCTAATGTTCACAACAGAATGCACCAAAAAATTTCCTTTGTTGCACTTACCGCTCTTATTCCTTTTTCACTTCTGTTTTTATTAATTGCTATTTGCATCACTGAGTACAATAAACATTTAGTCAAGTATCAAACAATGTTCATGAACAAAGGTTGAATCTCAAGTATTAAATTGGAAGGGGAGGTTGTAGAGATGTGGTTCGATAATGTTGTAAGTTAATTCAATGTTTTAGGTAGGTTTTTTTCCTATCACGAGTATATTTCTCCATTTGGGTAGGCCGTAGGGGAACTTTTTATTGTTGTTTCTTGTTTGCTTAGATTGATAAGTCATACCTCTCAGTAACAGAGCTATTATTTGGGGAGGCCATGTCTCAAGTTTTTCAACCATTCGCTTTTTGCCTCCTGTTTTTACTTTTTCATTTCTACTAAGTGAGGTGAGGTCTCACATAAGAGAGGTTGTAAGGGACTTAGGGATGTAAGGGACTTGGGGAATGAGTCCCACATCAGTAGAGCAAAGCCTCCCAAGCTGGTATAATATAACTTGCTATTGGTTTGGCCAGTATTCGTAATAGTGCCCACTTTTATGGATAATGAACTGCCTGCAGGATTTTGCGTCATGAAAACATGTGAGAAGTTTGAAGTAAATTTTAAGGCTACTACCTTCTCACCTCTTTTTGCTTGCATAGCTGTAGAAGTTTACATTTAATCCTGAAAACGCTTGTTTCTTCTTCTTTTCAGTGGAATGCATCTGATCTCTCTTTTGCTTATTCTATTATATTTGTAAATGTGAGTGTTAGATTTGTATTCGCAGGTAGATTTCTACTTTTGTGATTCTGACCTCCTAATTTAGCCGTGTCTCAGATCCCAGATCATCTTCTTCCGAAGGTTGCAATTGTTGGAAGGCCAAATGTTGGTAAATCAGCATTATTCAATCGCCTTGTTGGGGTATAGAAATCATCAACCTTCAATCTCTAAGCTCTTTTGTTTGTGTAGCTGAATATGGCCACTCACACTTTATACCTTGAAAACAAAAATCTAAATTCCTGAAAAGGTTTGCTGCTATTTTTAACACTTAGTATTTAGTATTCACTTCCTATATTACATGGACTCTTTCACTTTTCCTTGAATTACCCGTGTCGACACTAGATACTTGGACAAGGTTCTGAGTACTGGACACTTCAGTCTAGTGTAATAAATTGGCAATTGAGTATTAACCGTGTCACACTCTTCAAAGCACCCGTGTTTGACTGGACACTCCATCCGAATCCATGCAACTTAGTTCACTTATGCTCTTTGCAGGGAAACAAGGCCATTGTAGTTGATGAACCTGGAGTTACCAGGGATCGCTTGTATGGTAGATCCTTTTGGGGAGATTATGAATTTATGGTAGTAGATACTGGAGGGGTTCTCACAGTTTCCAAGTTACAGTCTGATGTTATGGAGGAATTGGCAATCTCAACAACCATTGGCATGGAGGGAATTCCACTTGCATCCAGGGAGGCTGCAGTTGCCAGGATGCCATCCATGATTGAAAGGCAAGCAACTGTAGCTGTAGAAGAGTCATCTGTCATCATATTCCTTGTAGATGGTCAGGTATGATGCAATTGATTGATAGATAGTGTACATTAATTCTTGTAAACATCTCACGTGTTTTGATTGTTTCTATTTTCCCTTTTATGGTTTTATTTATTTGAACGAAATACATGCCTACTGTCTCTCGTATATAACTGATAATATTATATTTTATTATATTAAAACTCGTTTTTAGGTTTTTTATTTTTGTGTTTGTTAGTATAAATCCAATGATTGTACAATTCATCCGATCAGAGTTTTTCTAGTGTAGGCAAGACATCCTTCTTTGTATCATTTCTTCAAAAGTTGACAGGCTATGCGGATACATAAAATATATTCTTTCTTTTCTATCACTTAGGCATGTATAATTTTTTTTTTTGTGATTTTTCATTTCTTTCAGTTATTTCAAATCTGTTATTTTTTATGTATTGTAATGGGTGTTGTATATAATCGAAAAGAAGGGACACAAGAGATCTGGTTTGATATTTCCACATGGAAATATGTTATTTTCACATAGAAATATGATATTTCCACAAGGCTTCCTCTTGTGTTCAAAATTAGAGACTCTCTATGATACCCTGGACATTTTTGACAACTACATTGAAAAACAGGAAGTCCTAGATGTGTTTTAGGAAATCGTCATAAATCCTTTTATGTAACCTTTGGTTGGAACCATCTAGAAATTTAAGAGTACTACATGTTTTATCTATTTAGTCTTAAAATGAGAAACTTCAATGACAGCTGCAGGGGTGTCAGGAAGGGCATTCTCATGAATTTACTGGTCCAACCTTAAAGGTGAGATTTTAAAAGGGACTTACTAAGGTAGGAAAAGAGGATTCCTGCATTTTTCACCCTAAAATACGATTGGAGTTATCTTAGAATTCTGAAACAAAGTAAAACTCAAGATTTTGAGCAGCCTAGATTCGAATGGTGTGCCTTCAGTTATTTTAGATTGATTTATGGCTGGCACCCATACCACAGCCTACTGAGTACTGGCACCCAAAAGGCGCTAGAACACGTGGACAAAATTATGTGTTCAGAACCCAACTTAAAGGCAGTCGACACTTTACTTTTGACTGCAGAAAGGGTTTTGTAGTCATTTTTTAGTCAAGTGAGGGCAAGGAAATATTAGGGATTGAGAGCAAGGCTAGGATCTTTATTGGGGCTTCAGAGAGGGTGAACAAGGACTTTGTGATTGTGTTTTGATGAGAAATCCAAACATTTGATAGTTATTGGATCACAAGTTCTTACAGTATTGGTGTAGTGATTCCCTTTATGGATGTAGGCAAGACCCTTGTCAACCACATGAATTACTTTTGTTCTGGTTCTGGTTCCAGTTCCTGTTCTTTATATTCTTTGCTTTCTGGTTTACTTCTTATTCTATCGCTGTCTTGAACTCTGGTGTTCTATGTACGCAAAGACCATTGCTTCCACGTGCACAATTGAGGGCCTATGTGCAACTGTTTTTTGTTTCTAAATGAAAAGAAAGTTAATCAAATGATCTTATTCACTGCTGTGCTTGTTCTTTCATCCATGGGTATGGGTGTGAGTCTCTTATCCAAACAAAGACTTCACAATTAACTCTGAACAGGCAGGTCTAACGGCAGCTGATGAGGAAATAGGGGACTGGCTGCGTAAGAATTATTCAACCAAGTGTATCATTCTTGCTGTTAACAAGTGTGAATCTCCACGGAAAGGAGTCATGCAAGCATCAGAGTTTTGGTCATTGGGGTGAGCTGTTTCTTCTCTCTTCCACTGCAAAACAGTCAAGTTGAATTTTTATTCTTTAGCTAGTATACTGATCTATTACATAATAATTTGTAGATTTATTTTGTAAAAATCATTGTTTTGGATATAATCTAAATGTTTCAATCTCTTTATCTTGTTCCATTTTTCCTAATAAGAATGAGGAATCCTACAGAGAACCCTGATATCTATGAAGCATGGATAATGCCAAATTGGCAGCATACACTCACTGGCTGTGTATCCAGTTTGGTTATGCCTTGAATATGTCTGGATATGTATGCAGGGTATCCATTAATTAAATAAATAAAATTAAATCGGATACAGGATTGATACATCGGGATACTAATTTGAACTGTAACGTGTCAATTGTGCAGTCTATAAAAACCCCTTTTTTCATTTTCCTTGAGAAAAGATTGAGAGCTAATTACATTTCTGCTTTTGATGGAAAGTGCCTGCTCGTCTAATTGATCAACTAGGTTTTCTCCGCTTCCGATATCTGCTGTATCTGGAACTGGAACTGGAGAGCTTCTTGATCTTGTTTGTTCAGGACTGGTAAAAAACGAGGTACTTCTTCTTTCCAAGTGGCAAAAGAACTAAGGTATTTGGAGACGATGAATAGTACTCCCTGCGTTCCAAATTATAAGACCATTGTTGACTTCTAAAAGTCGACTTGAGATATTTCAAACTCAAAATTGAGATTATTCATTAAAAATTAAGAAACAATAAATCTTAGAATGTGTAGTACTTTTTAGATAGTTCACAATATTCATATTTGTATTTACTAAAATTAAGGAATCTATATCAATTTGAGTTTGAAAAATGAAAATGTATTAAATTGACTTCAAAAAGTCAATAATGATCCCATAATTTGGTACAGAGGGAGTATTATTCTGCAAATCACTGTGCTTTTAAGTTCTTACTTTAGGCAGATGAAAGTATTTAGTAGCTAAGTAGTTGATGCGACACAATTGTTAAATTGTCTTTTAAGATAGCGTGTTGAACGTAATCTTTTGTATGTATTTTATACAAATTTATGATATTATATGGAGTAGCAATTGTTCATTCCTTATTCGTTTTTCTATTTGTTTTACGGATGAAATACTTCCCAAACAAGTTGATGTTGTGAAACCATAGTTCTATGATATAGAAGTAGCTGAGTGAATGAATCTAAATGAACTTCTTTACTTAATTGTCAACGCCAATTTATTTATTTTTTTCAGGTAATTCGTCAACTAGTTTTTCGGAACCTAATTTCTTGATAGGCCTTGTTCTTGATTTCTATTTCCCTCATTGACTCTTAGAACTTTATTCATGCATCTCCGCAAGACTTGGAAAATCTCAATGAAGTAGGAACTTGTGTACCTTCCATTGCAATTGATGCTTATGTCATTTTTTTCCATAATGAATTTACAGTACGTTTCCCTGAAATATATTGAAGTGGTAGTTTATTGAACTGTGTTCTCAGCTAAAAGATGCGAATTTTGAAGACTGTGGTTCATGCTGCTAGTTATAAAAAGTCTTCATCAGTCATCACAATGTTGTATTCTTGCTTAAAATTATTTTCCAGAGAAAATAACAACGATAGTTTATTGGTGCTTGCCTACAGGATTCAGAAAGTCTTGTTGAAGAAGAAAATTATGTGCCGGCAATCGCAATTGTTGGCAGACCGAATGTCGGCAAAAGTAGCATCTTGAATGCTTTAGTTGGTGAGGACAGAACAATTGTTAGTCCAGTTAGCGGAACAACTCGTGATGCTATTGATACAGAATTTACTGGACCTGATGGCCAGGTTTGACTGGTTTCAGAATATATCATGGTGCCATTTTTGATTGTTTACTGGCAGTTTTAGATGGATTATCTATTAATGTATGAATGGATCATTACAGGGATCCAATAGAGCATTTCATGAACAAATTAAATATTTGTTGTTAAAAGTAAGAGCTGACAAGTTATTATACTTGATCAGCATGCTTATCTTCCCCTGTATCCCCTTTTTGTGCTCATTCCTTAATCAGCAAGTAATTTTCACGACAAAATATCGACAGCCTTCTAGATAATTCTTTAGTTTTTCTAGACTCTATCACAGAAAACACTCAAAGCACTTCTCTTATTCTTTTCTACTGTAATTTTGCTCATGGTTTTTATGGGTCCACTTTCCATATATTGCAAAACCAGTCAATTATTTGTTTTCAGGCCCAAACTTTTTCAAGCTAACAATGTATATCAAGCTCTAAAGATGCTTATTATGCTATCTTTCACGTGAATATGAGAAAATTAAATAAATATGACAAGAAATGGATTCTTTCGTGGTTGTATAAAAGTAACGGATCTTGTTTTTCAGTAAATAACCAACAACAGTTAGAAAAATCTGACCTAAGTATCTAATCAGTTATTTTCTTCATCTTGTATCTTGTTACTAGTTTCATATAAACTTTTGAAGTTACTAGAGACCTACTTAACTCGAAAATTAAAATGAGTTATTGCATATATTTATGGATCCTTAATAAAAGTCTGTCACATTAATAAATAATAAACTTTAAAAACTTGGAAGGTATTTATTTGGTGTAAATTTTTTGTATTTATTATGTTTGGCCGCCTTTTGCACTCCAAATCCAGTGATAATTTCAATTCCCACTGATATCTTCTTCAGAAATCCTGGCTTATAACAAACTAAACTAATCTTTGATATTTTATGCAGAAATTCCGGCTTATTGATACAGCAGGAATTAGAAGAAGGGCAGCTGTGGCATCATCGGGTAGCACAACAGAAGCTTTATCTGTGAATCGAGCATTTCGTGCTGTTCGTCGTTCAGATGTTGTGGCTCTTGTAATTGAGGCTCTTGCATGTATCACTGAACAGGTAGTTTCTCCTTACTAGTTTATTTAGTACAGTAGAGAACTTGATTTGTGCAGTTAAAAAAGAACTGTTTTTTTTGGGATTTAAGGATTCAAGACTTTGGGTTCAGAAAATGCTTTCTTTATTTTTTTCCCTGGTCGGGTGAGGATGCACATGGTAACTTGTGCTGATCTGATATGGATTGGTTCTAAAACCGGAACCAAGCAGACCTGGACTGATGCTCTACCGAGATCTGCACCTTGAACCCAATAAAACTGAATTAAAGTAAATGGAAAATTTTGACTTCAGTTTGGGTTGGTTTTTATCAAGAATCCTTTTCAATGCTTGTTATATAAATCACCCTGGTCCTTTTTTAGTATTGATGTCCTCATAGACATTTTTCTCCATAAAAATCATGTAACTTACTGCTTATAAAATTCCTTGGATAGGTGCTCAACCTAGATCGGTAACATGAACCCAATAAAAGTGAATAAAAGGAAACAGAAACTTCTGGTTCTGGGTGATTTGTTTACTTCTGAGTAATATGCATTTTACCACCAGTATTTTACACCCATTTTTGCTTCACCACATGGGATTCCAAAACTAGCACAATGCCACCACATGTGGTTTCACACCAATTTTCAAGTTACCTCATTTCCATCCATTTTCAGCAAGTGTACCCAAGAAACTTATTTCAGATTGATTCGGAACAAATAGATGTATCAAAAAAATAGAAAGGGTCCTATGTAAATTCCATATATTATCTTGATATCTACATATATCAAGATAATATTGTAGATTGATCAACACTAAGCCTCTGTCTTTATTATAAAGTACAACTTTATACACTACAATAACACTACTATTATAGTATGGTAAGAAAGAAATATATGAATCATTCTTTTGACCCGCATTAAATTCCGGGCCATTTGTGGAGATTTGGGAGTGGAGTGCTATGCTAACGAGTACCAAGCGAGGGAAGTACGGTTTGATGCAGCGAGTGGAACCACTAAACCAGAGGCCAGGAGTTGAGTTCATTACTAGTAGAAGTGCTCTACTCTCCAAAAAGCGAGTAAAGTGGTGCTCAACATAGTAATGAATGTCCGTATGACAACAATACCCTCAACTCTCCCACAAATATAACTAAGTGTATCCCTCATTAAAAACAGTTAGAAACAATTCACCAACTTAAAACCCTAACCACAATCATGCAACAAACTCAAACCCAAACAAAAAGTCAACTCAAAAATTCAAACCCAAGCATAGACTAAAAATCTAGATAGTTCTAAGCTCGGTTGTCAAGGATTTCACCGCACTGCAACAAAAACTTGCACCCTAATCTAAATGTGGACTTTTTAGGCATAGTAAATAACTTTTCATGTGTTTTAGTTTTATGTTGACAATTTTTAGCTAGTTAACTAGGGTAGTAGTCACATTCTTTAAGACATTTTGGTATGTAAGTTTAAGACAAAGAATCTGCTATGCGGAACTTCTGCTAAATAAGATGTAAAAAAACTAAAATGGGTCTCTAAGTAATATACTGAAGGTATACGTCCAGATCCATATCAATAAGTAACGGAAGATTAATTATAGGTTTCCTATAAAGCTAGAGTGCAGAAGTTACTTGAGGTTTCACTCGTAGACATCTGTCATGTGACAAGGCAATAATACAGCATTGATTAAATATAGTAGATTGGTATATCATTGCAATTTGGATCCTTTTGGAAGAGAATCTTTTGACATTAGGAAATCACACCAAGTTCCGGCAAATGGCAATTTCCTCTTACTTTTTGTTTGGAGAATATAATTTAGAGAAGTCATCAACGAAGGGACCCTTGTAGTCTTGCATCTTCAGACGCTGGGAAATTTCAAATAGTGCAGTTACACATCACTTGTAATCATTGCTTATTTTTTTTCTTTCTTTTTCATAGTATTATTTCTTTTGTTCTTAATGCATCTTACAAAAAAAGCCTTAATTCTTCTACGTCGTCTTCTTAGAATGATAATATGTTCTTGGCTTCAAGCCTGCATTCTTATGCTAAGGTAAATATAATTTGGGAAAAGCACTGTATGGGCCATATTGCACTGGGTAGCTTCTGAACATGTAATATATGGAATTACACAGAAGGAGAAGCATTAGTTATTAGCATGCATTATGAATTTAAGCATATATTTCACTTGGCAGAAGCTTTGTACTCTAGTTCTGTGTTACTCGGACTCGGCCCTTTCAGATGGAGTACCCGTGTCGACACTATCCGATACGGGTGTGGGTGCGGGATTTGTGTCGGATACGGCAGCAGAAATCCGGATACGCAGCATCATCGGAGAAGTAGAAGAGACGAGGAAGGAGGAGGAAGAAGAAAGAGGAAAGACTGAAGAAAAAGAAGTGAGACTTACCATCGTTTCTTCTTCTCCAAGAGTTTGTCGCCTTTTTCTTCTTCTTCTCCAACCGATCTTCTCCTCCAACAAGTTACGAGTTACGATCTGAGATCTCAGATCTAAATTTAAATTATCCTTGAAAAATTACAGTTAGGTATCCCATAGTTTTTATAATTTTTTAATTTAGTGCCCAGGTTTTCTGAAAGTTCAAAATAGCCCTTGTAAAATTACATATCAGTCCCTATAGTTTTGTTTTCTTTCATTTTAGCCCCTGAAGTTTCAATAGCTTCAATTCTGCCCCTGTTTCTTTATATTTTTGCACTTCAACCCCTGAAGTTTCATGATAAATGCATGTCTATAAGAATTTGGACAGTATAAACATTATTATTAAAAAAATCATAATATACCGTATCCCCGCACCCGTGTCCAAATTTGGATCCATATCCGCGTATCTTCTATTTTTTGACTTCACGTGTCCGACACTTAGATTCGTACCCACATCCGACACCCGCACCCGAGTCCGAGTAACACAGCTCTAGTTGCTGCAATTTGAGTACATTAGCTGCCGTTTTGAATCTACAGAAAGTTGCCTTGTCCCCACCCTCATTTTAGATAAGTGCACAAACTTAGCTTTATCCTTCTTATTGTATGAGCTAACTTGTTGTATGAGCTAACTGAATAAGGAAGATGAATCCTGCTGTAGAAAACCCTAAAAAACGATTGTTCTACTTGTTGCAACTTGAGTATATTATATTCCTTTTTTAATCTACAGAAGCTTTCCATTCCCTCACTTAGATAAGTGCATAACTTAGTTTTTCCTTATTGTTGTGATCTAACTGAATATTGGGGGATGAATCTTTCTATAGAAAAGCCTAAAAAATGATTTTCATGAGAGGCTATTGTTTTTATAGTAGGTTGATATATTCTTTTTTGTCAACCCCAAATATAGCATTCTGAACTTTTAGTCAAAAGAATATCTGTAACCTTTTCTCTCTGTATTGTTTTGCAACCTCTAATGTTATTGCTGAATGTTCTAGGATTTCAAGATCGCTGAAAGGATAGAAAGAGAAGGGAAGGGTTGCCTGATCGTTGTGAACAAGTGGGACACTATACCAAACAAAAATCAGGAAACGACAAAGTACTATGAGCAAGATGTTAGGGAGAAGCTTCGTGTTCTTAATTGGGCACCTATTGTTTACTCAACTGCAATAGCTGGGCAAAGCGTTGAAAAGTATGTTCAGCTATTTACCTTATGCTTGTTTCATTGTATCATCTATTTTTGATGTCATGCTCATGTTCTCCAAAGAGCTAATCATATGTAGGAATCTAGCTGGAAGAAACAGTATGTCATGGGACTAAAATGAAACTAGAGTAAGAGTATAAAGACTAAATGGGTTGTTTTTTCCTTTTTTATATTAGAAAACCACTTGGAAATCATCGACCGTTGTTGTTGCAATGCTGAGATTAACTTACCAATGTTGATCTAACATAAATTATCTTAGACCATCAGTCATGTTAATATTCGTCATATTCAAAATAAATTTCATATTCATAGGTTTTTTCACTGGTTTTGGTCCACAGAATCATTGTCGCTGCTAGTGCGGTTGAAAAGGAAAGATCACGAAGACTAACTACAGCCATATTGAATCAAGTGGTACAGGAGGCTCTAGCTTTTAAGTCACCTCCAAGGACCCGAGGTGGTAAGAGAGGACGTGTTTATTATTGCACTCAGGTAATGCAGTACTGGAGGCTTGATGCTATTTTTGTAACTTAGAAATGTTCTAAAAATCTAGACCTAGGTGGAGGAGGGGACGTCTAGCGCTTAGGCCACCTAGGTTCTAGCGCCTAGACCGTTTTCCCATGTGAACTAGACGTTTTCTTAGGCGGTCTCATTTATTAATTTTTCTATTGTACATACTTGTTATACTATACAAAGAATATAGTAGATGTAATTTTTTAAAATTTTACATGAAACATTACCAAAAAAATAATTTTTTAAGGCTTAACAAATTAGAGCTTCAAAGTAAATGTCTGATTCTGCCTGGGCGCGGGCCTAGGCGCCTACCCAAATCGAGGCGGTAGAGGACCCCTAGCGCCTAGGCAGGGAGTAATCGGACCTGGGTGGGATTTTTTAGAACACTGTAACTTATGAAGTATGGAAATCCACATATGGAAGACCAAGTAGGGTGTTTCACCTATTTGTTGTGTTTTCCGTTTCTCCTTAACCCCCCCCCCCCTTCCTTTTTTCTTTTATTCGTTTACATTTTAGCTTTGTATGTATGCATGTATTTGTGTGTTTTTTTTTCTATAGATAGGTGTGTTTTATTTTACTTATCTGCCTTTTTTTTTGCTAAATAGTTATCTGCCTTTCATTTCTATTATTTCATTTTGAATTTTTTATTTGTTCTTCTCTTATTTAATTTGTTTGATCTTTTCAGTTTTCTATTTGCCTTTTTACTTTTACACTTACATATGTGATTCGTTTTCAGCCTATGTCAAATAGCGATAAAGGTGTTGTTGAGTTGAGTAAGGACACTTCTTAAGGTCGATTTGTCCGTATAACATCACATATTGGACATTAATACTGTATGTGTTTGACGCTTAAGTTTCCATGTCTATTATTTTAATAAAAACTTTACAATAATTAGAACTTGGAAGCAACTTGATATAAAGCTCTATTTAAGACATGGAATACTAATTACACATCCATCTACTTGCACTCTAATGCACATCTATATTCCTTGCCATCCTTGTTATTGACATAATATGGTCATTCTAATCATCTTCTTTTAGGTTATATAGAAATGACTGGGTAATACCATTTTCTTATTTTTGATCAACCTTTTTGGCATAATTTAGTAGTATTTGAGAAAAGGCCATGTTGATGTTGGTCTAAAAAATTTGTATCTTTCAAAACTAGATATTGTGAACTGAAAGAGAGAAAATTTTCTTCCTTCACAAAGGTTTACAGAGGCTCTTCTTATAGAAGAGAATACAAGTACAAAATCAGCCTAATCAGTTAAAATAGGAAACATAATTAATTGGCCTAACTACTTCCTATTTTACAGCAATGTCAATCACCTAATTATAGCTAATATTCACAGCTATCACCTAATTACAGCTAATATATCTTCTAATATCCAGAAGTAATATAGCTAAATCTTTCCTTTTTCAACACTCCCCGTCAAGCTGGTTTGAAGATCTCTTCCATACCTAGCTTGTCAATTAACTTGTCAAACTCTTGTAGGAAGTCCCTTTGTAAGCACATCTGCAACTTGTTCAATAGTAGGAATGTATGGCATGCAGATAATTCCATTTTCAATTTTTCCTTGATAAAGTGTTCGTCAACCTCCACATGTTTTGTTCTGTCATGAAGCACTGGATTGTGAGCAATTGAAATAGCAGCTTTATTATCACAATACACCTTCATGGGCACATGTTTAGGTATCTTCAATTCTTCCAATAGTCTCTTAATCCACAACCCCTCACAAACTCAACGAGCAATTGATCTGAACTCAGCTTCTGCACTGCTTCTTACTACCACATTCAGCTTCTTACTTCTCCAGGTGACAAGATTACCTTCGACAAACGTGTAGTAATCAGAAGTTGACCGTCTATCAACAATACTTCCATCCTAATCAGCATCAGTGTAGGCTTCAACTTGCAACTGCCCACGGTTATTGAACAACAAATCTCTTCCAGGGGTGCCTTTTAAGTATCTAAGAATTTTATTGACTGCATCGAAGTGTTCTTGTCTAGGTGCATGCATAAACTGACTGACCATACTAACCGCAAAGGCTATATCTGATCGTGTATGTGACAAGTAAATTGGTCTTCCAACAAGTCTTTGATATTGCTATTTATTAAGAACATCTGCTCTAGAAGGTTGTATTTTCAGATTGGGCTCAATAGGTGTCTCGGCTAGTTTACATCCATGTAGACCTGTATCATTTAGTAAATTAAAAACGTATTTACGTTGATTCATAAATATACCTTCTTTGGATCTAGCAAACTCCATGCCAAGAAAGTTTTTAAAACGCCGAAATCCTTGATTTCAAAGTCACCTGTAAGTCTTCTTTTCAGTCTCTTCAATTCTTCATCATCATCACATGTCAAGACTATATCATCCACATAAACAATTAAAATTGCTACCTTGCCATTTTTACCATGTTTGTAGAACATTGTATGGTCGGCTTGACTTTGACAGTAGCCACAGTTCTTCACAGCTCTCCCAAATCTCTCAAACCATGCTCTAGGAGACTATTTGAGGCCATATAATGATTTTTTTAGCCTGCAGACTTTGTTTGCAGACTTTGTTCGGTCCCAGTTTCCTTCAAATCCAGATGGCAAATTCATAAAGACCTCTTCCTCTAGATCTCCATTCAAAAAAATATTTTTAACATCCAACTGGTGTAATGGCCAATTGGCTAGTTATAATTCATAACCAAAGATAACATAATTTTGATTGAGTTTATGTTGGCTATTGGAGCAAAGGTCTCTTGATAATCAATTCTGTAAGTCTGGCTAAACCCTTTTGCTACAAGTCTCGCTTTATACCTCTCTATGCTTCCATCAACTTTACATTTCACAATAAAGACCCACTTGCAGCCTACTGCCTTCTTCTCTCTAGGCAAATCAACTAACTCCCAAGTACCACTTTTTTAAAGAGCATTCATCTCCATCATTGATAATTTCCAATTCGGATCATCAAGGGCTTCCTGAATGTTTCTCGGAACAAACAAGTGTGAAATTTTTGAAGTAAATACCATGTGAGAGTTTTTCTTACGAAAGATAGTTGGCAATAGGATATTTGAGATTTTTGGTGCAAGTTTGGGTTTCTTTCCTAACAGCTATAGGGACGTCAAGATCTGATGGTTCTTGAGTAGGAGAAATAATAGAAGGAATAATTGGAACTAAAGATGAAGTAGGAATAGAACTACCTGTGATATCTCGAGATCCAGTTCCCGAAGGTTGAGATTGATCATTTCCTAGATGAATAGGATGGCTTTTACCTTGTTTATGAAACCTTCTCCAGAAATAAACCTGAGGCTCATCAGTGTTAGCTTTGTTTATGTCAGGTTGTAGTGATTCGCCCCCTGTTTCAGATACAGTAATTCTTGGCACTATAAGCTTAGGATTTCCTTCATTTTTTTTTCATTTTCATTATAGTGTTCTTGACTTTGTTTTTCGGGAATAACAGTAGGGTAAAAAGTATAAGGTGTGTTTAAAATAGTATAAAATAAGATGCATAATATTTCTGATGTTTTATTCATCTCAAATGAGAGGTATTTATAGGAATACAAAGGGTAGAGATGGCAGCTGTCCAATGGCTAACACAGCTGTACTAACAACATGTATTAGCATGTGTTAACAACTTGTATTAACAGCATATGTTAGCCGTACCAACATGTGTTTAGCATGCTGTTAGCTGTACTAACAACATGTGTTTAACATGTGTTAGCTGTTCTAACAACATTATATTCTAACACTCCTCCTCAAGTTGGTGCATGGATATCACACATGCCCAATTTGTCTAGTGAAGAGTAGAGTTCCCCGCTAAAAACAACATGAGTCATCATATCCGCAAGTTGGTCTTCACTCTTTATATACGGCACTCGAATGACGTCTTTTGTCAAGTTGTCTCTGATAAAGTGTCTGTCAATATCAATATGTTTTGTTCTCTCATGATGTACTGGATTATTTACTATCTCAATAGCAGCTGTATTGTCACAATACAAAACCATAGGCTTCTTAGGTTCAAACCCGAGTTCCCTCGTTAGAATCTTTAACCAAATAAGCTCAGTTATGTCATGACAGAGTGCTCTATACTCTGCTTCAGCGCTAGATCTTGACACAACCCCCTGTTTCTTACTCCTCCAAGTTACAAGATTACCACCAACAAAAGACACATAACCTGAAGTTGATTTTCTATCAAGTTTTCAGCTTGCAAAGTCAGAGTCAGTGTAACCTTCCACATCTAAATGCCCATGTTTTGAAAACAATATACCCTTGCCTGGAGTCTACTTTAAGTACCTGAGAATTTGATCCTGAAAGACACGATGGGTAGAAAAAAAGTTACTGAGCAATTTAAACTGTTGGTAATTTGACTGATAGAGAGAAGACTATTAGAGAGGTTAGGAACATGTAAAACAGAAGATAGAGGTAAAGTAGAGGAAAGTTATAGGGAACCAGCCCCTTGAACTGGAGTGGGAGTTCCATCTGCAACCTGAACTGAATGACGAGGTGGGCATATAACAGAGGTGAACTGAGATGAGTCATTAGTCATATGATCTGTTGCCCCTGAATCAATTATCCATGGATTTTTAGAAGAAATCAATGACACTTCATTCTTAGCTTTACCGAAATGAACCTGGGATGTTTGTGGTGTGTCAGTAGAGACTGAGTTAGCCTGAGAGGACCTTTTTCCTTGCGTTCAGCCTGTTTCAACTTGAACCATTCTGGATATCCTACAATCTTCCAGCAGGTTTCCTTCTCATGACCCTTACGATCACAATGAGAACACTTTCTCTTTGAAGATGTTGAAAAAGTTTGAGCTGTTGTAGAAGTAGTAGCTTGCCAAGGTTGAGCCCTATTAACTGCCAAGGCTGAGGCTTCTGGGGTTCCTTCAGCAGCCATGGTGACTTGACGTTGTGCTTCTCTACGAACTATAGAATAAGCTTCATCAATATCAGGGAGAGGTGATGTGGCCAAAATACGTCCACATACTTGATCAAGATTATGATCAAGTTCAGCAAGAAATGTATAGACACGTTATTCAGAGACACGCTTCTTCAATTTTGCAAAGTCTAATGGATTCTCCAAGTCATTTGGACGACGGAAGTCAAGCTCCATAAAGGTGGAATTGAGTTCCGTGAAATAGATGGTCAATGGTCGACCATCTTGACGCATTTGGAAGGATTTCTTCATCAACTCATAGACCTGGGAAGCATCAGAAGCATCATGATACGTTTTCTTGACGGTATCCCAAACATCTTTAGCAGTCTCACAATGAATAAAATTCATCATGAGGGCAGGGACCATGGAATTGATGAGCCATGACTTTACTAGTGCATTTTCGGCCATCCACCTCTCAAACTAGGATTTGAATCCTTTGGTGCACTCCTTGTTCTAGAGATGTAGCCATATTTTTCACGGGCAGCAATATGCATCTCAAGAACTTTGGACCAAAGACGGTAATTTGTGCCATTGAGCTTTACCCCAATTGCAGAAGGGGTATCTTGCTGGAAATTCATCACTGGGGCAGATGTTTCATCTAAAGTTTCTGATTTCTCACCCATAACAGCAGCGGAAATTTGTGTTTAATGTTAGAGAGAAATAAAATGAAATTTCTGATGTAGAAGTTCAGTCTAGCTGCAACTATAGAGCATACTCAGAGATTTCAATAAGAAATGATGGAGAGAACGCTAAGGTCAGTATACCCTTGGTGAAGATGATAGAGATCTGTGGTAGCACAGAAATAGGAAGGAATAAGAAAGTAAAAAATATTAGTAAGCTTTGATACCAAGTAGAAAATAAGATGCAGAATATTTCATATGTTTTATTCATCTCAAATGAGAGGTATTTATAGGAATACAAAGGGTAGAGATGGCAGCTGTCCAATGGCTAACACAGCTGTACTAACAGCATGTATTGGCATGTGTTAACAGCTTGTATTAACAGCATATGTTAGCTGTACCAACATGTGTTTAGCATGTTGTTAGCTGTACTAACATGTGTTTAACATGTGTTAGCTGTACTAACAGCATTATATTCTAACAAAAATCACATTAGGTGAAGGAGTTGGAGATAAATCTCAAAAATTGTCTTCCACCACCTTATTCTCCCCTGAAGAATTTTTTTTTCAAAATAGGGTTTAGTTTCAAAAAAGGAGACATCCATACTCGCATAAATTTTTTGTGTGTGGATTAAAACACTTATATCCCTTTTAATTAGATGCATACCCAATGAAAACACATTTTTCAGCTGAGGATCATGTTTAGACTGAGTATTGTTAGGTATATGAACAAAAACAGTGCACCCAAAAATCTTTAGAGGTAGATCCGAGTAAAGTCTTGAGAAGGGATTTTTTTTAAAGCATTCTAATGGTGTGCTATGTTTTAAAACACGTGTAGGCATTCTGTTAATCAAATAGCATGCTGTTAAAACAGCTTCTCTCCAAAGATATTTTGGAACATTCATATAAAACAGAATAGCACGAGCCACTTCAAGCAAATGTTTATTTTTTTTGTTCATCAATTCCATTTTGTTGAGGAGTATCCACACAAGTAGATTGGTGATGAATCCCCTTTTTCTTCAAAAAACTTCCCAATATTTCATTAAAATACTCGGTTCCATTATCATTATGTAAGATGCTGATTTTTGTTTGAAACCGAGTTTCAACCATAGTATAAAAGTCTTTAAAAAGTTTTTCAACTTCACATTTTTCATGCATAAAAAAACCCCAACATAAACGGGTATGATCGTCTATAAATGTAACAAACCATTTTTTTCTAGAGATAGTAGTAACTCTTGAATGTCCCTAAACATCACTATGTATTAAATAAAATGGTTTTGAAGCTGTGTAAGATTTTGGTAAATAAGTAGTACGATGACTCTTAGATAAGATACAAATTTCACAATAAAATGATGAACAATTCAACCCCTTAAATAAAGCCAAAAACAAATGTTTAAGATATGAAAAACTAGGATGTCCTAGCCTCAAATGCCAAAGCATTACTTGTTCATAAACAAAATTTGAACTAACACTACTAAGACTTTAAGACTTGTTATTAACGGAGAAAGCATCATCAAAACAGTAAAGTCCATCTATTATCTTACCACTACCAATCTTCTTCCCAGAGTTTCGGTCCGGAAATTTACAATGAGAATCATAGAAAATTACACGACAATTCAATTCTTTAGATAGTTTATTGACAGACAAAAGATTGCAGGCTAGTTTATGAATATGAAGAACTGATTTAAGATTTGTGTTCTCAGATAATTTTATCAAACCTTTTCCGGCAATAGGTGAGAAACTACCATTTGCAATTCTAATTTTTTATAAATCCAAAATATGGTTAATATGTGCTAAAGAGATTTGAAAGACTTGTCATGTGATCAGAAGCTCCAAAATCAATGATCTAAGGAGCAAAATTTAAGTAACAAGAAAGGGCATGAAGTGCACTACCTGTTTTGTGCAAGAGAAGCACTAGGAATACTTGGTTTTGAATTGGATTTCAACGGTTTCAGGAGGTGATCCACCTGTTCTTTGTTGAATGGACTTGTCTCCACTTCATTTGCAGTGGAAATTTAGCAGTTGTTTCTGTCCCCAGATTTGCTGCTTCTCCAATTTGCTGGTTTTCCATGAATTTTCTAGCAAGTCTCTCTCGTGTGGCACGGTTTATTATAGTAGTCACACTAGACCTGTGACTTCTCTTCAGGTTTCCGCTGAAAGTTGGCTGCTTTATTAGCAGTAGCTTCGGCAACAGCAAGGGCAGAACCTTCAACTGGCCCACCTGTATTCCTTTTTCCCAATATCACGTGTCCTCGGCAAACACCTTGCCAATTGGGCAGTGGACTTTTGCCAATGATCCGTTCTCCAACTTCATCAAATTCCACATTGAGTCCAGTAAGGAATTTGTAAATACGATGAGCCTCAACAGTCTTTTTGTTGTTACAAGCATCTTCAGTAGATTTCCACACATAATCATTGAACAGATCCAAGTCTTGCCAAAGACGCTTCAAGGAATTGAAATGCTTGGTAACGGAGTCCTCTCTTTGCCGAATCTCACCAAGTTTTATAGTAAATTCATAGACTAGAGATTGATTTCCCAAATCAAAGTACATCTGATTCACGTTATCCCAAAGCTCTTTGGTCGGGAATAGCACATATAGTTGGAGCTAATTTCCTCTTCCATTGAGTTCACAAGCCAGGTCATCACCATCGAGTTTTTTGCATCCCAGGTCGCATATGCAGGTTCCTCCGGTGTCGACACTTTCTTATAATAGAGGACTTGTCAAACATGGTAGCTTAGCTGAAGAAGGAAGAGAAAAAATATGCAGAAACAAATATGTTGATTTTTCTCTCTGAATTTTCTTAGGGAAGCTCTGATGCCATGTGAATTGAAAGAGAAAATTTTCTTCTTTCACAAAGGTTTACACAGACTCTTCTTATAGAAGAGAATAAAAGCACAAAATCAACCTAATCAGTTAAAATAGGAAACATAATTAACTGGCCTAACTACTTCCTATTTTACAGCAATGTCAATCACCTAATTACAACTAATATTCATAGCTATCACCTAATTACAGCTACCATTTACAGCTTATATATCTCCTAATATCCGGAAGTAATATAGCCAAATCTTTCCTTTTTCAATAGATATAGACTCTGATCATGCACAAAGTTGCAAATCTACTTTATCATATTCCTTCCATCCAACAAAGGATGACAAAAGGCATAAAAATAGAGTCCACCAAAGGATTGCACAAGTACAAAATTCAAATGAAAAAAGTTATAAATTTTGACCCTAAAAGTGTATTGACACGGGGTCCACTAGTTGTAATGAAGAAAAGATTCATTAGTACTTGAGTGGGGTCCACTATGGGTAAACTGGGAACTCATTTGTACTTTCTCCTTTATTTTTTTTTCCTTATGAGTAAAAAAATTGTACTCGTGCAATTCTTTGGTGAACGGAGGGAGTACTTTTTCTCACGTTAACCGGAAAGCACACACTTCCCTGTTTCCAGTATCACCTCACACTTGCTCATATGTATGCTTACATGTACTCTCTGTTGTTATTATAGCATCGATAGTGAATATGCTTCATGGACCTGACTCCATTCCTCTTTGCAGGCAGCAATTAGACCACCGACATTTGTATTCTTTGTTAATGATTCAAAACTCTTTCCCGAGACATATCGACGTTATATGGAGAAACAACTCAGAACAGATGCAGGGTTTCCTGGCACGCCAATTCGCCTTTTGTGGCGCAGCAGAAGAAAAATGGAAAAAGATGATGGTTAGTAAGAAGGATTAATGATCCCCCCCCCCCCTCCATACACGTGTTTGTAACTTAGGAATTTGCACCTTTCACTCAAAAACTTAACTGAACTTTTAACCTTAGAGCTTCACCAGTTGCCAGTTGGTATGTTCTCGAAAAGGTAACCTTCGAGTGACTGACCTGCATATTGGAACTCAGTTTATTAACTCCTTAAATTTCCTTCCTGATATTTTGACATGGCTAAGTATCTTAATTTGTTAGTTTACAAAATAGTTGAACAGGTCTATTTGTTTGTTCCATGACCAACTGAAACAACAAAAAAACACAAGGAAATTTCTGCATTATATTTTTCTTAACCAATTAATAAATAAATATAAATAGGAGGGGGATGGGAGACGGAAAAGGAGTGTCCCTTTTACATGCATTGCAGAGCTGCTCCAAACTCGTGTTAATTGCTAATTGTGTTTTTTTTGCCACCAACTTAATTCCAAATTTTCCAGGATCGTCATCAAATGTTATATGCTTAAACAATGTTATATGCTTGAACAAATATGACAAAAGATCAGAACAAATAGCTGAGTTATGCGGACTTTGTCTATTTATTTCTCAGGTAGGAGTCCAGCAACAAAGACACGAGCAAATCTCCCAGCACCTGACAGACAGTTGGCAGCGGCTACATAAGATTTTACTCGAAAGTTGGAAGAGCCTTATTTTGGAATATCTTGGGAAGTAATGGAAGCCTATCCTCTTATGTGAAAGTCCTGATTATCAACATTTTGAAGGGAAGCAATTGAATTTGCTAGATCTTTATCGCATCATGTAAGTTTGTTGTTTCCCCATTTGATTGAGCAGACTGATACAGGTTCTACTATGGCAAGGAACCAATACTCTTGAAGATGATGAAGAAACTGGGAATTTCCCAATTATGAACAATGTGCCTTTAGCCAAAAGATCAAATCAGACAAATGGAAGTGAGTTTATGAGATTATCCATGATAAATTGATTAAATATATTTTCTTGTTGTAATTAAAGGTCTCTTCTTAATAATTTATTTATTTTCTGTTCATATATACCTGTATGTTCAGTTCTAACTAATGATGATTGATGTGAAATGGATGGTGTTGAAATTATTTGAAAATGTTGCAGAAATAGTTTTCATTGTTAATAAGTTATATCATGGTTTGGTCAAGGAAATCAGGCTGCAATTTTTTTTGTTGTTGTTGCTAGTTTTAGCTGAAATCTTAACATTCCCGCATGAATGGATTCAAAGACCTTTTGCACTCAAAACCAGGTGCTGCGTTTGGATTGAAGGAATTGAATTGAGATTGGAATGATTCATTCCATTTTAGTTAGAATGAATTATTTCATACTTTCTCTTTCCTAAGACCCTCATGACTCAATGATAAAAAACTACTCATAAGGCTTTGTGCATGAAATCTTAGGTAAGAATGTTAAATTTCAATCGAAAATAGCAAAAAAAAAAAGGATGGTTCAATTCATTTCAATCGCATCCAAACATAATTTTTTTTATTTCATAAGAATGAGTCATTCCATTCCTACTTTTATTCCTTCAATCCAAACATACATTTAGCCAAGAGGGGCTTGGTAGGGTGCATTTTTAAGTTGAGCTATTGGGTAGTTTATTTTTTACTTTTATTACTTAATTGTTAGTTATGTGAATACGTATTAATGTTACGTTTGGATTAGAGGAATGAAATTGGTGAATGAATAAAATAGAACACAATTTTATTTTTTTATTATTATGTGAGAATGAGTCATTGCCAATTACTCATCTGATTAACACTTGTCCCACCCCACTAAAACATTCCTTTCGCCATAAAGTATATAATGATTGTGATGCTTTCTAGAAGGTGATGATGTACGGTTGGTTGGCCAAATATCTGAGTCATGTGTGGGAGTAACAAACAGACAACTTTTCCCAGTAATTTGACTTGAATTTAATCGAACATCTTAACTCCACCCGTTTCGATAGAAATATACAGTCTTGAGTCTTGACTATTATTTTTGAGAATTGATATCTTTATAAATAAAATTCGATAGAGTTCTGTTATATATTGTAAAAGATTTTTGTCGAATTACTAATTAGATTAATTTACGCAATTTATAATTTTTTTTAAAAATTGATATGTAAAGTCGCAATATATATTATTTTATAATTTGATATTTGGACCCATCTATTATTTATGTGAGACACTTTGTGGAATTATTATTTTTACTTGTGGAAATACCAATTCTTTTGTTTTTAAACTATTATTTCATATAAAAGTCTAAATTATAAAATTTGTAAATATTATTTTTTTATGAATATTTTAAAAAAAAATAGTAAGTTGTTCATTCAGATGCGACCAAGTGATAATGAAATTGCACATAATTTCAATTATACTACCAAGAATAAAAACATGATTTTTTTTATTTTGTTTGTTGTGAAACAAAAATTTGATAAATGGGTTATTTTTGTAGAAGAGACTATTAAACCTTTAACTTACAAAAATTATGCAAATATATGAAAGTAAGGGTAAAAATGAACCGAGTCAAGTATTAACTTGTTCAGATTTGTTTCACAAAATTTATAGATTATAAAATAAAGTTTGATTAAAACTCGTTTAACTAAGCATAATTTCGAATCGAGTCCGAACAGTTTGAACTTTTCGAACGAATATGATCCGAGTATTAATAAAAAATTATAATTTGAGAAAATTAAAGTAATTTATCAAATTTTAAAATTTACTCATATTTTAATCATTTATATTTCGAGTCGAACTCAAATCGAATTTTTAATCAAACGGATACAAATCAAACTCAATCTGTTTGCTCAATTACCTCCAAGATCCTATGCTAACCTGGCTCATGAGTTTATTATTATTTGTTTGCTACTACTGAATGCTCTTTTAACCCAAAAGCTTGCAATAATTCATGGTCGGTCAATAAATAATAAATAAAAATTGATATTTCCACATAAAAAGTGCCGTTATATATATATATATATAACGACGGTAAAAAGCATCGCAATAGGATCTATAACGACGGTTTTATAACGACGGTTTTCATATAAAAATATCGAAAATTCATGTGAAAATATCAGTTTCCTAAATAATATCAGTCATAGAATTTAGTATAAAAAGTATACTTCTTGAAAAATTATGTACCAAGAGTGTCCTAAGAAACTCTTGATACGCCTACGAAAAAAGGTCAAAAATACATGCTACAATATTTTTGAACTGAAGAAATATATGCAAACAAAAACCTCATAAATGGCGCTTGTTATGAGAGAGTTTATGTTCTCTGCCACAAGGGCCGGCCCAAAATGGCGCTTCCATGTACGGCAAGGTAAGCCGCATTTAACCTAGGGAAAAATATCAATCATCTTCAGTAGTAACTTAAAAGGAAACTTTTATATAAGGCTCCTATATATATATATATATATATATACACAAACACACAAAGAGGTTCTCTAACGGACTGGTCCGTCAACGGACCAGTCTTTAGCGACGGACTGTCCATCGCTAAAGCTCATAGTCCGTCGCTAAAAATTGGTCCGTTGACGGACCAGTCCGTTGGAGAACGGCGCCGTATATATATATATATATATATATAGAATAAGATGGGAAAAATAAACATACTTGTCAACGTCAGGCGTAGCCAAGGGATCATATATTTCCTCTCTTTGTTCCACAGCCGGGACAGAGCCTGCCAAAGCTCCAATATCCTGAGTGCCTTCAGCCTGTGTAAGAGAAATAGAGATATTTATTAAGGCCTGATGAATCCACAAAGAAAACCATATTCCTCATCAGCTTATACAAAATACATTATCTAAAGAATAGAAAAAGACTGGCATGCAAAAACAAAAGCCCACACTGCTTCTGTAACTAGTAAATCCATTAATGCATAGCTAATATTTGTTCATCCCTCCCAAACTATAAAAGTAAGTGATATCATAGAATGGATGTAATTTTGAAAGAAGAGGGAGAAGACAAGAAATAGATTGCGCTCATCCTTCCTATTAAGGGAGGATACATGTCCTCCGTACAAATGCCGCAATGCCAGTGAGTTAGCTAAAAGTTCTCATTCTTCCAAGCAAATTGGTACAATAGACACTTTGTTTACATTATTTGAGCAGAATGTTATCGCCCAAAAGTTTGTATCTTGAGATTAGGTTTCCATTATTCCAAGTTCCAACATATACACACCAACACTTCAAGAGTGTCCTGATAAGCAAGTAGAGTTAATTGCAGCAATTCTAGGTCACACCCAAGTAGAGTTATTTGCAGCAACTATAAGTAAATTTCCTAATTAAAGAGAGTATTTTAAATATGATGTGCACATGTACTAGCCCTATATAGGGTAACATACACAATGTGGCTCATGCAGTAAGCAACCCTACTAAAATACTTTAAGAGACAATTATCTTCAAAAATTCAGTCTTCTTGTCTACCTTAAAGAAGAGCAGATGCAGTAAATATGGAAAATAAATATTGTCTTGCCTGTTGAGGGTACTGAGAGTAACCAGCATATGCACCATACGCATAAGATGATTGATCCTGAGATACTCCATAAGCATAGGGATCATAAGCTTGTCCATAACCATAATAAGCACTTCCCCATTGACTTGGATCAGCCTGTGGAGCCCACACTCCAGCTTGATCCTATAACATAGAAATATATATTTTGTTAAAGCTTGTATAACAAATTTAAGAACAATGATTGTCCTTTCACATGGTGAGTGGTAATTGATAGATAAAAATAAAACCAAGTATTTGAGCTTTGCAAATTTTATCCTATTAACTTTTTCGCTCTAAATGTGATACTATATACTACAACAACTTCTTTCTTTTGTTTTTTGGAAAATGAAATAATATGCATGGAAGACGAGTGCTAACAAACTTTGTATAATCGGGTCCTAACAAACTTTGTATAGTGTATGGCATTATTAAACATAGCCCTGTGTAAGGCTATGTATCCATGGGCTATTATCCAAAGATTAATAACCCTAGGTTTCGATTTATTTTTTAAAAAGATGTCACATGTTTGTTTAGGTGGATTGTATAGAAGATTATTATTATTATTATTATTATTATTATGTTGGAGAGAAGAAATTTTATTAGATGAAAAGAGAGAATGCAAGCATAGGACATCAAAAACAGATACAAGCAAAAGGGTCCACCCATCTTACAGGAAGTGGAAAAAAGAAAAAACTCAAAAGAGAGCAACTTTTCAGTCTATACAATGATCGGAATCATAATTCTTGCAAAGGCCCAAAAAGAAGGAAAACTGATCCTATTTCACAACAAAGGGAAAGATAGCTATCTCTAAAAGGCCAAGCATTAGGCTCTGTCAATATCATTAATTTTCTGATCCCAAGACATCATAAATGAGGAACTATATAATATCAAGGGAGAGGATGGGAGGAGGTATTAAAGAATTATCCAGAGCCTTCAACAGAATAATGAAAATCAAATACTTTGTTGGTTTCAATGCCATAAGAGCAAGTTATTGCTAAGTCATTGATAACTCAATGGACACAGGTCACCTTCTTATTCTGATATTTAGTGTTCTCGTTGCTTTCAGAATGTATGTCTAATAACCCTAGAGACAAAAATATACAAAGAAATTTCACCTGTTTAGATGTAGGGCTCCTACCCCAAGAAATTCGAACTACTTGCTGGCCAATCATAGTTCCTTGCATCCTTTGGATTGCTTCTTCAGCGGATGACCTATACAAAAACATCAGGGAATGTCTTGATACAAAAATTGTTAATATTGATGACACTAAAATTACTAGTTGTGGATCACTATTGTATTTCAAATATTAAAGAAAAATGCCCAGCCAAAAATTCAAACGAAAGGAATATAACACTACCAAAAGAACCAGATGTCATTACTATGACTCATACATCAAATGCTACAATAAATAAATACCACAATACATCCTCACATATAAAAAATACGACATAACCCAAGTAAACAAAATAGAGTGCCCCTAAAGGGAAAACAGAGTGGCGAGAAAGAGGGAGACGATAGAATATAACTGGAGGCAGTTTTTACCCAAAAAAATAAATTAAATTTATAATTATTGGTATTGGAGGCAGCTTATCAATTTATTTTATTGTTAGGCATAACCAACAACAGTTTCACGCGCCATACAGACCTGGCCACAAACTGCACGAACCCACATCCCCTGGTTGCAGGAATCTTGACGTAGACAATTTCCCCAAGCTGCAAAAAGATTTGCCTCAACTCCTCTTCTGTGACATTTGGATCCAAGTTACCAATAAAAATCTGCAATAAAATGACGGTGAGAATTGAGTCGAGAAACATAAGGCCACAATGTCAAGTTATTAACTTACTGTGGTGTTATTTATATCATTGTCTACGGGGATTGTCTGAACTGCTGGAGTGTAAACTGGAGCAGGATATACGCCTACTGAAAGAAATTACAGGGTAGGTTCAGAATTTTGTTTAGACAAAACAGAGTGCAAACGTCATTGATAAGCCGGAGAATCAGCATCTGTGTCTCACATCTCTCTGTTTCCAGGGCTCAAATGTCTATTAACATGAAATTAAATCCCTTTCACATGTCTTTTGTATTCCTTAAGAAAATATATACGAGGAAGGGTCATATTCAATACTCCACATATTCAACACTTTTAGTTATATTTCGTCTGCAAATTATTAAAAATATCCCAATATTCATATCATATCCTCGCTAGATTGTTACCAGAAATCATATCAACTAGACCCAAAAAACCAAGGAGGACAAGATAATGTAGCAAATGATAAAAAATATGTATTATTGCAAATCCATCATGACTATTCTCAAAGCAATCGATAGCATGGAAAATAAGAGACCACTCTGCAGAGAGAAATTAGAACTAAGATTGAAAGGAAGAAAAAATAAAATTCTACCTTTAGCCCCTGCGTATTGCTGTTGGAAACCAGTAATCTTTTTTGGTGTTGCTGCACTGATACGCATAGGCCTAGTTGAGCAATAGAAGCCATTCATTTCAGTCATTGCACGATTTCTTTCCATCTCATCAGCAAATTTAACAAAGCCATATCCCTTTGAACGTCCAGTCATTGGATCCGTTACAACCTTGGCTCCTCTAACAGATGGGTATTGCCCTCGGAAGGTCTCTTGCAACAAGAAATCTGTAACATCCGGTGCTAAATCCCCTACAAAAATAGAATGCTCAGGTCCCGTATCTGGACGTCTTTCTCCGATCCCAAAAGAAGCCCAATTCAGCCTAAAAGTTAGTTCAGTTCCAGGAATCTGTGCTCCATTATATGATTGTAGAATTCTTTCAGCTGTTGCATGTGAAGAAAACTCCACAAAGCCATATCCTTCCGGCTGACCAGTGATCTTGTTACGAATTGCTTTTATAGAAAGCACCTGAGTAGAGAACAGTGGCCATTTAGTTTTTCAAATATGGGCCTCCATAAAACTAAATTGCTGCATAGAGAACATCCTCTTTTCTTATTAACTTGATAAAACTCCATGTAATTAAAATGCAACACTAACTTACATCCATAACAGCAGCCGTTTTGCTAAAATCCCAGATAAGTTTGTTCAGAATTTGTAGCATAAGCAAGTCTCGGACATCTTCCCCAGAAACCCCAGTAGGGTCAAATACTAGAACAGGTTTCCAAAAATGCAAAGGATGCATGTCACAGCCAAAATGACCAGCTAACCGGATGCACATGGTTTTAGACGATAAAAAAGTTGATTTTCAAATGTCCCAAAAGTCAACAAACAAATCTTAAGTAATTTTATACATGGTTTGAAATTGCGTTCGAGGCGCACGCCTCGAGTTGCGCCTCAAAGCGAGGAGGCAGTTTGCAATGGCAAGGCTTATGCCTCAAAGGGAAATACAGAGGCTTGCGCCTCATTTGGCTGAGGCTTACGCCTCAGTGCATTTCGCCTCAAGGCGTAAGCCTTGATTTGAATTAAAAAAAACCCCAAGTATGTTCAGTTCTTCAATTCAAGCCGACAAATTTATCAATTGAAGTGAGATGAGGCCAAGCAGGTTCTTTGTGCGACTTCGACCACCCACCCCACCGGGTTCGCTCTCTCTTTCTCTTTCTTATTCACTTGTTTATTTATAGATAAAGGGAAGGGATTGCAATTGGTAGATGAAGAACCGGAGTTTGAGGATCTTAGCAGTGACGATGAGGAGGATGACAGAGCTATTAGATACGATGATGATTCCATGGAGGATCCTCTTAGTGATGAAAGGGATGATGATGGAGATGATGGTGGGGATGATGATCTAGGATCTGATCCATTTTTCAGGCCGTTGGATACGAATGATACACTATTTATATAGTGATGGATGATCACTATATAAGTAGTTGATGATATTATTTTGTTTTGTAATGATACATTAAGGTGACGTTGGTTATTTATGTCTTTTATGACCTTGATTATAATGATGGATTATTTTATAATTTTATTAGCATTTTTTAAAATTTTTTTTGGAGACTTTTAGGTTTTCAAATCGAGGTTTACGCCTCGCTCCGCCTCAAGGCTTACGCATTGCCTCGTCCGGAGAAAAATGTGTCGTACCGCTTTTAGTTTTTTCGAACATTGATTTTATATTTAGATAGAAAAAGAAATTTTATCTATAGAGGAGAGGGTATATACAAGTAGAGTGGGGAAAAGGATTCTACCCACCCTATACAAGTGGAAATTAAAAGGAACCACTCAAGAAGATGCAGCTCTCCAATCTATTAGACACAGAAGTTCTCTTTCTATTCCTCTATTAGTAAAGTCGCAATATATATTATTTTTTAATTTGATATTTGGACCCATCTATTATTTATGTGAGACACTTTGTGGAATTATTATTTTTACTTGTGGAAATATCAATTCTTTTGTTTTTAAACTATTATTTCATATAAAAGTCTAAATTATAAAATTTGTAAATATTATTTTTTTATGAATATTTTAAAAAAAAATAGTAAGTCGTTCATTCAGATGCGACCAAGTGATAATGAAATTGCACATAATTTCAATTATACTACCAAGAATAAAAACATGATTTTTTTTTATTTTGTTTGTTGTGAAACAAAAATTTGATAAATGGGTTATTTTTGTAGAAGAGACTATTAAACCTTTAACTTACAAAAATTATGCAAATATATGAAAGTAAGGGTATAAATGAACCGAGTCAAGTATTAACTTGTTCAGATTTGTTTTACAAAATTTATAGATTATAAAATAAGATTTGATTAAAACTCGTTTAACTACCGAGTCAAGCATAATTTCGAATCGAGTCCGAACAGTTTGAACTTTTCGAACGAATATGATCCGAGTATTAATAAAAAATTACAATTTGAGAAAATTAAAGTAATTTATCAAATTTTAAAATTTACTCATATTTTAATCATTTATATTTCGAGTCGAACTCAAATCGAATTTTTAATCGAACGGGTACAAATCAAACTCAAACTGTTTGCTCAATTACCTCCAAGATCCTATGCTAACCTTGCTCATGAGTTTATTATTATTTGTTTGCTACTACTGAATGCTCTTTTAACCCAAAAGCTTGCAATAATTCATGGTCGGTCAATAAATAATAAATGAAAATTGATAATTCCACATGAAAAGTGCCGTTATATATATATAACGACGGTAAAAAGCATCGCAATAGGATCTATAACGACGGTTTTATAACGACAGTTTTCATATAAAAATATCAAAAATTCATGTGAAAATATCAGTTTCCTAAATAATATCAGTCATAGAATTTATTATAAAAAGTATACTTGAAAAATTATGTACCAAGAGTGTCCTAAGAAACTCTTGATACGCCTACGAAAAAAGGTCAAAAATACATGCTACAATATTTTTGAACTGAAGAAATATATGCAAACAAAAACCTCATAAATTTTAATACTCGGCTTCGAAAAAATTCAGCAAATATACGGACCTAAAACCTGAAAAGTTATTTAGTATTTTGGGGATTAAACCAATCCTCAAAGATGCAGACGAACTCATCTATAAGTCTACTTGTCGCTTCACTGGACTTGCAGCTCTAGAATTGCAGGCATGATTTAGGTTCTCATATACACAGTAAAAGGACTGATTCTGAACTAGGTTTGAACTTTAAGCAGCTTGTTATGAGAGAGTTTATGTTCTCTGCCACAAGGGCCGGCCCAAAATGGCGCTTCCATGTACGGCAAGGTAAGCCGCATTTAACCTAGGGAAAAATATCAATCATCTTCAGTAGTAACTTAAAAGGAAACTTTTATATAAGGCGCCTATATATATATATATATATATATATATATACACACAAAGAGGTTCTCTAACGGACTGGTCCGTCAACGGACCAATTTTTAGCGACGGACTGGTCCGTTGACGGACCAATCCGTTGGAGAACGGCGCCGTATATATATATATATATATATATATATATAGAATAAGATGGGAAAAATAAACATACTTGTCAACGTCAGGCGTAGCCAAGGGATCATATATTTCCTCTCTTTGTTCCACAGCCGGGACAGAGCCTGCCAAAGCTCCAATATCCTGAGTGCCTTCAGCCTGTGTAAGAGAAATAGAGATATTTATTAAGGCCTGATGAATCCACAAAGAAAACCATATTCCTCATCATCTTATACAAAATACATTATCTAAAGAATATAAAAAGACTGGCATGCAAAAACAAAAGCCCACACTGCTTCTGTAACTAGTAAATCCATTAATGCATAGCTAATATTTGTTCATCCCTCCCAAACTATAAAAGTAAGTGATATCATAGAATGGATGTATTTTTGAAAGAAGAGGGAGAAGACAAGAAATAGATTGCGCTCATCCTTCCTATTAAGGGAGGATACATGTCCTCCGTACAAATGCCGCAATGCCAGTGAGGTAGCTAAAAGTTCTCATTCTTCCAAGCAAATTGGTACAATAGACACTTTGTTTACATTATTTGAGCAGAATGTTATCACCCAAAAGTTTGTATCTTGAGATTAGGTTTCCATTATTCCAAGTTCCAACATATACACACCAACACTTCAAGAGTGTCCTGATAAGCAAGTAGAGTTAATTGCAGCAATTCTAGGTCACACCCAAGTAGAGTTATTTGCAGCAACTATAAGTAAATTTCCTAATTAAAGAGAGTATTTTAAATATGATGTGCACATGTACTAGCCCTATATAGGGTAACATACACAATGTGGCTCATGCAGTAAGCAACCCTACTAAAATACTTTAAGAGACAATTATCTTCAAAAATTCAGTCTTCTTGTCTACCTTAAAGAAGAGCAGATGCAGTAAATATGGAAAATAAATATTGTCTTGCCTGTTGAGGGTACTGAGAGTAACCAGCATATGCACCATACGCATAAGATGATTGATCCTGAGATACTCCATAAGCATAGGGATCATAAGCTTGTCCATAACCATAATAAGCACTTCCCCATTGACTTGGATCAGCCTGTGGAGCCCACACTCCAGATTGATCCTATAACATAGAAACATATATTTTGCTAAAGCTTGTATAACAAATTTAAGAACAATGATTGTCCTTTCACATGGTGAGTGGTAATTGATAGATAAAAATAAAACCAAGTATTTGAGCTTTGCAAATTTTATCCTATTAACTTTTTCGCTCTAAATGTGATACTATAGACTACAACTTCTTTCTTTTGTTTTTTGGAAAATGAAATAATATGCATGGACGACGAGTGCTAACAAACTTTGTATAATCGGGTCCTAACAAACTTTGTATAGTGTATGGCATTATTAAACATAGCCCTGTGTAAGGCTATGTATCCATGGGCTATTATCCAAAGATTAATAACCCTAGGTTTCGATTTATTTTTTAAAAAGATGTCACATGCTTGTTTAGGTGGATTGAATAGAAGATTATTATTATTATTATGTTGGAGAGAAGAAATTTTATTAGATGAAAAGAGAGAATGCAAGCATAGGATATCAAAAACAGATACAAGCAAAAGGGTAACACGTCGTCCACCCATCTCAGGAAGTGGAAAAAGGAAAAAACTCAAAAGAGAGCAACTTTTCAGTCTATACAATGATCGGAATCATAATTCTTGCAAAGGCCCAAAAAGAAGGAAAACTGATCCTATTTCACAACAAAGTGAAAGATAGCTATCTTTAAAAAGCCAAGCATTAGGCTCTGTCAATATCATTAATTTTCTGATCCCAAGACATCATAAATGAGGAACTATATAATATCAAGGGAGAGGATGGGAGGAGGTATTAAAGAATTATCCAGAGCCTTCAACAGAATAATGAAAATCAAATACTTTGTTGGTTTCAATGCCATAGAGGCAAGTTATTGCTAAGTCATTGATAACTCAATGGACACAGGTCACCTTCTTATTCTGATATTTAGTGTTCTCGTTGCTTTCAGAATGTATGTCTAATAACCCTAGAGACAAAAATATACAAAGAAATTTCACCTGTTTAGATGTAGGGCTCCTACCCCAAGAAATTCGAACTACTTGCTGGCCAATCATAGTTCCTTGCATCCTTTGGATTGCTTCTTCAGCGGATGACCTATACAAAAACATCAGGGAATGTCTTGATACAAAAATTGTTAATATTGATGACACTAAAATTACTAGTTGTGGATAACTATTGTATTTCAAATATTAAAGAAAAATGCCCAGCCAAAAATTCAAACGAAAGGAATATAACACTACCAAAAGAACCAGATGTCATTACTATGACTCATACATCAAATGCTACAATAAATAAATACCACAATACATCCCCACATAAAAAATACGACATAACCCAAGTAAACAAAATAGAGTGCCCCTAAAGGGAAAACAGAGTGGCGAGAAAGAGGGAGACTATAGAATATAACTGGAGGCAGTTTTTACCCAAAAAAAATAAATTAAATTTATAATTATTGGTATTGGAGGCAGCTTATCAATTTATTTTATTGTTAGGCATAACCAACAACAGTTTCACGCGCCATACAGACCTGGCCACAAACTGCACGAACCCACATCCCCTGGTTGCAGGAATCTTGACGTAGACAATTTCCCCAAGCTGCAAAAAGATTTGCCTCAACTCCTCTTCTGTGACATTTGGATCCAAGTTACCAATAAAAATCTGCAATAAAATGACGGTGAGAATTGAGTCGAGAAACATAAGGCCACAATGTCAAGTTATTAACTTACTGTGGTGTTATTTATATCATTGTCTACGGGGATTGTCTGAACTGCTGGAGTGTAAACTGGAGCAGGATATACGCCTACTGAAAGAAATTACAGGGTAGGTTCAGAATTTTGTTTAGACAAAACAGAGTGCAAAAGTCATTGATAAGCCGGAGAATCAGCATGTGTCTCACATCTCTCTGTTTCCAGGGCTCAAATGTCTATTAACATGAAATTAAATCCCTTTCACATGTCTTTTGTATTCCTTAAGAAAATATATACGAGGAAGGGTCATATTCAATACTCCACATATTCAACACTTTTAGTTATATTTCGTCTGCAAATTATTAAAAATATCCCAATATTCATATCATATCCTCGCTAGTTTGTTACCAGAAATCATATCAACTAGACCCAAAAAACCAAGGAGGACAAGATAATGTAGCAAATTATAAAAAATATGTATTATTGCAAATCCATCATGACTATTCTCAAAGCAATCGATAGCATGGAAAATAAGAGACCACTCTGCAGAGAGAAATTAGAACTAAGATTGAAAGGAAGAAAAAAAAAATTCTACCTTTAGCCCCTGCGTATTGCTGTTGGAAACCAGTAATCTTTTTTGGTGTTGCTGCACTGATACGCATAGGCCTAGTTGAGCAATAGAAGCCATTCATTTCAGTCATTGCACGATTTCTTTCCATCTCATCAGCAAATTTAACAAAGCCATATCCCTTTGAACGTCCAGTCATTGGATCCGTTACAACCTTGGCTCCTCTAACAGATGGGTATTGCCCTCGGAAGGTCTCTTGCAACAAGAAATCTGTAACATCCGGTGCTAAATCCCCTACAAAAATAGAATGCTCAGGTCCCGTATCTGGACGTCTTTCTCCGATCCCAAAAGAAGCCCAATTCAGCCTAAAAGTTAGTTCAGTTCCAGGAATCTGTGCTCCATTATATGATTGTAGAATTCTTTCAGCTGTTGCATGTGAAGAAAACTCCACAAAGCCATATCCTTCCGGCTGACCAGTGATCTTGTTACGAATTGCTTTTATAGAAAGCACCTGAGTAGAGAACAGTGGCCATTTAGTTTTTCAAATATGGGCCTCCATAAAACTAAATTGCTGCATAGAGAACATCCTCTTTTCTTATTAACTTGATAAAACTCCATGTAATTAAAATGCAACACTAACTTACATCCATAACAGCAGCCGTTTTGCTAAAATCCCAGATAAGTTTGTTCAGAATTTGTAGCATAAGCAAGTCTCGGACATCTTCCCCAGAAACCCCAGTAGGGTCAAATACTAGAACAGGTTTCCAAAAATGCAAAGGATGCATGTCACAGCCAAAATGACCAGCTAACCGGATGCACATGGTTTTAGACGATAAAAAAGTTGATTTTCAAATGTCCCAAAAGTCAACAAACAAATCTTAAGTAATTTTATACATGGTTTGAAATTGCGTTCGAGGCGCACGCCTCGAGTTGCGCCTCAAAGCGAGGAGGCAGTTTGCAATGGCAAGGCTTATGCCTCAAAGGGAAATACAGAGGCTTGCGCCTCATTTGGCTGAGGCTTACGCCTCAGTGCATTTCGCCTCAAGGCGTAAGCCTTGATTTGAATTAAAAAAAACCCCAAGTATGTTCAGTTCTTCAATTCAAGCCGACAAATTTATCAATTGAAGTGAGATGAGGCCAAGCAGGTTCTTTGTGCGACTTCGACCACCCACCCCACCGGGTTCGCTCTCTCTTTCTCTTTCTTATTCACTTGTTTATTTATAGATAAAGGGAAGGGATTGCAATTGGTAGATGAAGAACCGGAGTTTGAGGATCTTAGCAGTGACGATGAGGAGGATGACAGAGCTATTAGATACGATGATAATTCCATGGAGGATCCTCTTAGTGATGAAAGGGATGATGATGGAGATGATGGTGGGGATGATGATCTAGGATCTGATCCATTTTTCAGGCCGTTGGATACGAATGATACACTATTTATATAGTGATGGATGATCACTATACAAGTAGTTGATGATATTATTTTGTTTTGTAATGATACATTAAGGTGACGGTTATTTATGTCTTTTATGACCTTGATTATAATGATGGATTATTTTATAATTTTATTAGCATTTTTTTTAATTTTTTTTTGGAGACTTTTAGGTTTTCAAATCGAGGTTTACGCCTCGCTCCGCCTCAAGGCTTACGCATTGCCTCGTCCGAAGAAAAATGTGTCGTACCGCTTTTAGTTTTTTCGAACATTGATTTTATATTTAGATAGAAAAAGAAATTTTATCTATAGAGGAGAGGGTATATACAAGCAGAGTGGGGACAAGGATTCTACCCACCCTATACAAGTGGAAATTAAAAGGAACCACTCAAGAAGATGCAGCTCTCCAATCTATTAGACACAGAAGTTCTCTTTCTATTCCTCTATTAGTATTTATCTCTAACCTTACCCGGGGAGCGCGGGCCGGGGGAGGCAGTTTTTTGTTTTTTTGGGGGGGGTGGGGGGGGGGGGGGGGGGGGGGGGGGGGGTGGGGGGGGGGAGAAGAGTTTAATCAATCATGGAACTCCACTTATGTGTATTTACTAACAGTGGCTGAGTTTATATTGAGGATATCATAGTAAAACTCTGTGTCAACCGTGTTTGGCTTCTTGAAAGTAAGAAATAACAGAAATAAACTAATAATCTTTTGACTGTATAAACTTTATTGCACTTCTTTCATGGTAACAAGGGGAGGGATAGCTTTTACGTCTAAATTTTTGTGATGTAATGAATTTCAGATATTGACATTGCAGTTGATCTACTACAAATCTAATGTAACCACTAAGAGATATAGCCCTAGTGGTTGGATTAGGATCTAAGATAAATATATGACTTATTGTTGATTGAGTGATTGACCCAAAAGGATTGGACATTTTATGTAGCTAGGAACTATAGCACCAACTAGTTGTGATTAAAATTGCAAGGCAGCAACTCTTAGCTTAACATACCACAGTGATGCATAGCATGCTTACAAGTTAAGGAACAATTCTTAATTTCACAATGCGCTCTGTTTGGGGCTTTGCCTAATCAAGTTTTGGCTTAATTTTAATCCTATAATCTTGTTTTGAGATAATAGTACGTCAAATGGTCCTATTTTCATATGTTATAGGAGAGTTAAGGGTCTTTTGTAACATCTTTTGGGGCATGAGCATTGTTCATAGTCCATAGGTGTCATGGTGATCTCTGTAGTACTAGCACTTGTAGTCTTAACTCTTAAGCTCTGGCAGCCAAAGATTAGCTTTTACAAAATTAAGCACTGGTTCTACACGTCTACTAGATGCATGGAGATTCAAACATATGAATTTCCATCTAGTCTTCTGATTTAGTTGAATTATTTCTAAAGACTCAACAGTTGCATGATTTGCGATTTAGCCCGACGTTAGGCAGTGAAACCCTGGCTACTCTAGCTCTTCTTATCTTTACTTTAGGTAATAGTAACTAGTAATGGGCTCCATCACTATTAAAACAAATTCTACATCCGTCCCACAAAAAGTCTCATTTGCTATTTTTTCCACACAAAAGAGTATCTTTTATACTAATGATAGTATATATAAATTATAAAATAACACAATGCCCACAACTTTAGCATCAAAACATCAATATCATGTCATCATCCTAAACTAAACCCACATTAAGGGATAAACATAAAACAAAAATTATATCCTAAAAGTTTGTAAATTATGCAAATGGGACTTTTATTGTGGAACCGAGGGACTATTGCAGAAGAGTAATTTATCATATGAAACACATAACCACAAATGAAATCCTCATACATATACAATATTATGAAAATATGATACAGAGAATACAGACCTCGCCGGTGTGAGAGAACCAGCTATGGAGGTAAGACTCATCAGCCCAGTAGGGTAAATCGCCAATCCAAAGGGTTCGTACTTCTTCATGAGTTGTGGGTTGGTGATAAGGTTGCGATGAGTACGTTACTGCCGCCGCCATCGCCGTTGCCGGCGATGGATGCGGTTGCTGTTGTGCCTGTGCGCTTATCATCCATTGTTGCTGCTGCGCCGCCTGTGCTTCCATCCCTCTTTCTCTCTATTTTCTCTCTATATATATGAAAATTTTGATTTCTGTAAATCTTTTTCTTTTTCTGTCAAGGAATTTCTGATTATATAATGTTAACGTTAAGAGGACCGGAAAAAGAAGAATGAACGGAAGAACAATGTAATTAGAACTAGACATGGGCACTAAAGTTGGCCAAGCGGGTTGGCCCGACCCACCTACAAAAAGGTCAGTTGTTTGCCTACATTTTTCAAGTCTAACAAAATTTGTGCTCGGCCACGGGTAGCCCAGTCCGTTTCATCATAACATTCAAATTCCAATTCACTTTTGGTGAGTATTATTTTCACGCGAGTTTTTTTATATTTTTACGTGATTTTCTCTCACATAAACATAAGATCCATATTTTTCTCATGTAAGTGAAAATATTAAAAAAACATATAGAAATATCAGTTTTCTTCACTTTTTTAATCCAATTCACTACAAGTTTACAACTAAACGGACATTTGAATATGAATACACTGATATTCGTATCTGTATCTAAGAAAAAAATATTTTATTTGTATTTGTATCTAATATTCCATGGATTTCTTTAATACCATTCAAATTCTATATTCGAAAAAACTATTCGAATTTAATATTATCCATTTTTGAATAATTTTCCGAATTTATTGGCATAATTAATTAAAATAAGTAAATAAATAATTATAAAATTATTATGATATGATATTAATATAACACAACACAATCATCAACCATATGATTTAATTACAAAATTCAAAAGAAAAAAAAGTTAATCACTCTATTTAATAAAATATCTTTATAGAAGATATTAAAATATATTATAATTTTATAATGAGACTCGTTCTTTACTTTGTATTATGATACCGAATATCTGATATCTGTAATTCGATAAATATATTGACGGACGGATATTAAACGGAAGCGAATATATATATATATATTCGTATTTATTTATTTGTAACTAACTTTAATCGAATACGAATAATATCCGTTTAAATCAAATATAAATACTATTGACTTTAAATAAATTCAAACACGAATAAATATTCTATTTCTCGATTACCATTTAGAACCTACCTACAACACTACTCAAGTTCAACATTTTTTTAACTTACGACTTAGCTATTGGATATTAAAAAATTAAAAATAAGAGAAAAATTATGTTGACTTTTACTTAATGATCTACTGCGTTATTACATCATCCAAATATACGTACGTAGACTATATACAATTACATTTGGCAAAAATGACCCAAGTTCGCGGGCCGAAATTTGGGCCGCAAAATTTTAGCCCAGTAAAACTCGAACCTTTTTGGCCCGCCCGCCCCGTCACCCGCCCAGCCCGTTTAGGCCAAACCCAAAAAAGTAACAAAAAATAGGCATAGATTGATCTCGACCCGCGGGCCGACCAGACTTTGGGCTGCAACTTTTTAGCCGAGCAAAATTCGGGCCTTTTAGCCCAGCCCGTTTAGGCTTGGCCCGCCAGTTTTCCAGGTTTATACAATATACAAAATTCTCTGACAATTAATTTTCCTTCTCAAAATACTCTCAATAAATTAACTTTTCTTAATTCTCCTGCTAACCAAAAGCCCTCCCTAATTTTTATAGCACATTTAATTTGTATTCCCCTCGTCCCTAGACATTACTTTATATTACTATAACTTGCTAATTATTCTTAAGATAATTAAACTTGACAAACCTAATATAAGAGTATAGTTGTAATACCCTAGTCTTACATACAAAAATATAGAAAAAATTTGTCTATATATAAGGAATTATGTTACTAATAATAGTATATTCAGTGATGACCTTTTGGGTGAATCTATGGTTACTTACTAGTGATTTAAGGCTTTGTTTGGTTGGATTTGATTCGATTCGGACTTGGAATTTTATCCAAGATTTATTCCGCACTTGGGATTTGATTTGAGTTGTTTCAATAGTGAGTTCCACTTTTTCATGAAAAATAAACTTGTAATTAACTAAAAGTAGTAAAAAATATTTGAGAAAAAATAACAATCTCATCCCCTTTATTAACAATGCACCAAGGCCAACAACAACTTCCTGTTCAATAAATTATATTGTAACTTGCTATTACATATAATAAAATCAATTAATAAATTAGGTACTTACATGAATTGAGAGAAGACATCATGTATGTATCATGCTTCCGCTGCGCTTAAGGATGAAAGTCTTCAATTGCCTCTCTCAATATTATGGTGGATGTATAGGTGTGTATAACGTTCTTGAGACGACAACTGAAATCAAACCCTAATTGTTTTATTTATATAATAGCTAAGGGTCAAAATCGTTCATCAAGATTATGAAATCCTAGGGCCCATTATGCCAAATACTATTGGTAATATTATTTATAGGCCACATAATTAATTACCAAACCCATAAATAAAATGTTTAAATTAATACAATATGTAAGGCCAATAAATCCATAAATAGTATAGGCCATATAAGGGAATAAAATATTCAAACATTCTCCCACTTGGCCGAAATACTATTTATATGCAAAATATAATGCTTACAATCATTAAATTGGCCAAGTATTAATTTAATATCTACATCCTGTTCAAATAAAACCACCAATGCGAATTAATACAATCTTTGTGTCATTATTAACACAAGATCCCCATTATTTACACAATTAGTACTTTTATTAGAACAAAGATTAACATTAAGCATAACAAGTATGAATAGAGTTTACGTAAATGGTAATAAATTAAAATCATTTATATGGTCCAAAACATAATTGTTTGCTCACACGTTCTCAAGTGTGCACAATAAAGAGAATAATAAACCATAAATATAATGTGAAGTTCAAAACAACGAGCTCAAAATTGTTGTCTTACATCAAAATAATTCACTAATTAAGACTACTAGTTAAACCCATGACAATATGCTCTAAAAAGAGCTTGGGTGCTAAGCCTTTCGTAAGTGGATCCGCTAACATCTCATGCGTACTAATATACTTAATGACAACACTTTGATATTCAACTCTTTCCCTGACAAATAAGTACTTAATGTAGAGGTATAGTCCAACACCACTCGAACTAGTGCTGTTGGAACAACTAACATCAGAATTAATCGTTATCACAAAATACGTTCAATGGCCTTGAAATGGAATCTACATAATACGGCGTGACACAAGTAGCATGATAACAAGCCACATATTTTGTCATAATCGTGGAAGTGGTAGTTAACTCTTGCTTATGACTTCTCCACGAAATTGGGCCTCCTGAAAGCATACAGATGTACCTTGATGTAGATTTATTTTCTTCTTTACACTTGACAAAATCAGAATCAGAATAACCAACAACTTCAATGTTATCTATTTTTCTGAATGTAAGCATAAAATCCTCAGTACCCTGTAAGTAGTGTAAAATCTTTTTGGCTACTTTCCAATGATCCAAACCTGGATTTGACTGGTAACGTCCAAGCATGCCAGTTACATACGCTATATCTGGACGTGCACAAACTTGAGCGTACATAAGACTCGCAACCACAGAAACATAAGGAATAAGATTCATTTGATCATATTCAAGTTAATTCTTATGACATTGATATGAGCCAAATTTGTCACCATTAACAACAGTGGCGACAGTAGGGAAGCAATTTTGCATGTTATATTTGTTAAGAATTTTGTCAATATAAGCTTTTTGGAACAATCCTAATATCTCGCAAGACCTATCTCGATGACCTATAACATAAGAGGTTTCACCGAGATCCTTCATATTAAAATTTCCAGAAAGGAAACGTTTGGTCTTGTGACACCCCCAAATTCGGGTACTTCATTTCCACATGATTTGGTACTCACTATCTAAATAAAATACAACTACAACCCAATAATAAGGAATGCAAAATAAATTACAACCATATAAATAAATAAAAATCTTTCTTATAAAAGGATTACATCCTTAATCAAAATATCATAGGTATAATCTAGCCTTAACGTCAAAAATAAGTGCGGAAAAATAAAACATAACATAAATAAGGAGGATCCACTCGTAATGCATAGTATGTAAGAACCCGAATTTTTGAGAATTATTAAAATAAGAATTTAATAAATAAAATTCTTATTAAATGATATGTTGAGTGATATTATTACATATGTGAGTAAGTACTATGCAATATGTGATGTTTATGTTAATAAATATATTAGAAGTATATATTTATTACTTATAAATAAATTGTAGGAGCAATTTATTAAAGGAAATGAGATGGCTAAAAATTAAAATAATTTATTATTTTAATGTGGTAATTGGTGGCATTAAATATTCTTAATGTATAACCATAATTTTATTAAAGAAATCATATATTACATTATTAAGTGTAATGTATGCATGTTTTAATGTAGCGAATATATTATAATATTTACTGCAGTTAAATTGTTGAAAACAATTTATAGAAAGGAAAAGGAAATAATTAGTTTAAGTATACAAATATTATGGTATACTTTAAAGATATTAAAATAAATTCTATCATTGAATTATTTTAATAAAGAGAGAATATTATTTTAATAATATATGTAAATAAATTGACATAATTCAATTTATAATGTGAGAGAATAAATTTATTAATTATTTTCTAGATGCGATGGAGGTATATGAGTATTACTTAGAGTATTTGAAATAAATATATTTATAATATTTATATATATTCATTATGCGAGGAAATGAAATGGTTGAGAAATTTGTGTAATGAAGCAAGAAGATGGTAGGTATATAATATTTTTATAATCTACCCAAGAGCATTAAAATTAATTCTTGCATGGAATTATTTTACTGAGGAAAGAATATTATATTTAATATAATATCTTAAGTAATTGAGTAATTTTCTTTATATAGAAAATTATAAGTAACACAATCTTTTTTGCATATATAAGGTGAAAATGTAATACAAATATTTTATATTATGTTTTATTTATAGAATATATAGTTTATATATTAATGATGATATATATTTTATATACTTCCAAGAGGGTGTAAATATTTTATGAGTGGGTTATGTAGTAACTTAATAAATAAAATTAAGTTACCAAGTATTGGGTAATTAAGTTACTTAATAAAGACTTAAAGAGAATAATTGATTTAATTATTTAAGTAAGTAAGTTGCTTTAATTCCTAATTAATAATTGTTACTATTCCAAGCTTAAGGGGCAAGCATTTTCCATTCCTTCTTTGCCGTGAATGAGAGGAGAGGTGGAGGTGTGAAGCCTACTCATTTACCAAGCTTGGGCACCAAGTTTGGTTGACCAAAATAAATTATGAAAGTCTTCTCCTTCTTTCTTCCCCATATCCGAAACCTCCCTCACCCAAAATTTCTTGAAATTTTGTAATTTCCAAAAAATTGTTTAAGTGAGGAACCTTGAGTTTGAGAGAGTTAGCTATTATGGGAATCAAGAGAAGGTGATCATGGAAGATAACAAAGCTTGGGATTAATATAGGGAGCTAGCTTAAGGTATACATTCTTTTTAAGTTTTAATTTCATTTAAGAGTATGAAATTATGTATTTTTTTGGGGCTAAATTCCATGTTTGGGGAGTTTAGTAAGCTATGATGAAATTTTTAATGGAATTTCCTTATAAGAAATCAAGTTTTGAGTTATGTATGGGTTATATGTTATTAGAATTGATTTTTAAGCTAAAGAACAAAATATAAGTTTTGTTAGTAAGCTTTAGTTTATTAAAAGTCATTTTTGGTTGATTTTGAGTTTGAATTATTAATGGAATGATGGGTTTTAGAGACTTGGTGGCTAGGTATGGGTTGTGGGATGTATAAGGATGGATTTGTGGCAAAAATCGCCAACAAATCGATAAGAAATAGAGTCGAACGAATAACGCATATTATATGTTCGATAAATGGCCTTAAAGAACCAACGCGGCTAAAAACTTGAAATTTAACGAAGCCGACACTTGGAACAAGTCTTCTTATGTTAATAGAGATTTATTTGTAAAGAAATTCGGGTTAGAACGCAGCGAGGCGAGTTTTGAATGTTAATTGCAAAGTTGAAAAACTAGGGCGAACAGCCTTTTTGGACGCATTATTTGAACGGCTTAAAATACCCAAATATCAGTGGTGATATTTTTTAAAAATACTTTGATATGCCAAGTATAACATATCCAAAAATCAGATTAATCCGATAAACGAGCAGCGCGTACGAAAATCGCGAAGTGGCTGCGTTGATAAGAAGTCGAGTAGATTTCAGCACGCCGCCGTGCGCAGCAGCGCCTGCCAGCGCGCGCCCGCACGCGCCCGTCTGCGGCAGCGCGGCGTTGGGCTGGAAATGTGTTCTGACATTATTTTTAAGCGCGTTTTTGATGAGTTCTCATGATCCGTTTTAAAAGTTTGATTTTTTTTCTAAAATACTATGACATGAGGTCTATAACATGCCCGAAAAATTTCTGTTTTACGACTTATGGTTTGAAAATTAAAAATGAGCGAACATGCATGTCAGAACTTAAAATTTGGGCGACGGTGAGCGTCGACGCGCCGAGCGATTTTGACGTTCGACGTTTCGAATCGCGTTCCGGCGGAATAATAAGTCATAATAAATCTAATAATGTCTTACATGGCAAGATTTGACTATAAATGATATTTTATGCCGAGAAACTTTCTTTCGGACATAAATAAAGCAATAAAAATATATAATAAATATAAATTTACATATTTAAGCGAAATAAAAACCAAGGTTGCCTATAAAATTATTTTATGGTGCAACAAAGAGTGGGAGACCTGTAAAAATTTGTATTAATTATAAAAATATTATTTTGAAGTTTTCGGAGTTCAAAATGAGATTTTTGAGCTAAAAATTTATATAGCGGTATATATATGTATATTTAATATATATATATACGTATCTAGTGAAAATGTGAAATGAAAAGTGTGGATCCGTTAAAAAAAATAAATATAATGGTCCTAAGAATAATGAAACGAAGGTTTTTGGAATTCAAAACGAAGATTCTTGAATAAAGAATTTCCTAACGGACTTTACATATATATATATATATATATATATATATATAGTGAGAATGTGAATTAATCGTGAGAATAAATACGAAGTAAATTTGTTAACGAAGTAAAATATTTGCGTATGAGGAAATGGTTTGAGCTAACTCATGAGTGGACAAAAAGTTATAAAAATTATTTAAATCAATAAATAATATAGTAAATTGAGTTTTTACTATAAAAGATATATAATATCTGTTTAGAATCTAAATTCGCAAATAAAGGCAAAAGATATTCCTAAAGTGTAATATAAATGATTTAAGCTTCGATATGTAATATATTTACATATGAAAATGTGAGGGACCTTTATTTAGCATAAAAAGGTTATAAAAAGAATTATGTTTTTAAATAAACTACTATTCTTTTTGAGTTAGAATAAATAATATTAGTTTGTGTAAACTAATAATTATTATTAATAAATATACATGCATGTTTTGTTACATAAATGGTTACCTAATATGTGTGTATATGTAAACACGATTGTGTAGGAATTGTGGAGAAACTAAAGTTAAATTTTAGCGGTAATCTCCAATCAAGGCAAGTTTTTCAGTTCTGTTATGTTTGTGGATTGTATGTGATTATATGGTGAGTTGTATACCATGTTTATTAAATTGTTAAAGTCAAAATATGACTAAGTCAATTGGGTTATGGAACTCAATTGCTATATGTGATCTGTGATAGTATGTGTTGTATGAGAATGTAAGACGTAAACAGGCAGGTATAAATGTATTGCATGAAATTATAGAACGGTGATATGTCTAGTAGAAGATTTATTGATGCATGTAGAATATGCATAGTAAAGAAAGTATGTTGCATATAGAGTTGTGTTATGTGAAACATGATAGACTGTTAAATTTGTTGGGCCGTCGAGCTCAATATTGCAAACATAAATATTTTGCAGGTTAATGATGTTATGCCATATTACTTGCTATTCGGATGAAGAAGATTGATGGATGTGCGAAATGGATACATTTCCTTACCTTAAAAATGGTAGAAACCTATGTTTGATAGTTTTGATATATGTAATCAACAACTATGTATAGTCTAAAATATTCAATAAAGAATATTCGTGTTAGATGTATTGCAATGAATATTTTATTTAAATAAAGGAATATAGTGACATTACTATATAAGAAATAATTAATATTGAGTTATATATATTAATATAACTCCGATAAGAGAAATCATTAAATAAATATGATTTTAGTATTAAAGAAGAATTTTAAAGGTTGAGATTCAGGGAACGGATGAATGGAATAAAAAATATATATATATTATTCGGCATTTTTAGCTATTTTAACATTAAATAATGTTTTTAAAGCTAGAACAAGATAGTATTAACGCACAATATTGGGAGGAGAAATAGTCCCGATTTTGGGGTCGTTACATAGTACAAATCCATAACGCCGAGAACAATTTTCACTTGTTCTTTCCAAGTAGTAAAATTAGTTCCATTCAAGGCTTTAATTAATTCCAGAGAGAAGTCCATAAATACTAGTTGGAGTCAATGCTGAAACATAATCAAGCTCATAAGCATGCTTACAAAAAACTAAAAGAAATCCACAATGTACAATAATAATTAATAATTAATTATAATAAAACTAATTGTAGGGTAAGCAGTTAGTTACATAAAATTTATTTACAACACCTAAAAAATAGATTTTAATGAGATGTTTGTGTATAGTTATCAATTTTTCGTTGGTCCAATTAATAATATGCTAATAACATCCCCACAAAATAATGCACAACACAAATATCCACGCATCACCGTTGGGTAGAAACGAAATAAAGATGTTACTTATGCAATAAAATTCCATTTAATAAATTCTAATTCTAATTTTTTCGTTGGGTAAAATTAAAATCTTCATTTATTAAATGTAACATTATATGACTTTTTTTAATATTTAATTATATCAATTAATAACCCTCCGTTGGGCTGATTATTAATTTTAACAATAAAAGAGTCACGCATGTAAGACCCCAACTTTTTTTGAATAAAGATTTAATTTTCTCTAAATATTATTCTAAATAGTAATGTGATAATTTAATAAATGTTATAGTTATGGGTGATACGTGAAAATTTTACAAAGTAAACAGTTGTCGGAAATTATTCATTTTGTCAGGGAATATTCGTTTGGTCGAGAAATATTCTTTTTTGTCGAGGAATATTCGTACGACGGCGCAATCATTGGTGTACTCCACAACGGAATAACTGTCGGATATGGAAAGCGACAGAAATAACCATTTTATAAAATAACGCAAGACTTTTACCGTTAAATTATTGAAATACCCGGTGATAAAAGTACAGTAATACGTGTTGTTTCACAGTAGTACGCGGTATTGAACAGTAGCACACGGTATTGCACAGTATCTCTGATTATTGATTCTTACGTAAGAAGTCACTCAGTTTCATCCAATAATTGCCACAGTAGTTGCTACATAGTATCTCATATTATCGATTCAATTATTCTCACAGTATCATCTGCACAATACTTTATATTATTAAATCAATAATTGACACGACATAGTTACTCATATTATTATTAGCATTATTGACAATGTCTAGAAAGTTCTGTCGATGAAAGAAGTTAGGTTATTTAATTGCGCGCCAGTACCGAGAAGTCCTTATCGAAAAATCCCCTCTTTTCTAGGAACGATCTGGTTATCAATATTGTGAGTTATAATATTAATGATGAATAATTGTTAAAAGATTAAAAATGTGTTGATTGAAGATAAGCGATTTATGGTAGATATTTATTCAATTTTTGATATAAATAGAGGGGTTTGTCATGAGGCATTTGGCTTATTATTCCATGGGGGACATGCTAATTTTTCAAACCATCGGTAGAAATTACTTTTCACTTTTTGTTTTATTGTTATATTAATAATCATAAAACATAAAACTTTTTGTATAAAACAGAATTTTTTTTATAATATATAAAGTTATTTGTTTTATTAAAAAATAATTAGAATATATTATATTATATATAAAGTTATTTGTTTTATTAGAATAATTTAGATGAATAGTGATGAATAGCAAATATCAGACGAAACATTTAGGTTTACTGTGCGTCCGTGATTATTTTTAAATAGTGCTCTGACATTCTCCTATAAATAGGTTGCTTAGTTAAGAAATGAAAATCACACCAGAATCAGAAAATTCTTCTTCTATAATATTGTGCGTATTTCTTTCTAGTATTAAGATACTTTGAGTGCAGCTAATAGTGTAAGATTTCTTCAAGATAATCTCCGTTATACCAGTTAGATTTAGTCTCCTACTAAGGTAAATGATATTATTTTTTTTCAATATTCGTAAAGGATATCACTTATTGCATACTCATATGTAAATTTGCTTTCATATTTGTATGTGATATTACTTCATACTCATAAGGGTTGTCATTCTATTTTTTATTAAGTTGTGGAAATGATCTGTCTACGCGGATTACCGCATGATGGGTGAAAATTTATTTGCAGTTTCGTATATTATTTCATTTCATATTCTTAAATCTAAACTTATTATGGTAAGTATTGCTTCTATAATTCCTGAAATGATTAGAAATTCCTTAAGGTTTGCGCATTATCTAATATCATTTCACTAGAATATTGGTCTGAACTTTCTTATTAAATTTTAATCTTTTCATGTCGGGGTACTATTTATACGGTACTATTCATGAGTAATATTCACAATAGAATTTAATTTTCTTTTCTTTGTCCAAGTTATCTTTTATGAATCTTATTTTTGAAAGTGAATCCATGTTTTAATCTTCATGTTGACAATTTGGATATTCTTGAACTCTGGATAAATTGAATTATAAATCTCTAATATTTATCCTTGATCTCACTGAATTCATTCTTTATATCATTGTCATAATTCTCAGACTTTAATGGTGATGAAAGTTCTCCTTGGCCCGTAGTACAAAAATGAACAGTTGATTGATGAATATCTTTGGCCCGTAGTGCAAAGATGGACATGTGTATGGCATGATCATGACCAATATTGATGATACAAATGAATATTTTTGGCCCGTAGTACAAAGATGAAATGTTGACTTGCATAATTATTGATTGGTGTTACAGAGATAAAATATTGATGATGGACATCTAGCTCGTAGAAGATATTAGTCATCATTCTCTACTAGACTCTTCTAATGGATTGCTATTTTCGCTGCAGTTGTTGATCTAAAACTTGTTGTCCATATTATTTTATCTGATTTATTATTGTTGAAGGCTAAAGATAATTTATTCTTCATTATCTTAATTATAATATTCTTTACTGGGCTAGTTGTGCTCACCCTTTTTCTTTCATTGTTCTCCTCAGCAAATGAGAGTGTCGCTGGGACTAGTCGGGGAGTGGAGTAATGATTCGAGATAGTTTCTATAGAAGTCTTCACTATGTTGTAAAATCGTGTGACAATAATTATTATGAGGACTTAATTTGAGAGTGGATATTTTCTTATTATATACGACATAATATCTTTATTGAACTTGTGTGGTCGTATTTTGCACTACAGAGTAATAGTTGGAATATGAAGATTTGTATTTGAATTCTGTACCATGTATTTTGGCGACTCAGAATAAGTTGTGTGGACCTATTTTGGGGGCGTCACAACGCATACATGTAAATTATTATGACCAAGCTCAATTTTCTTTAAAAAAATATATTATTTAAGTTTAAAAATTAACATTATTTATAATTTACATGTAATAACTTAAAAGCCCTAATAATCATGTTCTAAAATTTTAAATTATGATATATGGTTATGAACATGAATCAATTGCAAAATATTCACATAAATTCTAAATTAAATACATGATGACATGATATAGAATAATATTATCTAGACATAATAAAAAATACCTCCATCACCACAATGAATATGATAGGCGGGTATAGAAACAATGTCCATAAGATTGAGGTCAATATTAAATAAAATTCGGGCTATTTGCAGATTTGTAGTACAAAAGAAGTCATGAATACATGATATACAATTTTTGCATTATTCCCCTGATCATGTTCAATTTGCATGCATATAAGGTGTGCATTATTAAATCATGATGGCATTATAAATTTCAGATACAACAAAAGAAAGCTAGAGCATATTGATGAGCATCATGTTTGACCAATTGCACATGTAAAATGTAACATATTTAAACTTGAAATTGAGTACATTTGCTAGCGCATTTAACAGTTTCTTGCAACATGTACGTGTAATTTCTTCATTAGCCATACACAGTAATTAAATAATTCTACGGTATTAATATAATTAATTTATTCTATGTGATAGCATAAACTCTGATACCAAATGTTCAATATATTATATTGGAATATGCTATTATATAGAATAAAATTAATTAATAAATTAGGTACTTACATGAATTGAGAGAATACATCATATATGTATCACACTTCCGCTGCGTTTAAGGGTGAAAGTCTTCAATTGACTCTCTCAATATTATGATGGAGGTATAAGTGTGTATAAAGTTCTTCAGACGAAAATTAGGACCAAACCCTAATTATTTTATTTATATAATAACTAACGTCCATCAGGATTATAAAATTCTAGTGCTCATTATGCCAAATACTATTGATAATATTATTTATAGGCCACATAATTAATTACCAAACCCATAAATAAAATATTTAAATTAATACAATATGTATACCCAATAAATCCATAAATAGTAGAGGCAATATAAAAGAATAAAATATTCCAACACTTCCGGCTAGCTAAACCTAGCTAGACGTCCATTTCATCATCTTCTCTATCACTTTCAAAAGAAGCAAATATAGCTATACCCATTGACACAACATATATAACAAGGGCAAAACCAACAATTGAAACGACACTCCACACGGCATACTTAGTCTCTGAAATCCCACACGACAATTTACCTATCCGGATTTGGACAATATTGACAACCGAAAGCGTCAGTAACACTATCCCGACGACCGACGCGCTTCCAGATAATAACAGCATAGCCTCTTTTAGGTCCAAAAATTTGCGAATAAATTTATACTTTTTCCCATCCATGCTTAGATGAAGCTTTAGTACCTTTGCCACAAGGCTCGACAAAAGGAAGCAAGCGAAAGCTGTGACTTCATAAACAATGAGCATTTTGGCGTCGCCCGTGCCGGCGTTGCACTCGTCCCGATTTTCGAGGCTGCGCTGTCCGGGAGTGGCAATGGATAACCCCACAAACACGGCTATGGTGAATAGTGAATTGACATTGACAAGGTCATCTAGGGCAGTGATATGAATGTTTTTTATGGTTTGAGTATCTTCTTTTTTGGTATCTTTATTTTTCTTATTTTTGTGTAAAAAATCAAGTAGTTCTTCTGCTGAAATGAGCTTTCCATCAATATTATTCTCTTGAGTTTTTGATCTGAAAAAATAACACACATAAAAGGAGTTGTGTTAATATGGAAATTTATGTTTCCGCACGAAAAAGTGTCTCTGTAGATGTATAGCGACGGTAAAAATCGTCACTATAGGATCTAGATGTCAAATTTATATTTATGAATATATAAAGAGGGAGATGAATTTATAGCCACACAAAAGAAAAGGGGAAAAAGAGAAAAGAAAAGGGAGATAAGAGTTACTCATCCATGTTTCTGCATGAAAAGTGTTATGTTAATGAAACAAATATGAAAATTGATGTTTCTGCATGAAAAGTGTCGCTAACCGTCGCTATAAGATCTAGAGGCCAAATTTATATTTATGAATATATAAAGAGGGAGATAAATTTATAGCCACACAAAAGAAAAGGGAAAAAAAAGAAAAGAAAAGGGGCAAAAAAGAAAAGAAAAGAAAAGGGAGATGAGAGTTACCCATCCATGTAAAGCACTTCTCCTCTATCTTCTCCAATTCTCTCTTGCTTTAAAATGTGTAGATTGTTTGCATGCCTTCTTTTTAAAGCAAATTCTTGATGATTTTTTTTAAACATGTTTTCTCTAGAGAATTATAAATGTGCACGATGAAAAACAGCGGCCATGAAGGTTGACTTTTTTATTATTGGATAAAAATATATATAGAGCTAGCTAGCTAGCTTCACTGGCAGGCATATGGCTTGTTTTCATACGGAATCCCCATGCATGAGAGTCGATGCCTTGCGTTTTTTGCCACTACCAACTAACATATTGACCTGTCATGCAATTTTTTTAAAATAAAATTCAATAATATTAAACATTGAAGGAGTTTTTAATGATCCACTATGATAATATTTTATACATGTAATAAATGCGTCATGGTACTTGGTGTAACATACAGTAGCGAAATTAGGACAATTTCAGAGGAGGGGCAAAATATATCATTAAAAAAAATAATTATTGACGCTTCAAGTGCTTTTTTGAATGTATGACTGAGCGAAGACAACTGTATCTGTGACTTTACATAGTTTGAAAACGTCTCAAAATTTGGGCGTTGGCTGCTAAAGCTTAGAAGGGTTTAAAGTTTTTTTTAAAACTTACTAAATGAAACGACGTCGTTTCATTTAGTAAGTTAAAAAAAAACTTTAAAACTCACCCAACAGACTGCTGCAGTGCTGCTCTAGATGAATTATGAATTGATTCAATTGAATATACCTACCCCCTCCCCCCAGCTTTGGGGGGCATATGTCCACTCTCGCCCACCCACCCACCCACCCACCCACCCACCCTTCTTTCGCCTATGCGTACTCCACCAAAAAAGTTTTATTGAAAATTATAGTTTTAATTGTAAAATATACAAATATTAAGTGTGTGTATCTAGCATTTAGTTTAGCAGCAAGAGAATGTTAATTAAACCGTGATACGAAATTTGAAAATATTGTGAAAAATTATAAAATAACATGGTTGAGCTTGAATACAATTATAAAAATAACAATTTTTATGATATGTTTGCAATAAACTGCACGTATAAATACATTTATAAAATAACAAAAAGTGTATGTATTTCTAATTTTTATAGAAATAAGATAACATATAATAAAAATTGCTATGTTTACTTCTCAATCTTTTGTATTTGGGCGGAGCTTGAAAAAAGGTTTTAGGCTCTTTTGATAAACGAATAGCAGTGCTATGATATACGTACGACTATTATTGATAAAAAAGTTTTAGGCTCTTTTGAATATGCCTCCCCCCTCCTTCCGCCTCTGGTAACATAAAGACCCAGTTTTATTATTAATTTTGGTAAAATAGGTTTAAATATATTTTAATTATTTTATAGTTTATACTTTTAAGAAAAAAATGTATATGAAGAAAACAATTAAATTAATTAAAGAAAAATTGAATTAATTTGCTAAAGATCGATGAAAAAAATAAACAGAATAAAAATTAAAGCTTATTGTTGGGAGATAGAGTTTGACATCTTCTCCGAAAAATTACTTACGGATCTCAAATCCGTAAGTCATTTTCCTAAGATAAAGGAAGAGTTTTCCGTTGGCCGAAAATTGATTTACGCGCGGTCGATCATGTTTTTCTTGGCATGCCAAACATTGAAAAAGTAAGAATTTTTTTTTCAAAAAATGTTTTACTTGAAACAAACGGAGACAAAATTAAATAATTTTTTTTATATCAATTTTCAATTTTGAATTTTAATATAATTACTTTAAAAAGTCAAATTATATGTTTAATTTTGAAGGAAAGGGATTTTAGAATAACACAACTTCGTTAAATGAGTAATTAGAAAATATGTAATGAGCAAATTTAATTATTAATAGGAAATAAACAATAACTATTTTGACTAATCACGTACTATAAAATTGAATAAAATAATTACAAGAATCAAATGTTGGTCCAGTTAATTTCAAAACTTTTGCAAATTTCTCAACTCTTGGTAGTGGAATAAAGTTATCACTTCCTCGTAGACTTAGGGGTTGTTTGATTAGCATTGAATGACTGAATGGTTGATCGATCGATTCAGCCATTCAGTGCGTTTATTTTGGAAAAAAAAAATTGTCTAAATGGCTGAATCGGTCAGCCATTCAGACGATTTAGGCTGAATGGTTTAATCCCATTTTTTTAGCTGAATGGGCTGAATGAGTTTTTTTTATACAATATTAACTGTTAACGCCAAGATCCCCTCACGCGTCTCAATCACCAAAAGCGCATTCAATCCTGCACAGAAAACAAGTCAGCACCGAGATCTCGACGGCTTTGGGCCGCCCGGGATCGCTCCGGTGTGAGAATAAGTACAGACCGAAAAAAGGTTAACAATGGAGGTTATGTGCTCTAGTGTCTGGTAGAGTAAAATGTATGTTTCATATTACCTTCCATTGTGTAGTGCTCTGTACTTTGTATTAGTCTCACCACCTTGGCATGCAAGCACCGTCCATGACATCAGCTAATTGCATGCAATCCCCGTCAAATCAATATTTCCTACTAACTCCTCCACTAACACAGGATTAAACAAAATCCTTATCAATTAAGGTAATGGACTCTCAACCCGACACATGTCCACACCAACAATTCTTCACCCAAGCCCAAATAAACCATCATTTAAATAATAGCCCAACACTTCAAAGGCCCAAATAAGCTTGACCTGATAAACCCAAGTAATAATGACCCAACATTGCCCCTCAGTCTTTTATCAAACAACATGTTTGGTGAAAGAGTATAAAATATTGGCCCAATCACCAAAAGAGTTCAACTGAATCCAAGCAAAGCCCAATCAGTAGAAAACCAAAATCGGACACTAACCCTTCAAATTCATTATCAGACGCCAACTCTCCCCTCCCATCATTACCTTCAATAAATGCGTAGCCCTCGTGTTTCGGGAACGACTGAAGGGACATCACTACAAAACTCAATTTCCTCCAATTTGGACAGTTTCACCTGTTCAATTGAATTTCAAAATACCCTTGCTTTCTTCTACCACCGGCTTTCTATTTCAATCAATCTGTTAACAATGACTTCCCAAAACACAGATAACACCATTCCCACCTCCGAAACCCCTCTGGTTTCTAATCCGGCTGCTCAGAACCCTACTCATATCATACCAAAAGCAAACCCTAAATCGGCCCCATCATCCAGCAAAAATCCTCCATCTTTTACCTCCAAAGACCTTCCTCTCAATTTCACTGATGTAAAGCGATTCCCCCACGCTAATACCCCTTCTAAACTTACAGAAGATGACGTCCGCATCATCCGAGAGCGTTATCAAGTTCCAGACACCCATCATCTACGAGCACCTACTGCTACAGATCGGATGTACCATCGTCCAAATGGCTGGATCGCCATGACCCTCACCCTTCTGGAGAAAGGGGTTCACTTCCCCCTCCATTCCTTTATCACAAACCTTCTAGGGTTCTTGGGTGTTGGGTTGGCTCAACTAGTCCCCAACTCCTACATCTACATTCTCGCCTTCGTTGCTTGGTGCTACGAGCAGGGTATACCCCCCTCCATTGATTTCTTCTTCTCCCTTTTCTTAGCCGGCAAATCCCGTGAAAAGGGTTTCAAGGGGCTGAGCAAGCCATCCAATGTCACGGTTGAGAGACGCTCTCTGGTGAACACTCCTTCAAGCAACAGAGGGTGGCATAAGGAGTGGGTCTTTGTCAATGGACCCGAGATTTCTTCCGTCCCTGACTGGTCTACTTCCAAGCGCCTTTCCATAGACTTCGGTGACATCCCTGAGGAACGTGTGGCAGAGATGATAAAGCTTCTGGAGAAACTCCCCATGAAAGAATGGAACTTCGGGCTCTTGAGCAAGCAAGCATGGTTGTACGACCATAAATGTAAGTCCCGAACCCAATATTTGTGTAATTTTTCAAATTTTCTTTAATAACTGTTCTGAAATATCCTTCTTTGTTTGCAGTATCCCTGATCAAGCCTACCTCTCTTGACCTAAGAGAATTAGTACAATTCCTTTCTGCCAAGCCAACCCAAGCTTCCCTCGAAGCTTAAGATACCGAACCCCCGAATACTGAATCCCAAACTGCCAAACCCCCAATCACCAAACCAAACCCTGCCGAAGAGACAAGCCAACCTCGCCGAAAGAAAAGAGCTGTCAAAAAACCCAAACATGTTCCAGTTCCCACTCTTACTGAAAGTCTCCTTGATATGCCTATCGCCGATCGCACCCGGATCCTTCTCACCAAGAAGAAACGAGCCAAAATCACCCCTCTCACTGTCGAAGAACTGAGAATACCTCGTCCTGAAGTTAACCAACCTCCAACCATTCCAGTTGTAACTGATGAAGTCGAAGTTGAAGAACAAGCCGAACCCGGTTCTCCTCTACTCCGAAAGAGAAAACACTCTTCAAGCGATCAATCAAATACAACAACTGAACCTCTAATAACATACACCCCACCTCCAACCGAGCAACCCATACCATCCCCCCAACGACCAACTTATTCCTCTGGCCCAATACCCAAAGCTGCGCAATCACCTACCTTGTGGCCAAATAATAATGAAGATTTCCCTTTACACCTGTATAATTCCTTTATACTTGACACTGACAACCACCGATTCGGCAACAGCTCCATTTCAGACCTGATCGAAGATGGCATGGCTCACCAAGCTAGAGTAAGCAAATTATCACTTAACCATCCTTATCCACAGATATTGTCTTGAAGCTTTCTATTAACTATGAATAATTGCAGGCAAATGGAATCTTCGGGCGGCTCCACCAAAAATACGAAGAGATGGAAGCTGAAGAGGATGCTGCCGGAAGGGAAAACGCCATTTTGAAGTTTGCTCTGGCGAAGAAGAAGAGTCTTCATGCAAATTCCCTCTTCACCACTGAGTGCCTCAAGAAAGATCTCACCACATTGAAAGATCAACTAACCTCTTTCGAAGCCCTCCAACAAACAACCGCCCAATAGAACTAAGAACTGCAAATGGGGAACGTGTTAGGAATATACATGAGAATGTTATTCCTATTTATATATGATTTAATTATGATATAAATGAATGAATATGAAAGTATGCTTGCATTGACAAAAGCTATAAAGTCCTCTGATAGATAACAGGAATATATGTACAAGGACTTAGAATGAACTGATCAAATATGTTAGGTTGATCCTACATAAGCAAAACAACTTTTGTAAAGTCCTTAAAAAGAAATGATGTACAAGGACTATAAATATAGAAAGATCAAACTTGTTAGGTTGATCTTATAATGTAATAGATAGGCTTGTCTGATCGTCGAGCACTGCATCAGAAATCGTAGTCTGCAAGGAGAGACAAAGGAGACTCGAGAGCTATCAAGGCAGAATCGTAATCTACAGGATAGTAGATCTCGGAGTTCGTAGTCTGACAGGAGAAACGATAAAGAATCGTAGTGTGTCGAGAAGAATTTCTTCGGAGCCGTAGTCTGCTGAGGAAGTCATGTTCAAAATCGAAGAGACAGCCTGTCTATGAGCCGACCGAGAAACTGCCAGAGCTAAGTCAAGAATCGTAGATCACACTTAAAGTAGTGGAGTCTAATGATCATTAGAGGCAGAGATCGTAGTCGGGTAAGATCAGACGAAGGCAGCAAGCATGAAGGCAGAATCGTAGTCTGTCAAGGTCTGATCTCGGAATTGTAGTGTCTGTAGCAACTAAGCTAAATCGTAGTCTGCAAAACTAAGGCTTCCACAAAGGTTGCTCAACAACGCTAAGGGAAGAATCGTAGTGTCAACACGATTCTCATCAAATGGGCACTCCCAATATATCTAAAGCATGAAGTCTCTGGTCTGAGCTACAAAGATATATCCTACATGAAGAGTACCAGAGAGCACTCACCGAATGGCATGCAAGCTAACAGAAGATCTAAGCATCAACTCTATTAACATGCAGACTGAGTTGTGAGGCTATTAGAGATGAAGTCTTCCATAAGCTAATCAAAAGAAGACTTCATACAAAGTGACTGACTAGAGAAAGTCAGCAAGTGCAGTAGCTGTCAAGAGAACAGAAGACAACGATCTTGAGAATCACTCAAGTTCGTAGTGTTTGCCAAAATAAAGAAGGAACTGATACAATTTACAGAGATACCGGCCAATTTGTGAAGAACAAGACAGAAGTGATTAAGCATGGGTTAGACCATTGAAGATAGGTGAACGGGAGATTACCAGGAGAAAGGAGCTGGGTATGCCACAAATCTGAAGTGTCTTGCTATTCAGAAGAGGTCAGAACGACAAGTTAAGATATCAGTTCCTGAGATCAGTCAAGGCAAGCAGAAGTGTTGAAACACTGCACAAATGAAGGAAGAGATGTTTTATATTGAAGATCCAAGAACACTCATCAGAATCGTAGTGTTGTCTCAGCCAGTCAAAGCAACATTCAATATGACACACTACGATCAAGGTCCAAGAACATCTGCATCAGAATCATAGAGTTCTGACATCTTAAGATTGAAGCATTGGCAACGGTTTAATCTGAAGACTGACATCCGAACGTTGCTATTTGAGAGCATCGATGCAGAGGGACAACTCCTAAGGATTCGAATCAAGGAATCAGAAAGGAGTAATAAAGAGGACTACTAGCCTGACACGGAACAGTGACATCTCTGATGCGGTAGAGAGAAAGCAGACTGCCGTGTCAGTAAAGTCAAAAAGGAGCTGTCACATCACATCAGCAGTCTGCACCAAATAACTCGAGATCTGCGAAGCAATTTAAATAGCTTCCAACGGCTACTTTCCAACGGAAAGATTATGGAAGGGTATTTAAAGGACAAGCTTCAAAGATAATAGTTGTTGCTGAGTTGTAGATTCGTCGAGTTGTTGGAATGCTACATTGTTGACTCTACGAGTTCCACCAGAGCTGAAGAGAACAAGTCTCAGTGGCAGTGAGACTACGAAGGTGGAAGTGAAGCAGACTTGAAGAAGGACTGAACAGACTAAAGCTTCACTCAACAAGGATGAGAATGCCACTGAAGATGGCAGCCAAGCTGAGAGCCGAGAAGGCCAAGAAGATAGCATTCAGGAAGGTGGCTGAGCATAAAGAAGATCAGAAGAGCCACTCTACGGATCACTATGAAGAACCAGAAGCTGAACAAGAAAAGATGCAGAACCATGTCTGCATATCATTCAAGAAGGGTTAAAGGGATGCTAAGGGTCAGAAGAAGGTGACCCACAATGAAAAGCCTTAGCAGTCCTATGTGGTGATGTGCACAGCTGACAGCAAGTGAAGATGAGCTGAAGAGACTGAAGATCAGCTGTACCATAGAAGAGGTCCAGACTCAAAGCAAAATGCTGAGGACCAAGCCTAGCTGCTAAGTACCAAGATGATCAAGCTTCAACACATCTTAGCAGCAAAGCACAAATAACAACAACAACTACAACTACAAGTAGCCAGGGCCAAAGGGTCCTTGTCTAGAGGGACTAAATGAGTTCCAAGCCGGAGGGCTTGAAGAGTTCTTAGTGAACTAGAGTTTTGAAGAGTTCTTAGTGAACTAAAGGAGTTCCAAGCCAAAGGGCTTGAAGAGTTCAAAAGTGAACTGAAGTTCCAGGGCTGCTGGCCTTGAAGGAATCTTAGTGATTCAGGGTGCTGCCCATTCCTTAGTGGATTTCCTGCGAGAGTGCAGAAGAGTGGATTAGGAGTCGAGTTGGCTTTGAACCACTTAAAACCCTTTTGTGTCTTTTACATTCTGTCATTTACTTTATGTCTTTATATTATGTACTTAACTGCTATAACTGCTATGTATGTACTAACTACTTATAACTAAACTAACTTCAAGAACAATGTATCAATGTTTATCAATATGTCAATGAAGGGGAAATGTAACTTATTCCGCTGTGCTTGAAATGATTCTTATGTTTGTCATATGCTAACTTCTTAGCTATACAAAATAAAATGGAAAAGAGTTTAAAAATTCAAAGGATCTATTCAACCCCCCTTCTAGATCTATTGTGTGACTACTGGGAACTAACAGAACGAAATACTAACAGAAAACAACCGGGTCTTAACCAAAGAAATCGCAAAGCCAAACTTTCTGAAGAACGACACCTTGGACTTCGGCGCAAAGTCGAAAAGGAGCTTCGCAAACTCAAGGCTCTTGACCCCCCACTCACCGAAGACCTCCGAAAAGAGATTCAAACAAACTACCGCAAATCCACCGAACTTACAAACGGAATAGTTCAAATGTATGCCGAGGGCTATGAAACAGCTCGACGCAAGGGCAAAGCAAAATTAGCTGCTACCTCTCTGAATCCATTACTTCTTGATTCTTCTGAAGACGAAGATGAAGAGTAATGCCGAAGACAACCCACCTTTACCCTAGCTTCATAAACTTGTAAAAACTCAACAATATTGTAATCCCTTTTTATATATTTAATGAAATATGATTTTCTCCTTTTTACTCCTTTTCAATTTAAATTATACTGTTATTTTAACAATATATAATCTTAACTCAACACTTCAAATAAAATCAGGTAATAATGTAAGATAACACTTACTCATTACCGAAGAGTTTCTGTACACCATCTTTAGGATGAACAGACCACCGAACCTCCAGAGAAAAATCAAGAGTTCGCCTCCAAGGGCCAAATATATCACCAAACTTCAATAAAAATATTTGTCCCTAAGAACTTATAACATCATCCAACCTTATAACTGGCAACCTCGTTTTCTCTGAGAGCCGAACAGGTTTAACCAAAAATATTTTCTTCACTGCTAAGAGACGAAGGAATCCAATCTTATACCAAGCTGGCAACCTCGTTCTCTCCGAGAGCCGAACAGGTTCAACCCAAAAATATTCTCACTACAATAAAAAAGGTTATTTCAGACGAAATTATTTTCCACGAAATTATTTTCGTCGGAAATAATATAATCCCGACGGAAACTTCCGTCGCAATTACTTCCGTCGAAAATATAACCCACCCTTTTAATTACACAGTTCGCGATTCTTATTTCATTCCCCTCTTCACAAATCAGCTCTGTGAAAAGAAAAAAGAAAAATTGCAACAACCTCAGATCTCGTTCCTCCTCAGATCAGTGGCTCCTCAGATCGTGGCGGTGGCGGCGTAGTACCGTGGCGGCATAGTGGTGCACTTCTTCTCCTTCAACCTCTTTCATTATTGTCCAATTGAAGGTACAAATTTCCTTCTTTTTGAATTTCCCCTAAAAATTAGGTTTTGGGGAGATATTTTTTCAATTCAATATACATATCTAGTGTGCACAAGGAAGTAAACAGGTTTTGTAATTTAGATGTGGCTGAACTCATCTTCTTCTAATACAACCTCATGTGATTCGGGTAAAGTAGGAATTACTCCAGAGAAGGGTTATTGAAAGAAGAGGATACAACTGAATATCCAGTGAACACAAGGTAATATAATTACATACTCATTGATTTGTATCTATGAAGTGATTATTATTAAAGACAACTAGTAATTTGGTTAAGTTACTTGGTTTTGTGTTCATAATGGATTTCTAATGTTTGAAAATGGAATATGGAATCAGTGGTAAAAAGGAATTATGTGGGAAATTATATGATTGTATATTGAGTATGTAAGAATTAGTAATGAAAGTTTTTAAATTTCATAAACTAGTTGGTTGTAAACTTGTTGATTACTTATGTATATGGCTGGTTATAGAATTTCTACTGTTTGTATTAGAACCAAGGAGTCTAGGTTGGGTTGTGAGGAGAAATAAGGTGGAAAAATTGAGCCTAGAATGTAAGTTAAATCTTTAGAAATCTGCACTTTAAAGGGAATGTACATAGGGTGTTCGATAAAAGTCCTTAATGGACTGTTTTGGTTAAAAATTGATTATTTGATGGAATTAAAGCCTGGGCTGGATATGTACACCATATATGTTGTTAAGTAAAGTGTTTGAACATATTAAATGCAAACAAAAAGGCAATTTAAGCTTAAACTAAAAGATAGCGGGATAAAAAGTTTCAAACTAAAAGGCAATTTAGTTTTTGTTCCCATGAAAAAAAGTGTTGAGATTTGTGCAAGTCTCTATACATTTGTTTGTGTGTACGTTTCTTGATTTTGCTAATTTTGACTTTGGGTGAAATTCTGTGGCTATGTGAAATAGATTGAGCAGAAATGGAGGGACTGGAAAACTGAACCAGAAATTGAAGAGGATGATATTGAAGTTGCTGCCAAATCGATGAAGTTCCGCCACATCTACCGAGGTATGTGAGAAATTCTGACATCTACCGAGGTATGTGAGAAATTCTGATATCTATGTGATGTTTCTTCTTTGTATTGTGAAGGATAGTATTATTTTCACTTGCTTACATAGTGCAAAAAGCATGATATAGTATTATTTTCACTTGTTATGTATGTATGTATATATGTATGTATGTGTTAAAGTGGTTTACTCTAGAAAAAGTGTTTGCATTTTATACAAAATCTCAAGTTCTAAAGTTGAATTTATTTGATGTGTTAAATTAAGTTCTAAAGCATGAATGGAATGGTGATGGTGAATATACTGAATAAATCCTTGCCGTCTGATTTGATTACAAACATCAGTTATTTTGGATAATAATCATCGCACACTCCACCGCTGGTGGGCAGCAAATGCTCTGTTTCATAAGATGAGGGGAGACTTTCTAGTAGCTAGCTAGGGCCTAGGATCTTCAGCAGAATATTTTAATTTACAGCTTTGGAAGCAAAGTTAGTTTGTTTGAAATTAAGGGGTCGCTTTTCACTTTTTTGAATCTTTTATGGAACCTGCCTTCAATCAGTAGAAAAGGTGGTCAGTCTGCCCCATAAATAATTAAAAGTAATTTCTAACAGATCTTTCCTTTTCTTTTCTTATTAATTTTGCTAATGGTAAACTACAGCCAGCCTCGAAGGCATTTGCTAACAACTGGTTGGAGTGCTTTTGTCAATAAGAAGCAGCTTGTCTGCGAAGATGCTGTGCTCTTTCTAAGGTATTATTGTACCTTCATTAAAAAAAAGATGTAACCACATTCTTTTTGAGTTCTATAACTTGATTGTATGACAGGGGTGGTGATGGAGAACTCAGGCTGGGGATCCGAAGAGCAGCTCAAGTAAAAAATGGAGCTGAGTTTGCAGTAGCCCGTAACCAATAGAAAACAGATTTATTTTTTTTTAATTTTTAAAAGGTTATTTCCGACGGAATTTTCCATGGGAAATAACTTCATTCTGTGGGAAATAACGTAATTTCGACCGAATTTCAGTGGGAAATATTCCGTCGTAGATAACTATTTCTGACAGAATTCTAGACGGACTTATTTCTGACCTGCATATTTTCGGCCGAATTTTTGACAGAATTTTTAGTCGAAAATAAGTTAATTCCGACGGAATTCGCTTATTTCCGACTGAAAATTCCGCCGAAAATAAACTTTTTTCTTGTAGTGTCTCTTCGCTCACAAGAGCCGAAGGAATCCAACCTTATACCAAACTGGCAACCTCGTTCTCTCCGAGAGCCGAACAGGTTCAACCAAAAACATTCTCTTTGCTGCTAAGAGACGAATAAATCCAACCTTATACCAAGCTGGCAACCTCGTTCTCTTCGAGAGCCGAACAGGTTCAACCAAAAATATTCTCTTCGCTGCTAAGAGACGAAGGAATCCAACTTTATACCAGACTGGCAACCTCGTAACAAGCAGCAAATAAATCAACATTGAAGAAAGAAGCTATTTTCATTGATAATTGCTGGCATAATTACAGACTCCTGTACATTGACACTGGCCCTATTGAAAATATTTTTGAAGCCTCCCGGCATGCCAAGTGTTCTTTATGTCAGACCCATCCAATGCTCGCAACCGATAAGTTCCTGGCTTAGTCACACCGACAACCTCATAAGGGCCTTCCTAATTCGGCATCAACTTTCCCATATTCTGAGGTGTAGAAGCTTCCACTTCCCGAAGAACAAAATCTCCCACTTCAAACCTTCGAAACTTTACTCCTTTATTATAATGTTTGGCCACACGACGCTGATAGGCCGCCAATTTTACCAAGGCTGCTTCCCTGACCTCTTCAAGCAAATCCAAGTTGGCTTTAAGTCCCTCATCGTTGTACACCTCCCGAAACTGACTGACCCGAATACTGGTAGACCCAGTTTCCACATGAATCAATGCATCCGAACCATAGGCCATTCTAAAAGGCGAGTCTCCCGTTGTAGTCCTTGGCGTAGTTTGATAAGCCCATAACATGCTGAGTAATTCTTCAGGCCATCTTCCTTTTGCTTCATCCAGTCTTTTCTTAATCCCATTCAGGAGTGTTCTGTTAGTTACTTCAACCTGCCCATTAGACTGCGGGTGAGCAATCAAAGTCTTTCGATGCTGAATCCCCAACTCCTTCAAGAATGCTTCAAATTTTGAACCAACAAACTGACGTCCATTATTCGAAACTACCACCATGGGAATGCCAAAGCGGAACACCACATTCTCCTTCAAAAACTTCAAACATTCTTGTTCCGTGATTAACTGAAGTGGTTTCGCCTCCACCCACTTAGTCATATAATCAATTGCTACTATAACAAAGCTGACTTGCCCTTTTGCCTTTGGCAGTGGACCCAGTATATCCATCCCCCAAACATCAAAAGGTATAGTAGACAGCACCGAATATAGCTTTTCTGGTGGTTGATGTGGGATAGGACTATTTAACTGGCACTTCTAGCACTTCTTCACATATTCAACGGCTTCTCTGAAAATTATTGGCCAATAATACCCTTGTCGAAGCACTTTGTATGCTAACAATTTTGCAGCCATGTAATCGCCACAAATACCATCATGAACCTCCCGAAGGACATACTCAGCTTCAGATGGAATCAAGCAGTTCAACAAGGGAGAGGAATAAGCCCTTCGATAAAGATCTCCATCAATAAGCACGAAGTTCGAACTTTTATACTTTACTTTCTTGGCCAGCATTTGATCCAAAGGCAATACGTCATCGGCCAAATAGTTTATATACGGGGTTATCTAACAATCAGATCGCTTGACACACATCATTTCCCCATACTGAATGCTGGGTTGCTTCAAAATCTCTAAGTAAACTGATCCACCAAAGGTAGTGGCCTCAGTAGTAGCCAACTTTGACAATCCATCTGCAATTGAATTATCAGTTTGATCAACCCCTTGAAATTCATAAGAATTGAAATGCCAAAGCTGATCCTTCAACTCGGCAAGATATTTAATCATTCACGACCCCCGAGCCTCATACTCCCATGAAACTTACTCGATGACCAACTGTGAGTCACTGTAGATGGTCAACCTCTGAACCTCCAAACTCTTTGCCAACCGCAACCCTGCTAACACTGCTTCATACTCAGCCTCATTATTCGTTGCTCTGAATCCAAATCTAATAGCCTGCTGCACCTTGAATCCCTCTGGACTCGTCAAAATAATACCAGCTCCATTGACATCCGAAGTAGAAGATCCATCAGCATACAACGTCCATGAGCTCTGCATCTGCTGAAGCACTGCTACCGCCTTCTCAGACCCTTCCACCTCATTCAGACTCTCATCAGTTTCGGAGAACGAACATTCGACCACAAAATCAGCTAAGGCTTGACCTTTAATAGCTGTTCAAGGATGATACTCTATAAAGAACTAAGACAGCTCCATCGTCCACGCAGCCAGTCTCCCCGAAACTTCTAGCTTTCCCAACACCTTCTTCAGTGGCTGATCTGTGTATACCACTATTATCGGAAAGCCCCCTCTTTCTTAGGAACGACCTGGTTGTCAATATTGTAGTTCCGTAATATTATTTGTGAATAATTAATTATTAATTTATATAATAAGAAAATATTTATTTTATGTGGATATTAATGAAGGAATTAGTGTTGATGTGTTTTATCAGTATTTTGTTGGAATGGAGGTGTGGAAAATCATCCGTATGTGGATTTCAGACATTTTCTGTTTGGAATTTGGAAAAACTTTCTTCTACAAAATTGTAAAGAATTAAATTTCCTATATAATGGACATAAGATTCATATTTTTATGATAAAAGGGCTATTTATTATGAATTATTGAAGTTCCAGAATAATTGATTTTTGGTGGAGGTTTTTTCTAGAATGTGGTGGGACCCGGTGTCCTTTTGTTGATGAAAAATGCTGGAAATTTTTGTTCAAGGATGGCAGGCGTAGGAAATAATAATAATAATAATAATAATTTATTAAATTTTCTGCTTTGGCGTTCTAAGCATTTTCCTATAAATAGGGTACTTAGGTTAGAATTGAAAATCACACCAGAATCAGAAGTTTTCTCTCCCTATAATATCGAGCGTATTTTTGTGAGTATTTAGATACTTTGAATGTTGCTATTCAGTGCAAGTTTCCTTCAGTATTATATCCAATATTCCAGCCAGAAGTACTATTCTTTTGAGGTAAGGGATGTTATATTTTTCGTAAATGATGTTATTGCTTTCAATATCATTTCATCGAAATATTTGTATGAATTTTATTATAAAATTTTTACATTTTCCATCGGGGTTACTATTCACGTATACGGCACTATTCACGTATACAACACTATTTACAAATACGGTACTATTCACGAAGTATGATTTTTCTTATGAAAATTTCTACCTTTTTATGTCGGGATTACTATTCACGTATACGGCACTATTCATGTATACGACACTATTCATGAATACGGTACTATTCATAGAAAAATTAAATTTTCTTTTATTGGTCCAAGTTGGCTATTGTGGTTCCTTTCTTTGATTGGATCCAAGTTTTGATCTTCATTCTTGAATTTTTCTCCATAATTAATTATTATGGAGTATTCTTGAACTTGGATAAACGAAATTACGAATCCCTAATTTTTGTCCTTTATCTCACTGGATTCATTTTTTAAAATATTTTTCATCATCTCCAGTCTTAAATGGTGATACAAAAGAATATCTTTGGCCTGTAGTGCAAAGATGGATGATTATTTAATGAATATCTTTGGCCTGTAGTACAAAGATGGATAATTATTTGATGAATATCTTTGGCCCGTAGTGCAAAGATGGACAGGTGTTGAGATGAACATGACCAATTGGTGATATAAATGAATATCTTTGGCCTGTAGTGCAAAGATGAATATTTGATTCAAGATATATATTGATTGATGTTACAGGGATAAAATATTAATTATGGACTTTCAAATCATAGAAGATAGTAGACATTATTTTCTACTTAACTTTTCTGATGCATTGTTATTTTCGCTGTAATTGTTGATCTAAAACTTGTTGTCCATAATATTTTATCTGATTTGTTGAAGACTAATGATAAATTATTCTTTATTATCTTAGTCATAATATTCTTTACTGGGCTAGTTGAGCTCACCCTTTTCATCTATTGTCTTCTTCAGGAAATGAGAATGTTGCAGGGACTAGTCGGGGAACAGAGTGATGGGTAGAGTTAGAGCAGTAGTAGTCCTCACTATTTTTGTATAATAGTGTGAAAATAATTGTAACTATTAAGGAATGAATTTGAGTGTTTATATTTTATATTATATGCGATTTGTATTGACACTCACAGCTTGTATGGTCGTCCTGCTCACGACCTTTTGATATAAAAGTTTGTATTTAGATTATGTACCATGTGTTTGGCGACTCAGAATAGGTTGGGTTGATTGAACCTATTCTGGGGGCGTCACAGTTGGTATCATAGCTTAGGGATATGGTCTCTGACGGAGATCGGGGAATAGAACTAGGAGGGGAGAGACGAGTAAATCCTTCACTAGTATATCCTACCTAAGCTTATGTGGTATTTAATTGGTCGGTCGGAGTATAGGGTTAATATGTGATATGTTAATTTATTTAATTAACCCTTATTTTATGGTAATATATGAGAATGGCAGCTGAGAATGTTAACAATGGAGTGAATGAGACCGTTGAGACACCTTTAATCACCAACCAGGAGAACGTGAAACAGGAAGGCAATATTCCTACTGAAAACAACCCCACCGATCAAATGATGAATGATGGGATGTTTAAAAGCTTTTTGCAGTTCATGTAAAACCAGACGAGGGAGACTCGGGTGCCAAATACAGGTGGAGATAATAGCAACTCGCAGCTTGTCACTGCCAAGCAGTTTAAAGAGTTGGGACCACCAAAATTTTTGGGAAAGCCGGATCCGATCAAGGAAGAAACGTGGGTTAAGCAAATTACCAAGATATTTGATGTCTTGGGATGCACGTAGGAACAGAAGGTTCCATTCGCCACCTTTATGTTCCGTGGAGAGGCAGATTACTGGTGGGAATCTGTGAAGCGTACCCAACCTGCCGCACTCAAGATGTCTTGGGAAGCGTTTTAGAAACTGTTCAATGACAAGTACTTTCCTGAAAGTATACGTCATATGAAGGAGGTAGAGTTTATCAGACTGGAACAGAACAACATGACCGTGTCCCAGTAGGAGGCTAAGTTGGCAGAGTTGTCCAGGTTTGCACCTCATTTGGTGGAGAATGAGGAACGTATGACGCGGATGTTTCTGAGAGGTTTGAAACCCGAAATACGTTAATACCTCATTTCTCAAAAAAGTTCTTTATATTTAGATGTAGTAAACAAGGCTCAGTTATTAGAACGAGATAATGAGTATGTTCAACCAAGGGACCACAACCAGGGTCGTACCGGTGGCAGCAGTCATAGGAGCAATGACAACCAGCGGGGAGGAAAGTATCATGACAGAAGCGATAACCACTCTGGTGGTAATCGTGGCCATGATAATAGAAGAAGTGAGTCGGGGGGAGATTTCAAAAAGAGAAGGTACAACAATGATAACGTGAAGACGTCATCACCAGTATCAACTGTCTATTTCTAGGGGAGGAGAACGACCACCGGTCGTATGTTATATAGGCGAGAAAGAGGGACACATCAGCCCAAACTACCCACAACAATTTAACGTGTGACGCCCCCAAAATAGGTTCAATACACAACCCACCTATTCTGGGCCGCCAAGAAATACATGGTATAGAATCCAAATACAAATTTTCAAATTCTAACTTTTAAACTGTCGTACAACATACGACCACAGTCAAAATGGGAGTTTTAATTCAAATACAATATCCACACTCTAAATCAAAGATACGTTACATAAAAGTACAATCAATAACTGTTTTAGGAATTAAAATCTTTGAAAAATACTCAAGAAAACCTTCGTACATGGGAGGCCATGCTTCTAAGTTATAATAGATATCATAGGACTTGAGAATTATCCTTGGTTGACCCAATAGACCTTAAAGAAGAATGAGAAGATTACTATCATGTTCTTTTCAGTGGTGGGTTTTCTCTTGTCATATAATTATCTCAATTTTCTCAAACTGAGAATTATATTCCAACCATACTCCAAGATTATATAGGTAGTGCTCATAGATATAATCAACAAGTGGATGTGCACAACCCTGTCTTATGATAACCCGAAGTCGTATGTCATTAGACATCTTGTATGATAGTGGCAAAATACCCTTCCAAAGTTGGGTTCACCTCAACCTATTCGGTTCACCAAAATCAACGGTTAAATGACGCTTTAAAATACGACACACATATTTTAAATTTTCAATATAATTATTATCATACTATTTATTGGAAAACTTCAATAGCTATCGACCATCTTTCTATTCTCCTGTTATCCCCGCTCGACCCCGCTACACTCTTATTACCTGAAAGTAATTGTGAAGCAAAAGGGTGAGCACAAATTGCCAAGTAAAGAATATCATAATTAAAGATAATCAAATTATCAATAGCATTCGTCAGTAATAAATCAGAGATTTAGAACGTATGGTAGATGATACAACTTTTCAACCATAGTTGCAGCGGAACGAATAATCTATTAGAAGAGTCAAATAGACCATAATGTCTATTATCTTCTCCATGTTAAAAATCCACCAACAATGTTTTATTCTTGTAATATCAATCAACAGTTCCTGTCCACAATCATGTGAATAATTCATAATCATAATTGTGTTGCTAAATTCCTCTTTACACCCAGGACGAAGATAACTTTCATCACATGTCTTTAGTTGAAACACCAAAGATCATGGTTATACCAAATCACAGTTCCTGTTCATAATCATGCTAATCAATTCATCTTTATACTACGGGCCAAAGATATTCAACAATTAATCATTCATCTTTGCACAACAGGCCAAAGATATTCATCAATAGTTCATCTTTGCACTACAGGCCAAAGATATTCATAAATCAACCGCTCATCTTTGCACTACAGGCCAAAGATATTCATCAATAGTTCATCTTTGTACTACATGTCAAAGATATTCATAAATTAACAGCTCATCTTTGTACTACAGGCCAAAGATATTTAAATACCAAAGATATATCTAATCATTTCAGAATTTATAGAAACAACATTTATAACCATGTTGATCAATTCACCTTTGCACTTAAGCTAAAGATATTCAATTGTAAACTCAATGGTCATGATCATACCAGTCAACAATTCATCTTTGCACTACTGGCCAAAGAAAATTCATAGTCATGGTCATACCAATAATCTACCCATCTTTACACTCAAGTCAAAGAGAACTTCCATCACTATGATTATAAAAATATTATATACAATGAATAGACATAGGAAGAACAATATGATCAAAATAAGGATATAATTTCAAGAGTAAGATTCATAAATTAAAGATAATTTGGACATGGGAAAAAAATATATTATTTTTTTACCGTGAATAGTACCCATGAATAGTAACTTATGAATAGTAACCCGTGAATAGTAACTGTGAATAGTAACTCATGAAAAGATAAAAATTTCTCGAGAAAGTTCAGAAAATTATTCCGGTGAAATGATACTAGATGAAGCGCAAAACTCAAGAAATTTCTGATCATTTCAGGAATTATAGAAGCAATACTTACCACAGTAAATTTAAATTTAGGAATCTGAAATGAAATATTATTACTTACATACTATAGAGTATGGAATAAAATAATATTCCTTACGAATATTGAATGAAAACAATATCCTTTACGAAAATAATATCTTTTATCATCCTTTACGAATACGAAAGCAACAATACCCCTTACGAGTATAAAATTGCATCATTTGCCAAAATATCATTTATCAAAATATCCTTTACGCAAAATAATATCATTTACGAAAAATAACCTCCTTTACGAAACATAATAACATCCCTTACAACAATGATATCCCTTACGAGTATAAAATCACGTCCTTTACCAAAATACCCTTTCACAAAAAGAATATCATTTATGAAAAATAACCTCTTTTACAAAATATAATAACATCCCTTACAACAATGATATCCCTTACCTTAGTAGAAGAGTAGTTTTGACTAGAATATCGGATATTATGTTGAGAAAAATCTTACACCGTAATCCATACTCAAAATACTCTTATCCTCACAAGAAATACGCTCAACATTATAGAGAGAATTTTTTTTGATTCTAGTGTGATTTTCATTTCTAAACTAAACATTCTATTTATAGGAAATGTCAGGACACCAAAAGATACTAACCTACTACCGGAGGCTTCCCACAGATTTTCTTCCCGCACCACTAAGTTGACAAACCAAAAATCAGCATTTTACACCAACAAAAGGACAAGAGTGGGGCCCACAGTATATTTTAATCAAAAATCAATTCAGAACTTCAATAATTCATAATAAATAGCCATTTTATCAAAAAAATACGAATCTTATGTTCATTGCATAGGAAATTTAATTCTCTACAACTTTGTAGAAGAAAGTTTTTTCAAATTCCGAACGAAAAATGACCGAAATTCACTTACGGATGATTTTTCAATTTCCTTCTCCTTTTCTCTTTCTTCCTTTTCCATCATTTTCCACCAACTCTCTCTCTCTTTCTCCCCCCTTTTCTTCTTTTCTCATCCCCACTATTTCTTCCACACACACACACATACACACACGTGTGTGTATATATATATATAATAAAATATTTATAATTATTAAAAATTCAAATTCAATTTCCTATCTTCCGCCTCATTTACTCATAAACTATGAATTTATTGTAAAAATATCACCATTATTATATTATTATATTATCACATTATACACTTATAATGTAATACTATAATAATATATTTGAATGAATTATTTTATCAGAAAAGATAAAATATCAATTTTCAACAATTGTTTCTTTAAAAAAATTCCTCCATTAAATAAATATTTTCTTATCATTTTTATCAATACTTAATTATTCACAAATAATATGAATTATTGATTTGATAATTTGAAGTACTGTGCAATGACAATCACTAATATAAAATATCAACGTAACAATTATTGAATAAATAAAATAAAATATTGAACAGTAATTATTGTAACAATTATTGAGTAGTGACTTCTTACGTACGAATCAATATTTAGAATTACTGTGTAATACCGTGTGCTACTGTGCAACACCGTGTATTACTGTATTTTAACCATCGGGTATTTCAACAGTTTTAACGGTAACAACTACGCCGTTATTATTAGAAAACTCATTTTTGTCGTTTTTTTCATCCGACAGTTATTCTGTCGTAGGGTCCACCAAAGACTGCGCCGTAGTACAAATATTCTCCGACAAAAAGAATATTCTCCGACTAAACGAATATTTTATGCCAACTTGCTTACTTTGTAAAATTTACATATATCATCCTTAACTTTAACCTTTTATCAATTTAACCATTTACTGAATAATAAAAATTGAATACTTTCATAAAATTTAGGGTCTTACACACCATGTGTTATAACTGTGGAAAGGAAGGTCATATATCCCGAGAGTGTCCTGTAGCAAAACCAAGTCCAGCGGGGGTGGTAATTCCAAAGGTGGAAACAAGTCAAAGTCGGTGGTTTCTGGAAGAGCGTTTGTCGTGACTGCCCAAACGCGAGGAACCCGCACGTGGTGATCAAGGGTAAGCTAATCATAAACTCTTCCGAAGTTTACACCTTATTAGATACCGGTGCTACCCATTCTTTTATATCACCTACTTGTGCTCAACGTTTGAACTTGACACCTGAGAAATTAGACTTTGACTTATATGTTAAAACTCCGTTAGGAGAGACCTTTGTTACATCTACAGTTTATAAATCTTGCTTGATTCAAATTGGCAACCTCACCCTACGTGTTGATCTTATATCTTTGAAAACACTTGCATTTGACGTGATTTTAGAAATTGATTGGTTAACCACTTATCATGCCAAAATTAATTATTTTCGTAAGGTTGTTAGTTTTTATATTCCTAACCAACCTGTTGTGCGAATTCAAACCACTAAAATCAGTCAATGTCATTTCAAGTTATAAAGTTATTCGTTTATTAAAAAACGGATGTCAAGCATTCTTAGCCCATGTCAATGATCTAAACCAGAATACATCAAGTTTGAATGATATTTCTGTTGTTAATGAGTTTCCCGATGTATTTCCCGAAGAACTTTCCAGTCTACCCCAGAACGTGAAGTTAAATTTTTTATTGACCTTGAGCCCAGTACAAAACCCATTTCTAAAATCCCATATCAAATGGCTCTTATTGAACTTCAGGTGTTAAAGGTTCAACTACAGGAGTTGTTGGACATAGATTTTATTCGTCCTAGTATGTCTCCTTGGGGTGCTTCTGTTTTATTTATAAAGAAAAAAGATGGGAGTATGCGACTTTGTATTGACTATCGGGAGTTGAACCATGTCACCATCAAGAATAGGTATCCGCTACCTCGTATTGATGACCTGTTTGACCAGTTGCAAGGAGCGCAATTCTTTTTAAAGATCGATCTTTGTTCTGGATATCATCAGCTGAAGATTAAAATTGAGGATATTCCGAAGACTGCCTTCCGAACTCGGTATGGGCATTATGAATTCTTAGTCATGTCTTTTGGATCGACTAATGCTCCTGCTGCTTTTATGGATATGATGAACCGTGTATTCAATGAGTATTTGGATCAGTTCGTGATTGTCTTTATTGATGACATCCTCATCTATTCCAAAAGCCGTGAAGATCATAAGCACCACTTAAAACTGGTACTTCAAAGGCTTCATGATAACAAGCTATATGCCAAGCTGAAGAAATGCGAGTTCTGGCTTGAGAAAGTAGCATTCCTTGGGCACGTAGTATCAAAACATGGAGTATCTGTTGACCCGGCGAAGATTGAAGCAATAAAAAGTGGGAGCAACCAAAGTCGGTGACCGAAGTACGTAGCTTTCTGGGTTTAGCTGGTTATTATCGGAGATTCGTGGAAGGATTTTCCGTTAACTCAACTGACTCGGAAAGATACAAAGTTCGTATGGAGCAAGGAATGCGAGAAGAGCTTCCAAGAGCTCAAGAGGAGGCTCATTTCGGCACCTGTTCTGACGATTCCATCTGGTTCGGATGGATTTGTCATCTATAGCGATGCTTCGGGCAAAGGGTTAGGATGCGTTCTCATGCAACATGGGAAAGTCATAACCTATGCCTTGTGACAACTCAAGGAATATGAGAGGAATTATCCTACTCATGATCTAAAGTTGGCAGCAGTCGTTTTCGCTTTGAAGATTTGGAGACACTACCTGTACGGGGAGAAAGTGGAGATCTATACGGATCATAAGAGCCTTAAATATTCCTTCACTCAAAAGGAACTCAACATGCAACAACGACGTTGGCTTGAGCTGTTGAAAGATTACGATCATACCATCCAATACCATCCTGGTAAAGCGAACGTGGTAGCTGACGCGTTGAGTAGAAGATCATATGCGGGAATGAGTGTGATGTTGTCAACACAAAGGCCTATTCTATGTGACTTATAAAAGATGAAGATAGAGTTCAAGACTCCGGGGACCCACATGATGATGTCAAGTATACGCGTAGAACCAGCTTTGATTGATAAAGTTAAAACTGCTCAAGCTACAGACCCGGAGCTGATGAAGATGAGGAAGAAGGTGCAAGAAGGTGCTACTCTAGAGGCGAGAATTGATGAAGAAGGAATACTTTGAGTCAACGCTAGACTTTGTGTTCCTAACGATGCTAATTTGAAGTATAAAATCATGATGGAAGCACACAACACACCGTTCGCAATAGTACCAAAATGTATCGTGATCTTTGACATACATTTCGATGGAGCAATATGAAGAGAGAGATCGCGGAGTTTATCTCGAGGTGTTTAACGTGTAAACGTGTCAAGGCGAAGCATCAAGAGCCATAAGGTGTGAAGAGCCCCGAGCCTCTCGCTGGTGACTTCTTGTGTGGGATGCACCGAAGCCAGACTCTCCGTAGGGGACGCCGTTTTTGTGCGATGGCAAACTAATAAGTACCATTGTGAGGTACAATGGTTGAAGCACTATGAGAGTCACAGTTGGAATCAAAGAAATGACCTGGGAGTTAAAATCGAAAATAAAAACGAGGTATCTTCACCTTTTCAACATACCAGGTACGTACGTCAATTTCGAGGATAAAATTTCATAAGGAGTGGAGGTTGTAAGACCCCAACTTTTTATGAATAAAATTGAATTTTCTCTATATATTATTTTGAAATAGTAAGAGGTGGATTTGATTAATTTGAAAAGTTATGGGTAATATGCGCAGACATTTCAAAATAAGCAAGTGGTTATAAAATATTTATTTTTGTCGGGGAATATTCGTTTGGTCGTGGAATATTCTTGCTGTAAGGGAATATTTGTACAACGGCGCAGCCATTTGTGGGCCCTATAACGAAAAATTATCGGATGAAGAAAACGACACGAATGAGTTTTTTAATAATAACGACGTAATTGTTACCGTTAACACTGTTGGAATACTCGATGGGTAAAGTAAAGTAATACGCGTCGTTGCACAGTAGCACAGTATTGCACAATATTTTTATATTATTATTAATTCAATAATTGTTACTGCACAGTATTTTCCATTATCAGATCAATAATTCATATTATTTGAATAATATTATTAGATAGCATTATTGGCAATGTCTAAGGAAGTTCTGTCTAGGAGAGGTTTGGTCACCTAATTGCACGCCAGTAAGGAGAAATCTTTATCGAAAAGCCCCCTCTTTCTTGGGAACGACCTGGTTGTCAATATTGTAGTTCTGTAATATTATTTGTGAATAATTAATTATTGATTTATATGATAAAAAAATATTTATTTTATGTGGATATTAATGAAGGAATTAGTGTTGATGTGTTTTATCAGTATTTTGTTGGAATGGAGGTGTGGAAAATCATCCGTATGTGGATTTTGGATATTTTTTGTTTGAAATTTGGAAAAACTTTCTTCTACAAAGTTGTAGATAATTAAATTTTCTATGAAATGTACATAAGATTCGTATTTTTCTGATAAAAGGGCTATTTATTATTGAACAGTAATTACTGTAACAATAATTGAGTAAGTGCCTTCTCACGTAAGACTCAATAATTTGAAATACTGTGAAATACCGTGTGCTATTGTGCAACACTGCGTATCACTGTATTTTAACCACCGGGTATTTCAACAGTACTAACTATAACAACTACGTCGTTATTTTATAAAAAGATTATTTCTGTCGCTTTCTCTATCCGACAGTTATTCCGTTGTGGGGCCCACAAATAGCTGCGCCGTCGTACGAATATTCCACGACCAAACGAATATTCCCCGACAACCAGAATATTCCACGACCAAACGAATATTCCCCGACAACCAGAATATTTTATAACCACTTGCTCATTTTAAAAATATTTGCACATTTCACCCATAACTTTTCGTACTTATCAAATCAACACCTTACTATTAAAATAATATATAAAGAAAATTAAATCTTTATTCATAAAAGTTGGGGTCTTACAACCTCCCCTCCTTATGAAATTTCGTCCTCGAAATTGACGTACGTACCTGGTATGTCGAAAAGGTGAGGATACCTCGCTTTCATTTCCGATTCCAACTCCCACGTCATTTCCTCAATTGCATGGTTTCTCCACAAAACTTTAACTTGAGGTATAATTTTCGAGTGTAAGACATGCTCCTTCCTATCCAAGATCTTGACAGGTACCTCCTCGTACGTTAAATCTTCGGCTATATCGTCTGGTTCTAACTCAACAATGCGGTTTGGATACTTCACATATTTACGTAATACGGATATGTGAAACACGTTATGAACACGAGACATACTTGGAGGTAAAGCGAGTCTATAAGCCACATGTCCTACTCGGTCAAGAATCTCAAATGGACCAATGAATCGTGGGTTGAGCTTTCCTCTCTTCCCAAACCTCGTAACTCCTTTCCACGGAGCAACACGTAATAACACATGGTCCCCAATATTAAATTCCACGTCCTTTCGATGAAGATCCGCATAACTCTTTTGTCGATCTTGTGCTATTTGTATACGTTGTCGGATTATTTGGATCTTTTCTGTAGTCATACGTACCAACTCCGGTCCCAACAATGTCGTTTCACCCACCTCGTTCCAACATACTGGAGAGCGACACTTTCTCCCATACAATGCCTCGAATGGAGCCACGCCTATACTTACCTGATAACTGTTGTTGTAGGAGAATTCCACCAATGGTAAATACTTTTCCCAACTCCTTTTGAAGTCTAGAACACAGAGTCTCAATAGATCTTCAAGAGTTTGGATAGTCCTTTCCGATTGTCCGTCTGTTTGAGGATGATAAGCCGAACTGAATCGTAAATCCGTGCCCATAGCTTTCTGCAAATTGATCCAAAATCGTGAAGTAAATCTGGGGTCACGATCCGAAACTATGGATGCTGGCATGCCATGCAATCTCACAATCTCATTCACGTACATATGAGCAAGACGTTCAAGGGAATAAGTCTCTCGTATCGGCAAGAAATGAGCAGACTTGGTTAATCTATCAACAATAACCCAAATCGCATCTATGCCTTGAGAAACCTTGGAAAAACCCGTAACGAAATCCATCGTAATGTGTTCCCACTTCCATTTCGAAATCTCAAGTGGTTGCAATGGACCCTTCGGCACTTGATGCTCTGCCTTTACACGTTGACAAGTCAAACATCTCGAAATAAACTCTGCGATCTCTTTCTTCATATTGCTCCACCAAAATGTATGTCGAAGATCACGATACATTTTGGTACTCCCAGGATGGATTGCAAACGGTGTGTTGTGTGCCTCCATCATGATTCTATGCTTCAAGTCAGAATCGTTAGGAACACAAAGTCTGGAGTTGACTCAAAGTATTCCCTCTTCATCGATTCTTGCTTCTGGAATGGCACCTTCTTGCACCTTCTTCTTCATCTTCATCAGCTCCGAATCCGTAGCTTGAGCAGCTTTAATTTTATCAATCAAAGCTAGTTCTACGCGTATACTTGACATCATTGCACTCGTTCCCATATGATCTTCTACTCAACGCGTCAGCTACCACGTTCGCTTTTCCAGGATGGTATTGGATGGTATGATCGTAATCTTTCAACAGCTCAAGCCAACGTCGTTGCTGCATGTTGAGTTCCTTCTGAGTGAAGAAATATTTAAGGCTCTTATGATCCGTATAAATCTCCACTTTCTCTCCGTACAGGTAATGTCTCCAGATCTTCAAAGCAAAAACGACAGCTGCCAACTCTAGATCATGAGTAGGATAATTCCTCTCATATTCTTTGAGTTGTCGCGAGGCATAGGCTATGACTTTCCCATGTTGCATGAGAACACATCCTAACCCTTTGCCCGAAGCATCGCTGTAAATAACAAATCCATCCGAACCAGATGGTATTGTCAGAACAGGTGCCGAAACAAGTCTCCTCTTGAGATCTTGGAAGCTCTTCTCGCATTCCTCTCTCCAAACGAATTTTGTATCTTTCCGAGTTAACTGAGTTAATGGAGTAGCGATTCGAGAAAATCCCTCTACGAACCTCCGATAATAACCAGCTAAGCCCAGAAAGCTTCGTACTTCAGTCACCGACTTAGGTTGCTCCCAGCTTTGTATTGCTTCAATATTTGCCAGGTCCACAGATACTCCACGTTACGATACCACGTGCCCAAGGAATGCTACTTCCTCAAGCCAGAACTCGCATTTCTTCAGCTTGGCATATAGCTTGTTCTCACGAAGCTTTTGAAGTACCAGCTTCAAATGGTGCTCATGATCTTCACGGCTTTTAGAATAGATGAGGATGTCATCAATAAAGATAACAACGAATTGATCCAAATATTCCTTAAATACACGGTTCATCATATCCATGAAAGCAGCAGGAGCATTAGTCAATCCAAAAGACATGACTAAGAACTCATAATGCCCATACCGTGTTCTGAAAGCAGTCTAATATCCTCAGTTTTAATCTTCAACTGATGATATTCAGAACGAAAATCGATATTTGAAAAGAATTGCGCTCCTTGAAACTGGTCGAACAGGTCATCAATACGAGGTAACGGATACCTATTCTTGATGGTGACATGGTTCAACTCCCGATAGTCAATACAAAGTCGCATACTCCCGTCTTTCTTCTTTACGAATAAAATAGGAGCACCCCAAGGAGACGTACTAGGACGAATAAAATCGATGTCTAACAACTCTTGTAATTGGACCTTTAACTCCTGAAGTTCAATAGGAGCCATTCGATATGGGGTTTTTAGAAATGGGCATTGTACCGGGCTCAAGGTCAATAAAGAATTCAACTTCACGTTCTGGGGGTAGACCGGGAAGTTCTTCAGGAAATACATCAGGAAACTCATTAACAACGAAAATATCATTCAAATCTGATGTATTCTGGTTTAGATCAGTGACATGAAATAAGAAAGCTTGACATCCGTTTTTCAATAAACGAATAGCCTTGGGATTTGAAATGATATTGACTGATTTTAGTGGTTTGGTGGTTTGGATTCGCACAACAGGTTGATTAGGAATATGAAAACTAACAACCTTACGAAAACAATCAATTTTGGCATGGTAAGTGGTTAACCAGTCAATTTCTAAAATCACGTCAAATGCAAGTATTTTCAAAGATATAAGATCAACAGGTAAGGTAAGGGTACCAATCTGAATCAAGCAAGATTTATAAACTGTGGATGTAACAAAGGTTTCTCCCAACGGAGTTTCAACAAATAAGTCAAAGTCTAATTTATCAGAAGTCAAGTTCAAACGTTGAGCACAAGCAGGTGAAATAAAGGAATGGGTAGCACCGGTATCTAACAAGGTGTAAACTTCGCAAGAGTTTATAATTAGTTTACCCGTAATCACCTCGTGTGGATTCCTCGCGTTTTGGGCTGTCACGACAAACGCTCTTCCAGGAATCACCGACTTTGACTTGTCCAAAACCGCCTTTGAAATCACCACCCTCGCTAGATTTGGTTTCGCAATAGGACAATCTCGAGCTATATGTCCTTCTTTTCCACAGTTATAACATGCTTTGAACTGTTGTGGGCAGTTTGGGCTAATGTGTCCCTCTTTCCCGCATTTATAGCATACGACCGGTGGTCGTTCTCCTCCCCTCGAAGCAGTTGATGTTGGTGTTGATGTCGACATCTTCACGTTCTCATTGTTGTACCTTCTCTTCTTGAAATCTCCTCCCGATTCGCTTTTTCTACTATCATAGCCACGATTACCACCGGAGTGGTTACCGCTTCTGTCATACTTTCCTCCTCGCTGGTTGTCATTACTCCGATGACTGCTGCCACCGGTACGACCTTGGTTGTGGTCCCTCGGTTGAACATAATCATTATCTCGTTCTAATAACTGGGCCCTATTTACTACATCCGAATATAAAGAAAATTTATGAGAAATGAGGTATTGACGTATTTCGGGTTTCAAACCTCTTAGAAACATCCGCGTCATACGTTCCTCATTCTCCACTAAATGAGGTGCAAACCTAAACAGCTCCGCGAACTTAGCCTCGTACTGGGATACCGTCATGTTGTTTTGCTCGAGTCTGATAAATTCTACTTTCTTCATATGACGAATACTTTCAGGAAAGTACTTGTCATTAAACAGTTTCTGAAACGCTTCCCGAGACATCTTGAGTGCGACAGGCTGGATACGCTTCACGGATTCCCACCAGTAATCTGCCTCTCCACGGAACATAAACATGGCGAATGGAACCTTCTGTTCCTCCGTGCATCCCAAGACATCAAATATCTTGGTAATTTATTTAATCCACATCTCCGCCTTGATCGGATCTGGCTTCCCCAGAAACTCTGGTGGTCCCAATTCTTTGAGCTGCTTGGCAGTGACAACTCGCGTGTTGTTATTATCTCCACCTGTATGTTGCACACGAGTCTCCCTCGTCTGGTTTTGTATAAACTGCAAAAAAAACTTCTAAACATCTCATCGTTTATCATTTGACCAGCGTTATTTTCAGGATGAACATTGTCTTCCGGTTGCACGTTCTCCTGGTTAGTGATTAAAGGTGTCTCCACGGTCTCATTCACTTCGTTGTTAACATTCTCAGCTGTCATTCTCAAATACTGCCATAAAACAAGGGTTAATTAAACAAATCAACATATCACATATTAACCCTATGCTTCGACTGACCAAATAAATACCACATAAGCTTAGGTAGGACACACTAGCGAAGGATTTACTCGTCTCTCCCCTCCTAGTTCTATTCCCCGATCTCCGCCAGAGATCATATCCCTAAGCTCTGATACCAACTGTGACGCCCCCAGAATAGGTCCAGTCAACCCAACCCATTATGAGTCACCAAATATATGGTACAGAATTCAAATACAAACTTTATATCATACGGTCTTGCAAAATACGACCACACAACTGTGAGTGTCAATACAAATATGTAGAAAATATTAATATTCAAACTAAGTTCTCATTACAATTATTATCACACTATTTATCAGAAATAGTGAGGACTACTACTGCTCTAACTCGGACCATCACTCTGTCCCCCGACTAGTTCCCGCAACATTCTCCTTTCCTGAAGAGGACAACAGATGAAAAGGATGAGCTCAACTAGCTCAGTAAAGAATATTATGACTAAGATAATGGAAAATAAATTATCGTTAGTCTTCAACAAATCAGATAAAATATAATGGACAACCAACTTTAGATCAATATTCGCAGCGGAAATAACAATTCATTAGAAGAGTTAATCAGAGAATGAAGCCTACTATCTTCTATGATTTAAAAGTCCATCATCAATATTTTATCCCTATAACATCAAATAATATACATCTCGAATCAAATATTCATCTTTGCACTACAGGCCAAAGATATTCATTTGTATCATCAGTGGTCATGTTCATCTCAACACCTGTCATCTTTGCACTACGGCCAAAGATATTCATCAGGTAATCATTCATCTTTGCTCTGCAGGCTAAAGATATTCAGTTATATCACCACTTAGAACTGAGGATGATGAAAAACCATATAAATAACGAATCCAGTGAAATAAAGGAATATTAAGGATTCGTATTTTAGTTTATCAAAGTTCAAGAATATTCCATAATAATACTTTGTGGAGCAAAATTCAAGAAATAAGCTCAAACTTAGATCCAATCAAAGATAAGAACTTTAACAAGTAATTTGGACATATAGAAGAAAATTTAATTTTTCCGTGAATAGTGCCGTATACGTGAATAGTGCCGTATACGTGAATAGTAACCCCGACGGAAAAAGTAAGAATTTCATAATAAAATCCATGCCAATATTTTGGTATAATGATATTGAAAAGAATAACATCATTTATGAAAGAAATAACATCCCTTACCTCAAAAGAATAGTACCTCTGCCTGGAATATCGGATATAATACCGAAGGAAACTTACACTGAATACTAATACTCAAAGTATTGAAATACTCACAAAAATACGCTCGATATTATAGAGAGAGAAAACTTCTGATTCTGGTGTGATTTTCAATTCTAACCTAAGCACCCTATTTATAGGAAAAACTTAGGATGTCAAAGGAGACTAAATTAATAAAATAATATTATTTTTTAAAATTTCCGCCGCCGGCTGCTACAACAAAATCAGAATTTTTTTTCCAACAAAAGTGGGGCCCACCCATTAAAAAATATTTATTTTTTAAAACTTCAATAATTCATAATAAATAGCCTATTTGTCAGAAAAATACAAATTCTATGTCCTTCCATAGGAAATTTAATTCCCTACAACTTTGTAGAAGGAAGTTTTTCCAAATTCCAAACATAAATTATCCGAAATCCATAAACAGATGATTTCTCACACCAAAATACTGATAAAAACACATCAGCACTAATTCCTTCTTTAATAACCACAAAATAAATATTTCCTTATCATATAAATCAATAATTAATTATTCACAAATAATATTACAGAACTACAATATTGACAACCAGGTCGTTCCCAGGAAAGAGGGGGCCTTCCGATAAGGACTTCTCCTTACTGGCGCGCAATTAAATAACCCCTCCTAGACAGAACTTCCTTAGACATTGTCAATAATGCTATCTAATAATATTATTCAAATAATATGAATTATTGAGTTGATAATATAAAATACTGTGCAGTGACAATTATTGAATCAATAATACCAAAATATCAACTGTAGCCATTATTGAATCAATCATATAAAATAGCAACGTAGCAATTATTGAGTCAATAAAATATCAATGCAACAATTATTGAGTCAATAAAATATTATGCAATTATTGAATCAATAATAAAATATTGAACAGTAATTACTGTAACAATAATTGAGTAAGTGCCTTCTCACGTAAGACTCAATAATTTGAAATACTGTGCAATACCGTGTGCTATTGTGCAACACCGCGTATTACTGTATTTTAACCACCGGATATTTTAACAGTACTAACTGTAACAACTACGCCGTTATTTTATAAAAAGATTATTTCTGTCGCTTTCTCTATCCGACAGTTATTCCGTTGTGGGGCCCACAAATAGCTGCGCCGTCGTACGAATATTCCCCGACAACAAGAATATTCCACGTCCAAACGAATATTCCCCGACAACCAGAATATTTTATAACCACTTGCTCATTTTAAAAATATTTGCACATTTCACCCATAACTTTTCGTATTTATCAAATCAACACCTTACTATTAAAATAATATATAAAGAAAATTAAATCTTTATTCATCAAAGTTGGGGTCTTACACTATATGTATATATATATATATACATATATGTACTATACTTTGAAACTTAGAAACTCGTTTGACGCACAAGAGTGAATGTCGAATAGTAGTCTCCATATATATTCCAAATAACAGTTCTCATAAACTAAGTAGCATTTACTTAGTTTTGCATTGGTAAAATAAACTAAGTAGCATTTGTTTAGTTTTTTGCAATATTCAATAAACTCAATAATACTCTCTCTTCGATCTTCTATACACTCAATTACAACAATACATTTTATAGTACATATATCATTCCATTAACCTGCAAATATGTAGATCGCCTTAATTGAGCTGGCTAGGGGTATGCCGATGACAATAGTTGCAAGGTGTACGAACAACTTAGGTTGGCACCAACATGGTATCATGCAACTTATCACTCAAGTTAATGTGAAGAAAGCATTATGTTGTGTTGGCTTTCGTCATAATCCGTCCCTGCAACCGCATTTTGGGACATTTATAAGTTTTTCTTCCCCACTTAAGCTTCATACTTAATAGTATTACATCCTTTTTCCTTTTAAAATAGAAAATGCATAAATTGCAATGAATTATTTATGAATAAGCAAAGCAGAGCAACTAATTAACCGGTCAGTTGTAGAATTTGCGATTAGAATTCTTGGAAGTTTCTGAGGTCTTGAGTGGTCAACGAATACCGCAACGAGTGCAGTGAAAGTAAGGTGAAAAATACTCTAACCCGTCGCCACATTTTATGGGTACAAGGCAATTCTTTATGTGACGCGACGGCTTAGAGTATTATCCACCTTCCATTTTTTGCCCCCGTTGAGGTAATAGTTGTTCCCTCAAGACCTTTGGAACTTCTAACAATCCTAATCTCATGTTCTAGAATTGACCGTTTAGTTAGTTGCTCAAGTTTGCTCATTCGTATATAGTTCATAGCAAGTTATGCATTTTCTGCTTTAAAAAGATAACAGTTGTAATACGTTTAAGTCGGAAGATTAAGTGGATAAAGAAAAGTTATAAATGTCCCAACAAGCAGTTGCGGGGACGGATTGTGAAGAAAGCCAACACAGCGCAATGCTTTATTTACATTGACTTGAGTGATAAGTTGCATGATAGTATGCAAATGCCAACTTAAGTTATTTCTGCACTTTACAACTATTTTTCTAACTTAACTCTTTGCCAGCTCAAATAAGGCGGTTAACATGTTTGCAGGTTAATAGAAGGATTATTTATGAACTATACTTTGGAACTTAGAAACCCGTTTGACACTCGCTCATTAGGAGTGAATGTCGAATAGTCCCTAGTTTGGGACTGTTACTGAATGTTATATCTCTCACTTAAGCCAGTGCCAATACGAAATAGTTCGTTTGTGTTGTTTTGAGGATTTTTTGGCTGTGATCTCTACATGTTCTTTGAGTGTATACTTAGATTAAGTTATCTTAGTCTATTTCGTGTACTTGGAGACCATGGGGAGGTGCTGCCGAAATTTTCTTGAAACGTATAAAATGTGCTTAATGTGTTGACACTAGTAAGGAGACGCATCTAGGAACGGGATAGAAGCAAAAATTACCCATGTCCTGTAGAGTGGAGATACTAGGAAATTAAATATAATTCATGCATGGACCACATACATGAACATCTCTGTACTGAATGCGTCGTCTGTGCAGTTAAAGATGTCAACCGACCGGAGTTGGATGTACCGTAGGATACCCAGTGATGGGAGGAGATTAGTCTCAACTTATCGTGATGGGGTGTCTGATTTCTTGAACAAAGCAAGAGAACATGTTGATGATCCGAACGGGAAGATGAGATGCCCGTGTATCAATTGTAAAAACCTGATCTGAAAGAAAGTCGACGAGATTAAATTTGACTTATTTTCCCGTGGATTTATGGATGGGTACTTCGTATGGACTCATCACGGGGAATCAGCTGATCTGAGAGAAGTGATCGACAGTACTGTGGAACAACCAATTCAACGGGATTCATACGCCAAAAACTATGATCCGGTGTAGATGTTGGTCGATGCTTATTGTGATGCCCCCAAATCTGGGTCCCTTCGAACCTCGGATCCGGTCCGCCACAATACTACTATCGTCAAACTATTACATCTTTTATTCATAAATTAATGAATATAACTTGGCTTTATTACAAAATTAGAATATAAATTCATTTCGTTTTCAAGATTTGTATAATGACCCCAAACTTTAATAAGTATTCAATCTTGGTCATTTACCATTCCTGTCTTTTCATCATAATCTATGTTATAAAAATGCAGAATAATTTAAACTTTTCAATATCCTTTGAATAAAATCTTTTTATTGATTTCATAACTTTGAATCATGTACGTATCCTTGAATCAACTTATGTTATGATTCACTCTATTCGAATTACTGTATAAACTTTTACATCTCAATTCGATATCCTCTATATATATTGATAGTACAACTTTACAACTCAACATGTATTAAACATTGTAACTACTATCATGTACATCTCCTAGAACCTAAACATGGTTCAAGAGCATATATTTAAATAAATAAATCAATCTCCTTCGATACTATTGAACTCTATCAATCAAGTAGCACGTAATCTTTATCGTGAGTCCTTAACCTGCAAAAATGATTATTTACAAGAGTGAGCTCGACAGTTCAGCAATTCTAACAGTTTTTATATATCATATAGCATATAATATCATGCTCAGTTCATGCATTCATAATCATTTAAATATAATACGCATGTTATTTCTCACATAACAGGCATAGAGGTTAACTTCACAAGTATATCATCAAAGATCAACTTTCAATCTCAAACATATCTCATAGACATTTCATATATATAAGTCAACATCATCATAGCATAATACAATTCAACTAACAATTATCGAATTCATATAACAAATAGGAACTGAAAGACTTGCCTGATTCGTAGTTTATCAACTACTACTTAACTGCATAAAGCTAGCTGCACTGCGTGTATTCCTACACAGTTATATAATCATGGATTGATACCCATCAGTCATACATTTATACATTCTTAATGAAATAACAATTGTTACATTATTTTCTAACTTGGTTCTTAGAACCTTGTTTCACTTTCTTATCATACTCTTATAATAGCTAGGTATGTATAGGTATACCTTAACCATACATATTTAATAACAACATTCATAACCCTTACCACACACTTGATTCACTATGTGTTTGACACATTTAAAACTCATAGATACGGGTTCCACATTGTTCTTACGTTTCATAAACCTTAGGAAAATTTATCAATTCCGGGTTTTATATCATCATTACATCAATGAACACTCAACACATCATTTAGACTCTGTTTCGTAACTCATGATAACAATGTAAGCTTACTACAAGGTTTAGATTACATTTTAAAAACAATCAGGCAGCAGTGCCCTATGGCGCAACTGCGCTGAGTTAAGCCCTTGGGATGGGCGCAGCTAGGGCGCAACTGCGCTGAGTTAAGCCCTTGGGATGGGCGCAGCTACGCCCTTCCCTGATCAGTCCAAAATTGCCTTTTTGCTTTCTGGTTCTACTTAGGTTTTCTAGCATGCATAGGTACTAACATATAGCATATTACACATGCTCACGTACATTCAAATTTTTTATGTATAGCTAGTATAGTTTATCTTTAATGCTTACTTTAAAACATGCTTGTATAGTGCATATCACGTCTAACTAGCGGGGTGCACATACCAATCATGACTAAAGGCATACAAGTCCTATCATGCTTGCACATAAGATCAGAATGTAAGTAACTCCATGCTCGTCCATCTTACTTTCAAAACTTCCTAAGTTTTATTCTCAAATTCAATGTCATGTTTAACTAATCATGCAAGGCTACTTTGAATCATATGTCATACTCATTTGTACATGTTTCTACACATGCTTACAAGGTTAAAATATAACCACTCCATGTTTATAAAATTTAGTTTGCAAAACTATCCGGGTTTGCCTTTGAAATCGTTTTAAACCAAATCAAAGCAATCTAACACATACGAAACAACTTTGAATCTTATGTCATGCATAGCTAGACTTCGCATACATACTATCAAGATTAAAATCTAAGGTACACAAGTTTTGTCAAAGTTTGCTTTCAAAACTTTTATATAATCTTTGGAAAATAATTATTTAAGCAACTCATGATATGCAAAGGTACTCAAGACTATATGCTATACTTATTTGTATACATGACTAAGCCATTTACATAAGCTACAAATATCAGAATTCAAAAGTCTCAAGGTCAGTCTGGATTTGTTTTCAAAATCTTCAAGTCTATTTTCAAAACACACACTAATCATGCTAAAGCAATGCATTATTATTAAGGTATCATTTAACCACATATCATGTCTGTTTTCATGCATATTTAGACCATACAAACATGTTTAAAAAGTCAGACATAACTTCCCAAGTATATGTCATGGTCCATTTTCAAAACTATAAGTTTGTTTAGTAAATGTATACTAACGAAGTCAATCATGTTCGTGTTATGTCAAGGTACATATTCATATATGTTAAATCTGTTTTCATGCATGTCTAAGTGATACCAACATATTTGGACTCATCAATTTATAACAGAAAGTTAAACTTCTGACTGGTGCTTGGCGCAGCTACGCTGTGCTAAGCCTTGGGAGCGGCGCAGCTGCGCTGTCCCAGGTTAGCCTCAGACAACAGCATACGGCGTAGCTGTGCCGTTTTGAACTGTAGGAATGGCGCAGCTGCGCCTTTCCTGGACAGTTTTAGAAAAGCCTCTGCTACGGCAGAAACCAGACCCCTACATGAAAATTCTTGCGAAATATACTCTCTATCAATCACATTGTAGTTAGAACATGCATACAAGCTTAGATATCCTATGTATGTCCACTCATAACTCAATTCACAAGTGATTTCAAGAAATTCTAGAATTCTTCAATTATCAAACTATGAACACTGTAAAAGTTTTACCTTTGTGAATTGAAATTCTATGCTTGTTGAAATCTCCAATTCTTAGTCTCCTTCTCTAATTAGTATACTCACTCTATATCCAATACTTGACAGAAACTCAACAATTGATTTTGAGAAGAGAGGAGCTTTATTTATAGAAACTTCATTACACAGACAATGCAATAACCCATCATTTCAAACTAATGGGAAGAAAAAGAATCCAATGTGCAAGGAGGAGTTGGTAAGAGTGGTTGATTTTTACTGTTAGAGCAACTCCCCTTCTCATTATTAGCTATGGTTGCTGAGAATTGCCAATGAAGGATAATAGGCTTAGGCCACTCATGGCTATACACGTGAATGAGGAAAGACCACTTAATTTGGGACAAGCTCTCAATCTCAGAAACTTGCAAGTAGTAAATGAAACATTATCATATACTATAAACTTATATATATATATATACACACATAACATACTTAGATTTATTTTATTTTAGACAATACAAGTCACACTTTAATAACTTAATATTGCTATATTAATATAAGTTATGGGCACATATATATACACATATATATGTACATACCCACATATAGAAAGTATACTTATATTTTAAATATACACCCAAATATTATAATGATAATTAATAACAATTATTTATTAACTCACCATTTAATAATTATAGTTAAACCTCCAATTGATTTAACTTTACTATTTATGCTACACAAAGCATAATTATATAAGCTTAGAAATTAATAGGTCTCAAGCTTAACACAATAATCTCACCAACTAATATTATATCTTATAATATGGTCATAAAGTATTATTATTACAATACTTACTTATATGTTCTCATAACATATATACTTGCACATAGCAATTAATTCTCATAATAACATTAATCAAATCTGTTTAATCATTCCTTCATTAATTTATTTAATGAATTGTTCATTCTACCACTTCGCCACATTAGGCATATTTCACAAGCTCAATATTAAGCTTATTATCACTTTTACTACACTTTAATATTCCTTTTATATAAGGTTTGTGTGACACATGCACTTTAATACTAGGTTATTTAGCTACCTTAAATAATTATACACTTATAATATGTATAGCCTTTATGCTTAGGATAATTAATATTTACTCTATTAATTATTTAAATTATAAAATCTATGATAAAATAATAACATAAGTTATTTAATACATTAAAATAACTTAGTTTTCTTTTATAGATTTAACCCTCTTGGAAATACATAAGATATAATTACTATTATATATTCCGTCATAACATGATATAAAATGTTCTTATTTCATTTTCTCCAATAGAGGCATTAATCATAATAAAATGATTTACTCATATTATTTTAATATAATATCTAAGTATTATTAAGATAATTATATGTACGACACATGTACACATATTATATAGAAAATAGACCATAAGTTTATTTTCTATTATGATAAATTATTTCCATTAAATTTATTACATATAGCAAATATATTTTAATATATTTACCATATTAATTAATCATACATATTACCTCATACAAAGACATAAAAGGTTATATTATTATTTAAAATAACATTATCCCTTTTATTAAAATAATTCAATATTAGAAACTTTTTAAATATCCTTTATTAAAAATATATAATATTTATTTCTCTTTTTTTTCTATAAATTGTCCCCAAAATAATTTCTTTAATCTATACATTAAACCATATCTCAAATATTAATTAATTCTCTAATCAATATTTATTTAAAGATATATTGGTTTAACAATGTATATATATATATATATATATATATATATATATTATTAACGTCGTTCGCACATTCACATATTACTATGCTAAGTACTATATGTAAAGGCACTTACTATAATCACATACTCCACACATGTATTAACTCACTATTTACTTAAGTGATCTTAAACCTCTTACTATATCACCATAGTTAATTGAGCCTTTAATATTCAAATTATATTATTCCATAATATAACTTTCAATTTAAATTAACCAACCTTTATACTTATTAGTTAATTCCCTTAACTAATTCATGCTTTACTATCTCAATCCATCCATGGATAGCTTAAGCACTAATAATAACCTATATCACAATCATACTAGTCACTAGTATATATACTCAAGAAGATGGTGATTATACATTAAAGATATTTAATGTCATCAACTTACTATAATAAAATAATTCTATAAATTATTTAGTATCGATAGATAAGTTTTATCCATCTCTTTTTCTCCAAATAAATCACCTCCTCAATAAATAATAAACATATAATAATAATATACTTATTAAACACAAAATCACATATTGCATAGTTCATATTACCCTATGCAACACAATACCAGATACTCATAATGCATTTATATATTCTTATTTGAAGCCATATCATGCCTTAAGAATTTTATTTACTAAATTCTTATTTTATAATTTCTGAAAATTCGGGTTCTTATACTTATGGCCCTACTAATATTGACTGCGCTGAAAATGAGCATTCTTCAAGCAGTGCTAAGCAAGTGCCAAATGATACAACTGCTGCCTTTTACAAGATGCTATCTGAATCTGGGGTCTCGTTGTATCCGGAAAATGTTAAGGACACCAAGCTTTCTGTAGTGACTCAGCTCTTACACTTCAAGAATGAGCACGACTGTAGTGAAAGAAGTTTCAACAATTTTCTTGCTATATTTGGACAGTTTTTACCCAAGGATCATACTTTTCCTGCGAATTATTAAGAAATGAAGAAGATGATTAAGGGGTTAAATATGGGGTATCAAAAAATCGATGCTTGTGAGCAGGATTGCTATGGGGCGGACAGAGATAAGGGACAGTGTGATATATGCAACGAGATTTTATAATTTAATTTGAATATTTATTGAATTAAATAAATATTTTTTGATGATTTAATTATTGAATTTAATAATTAATTGATGAATTCATGGTAGATTAATTTTATTATATGTGTTACATTAGTTAAATTAATGTGGAGAATTTTTATATTCAAAGTATGTATTTAATTAAGCTTATTTGATTAAATGAATCATTTAATAAACATAATGTTATTCTAATTAATTTAATAATTAATTAGAGATTTAAAGATTTGACATAATTAATAAAGGAGAATTTTAATTATGTGATAATATGATTTAATGTGGAGTTATTATATTTTATTTAATTGATTTAAATAAGATTATTCGGTTAATTAGAAGTGTGATATTAAAACTATACTATAAAGCTTTTAATTAAATTAATGGGAATGAGTAGTAAGTGGCCAGCCAAACAAGGCCTTAGAAGGAGTTGGCCAGTTAACCCATAATGGGATCAACTGACCACTACGACATCAGTTTCTACACACGTACATTATATATCTATATGTATACTATATTCATATCAGTTATATTACGTAGTTTTCATTCAGAGAAAAACAAAGAGAGAATTTCAGAGAGAAACTTAGAGAGAAATACACAGAGATAATTGAGAGATTTAAAAGTAGAATTTATATCATCATCAAACAGAGTTAGCAAGGGTAATTCCTTCATCTTTAATTTTAAATCCATGTTTCTCCATTAACGTATGTTCAAGTTCTCTGTAAAAATATAGTTTGTGATTATTACATAAAGTGATGATATAAGTATTATTGATTAGTCATAACATATTTTCTAACATGTATTCATGTTTTAAAACCATCAATTTCGTATAATTATGCCTTAATTGGATTTTGTGAAGTTTTCAGAGTTTCTCCATTTACGTGTTTCAAAAAGTTCTCTGTGAAGGAAAAGTATGATGATTGTTGAAAATAATCATCATACCATAGAATTTTGATTAAATTGGGATTTCATGTACTACAGAGTATAAAAATTGTATATATAGCCCTTATGGCCCTTACGAATAATTGTATGACATGAATGATTTGTTTAACTTAAATTTGACAGTAGATTATGATAATACATGTTAAAACAAAAAAAATAAACTTTGAACGGACGGATTTGGAGTTATAACGAATCCGTGACGTTAAATTTCATGTTTTTTTTCAAAACCGTCAAGAACACCAAGAACAGTGAAATTTCATGATTTGATTCGAAGTAATTGAATAATTTAAGATGTTAAAAATATGTTAGTAATATTGTATGATATTTTTATGAAGTTTATACTTTATAGAAATCACGGTGTTAGTTTAATTTGTATTTAATTGGAGTAATTGGGCCAACGAACTGTCAAAATCGAGAACCAGAAAGTGCACCAGCAGGGAGCCCCGCCCCAGCGGGTCGTCATAGGCTTAAAACCCCGCCCCAGCGGGGGTGGGTGCTGTCCGGAGTGAAAAAAATGTAAACCAAGACTGTTTTTACCTCCTGTAGTAAAATAAGCATAACTTCTTCATACGAACTCCGATTAAGGAGATTCAAGATGATTCGAAAAGATAACGCGTAGACCTATAACTTTCATTCTTTAAGTTTTTCGATTTGAAATCGTTAAAATGGGTAAAAATGGCCATCTTTGTGACTGATGCGTATTCAGAGGCAATCGGAGGGTTTCGAAAATACACACACACACAAATGTAGTGTTCTCAATAATAAAAGATATTGTTCTAAGTTACATACATGAATATTATATGATTTGAAGTTCATGATTAATAAACTAAGTTATTGACATGTATAAGATAATGTGAAGGTTCAAGTTAACAAACTAAGTGCGAACTTGAATATCGTAATTGTAAAACTTGATTATGATTGTTTGAAGGGTTATACATGTATGATATGCATGTTGTGATTTTACATTCATGTTATGTGGTTAGCCATTGACTAATACTATAAACCAAGTTGTAAGTTGAACTTAAGTGAATAGTTCAACAGTTAAACATAGTAGTTATGAAAACTAATCGATGTCATATACATAATGTAATGTGTAGGACGTTGAGGGAGTGAATTGTCATTATATTTGTAGCTTGTGCAAGAGACAAGTATTTTATCCCTAACTTACTATCGTTAAGCAAGTTCCTTATCTAAAATCTTTAAATTGAATAAGCGTTCTATTCCTTATTCTTATGTCAAGCAAGTTACTAAATTCAAAGTTATTATTCAATTTGGATATCGTTTATTACTGAACTATGTAAGACTAGCGAACCCTTATTGATTCAACTAGTCCATAGTTGATGAGCGTTCTAAATTCTAAAACTATTATTGAGCCTATCCAAACGAAACTTCCTTTGGTGCGGACTCTGATGTCAAACTGAGATGAACAACCCTGTATAGGGGATTATTTACGCTTTAGCGTTGAGATATTGTGCACAGTATGGTACTAAGGGCTGATCCCCCTAAGTACGAGAAGTAGAGTCCATAGTCTTATGACTGTTAAAAGTTTAAAGTATAAACACTTTACAACCTAGGACATAGTTCAAGTTCTTATGACCATCAGATGATCTTTTGATTCTTATTTTCATTCTTGAGTCAAAAGTCAAGTTTCTTTATTCAAATGTCTTTGATTCACTGGCATGTTATTATATTATTGTTATATCGATTATACTTGTAGGCAATCATGCTCACTCTTGCGTAATAATAACATTGCAGTTAAGAACGAAAGGTCCAAAGAGCCTTCTACTTGCAAAGGCAAGGGCAAGGTCAACAAGTGATAAAGACTTGTTGTTTATTTGATATGTTATTGTTTAAAACTTATGTTAAAGTTGTGTAAGACTATTTAATTGTTTACATTTTCGCATTTGAGATTTAAGGTTAGTATGACCTGGGATTGATGTATTTATATTCAGATGTTGTAACCCCATAAGGGGAGGATTTATTTCTATCTATTGCATGGTTTGCATTTAGTATGGGTAGATAGATAGATGATATTTGTACAGTGAACACCAAATCTCATGGAATTGAAGTACCCGAATTTGGGGTGTCACACTTGTCGTGCTACAAGGTGACAAAACGTGGGGGGAAAGGAGAAACATGTTCCCAGGAAGATCTTACGGTACTTTCCTCTTGCGCCGAGGCTTCAGCGGCTATTCATGTCATCCCATACGGCTCAGCATATGAGTTGGTATAGAACAAGGGATGTCATGCCTGGTTAGCTGACTCACCCAACGGATGGAGATGAATGGAAGAGATTTGATGAAAATTATCCTGAGTTTGTGGAAGAAGTCAGGAATGTTAGGCTCGGCATGGCTACGGATGGCTTTTGCCCTTTTAATAATTTTAGTCAACCGTACTCAATTTGGCCAGTCATTATGGTCGATTATAGTCTTCCACCGTCAATGTGCATGAGGGATCCGTATTTGTTCTTGATTTTATTAATACCGGGGGATAAAAGCCCTACAAAAGACATTAACGTGTACCTTCGACCGTTAATAGATGAACTAAAGATGTTGTGGGAGACAGGGGTCCAGACGTATGATAAATCGATCTGCGAGAATTTTGTGATGAAGGTAGCCTCGTTATGGACTATCACTAACTTTCCGGCTCTTGGGATAGTTAGTGGTTGGTCAACTCACGGGAAGTTGTCATGTCCAGTATGTATAAGGGATGTGCAAGGCAATCAGTTGTAGCATGGGCGAAAATGTAGTTTCTTTGGAACTGCTCGTAGATTCTTGCCTCTTGATCACAATTACAAAAAGATGTCTGCACAGTTCAACAGAAAAAAGAAGGGGGTTGTTGGTCGAATGTCGGGCAGTGAGGTCTTGGGTTGGTTGAACCATCTTGATTTTCCTATGTCGGGGAAGGAACAAAGTAAATTGAGAGCAGTCGGGTACGGGAAGACTCATAATTGGACACACTCACCCATATGATTTGAGTTGCCATATTAGGTCACACTTTTAGTTCGTCATTGTATAGATGTCATGCATATAGGAAAGAATGTTTTCGAGAACTTATTTTACACCGTGTTAGATGCGAGTGGTAAAACCAAAGATAATGACAATGCTCGAAAAGATTTGGAGGCATTGAACATCAGGTCAGAATTGTGGCTTCGCCCAAACAATTCGAAACCTAAAACTCTATTTTGTCTTACTAAGAAACAAGTTAAAGACATGTGTAAGTGGGTTAGTGGGTTGAAGCTCCCAGATGGATATGCGTCGAACATATCCTGATGTTGTAAGGTCGAGCAATTGAAAATTACTGGATTCAAGAGTCACGATTGTCATGTATTAATGTAGAAGTTGATCCCAATTCCGCGCATTTCGTGAGATGTTACCCAGAAAAGTTATGGATGCATTGACCGAACTTTCAAATTTCTTTCGGGATCTTTTCTTAACTGTAATTAAATACAGTGATGTGGAGCAGATGGAGAAAAATATTGTGCTTACCATTTGCAAGCTCGAAGTGATCTTCCCTCTAGGATTCTTTGACTCGATGGAACATCTGCCTATTCATCTACCGTATGAACTCAAACTTGGAGGACCAGTGCAATATAGGTGGATATATCCTTTTAAGAGGTAATATAAACTACAAATTGCTTTATGTTGCTCATATTAATAATACTCATATATATCGTGTGATACTTATTTTAGGTATATGCGTTAATTAAAACAAAAGGTCAAGAACAAAGCTCGTGTAGAGGGTTCTATTGTTGAACGCTATACGGAGGAAGAGCTTGTCAACTTCTGCTCATTGTATTTTGACGATGTTGTCTCAACGAAGCACAACCGTTTAAGTAGGAATGAGGTCGTTGGTCCATTGTCTCATGTTGATGATGAGTTAGCTGTATTCACATATCCGGCTAAGCTATTTAGCCATGAGACGCTGACTTACTTAAGCGACAAAGAGTTGAAGATTGTATCTACATACGTGCTTCTAAATATGCCCGAAGTATCATCATACATCAGGTATGAATAATTATTTGTCGCATTTAGTGCAATTTATAAGTGTAGTCATCTATATGTTAAAGTCATTTTACTATTTTCGCAGTTCATTCGAAGAGGAAGCGTATGCTTCTAACCCAGCTTTTACTGCAGCAGAGTTGGAAGCATTCACTAATGCTAATTTCCAACAGTAGTTTAAGAAAAAGGTTGAAGAAGAGAACATTTCTGAGCGTTTTATAGATGTCATCCGAGGACCTTACAAAGTTGTTAGTTCTTTTCTCGGCTGCATCGTGAATGTGTACAGATTTAGGGTCGATGACTTGAATGAACTCACATCAGTCAATTCTGGGGTTGTGGTGTTGGAAAGCTGCTACCAAGATTCTGAGTCCAATTACTATGGTCGTTTACAGGATGTGGTTGTGCTCAATTATCACGGGGGTAAAAAGGTAGTTACATTTAAGTGTAGCTGGTTTGATACTGAAAAAGGTGTTAAAGTTGATCTTAATAGAATCACAACCGTAGATATCAAGTCGGTATTAAAATCTGATGACGTGTTCGTGTTAGCCAGTCAAGCGACTCAAGTGTATTACGCTCCTAATGTCGTAAATACTCGAAGCCCCTAGTACACAGTAGTCATAACTAAAATACGTGCATTTGATGTTGAGAACATGTTTGGTATAGATGAGGCGCTGCAAGAAGATGTTAGCAACGGCAAGAATGAGGCAAGTAGTGTTAAACTCTACCTCTTTCATGTGACGAATACTTTCTGAAAAGTACTTGTCATTGAACAGTTTCTGGAACATTCCCCAAGACATCTTAAGTGCGGCAGGCTGGGTACGCTTCATAGATTTCCACCAGTAATCTGCCTCTCCACGGAACATAAAGGTGGCAAATGGAACCTTCTGTTCCTCCGTGCATCCCAAGACATCAAATATCTTGGTAATTTGCTTAATCCAATTTTTCGCCTTGATTGGATCTGGCTTTCCCTGAAACTCTGGTGGTCCCAACTCTTTAAACTGCTTGGCAGTGACAAGCCGCAAGTTGTTATTTCCCCCTGTATCATGAACACGAGTCTCCCTCGTCTGGTTTTGCATGAACTGCAAAAAGCTTCTAAACATCCCGTCATTTATCATTTCTTCGGTAGGGTTGTTTACAAAAGAATTGTTGTCTTCCTGTTGCACGTTCTCTTGGTTAGTGATTAAAAGTGTCTCAACGGTCTCATTCACTCCATTGTTTAAATTTTCAGCTGCCATTCTCAATTACTACCACAAAACAAGGGTTAATCAAATAAATTAATATATCACATATTAACCCTATATTCCAACCGACCAATTAAATAACAATTAAGCTTAGGTAGGACACACTAGTGAAGGTTTTACTCGTCTCTCCCCTCCTAATTTTATTCCTAGATCTCCACCAGAGATCATATCCCTAAGCTCTGATACCAACTGTGACGCCCCCAAAATAAGTTCAATACTCCACCCATTTTGAGTCGTCAAATACACCCAATAAAATTCAAATACAATCTTTCATATCACACGGTAGTGCAAAATACGACCACACAACTGTGAGTGTCAATACAGACATGTAGAAAATATTAACATTCAAACTAAGTCCTCATTACATTTATTGTCACACTATTTTAAATAAAACAAATAGTGAGGACTTCTACAGCTCTAACTCGGACCATCATTCCATTCCCGACTAGTACCCGCGATATTCTCATTTCCTGAAGAGAACAATGGAAGAAAAGGGTGAGCTCAACTAGCCCAGTAAAGAATATTATGACTAAGATAATGAAAAATAAATTATCGTTAGCCTTCAATAAATCAGATAAAATATCATGGACAACAAGTTTTAGATCAATATTCGCAGCGAAAATAACAATTCATTAGAAGAGTTAAGTAGAGAATGATGTCTAATATCTTCTTTGATTTAAAAGTTCATCATCAATATTTTATCCCTGTAACATCGATCAATATACATCTCGAATCAAATATCCATCTTTGCATTACGGGCCAAAGATATTCATTTGTATCATCAGTTGGTCATGTTCATCTCAACACCTGTCCATCTTTGCACTACGGGCCAAAGATATTCATCAGGTCATCATTCATTTTTGCACTATAGGCCAAAGATATTCATCACGTAATTATTCATCTTTGCACTACAGGCCAAAGATATTCAGTTATATCACCATTTAGAACTGAGGATGATGAAAAATAATACGACTAACGGATCCAGTGAGATAAAGGACAAATATTAGAGAATTTATCCAGAGTTCAAGAATGAAGATCAAAACCTGAATCCAATCAAAGATGATTTGGAAGAAGAAAAAAAATTACCGTGAATAGTACCCCGTGAATAGTAACTCATGAATAGTAACTCGACATGAAAAGATAAAAATTTTACAAGAAAGTTCAGACCAATATTCCAGTGAAATAATATTAGATGAAGCGCAAAACTCAAGTAATATCTGATCATTTCAGGAATTATAGAAGCAATACTTACCGTAGTAAGTTTAGAGTTAAAAATCTGAAATGAAACAATATACGAAACTGCAATTGGATTTTCACCCGTCTGGCGGTAGTCCACTCAGACAGATTATTTTCACAATTTAATAACAACTGAATACGAAGGGTTATTCACCCGTCTGGCGGTAGTCCGCTCAGACTGATTATTTTCACAATTTAATAACAACTGAACACGAAGGGTTATTCACCCGTCTGGCGGTAGTCCGCTCAAACAGATTATTCCAACAGAATAATAAGGAATGGAATAACAACCCTTACGAGTATTGAAAGAAAATAACTCTCTTCATGAGTACGAAAGAAATAATACCACTTACCTTAAAATTTGGAGACTGCACTAGCGTAATAGCAGAATACTCTTCTTCCTTCTCTCTTATTCTCTCTATACTTTCTCTCTCTATAGCTTTAGTGAATTGGTGAGAAATAATGAAGAAATAAGCTTCTATTTATAGGCTTGGCAGAGTAAGGGTAAAATAGTCTTTTCGCCATAATTTATGACATCATCTATCTATAACATCATTGCTTACCTCATCGCTACGATGACATCATTGTTTGCATCATAAGAGTTCAAATTTAATTTGCACTCTTCCACCTCGTTTAACTTTTATACCATGAATTTACTATAATAATGTTACCATTCTAATCATACTATTATTTAATCACATCATACTACTATAATGTAATATTATAACAATATATTTGAATGAATTATTTTATCAAAAAAGATAAAATACCAACTTTCAACAAATATCACATGTTAAAAATTCCTCCGTTTAAATCCACATTGAATAAATATTTTCTTATCATATATATCAAAAATTAATTATTCATAAATAATATTACAGAACTACAATATTGACAACCAGGTCGTTCCCAAGAAAGAGGGGGCCTTCCGATAAGGATTTCTCCTTATTGGCGCTCAATTAATCAACCCCTTTCATAGACAGAACTTTCTTAGACATTGCCAATAATGCTATCTAATAATATTATTCAAATAATATGAATTATTGATTTGATAATTTAAAATAATGTGCAATGACAATTATTGAATCAATAATATAAAATCGCAAAGTAGCACTTATTGATATAAAATATCAACGTAGCAAATATTGAACCAATAAAATATTATGCAATTATTGAATCAATAATATAAAATATTGAACAGTAATTACTGTAACAATAATTGAGTAAGTGTCTTCCTACGTAAGAATCTATAATTCGAAATACTGTGCAATACCGTGTACTACTGTGCAACACCACGTATTACTGTATTTTAACTACCGGGTATTTCAACAGTACTAACGGTAACAGTTTTGCAGTTATTATATAAAAAAGTTATTTCTGTCGCTTTCTATATCCGACATTCATTCTGTTGTGAGGTCCACCAATGACTGCGCCGTCGTACAAATATTCTCCGACAAAAAGAATATTTCTCGACCAAATGAATATTTCCCGACACAACGAATATTTTATAACAACTTGCTTACTTTGTGAACTTTGCACATCTTACCCATAACTTATCACATTTATCAAATCAACACCTTACTATTTCAAAATAATATAAAAAAAAAAATTAAATTTCATTCATAAAATTTGGGTTATGCATGCAGTGGTACTTGCTATATAGAGTATTTAACAGGTGCAAAGAAATCATCATGCAAATGGTATGGGGTTTATGCAAAGATACCACAACATGAATAGAATTATCCTCCTGAGGATTAATTGGGTCAGCTAGTGCAACCGTTGTATGTGTTGTTGGAAATGTTTATTAAGCAAAAATTCAAATCTTTTCGTTCAGCTCTGACTCCAAGAACTGGATTACCCACTTCGAGAATATTTTTGATGTGATTGGGTGTTCAGAAAATTAGAAGGTGAGACTAGCAGTTTATAAGTTAGAAAAAGATGCTCAGCGATGGTGGAAATCGTTGAAGGCTATGCAAGAGATGGATTTATGGATGCACTTATATGGAGATCTACAAAGCAATGCATGCGTTACTCTTTCCTCGTTCGTCGACGACAACTGCGTCCCACCAATGCTCTGCATCGATTGCCATCTGAAAGCTCATCGGCTGCCACCGATCCGCTGCCATGTCGGTTTTCACTGAAGTCTCTTCTCACCTTCGCCTTTAATGGCCACGACGACAACTGGATTTCCTTAGTTAAGATTGTTTTGACAATTGATGGAAGTGAGAAGGTCTATTGGTGATAATGGTTAAATGATATATAGTAGATGAAAGTTAGATGGGTGGACTAGGGAAGAGGAAGATAGTGGAAAACAAAATTAGGGTTTATAACTTTTTAATTGAGGAATCAAAGAAGGGAAGAAGATGGTGAGAGAAATTTTATAATTACATTTTTACCATTTAGTATTAATATTATTAACTTGGACATATTTGTCAATTCTAAAATATATAGTTATATGTATTCTTTAAATAAGCTAGATTGTTAATATTTTAATGTTTTACCCATTTTGTCCCTCATTTTATTAGTTCACTCAACTAAATGGACGAAAACTCTAGCAAATGGTGCATTTAATTGCCTAAGTTGACGTTTATGGCGTATTTAATTTAAAATTTAGTTTAGGGTGTAAATTGATTTTTCTCGAAAATTTTGGGGTACAAATTGGATTTTAGCCCGAAGGAATAAGAAGGTTTTTCTTTTTCCTTTTTCTTTTGTTTATAATATTTTTTGCTTGTTATATTAAATTTGGTCTTATTTTATTATGTTTGCTTATTTTTATTTTTTTTGTTTGAGTTGGAGGTCATAATTTTCATGTTATATTTTTGTGCTAACTAATAAAAAGAAATTCCACAACATTAATTTTAAACGGTCAACTTAAATTCTGTGGAATAAAAAATATAAATAATTTATCTCTCTTAATTTTGATGCTTATTTAAAAAATTTATACTTAATTATTTAAAACAAAAAATAAAGGGTTAATTGCATATTATACTTCAAAGTATACATCTTTTACCATTCGTACCCCAATGTTTAAACGGTCAAAATGGAACACATTTATTGTTTAAAATATTTAGAGATATTGATTGAAGATTCTCAAACTTTGAGTATTAAATTAATTTTCGTTCAAACTTGAGGGGATAGTTTTGTCATCAAGCCATATATATATTTTTATTTTTAACATCTATTTAACAAAATACAAATGATTTTAAATTTTTAATTCGCTCAATAAATTATTTGAATCATCTAAAATTTAAAATAAATTCTACCGTCCATATACTGCGGGAGGCAATGACACAGCTAGTCATCTTACATAATAACATACGAATTTGCAGGCAAACCAAATAAGCATACGACACAAACCAAATAAGCGTACGATACGAGTGTTTCGTACTAACCAACTCATGGAGCGCACAATCAGCAAGGCGCACGTTAGCATTCTGTTTCAGTTTTCTTGCCAAGGAGTCGTCCGTACAACGGCATCAGAATGCCAAAAAAAATTAAACAAATAGAGCTCTTCCTATTCAGTCTCTCCCTTCAAGTCTCTCCTCCCCTTCCTGTTTTTCTCTCTCTATATAAAATTATATATATACACAACCGCATTTCTGTGGGAACGGCCATGGCGTTGGCAGCTGTAGTTCTTCTTCCTTTGGGGCTACTCGTCCTTCTCTCGGGTCTCATTGTGAACTTCATTCAGGTAATCAAAACCCCCATTCCATTTCGATTCTCCATTCTCAATTTTCGATTTTCGAATTTTCGATTTCCGCTGTTGAATGTTTCATTTCTGTGATTTTTTGTGTTGTGATTTATTTGGTTTAGATCTTTAACAATCATCTTCCTTTTTTTTTTCTTCTAAATTTCGTTGTTTATCTTTGCTTATTGAGCAATGTAGCTAATTCCAGATATATAAAATATTAATGAAAGAGTGTATGTCTGTGTGTCTGTTGGCTTGCTCAACATATTCCCTTTCCCCTATATATATATTATGAAGTTTTAATTGAAGGGATGATCTTATTGTTTTAGCTGTAATCTGGGTTTAAATCTAAATCTGTTATTTACAATTTGAGATATTTTTCAATTCAAAATCGATATGTATACATTTAGTTTTAGACATATCATTTAGTTTTAGACAATATAATTATGATCTGTCCGTTTCTCCAACCGTTAACGAACCGGCTATGGCGACGATCCCGCCATGATAACCGGTTCGTTAACGAACATTGGAGAGATTTTTTGTAATTATGATAACTATAAATTATTTAAAAAGTACTACTAATTATAAAATTTATTATTTCAAATTTTAAATGAATCACATCAATTTTGAATATGAAAATATTTTAAAAAGTCAAGTTTGATCAAATCTTTCGAACAGTGGGAGTAATATTAATTTGTTGATTGGGTTTTAAGGTCATGTTTGAATGACACAATAATAGAATTTTGCATTAGAACAACAACAGTTCATGATTAATGGTCTTTAGGAGGTATTTAATACATTATCCATGGATGCTTCCCAATTGATGGGTGTTAATTTCAATTGCTATGCAAACTACCAGTGCATCCCACAATGAGAGTCCTATGCGGTTTCAGAACAGAGGGAAGTACATTGTAATTTTTTTTTATCAAATTCTAAGCAAACTGTTTATCAACTTTGGAAATCAGAATATTCATAGGTTATGAACTTATTAATGTCTTTACAAAACCTTCTCAATAAATAAGGTTCGCGCAAGAATATATAATAGGTAATTCTTTTACGATTTTGCTTCTAAACATGCTTTATTTAGAGTGAAACATCCTTTCTGAGATATCATGCTTTATTTAGAGTGCAGTTACTTCCCCGGTTAACAAGCTTAATTTATAGCTGTGGAACTTCAGTTTATATTATCTATGTAAATTTGCAACCATTGAGATAGACTTGAAAGGTAATTAGGAATATAACGCACTAGCCATACATCAATTTCTCTACTTTTTCTTATCTTTTTATAAGTTTAAAAGTGTTAATATTTATATTTTACTATTTTATATGAATTTTATTGGTACACAAAAAGATTTTTGGCATTGTATTCAACACTGTCATGCTCATAGTTTATGTTTCATTTCTTTATTGCCAGTTCCTTGTCACTGATGGCTACTTCAGCTACCAGCTCAACATTGAATCTTATATCAGAAACATAAACATTTGTGCTATTTATTTTTTGGGTATACTAATTTAGATGTTTCAATGAGAGATAAATTATGTGGTTGACCTAGAACTTTGTAAACATATGTTCACACACTTTCCCTTTCAGGCGCTTCTCTTCATCCTTGTCCGTCCATTTTCGAAGAGTGTGTACAGAAAGATCAACAGAGTAGTCACGGAGATGTTGTGGTTGGAGGTCATATGGCTTTCGGACTGGTGGGCAAACATTAAGGTGTTTATTTATTTGTTTAAACATTTGCATTCTATTCTAATTTCAGTCACATATCTTAAAGAGCAACATTCAATATTTATTAAAACTGCTTCACGGTGCACATCGTCTTATTGGATTCTTGCTTATAGTCTATGGTTGTCTTTGAGCGGAAGTTTGAAAGGTAGTTATCTTTAATTATTGCTAAGAGTTTTACTTGAGCTTTGCCTTTCAGTCAATGTTTTAGGTCTCAAGCTTTACCTTTTATTTTGTCGCTTGGGTTTCATCTTTGAACAAACAATGACAGTGTTATATAAAGTCTCCCAACTAAACACGGCTAAACATAGAGCACTTTTGATTGTTTATTTTGTCCTTCAAGATGGATGATGTAGGACAACATGGGAAGAAGGAATAAGAGTACCTATCTCCGCAGAGAATAGGTAAAGAAACACAGACAAAAGCACACAACTTTACTCTCAAATCAATATATTCAATAATCTCCCAAATAACGAAGTATTACAATGCTTAAATAGAAAACGCAATACTTGGGAACTAAGTAAAAACCCTAATTCAAAAAGGAAACAATCTCCTAAAAAAAACTCTCCTCAATAAAATCTACTACCATAATTAAAAATCTCCTAATTAAAATCTACTACCATAATTAAAACTTCTAGAATATCCTACTAAAATAATTACATTAATAATCCAACATATATCTCTAAATAACAAGGAAATTGATATTTCCACATGACTTTTTGATATTTTCACATGAAAACCGTTGCTATAGATTCTATAGCGACAGTTTTTACCTTCGCTATACATCTATAGCGACACTTTTCATGTGAAAATATCAAAAAGTCAAGTGAAAATATCAATTTCCAATAACAATACAAAATTAATAATAAACTTCTTAAATTCATTCTCCTCGCCTTTGAAAAAAACTCGTCCTCGAGTTTTGAAATATCGAAGAATAATGAACCATAGTCCGGGAAATGTCTTCCAACAAAACATGCGCATTCGAAATGTCATGAGCACAATTTTCGGGAATAACAATGACATAATATAGAAATTTGAAGTAGCTTGGGACTCGAATGTATCAACCGGAAAGAGAAAATCAGCATGACTGACCTCAACTTTATCTTCCTTGATGTTTTCGCATATGGGGTCAAACTAAACTTCAATTTTCTCACTGCAAACCATCTCTGAATCTGCAACTTGTTCAACATACTTACCTTCCGCTTCATGTTTCTCACAAACATCAATATGTGAGAGTACTTGTTTTTCTTTATCATCACCAATTTAATATTGGTTATTGATACATTTAAGTATTGTGAGACATTTATCAATTGTCTTGTAAGAATTTACTTTGCAGGTCTCCTCTTGTGAACGCATCACTTTAGTTGAACAAACACGATTAGGATGAACATTTTTTTGTGTTTGAACAAAATATAGACGAACAAAGCATGTGGTTATGTATCGTAATGTGCCTTTAAATTCGCAAGACTTGTTTCAGAAAATGCAAGCTCATCTCATAATTTTCAATACTCGGCACTATACAGGACACAAGACCTTTTAAGTTGCTTGCATATGACCAAAGTTCAATGCTCAAGTTATTTTATCTTAGCCTAAAGAAAGTCTAGATTGTTAAACTTGGAAGACATTGTATATAAGTAGAGGGGTTGAATTGAAAATTTCAAAAAATTTGAGTTAAATTGAAAACTCAAAAATTGTGGGGGCTAAATTGAATATTTCAAAAACTTTAGGGGCTGAATTGAAAGTTTTAGAAACTTTGGGGGCGGAATTGAAAATTTCAAAAACTTAAGGGGCTGAATTGAAAATTTCAGAAACTTGGGGGTACAAAACTATAATTTGGCAGAACACTAGAAATTTGATGAACTGTGTCGCGCACTGTCATAGTTGTCACGGCGCCTTAGAGAGTCATGGCTGTAGCCGACTACCTGGACACCTAGGCGACGAGGCGACCGCCATGGCGTCCGTATGGCGACAAATCATTTATAATGTGTAATTTATATATTATTTATATTACCTAACAAGTATATTGGGAATAAAATTTCATATACATTAAAATCCAAAACATAACACTATGGAATAACATTAAAAACACAATTATGTAAATACTTAGTAATACCAATCCAAAAAAAAAACAATCAAATAAAAAATATAAGGCAAAATTGATCCGAAATAACAAACCATTAATCAAAATATTAGTTTAATTTATGGTTTTAATAAACTGGTTAGAACTTAAAGGAGTATATATATGAAGGAAAAGTAATAAGTTTATAATATATATATATATAAGCATAACAAGCTGTCAGATAAGGGACAAAAAAAAACTAAACAGTTCGGTATATAACACTCGGCACTAGCACAGTAGCACTATGCATTAAAAAAATAAAAAGATGCAGCAATAGGGTAGAAAAGGGAGGGAAAAAAGAAGAAGAAGAATCAAGAAATACCTGCTGAAGAAGTGCTAATCAGAGTCGCGTAGCGCCGCAGCCTCGTCAGAAGGGTAACGTAGCCTCGCCAGAAGGGTCGCACAACCTCTCTCTCTCTCTCTTGCAGTCTCTCTCTCGGTCGCTCCTCACAGTCGCCGCCAGCTATGGGTTGACTCGGTCGCTGGGTTCCGAACTTCCGATGGATTGTGATAGTGGTTGAGCTGCGATGGGGTTAGGAAATGGAGTCGCCGAAGCTCAAAGAAGTCACGATCCACTCTAAAGAAGTCGTGATTGAGTCTCGAGTACAAAGATGTGTCGAATCTGATTATTGATAAGTTTTTAAGGGTTTTATTTTCTTTTTTCCTGGTTTTTAATCGATGGGTCATTGGTTAATGGGTCAGAATTGTAAAATATTTTGGTTGGGTCAGAGCTGCCAATGTGCACGCCTTAGCAGCTCCACCTCAAGGCCATTTTCGTGTCAGTTTTCCATCGCCTGGACACCTAGAGGCATCCAGGCGATGAACAGTAACGTTGAATTTTTTTATGTTGTAATAGATTGAGACTACAACGACAACGATTCCTGCTGCAGATCGTGCTTTCGTCTCGGAAAATTGTTGTCGATTCTCTAGCAAACTTCGACAATTTGATGGAGGCCAGAAAAATAGGTAGGAAGGAATTTGCTGAAATCAAAGGAATTTTGGCTCTTGATACCATTATGATGTAGGACAACATGGGAGAAAGGAATAAAAGTACCTATCTCCGCTGAAAATCGGTAAAGAAACACATACAAAAGCACACAACTTTACTATCAAATCAATATATTCAATAATCTCCCAAATAACGAAGTATTACAATGCTTAAAAAGAAAACTCAATACTTGGGGACTAAGTAAAAACCCTAATTTAAAAAGAAAACAATCTCCTAAAAAAAACTCTCCTAAATAAAATCTACTGCCATAATTAAAAATCTCCTAATTAAAATCTACTACCGTAATTAAAACTTCTAGAATATCTTACTAAAATAATTACATTAATAATCCAACATTTATCTCTAAATATCAATACAAAATTAATAATAAACTTCTTAAATTTTTTCTTCCGTATCGCATCAATGAACCTTTGAAACAGAAAGAGGCAGAATGATTTCATTAGTTTTTATGATATTTTCCTTTTATAAAGCTTTGACGAGGTATTACTTATAGATAGATAAGAGTAAAATAAACATTTAATGAGATAAAATTTGCGTACTGTTGAGCTGGTTGAACTTGTTTTACCAATGATGAATTCTTCATGAAGAATCTTCCATTGGGACTTAACACATACGAAGGAAATAAATTCTTGCTATATTTTCTTTTCAGTCTGGCTAACACTTGAGTTACATATAGGACAGAAGTTTCATATTTGAAGTAGTGCTTTTACGAAGTTTCCTAAGTGATTACTTAAGTTGTAACTCTCCTACTTTCCAGTTTGTATCTTTGATATCACGTTATTGACAGACACAAGAATGTTTGGATTAGAATTGGAAAGTATAACTGCAATTCTCACCATTTGAGTTATACAAACAGATATTAAAGGAGAATTGTGGACTTGTGAAGTTGTAGGGCTGTAATTTCATGGAGCAGGCTCAATAGATAGGCATATGCATTGGTAGTTTGTTACTGTAATCATTAATTAATGATTGAATTCAAATATTAGTTCCATCCTGTAAATAACAGCAAGAGCCCTCAAATTACAGTTCAAGTCCATTATGGTAGTACATGGATCATGTCAATCTCGAATATAAGACGTTACAGTTTTGTTATCTTTATCAATGGAAACCATGGTAGTTGGGATATTTGTTTTGAGCAACATTGAATAAGCATTTAAGATACTGTTTTGAAGCTAATTTGGTTATATAAGTTTCCTAAACCTTATGTGGAAAAAGATCTTTCACTCATCAGGAATAGTTGTAGAACTCAAACCATTATTCAATTGTAAGAGCTTAGTAAACATATTGAATTTTCATTATTTGGAATTGCACGATATAGTATGGTATTCTCATGAAATTGTTTATCTGTTTTCTTCTTTGGATTTGAAGTATAGATCTCCAAATATATGGACGTTATACAGGGTATTAATTTGGAAAAGAGGGCCCATTATTTGGGGAATTCCTGCAGTATACGTCACTTTTAGTAGATTTTTCCCCTTTTCCTTTTTTCTGTTGGAGTGGAAGGGGGAGGAGGTTTTGGACTTCTAGTACTATACTCATTCATTTGATTATTTTCTTATAAATTTTTAAGATTTCATAAAAGAAAAAGATTAGTATATGAATAGAGAATAGTATGTCCTTGCAATATAAAATAAAACAAAATATAAATGATGCTCTGAAACAGCTACACGTCAATGACTTAATGCCTTCTAATCATGCTGAATATTAGAATAAATGATACCACGGAAGCGTCCTTCAATGGGACATCCAAAGGGAGGCATAAAAGACCTGCCTGTTCCGATAAAGTTTTCGCATGGAAGCCTTTATCCTTGAAGAATTTAGCATAATGTTCATTCCAAATAACTCAAGGATCGCAAGCAGAGCATAAGACCACAAAAACCATATATCTACTGTGCCTTTATCACACTTCCCTAAAAATAAAATATGTAAAACAAAAACAAAAAAAATTACAAATAGAATTCGTTGGAGTTTTCACATGTCGATTGATTATGACCTTCACCCTGGCAGTCTACCTGTCACTACCACAATCCTTTCTCTTCTGCCTGTTATGCAAAGTTATTTAGCATAGAAAATGTGTTGGGAAAGGACATTATTACCTTATATTCGTAGAATAATGCCTCACAAAGAGCAGGTTGAGACGAGGAGTCCACAGTGTTAAATTCAAATAGCTAGTATTAGTGCTTACTGAGTTGTGTTTGGTATTGACAGATATTTATTGCAAAAGCTCTCTCTCTCTCCCTCCCTCTGTGTATATATACATATATAAAATTATCATCTAGATGTTAACAGTGGTGTTTTAAAAATCTCCACCTAGGTGCTAGACAGTCCTCTATTGCCTCGATTTGGTTGGGTGCCTAGCCCCCCCCCCCCCGCCCCCCCCGCCCCCCCCCGCCCCGCCCCGCCCCGCCCCGCCCCGCCCCGCCCCGCCCCGCCTAGGCAGAATCAAACCTCTACGTAGAAATTCTTCAATATTTAAAATGAATTTGTTAAGCATTAAAAGATTGTTTTTCGGTAATGTTTCATGTAAAATTTAAAAATATTACATTTACTATATGCTTTGTATAGTACAAGAAGTATGTACAATAGAAAAATAAATAAATGAGACCGTCTAAGAAAACGCCTAATCCGCCTAAGGAAACGCTTAGGCAATGCCAAGGCGGCCTAGGCGCTAGGCGTCCCCTCTACCGCTGGCTAACAGATTTGGGTGAAGTGTGTCAGTTAAAAGGAGTCCTGACATGGGACTAAGTGGTCTATGAAAAGCTTGACTTCGGAATTTCCTTGAGGCTCTGGTCAACTATGGGTTCAGGAAGAGAGACAATTATGGTTCTCCAGATGCACAGTATAATGGAGTATAAAAACCAATGAGGGACCAAACACAAGTAGGGAACGCCTGAACCAAGGAAGTAAAATGTGTCCCATTTTACAAAACATATACTTCAAATGCTTAGGCTATTAGAAATGGCCCAACAATCTATATCGATCTTACGTCTTTTTCTAAGTTAAGAGTATCATGAGAACTACTTCTTGTTATTATTTATACATATGTCATATTGATAACTACATCCAATTTCTGTCAGGTTGAGCTGTTTATGGATTCTGAATCTTTTCAATTAATGGGTGAGCGTTTTCCCTTCAGGAATGCCTAAATGCTTCTTCTTTTTTTTTGGTAATTAAGAGGTTAAGATACCCTTTTTCATTGCAGATTGGATACCTTTTCTTTTCCTGCATTAACTTATGTTGAAATATCTTCAGGGAAAGAACACGCACTCGTCATTTCTAATCACAAAAGTGATATTGACTGGCTGGTCGGCTGGGTCCTAGCTCAGGTGCTTATCTTCGTAAAATTAATTGGTCTCGTGTATTTGCATGTCCTGGTTTCTGAATTATAAAGTTTGCAGTTGTAATTATCCTCTGAATGAATTTGGTTCGTTTTAACCATTTATTACATTAGGATATCGTAAAGTCCTGATATGAGGTCTTGCCACCTCATTCTTGCCTCATTCATGACTTGAAACCTTCACCATCCCAATAGTGTCAGAGGGGGTACAGATTTTTCTTAGGGGCAAGTAGGGATAGAAAATAGAATGATCAGAATTAACACAAAGGCTTTTCGATCCTGAATGAAATTTTAGAGTTGAAGAGAACTAATAGATGCATGTTCAATAAGTATAAATCCACTGGGGTCCACTTTTGGATTGACATACTCTTGAATTCAACAAACTTTTGAACTTTGTAGTTATGATTTTCATTTAAGAAAGTTTATGAACAACAAAAGACATTCCCGTTTTTCTTTCCTTGGTAGGCAATCATGTGCTGGAAATGCTGTTCAAGAATGCTTCATGTCTCCTAATATTATTGATAATGATTACACAACCTATTAAGCTGACGTTAACATATATTCATTCAAAAGCCATCCATAAAAATATTCGTGAACTCTACACATTAAAAATATTTTTAAATTTCTTGTAAAGTACTTAAACATAAATGTATAGCATCATTAGAGATTTATAGTACTAAATTATTTGTGGATATGTGCATCTTCATACATACTTGTTTTTGTCATTCTATTGCCACGAGTTAATACTGATTTTACTAACAGCGTTCAGGTTGCCTTGGTAGCGCACTAGCTGTAGCAAAGAAATCATCAAAATTCCTCCCAGTGAGTTTCTCTTATCTAAATAAATAATGAGGATGATGGAAAGACTCCTGAGTTGTTTATCACTTTTAATTAAAAGACTTTCACATGTAGTTACACCTATGAAGTAAAGTAGGTATTACTCTGTTACAAGATAAGATAAAATATATTTGCTATCATAAACTTTAATAAAGGCAAATAATTATACAATCTCTTGCGGAACCATAATCTGATGGCAATGTTTAATGGCTTGAAGGGGGATGTATATCACGATACAGGTACACAATCTCTTGTTTACAGTTGCATTGTGAGACTTGAAGGGTGATGGTCAGATTGCAGAAATACATACAGTAAAGTACTTCCATTTTAGATGTTTCTATATGTAGGTTGTTACTAGATGGAGGTTTTCCAACCAGGTGGATATGGTTTTCATATACTTTCTATATGTTTCTTTTTTCTTTTTCTTTCTACATTGCGGCGAAAGATCAATGCAACATTGTGTGGTGTTTAACTTAAGTGTGGTCAATCATACAACATGGTGGGTTTAGGGTTTTGGTGTATCTAGGTGGGAGTTCCTCTGGGTTGTTTGATGTGGCTTATACAGAAGGATTGGAATTACAGAACTTTATGTAGGATAGTTGATGTAGGACGGGGTGGGAAGAAGGAATAAGGGTACATATCCCCGCAAAGAATCGGTAAAAACACAAACAAAAGTACACAACTTTAATCTCAAATCAATTCAATCAATAATTTGTAAAATAATGAAGTATTATAATGAAAACTCAATACTTGTGGACTAAGTAAAAATCCTAATTTAAAAGGGAACCAATCTCTTAATTAAAATCTACTAATATAATTAAAACTTCTAATTAAAATTTACTACCATAATTAAAACTCTCCTAGAATATCCTACTAAAACAATTAATTAATAATCCAATATTTATCTCTAAATAACAATACAGAATTAATAATAAACTTATTGAATTTCTTCTTCCGTACCGCATCATTCTCTCCGCCTTTGAAAAAAACTTGTCCTCGAGTTTTGAAATGTCGAAGAATAATAAACCACAGTCCGAGAGATGCCTTGCAACAAGACATGCGCATCCGATGTCGCTTGAGCACAATTTTTGAGAATAGCATTGACACAAGCAAGAAACTAGATGCCGCTTTGGACTTGAATACATAGTTTGGCATAAGAAAGTCAATATGTTCTACCTCAGTCGTGTCTTTCTTTTTGTGTTCAACTTCTTGGTCAAAATGGTTCACCCCTTGCACTGCACTTCTTTTAATGCAAACCACCTTTGAATCTTCAATTGATACAACATCCATAACTTCAGCCATTTTAAGATCCACAAGAGTCGCAACATGTTGAAGTTCTTGTTCGTGAAAAGTCTCACTGACTCCTTGTGTTTTATTTGTAGGATCTGGCGTTATAGCTTTGACATTTGTGTTGATTCCTTGACCATGTGTTGGAATTACGGCGATGAATTTTGAGATATTTGTATGATTTGTTATAGATGCTGCAATGGATTCTTCTAAGATGGTCCTTCCAAATATAAGTCACCATATTGGGAAAAAAAACATGACTTTTGTTCTATTTTTTTGGGCTCTAGGGTTTAGGTGCAGAAAGTATAAAGAAATAGGGGCTGAATTGAAACTAATTAAACTTTAGGGGTTGAGTTGAAAATTTCAGAAATTTTGAAGGCTAAATTGAAATTTTCAAAAATTTTGGGGGTTGAATTGAAAATTTCAGAAACTTTGAGGGTTGAATTTAAAATTTCAGAAACTTCAGAGGCTAAATTGAAATTTTTAGAAACCTTGGGGTGCCAAAATGTAATTTGACAGATGATGATGACTGCCACGCACTCTAGCGATGAACAGGAACATGTGTTTTTTCCTCGGGATAGATGAAGATTACGGCGACCACAATTCATGTTGTAGATCTTGATTTCGTCTCGGAAAATTGTTGTCTCTAGCAAACTTCAACAATTGGTGAAAGCTAGAAAATTAGGGTTGGAAGGAATTGGGTGAAATTAAAAGATATCAGAAATTTTGACTCTTGATAACATATTAACATTATGATGTAAGACGAGGTGGGAAGAAGGAATAAGGGTACTTATCCGGCTATCCCCGCAGAGAATCAGTAAAAAAACACAAACAAAAACACACAACTTTAATCTCGAATCAATTCAATAAATCTGTAAAATAATACAGCATTACAATGCTTAAATAGAAAACCCAATACTTGGGGACTAAGTAAAAAGCCTAATTTAAAAAGTAAACAATCTCCTAATTAAAATTTACTACTATAATTAAAACTTTTAATTAAAATCTACTACCATAATTAAAACTTTCCTAGAATATCCTACTAAAATAATTACATTAATAATCCAATATTTATCTCTAAATAACAATACAAAATTAATAATAAACTTATTGAATTTCTTTTTCCCTACTGCATCAATAGTGAGCTTTTCATTTCTGGGACCGGGAATTTCACTAGAGATTTTTTTTCAGTTATGCTTCAGAGTTCAGAGTGGTGCTATATATAAGCAGGTCTTAACCTTGTATTTAACTGATGATTAAAGTGATGCATCAAAAGACAATAAGACAGATACCTATGCTGTGGGACCTTCACTGATCTTCTGTTCCTGTTCTTCAAGTATTGCTTATTTCAAATATTCAAGTGTTCTTATCACAAATTCAATGTGAGGAGCTTGAGCATAAAATAACAATTAGAGTAATAATCTTAGTTCAACAAATATATACTCAGAGGCTACTTCTAGTTCTAATACTGGAAATTTACAAGAATGCTTGAATTGTACTTCAGTAGGAGATAAACTTAATGTCAATCATGCAGGTAATTGGCTGGTCAATGTATTTTTCTGATTATATTTTCCTGGACAGAAACTGGGCCAAAGATGAGAACACGTTGCAGGTATCCCTTTTTTACAATTGTCATACGTAGAACTAGGATGGGATCCGTTTTAATCACCACTAAGCTGTTTTGGGGGTTCTGTACTGCAGTCAGGATTTCAACAGCTAAATGATTTCCCGCAGCCTTTTTGGCTGGCTTTTCTTCCTGAAGGAACACGTTTTACACAGGCAAAACTTGCAGCAGCTCAAGAATATGCCGCAGCAGCAGGGTTGCCTGTTCCTAGGAATGTTTTGATTCCTCGTACAAAGGTAAATTTCTCATACCGTATATATATGTGTGTGTATATAAATGTGTATGTAATGTATATTTACATATGTGTGTGTGTGTGTATGTTAGTAAGGTAACTTCCGTCTCTATACTTGCTCCATTCTTACCATGGGTAGTGGACAAGCGCTGCTTCTGTGTTCAAGTTCCTGACAAACTTTTACTGTTAACTTCTTCAAAACTGAATATCTTCACCTTTTTGTTTAACAAATTAAATCCTAAATTAGCCTCATGTGTTAAATAGTGTGGAGAATTTAAAGTACGACATTCGACAAGTAAAGCCTTGTGATCTAAATTCTAAAGCAAAACTTTGTAAGCCACTCCACTATTACCAGTTGGTTCCAAGTCCGATGCCTCGACATGGTAGCAAAATAGACAAGTTTATTCACGTGTTCGGACCAACAGCTCATGAGGTCCATTTCACCTAACATAAATTTTCAACGTGTCTAGCTCAATATCACACAATGCGTGACGGCTTGAGGGGGATGTTGAGAATATAAAGTTTCACATCGGACAAGTGAAACAATTAAATCCTAATTATAAATGTAGTGGGTTACTGGGTTATTGCACTCATTACCTATTGGTTTTGAGTTGGAGGATCTGATTCAACAATTAGCCTACCTTATTATCATTATTATTGTCAAATTTATTAGCACTGCCTACTTCCTCGAAAACTGTAAAAAGACTCTCCTTACTTTTTCTATTTTTTGTTGTGTTGATTTCAGGGTTTTGTTTCAGCAGTAAACAATTTGCGTTCATTTGTTCCAGCAATTTATAATATTACTATTGCTGTTCCTAAAAAGGAGCCGAGACCAACAATGTGGAGAATAATCAGGGGGAAATCTTCTGTGGTAGGTCAACTATAATAAAATATTTTCCGTAACTACATTTAAGAGTTACAAGTTCCTCAGTTCCAAATTCTTAATAGTTAATAGATCTTTATTCTTGTTAGTTACCTAATGAATTTGGTATATCATAGCTTCCGTAACTACACTTTACCAGTTCCTCAGTTCCATATGCTTGATCTTTATTCTTGGTAGTTACCTAATCAATTTGGTATGTCTTTCCGTCGGCTGAGTCTTTGTACTATCAACTAAGTAATGCAATTTTGAGGTTCTCTTCTATTAGATTCAAGATTCAGTTTTGCAAGTGCATTCTGGATTGCGTTATTGTCCTGAGGTTAATGATGTTGTAGCATCAACTTAACTTCCTTATTTAGTTGCAGCGGTGATAATCATATAAGGTTTCCGTGAGGAACTATCAATATGATTTCATAGTCTTATACTCTTATTATTTGAATATATATGATTTTATGCTATGTACTACTGTGAGATACACAACCTGTTATGGGGCTTATGATTATAGTCAAACCCTCCTTGTATTTGCAAAAAGAAGTCGGAATTATGGGCAATGACCTTCATGTTTTTCGGAGTTGTGCAGGTGATTTTGAGGTTAGACATGATTGGACAACCCATTACTTGCTAAGCTTTTCAAGACACTCAAGTGAAACTACTTATTAACCCATTAAAAGATCTCTTAAAAAAGCTGATGCGGAAGAGCTTTGCAGAAGAGATTTGAAACCATTTTTATTACACAAAGAGAACCAAAAACCAAGGAACTTTTAAAGCATAGAAATAACTTTGAAAATACTTGGTCTACCGACCAATATTAATGCAGAATAGATTTAGGATAAAAAATTAATGGAAAATAAGCTAAGATTTAAACTCTACGTTTAAACCATTAGGATTTCTCAAGTGTATCAACTCCACGTATCAATACTAAGATGGATAAAATACCTCTACGGTTTGAACGATAAGAAACTTCAATATTAGTAGTTTATAATCTAAAAGACTTGTGACAATTACATCACTATTTAAAAAGACTCAAAACCCTAATATTACTTGAGAAATAATAAAATTACTAAACAACTAAAATATCCTTATTAATAATTCCCACTAATAAATAAATTACATCAATTACTCTTACATTAAACGTAACAAAAACTCCAAATAATAAATACAAGAATTCTTTGTTAAAGTCTTGATTTGTGATCCCTATCAAATGTTACTTGGTTCGTAGTTCGATACAATACATGAAACAAAAAAAGGGAACATAAAATGTCACATTACATGGTGAAGCGTACGGTAGGGGTAGGTTTCTTCGGGTCATTTTGGTAACCCGTTTATCCAAAAACGTGGTATGTTATGATAACTTTCTTAAAAGATATAGTTAAATATGGTTGAGTTAGTGTTGCAACATACACATTATCAAGAGGCCACATCATGTTAGCTCTTATTGGACACGCCCACAAAGCGCTCACTTGGTGACACTAGTTGATATTTTTTTTAGAGTTTTCTTATAAATATTAGGGTTTTTGATAGAACGTTCTAGATTTATTTATGTCATAACTAAACTTGTAGGTATCCTAGATATTTTGGGGGAACATTAGATTTGATTATAGCCATTGTTTATAAGTCTTAGTGACTATTTAAAGATGTCTCTCATTTGCAAAATCTCAAAACATAGTTGTAATCATTCTTGTAGAATAGAAATTACAGTCTCTTGTTACTAAATAGGAAAATAAGCTTTGGATCTCTATATTACTATTTTGGAACGAAAGTGTTTCATGTTTTGGAACGTTAATACCAAAACGCTAAAGACTTTACCACTTGACTTAGACTAGACTAACCTTAATGTGGAGAAAATTTTCTTTTTCATTTTTTTCTAAGATATTATTACAAATTTTAGGACATTCTTCTCAGGTTTTTTTTAGAGCTTTTCCTTGGGGTTTCCTGTCATTTGTGGTTGTGGAAGCACATTCTCCTTCTCCTACTAAATGACTTTTATTAACCGTTTCTCTAAACTCAGCTGCCCCCAATACTTGATTATATCAGATCACACCTAATTTGCAATTTACCATAAATGAAGAACCATCAGTTATCTTTACCTCATTGGAGTTATATAGGTAGAAGCACATTTTGACACGACTCTCATAGCCAATTTTCTGCTGGGAGACCCTCTATCAATATTCCAGACATTTTCAATCCTTCTTGAGGTCTTAAATCAACCAGCTACAGAAGCTACAGTAGTATTATTGTTCTCGTCATGTAATGATATTATTATCTTCTCATGATACTCTTGTTAAGTTTGGACCAAAGAATCGCTCAAAATTCAAAACTTTCATGTTCCAATTATTCAACGTCGGCCCTCTTTTATATTTAACCTGACTTGTAATCTTCTTTAGTAGCATATTAGATTAATTTCTCCTTTTTTCCTCTACCTCGACCCTATCTCCTCTAAAATAGATTGTGGAACCCTTTGGTAAGTTTCACAGATCTGAGGAATGTACCAAGTTTTTATTGCAAGGTTTATGTGGTGATAGATGTTTCGAAAGTCGAAACCAGTTCTTTCATGTGTGAATTGGAAGGGTGAAACTGGAACTTTTGTATTGACTAAACATACTGAATGAAAGAATTGTTTTCAATTACCCTCATAGTTCCTTCAAGGTTAGTTGATTAATGAGCACAGAATAAAGGTAAAACTTGCAATGAACGAATGCATAATCTGGAAAGAATCCAGTTGTGACAGTAGCTGGAATTAACTCTCATTTGGTACTGGGAGTTCGAGGTCCAATTTTTGTTAATCCAAGCCCGACAAAAACATAAAAATAAAGACAACAAATTGTTACTTTTATATAGACCTAGCTTTGTGGTAAGAGTCTCTTCTTTTACTGTGCAAAGTCACAGGTTTGAGTCTTCCCCTAAGTAGAAGTCAGAGTTCAATAGGCGCTACAAATTGAAGGTAAGTTTCCCTTAGGGCCCACCCATAGTTCCCCTACTTGCCTCACTTTATAAGGGTCCTCCCTAAGCCCCTAGGTGAAATGTAAACATATAAATGAATTGTAGTAGTATAGGTTTTCAAAAAAAATTAAAAATAACTGCTACTTTTCTATGAGAAATCCCGCTTGTTCTTTGTTTTCCTTCTAATAAAATCATCTAGGCTAGATGACTAGTTTTATTAAAGAAAATAAAATACTTTTTGTTTGATAGTGTAGGTAGAGGGGATTGAACTTTTGATTGTGCAGGCATTTGAATGCATGTGTTAACATGTTGTGATGGATCCGTCATCAAAACTGGATATTCAATTCTTTGTCGAAACCATAAATGACATCAGTATTTGTTTGAGACAGTAGTAGGCTTGGCAACTGCTTTTAAGTGTGTAGAGTTTCTTTTTGCTTTCCGTTTTAGCAGTCATGTTTTTCTTTCCTTTGTCTGCCAGCATCTCTCTTGTGATGGTTTTGGTTAGTTTTAAATTGCTAGATGTTGTTTCTTTCAGGTACATGTGCACATCAAGCGACATTCAATGGATGAATTGCCTGAGACAGACAGTGGCATTTCACAATGGTGCAAAGATATATTTGTGGAAAAGGTATAATAAAGACATAATATAATTTGCAGACAGGATTGGAGTAGCTTTATCTGTTCAAACAAACTAAATTAACTGCCAATGATAACCATAGATAGAACAATTAAAATAAAGAGCATTAAGTGATTTCAATCTTGCGGTCTTGCCTAGAAACAGCCATCAGATGGTCATTAGCCCCAAAGAAAACGGGTAGTGCGTTTATATATATGTGATCAATGCATGACTTTCATTTTTGGAGAGACAGAGACAAATGTTCCCACAAAAATCATACTAAATAAAGATTTCCAATTTTTCTTTAGCTATTGGGTAGTTGTTACCAAAGAAAAAATATGTTATGCATGGTTCACAAAGTTTAGTTCATGCAAAAAAAATAAAAAAATAAAATTATAGGATCATAGTCACACTTCCCTTGTTATAAATTTATAATTGCGTAAATGCATCATTTACATAGCGAAGTAAATGCTTGAAACTCCTATAATTTGTTAGGATGCATTATTGGAGCTACACCTCAAAAGGGACACATTCAATGACAAAGAACGTCAACAAATTGGTCGACCAAAAAAATCTTTATTTGTAAGTTAATTTTGTTTTTTATTATTTGTAGTGCATATATACATATATACATAAGGAGCCGATCCATAGAAATAGGTTTAACTGGTTACTAGATCTTGCACCATCCATTGCAAGATCTAACTATGGATGATGCAAGATTTGGTGGCCAGATAAGACCATAGCCACCTTTTGCTATGTGTGTGTGTGTATGTATACATATTGTGTGTTTCTGTCTCTCGACTCTCCACCTCTTCAATAATTACTTGAATTTTTGGTGGCTGATGAATAGGTTGTGATGTTTTGGTCATGTCTCCTTATCTTTGGTGCTGTCGAACTCTTCCAATGGTGTACATTTTCTTGGGGAGAAATAACATTTGGTGCAGTTTTCATGGCTCTTATAATGATATCTGTCCAGATCCTCGTTCAATTTACAAAATCGGAGTATTCTACCCCTCCCAGGGTATTCCAACGAAATGCATTGAAAGATTCACTTCTTCCAAAATGAGTCATTGTAAGCTGTATTTTCTGCTATCCTGCCCACATGTGATCAAGAACATAACTGAAGATATGTTTGATGGATTTACAGTCATTTGGAAGGCCATTAAAATGCAACCATTTGACTTATTATGGATATGATTGATAATCCTATTCACAACTGGGCAGAGCAGAAGATCATTTTGTACATGATTTGATACATTTATTCTAGAGCAAACTAGTTATTGCATTTTGGGAGCAAACTACTACATTAGGGAATGCTCTTCTTTTACCTTTTGTATCAATTTATCATTGTATACCTCTAATATATGTAGTGAAAAAGAACCCAATGTGTAGTGAACAATTTCTCCTACAAGGGTTAATGTCACATTATATATGACAGCATGTCCTGCTTATATGGCCTTCTCTTTCAAAGAACTGTATTTATAGTTGTAGCTGACTGAGAATATGCAATTCAAATGCTTATGTTGTACATTTGTAATCTATTTGTTTACAGATCACGAATTATATTGTGTTTGATTCATGAATTGATATCAAAGTATTCATTTTACATTGATGGTATTTTGTATACCTATATTTTCTCTTGCCATATCCTTCGCATTTGTATATATTATCGGTTACTATTTTAACTTGGTTATTACCAGTTCTACCTCTACTGCTAGCTGTTTTCCTAATTTGTCCTTGCCTGCTGTTAGTAGGACTTGAGCTCCCAGTTGAGTTTTGGGAAGCAGGTAGCATGTTTTTGGCCCGCAACATTTCTGCAGAACTTGCATAATTTTGATTTTGGTTTCTTCTGTGGACGATCATGCTCCTACTATCCTTTTGTAAATTTTCCAATATAGCATTTCTGCGGAATACCAAATTGTTTGGAGTAAAAGGTGGGGTGTTGAGTTGAGTGCATTGCATTGTGGTGGAATATTATCCTTGTTCTATCCATTTTTCACATTTTGATGTTGCATTGTCATTACTATTATGCAATATTTTTGAATTGCTCAATGCAGTTACTTTTCCATATCAAATTCCTCTACTGTTTTTAGCTTATATTGTTTTGAATTGGCTTTTGTTTTAGATTATATTGTTTTGAATTGGCTTTTGTCTGATCATAGGCTAACTTGATGCTGTCATAAATATTAACTGTTGAAATACATATTGCCTGGTGGTTGTCTCATTCTTCACTTGCTCACTAGGTTTTCTACTTGATGAAAAGGGAAAGAAATGGAATTTATAGCTGGCTTGCTAATTCTAGTATGTATGTATTGGGTTTGTGGTAATTTATAATGCCCAAGATTGGGGAGGTTATTTGACTTTTTATCCTCTTTTTTTCTAAATAGACTTGTTTAGATTCAATTTTGTTACAAGTCTCGGTATATTGATAATTTTTTTGTTATTCTAATTTGGACTTCTTTTTATCATTCAATTTGTTCCCGGATGTTCCACTTGACAATGTCTCTTATTTTTTTATGTTTTCAATTTAGCTGCAAACGAACCGATCCGAATTTTGTCGAACTCGAACTCGAACTCGAACCCTCTGTCGAACTCGAATATCTTCTAGTAACTCGATTGAACCAACAACTATGTACGAGTTCGGATCGTTTGGTGTTTGCGAACATGATCGAGTTCGCAAACAGTTCGCGAACAAGTCGAACATAAGCTTGTTCACGAACACAAACTATGTTCACGAACATCAAACTTGTTCACGAACACAAACTTATTCACGAACATAAACTTGTTCACGAACACACACTTGCTCACGAACACAAACTTGTTCACGAACATAAACTTGCTCATGAACACAAACTTGTTCACGAACATAAACTTGTTCACGAACACAAATTTGTTCACGAACACAAATTTAGAACTCTGAAGCAAAAAACAGTTAAATAAATACAAAAAATATTTTCTCTAAGAGTCTAAGTATTCAATCAAAAATTAGACCAAATATTGTAATCATCATTCATCCAAAAAGATCAAAACCAAAAATGATTACTTAGAAGTTATAATTAACTTAAAAGTTAAAAGTACTTAAAAATTCTTGATTTACAAATTTCAACAATCAAATATTAATATCGAAAATCCTTTCAACTCTTCAAAGTCAAACCACTTCAAGCAGAGTCTACAAACAAACGATTATCAAAAACTCACAATTTAATATTAGTAATGTATTTCTTTTGTTGTCATTTTTAATTAATATTCAATTTTTTTTATAATTTTTAAATTTAATATCTAGTTTTTATTTTCGATCTTCAAATTTATGTATAGTTTTTAAAACTTTCAAAATTATTCAGTAAATAATTTAATGATTATTACACTATTACTGAAGTCTCGATACGTACATTGAAGACTTGATTTCTTTATTCTCTATCTTAATTTAACAATTTCAATAACTCATGTACATGTAAGCAACTGTATTGTATTATTTTTTAATTAATGTCAAATTGTCATTGCATGATGATTAATGACTTTATTTATGTGCTTTATGACATGGGTTATAATTTATTAAATTATTTGGGATGTAAATTATAATAATTCAATAATCATTGCTCAAAATTTTATAAAAATATTAAAATTATTTAAATTAAATTAGAATTTAGAGCTGAAGAAGTACACATTATTATTTATTAATTATTTAATAAAAAAGTTTACTTATAATAAATTATTAAAAAAACAAAAAAGAGTAATAAAAAAATAACTACAAATTTAACAATTATTAATAAGACAAACTTTAGAATTTAATATGAAATAACCAATTATTTGTATTTAGAATTTTAGAAACAATTTAAACATGTAATTAAGAAATCGAACTACTCAAACCGATCTCAAACTTATTGAACCGATCTCGAACTTATCGAACCGAACTCGAACCTATCGAACTGAACTGATCTCGAACTTATCGAACCGATCTCGAACTTATCGAACCGAACTCGAACTTACCGAACTGAACCGAACTCGAACTGTTTGCGAACAAAGACAAACCGAACCACATGGTTCGCGAACATGTTCGATCGAGCAATCGAACGGAACACTCTATGCGAACTCGACTCGACTAGGCGAGCAAGTCGAACTTGAACCGAACTGAACCGAACCTATTCGATGAGACAAGATTCACAAGTTGGATATGATTCATAATCGGATAGCTCTAGGAGCCCATCCTTATGCAACTTGGATAATCTTGTTTCATTGATATGACCGAGTCTATAGTGCCACATGTAGGTATAATTAATATCATCTCTTTTCCTTTTCTTAGTTTGTTCAATTTGAAATATATTTTCTTGCAATTCAAGTATATAAAGCCCATTTTGCAAATTTCCAATACCATATAAAACATCGTCTTTAAAAATAGAACAACCATTGTTCTTTATAATAACGTCAAAACCTTCCATATCCAATACAGAAATTGAAATAATATTTTTAATAATATTCGGAACATAATAACAGTTATTAAGATAAATGGACTTGCCCGAAGGCATTGCTAAACAATAAGTTCCTACAGCTAATGCAGCAACCTTTGCTCCATTCCCCACTCGTAGGATCACCTCTTCATTGTTCAGCTTTCTACTTCTGACCAGTCCCTGCACAGTGTTACATATGTGAGACCCACAACCGGTATCCAATACCCAAGTAGAATTATGACTTTCAGAAAAATTAATTTCAATCATAAACAAACCTTGATTAGAAGTCGAAGCTTCTCCAAGCTTCTTCTCTGCTAGAAACTTCTTGCAGTTCCTCTTCCAATGTCCCGGCTTGTTGCAATGAAAGCACATTCCTTTAGCTGGTTCAGGTTTCTTTTAATCCTTTTCATTCCCCTTTCCCTTAGCCTTCTTGGATTTTTTCTTTTTAGAAGACACCTTGGGCTTCTTCCTTTTATTGGAAGAATCTACCATCAAGACATGGTTCTTCTTGGATGAGAAGTGACCTTCTGCAGTTTTCAGCATGTTAAGCAGCTCAGGCAAGCTGACATCTAGCTTATTCATGTGAAAATTAATCACAAACTGCGAGAAGGTCTCAGGGAGTGACTGCAAGACCAAGTCTTGACCCAACTCCCCATCCATGACGAACCCAAGCTGTCCAAGGCGTTCAATCAAATTGATCACTTTCAGGACATGAGTCTCGACGGCAGTACCCTCGGTCATCCGAGATCGGAAGAACTCCTTAGATATCTCATTTCTAGCAGTCCTACTCTGTTCACCATATAACTCCTTAAGGTGAAGCAGCATAGCAGGAGCATCTATTTTTTGGTGCTGACGATGAAGCTCGTTAATCATGGATGCGAGTATGATGCATTGATCCACAGATGCATCATCTTGCCACTTATTGAAAGTGGCAATCTCTTCCTCAGAGGCTGTTTTTGAAACAGATTCAGGGACAGTTGAATTTAGGACATAAGAAATCTTTGCAGCAGTGAGAATAATTCTCAGATTTCTTAGCTAGTCCTCATAATTTGGCCCGATAAGCTTATTTGCATCAAGTATGATTCGTAGTGAGATTAGTGATTTAGACATTTTTAAAATTCTGCATGTGAAAAAGACAACATTTTAGCAAACATTCATTTTATTAACTTTGCACACCAAAATAAATTTAGGTCTTTATTTTAAATTGGTATCTCCCACTATTTTCATCAAACTATATTACCCTTAGTTATATAGTTCTGCAACATTTAATTAAAGATTTGCTAGTGAGAATAAGGATCCCATTTCAAATGTATATAACCTTGTGGATAGCACAATAAGCAATATACAAATAAATAGGCAGACAACTCTTATCAATTACATCACCATGTAATTCCTTTTATTCTGCCTCTTAAATCATAATGGTCATGTGTGTGCACATCATAACTAAAATGATTTAAGTTAAGTCCAGCCTAGCACTTCCCTAAATTCAAAAAAGAAAAATGTTCGTCCTTGTGGATAGCACAACAAGACTAGATCGCTCAATTTTCTTGATAAGCATCAAATGTGATTAATTAACATCTTAAATACTCAATACTCGCCTTGTGGATAGCACAACAAGCTCATATTAAATATTTAATACTCTATTAATTTATTATGCTAGAAGGCGACGTTCGATATTCCAAATATCTTTGAACGCTTCAGACTTAATCTTGTTTCTTTGAGGGGTTTGTTATTATTTGTTTCATCTTGTTTAGCACACATGCACACACACACACACACACACACACACACACACACATATATATATATATATATATATATAATACACATTATTTTATTAAACATGCGAAGTATGTTTGCATAAAATATAATATATATAATATTTTGCATGCAATATAGAATACTATATTCAATCCGGATTGATTATGGACTTTTATTATAGTTTGGTTCACTATAGCCACCAAGTGAACCAAAAAGGTCAAACCTAGGAGTGCAAGAATTTAAATTTAAATGTAACGATTACATTTAAACTCGGGCTCCATACAAATGGGTCTTCAAGCGCTCCTTGCTCCTTGATCTCTAGTTCTTCAAAAATTCTAACTAATCCTACTACATAAACTATTTCATTGAAATAGAAACCTTGATCAACAGTCAAGGGGACGTACATAAGAGAGAGATAGAATTTACAATAAGAAGAAAACCAGAAAAGACGAGGTATGCAGACCCCATTTTATAAAATCCATACATTTAAGCATTCATCCAAAATAAAATTCAATCACATTAGTCATAGTCCATAATCAATCCATTTTATTAATATACATATCATCATACGTATCAATAAAACTTATTCATCTCATGAAAGTAAATTCATTCCATATATGTATTAATATCAGTTAATGGGAAAAAATTTGCTAAACTTTATTTTTTGGAAAAATAAACTCCTTTATTTCATTCAAAATCAATTCCAAATTAAACTCTTTAATTTTAGCAATTCTGAAATCATATTTCATATAAAATAAACATCTTTATTTTAAACTATTATTAATTAAATAAACCATTTATTTAATTAATCAAAACAAAAGAAAAAATTCCAGTTCCTGTCCAGTGGCGCAGCTGCGCCAGGAATATAAAGGGAACCGGCGCAGCTGCGCAGCATGAAAACCAGGAACAGACACCAGCGCAGCTGCGCAGCAAGAAAGCCTTGCACCGACGCAGCTGCGCAGCTTCGCAGAATCTGAAAAAAATTTGTTACCCAAGAACTCGATCCAATCGCATATCATACATGTATGGAATCACATAAACTGATAATTAGCACAAGATTGGCTCTGATACCACTGTTGGATTTTCTAGAAACATAAGCATGCAATCAAATTACATAAACGCAGTGGAAGGGATGAAAAATCAGATTTTAAAATTTTCTTACAAACCCTTAACCATGATCTTTCTTGTGCATCAATTATCAGTCAATACTTAGAAGGAGATGATGGAATTATACCTTTGAAGATCCAAGCTTCCTCAGGTACAAGTTCTACTCCTTTGATTCCTTTGATTCCTCTGTAGTGGCTCCTTCCCTTGATCAATGTCAGCCACCCAAATGTTTGGCCTCTAACGGTGATCCACCAAGGAAGATGAAGAACTCAGGAAGATGGGTTATTGGCATAACCCTTATTTCTATCTCTATAGAATATGTGTACTCCCAATCTTTGGAAAAATTCACGTACCTTATTTCTGATATAAAACTCTCTTATATAGATATTAGGTCTCCTAATCCAATTAGAATGGGGTTTTATTTAATTAATTAATTAAACACTTTTAATTAATTTTATCCTAATCTTATTAGGATTGAGAGAGAGTACTGATATTATATTAATTCCTAAACTCCTTTAGAATTAAAATAATAATAATATTAATAAGACTCCTCTTATTAATTTATATTTAATATTTTTAAAATATTAAATAATAACCATTAAGCTATTTAATTTATTCTATCACAATAGATTAAATTAATTACACTTAATGCATTATTACTATAATGCCATTTTCTTCTTCCTTTTATGGTGTGACCCTTTATGTTCTCCATATTAAATCGGTTGTGAATAAATCAATTAGAACAATTCTAACATTGTAGCTAAACTTTGTTAATGCATGTCTTAGATTCTCTTGGATACTTTTCTCAATGTCTTTTGTCACGGTCCATGACACCTCAACTTATACCGAAAAATCTTCGTTTTCACTCATATCGAAAATAATATATAGAGTAATTTGTAAAGTATTTGCCTTTAATTCTTCAAATAGCATGTCGAAGTCCCATATATAAAGGAAGGGCTTTATCAGTATTAGGCATTGCCAACACTTCTAAATAGAAGCAGCACTGTATTATTGATGGAAAGAGTGATATTGGGTATCTTGACTTAATATCACATAAAGGTTGATTTTCTGTTTTCATCCATGCGTCCAATCACCAATAACGTGTTCAATCCTGCACAGAAACGAAGTTACACGGAGAAACTTGACTGTCTAGGCTGTCGGGAATAACTCTAGTGTGAGAATAAGTACAGACTGAAAAGTAATGAGATATTATGTGTATCTGTGAACCAAGATATAGCCTTGTATTTATAGTGATCACACATCTTCCTCCAAGCCTGTCCCCATATGTAAATTGAATTCTAATGAATACCACAATGGGATAGAACTGAATCTCCTTAAAGAAAAGAAGTCAGATAATATCCCGACACTTTTCTTAGGAGTTAGAAATTAATACAGTTAGAAATCTTAGATTCCTTAAAATTTGCCAACTGCCCAAAACGGATTCCTATGTAGGGAGACTTCCTCCACCTGGACTATGGCCCACCGAATTCATCAGGCCCAAATAATCACGCCCCAAAAAATGTAGGAACAATTACATTTTCTAGAACATTTTTAGAAAAAATTACAACAAAGTGTAGCCAGAAAATATTTACAAAATTAATATATTTTTAATAGTTTATTTATAAAATTAGTGCATTTGATATTTTGTTAATATTACATTTGGTATTCCTTTAATCGTGGCCCACAATTCTCTTCCACGGAGCGTGTATATTATATCTAGAATGGAATCTTTGCTAGCAAGCTATGCTTCTTCAGACGAAGAAGAAGAATCAGCGCAGCAACAAAAACATCCTGATAAGGTACCATCAAATTCTAACTCATCCGTATTATTTTTTCTTCCACCACCAAAATCCCTTTTTCTCTCTCTTCCTCCTCTGAAATCCAACCTACTTGACCCCCTCCTCCGTATTTATGACTTCTGATATTTGTTCTGGAATATATTATTGTTTGGTAAATAGGTTATAAACTTAAATATCCTCACAGTATGCGGCACTTTTATTTGAAGGTTGCAAGCATTTTTGTCCCCACAGTTGTTGCTTTTTCATTGACATCTTTTTGCAGGTACGTTGGTGGAGTTCTTGGTTCTTACCCAGAACAGTGGCTACCTGAAAATGGCAATTACTTTATACAATTTTTTGTTGAAGTTACCAAACCTGCAATTTATTTTTTTATTTTTTTTTGCTAATTCAAGCTGAAATCTTAACATTTTTTGCCTTGGGCAGGAATGGATCCCAAGATCTCTTGGACTTAAAGCCTTATGAGTAGTTGTTTTACCATTGAGCCAAGAGAGACTTGGTAAACCTGCAATTTTTTCACCTCCAAACCTGCAGTTTTTTCACCTCCACACCTGCAGTTTTTTCATAGTGCAGTTGGTAACCAAACCTTCATACCAAGGTAACTAATCCACTTCCACGCCTGCAGTTTTTTCATAGTGCAGTTGGTAATCAAACTTTCATACCAAGGTAACCAATCCTCTTCCACACCTGCAGTTTTTTCATAGTGCAGTTGGTAGCCAAATCTTCATACAAAGATAACCAATTCAGTTTTATTAGGTTATCAATTTATTTTGAATGTGATACAGTTGGTAGCCAAACCTTCATACAGTTGGTAGCCAAACCTTCATACAAAGGTAACCATTTTAGTTTTTGTGGGTAATCAAATAGTCAAAAAAAATTTAGAATAGTAAGTGTTACATCTATTTGTTTTTAAAATTATGTTTGTAGGGTGAATCTTTTCCTTTTTTCATTGGCGTTTTAGACAACGATTTTCGCGGCGGAGTAGCGAAGGAGAGGGCGATGTAGTGGCGGCGCAACCAAGGACTTCTGGATATTTTCTTATTTGAAATATCCAAGTTCTTAACATTTTAGTTTAGAAAAATGTTATAAATAATTGTATTTTATTTTATTTTATTTTTCTTCTTGTTATTGGGTTCTTAATTGACTAACTTATTTTTCGTTATAACATTTCGATTTAACTTGAATGAATGACTTTTAATTCAACTAGAGAATAAATATCCAACGACATATGGTTATGGTAAAGTTTTTTTTATAAGACAAAGTGACGCAACATAAGGCTAGATTGTAACGCTTTAACACAAATCTAATTTGAAAGTTTAAATGTACTAATAAGAACGTAAGATAATCCTTTGAATTAATTCACAAAAGAGAACAAAAATATAATAATACTGATAGATTAAAACTTAATTGTTAACAAACCCTAATATGAGTATTTATAGTCCTAAACAACTTCCCAACCTCAGTTAGGATTAGGAGAATTAAAATAACGAACATTTTAAAAACAATCATTGTTTGACCTAATATTGACCAACGATAAAACAACTTAAAACACTTTTTCTGGTAGAGCTCGTCGAGAATTTCGATTTAATATATTATGGGTCCAATAACTCCAAACATATCAAGTTATGTCACTTTGAAGGTTTACTGATCCGAACACCTAATTCACTTCCGAATTGAGCTCTTCCACCGCATCACCAAGGGCGTAGTTACACATGGGCTACGGTGCCCAAATTCTCAAAAAACTTGATTTTATAGTTTAATTTTAGTGTAAATTATTCAATTTTAAAAATTAGCCCACCCCAAATTTAAATACTTAGCTCATATGTTGTTCTAGTTCATTTCTATTTTTTTCTAGCCCACCCCAAATCATAATCCTAGCTCCGCCCTTGGCATCACAAAGTTCCCTTCTTCTCCCACAATTCTTAAAACGAAATCGGCAATCATGTTTAAGACTTGGTGCAATATTCTTCAACAGTTCGACTTGCAATTTTATTTATTTATTATTTATTTTATTTTTTTGATAATTTTCTTCGTATAAAATTTATTTATTTATTACATTCTTGGTGTTCTAATAATAGTTCTTGAACATATGTGCATTCCTTCATATGTATTGTCCAAAACTACACGGGAGAAATAATAGGGATAATAAAGGAGCGGGAAGAGAAAATGAAAGTTTTTGACTTTTAAAAAGTAACTACTATTACTCATAGTTAAGAAAATGTGAGTAAAAGAAATTTTGATCGAGTAATAAAGAAAACTAAAAAAGCTTCAATTTTTTGTTTACACCAACTTTTCTCCCTCTTTGTAACATAGATATATTAGATATTGGATACCTATATATGGTGTGGTTTCTCACTTCCTCTAATATGTTTTACAATTCCTCTCTTAATATACTAACAAAATTAGCTCTACATTTGCAACTCAAATTTATTAACATTTTAGATGTTTTTTAACCCCTTATGCAAATTAATATCTATAATAAATACCATATATAATATTTTAAATTTTATTTAACCTGCTATGCAAATGAATATCGATAATAAATATCATATATATATATATATATATATATATATATATATATATCCATCTACACCAGATAAGAGGAACTTAATTAAAACTCTTACATTAATTTCTTCTATTTTATCACAGAAAGTTACACGTCAGTTACAATACAATTTTTTACGAGATTCATACAAATAATTTTCCTTATTTAAGAATTATGTCACCGTAGCATAGACCAATTAAAAAATTATTTTAAATTTAATAATTTAATTAGTTTGTTTGGTCTAATGGGACGTTTGGACGGAATCATTTTAGGTTGGAATTGAAAGATGGTTGAAATCGGAATTAGATTATAATGGAATCGAAATCGAACTCTTGATTCATGCGTTTGATACGTTACATAGAAATTATATCGGAATGGAATGAAATATAATGTAATGACTAAAATATCTCTAACTAACTAAGTAATATATAATAATAATAATAATAATAATAATACAAAATACGTATAATACATATTAATATTATAATACTATACTAGAATATAATATAATAATATTATATATTCATATATAATATTATTATATTATATATTACTATAACGTAATATAATAAAAAAATAAATATAATATATACTACATTATATATTATATTAGATATTCTATATATTTACATATATAATTATAATATATATATATATATAATATAAAACAAATATAATATTATATATATTATATTAAATATATATTACTATATATTATAATATTAAATATATATTTCATATATATAATCTGAATATAACGCATATTAAAAAATCTAATATTAAATATGTTATATTGTATTTTAATTATATATTAAATGTATAATATATAGTATAAACATATAATAATATATAGTTAATATACAATATAATATACGTCATATATTCTATTACTATAATATAATACAAAATAAATATAATACCTATTAATATATATATATAATATGAGTCCTTCTACATGGACATTAAAATTGGACTTTTTTAATTTTTTAATTTTTTTTGTTTTTCTTGTGACTCCTAAAAAATGTATAAAATATATTACAACTGAAATTTTTACAAAATATAATGTGTTAGGTGTAATTTGGATACATATACAAGAACAGTGTTGTACAGACTGTTAAACACTGTTCTTGTATATGTATATAAATTACATTTAAAATACTATATTTTGTAAAAAAATTTAATTGTAATAAATACTATATTTTTTTAGAAGTCACAAGAAAAACAAAAAAAATTTAAAAATTAAAAAAATTAAAAATGTCCAATAATAATGTCTGCCTAGATTTATTGATATAATATTGAAGAAGTAAGGAATCGCGATTCCAGTGTATAAAGGAATTGCTATTTTGTCGGATTGACCATTATGACCAAACTTAGCTTACCAAATGTCGAAAATGAATTGTTAATTGGAATGATGATTCATTTTCACCCTCCATTCTTTCCAATCAAACGCCCTCTATGTATGTGGCCTTATACGACCCGTCATATAGGGTTTGAGTAAGGAATCAAATTGTCTCTGAAATCGCACAAAAAATAGCACAAATCGCATCAACTAAAATCGCACCAACGTCGGTTTCGACGTATGTGGCTGTTTTAGGTAATTTGAAAACCCAAATTTACGGTTTGATTTTGGTTACTGACCAAAATCGCATGCATAAAACTGAAACCACACCATACGCCAACAAAATAAAAGAAACTAAGTTATCCAGAGTGATTTATAAATTTTAATGGGAATATGATTGAGCTTACCATCATCATCATTATAATAACAATAATAATTTACAAGAACAAATTCACTAACAAACTTTATTTAGTGTTTGTTATCCACCACTATGTTTATATAGAAACATATCAATTCATATACATATATTGTAAGACCCCAAATTTTATGAATAAGATTTAATTTTCTTTATATATTATTTTGAAATAGTAAGGTGTTGATTTGATAAATGTGATAAGTTATGGATGAAATGTGCAAAGTTTACAAAGTAAACAAGTGGTTATAAAATATTCATTGTGTCAGGGAATATTCGTTTGGTCGAGGAATATTCTTTTTGTCGGAGAATATTCTTACGACGGCGCAGTCATTGGTGGACCCCACAACGAAATGAATGTCGGATATAGAAAGCGACAGAAATAACCTTTTTATATAATAACGGCAAAACTGTTACCGTTAGTACTGTTGAAATACCCGGTGGTTAAAATACAGTAATACGTGGTATTGCACAGTAGCACACGGTATTGCACAGTATTTTGAATTATTGATTCTTACGTAGGAAGGCACTTCTCAATTATTGTTACAGTAATTACTGTTCAATATTTTATACTATTGATTCAATAATTGCATAATATTTTATTGGTTCAATATTTGCTACGTTGATATTTTATATCAATAAGTGCTACTTTGCTATTTTATATTATTGACTCAATTATTGTCATTGCACATTATTTTAAATTATCAAATCAATAATTCATATTATTTGAATAATATTATTAGATAGCATTATTGACAATGTCTAAATAAGTTCTGTCTACGAAAGAGGTCGATTAATTGCGCGCCAGTAAGGAGAAATCCTTATCGGAAGGCCCCCTCTTTCCTGAGAACGACCTGGTTGTCAATATTGTAGTTCTGTAATATTATTTGTGAATAATTAATTTTTGATATATATGATAAGGAAATATTTATTCAATGTGGATTTAAACGGAGGAATTTTTTTTTACATGTGACATTTGTTGAAAGTTGGTATTTTATCTTGTCCGATAAAATAATTTATTCAAATATATTATTATAATATTACATTATAGTAGTATGATGTGATTATATAATAGTATGATTTTTATAATTTGAATGGTAACATTATTATAGTAAATTCATGGTATAAAAGTTAAACGAGGTGGAAGATTACAAATTGAATTTGAACTCTTATGATGCAAACAATGATGTCATCGGAGCGATGAGGTAAGCAATGATGTCATCGGAGCGATGAGATAAGCAATGATGTCATAGATCGATGACGTAAACGATGATGTCATAAATTATGGCGAAAAGACTATTTTACCCTTACTCTGCCGAGCCTATAAATAGAAGCTCATTTCTTCATTATTTCTCACCAATTCACTAAAGCTATAGAGAGAGAAAGTATAGAGAGAATAAGAGAGAAAGAAGAAGAGTATTCTGCTATTACGCTAGTGCAGTCTTCAAATTTTAAGGTAAGGGGTATTATTTCTTTCGTATTTATGGAGAGAGTTATTTTCTTTCAATACTCGTAAGGGTTGTTATTCCATTCCTTATTATTATGTTGGAATAATCTGTTTGAGCGGACTACCGCCAGACGGGTGAATTTTCGTATTCAGTTGTTATTAAATTGTGAAAATAATCTGTTTAAGCGGACTACCGCCAGACGGGTGAATAACCCTTCGTATTCAGTTGTTATTAAATTGTGAAAATAATCTGTCTGAGCGGACTACCGCCAAACGGGTGAAAATTCAATTGCAATTTCGTATATTGTTTCATTTCAGATTCGTAACTCTAAACTTATTACGGTAAGTATTGCTTCTATAATTCCTGAAATGATCAGATATTACTTGAGTTTTGCGCTTCATCTAATATTATTTTACTGGAATATTGGTCTGAACTTTCTTGTGAAATTTTTATCTTTTCATGTCGAGTTACTATTCACGAGTTACTATTCACAGGGTACTATTCACGGTAAAAAAAATATTTTTTTTCTTCTTCCAAATCATTTTTGATTGGATCCAGGTTTTGATCTTCATTCTTGAACTCTGGATAAATTATCTAATATTTGTCCTTTATCTCACTGGATCCGTTATTCGTATTATTTTTCATCATCCTTAGTTCTAAATAGTGATATAACTGAATATCTTTGGCCTGTAGTGCAAAGATGAAAAATTACGTGATGAATATCTTTGGCCTGTAGTGCAAAGATGAATAATTACCTGATGAATATCTTTGGCCGTAGTGCAAAGATGGACAGGTGTTAAGATGAACATGACCAACTGATGATACAAATGAATATCTTTGGCCGTAGTGCAAAGATGGATATTTGATTCGAGATGTTTATTGATTGATGTTATAGGGATAAAATATTGATGATGGACTTTTAAATCAAAGAAGATAGTAGACATCATTCTCTACTTAACTCTTCTAATGAATTATTATTTTCGCTGCGAATATTAATCTAAAACTTGTTGTCCATAATATTTTATCTGATTTGTTGAAGGCTAACGATAATTTGTTTTTCATTATCTTAGTCGTAATATTCTTTACTGGGAGTTGAGCTTACTCTTTTCTTCCATTGTTCTCTTCAGGAAATGAGAATATCGCGGGTATTAGTCGGAGAATGGAGTGATGGTCCGAGTTAGAGCTGTAGAAGTCCTCACTATTTGTTTTATTTAAAATAGTGTGATAATAAATGTAATAAGGACTTAGTTTGAATATTAATATTTTCTACATGTCTGTATTGATACTCACAGTTGTGTGATTTTATTTTGTACGACCGTGTGATATGAAAGATTGTATTTGAATTTTATTGAGTGTATTTGACGACTCAAAATGAGTGGAGTATTGAACCTATTTTGGGGGCGTCACATATATTTTTTATTTTTCTAATATTATTATCCTAAACATAAAATGTTAAACTTATGTATTATTTATTTTTCTTTATATAAATAGTACGGTGTTATATATCATAATAAATTTTATTGATATTAAATAAATACGAACATATAAGTGAGAAATGATAATAAGCATGACTCATTAAATAATTAAATTATTTTATCATTTTATGTTCAACATTAATTAGTCACACCCTACATTATATAAAATCGAATTTACGGTTTGAGTTTGGTTCTATTTAGTTTTTGTTTAGACAAAACATTATAAAAAAGATTGTGTGTGTTATCAAATTGGTATTTAATATTGTGTTTATAAATTTAAATTACATAAAATTTTGTTGTTTCAATTAGTTTTGGAACCGAAACCGCACCAAATGAAACTAATGAAACTGCACCGCACGGTTCAAAACCGCACCGCACCCCACCAAATACAAGCTATTTCATGTGTGATTTTAAATTTATCAAATCACACCTAAACAGTTTCGTATGCGATTTGAGTTACAAATCACACCAAACCACCGTGCCCACCCGCTACCGTCACAGACATAAGACATAGTGTTGTTTTGTTTTTTTGTTTGTTTTTGTGTGTTAGGTTAAACACACCTCTCACCCTTGAATCTTGATCACTGTCAAAGTTTGAGCATCACCCTCTTGATACTCAAGGATGAGGATAAACATTTGGCCAAGACCCTTTGGTTGGTTACATACTTACATAATTATCTTCCTCTATAGTTTTAAATGATTAAAAATTGTTACAAAGGACAAAAACCAAAAAAAGGAAAACAAAACAGTGAGATAAGATATTTTTGTCATTTTTGATGGTAAAAACCACCCAAGTGAATATAAAATACATATATATGTACACGTATAGAAATTTGAATTTGATATTAAGGTTTTCATAATTAAGACTTGAGATCACCAGATCTTCTCAATTAATTGAGATACCTTACTTTTTGCAAATTTAATCATATAGATTTAGAGAGAGAGAGAATTGAGGCGAGAGAAGAGAGATGGGTTCATTGAAAAACGAAGATGAATTGGAACAGCAATCAAAGGAAGCAATCCTGTATGTTAATGGAGTCCGTCGAGTTTTACCTGATGGATTAGCTCACTTGACTTTGCTGGAGTATCTCAGAGGTAAAATACCAAATACTTACTCAAAAATTGACATGAACTATTAGTTTGCAATAATGGAGTAAAATTAGATGAATTTATGTTAATTATATGACTTTGAAAAATCAATATGATCTTATATTTCGGAATGGAGGAAGTATTTCAGTTTGGAATTCAAAGTGAAAAATGTTATACTCACTTGGAACCATTGAAAGAGATTCCAGCTAATATTCTGGGATTCATTTTAGTTCTTTTGTTGTGAAGGGGTTGTTTGGTTGTTGGCATAATTTTAGAAAAAATTCTTTAGAGGTTAAAAAAAAGTAAAATATCTTTTTTCATAATTCTGTAATTTGTTTCAGCTACTTTTCTTGCGGTAGTGCTTGTTATTGTTTTATACTGTAATAAAGGTTTGTTTGGTTGCTGATATAACCTGAGTAATTGATTTTCAGAGGTATTTTTTTTGCTCTTTGCATCATTTTAGAAATGAAAGGTAAATGTAAACTTGAAGTTACTGAGTGATTGCTTGGGAATATGTTTGTTTTTCTTCTGTAGTTAAAAGGTTTATTGATTGCGGATAAACTTGAGGAAAATATTTGCTTTAAGAGGTAATCACAAAGTTAAAACACACTGTAGAAATTTGAAACTACTAACTGGATCCAGTTACTTGGGATTCTGTTTGTTATTCCTTTGTTCAAACACTCCAGCTTTTTTTCCTTTTTCAGTTATGTTGTTCCCTAATCCCCTTCTGGAAGATTTGTTGATTTCTGTTTTATTTAATTTCTCAGCTTAATATAGTTTTTGGATTAAAAATTTCTTGCAGTAATATTTTGTATGTGTTTCAATATATTTCCTTTCTATGTATCTGATTCTGAACTTTCCCCTTTCGTTTGGTTATAAAGATGTAGGTCTGACAGGAACAAAGTTAGGTTGTGGTGAAGGCGGTTGTGGGGCATGCACTGTGATGGTTTCTTATTTTGATCAAAGTTTGAAGAAATGTGTGTGAGTCTCTCTCTCTCTCTCTCATTCTGTTAGTGTGTGAGCATGCATAATTCAATTGTACAATGGTGCGTAAATATTAAATGCTTAATCAGCTATCTGATGGATAGATTCTGAACATCCAATTTCATTCCATCAGTTATTTTTGACAACTAATCATTTCGTTGCAGTAAAAATGGCAAACCGATGTGCAGTCAGTGACATGTAGAAACAAAAAACATCTCCTGTGCTTCATCCCATAATAAATCTACAGTATATCACAGTAATATCTATCATCTACTCACATCAGAGAGCTTTAAAGAAACCTAAACATTCTCTCAAAGAAACATGTCAAAATCTACAGAAGAAACCACTCGATTAGTTCTTTACATAGTAGGGAGTTGGTATGCATTTTTTTAGTACCATGCTAGATATTATATGTTACCGTTCAACTTTGCCTTGAGATTTTTTGCAAAATGCTCCCTCCGTTCCACAAAAAGAGTACCACTTTTTGCCATTTCCTTTTCCCACAAAAAAGTCCAATTTTAGTGGTAGTAGTAAAAAATAACATGATATCCTCAAGTTTGCCGTCATAATTTAATTATCATACCACACTACTAAACTAACAACTTATTATTTTTAAGGGTATGCATGTAATAAATATATCCGTAATAATTTTAAGGGTATGCATGTAATAAATATATCTGTAATATTTGCAAAGGTACTCTTTTTTGTGGAGAGGAAGGATTATATCAGACCCAATAAGACAACTTCACTCCCAACAACTCAACAATTGAATCCTCCTTCATTGTTTTCCAGTTTGCTGAGCATCTTTGTGGACGTTATTTTCTCGGAACCCCTGTTTTACTTCTCCTTCCATTGTAGAATGTAAAAAATAAGACAAGTTACAGAATACTCTCTGTGGTTTGCAGAATACGTTGCATATAGAAGGGAGAGAAATTTAGAATTTAAAAATATAATAAAATAATCTTAATGTCAACTTCCAGAGAAAAAAAATATAATCTTACTTCGTAAATTGCTGAAGAATGGAAGTCAATACCCTCTGCATAGATCTGTATAAGGCATATGAATGGGAAATAAATTTAATATTTCATCTTGATACCACTGTCTGAAATGAATAACCTTCAGATAGCAATTTATGCGGAATTAATTTGGTTACTTGTTTTAGCTTTAAAATCAAGAATTTTAAGTATGATGTCTCAATGTTTCATGTTTTCAATTTTAAGTATGATGCCTCAATGTTTCATGTATTCATTTTAAGTATGATGCCTCAATGTTTCACGCTTTCATTTCCATCTATTTTCTCAGCAACTAACTTTTGTATTGATATTATACTCACCTTTGACATAGTGGTTTAGTGGTCCTTGTGCTATTATAGTCAGAAATCTGTTGATTGATTCCTACACTCGTTAAAATATAGGAGAAAATTAAAAAATTGGTGTTGGGTATAAACGAGGATAAAGAAATGAGCCAAAATAACGAGTATAGAGAAATTGTATAACTAGTACATTCTTGAACTGTTTTGCTCTCAACATAGCTTACATGGTTGCAATTTAGCTACATTTCTATTGTACTACTACTCTGCGAATGTTTTTCGTTTATATATAACACAGCTGGATCATGAGTTTCAGAGCTAACATGACTTATCTTTATTATACAAGTATAAACTCAATTTCTTAGTACATGCTATGTGAATTGACAAAATAGGTATCTCCTGAAGTTGAAATGAAGATTGTAGGAGCGATAGTTAATCTATTCTCTCTGTTTAAGTAGATGCAATGTCAAAATATCAATCTCCCTAGTCCTCTTGGCACTAATTAGCAAAAGGGGCAAGGAACTTTTAGGTGTCTGTAATTTTCCTTTTGAGTTATCTCATCAATCCAGGACTCAAGTTCTGGGCATTTACCATCACCTGCACCAGGTCATATTTCATTGTCCTGGTATAAGATTCCAGAGGCGTACCCAGAATTTTTATCATCAAGGGTGGTCACTCTATAATTAAAGATAATTAAAAAAAATGTAATAGGTAAAAAAATTTAATTAATATAATTCACCAAATATAAAGTTCACTAAAAATACATTAATCATTCAAAATTGTTTTTCGAGGTCCACTTTCTTGAATTTTTTTATACTCGCGTTGACTCTGGAGGAGAATAGAATCAAGGACGTTTACTAGTCCCGGGATTCGTAAAATAACTACGAATATTTTTTGAATCTTATTAAGAAAAAGAAGCAAACATAAATAGAAGAAATACAAAGTATAATTAGAAGAAAAAAAGAAAAAAAAGATAAAGAGCCCTATTCCTAAAAATATATAATACATATATATTATATACATTAAAGTATTGACAAATAAAGTCAATTCCATATAAATTATTCATAGCATATTTTATATATAAATCATAAATAAAATCAATTTAAGACAATATGCCTGACAAATTAGAAGAAGAGAAAATCTTAACATTTAGGAAAAATAAAAGTTTAAAGACACATCATAGAATTTGAGAAAAAATTGAATATCATAGAAAAGAAGCATCAACATAGTTACAATTTATAGGACATACCTATTTTTTTTAAATTGAAATTGCAATTGAATTTTGTACTAGTTGTAATTATTGTAAATTGAGATTGCAATTTTGTACAAATTGCAATTTTTTTTCTTCTTAAGGGTGGTAACTATACCATCTACCCCTTACTAGTTGGAGTTATTACAAATTTAAGGGTGGTCAAGTGACCACCCTTGTGTTATTGGTGAAGCTTAATCCAAACTTTAATCCAGAGATGATTGTAAAGCTATCCTAAAAGTAACTAGGTTCGTTTTTGGAGCGGCCGGCCCGGAGCAGAAGTAATCATCGTTTGATTGCCGCTATGAATAATTTAGCAGGGGTCCGGGGGGCAGCGTCCCCGACCCAAATCTAGAAGGGTAATTTTGTACTTTCGGGTGAATTAGGGTTACTTATATTTGTTACAAGGAGGGGATCCTGTAATTGTATTATGTACAAAATTTTTAAGAGATAGTGAAACTGTCAGTTGCCGACCGTGGACTAGCCCAAACGTTTTGAGCAAACCACGTAAATTTTGTCTTGTGTGATTGTTTTTCTTTCATTTTATCTTTTTGTATTGTTTTGCGTTGCGTTGTTAATCTCTAACACCTTGACCCCTATTGAATACGCTTCTGTATGATTCATGTGTTATACTCTTATCCTCATCTCCCCCTCCTACTTTGATCCATTTTGTTTTTACAATGTCATATCCTATTCTATAAATCTCACTTAATGTCATTTCTAACTGTGTGTGATGACACTCTGAGATGTGCAATTCACTCATTTCGACTTTATTTTTTCTCCGTGTGTTGACATTAACTTAGAAATAAGCATGTATTTCTCATTGTCAATTGTCTTTTTAGGCACCATGCGGTGAATGCTTGCTTGGCTCCTCTATATTCTGTTGAAGGGATGCATGTAATTACAGTGGAGGGAGTTGGGAATGGAAGACATGGCTTGCATCCAGTTCAGGTATAAATGTATATTTTCTGTAGTAATCAATTTCTTCCTAGATGCTCATGCTCTCTTAATTTTTTGAGGGTCTGCAATTAATTTTAGAATCTTAAGTTAGCTGGAGTTGATGTACACTGGAATACTTGCGAGGCCTTTGTTGGGCTAGATCCTAACAACGATTCGAACCGGTAAAATAAATAGACTTCAAATTCAGAGTTGGTGGAGAATGAATGAGCAAAAAGGAGAACCGGTTGAGAAAAAGTTTTTTAACAAATTGAAGTCAAGTTTTACTTCTCTGAATATTTTGTTGCATAGTTTTGTCAATTGCTTTCTAGCTTATATTTCATAAGTTGTTGCTACAACACTTTCAATCTGTTATCCTATATTGTTCTGCAGGAATCATTAGCACGCTCTCATGGCTCACAATGTGGATTTTGTACTCCTGGTTTTATCATGTCTATGTATGCATTACTAAGGTCAAGCCGAACACCACCTAGTGAAGAGCAGATTGAAGAAAGTCTTGCTGGAAATTTGTGTCGATGCACAGGTTACAGACCAATTGTGGATGCATTTCGAGTCTTTTCCAAAACGGATGATTTATTATACACTAAAGGATCTTCAGGCTCCAATGAGGGTGAGTTCATTTGCCCTGCAACTGGTAAGCCATGTTCTTGTGGATCAAAAAATGCAAGCTATGAAGAAACCACCAAACAAAGTAGTGGTTGTGACGGTTGTTATAAACCTGTTTCGTACAGTGATATTAACGGAAGTGCATACACCAACAAAGAGCTCATATTTCCTCCTGAGCTGTTGTTAAGGAAATTGAGTTACTTAAATTTGAGCGGATTTGGTGGGTTGAAGTGGTATAGGCCTTCAAGACTTTTACATGTTTTAGACTTAAAAGCAAGATACCCAGATGCAAAATTAGTTGTAGGTAACTCTGAGGTGGGAATTGAGATGAGGTTAAAGAGAATCCAGTACCCTGTTTTGATATCTATTACGCATATACCTGAACTTAATACAGTAACTGTGACTGATGGTGGGTTGGATATTGGTTCTGCTGTTAGACTGTCAGAACTTCTCGAAATCTTCAGAAAGGTTAGAACTGAGCATGCTTCTTATGAAACTTCTTCTTGTAGTGCCTTCATTGAACAGATAAAATGGTTTGCTGGAAAGCAGATTAGAAATGTTGCTTCAGTTGGTGGAAATATTTGTACTGCCAGTCCAATATCAGACTTGAACCCTCTCTGGATGGCTGCACGAGCAACATTTCGAATAATCGATTGCAAAGGAAACATTAGAACAGCCCTGGCAGAAAATTTCTTCCTGGGTTATCGAAAGGTGGATTTGGCTACTGATGAGATTTTACTCTCAGTGTTTTTACCTTGGACTCGGCCGTTTGAGCATGTGAAAGAATTTAAGCAGGCTCATCGGAGAGATGATGACATTGCAATTGTGAATGCTGGAATGCGTGTTTTCCTAGAGGAAAAAGGTCAAAAGTGGGTAGTTTCAGATGCATCAATTGTTTATGGTGGCGTTGCTCCTCTCTCTCTTTCTGCAGCAAGAACAAAAGATTTTCTTATTGGGAAGAGTTGGAACAAGGAGCTGTTGCAGGGTGCTCTTAAAGTCTTGGAACAGGATATTTTACTCAAGGAAGATGCACCCGGGGGGATGGTGGAGTTTCGGAAATCTTTAACTCTGAGCTTCTTTTTCAAGTTCTTTTTATGGATTTCTCAGCAAATGGATGGACAGAAATCATTTGTTGAACACTTACCATCATCTCATCTTTCAGCTGTGCAATCATTTCATCGACCATCCATCATAGGAAGTCAGGACTTTGAAATTAGAAAACATGGGATTTCTGTTGGATCTCCTGAGGTTCATCTCTCAGCAAGACTTCAGGTATATTTTTCTCTCAGTAATCCTGCAATGTCTACCAGTAAATATGTCTTACCAATACAACGCATTTTCATCTGCATTCTATTCTGATTATAAATATTATTTACTGATTACAATGCATTATTATTCATTCTCTGCCTTGCCACTTATTTTATTTTCTTTGTTTGGTATTGTAATTGGAAACAAAATTGCATTTCAGTTGAGAGATAGATTCTCTTATTCTGTGTCATGATGGTTCAAATGTTATCAAGCGAAGAGAGAGAAATTTGTATGATATAATTCTTTAAACAATATGGTCGCCTATCAGTATATGTACATCATATTGATTAGGAACACTATTGTAGATTTAGTTTTTATTCTTTAGATTTTTCAGTTGGTAAGAATTTGATGTAATTAGATAATTAATTTTTAGGATAATATATAATTAGGGAATTTAATATTTATCAAGGCTTTTACTCCTTCAGTACTTTATTGCTCCCCAGCCTCCCCAAATAGAATTTGGATTTTGTTTCTCTTTAAACAGTGTTGTTATCTCCGCAGGTTATAAAACAGTGAGAGTAAACAATGGATTTCTGTGGAGTGAATTGACAACATATTTGTCGAGATAGGCATCAATCAAACTTGGTTGTGATCAAGACACCCTAATGTTTAGCTGCGGATCCGAAGCCTAGTTATTTTTCCGTTGTCCTACATCTTTGTCTTTATTGTCCTGCATCAGATATGGTGTAAGTTGCACAATTAACGATAAATTGGAACTGTAAGTGTAGTTGAGAGTCTAATTTTGATTGGACTCTGTTATGAATTTCCCACTTTTGTCATTTACTTTTAAGAGTGAGTTTTAGGTCGGAACTGGTTGTCAGTTAATGCACTCTCCATTTTGTTTGTTTTCTGGATCAGAGTAGGAGAGTTCAAAACTAGTAGGTTGCAGCTGGCACTTGTCAGCATGGAATTGAATTGGGGCCTTTTAGTTTAGAATAGAAGTTTCGAGCTTCAGAATATTAGTATACTATTTCTTTTTGTGTTTCCAAACACAGGATAAGGGTTTCTCTCATCTTCCTATCGTTTGCTGGACTGTTTGAAAATTTTAATCTTCACATGATAAAAATTATTTAATTGTGGATGTTTTTGTCCCTCTTAAATTAGTTATACAAGCAAACCTTCAAAATATATTAACCCTTGATATGGCTTATAAGATATGGCTTATAATGTACTGCTAGGCTTGAGTTTGTTGATTATCATAATGCAGTGAAGGCACTAAAGCAATTTTTCTTTTGTTGATAACATAGTTGTCACGGCGTCAAGGCGGGACATGGCGGTAGTTGACCGCTAGGATGTCTAGGCGATAAGGCGCCCGCCATGGCGACAAGTCGTTAACAATGTGCAATTTATACATTATTTATTTTATTTCAAAAGTATATTGCACAATAAAATTTTATATACACTAAAACCCAAAACCTTATAACTAACACTATGAAAAAGTCTCAACTATCTACTCTGTTTCTAGTCATAGCTCAAGCAAAGTTCTCAACTATGAAGTTATTTCCGTCTCCCTCACGAGCATTAATCTCCTTCAAAAGAGTAGGGTCATGGGTTAGGTTGAGGTTATGGGTTTAGTTACTTGGGTAATTGAAAAAGTCCATGGGTTATGATGGGTCATGGTAAAAAATGACATAATCACTTAACTTGGGCCCGCTACCAATGCGTGAGTCTTGGCGGCTCGGCGTCCAAGGCGTTGCCTTGCCCTTCTTTAACGCTTGGACGCCATGACAACTATGGTTGATAAATAAAAGAACCACCAAGCACTCTTGAAAGTTGTTCCTTTCAAAAAAATATTTTACTATTGAATAAATTATGAATTTCCAGTTTCTCGATTTAAGCATTGAATTCTCTTTTTTTGATGAATTTTTCTCAGACAAAAATTTTACTTAAGTTCTCATAAGGAGAGAACATTCTTGATTGATATCTAGCGTCTTACCTTCAAAACCTTGGTTTACATCAAGGAAATCTACAATGTCAGAACGTTATAGCATAAATTAAAAGATTATAGCTTCCTAAGTTGGCTCAATATCTTGGCCTTTTCCTTTTTGAACCTTATGATTTTCTCCACTGTTTATGACAACTACTTTTTACATTTTATAATTTTATTGGCTGTCTTTAGAATAACAAGTATGGTATGTGGCGAAAAGTATAATTCAGATGCAGCAACGCATGAAATAGTGATATAGGAGTTCGAAAAAAATATTTTTTTTATGGGGTTTTGATATTGTGATTTATAATTAGTTTCAATAATTAAATGATGACTCATGTGCTTAACTTATGACAATACTATCTTTAAACGTAACCTTTTAGGGCAACTGGTTAAAGCAAGTAACAGCAAGAACCTTCGTTTAAGTCTCAAGTCTCAACAGTTCCTTCTTGTTTTGATGTTATAAATACTTTGGCTGGGACACGTCTATCAACTTTAGCCTTTAAGGAAGCCAACTTTTAATAGTTTATATTAGGTTTAGAAACCTTTGCTAGGTGATTCTATGCAGTTCTTTATATAGAAAATTGCCTTCTGACAGATGCTGATACATTCCTCTTTCAGGTAACAGGAGAGGCAGAGTACACTGATGACGCACCAATGCCGCCTAACAGTTTACATGCTGCTATGATATTGAGTAGAAAACCTCATGCTCGTATCCTTTCAATAGATGATTCAGAAGCCAAGTGTTCACCTGGAGTTGCAGGAATATTTTATGCTAAAGATATACCTGGAGATAATATGATTGGGCCAGTTATTATTGATGAGGAACTTTTTGCTTCCGAAGTTGTCACTTGTGTTGGTCAGGTAAATAATTCATTTTCACCTGCGATTTAAATCAGCAGTTGGAGCACAAATCTTAACTAAATTAGAGGATGCATAAATCTTCAGAGTGTTAAAGAAAGTTACTTTGTGCAACATTTAGACATGGAAGTAAAATGGTCTCGTAACACCGTGGGACCACCTTTGAGTTTTTTTTTTTGTGGGATGTCAAATTCCATTTTTCCCCTCTATATTCTATGTACATATACTTTTGTGTGTATATATATTTGCAGGTAATAGGAGTGGTTGTAGCTGATACACACGAAAAGGCAAAACTTGCTGCCAGAAAGGTTCACGTTGAGTATGAAGACTTACCAGCAATCTTATCAATAAATGATGCCCTCAAATATGAAAGTTTTCATCCTAATACAGAGAGATCTATGATAAAAGGGGACGTTGAACTCTGTTTCCAATCAGGTCAATGTGACAAAATCATAGAGGGGCAGGTCCAGATTGCAGGTCAAGAGCACTTCTACCTGGAGCCACATAGCAGCTTGATATGGACAGTCGACGGTGGCAATGAGGTCCACATGATTTCATCAACACAAGTATGTTGTGATTGCTTCAACTTTAAAACTACCTCCTTTCCAGGAAGTTATGTAGTGTTTTTAGAAGGATTTGGTTCTTTCCATTAAAATGAGTGGCTTGTATGTAACTTCCATGAAGAATTCCTTCTTTATGTGAGGATTCTCTTTTACCATTAATAGAGTTCTACTATCCTATTTAATTAGTTTATGACTTTGAGGCTTTGACTTAAATTGTCGTGTGCTCACTATGCCTTCATTCTTGTTATCCCATTGTAACGCTCCCATTTTTTCATGTTCAGGCCCCTCAAAAGCACCAAAAATATGTTTCTCGTGTTCTTGGTCTTCCAATGTCAAAAGTGGTTTGCAAGACGAAGAGAATTGGCGGTGGATTTGGTGGAAAGGAGACAAGGTCAGCTTTTCTTGCTGCTGTTGCAGCTATTCCATCATATCTGTTGAATCGCCCAGTTAAAATTACATTAGACAGGGATATAGATATGATGACTAGTGGTCAGCGACATAGCTTTCTTGGGAAATACAAGGTACTCCTTTTGTTTTCTAAATTGGAGTTTGTTCTGTATTTATTCTTCATCTACGAGTACCAGAACGATTGAACATGAATACGCTTGCCAACATGTTGTAAACTGTAACTTCTAAAGTGTCTTTTCCTTTAGTAGTTGTATTTGCTCAGTAGTAAAAATAAAGAAGAAAATACCTTTGATAATTTTACCATAATTTAGTGTCTGCTGGACCGTTTCATGGCCTACTAGAAGCTCTTCAATGAGTCAAGACAAGTACAAGGCTATTGACCTGCCCATTTTGATAAATCTTTATGGTTGAATTCTTTCACGTTCATAGCCCACTCTTGTTGTTGCACTATTTTCTGTACTTCTCTTTTTGTTTGTTCATTTACAACGTGATGGAACAAAGTAACATGGGGAAAACTTATATGATTAGGTTGGGTTTACAAATGGTGGGAAGGTGATTGCGCTGGATCTTGAAATCTTCAATAATGCTGGAAATTCCCTCGACCTGTCTCTTGCTATACTTGAACGTGCTATGTTTCATTCAGATAATGTCTATGAGATACCAAATGTCAGGGTCAATGGAAGAGTTTGTTTCACTAATTTTCCTAGTAACACTGCCTTCCGAGGATTTGGTGGTCCTCAAGGTATGCTAATTACTGAAAATTGGATACAAAGAATTGCCATGGAAGTTGGGAAGATCCCTGAAGATATAAGGGTAAGTCAGGTGCTTTTGATGATTTGTTGTAATCATTATTATTTGCTTGTCTATCCCCAGGCACTTTCGCTATGATAATTCTGGATAACTTTTTGGAATGTTTCCTTTCCCAGGAAATTAATTTTCTAAGTGAAGGATCAATATTGCATTACGGACAGAAAATTGAACAATGTACACTCCAGCGACTCTGGAAGGAACTGAAGTCAAAGTCTGACTTTTTAAGTGCTCGCGAAAAGGTTGAGCAGTTTAACTTGCACAATAGATGGAAGAAACGTGGAGTTGCTATGATTCCAACAAAGTTTGGAATTTCTTTTACAGCCAAGTTTATGAACCAGGTGATTTTATTTTGCAAACTGTGAACTAGTCCATATAGAATAAAAGTGTTTTACCGCCCTTGCTTGAGGTAAGTACCTTTATGCGGCCTTCCTTTGATACCCTTCTTTAGTAGGGTCATTGGTTAAGTTAATGTAGGCTAGACTGATGTTCAGAAAGCAAGTATGAACACAATAAGAACTTGCCACCTTTGTTGTTTTCTAGTGTCATACCCGTGCACAAAATGTTCTTGTCCCCACAGAAGTGCTCATCCACGACCACCTCTGGACCCAAACTTGTTACCAACTAGCAGATCCTATTTGTGGAAAGAAAATAAAAGAAAATTTTATTGCCAGATTACGTTGTATACGCTCATACATCTTCACTGTAGTAAATTCAATGTTTCTTCTTATTGGCTGTAGGCAGGTGCTCTTGTTCAAGTCTACACAGATGGAACTGTGTTAGTTACACATGGGGGTGTTGAAATGGGGCAAGGTTTACACACAAAAGTGGCTCAAATTGCTGCCTCCTGCTTCAATATACCTCTCAGTTCTGTATTTATATCAGAAACAAGTACTGATAAGGTATTTGTCTCATTGGGTAGCATTTCCTAAATCTTAGTATTGCTGTGGATCTGAAGGGCCGTCTTCAATTAGTCAAGGCGGCAAAAAAAATATACTAAATACATATTTGTTTCTCAAAAATATTGGGGAAAAGTATATATACATATATTTTTCCAATATTTTATGAAAACTAAAAATTTTAATACTAAAAAATATTCCAAAAATCATGAAGGGCAATTTCTACTATGCCTCTTGGCCTCACACACTCGCATTAAGTAATCATGCTTGTGTCTGTGTGTGTGTGTGTTTATGTAATATGTATGTAGTACGTAAGTAATCATGTAGCCGTATCAGTTTAAGTTTCTCAGATTGCTGATATTAACTTTATTACCCTTTTGTACAAGTGTTATAATGATATTACTTCCCTTATCTATATTCCTCTCAATTCAGGTTCCTAATGCATCACCGACAGCAGCTTCCGCTAGTTCGGACATGTATGGAGCTGCAGTTTTGGATGCATGTGAGCAACTAAAAGCACGAATGCAACCTATTGCTTCCAGACATAATTTTTGTTCTTTTTCCGAGGTACCTATGTCTCTACCTTTTCTTGGGATGAGCCACTTTTAAAATGTGCTTTTATAGTTGATGCTCTAATAAATCAATATTCAGTTTCATAATCTTGTGGAGAACTAATTTTGGTAAGCTAGCAATTAATAGTATTATTACTCGGTAACTTAATAGATATTAGAAAGAAAAAAATATTAGTATTAGAAAATAGAAAAATATTTTACATATAATGCATAAATTTACATAATATTATATAGAAAAGTAAATTTTTCATGGGAGTTCTTTTCTTTTGAGTAGGATTTAGGGCCAACAGTCCATCAACCCTCGAAAATATGCAGTTGTTTCCAGACTTTTGAATAAAAAATATGAGGGCGAGATGATAGGGTATTTTTTCACCAATCAAACAGTGAGCTAAGCTTAATATATAGACTTCTGATAACTTACACAAAAATTAATATACACGTATATATGTTTCTTTGTGTGTGTGTGTATATTTTCTGATAATTAATATTTCTGTGTATTTGAACTCTGAAGACTATTAAGTATTATAGAATCGACTCTACAACATAGTTGTCATGGCGTTGCCATGGCGTCGTATAGGCGACGATTAGGCGTCCTGGTGTTGGAGAAGGGCAAGACAACGCCTTGGACGCTGAGCCGCCAAGGCTCACGCATTGGTAGCGGGCCCAAATTAAGTGATTATGTCGTTTTTTATCATGACTCATCATAATTCATGGACTTTTCCAATTATCCAAGTAACTCAACTCATGACCCTAACCTAACCCATGACCCTACTCATTTGAATGAGAGTGATGCTCGTGAGGGAGACAGAAATGACTTCATAGTTGATGACTTTACTTGAGCTATGAGTAGAGACAGTAGAGAGTGGGGACTTTTTCATAATGTTATTTATTATGTTTTGGGTTTTAGTGTATATAAAATTTTATTGTGCAATATAATTTTGAAGTAAAATAAATAATGTATAAAGTGCACATTGTTTACGACTTGTTGTCATACGGACGCCTTATCGCCTAGGCGTCCCGGCGGTAGCGTCCCGCCTTGGCGCCGTGACAACTCTGCTCTACAGTCTTAATTCCCATTGTGTTTCGATTGTCAACAGTTGGCAAATGCTTGTTACATGGAGCGAATAGATCTTTCTGCTCATGGATTTTACATTACACCCGATATTGGCTTTGACTGGGAAAGTGGTAAAGGGAGCCCATTCAGTTACTTTACTTACGGAGCCGCATTTGCCGAGGTTGAAATTGACACATTGACTGGAGATTTTCACACAAGAACAGCAAATGTTTCCTTGGATCTTGGATTCTCTCTCAATCCATCTATTGATGTTGGACAGGTTCTTTTCTGAGTTTTTCTTTTCTTTTCAAGCTATGTAACATATTTCCTGAATTTTTTCTAGCGGTCTGTCTTGAGACTATTAACAGTTGTGAAAGTCCATTTCCATAGAAAAGTCTAATACTTCCTCTTTCCTCTGTCCCAAATTAGTTGTCCGTCTTTCCTTTTTTGGACATTGCAAAGCCTTTCTACCCTAGTTTTTAACTTCTACAAAAATTCTCATCTTGCCCTAATTTTGCAATGACTAAATTGAGACGAAGGAAGTATGTAAATGTGGTGCTCAGCAGCATATTCTTCTTTCCCTCTGAACTAGTGGATGAAATTTCACCAGGCACGTAATTCTTTAGGAAATTTCCTATGATCGATTTAGATAACCTCTGTTATAGAATATTAATGCCCAGAGGACAATATTATTTTCCTCTTGCTAAATTATACAATGGTGCTGTGGATGAAAGTTCAAGGTTAAAATGGTAACACTCAGATTGAAAGTAAATGCTGTTAATTGTTTTGGTGCTTGTCAATGATGTGTAAATGACGACTCATACCTGAACAACTCAACCTACTTGATATGGAAAAGAATAACTTAAATAATTTGTTTACTAGATGCAAACTTGCAATCTCAGACCAGGTGGGAACACATTTTCCAATTTCCCCAAAAAAATCACGAGCGAGGTATAGATAACTTGTCCATTCATAATGAAGTATATGCAGAAGAGCAAAATCAAACTATGAATGTTTACATCTTTGAATATGCTCCTTATCTCAATTAAAATATTTTTGGATTCTCTAACGTCAGGCATGTCACTTGGAAATTCTTAAACCATTATATTGCTCAATTATTATGTTAAATTATCCAGGTCAATTTATGACATTTTAGTAAAATGAACTTCCCACGTAGTAGGGTCATCATCCTAGCTCGTATTGTAAACACTTTTGAAACAATCTAGTTTAACTTCATTTGAGTTTTGTGAAATGACATATAAAACATGAACATCTCCAACGATGACGTGATTGCTGCTTTATCATCTGGACAGACATCAAAGATCGGTGGAAAATCCCAATTGACAAAACTCTCAGGTTCACATCATGACGACGAAAATGGCCAAGACAGAATTTTAACTACACTTTTCAGTTGGTAATTATAAATGTGGGATGCAACTGCTTGACAATTTCCTAATGAATTATTTCCAGAAATTTTCAACAATTGCAATGCTCATTGTATTTTTGTGACTATTGGATGTATATGTTGACGCAATTTAAATATGGTGAAATGGGAATAAAATTTAATGCGACACACTAGGTATTTGTTTCGGTCAATACTCAATACTCTTAGTCTAGTATTGTTTAATTAAAAATTTGTGAATTTTGAAAATTTCTGTTGTAGCCTAACCCCGGTTAACCCTCCCACCTTGCTGAGATGAGACACTTCTTCGTCAGACCCTCCTCTCTCCTCCGTTTATAGGCTAGAGCTGTGTTCAACTCATACATAACGTAGTAATTTTTTTTCCCCGTATCACAAATTTATTGGTTTAGCACTAAATAATTAAATTGGAACCCCATTCATTACTCAAGTTATCATGTTCTACGGGCAGTCGTATAATATGATGACTTTTGATTTTAAAAACAGATTGAAGGAGCATTTATACAAGGTTTGGGATGGGTAGCCTTGGAAGAGTTAAAATGGGGGGATGCGGCTCACAAATGGATCCTACCTGGCTGCTTGTTCACATGTGGGCCTGGGAGTTACAAAATTCCGTCTATCAACGATCTTCCATTCAAATTCAGTGTTTCCCTCTTGAAGGTAAATGACCTACTTAGTTTTTGAGTGTTTTGATGCTCCACAAAGTAATATTTTTATCCATGCTTACATGTCATTTGACATAGAAATGGGTATAAGACACAGAATTCTGAAACCAAAATTATCTTTGCTAGTTGATTTAAATCTTAGGAGGTGTTTAGAAAGTCAAATTTACTAAATCATTGGTGAGGTGAACTCTTTTATATGTTGTCACATTCTAAAGTGGTTGTCCGGTACAAGACCTTTTCTAGCTGTTAAAAGCATGATATACATTGTTAAGATTGTAAAGAAGTTGTTTACTTTACATGGTAGTACAGATGTGGGTTTTTGCAAGGTCTTGGATTAAAGTCTTCTTGTTTGCAATTGATTAAACCTTATGTTGATAGTGCAATTGCACCCTCTTTGGTTTGTGCATTATGTTACCCCTTGATTTCTCTCTCCAGTTTTTTTTTTTTTTTTTTTTTTTGTTGGGGGGGGGGGGGGTGGTGGTTGCAAACGTGGGACGTGGTCTTGATTTAAATTTCAGCAGAAAGGTTTACACTTCAAAAGTGCAATGTTGCCTTGCATGCATTATGATGTTTGTGCTGTTGCAGCCACTCCTTGACTTAACTGTCTACATTATAGCAGGGCCATGTAGGGAAGTGGTTGTTAAAGGTGAATGCATTTGATTTGGTTCCTAAATGCTAAGTAAACAATCTTATTGTATCATCATTACAATTCTAATGAAAAGCATGCGGATTGAGTCTCCACTTTACAGTCTTAGCAACCGTTTTACATGTTTGCCGGTGTGCATATATCTTATTTGGGACTATATAGATTAGGAGCGTGCTCGTATTAATTTATCCCAGTATGCATCTTTCAAAGAAGATAAGATGTTGACTAGAGTCTACCAATAACTGTAAGAGTTAAAGTGTTCCAATTCATTCTCCCCATGCCTTTCGTTAATGAATATTATCCATACCGATAACCATAAGAATCGAGTGTCAATATCTATGCCATTTTAGCAAGATGTCAATATCTATGCCATTTTAGCATGCTGTGTACCCCAACTAGCTTGGGATAAAAAAGCTTTGTTCGGTTGTGGAACAACCCGGGTCAAATCCCGAGTCCGGAACAAATCTCGGGTCAAATCCCAACTCTGAATCGAATCAAATCCATCAAAATAAGGTCTTAAATCACTGGCCCAACTTAGCCCACAACAGGCTTACCCAAAATGTCATAACTGAATGTACTATTGATAGTAACTTAATTCCTTAAGTACAGACAAATTTTTTCCATATCTTTCGATGTGGGACTGGGGTATTACAGGTTGAGTTTGTTTCTTTTAGATAAGTTGCTATTCACTGCTTCTCTTGCTCATAAGTTTCCATGTAATTGACAGGGCGCTCCCAATGTTAAGGCCATCCATTCATCGAAAGCTGTAGGTGAACCTCCATTCTTTCTTGCTTCGGCCGTCTTGTTTGCCATCAAAGATGCGATTATTGCTGCAAGAGCTGAAGAGGGTTATACTGGCTGGTTCCCTCTTGATAATCCCGCGACACCCGAAAGGATCCGGATGGCTTGTGTAGATGAATTTACCAAACCATTTACTGGCTCTGATTTTCATCCCAAGCTAAGTGTCTGACTGTTGTTCGCTAAATCTGCACATTCATTTTATGTCTTCAAATGTGTAGCCTGGAAATATGGATATTTTAACTGGTTTAAATAGTAACAGAGAAATAATCTTTTCACAAGTAGTATGGAACAAATTGTTATGTAAACTTGGATGCTGTCACTTGCAAGAAATTAATAAAGCTATGGGATATAACCTTTCAATAATTCCCGAACTTATGGCCATTTTCACGTTTGGTCCCCAAATATTTTTTTCCGTGCATTTGATCTCAGAATCTTTTAAAAAAATATGAAAGAATACGAAGAATAAATTGTTTACTTGTAGGTGGATTTGGATTCAAATTGGACCATTTTATGAAAATTAGTTGCTATATATTGTAATTGTACAATGAGCAATGATAGGCCGGGGATCAATTTTTTTATTTTAAATAGTCTCAAATGATGTGGCAGTGAATAAAAGAAATAATATTTTATGATATAGTCAATCACCTAAAATGTATTGAAATAATATAATGATGACATATCATTTGAGACAAAATTTGAGATCACTAACATTACTCTTGTACAATACTTTTATAATCAAGCTTATATCATTGCAAATATGCAACTTATTATTATAAACTGCTTAAAAGAATTGTTTAGAATCAAGATTGACACAAACTAGACTTGGGTTCCTACCAAGAATCGTTATTAAGAAAGTCTAATATATTTTAAGACGTAATCAATTCATATATAAAGACACGTCTAAGGATGACATCAAATAATATCAGAAAGTCAAATCAATTTGAAAAATCAGTGAGTTAACTCAGTTAGTTTGATGAGTCATCTTGGTTAAATTAAGTCGATTCCATCTTCCTCTTCCATCCAATCGACATCTTTCTCTTCCTCTTCATCTTCCGTATCCCTTTTCAAAGAAATCTTAAATTATATATGTAATTCGAATTCCCTTTTCCATGTCCCTTTTCCGTTCCAGCTTCTAATGATTTGATATTTGACTTCGTACGTAGAAGTAAAGTTGCTGATTCAGTTGAAGAAGAATGTGACTTCATTGCCAACGATATCGGATAATTTATTGGGTCTGAACGTCTCTACCCACGGAATTTCGTAGCCATGGCTGGTCGTTGTTGAAGAAGAAGATGATGCCATTTCCAATCTCGATTCGAATGGAAAAACCTTGCTAAAACCTTTTTCCAGAATGTGATACAATCCTAACCTAGCTCGCATCGAAAAACGACTCAACTCAAGTTCCGAGGATTCAACAAATGATCTTCAGTGGTTGGGCTAAAACCTACTCTAGGATGCTTACATTGGAGCTCAATTCATGTGAACGGCGATGAGAGGATCAATCTTGTGATTTGGGATTACTAGATACCATCTATTTAGTAAGACCGAATCAACGCAATCCAAGTCATCATGCAACGTATGAGACAATGGAAAGGGATTCGAGCTACATGGCTTTATTCGAGACGTTTGGAATGACAATGGTGCGGGATCGAAGACTTTGAAGGTAGAGTCCAAGTTCATTAATATGGTCCAAGTGAAGATATCAAGCCAGATGGATAAAATCAAGACATGCATGCTAAGTCAAAAGGATCGAGATTCGGCGCAGCCTGATCAGTGCGGCCGCGCTGTGTTCCAGGCCAAATAAAGAGCGACCGCGCCACTTTGTAGATTTGGAAAAAAGGGAGCTCGACCCAGTGAGTTCGCCTCTGTACTTTTTCACCTTGGCGCGTTCTGAGCTCGCCCCAGCCCAGACCTCTCTGCTTGAGCCAAACTTCCAGCGCGGCCTCACCACAAAGGAATTTTTGTTGACGCGTTTTTAGCAGACTTGGACGCGGAATTTCCTTATTAATTAATTATTTTATTTATCTTTTCAGACTTAATATATTGTAATTAGGATACTTTTGGATTAGAGTTGGATTCCAAATTTATTGTAATTCCTTATAAGGATTCTAGGGTTTCAATTACTACTATAAATAGGCTTATGGATGTAATTCACAAAACATTTAATAATATTCAGATTTTTATCATACTTGTGAGACTACTCTACTTTTGGTTCTTTAAAAAATTCATAAGTTATTTTCTTAATTTTTCTTTGAGATTCAATTCAACTTATCATACAACAATTCATAGTTGTGTGTGGCGTCTTCTACCACATCAATTGTCGATTATACCAATATTACCGCTTCAATATAAGTGAGGGGTCAAGGTGTTGTTGGTGTCCATTCAACGCAGAATTTCGAACGCGAGCGTGCCGTGGAGTCCATCTTTTGATATCAGAGCTAAGCCTTTCTAGCGAGTTACCTATCTTTAATTTTCTGTTGAATATATATTGAAAAAAAATCAGTTTTGTATTGTGCTAACCAAACTTGTAGAACACCACCATTAAATCATCAAATTTTAACCAAGAGTTCATCTCGTTCCATCATCAACAATTCCGAAGTAGAGCTACAATTGACAAATTCAAAGCTTACGAGGAGTTCACCCGTGACACAACAAGAGTCACAATTGTTGGTATTTTAAGATTCACACAATCTATATTTGCTCTTGATAAGTTATTTTTGAATTGAATAGTGAAACTGTGATATTATTTGGTGAATTCACAAAGAACCTATAAGAGTGAATATTGAGTGGTCAAAGGAAAGAGTAGTAAGATCAATCGAGGGTAAAAGTCGAATTTGAGCGATACACAAGTGAATCATCATTGTTGAGCGAAACACGTAAGGGAGTGTGTGGGGAAAATTTTATCTACTGATCTTTGTTTTGTAGCAAATATGTATGATTACAATTATATGAGTACTTATGAACGTCAAAAAAGATCTTTCCATAGTAGAGCTGATCATGATGCTTATTTGAGATGGGAGAAAAGATTGGAGCGAGAGTTTGATTATTATGATTATTTCGAGCATAGAAAGTTCAAACTAGTGATTCTAGAGTTTGTCGATCATGTAATTACATGGTAGGTTTAATTTGGGTGTAATATGAGAAGATGTGGAGAGTGTCCGACTGAGACATGGGAAGAGTTGAAAACCGTGATGAGAAAGCGGTTTGTTCCAGTACAGCTTAATAGGAGGAATGTGTATGCAACTCCAAGATATGTAAAACAATCTTCAAGGCGATCAGCATTGGAAGACGATAGGAGGGTTCGCAGACATGTAGACCAGGGGGAGTCGCATTAGAGACAGCTAAGAGAAACCCCTAAGGTGTATAGAAAACCATTATTTTCGAAGGAAGTAAGAGAGGATATCATGAATTTATTTTGTAAGGAGATGGAGGATTGTTGGATGCAACTAAAAAATATCTCTAAGGCGCAAAAGAAACAAGATCAGTCAAATGAGGAAGAAGATAGGAGGGTTCGCAGACATGTAGACCAGGGGGAGTCGTATTAGAGACAGCTAAGAGAAACTCCTAAGGTGTATAGAGAACCATTATTTTCGAAGGAAGCAAGAGAGGATATCATGGATTTATTTTGTAAGGAGATGGAGGATTGTTGGATGCAACTAAAAAATATCTCTAAGGCGCAAAAGAAACAAGATCAGTCGAAGGAGGAAGAAGATGTAAAAGAATATGTAGTCCAATGAGAATTGTTAGATTCCACTGTGCAAGATGAAGTCCATGAGCAAAATCAAGAAAACGAACGACAAAAAGAAATTGATTAAAAGATTGAGTGTGAAAAAGAAATTGAAAAGAAACGAGGGATTGAAAATAGAGAGAATGAAAAAAATAGAGAGATTGAGAAAATTGAGATTGAAAATATTCGAGAGATACAAATGAGAAATTGGGCAAAACGAAGAGAGAAAAATAAGTGACTATAAAAAAAGAGTGATTTGGATGAGGAGTTCTATTTTAAACAACCGATGACTGTACATTCGTACAAGAAGGCGCTTTTGAATACTAACACGACTAACTCTTCTTTGTCTAGTTTTGTTTTGTCGCTTATACAGGTGAGAGATCACATACCCGGTGCTATCATTCCGTACCAATCTTATATCAATCCCGAGGAAACTACAAAGTTGCCAAGGCAGGTTAGAGAGTTGATGAAAAAAGGGTATCGTAGAAGAAGACATGGGTTCGTGTGCTATTCATGAAATCATAGTACTTAAGAAGGGAATGATGTCGAGCTTATGCGTTGATTTGCAATTGGTAAACAAGTATCGTTATTTTCTTTGCTTAGATAATATGCTTGATAAATTGCATAGTTCTTATGTTTTATCTAAATGTGATGATCATGTGATGACAATGCCTAATCAATTTAGCATGAGAGAATGTGATAATGGAAAGTTATGTTAACATGTCACTTGTATAGGTAGATAGTGTTAGTTCCCAGTAGGCACACAATAGATCTAGAAGGGGGGTTGAATAGATCCTTTGCGTTTTTAAACTCTTTTCATTTCTATTTTGTATTGCTAAGAAGTTAGCATATGACAAACATAAGAATCATTTCAAGCACAGCGGAATAAGTTAAATCTCCCCTTCATTGATATATTGATAAATATGGAGTTAGTTTAGTTATGAGTAGTTAATACATACATAGCAGTTATAGCAATTAAGTACATAATGTAATGATAGAAAGTAAATGAAAGAATGTAAAAGACACAGAGGGTTTTAAGTGGTTCAGAGACACAAGCTCCTAATCCACTCTTCTGCACTCTCGCAGGAAATCCACTAAGGAATGGGCAGCACCCTGAATCACTAAGATTCCTTCAAGGTCCGCAACCCTGGAACTTCAGTTCACTAAGAACTCTTCAAGTCCTCCGACTTAGAACTCCTTTAGTTCACTAAGAACTCTTCAAGGCCAGCAGCCCTGGAACTTCAGTTCACTTAGAACTCTTCAAGCCCTCCGGCTTGGAACTCATTTAGTCCCTCTGGACAAGGACCCCTCAGGCCCTGGCTACTTGTTGTTGTAGTTGTTGTTATTTGTGCTTTGCTGCTAAGATGTCTTGAAGCTTAATCATCTTTGTACTTAGCAGCTAGGCTTGGTCCTCAGCATTCTGCTTTGAGTTTGGACCTCTTCTCTGGTGCAGCTGATCTTCATTTTGTTCAGCTGATCTTCACTTGATATCAGCTGTGCACCATCACCACATAGGACTGCTAAGGCTTTTCATTGTGGGTCACCTTCTTCTGGTCCTTAGCAGCCCTTGAACCTTTCTTGAATGATATGCAGACATTGTTCTGCATCTTTTTTGGTTCAGCTTCTGGTTCTTCATGGTGATCCGTAGAGTGGCTCTTCTGGTCTTCTTTATGCTTAGCCACTTTCCTGAATGCTATCTTCTTGGCCTTCTCGGCTCTCAGCTTGGCTGCCATTTTTAGTGGCATTCTCATCCTTGTTGAGTGAAGCTTTAGTCTGTTCAAGTCCTTCTTCAAGTCTGCTTCACTTCCACCTTTGTAGTCTCAGTGTCACTGAGACTTGTTCTGTTTAGCTCAGGTGGAACTCGTAGAGTCAACAGTATAGCATTCCAACAACTCAACGAATCTATAACTCAGCAATAACTCTTATCTTTGAAGCTTGTCTCTTAAATACCCTTCCATGATCTTCCTGTTGGAAAGTAGCCGTTGGAAGCTATTTGAATTGCTTTGCAGATCTCGAGTTATTTGGTGCAGACTGCTGATGTGACGTGACAGCTCCGTTTTGACTTTACTGACACAGCAGTCTGCTTTCTCACCTACCGCCTCAGAGATGTCACTATTCTGTGTCAGGCTGGTAGTCACCTTTATTACTCATTTCTGATTCCTTGATTCGAATCCTTAGGAGTTGTCCTTCTGCATCGAAGCTCTCAATTAGCAACGTTCGGATGTCAGTCTTCATATTGATTCATTGCCAATGCTTCAAAACTCTGATGCCCGAACTCCACGTTTCTGATGCAGATTGTTCTTGGACCTTTATCGTAGTGTGTCTTTGTTGAATGTTGCTTTGACTGGTAGAGACAACACTACGATTCTGAAGAGTGTTCTTGGATCTTCAATGTAGAACACCTCTTCCTTTACTTGTGCAGTGTTTCAACACTTTTGCTTGCCTCGACTGATCTCAGGAACTGATATCTTGACTTGTCGTTCTGGCCTCTTCTGAATATCAAGACACTTCAGATTTGTGGCATACCCAGCTCTCTTTCTCCTGGTGATCTCCCGTTCACCTATCTTCAATGGTTTGACCCATGCTTAATCACTTTTGTCTTGTTCTTCATAAGCTGACCGGTATCTCTGTATAAATTGTATCAGTTCCTTCTTCGTTCGGCAACCACTACGATCTTGAGTGATTCTCAAGATCGTTGTCTTCTGTTCTCTTGACAGCATCTTCACTTACTGACTTTCTCTAATCAGCTACTATATCTGAAGTCTTCTTCTGATTTGCTTGTGGAAGACTTCATCTCGAATGGCTTCACAACTTCAATCTGCATGTTGATTGAGTTGATGCTTGTATCTTCTGTTAGCTTGCATGCCATTCATTGAGTGTTCTCTGGTTCCCTTGGAATGTATTTTTGTAGCTCAGACCAGAGGCTCCATGCTTTGGATATTCTGGGAGTGCCCATCTATTGAGAATCGTGTTGACACTACGATTCTTCCCTTAGCATTGTGAGCAACCTTTTTGGAAGCCTTAGTTCTGCAGACTACGATTTAGCTTTGTTGCTGCACACACTACGATTCTGAGATCAGATCTTAATAGACTACGATTTCTGCCTTTATGCTTGCTGTGCTCGTCTGATCTGGCTTGACTACGATTTTTGCTTCTGATTAGATCCATAGACTCCACTGCTTCAAGTGTGATCTACGATTCTTGACTTAGCTCTGGCGGACATTTAGTCGGCTTATAGACAGACTGTTTCTACGATTCTGAACATGACTTTCTCAGCAGACTACGGTTCTGAGAAAGTTCTTCCCGACACACTACGATCCTTTCTCGTTTCTCCCGGCAGACTACGAACTCCAGATCTACTGTAACACCCCCTTCCCGAAATAGAAAGGGAGGTTACTCAAAACACAACAAAATCGAACGAAACCTCTATGCCACGAAAGAATAATATTTCACCAATAAATATCAAAATGTCAAACCAGAATAAATGCCAAACTGGCCCAAACCATAATCTGAAATAATTATTACAACTCCAAACAAAAATTTAATAATTAATATGTCCAGCCTAAATAGAATATTCCTAAACCATTGGATCGAATGGAGCTCTCATCACACTTGCCCTTGATCCCCCTGATTACCTGCCGGAAGAAAAACACAGCATGAGCCAAACGCCCAGTACAGATATAGAAATAACTAACTCAATAAAAAGAACTGAATTGGAACGAACAAACTAATACAACAAAATCACAGGCTGAATCAAATGGCTGGGGTTATTTCATACCGAGCTCAAAATAAAACAGAAATATACCTTGCCACACAGGCAAGGTCAAATATTGCCACACAGGCAAGTCACACACATTGGACCGCGAATCCAAATGCATGTAAAATCGGAAGGCGTGTTTGGCACAAACATCGCCACTCCGCAGAACAGAACAGAACAGAAAACTAGGGTCGACCCATACGCCTCCCACAACAAAACACCAAATGGCCAACTCCCACCCAAGCACAAAACGGAGACGCCGTGGACTGATCACACCGCCACGGAAAGTGTCATGCCTCTCGTGCCAAGACGACATGCCTGTGGTACCCCCACAGGTGGTTATAGCTCAGGTATACCCTACGATATATTCTAACAATAATATCATGTCACAACACATGCGACACAATATTAACACAAGGGTTCTAAGTGTACATGTAACATCGAAACGAAAATAAATACAAAGCTCCCAAGATACATTAACATGTACATCTCTAAAAGATTTAAAATAAATACTAAATATGTTAACATAGCTCAAGAGTACAAATACGAATTCTATGAATCAACACTAACATGAAACAAATATATTAATTTCACAAGGAACAATTATGTGAAATAATAACGAAATTAGAAACGAGTAACAAAACGAACTAATTAAATTTTATAAGAGTATCGCTGAAGGAGTACGGAATCCGTACCTGGATTATGCAATGTAATACCCAATTATAAATTCCAATTTTTTTTTATTTGTTAAACTCCTGCCGTCCGAACTAAACAAAAAAAAAATAATAATAATTATAAGTATGTTTGTAAAAATTATTTTCACCCTTAAACCTTAAATTAAATTCATTAATTATTATTATTATTATTATTATCATTATTATTATTATTATTACACTGCCTTCCGTTTCCACCAAAACAATCGTCAGATACTTATTAAATTATAAGATATATATATATATAGTATAACAAAAGCAGGCATGATTCTCTCTCTCTGTTTTTTTTTTATTCATTCTCTTAATATAGATATATATATATATATGTCAAATTTGCATATTGAACATGATGATTCCGTTTTGTATCAAGTTGCAGAACTTGCAGGTTATCATATTATTATTATATATATATATATATAGTGCCTTCCGTACCAACAAGTTAAAGTAATATGACTAAAACTTTCATATACACTTCCAATAAGAAATCACATATAGACTTACAGGTATGATAAAAAAATAAATTCCTGATCTTCGGTCTTCACCGTTTCGCCTCCTTGCGCCGTTCCTCCTCCAAAATTCTTATCAGACGTGATGAAATATAAGTAGGTTTTATATATTCTCTTATTATCTCTCCTAATTATAATAGGATTTTAATATTATACAAATATAGATTAAACCCAATTAGTATTAAGGCCCAATTAATGTAGTCCACATGAATAAATACAATTTGACCCAAACATAAGAAAAGTCAAATTAAAATTTAAACAAGATTTTTTTTTTCGGGTATTACATCTACTATCCTTGCAGACTACGATTCTGCCTTGATAGTTCTCGAGTCTTCCTTGTCTCTCCAGGCAGACTACGATGCTGGTGCAGTGCTCGACGATCAGACAAGCCTATCTATTACATTGTATAAGATCAACCTAACAAGCTTGATCTTTCTATATTTATAGTCATTGTACATCATTTCTTTTTAAGGAATTTACAAAGCTGTTTTGCTTATGTAGGATCAACCTAACATATTTGATCAATTCATTCTAAGTCCTTGTACATATATATTCCTATTATCTATCAAAGGACTTTACAGCTTTTGTCAATGCAAGCATACTTGCATATTCATTTGTTTATATCATAATCAAATCATATAAAATAGGAATACCATTCTTATAAATATTCCTAACAATCTCTCCCTATTTGATTATGACAAAAACAATCAGTGCACATGTATGAGATGAATGAATCTTATATACAGTGAGCAGCTGTATTTCTACTGCAGATAATCATGAATGCCATTGATGAATAATATGGACTTTACATAAATTATGACACTCTACATCCTGGATCCAGAACATACCTAACTAGATAGAGATGTACCTTTTCTGCTCCATGTATGTCTCCAGAATGTCTGTTGATCAGCTTCTACTGCTGTTCATCTTTCTTTTCTTCTTGTTCTTCTTTCCTCTGCTCCCTCTCAGATGCATGCTCCACCTTGCTCAGGCTTTGGTTCATTTGCATACACTCCTTTCTATGGCTCCCCCTCAGACTCTGTGTTCATGGGGTCATCATCCTTTGGCTCCCCCTTAGATGATGACTCTGCTTCTGCTGCTGCTTTCTTCTTCTTCCCTTTATTGGCCTTCTTTGCTCCTCTTCTTCTCAGACTTCAGTCTGCTCGTTGAGTGCCTCTTCTTTTTCTCCTCTCTTGGATGTCTCTTTTTCTCCCCCTTTTTGTCATTAATCACTTAAGACAGCTGCTCCACGTTTGACATAAGCTGCTCCATCAGGTGAGATGAGTTGCCAACCTTAATTTTGAGTTCTTGTTGACTTAGCTCAAGTTGGAGGGAGAGAGATTATTTCAGATTATCAATCTTGTCAGAGAGAGATATGATTTGGTCTTCATTAGCCTTCTGAACTCGTAGAGCTTCTTCCTTCTGCTCACTCATAGCTTTCTGAAGTATTTGATCCCTTAGTTGAAGCTTGAGGGATATGTCTGAGAGTCTGGCTTGAAGTCTTTTTGACAACTCATTGTCTTCTCCTGTTGACAGGTCCTTTACTTCTGCAGCCATAAGAGAGATTTTCTCAAACAATTTTTCTGAGGACTTTTGAAGCTCTTGCTCTTGAGAAGGTCTATCATCATGTTGTTTATCCTCTTTCTGAGCAGCTGGTTGATTAGCCTCTTGCTGAGTATCATGGTGAACTCTACGATTTTTACTTTTGGATAGACTCTCAAAGGTGGTGAGAATCTGGTAGATCGTTGAGTTCCATGCTGCTTGGGCAGAGTACAGCTTCTCATATTCATCTTGATCATCTTCAAGGATAGAGTGAGATGACTCTACGATTGTGGACTTGGGCAGTATCCTTCTTCCATCTAAATCTGCTCGACAATCATAGGGGATGTAATAATTTTCAGCATGTCGATAGACCTTGAAGTGAGATTGGTCTTTGATCAGCAGAGTTGCAAACTCCTTCACCCTTGGAAAGTTCTGTGCCACCAGTTCAAGGTTGGGAAGATGAGAGAAGCACCATGAGAGATAGCTGTTGTCTCCAGTGAGGGATGCCTTTGCCCATGGCATGTGAGGATGAAACCATCGTATAGCATGATCCTTGATTTCAGTATCATAAATCAAGGTTGAAGAGTCTAGCTTTATAGTTTCACGATGGTTGAGTAGATGTACTGCAGTCATTTTCACCACATGCAGCCTTCCATTTCCATGATTAATCCATTTCTCTGGAAGTGCATCTAGTGGTTCTTCATCAATTTCTACCACTATTATCCTCTTGCGTTGAACAGGACAAGGGATGTGTAAATCTCCTGGCACATCATCCTCAGAACTGGAGTCTTCTTTACTTTCTTCATGATCTGAGCTGGAGTCAGATTGGTGTAGACTTCCTTCAACTGACTCATCAGTTTGTTCAATCATTTGATCATCACCTTTTTCATCATCAGCAGAGCTTGCCTTTTCAGACTCATTAGCCTCTTCTAGCTCTGCAGTCTTCAGCCTTTTGCTGCTATTCTTTGCAGACATATTCATTCTTCTTCTCTTAGCACCTTCTTCTTTTGATACAGCCTCATCATCACTGAGTTCGATGATTGCTGTAGAAGATTCTCCTTTTTTCTCTAAAAGAGCTTGAGCACGCAATCTGTTGCTCTTTTTTTTTTGGGTATCTAGCTATAGGAGATTTAGACATTTCATAATCTTTAGTCTTTGAAGTCTCTGAATCATCAGACAGACTTCCTTGAGGATCAGCAGTAGGAGTGACATATACTTCTTCTTTAGACCCTTCGTCTTTTGACCCATCAAATGAACTCCTTGGTACTTCAGCACTAGGAGATCTAACTGCTTCTGGATTAAATTCTCTCTTGTCAGCAGCATGGCTACTTTGAGAGTTAGCCATAGGACTTGCAGCTTCTTCTTCATTATCAGACTTGTTTCTTGAAGATTCATCCTTGAAGCTCTCAGTTCCCATCTCATCTTCTGACTCTATGTTTTCTTCTTTAGTAGATATACTTCTTTGGGAAACTGACTTTTGTTTCTGCACCACTTTAGCTTTCTTCTTCGAAGGCTTTACAGACTTGGGCTCTGGGATAACTGAATCTTCAGAGTGTGCCAGCTCTTCTTCTTTTATGGCACTAGCTTTCCTCTTCTTTGAAGCACTCTTGTTGCTGCTGCCATGTGTTAGCCGTTTGTTCTCCATTGGGTTCTTCTTTCAGTTTGCAAATAGCTGTGTGGTCATCACTTTATGGCTATTAAGGGCTTTACCTTCATCATCCTTAATTTTGTTCTTCTACCTCTTCTTCAGAATGATACTTAATAATCTTCCATGGAAAACCTTAGGGAGTGGTTTCCCTGTTAACCTCTTCTTCTCTGCTTTCTCCAGCCACTTGGACATTTGGTCAATCAGAATAACCCCAAAGTTGATACGCTTCTTCAGAACAATTGCAGACATGATCTTTAGCTGTTGATCACTCACATTGTTATGTGCAGTGTCTTTGCATAGTATGCATTTGCCTACAATCTCTGCGAAAAACTCAAATTCTTTAGGAAACTCCTTCTTCTTCATGTCCTTCAGACTAGGTTTCCTTCTGTACCTCATTATCTTCTTGGCTTCTTCAGTGTTAACTTCATCAAGACTTTTCAGACCTAGGTCAGAAAAACCTAAGCACTGATTGAGGTCAGAAGATTTCAGCTTCAGAATCTGACCTTTTACTTTGGTAGAAAGAATTCCAAAATTTGTAATCAAGTTGGAGTAGAACTCTTTAACCAAGTCAGCATAAATTGGAGTATTTGACTCAAGACATTATGAGAATCCATTCTTCTTCACAAGTTCCAGAATATCTCTGAACTTCTTCTCAGATTTCTTGAACGTCTTGGTTCCAAGCTGAATGCCAGCAATTACTCGCCAGTTTGCCATTTGAAGAGCTAGGATTTTCTGAGCTTATGACTGTATGAGAATCTTGTGAGATGTCAGGGAGCGATTCAAGGTTTGATAACTATTTGAGAAGATCTTGGCTGTTTGGAAGTATTTAGGTTTTGGCTTGAGAGGATGAGTGTATGGATTTGACAGGCTTTTGATGAACCAGCTAAAATGAAACTGCCAATTATTTGAATTTCCCTCTTGTAATTGTTCCTTCCACGTTTCTTAGTGGGACAGCTGTAAGAAGCTGATAGGTTACAATCTGTAACTCCTCCATCGTGTCAGTTAACCAGATTTGACTTTTCTTCTATTGACCATTAACTTCTTCAATCCGTGGAGTGACTTGTGACTTAGCTTGGTACTCCACGATTTCCCAGACTGATCTACAACCTTTGCTTCTTCTTCGAGGATTGTAGTCTGTGGTCAAGCTTCAATAGACAACTTCTCCATTAGCCTCTGAGGGATTGACAATTCTCATTTGCAGCTTGTAATCTTCTGATGAGATGCTGCTTGCTTCAGCAAAGATTCTTGTGATGCATTCCACATTAGCATTCCTTCTAAAGTAAGGTAGCTCAGGAAGGGCCAACCTCTTAGCTCAACGCTAAGGATCAGGTTTGTCCCTGAGGCGCTTACCAGATGAAAAGACTTATACAAGGTTAGTACTGACATCACATCTGACCTCTCTGCTGGGGAGTTCATTTACCAACTCTGGATATTCATTGGTGTTGGTTTTTGTAAGGGTTGTAATCGTGGTGTCCTTCTGCTCTTATACTATGATCAGATGTTTGATCATAGGCACTCCACGATTTTGAGGTGGGTGGCTGATATGACTATCAGTAGCATGTTTTGGGACATTACTACTGACTATGATGGATATTCATTTGGTTCATTATTCACAGAATTTTGGGACTCTATAACTGGAATTTTTCTATTTTGGGTTAGCTCCTGTTCTCTATGATCTTTGGCAGAAGCGGTCTTGATAATCGTGGTATACACCATGATTGACTTATCTTCTGAGATTTTCTCACAACTTCTGGCAAGAATTCCACTTCTTCATTTTGCTCCCTGAGCTACACCATCTCTATATCTTCATCTGTCATATCAAACTCCTTGATAAATTTCGTGGTCCTCTTCTTTAATTTGGACATAGCCTTTGTACGTTCTTCAGATTCAGCCCTGATAATTGTTCAGGCTGAGAGGCTGTAGCAGTTTCTCCATCTGCAGTCATAATTTGTCTGGACTCTACGATTAGTGACTCCTCTTCAATCGTAGTGAGTGAGAACTTCTTAGTTCTGTGACTGGTTTTCTTCTTCTTCTAAAATTCACAGCTTCTTCAGCTTCTCACTTGATCTTTCTGAGTTAATCAAGTGACTATCTTTTCTGCTTGGAAGATCTGAAGAATTTGCTTCATTAATCATCTTAGACACCTGTAGTGCTGCTGCTCTTAGCAGATCACTGCTCCCCCATAGATGATGCTATCTTCTAGAAGAAGCATGAATTCTTCTTCTTCATATTCATCAGAAGGCAGTCTTGCATATCTCCTTTTGACTAGAATCATCTCTATCATAAAAGCTTCCTTGGATCATGGAGAGAGATATCTTCAGGACTGATTACTCCACGATTGTTGACAGAACTACGAACGTAGTTTTCTTTATCTGATACCTGAACAGGCATTTTCAGTAGGCTTGTAGTCCTTCCTTAGTTTCATCAATATATACTAAGGATGAATGAAGACTCATTTGGGACTATTAACTTGTCAACATCTGACAGCCTTCCATCAGTTAGTTTCCCTTCCTCCTTAATCAGAACTGCAGACTTTGATGCTGACTGGAGAAACACTATGATTATGATCATCGTACCATAATCGTTGTGTGTTGGCTTGCACAGGTTTGACAGTCTTGATCGTAGAGAACACTACGATTTTCCTTAAACTCTTTTGACAGATTGCATTCGTGGAGTTCTGCTTTTGTGAAGAGTTCTTCATAATCAAAGCTTGATGATCCTTTGATGTGAACTTCTTCGCGTTTTGTTCTTTAAAGATATTCCTTACATGGATGGGTCATGGAAGATCCTTTATTTTTTCATCTAGGTATGAATGATCAGCTTCCATGTGGAGATCAACAATCTTGTGAGCTTCGTTCATGTGGACTCAGCAAATCTTCAGAAACCGGCTTTGGCATAGGATGAATTTTGTCAAAAACATTGCTGAAATGTCTTGAGCCTCCAGCTGGGTGAATCTTCGTGACTGAAGCCATCTGCTTCAGCATTCCTTAGTGTGGTCAGATAGACCAAGTACCTGCATGTTTAGATAATTTCTATTTTGGTACCCAAGCTTGATTGGGTCCTGCTAGGTTAGTTTCTCAAAACCCCTATTCCTCATATACTAGAATTTACATCAACCTAAGTATCAATAATCATAATATCCATGCATGTATTAGATTTATATATGACATTTATCATGCATGATTGTGAGTGTGTGTAAAATTAATCATTTTAATAAGACACTCTTTTTCTTTAATGGTTTCACCCTTTGCTTGGTTATGTTCACAGTTTTTGAATGTTCGCAGAGTTGGAATCAACTCTATTATTTAGTTGTATCTGGTTGATTCATGGAGATGATCAATTTCTAAGAATCTTCAAGATACTCCTTTAGAACTGATCATACTCTACATGTTATCAAAAACTTAGAGCATAGGTTTGTACATACATACCAACCCTTAAGTAAGGATTACTCCACTTAAACTTAATTAATTCTTGATATGCTTATCTCATATTTCAGACTTCTTTCAAGATGTTATCTTCAACCTAAAACTTGGGTGGAGAGAAAGTTTGTTAGCAATTGAGTTTCCAACCTTAGTGTACTTTCTCTCTTCCCTTTTTTAGGAAGAATATGGCCTCTTGATATAATACTGTTATAGTACATTAGGTGATGCTACATGATGTACACATTTATATTAATGAGGAACCGTACCTTTACACTGTCAGTTTCTTGACAGTCATTTATCTTGCTATAATGAGGTTATGCATTGATGTGCATATCTTTACATTTATTTCTGACAGCTTGTTACTCCAGTTGTCCTTTGATCAATCAGTCATAGCTTTGAAGAGGTAAGCTAAGAAGGTCTTGACATCTTTAGTTCTTTAATCACCTTAAACCTCATGATTCACATCCAACTGCTGGTTAGCCAAATACATATTTGAGAAATTCTTCTTTCTCCTCTTGATAAACATTTCTTAGCCCTTTCATCTTTCAGAATGAAGGATGCTTGATTCTTTGCTGTTGATGCCACTTGACTTCTCATCTCTGGTCTTCAGACTACAAGATTGACTGTGGACAAGGATTGGTCTTGATGGTATGTCATTTAAGAACCTGGACCAATCTGAGCAGCTTCAGGTGTATATACACATTTACCTGTACACATTATTTCCAACGTGTGAGCTCATCTGCATTTACAAGTGACTTAGTACTAAACTAAGTTTAGAACAATGTTTGTGCCTAGGATCAGACTCAAAGCGATTAACTTTTGAATATAGCATGAGAACCTATTCTGATACCAATTGTTAGTTCCCAGTAGGCACACAATAGATCTAGAAGGGGGGGGGGTTTGAATAGATCCTTTGCGTTTTTAAACTCTTTTCATTTCTATTTTTTATTGCTAAGAAGTTAGCATATGACAAACATAAGAATCATTTCAAGCACAGTGGAATAAGTTAAATCTCCCCTTCATTTATATATTGATAAACATTGATACATTGTTCTTGAAGTTAGTTTAGTTGTAAGAAGTTAATACATACATAGCAGTTATAGCAATTAAGTACATAATGTAATGACAGAAAGTAAATGACAGAATGTAAAAGACACAGAGGGTTTTAAGTGGTTCAGAGACACAAGCTCCTAATCCACTCTTCTGCACTCTCGCAGGAAATCCACTAAGAAATGGGCAGCACCCTGAATCACTAAGATTCCTTTTAGGCCCGCAGCCCTGGAACTTAAATTCACTAAGAACTCTTCAAGTCCTCTGACTTGGAACTCCTTTAGTTCACTAAGAACTCTTCAAGGCTAGCAGCCCTGGAACTTCAGTTCACTTAGAACTCTTCAAGCCCTCCGGCTTGGAACTCATTTAGTCCCTCTGGACAAGGACCCCTCAGGCCCTGGCTACTTGTTGTTGTAGTTGTTGTTGTTGTTGTTGTTTGTGCTTTGCTGCTAAGATGTCTTGAAGCTTGATCATCTTTGTACTTATTAGCAGCTAGGCTTGGTCCTCAGCATTCTGCTTTGAGTTTGGACCTCTTCTCTGGTGCAGCTGATCTTCATTCTGTCCAGCTCATCTTCACTTGATATCAGTTGTGCACCATTACCACATAGGACTGCTAAGGCTTTTCATTGTGGGTCACCTTCTTCTGGTCCTTAGCAGCCCTTGAACCTTTCTTGAATGATATGCAGACATGGTTCTGCATCTTTTCTGGTTCATCTTCTGGTTCTTCATGGTGATCCGTAGAGTGGCTCTTCTGATCTTCTTTATGCTCAGCCACTTTCCTGAATGCTATCTTCTTGGCCTTCTCGGCTCTCAGCTTGGCTGCCATCTTTAGTGGCATTCTCATCCTTGTTGAGTGAAGCTTTAGTCTGTTCAAGTCCTTCTTCAAGTTTGCTTCACTTCCACCTTTGTAGTCTCACTGTCACTGAGACTTGTTCTGTAAGACCCCAAATTTTATGAATAAAGATTTAATTTCCTTTATATATTATTTAAAATAGTAAGGTATTGATTTGATAAATGTGATAAGTTATGGGTAAGATTTGCAGAGTTTACAAAGTAAGCAAGTGGTTATAAAATATTCGTTGTGTCGGGGAATATTCGTTTGGTCGAGGAATATTCATTTTGTCGGAGAATATTCGTACGACGGCGCAGTCATTGGTGGACCCTATAACGGAATGAATGTCGGATATAGAAAGCGATAGAAATAACCTTTTTACAAAAATAACGGTAAAACTTTTACCGTTAAAACTGTTGAAATACCCGGTGGTTAAAATACAGTAATACGTGGTGTTGCACGGTAGCACACGGTATTGCACAGTAATTCTAATTATTGATTCTTACCTAAGAAGTCACTACTCAATAATTATTACAGTAATTACTGTTCAATATTTTATTTTATTGATTCAATAATTGCTACGTTGATATTTTATATTAGTGATTCAATAATTGTCATTGCATAGTTTTTCAAATTATCAAATCAATAATTCATATTATTGGAATAATATTATTAGATATCATTATTGGCAATGTCTAAGGAAGTTCTGTCTAGGAGGGGGTTATTTAATTGCGCACCAGTAAGGAGGAATCCTTATCGGAAGACCCCCTCTTTTCTGAGAACGACCTGGTTGTCATTATTGTGATTCTGTAATATTATTTGTGAATAATAATTAATTATTGATAAATATGATAAGTAAATATTTATCCAATTTTGATATAAATGGAGGAATTTTTGGTATAAGACATTTGTTAAAAATTAGTATTTTATCTTCTCCGATAAAATAATTCATTCAAATATATTATTATAATATTACATTATAGTAGTATGATGTAATTATATAATAGTATGATTTTTTATAATTTGAATGGTAACATTATTATAGTAAATTCATGGTATAAAAGTAAAATGAGGTGGAAGAGAACAAATTAAATTTGAATTCTTATGATGTAAGCAATGATGTCATCGGAACGATGAGGTAAGCAATGATGTCATCGGAACGATGAGGTAAGCAATGATGTCATAGGATCGATGATGTAATCGATGATGTCGTAAATTATGGCAAAAAGACTATTTTACCCTTACTCTGTCAAGCCTATAAATAGAAGCTCATTTCTTCATTATTTCTCACCAATTCACTAAAACTATAGAGGGAGAAAGTATAGATAGAATAAGATAGAAAGAAGAAGAGTATTATGTTATTACACTAATGCAGTCTCCAATTTTTTTTAAAGTAATAGATATTATTTCTTTCGTATTCATGAAGAGAGTTATTTTCTTTCAATATTCGTAAGGGTTGTTATTTCATTCTTTATTATTCTATTGGAATAACCTATCTACGCGGACTACCGCAAGCATGGTGAAATTCTGTTGTTATTCCATTCTTTATTATTCTGTAGGAATAACCTGTCTATGCGGAATACCGCATGCCTGGTGAATAACCCCTCGTATTTATTCTTTATTAAGTTATGGAAATGATCTGTCTACGCGGACTACCGTATGACGGGTGAAAATTCATTTGCAGTGTCGTATATTGTTTCATTTCAGATTTCTAACTCTAAACTTACTACTGTAAGTATTGCTTCTATAATTCCTGAAATGATTAGAAAATTCTTGTGTTTTGCGCTTCATCTAATATCATTTCACTGGAATATTGGTCTGAACTTTTTTGTGAAATTTTAATCTTTTCATATCGGGATACTATTCATGAGTTACTATTCATGAGTTACTATTCATGAGCTACTATTCACGAGTTACTATTCACGAGTTACTATTCACGGTAAACAAATATTATTTTCTTTCAAATTATCTTTGATTGTATCCAAGTTTTAAACTTTATTCTTGAATTTTGCTCCACAATTGATTATTACAAAGTATTCTTGAACTTCGATAAATTAAATTACGAATCCCTAATCTTTGTCCTTTATCTCACTGGATTCGTTCCTTATATTATTTTTCATCATTCTCAGTCTTAAATTACAAACGAATATCTTTGGTTTGTAGTGCAAAGATGAATGATTATTTGATTAATATCTTTGGCCTGTAGTGCAAAGATGATTACTTGATGAATATCTTTGGCCCATAGTGCAAAGATGGACAGGTGTTGAGATGAACATGATTACTGGTGATACAAATGAATATCTTTGGCCCGTAGTGCAAAGATGAATATTTGATTCGAGATATATATTGATTGATGTTACAGGGATAAAATATTGATGATGGACTTTTAAATCATAGAAGATAGTAGACATCATTCTCTACTTAACTCTTCTAATGAATTGTTATTTTCGCTACAGTTGTTGATATAAAACTGGTTGTCCATAATATTTTATTTGATTTGTTGAAGACAAACGATAATTTATTCTTCATTATCTTAGTTATAATATTCTTTACTGGGCTAGTTGAGCTCACCATTTTCTTCCATTGTTCTCTTTAGGAAATGGGAATATCGTGGGTACTAGTCGTGGAATGGAGTGATGGCCCGAGTTAGAGCTGTAGAAGTCCTCACTATTTTTTTTGTAAAATAGTGTGATAATAAATGTAATGAGGACTTAGTTTGAGTGCTTATATTTTCTACATGTCTGTATTGACACTCACAGTTGTGTGGTCGTATTTTGCACGACCGTTTGATATAAAAGATTGTATTTGGATTTTGTTGAGTGTATTTGGCGACTCAGAATGGGTTGGGTTGATTGGACCTATTTTATGGGCGTCACATGTTCTGTTTAGCTCAGGTGGAACTCGTAGAGTCAACAGTATAGCATTCCAACAACTCAACGAATCTACAACTCAGCAACAGCTCTTATCTTTGAAGCTTTTCTCTTAAATACCCTTCCATGATCTTCCCGTTGGAAAGTAGCCGTTGGAAGCTATTTGAATTGCTTCACAGATCTCGAGTTATTTGGTGCAGACTGCTGATGTGACGTGATAGCTCCTTTTTGACTTTACTGACACAGCAGTCTGCTTTCTCACCTACCGCCTTAGAGATGTCACTATTCTGTGTCAGGTTGGTAGTCACCTTTATTACTCCTTTCTGATTCCTTGATTCGAATCCTTAGGAGTTGTCCTTCTGCATCGAAGCTCTCAATTAGCAACGTTCGGATGTCAGTCTTCATATTGATTCATTACCAATGCTTCAAAACTCAGATGCCCGAACTCCACGATTCTGATGCAGAATGTTCTTGGACCTTTATCGTAGTGTGTCTTTGTTGAATGTTGCTTTGATTGGTACAGACAACACTACAATTCTGAAGAGTGTTCTTGGATCTTCAATGTAGAACACATCTTCCTTTACTTGTGCAGTGCTTCAACACTTTTGCTTGCCTCGACTGATCTCAGGAACTAATATCTTGACTTGTCGTTCTGGCCTCTTCTGAATATCAAGACACTTCAGATTTGTGGCATACCAGCTCTCTTTCTCCTGGTGATCTCCCGTTCACCTATCTTCAATGGTCTGACCCATGCTTAATCACTTTTGTCTTGTTCTTCATAAGCTGGCCGGTATCTCTGTATATACTGTATCAGTTCCTTCTTCGTTCGGCAACCACTACGATCTTGAGTGATTCTCAAGATTGTTGTCTTCTGTTCTCTTGACATCATCTGCACTTACTGACTTTCTCTAGTCAGCTACTATGTCTGAAGTCTTCTTCTGATTTGCTTGTGGAAGACTTCATCTCGAATGGCTTTACAACTTCAATCTGCATGTTGATTGAGTTGATGCTTGTATCTTCTGTTAGCTTGCATGCCATTCGTTGAGTGCTCTCTGGTTCCCTTGGAATGTATCTTTGTAGCTCAGACCAGAGGCTCCATGCTTTGGATATTCTGGGAGTGCCCATCTGTTGAGAATCGTGTTGACACTACGATTCTTCCCTTAGCATTGTGAACAACCTTTTTGGAAGCCTTAGTTCTGCAGACTACGATTTAGCTTTGTTGCTGCAGACACTACGATTTCGAGATCAGATCTTGACAGACTACGATTTTTGCTTCTGATTAGATCCGTAGACTCCACTGCTTCAAGTGTGATCTACGATTTTGACTTAGCTCTGGCAGACATTCAGTCGGCTTATAGACAGGCTGTCTCTACGATTCTGAACATGACTTTCTCAGCAGACTATGGTTCTGAGAAAGTTCTTCCCGACACACTACGATCCTTTCTCGTTTCTCCCGGCAGACTACGAACTCCGAGATCTACTATCCTTGCAGACTACGATTTTGCCTTGATAGTTCTCGAGTCTTCCTTGTCTTTCCAGGCAGACTACGATGCTGGTGCTGTGCTCGACGATCAGACAAGCCTATCTATTACATTGTATAAGATCAACCTAACAAGCTTGATCTTTCTATATTTATAGCCCTTGTACATCATTTCTTTTTAAGGACTTTACAAAGCTGTTTTGCTTATGTAGGATCAACCTAACATATTTGATTAATTCATTCTAAGTCCTTGTACATATATTCCTATTATCTATCAAAGGACTTTACAGCTTTTGTCAATGCAAGCATACTTGCATATTCATTCATTTATATCATAATCAAATCATATAAAATAGGAATACCATTCTTATGAATATTCCTAAAAGATAGTTATTTAGATTAGATTAACTAATGCATCTAGTGTTTTCATGAGTTATTTAAAACATGTTTTGCATGATTCTATGAACAAATTTGTGTTTAGCTATTTTGATGGTAGAATCGTCTTTTTCATAAACCATTGGGGATATTTGATATTTGTTGTCTTAGTTTCTGATCAAGATGTGTTTTCTTGTTCTCAATGTTTTTACTTGCATGAAATTCATTCTAGGTTTTCGTATCCATATGTTGAGTTAGGTTTTCATGCTAGTCCCTCTTTACATGAGTTGTCGTTAGTTGACAATGGTAGTGATCATGCTTGTCCGTTCGAGCATTCTTTATTGCATGAGGTGCTATCATTTGATATTGATTTGAGAAGTGTTTATCGTCAAAGTGGATTGAGATATAGTTTACAAGCATCTTTGGTTATATCATTCAGATTAGCTAATGTGTTGTGTTCTTTCATGGGGAAATTAGTTAATATCTATTTTGATGATATTCCAGTTTTTGTCAACACTTGGAGAAATTCTTTAGCATTTATTGAGTTTGTTCGTGATCATGATAAATATGCTATTGAGTTTTTGATTTGTGGTTATGACTTTTGTATTCCGTTGATGCAACTACTTGAGCTTGAATGTGTTATTGACAATGGGAGAGGAAAGGTTGACTATGTTTTGCATATTCGAGATGGGTTCATACTTAGCAAGGAGGAAACATGGTTCGTTATGCGAATTAATTTCAGCAATGCATTGCAGGTCTACAGGGAAGTATTTTGATTTTTGTTCTAGTCAGTTATGCATATGATCTTGAGTTTCGTTAGTTTTCCTTGATTATACAAATGATACACATTGATTTGTTTTGTTTTGTGTTTAATCCAAGAATTCAAGAAAGTTTGCGTGTGAAGCATGATAAGTTTTAAATAGTGAATTTGATCCAAGTGCATTGGAGTGTGTATTTCTGCGAAGGGCCGAGATCATTCGATTGACGTTTGATCAGGGAATTCTTTATTGGATGGATATACTTCATGGCGAGTTCTACATACTGATATTTGATCCAGGAGGAGATAAAACTTTTCATATTCTTGCACTGCATTCACGCTTATTTTATTAGATAGTAGATTCGTTTATATAGTTAGTGTTTTGGAAGTAATTGGTCTACTAGTGGAAGAAATTCGTGAGTTTGTGGACAAGTTCTTGATTAAACAAGTTCAAATGTTTACGTTTTCAGGTTGTAATGTGAAAATTTTACAAAGAGATATGTCAATTCGGACATTGCTTGGAAGGAAACATTTACGAGTTGTTCTTGTCCATGCAAGAGAAATACCAAATGTTGTAGTGTTCTTGGCGGGAGTTATAATTTTTGATGATTCTTCTCATAATTCTTGTTTGTGTTGTTGATATTTCCTATATATATCACTTGTAAGTTGAGTTTTGGCATTATGATTTATTTGATGCTACTAACTTAATTAGTTTGTTTTTATGTAGGAAAAAGTTTGTGGATAAATCCTTTTCAAGAAGAGGAGATGCCAGATTTGAGGACAAATCCTTTTCAAGAGGAGGGGAATGATACAATCCCGACCGGGCTCGCATCGAACAATAACGAATCAACTCAAGTTCAGAGGATTCAACAAATGATCTTTAGCCGTTGGGCTAAAATCTACTCCAGGATGCTTACATTGGAGCTCAATTCATGTGAACAATGATCGAGGAGAGGATCAATCTTGTGATTTGGGATTACTAGATACCATCTATTTAGTAAGACCAAATCAACACAATCCAAGTCATCATGCAACGTACAAGACAATGAAAAGGGATTCGAGCTACATGGCTTTATTGAGACGTCTAGAATGATAATGATGATGGATCGAAGACTTTGAAGGTAGAGTCCAAGTTCATTTATGTGGTCCAAGTGAAGATATCAATTCAGGTGGACCAAATCAAGACATGCATGCTAAGTCAAAGGATCGAGTGTGACACTCCCAAATTTGGGTACTTCATTTTCACAGGATTTGGTGTTCACTGTACAAATATCACATAAATATCTACCCATAAATAAAGTAACTCATGAAATAAATAAAAATCCTCCCCTTACGGGGTTACAACATCTGAATAAAATAAATCCCAGGTTGAACTAACTTTAAACATCAAATGCGGAAACATAAATAAACAAATAAGTCTTAAACAACATCATAAGTCTTAAACATAACATTCAAAAATAAAATATCAAGCGTGACGCCCCGAAATCCAGCCTATTTTTCACACCCGAATTCTGTGTCTTATGATACTTCCCATTCCATACATACATCATTATATCCTGAAGATACATGATATATTCACACATTCCTAGGTTCTATTACCTCAATATGTTCTTTCATTAAAAATAATGGTAATTACATTATTCTTATCACATTACAAGTGTGACTTAACTAGTCACCATATCTATAAAATAGTTTTAATCTAACTATTCCCCAAGTCTCTACTTGATCTTCACACTTGTTCATAACATGAACAGTACTTCATCTTGCGACGCTAATGGTATTCACAACCATAGCATCTCACCATAGCAGGACATCGATCCACTTGATCTTCGTCAGGTCCTTTAACATATACTACCGTCGTTCACTGAAAATGTTTTTATTTCAAGCAAGTGTGAGCATTCAATTGCTCAGCAAGCCATAGCAGTTGAATAACAACCAAAGCAAGAATCAAAGTTCTTTTAAGACTTCAATAACCGAACAATGCTTATGAAGCAACTCGAATAATAGGAATACATTCTGATTCCTATTGTTTTTCAACATACATCACATATATTTCGTCATACTTTCATTTTTTACTCATTCATATACATTCTGTCTTGCTAGAATCATTAGCACAGACTTAACGATATCGGTTTATGAATAACTGAACTTCCTAACACGAAACAATTCAATCACAGAACAGTTTATTTCATAGAAACACCGAAGTGTTAACATTGTGGCACAAGGCCTCATTCATACCAACACCTTGTACATATATCGCACATTTGCACATACGAAATACTTCCTTATGTTCAACATCTGAGGAAGTTAAGAAACTTGCATTCATCATAAAGGATGCAGGAAGTTTAGAAACTTGCCTTAGCGATGCGTACTGCTTACGCCTTATCGTTTATCACAATCCCTATATAACACATAAGGAATGATACATATCCATTAGTCACATTCATGACCTAAGCATTAGCTTAACTTCACTTTACTTCTTATGGTTTGCGTTCTTGTAATATAAGTCTACGCGACCAACTTTACGTTCATTACTTTTATTCTTTTATTAACATTTCCCTTAGTGCACATCGAGTCTCTAATAGTAGTCACATATAGTATACTAAGTGGTTTCCCACAAACGACTAACAAACTAGTTTTTCGTCTCATCTATACTGTCTTTCACAGTGAGTTAGATCGGTTGCTAGTTCATATATACCGTTTCTCTTTGACGGAATCGTTTAGCCCATATACTATATCTCGACCATTATAGACTACGACTTGCATTACCATTTTAGACTTAACTTCTCCGAACTATTATAACCTTAATGTTCGTTAAGTTACCCTTCAGTACATTTCTTATAACGTCCGGTCCATAAGACTTGGAACGTTTATTAAAGTTATTAACATTAACTCGGCTTTTCAACGTTATACGTTATTCTTTATTCTATTATTACCGTTCGTTATGGCTTATTAACATTAATATGCCATCAACTGACTCTCGTCGATCATCGTTAGACAACATGACAAGCGAAACTCTAATCGGTTCGCTAGGTCACACGCATTTTCACCGGATTCCCGTTATCGAACTCCGTATAAAAATTACATAAGTTTTATCTTCATTTCATAACATTCTCGCACCTTGTGCCTCTATTACATCTTACTATGTCAACATTCGTGAACGTCTAAGTCATACAACCAATGTATACTTAGAACGCTCACCCGACGCCAATACGATTCTGAGAATCGTTCACGTATCCGGCGTCCTCGTTACTCATCTCTTACCCTCATCAACCTTTAATTAAGGTTTAAATCACTTGATTAAGTGTTACATTAAGTGAGTTATATGTTCATTATCGTTCCGTACACTTCTCCCCAAGTGTTGAGCATTAAAAAAACTCTTCACTGGCTTTTCCTCTGTACCAACGCTGCGGCGCTGCACCTACAGAGACTTTCTCCCGGGCAGGAGCTGCGGTGCCAGCTCTTAAGGCATGGGCAGCGCTGCGACGCCAGCCCTGTTCCATTGAAATTATTTTCAGACTTTGAACTTCTCTAGCTCAAACGCAATTGTTACAACTCGGAATTGGATTGTTCTAAAGCAAATAGTTCACATATAACATGTTCTATGATTCCATCTATTCGGAATTCATTTCTGAATCCGTTGACGTAAAATTGACCTTTTCGTCCATTTTTACGTTTTCGTTAAACGTTTGTGAACGTTCGACGCTCGTTTCTTCGTTTTAACTCCGAATTGGTTCATTCTTGCTCTCGCAAGTCTTGTTTACATAATTACACGAGTTGGAATCGCAAACCATCATTTTCGAATCACACGGCAACTTTTGACTTCTATTCCGGGAAATTCACGATTTCGACGCTTAACGTCTAATCGCGTAAACTTCCGCCGAATCTTCGTTTCTTGATATTTTTACGCCAAACCAAATGGAATCAATCCATTCGTAATTTATCCATGATTATAACCATTCTTAACATCTACGTTTTAATAGTTTTCTTCATTAAGTTCTTCGTGTTCTCCGTTCGTTCTTCGTTCTTAATCAATGTTATGATTATGATTTTACGTTTTCTCGCATTCTAACGTTATAAGTTTGATAATTCAACCTTATAACATTGGAGAGTTCATATAACACATCCGGATCGTCCACTAACATCTTCTATTCTTCTTTTCATTCATTAACCATTTCATTATGGTTTTTTAACTCATTTCTTCCTTAACTTCTTAACCATTTTATTATGGTTTCACTTGTTCTTGGTTCTTAGAGTTTTAAAGTCCACTAAAACCCATCTTCTTACATACTACAATTCATGCTCTATCATTTTCACTGCTCTATCAATTTGAGAATTGAAAGAAGATGAAAATTAAAGGTTTAACACTTATACCTTAAGTGTTCTTGAGTCCTTAGACTTTGTTCTTGACAAAGTCTTAGACTAGCTTCTTCTTGCTTCTTGGTTTGCTCATCAAGATCTTCTTTTTCTCTTCTTCTCTCTCTCGAGATATTGGTGGGATTCCAAACAAGAAAAAAATGAAGGGCCAAGCCTTCTATTTATAGAGATTGCAAGAGTTGGGTTAGTTTGGTCATTAGACCAAACCTCCTCAACTCCACCTCCTCTCCACATCACCACCATGTCTCCCACATGCTAAACCATGTCCTCCCATGTGCTAGCACATGGCCACCATGTCACACCATGTGACACCATGTGTTCATGGGTTGCCCCATAGGTTTTACCCACCCGTTTACCCGCCGGTTCGACCCACGGGTTTAATTCTTAGTATTTAATTCAAATTAAATACATTTACTTCGTATAAAATTCGTATTATATGTCGTATTAATTCTCGTATCCTCCTCGTACTATACTCGTATAATAATTAGTATTATACGCGTATTCATTATGTATAATAATCATTTATTATCACACATAACTATTTTCTTCTTTAAAACCACTTTCCTTAACCCTTCGGGTTTTAAGTCCACAAGCGAATACTTCGCGAGCCATAAATGAAATATTATTACATATTCCATCTCGTCTCAAAATCATATCATTACGCGTTTCTCGAAATTTCAAAATAAATTCCCGAACAGAAATGGATGAATAGTAATTTTCGTCATTTTCTTCCCGAGAAAATTTTTCTCGGCTAAATTAACTTTTAACGGTATATTACAGTCAAATCTTTTGACAGAATGTCATTCCTGCATTCCAATCTCCCAGAATGGCTTAGGGTTAAACCCTAACCCTTAGATAAATAGTGCCTATTCCGTCTTTTTCCCAGAAATATTTTTATTCCCGAAAATCTTTTATTTTCGTCTTGAAAATTCTTACTCATTCATTCTAGCTCGTAGCCAGAATCCTCCTCATTTCTAATCATCCTATGTCAAAGAATGATTAATAAACATATATCACAGAATATAATCAATAAAATTTCTTTTATTAATCATAATTCTTTAAATCTTAATTTCTGGACAATCCGATTTTCCGGGTTGTCACAACAAGTCTTTAACACTTGTTAGCTTTGCCCTTGCCTTTGCTAGTGGAAGGCACGTCGGTCTTTCACTCTTAGCTGCAATGTTATTATGCAAGAGTGAGCACGATTGCCCACAAGTATAACAATAAAATAGTAATAATAACATGCGAGAAATCAAAGAGTTCTGAATAATAGAAAGCTCGGCTTTTGAATCAAGAAATGAATACAAGAATCAAAAGTATATCTGAGGGTCATAAGACTAAGAACTATGTCCCAGGTTGTCAAGTATTTTTACTTTAAACCTTTAACAGTCATAAGACTATATGGACTCTACTACTCGTACTTAGGGGGATCAGCCCTTAGTACCATGAATGTGCACATCATCTCAATGCTAACGCGTACATAATGCCCTATAAAGGGTTGTTCATGTCAGTTTGACATCAGAATCCGCACCAAAGAAAGTTTGGTTTGGATATGCTCAATTACAGTTCTAGAAATTGCATCAAAGGCCGTTTTGCATCAGAATCCGCACCAAAGGCCGTTTTGCATAAGCACACAACCTAGTCCTTTGTGCGATGTATCACTATAGACCATAAAGTTTCATGTGCTATCCAGAAGAGATAATACAGGTTCCGTACTCAGTCTCTTCTTAAGCTCCTGGAAACTTTCCTCACACTTCTCCGTCCAAACGAATTTCACCAATTTCCTAGTTAAATTTGTCAGCGGAGTTGCGATCTTAGAAAAATCCTGAATGAATCTTCTGTAATAGCCAGCCAATCCAAGAAAACTTCTCACTTTTGACGATGTCTTCGGCTGATCCCAGTTCATCACAGCTTTGACTTTTGAGGGATCTACCGAGATTCCGTCCTTATATATCACATGTACAAGAAATTGCACCCTCTCGATCCAAAATTTGCATTTTGAAAACTTTGCGTACAACTTCTCTCTTCTCAATGCTTCCAATGTCACCTTCAGATGCTCAATGTGTTCCTCCTTGATCTTTGAATACACCAGAAAGTTGTCGATAACCACCACCACAGATTTGTCTAAAAATGGCTTAAACACTTTGTTCATTAGGTCCATAAATGCTGCAGGCGCATTTATCCTTGTTCATTAGGTCCGATCTATCTTTGAGAAGTATCTCTATCCTTTCAGCTGGTCAAACAAATCGTCGATCCTAGGCAACAGATACTTATTCTTGATTGTGACCTTGTTCAATTCTCTATAATCGATGCAGAGCCGCCTCGTTCCATCTTTCTATTTAACGAATAACACCGGCGCTCCCCACGGCGATACGCTCGGTTGAATATACTTGTCCAAAAGCAACTGCACCATCAATTCTTTCATTTTTATCGGAGCCATACGAAACGGTTCCTTCGATATTGGAGTCGTTCCTGGTGCCAAATCGATCACGAACTCTACTTCCCTATCTGGCGGAAGTCCTGGCAGGTCATCTGGAAATACGTCCACGAAGTCTCTCACGACTGATATTTCCTCCATCTTCGGGCTCTCTTTGCGATTATCGACTATGTAGGCTAAATATCCTATACAGCCTTGTCTCAACAACTTCCTGGCCTGCATCATCGTCAAAAAACTCGCTTGTTTAGGCGACTTGCTGCCATAAAACACAACTTTTGACGGAGTCATAAGGTTAATACATTTCCTTTGACAATCAATTATCGCCCCATAATTGAATAGCCAATCCATTCCCAAGATAACGTCGAATTCCCCAAGTCTAATCGAAATAAGATCTACATTCATCACATTACCCTTAATATCCACTCTACAGTTCTTGTATATGAATCCAACAGGAATCACTTCCCTATTTGGAATCTCTATGTTCATAGGGTAGTCTAACTCGTAGGCAATTCTAAATTCTTAGCAAAGTCATCGGCTATAAATGAGCAAGTAGCCTCCGAATCAAATAATACATATGCATTAACATTATTGATCGGAATGATACCTGACACCACATCGCGTGACTGCACAACGTCCTGTATGGTCATGTTGAATGTCCTGGTAGTAGGTCGGTTTGTTGTTGTTGGTCATGTAATCGTCAGAGCGTTGCCACCGTTGCTTCCCCTGTTCCCACCTAATCCTGCCCCTCCTGATACCTTCTTGGGACAGTCCCTTGCCAGATGGTCCTTAGATCTACACGTGAAATAGGCGCCCTTCTTAGGGTTAGGGCAGTTAGGTGCTATTGGCCTTCCTGACCACAATTGTAGCAAACTCTTTTTCCTTTCATACAGACCCCCATGTGGTTCTTCCCGCAGGTCGGACAAGCTTCTACTCTTTTCTTCTGGCTCCCTTGCTGATTTCTGGTCAATGGGCTGTCATTCCACCTTCTCTTTTGACTACTACCTCCTCCCGTATTACTTCCACTAGCTTTATTTCCTTCACCTTCACTCTTTTTCTTCTTCAGCTCCTGGTTGTATTTTGTCATCGCATCGCTCCCACCTTCAGTGAGAATAGCCTTCTCCAATACCCCAGCAAAGGTGTTCAATTGGAACATCGACACCTTGCTATATAACCAGGACTTCAGTCCCTGTTCGAATCTCATTGCCTTCCTCTCATCGGTATGCACTTAATATGTGGCGAACCTAGCCAACTCATTGAATCTCGCCGCATAGTCTGGCACTGACATATTGCATTGCTTAAGCTCCAGAAACTGAACCTCCATCTGGATCTGTGAGCTTGTCAAAAAATACATCTCAAAGAGCATTTCCTTAAACCTTTCCCAGGTTATCACGCCCTCTCCTCCCCGGATCTTGTTTGCTTGCCACCAATAGATGGCTTCTGACTTCAATATGAATGTTGCATACGCGGTCTTTTGATCTTCACAGACCCTAGCGACGTCAAAAACTTTTTCCATATCCATGCATGTCTGAGCTTCTATCGGATTTATGGATCCCTTAAATTCTGGCGGTCCCACCGCCTTGAAGTTTTTTAACGAGGTATTGGGTGGAGCTTGCGGTTGGTTGATCATAGCTCCTGTCAATAGATTCACCAACTGCTGGACTAGGTTGGAGTTGGCATTGGCGTCGTTGTTGTTCGTTCCTTCTTGGGCTGGTCGACGGTTTGGTCATCTTCTTGGCGGCATATTTCTGTTAAGATATGCGCATATTAGATCTTTATTCAATTCTTTAAATATTTAAGGCTTAACTTAATTACTTTAAGATAACACTTAACACATAACATCTCAAATAACTCTGATATTTTATTTAATCAAAAGTTTTAAACAAAATATGATAGTATCACTGCTATTTACATCAACTATCCCGAGATAAAGAATCTTCAGGATTTAAATCATCAACATATTCCTTTGTTTATAATCACATCGGAATTTACATTATTAACTACCAAATAAGTATTCACATAATCATGCTGTTCCTATCACGGCCTACTAAGGCGTCGAACAGCTTTGCTGCGCTCTTCTTCCATAACGCAAAACATCGTCCTGCGATCCAGCATATACCAAGGTAGATCCTTGAACTGAACTGGATAGCTCATAACCCGATCCTGGGCCTTATCAATTGCATTCTGAAAGGAGTAGTCCGTCTCCTCAATCTTGGCCTTCTTTGCCCGATTGTTATCTTCAGCAATCTCTGCACGTCATGAAGCCTTCATCTAAGCATTTTCTGTTGTGGCACGCTTCGCTGATTCCTCTTTCAAATCATTCTTCTGCTTCTCTATCTCAGCTGACTTTTCTTCGCTTTGGCCCTTCTCATGGACCAACTCCCACTCTACGTCTCCAAGACGTGTGTATTGAGTCTTAACCTCACCAGCCTTTCGCTCAATGGTAGTCCATTGAGTAACTGTCTGCTCCTTCAGCTCTCGAACAGTATCCTGTAACTCGATGTTATGGTCTTACAGCTCGTCGTACATCTCGGCACTGATAGAGTTCGGTGGAAACTCATCAGGGTCCTCATCCTCCTCCTCAGCTGCCTCAGCCTGAATTTCAATCTCGTCAGAGTCCTCCTCTGAATCGAATGCTGGCTCATGCTCCTGACCAACAACAGTGATCAAAGGAGATGGTTCTCATCGAACTAACTGCTCCCAGACTGTATGAATGTCTCGGGGCTCCTCCTCAATAGCCACTTGGGGTACAACCTCCCTAGACTGACTGGATCCTCCAACATCCGACATCCTGACTATCAAAATTTTAAGTCTTAGTTATTACGTGATGCTAATCGATACTCGCACAAGTACATAATATAAACATATAGCACATAAGGTAATTTATTATCTTTCTTAGAACTCGATAAGAGTTTATCACCACTATGTTATCGATCTCTTAAAAAGACTACTACCCTAAGGTTTCCCCCCACCTAAGGTTCATAACCTACAGCTATGATACCAACCTGTGACACCCCCAAATCCGGGTACTTCATTTTCACAGGATTTGGTGTTCACTATACAAATATCACATATCTATCTACCCATGAATAAAATAACTCAAGAAATAAATAGAAATCCTCCCTTTAAGGGGTTATAACATCTGAATTAAATAAATCCCAGGTTGAACTGACCTTAAACATCAAATGCAGAAATGTGAATAAACAAATAAGTCTTAAACAACATCATAAGTCTTAAACATAACATTCTCAAATAAAATAACAAGTCTTCAACACTTGTTAGCTTTGCCCTTGCCTTTGCTAGTGGAAGGCTTGTCGGTTCTTTCACTCTTAGCTGCAATGTTATTATGCAAGAGTGAGCACGATTGCCCACAAGTATAACAATAAAATAGTAATAATAACATGCGAGAAATCAAAGAGTTCTGAATAATAAAAAGCTCGGCTTTTGAATCAAGAAATGAATACAAGAATCAAAAGTATATCTGAGGGTCATAAGACTAAGAACTATGTCCCAGGTGGTCAAGTATTTCTACTTTAAACCTTTAACAGTCATAAGACTATATGGACTCTACTACTCGTATTTAGGAGGATCAGCCCTTAGTACCATGAATGTGCACATCATCTCAGCGCTAACGCGTACATAATCCCCTATAAAGGGTTGTTCATCTCAGTTTGACATCAGAGTCCGTACCAAAGGAAGTTTGGTTTGGATAAGCTCAATTACAGTTCTAGAATTTAGAACGCTCATCAACTATGGACTAGTCGAATCAATAAGGGTTCGCTAGTCTTATAAGGTTCAATAATAAATGATGCTTAAATTGAATAATGTATCTCAAGGATATACAATAGAATAATTATTGTATAACTGAAGTATAACTTCAAAAGAAATAATGCATCTCAAATGGAATCATAACTTAAATAGATAACAATAGGAACTTAATCGATCTTAGAATACGATTCAAGACTTGCATAATTGAAATCAAAATAGGATATTAATACTTTCTCAATTAAAGTATGGTTTAGAAACTGGCTCAATTTAAAAAGTATAGTTAGAAAACTTGCTTCGTGCACAAGCTATAATTATAATTCATGATCCTCAATTAATCCTACATATCATTACATTCCATTCACAATACCAATTAATTCTAAGTCCGATTATACTCATCGAATCACAAATATCGATTCTTGAACACTATATTAGATTTCACGAGTAACGAGTTTACATAATGTATTTAACTTATCAATTAATCACATAAACAAGTTATTAATTCTGTTACCTATGATTTATAATCTTAATAGAAACATCATATAACATTTCTATCATGTTTTTAACAATTTAGATCACATAATTACTCCAATTTAGATCACATAACAAATTTTCAAAGTCGCAGAATGGTCTGACAGTGTTTGCGAAGAACACATAAAAAGCCAAATAAATACTAAATTAAACTAACATAACCATTTATTGTTACCCATGATTTATAATCTTAACAGAAACATCACATAACGTTTTTAGCATGTTTTTAACAATTTAGATCACATAATTTCTCTAATTTAGATCACATGACAATTTCTCAAAGTCGCAGAATGGTCTGACAGTGTTCGCGAAGAACACAGAAAAAGCCAAATAAATCCCAAATTAAACTAACACAGCAAATTTACAGTTACTCATGAACTAATAACTTAATAGAGACATCATATAACACTTCTATCATGTTTTTAACACTTTAGATAACATAATTACTCAAATTAGAACACCTAATTTCTTTGTTTTTTGTATATTTAATAGTTTCGAGAGAAATCATGAAATTTGACATTACAGATTCGTTATAAATCCGAATCTGTTCGTTTAAACATGCCTAATCATAATCAATCATCAATTTAAAGTTAACTAAGTAATTAGAGCATGCTATTTTGTACATAAGGGCCATATACGTGTTCTTTATACTTTTCATACTCTGTAAATCATAAAAATTCAATTAAGGCATAATTAAATGAAATTGATTATTTTAAAACATACATAGATGATAGAAAATATGTTATGATCATATACTAACACATATATCATCATATGTTCCACAACCATCAACAACTTTAGTTATAGAGAACCCAGATATATGTTAATGGAGGAAACATAGTACGCAAAATAGAATTGGGATGAAGGGATTACCCTTGCAATCTCTGTGAAGATGATATGAAATTCTCTTTGATCTTCCAAACTTCTTCACTTAATCTTTCTAGTAATTCCTCTTTATTTCTCTCTGTTTATTTCCTAACAGATGAATGATATAATGAAGGAATGAATACTTATATGCTATATAAGATATAATAATACGTATAGTTAATAACTGATGGCTCATGGGTGTCAGTTAATCCCCATGCTAGAATTAACTGCTCTCACTCTCCTAAAGCTATGTTTGGTTACTCTCTTATTCTTTATCCTTTCCCTTTATTCTCATTAAATGCTTATTACATAGTTTTAATTGTCACCATTAATTAATCAAATAATCTTATTTAAATTCAATTAAATAAAATATAATAATCCACATTAAATCATATTATCACATAATTAAAATTCTCATTTATTAATTATGTCAAATTATTAAATCTCTAATTAATTATTAAATTAATTAGAATAACATTATGCTTATTAAATAATTCATTTAATCGAATAAACTTAATTAAATACATACTTTGAGCTATAAAATTACTACACATTAATTTAATCAATGTAACACATATAATTAAATTAATCTACCATAATTCCATCAAATAATTATTTAACTCAATAATTAAATCATCAAAAATATTTATTTAATTCAATAAATATTTAAATTTAAATTACAAAATTCTCGTTTGTCACATCGAGATTCGGCGCAGCCTGACATGCACGGTTGCGCCGTGTTCTAGGCCAAATACAGCGCGGTCGCGTCGCTCTGCAAATTTGGAAAAAAGGGAGCTTGCCTCGACGAGTTCGCCTCTGTACTTTTTCACTCCGGCGCGTCCTGAGCTCTTCCCAGCTCAGACCTCTCTGCCTGAGCCAAACTTCCAGCGCGACCAGGCCGCTCCTTAGTACATTTCCACGCAGGAGAATTTTTGTTAACGCGTTTTTAGCAGACTTGGACGCGGAATTTCCTTATTAATTAGTTATTTTCAATATCTTTTCAGACTTATATTGTAATTAGGATACTTTTGGATTAGAGTTGGATTCCAAATTGATTGTAATTCCTTATAAGGATTCCAGAGTTTCAATTACTACTATAAATAGGCTTATGGATGTAATTCACAAAACATTCAATAATATTCAAATTTTTATCATACTTATAAGACTACTCTCTACTTTTGATTCTTTAAAGAATTCCTAAATTATTTTCTTAGTTTTATTTGAGACTTAATTCGACTTATCATACAACAATTCATAGTTGTGTGTGGCATCTTCTACCGCATCAATCGTCAATTGTACCAAGATTACCGTTTCAATATAAGCGAGGGGTCAAGGTGTCGTTAGTGTCGTCCATTCAACGCATAATTTCGAGCGCGAGCAATTATACCAAGATTAGCGTCTACATATAGGCGATGGGTTAAGGTGTTGCGATCAATTCACCATTCAACTTTGCTAGAAACGATCCGAGCGACGACCACCTGACGTTAACGTGCCGTGAAGTCCATCAGAAGGCTTCAATTTGGAAAATAACCGTTCGAGCGCTGTCTTTTTTCCCCCCTTCTTTTTGATCGTATTACCTGTGTTTTTTGAATTATTTATATATATTTCTTCTCTCTAGGGTTTTTCTGTCTAGAATTTGAATTATTTAGGATTTTTTGGGTGGAGCAAATCGAGAAAAAAATGATTCATAAGCCTTTATATATCTCAATTCATCTATTCAAAATCCTTACCTTTGATCATGGCGGAATCAGATTCAAGCCAACAATCCCCGATCGTATGTACTTTCCTATTTCTCTTTCATCCCCAATATTTCCTGATGAATTAGGGTTTTAAAATTGCAGTTCTGCCTTATTATTCGACAATAATGTTGATGATGAATTACAAACTTTTGTTTATACATGTTTTAATGTTTATGTGTGTATGTACGAATTAGAGAAATTTTTTATAGCTGTTCTTGAAATTTAGTTTACTCTTCGAATATAATTTGACAGACTTGAATTAAAATTAATTGGATTTAATTCGTTTAGATTTTGAATGATTTCCTCAATATAATTCTTGCGGACAACACATATTCAACCAAGGATGTATTAGTATCTATATTAATTAACAAAACTTTTTAAGTTTTACTTATTAATTATGTTTGCTAATTTTATTTATCATATAATACATATTAATGTATTACTTAATCTAATTAATCAAGTCTACAAAGGTTTTATATAGTTAACTGTATAAAAATCTGGTCAAATCTGTATTATACATAGACCACCGGAACACGTGGCAGTCCCGGTCACTTTTTTGGTCGGAAACTACAAAAGGGTCACTTATGCTTACTTATATGTACTTTTGGTAGCGAGATGTGAACGTTTAAAGATCGGGGTACAAATGGTAAAGGGTGTATACTTTGGGGCAATTAACTAAAAAATTATGCTAATTATTTTTAAATATTAAACTAAACATAAGACATTCAGGCATAATTATTTACAGTAACAATGACAAATTTCGTTACTCATAAAAAGAAAAAATATATTACAAGAAAATCTTTTTACAAAATAGAGGTAGTAATAAATATTATTATTATTATTTATTCAACATTGCACAAAAACAACACCAAATATATGTATACTAAAAAATGTAATCAAAATTATTAACATCCCAAATTTTGACATATACTCAAGAAAATTTATCATATAAAAATCATAATATGAAACTAAGAATTCAAATAATAATTTTTGTTGTTAAACACCTAAAACTAAACGAGCAATATACTCAATCACTCTAATTATAACAACTCCATTAATAATTTAATTTAAAATTCTTAATATTTGTATAACTTATCCAAAAATTTGTGATAGTTAAACTAAATTAGTTAATTTTTATATGTTACCAACAATTTGAATGCGATAATCTTAATTACAAATACAACTATAATTAAAATATATTGTATTAAAATAAGATAGTTATATATATTATTTGTGAAGTAAAATTTGATAACATACAAGGGTAAATATGTAATTTTATTTATTATCAACTCTAAAAATTTGCAGGGTTATTAATGGTTACTTAAAAAATCAGATGAAAGGCAAGTGTTATTATGGTTGTTTAGAAGAGATGTCACTGATTTTACTCATTAGTTTATTGAATGCAACATACGGTCAAGCCATATTTTGTACCACGTGACAAGCACATGATTTATTTCAAGGTAAAAAACTTACTGGATCACCAATTTGAGTCACCAATTTGAGAGTATCATGTTTACTTAATAGTATTTGTACTATCATGATATATATATTATTGGTGTCTCTTTGTAGCAGATTAAACTTGATGAATTGGTCATTTAATATGATAAAACGGTTAAAATTTTGAGGCACTAAATTGCTATTAGTCTAATATCTATCGAGAACCACAGAGAATTCTCGTCTTTATATATATATATATATATATATATAAATCTTGATTTATATTCATTGAATCGATCTCTTTTTAGTATTCATTATCATTGTTTGTCTGTATATAATAATTTGCATGTGACGTATTATTTTCTACTTGTACATTAGTAAGGCATATTATACGGAGATGATATTTTTCACTACTGGAAATACCATTCTAACTTAATTTTGTAATATATTATGCACATAGTAACCGTGCAATGCATGCATTGTGCTGAATTAATAATTATATCGCTGAAAAAAATAATCAATTCCCTATTTTGTGACACTAATCTAGCTACTAGCATTTGTTGTTCATCATATACATTGGCTCAATTTAGCTAGAACTAATGTTTCAACCATCTGAAGAATAAAACATTATAAAGAAAAAAAAAATACTCAGGCAGAAATTAGGGTTTTCTTATTTGTAATTTATCCAATTTTGAGACAAGAATTACTCTAGTCCCGAATTCATATATATTACAAAATGACAAAAAAAAGACTTGAAGCTCGTGAATGTAGTAACATCTCTCCACAATTTACCAAAAAAAAAACACCCAACAAAAGAAAAAGATCAAGCAGGATGACAAATCGGAATCCTTTACACTCCAGATAGCTATCTTATTTTAGCTTGGACGAATGGCCAATGCATCATAGCAAGAAGAATGAGAAGTGTACAAGTATTAACCAAAAACAATCAGAAATACAGAGTTGAAGTAAAGAATTGTATTGTAAATTAGGGAGGAAGATGTAATGAAAAGTAGCTAGTCATCGTGTAAGAATAAGGATGCAGGAGAGGGTGATGGTGGTGGAGTATGTAGATCACTAGTAGTAGTATGGTGATGGAGGAATAGGTGATGGTGGTAGAGTATGTAGATCACTAGTAGTAGTATGGTGATGGAGGAATAGGTGATGGTGGCGGTGGAGATTTGTAGATGTATGGCGGTGGTGGCGAAGAAGATGGCGGTGGTGGTGGCTTATAATAGTAAGGTGGAGGTGGAGAAGGCGAAGGAGGGGGTGGAGATTTGTATAGGTAAGGGGGAGGTGGTGAGGGAGATGGAGGTGGTGGGGATATCTTGACGTAAGGAGGGGGTGGTGATGTTGATGGTGGTGGTGGGGATTTGTAAATATAAGGAGGTGGAGGTGACCGAGAAGGTGGTGGTGAGGATATCTCAACGTAAGGAGGTGGTGGTGGTGGGGATTTGTTGATGTATGGCGGTGGTGGCGAAGAAGATGGAGGTGGTGGTGACTTATAATAGTACGGTGGAGGTGGAGAAGGCGAAGGAGGGGGTGGAGATTTGTATAGGTAAGGGGGAGGTGGTGACAGAGATGGAGATGGCGGGGATATCTCGACGTAAGGAGGGGGTGGTGATGGAGATGGTGGTGGTGGGGATTTGTAAACATAAGGAGGTGGAGGTGGTGGTGGGGATACTTCGACGTAAGGAGGTGGTGGTGATGGAGAAGGTGGTGGTGGGGATATCTTGACGTCAGGAGGTGGTGGTGATGGAGATGGTGGTGGTGGGGATTTGATAATGTATGGCGGTGGTGGCGAAGAAGATGGCGGAGGTGGTGACTTATAATAGTAGGGTGGAGGTGGAGAAGGCGAAGGAGGGGGTGGAGATTTGTATAGGTAAGGGGGAGGTGGTGAGGGAAATGGAGGTGGTGGGGATATCTCGACGTAAGAAGGGGGTGGTGATGGAGATGGTGGTGGTGGGGATTTGTAAACATAAGGAGGTGGAGGTGATGGAGAAGGTGGTGGTGGGGATATCTCGACGTAACGAGGAGGTGGTGATGGAGATGGTGGTGGTGATGATAGATAAAAATAAGGAGGTGGAGGTGATGGAGAAGGTGGTGGTGGGGACATCTCGATGTAAGGAGGTGGTGGTGATGGAGATGGTGGCGGTGGGGATTTGTAGACATAAGGAGGTGGAGGTGATGGAGAAGGAGGTGGTGGGGATATCTCGACGTAAGGAGGTGGTGGTGATGGAGATGGTGGTGGTGGGGATTTGATAATGTATGGCGGTGGTGGCGAAGAAGATGGCGGAGGTGGTGACTTATAATAGTAGGGTGGAGGTGGAGAAGGCCAAGAAGAGGGTGGAGATTTGTATAGGTAAGGGGGAGGTGGTGAGGGAAATGGAGGTGGTGGGGATATCTCGACGTAAGAAGGGGGTGGTGATGGAGATGGTGGTGGTGGGGATTTGTAAACATAAGGAGGTGGAGGTGATGGAGAAGGTGGTGGTGGGGATATCTCGACGTAAGGAGGAGGTGGTGATGGAGATGGTGGTGGTGATGATAGATAAAAATAAGGAGGTGGAGGTGATGGAGAAGGTGGTGGTGGGGACATCTCGACGTGAGGAGGTGGTGGTGATGGAGATGGTGGCGGTGGGGATTTGTAGACATAAGGAGGTGGAGGTGATGGAGAAGGTGGTGGTGGGGATATCTCGACGTAAGGAGGTGGTGGTGATGGAGATGGTGGTGGGGGTTTGTAGACATAAGGAGGTGGAGGTGATGGAGAGGGTGGTGGTGGGGATATCTCGACGTAAGGAGGTGGTGGTGATGGAGATGGTGGTGGTGGGGATTTGTAGACATAAGGAGGTGGAGGTGATGGAGAAGGTGGTGGTGGAGATATCTCAACGTAAGGAGGTGGTGGTGGTGGGGATTTGTAGACAGAAGGAGGTGGTGGTGGGGATATCTCGACGTAAGGAGGTGGTGGTGGTGGTGATGGAGATGGTGGTGGTGGGGATTTGTAAACGTAAGGAGGTGGAGGTGATTGAGAAGGTGGTGGTGGGGATATCTCGACGTAAGGAGGAGGAGGTGATGGAGATGGTGGTGGTGGGGATTTGTTAACGTAACGAGGTGGAGGTGATTGAGAAGGTGGTGGTGAGGATATCTCGACGTAAGGAGGAGGTGGTGGTGGGGATTTGAAAATGTAAGAAGGCGATGGTAATGGAGATTCTAGTGGGGCATATACATTAATGTCATTAGGAGGAGGTGGTGATGCCGAAGGTGGTGGTGGAGATTTGTAAATGTATGGAGGAGGCGATGGAAAAAATGGAGGTGGAGATGCGTAAATGAAAGGAGGAGGTGGTGGCCCGGATTTGTACATATACGTGGGAGGAGGTGGTGAGGAAGGTGGAGGTGGAGAGTTATATAGGTAGGGTGTTGGTGGGGATTTATAAATATAAGCAGGTGGGGGCGTTTGAGACGGTAGTAGTGGAGGTGACGACGAAGATGGTGGTGGTGGTGATTTATAGTAATAAGGAGATCGTGGCGGTGGAGGAGATGGCGGTGGTGATCTACCAAAATACCAAAGAAGAGATCGTGACCGTGTTGGTGGTGGTGACTTGTAAATATATGGTCTGTAGCCATCTGCAATTGCACTAGTTGATATGACGCATACTATGAAGGCATAGTATACTAGCCGTGGCCAAAACGTGGCCATTTTTTGGCTATGGAAATTAGGCTGCCAAAGAGACTACTTAAAGCTAGTTTCGAATGCCTTTGCTAAGGGAATGGTTACTCTTTATATAGCGATCGCTTCAATCAGTAATGCATTTGTTTAGTAGTGTTTGAAGTTTCAATTCTTACCAACGTACCCTCACATTTTTATATGATCAACAATTAGATAATGGGTTTCCACTAGTTTTTAGTACACATGCCGAAGAAAAATGTCCATGTGAACAATAAATGCTATTGAAATGATCCCAAAATATCTTTGCACGATCAACCCTTTCATATATTGAAGCCCAAACATCAAGTGTTTTGTTTTGTTGAGATACTAAACGTTGTTCCTCCAAGTTGCTGGCAGTTTCAAATTCAACAATGTTACTATCACATAAAAACTTTTACATAATTCTCACATACATATTGTGAGATCCCGCCTGACATGCGAGACCCGCAGTATGTATGTGAGAATTATGTAACAAAATTTATGTGATAGTAGTATTATTTTTTCAAATTAGTCTCTTATTTAATTATTAAAGTCAACTATTACGTCATCCTTGTCATTTAGTGTCAATTTGTTTCTTGGGTTGATAACTTTTAGAGAGCGTATATGTAATTCAACCCCTTTTAAAAAAAAAATTGTATCGGATTCCTTATGTTATATATTGGGTGGCTACGACTGAATATTATGCATTAGCAGTTGAACATTTTTATAAAAAGATACTCCCTCCGTACTATTATAATTGACATTTTGAATCTTTGCACAATTATTAAAAAAATTATAACTCCTATAATTACTCTACTAAAATTATTATGCATTACTAAAAACACCTTTGCATAGATAAATAAAAATATAGTCTTGAAAAAGGAGAGAATTAAGGAGAGTATTAAATGTTATTGTTAGAGGATAGAGAAAATATAAGAATTATACGAGAGTGAAAAAGAGTATATATACCATTAAGATATTAAAAGATGAAAAAAAATAGCCTTGAAAAAGGAGAGAATTAAGGAGAGTATTAAATGTTTAGGGTTAATTTAGGAAGTAATGTAATCTATTCTTCTAGAAATCTACAAACGTCAAATAAAAAAGAACAAAATTTGCTCTCTAAAATGTCAATTATCATGGAATGGAGGGAGTAAATAAAAATTAACTATAGTATAGTCAACCACTTTTTTTGCAGCAGATCATTACTTTCATATGTAATTACAATCCAAAATGATGTATGGATTAGCCAAAAGCAGATGATTGTCTAGTTCATAATTTGAGGGTATTAATTATCGGAGATGGCAGTTAACATGTGACGATAAATTTATGACAATTATAAATATAGACATAAGATGAAGTAAAAAATAGGGTTAAATACAGTTTACTACATGAATTACTATTATATTCATGATTAGACTCTTAAAAAATTTGAGTTTATACTTTACTACATCAAGTGTTTAATTTAATACAATTTAGTCTCTAATTTCAAAATTTGGCCAAAATTAGTCGGAATACCTAATTTTTCGGCCAAATATGAAATACGGGCTAATAACACTTATATTACATCAATTACCACCAAATTCACAATTTACTACATCGAGTACCTAATTCGTATAAATACTTATTTTGACGTATTAAATATGTATAAATCCTTACAAATAATTATTATATGTTAAATTATTAAAATTAAATATTAATACAAAGATTACCAAATATAATTTTTTAATTTAAAAATTTTAAAAAGACTTAATTACCAAAAAAATCAATAAACTTTTAAACATACAAATTATATTTTGGCTTAAATGTAATTTACTACCTTAAACTATAGGCCATATTCCACTTCGGTAATTCACAATTTACTACATCAAGTACCTAATTTGTATAAATACTTATTTTGACGTATTAAATATGTATAAATCCTTATAAATAATTATTATATGTTAAATTATTAAAGTTAAATATTAATACAAAGATTACCAAATATAATATTTTAATTTTAAAATTTAAAAAAGACTTAATTACCAAAAAAATCAATAAACTTTTAAACATACAAATTATATTTTTAACATGAATAACATTAAACTTTTAAACAATTGACAAAAGTGCCCAAAATTTAATTAATTAAATAATACCCTTTTTATATTGGAAGAGCATACAAAAGGTGGAGGAAAAAATTAAAAAAGAAAAAAGAAAGAAAATGATCCATTTGCTCTCTCTGCTCCCTCCCCTCTCACTCTTTCCTGTTTTGCTCCTTCAAATTTAAAATTTTTAACAAATAGTATATATAAATTTTACAACTTAAATCTTGCAAATTATAAATTATATCAAAAATTATAAATTTTACGTCTTAAATTTTGGAATTTGTATGTATAAATTTTACAACTTAAATCTTGCAAATTACTACCCCCGTCCCATAATAAGTGCTTTTTAGCTTAAATCACACATACCAATACACAAGCTAAAATCACAAAAATACCCTTAATATACTTCTTTGTTTTGTTTGAGACTTTTTTATTGCCTTTTGATCTCTTTTTCTCTTTTTTCAACATTTCAACTTTCCAATAAATACGCAATAAGTACCATTGGTGGCATAAGGGCACATATGGAAAAATATTGTAAAAATTGTATTGGAATTCTAACACATCAATTATTTTGGAAAAAGATATTAAGCCTAAAAAAGCACTTATTATGGGACGGAGGTAGTATAAATTATACCATAAATTATAAATCTTACGTCTTAAATTTTACAAATTGTCTGTATAAATTTTACAACTTAAATCTTGCAAATTATAAATTATATCATAAATTATAAATTTTATGTATAAATTTTACAACTTAAATCTTGCAAATTGTAAATTTTACGTCTTAAATTTTAGAAATTGTATGTATAAATTTTACAACTTAAATCTTGCAAATTATAAATTATATCATAAATTATAAATTTTACATCTTAAATTTTACAAATTGTATGTATAAATTTTACAACTTAAATCTTGCAAATTATAAATTATATCATAAATTATAAATTTTACATCTTAAATTTTACAAATTGTATGTATAAATTTTACAACTTAAATCTTGCAAATTATAAATTATATCATAAATTATAAATTTTACGTCTTTAATTTAACAAATTGTATGTATAAATTTTACAACTTAAATCTTGCAAATTATAAATTTTATGTCTTTAATTTAACAAATTGTATGTATAAATTTTACAACTTAAATCTTGCAAATTATAAATTTTATCATAAATTATAAATTTTACGTCTTAAATTTTATATATTATATCATAACTTAAATTTTACAAATTGTATTTATAATTTTATTTATAAATATTTACAATTTTAAATTGTATTTATAATTTTATATCGTATTTCTACGGTATTAGTTACTTTTTTAAAGGGCTAAAAATTATTATATTTATAAATTTTTAATAATTTTAAATTTTTTTTCTTTTGGGGGCCGAATCATGAATATGGTGGTACTTGATGTAACAGAACTGTAAATAGCCCTTTTTAAAATTAAGTCAAACCGTATATTAATTATACAGTCAACTGGTATTAAATACACAAAATCCGATCGGATTCTTGGTCGGGTCGGGTATTCCGGCCAAATTTGGTCGGATTCGAAAATTGGGGGATAAATTGTATCAAATTAGGTACTTGATGTAGTAAATTGTAAGCCCAAATTCTTTGGGGGCCGAATTATGAATTTGATGAAAAAGTGTAATTAGCCCTAGAAAATAGAATGAGGGAATTAATAATGACCTTACTATAATTTATTCTACTTTATGGCTTTAAAGTTTCATGTAAGTCGCAATTCAACTTGGTTATAGATTTGTTGACATATATTGTTTCAATTATAACTATCAAACATTTAATTACTTTAGAAATAAGTTGGACTATCCGTACTTAGTAGTGGAGAGAAAATGGTCATAGACGAATAAAATTAATCAAGTATCCCTCTAATTAATATAATATAACTAACGAAATGCCTTTAATAATAAGCTTCGTCAACGTTGACATAGCTAAGCCATGCATGTCATTAAAGTATGAATTAAGATAATTTTCTCTCTCTAACTGGTTCTCACACACACACATAGTTGCAGGAATCTGTAATGCATTGATGTTTGATTCAAGAATGTACAATTAATAATGGAATTGAGAAGTTGACTATGCAATTAAAGGGAATTAAAAGACTTTTGAAATAAGGTGTTAGGATTGACTTTTGTGGGAACAATTTATTGTATATGGCATATAAGGAATCGCATAATCGTTCAGTAGAAACAAAGAGATTCTGGAAGAGTATGGACAGATATTGAGCTATTATTAAAACCTAAAGGCCATTATGGGGAACGTTCATGGAAGAAGATTCTTAGAGAACAACTAGTAAATAGTAGTACTATGGGTATTTGACCAAGTATTTGAACAACTAGTATTTGACCAAGTTGCAAACTATGGGGATTCAATTATATATAGAATATGGCTGAACTATTGGGCTGATTTACACACTTTCGAGTCATGTGCTAGTCACATGCATTTTAATGACTCTACTTAGAATAATCGCAAAGAAAACTAATCTAAGGTAGACGAAGACGTTGTTGATCAATGGAGTATTGTAACGCCTCCAAAACCTGATCTACCTTCAAGCTCTGGTTCGCTGTGTCACGGTGATACTCATTCAATGCATACACTCATATAATTTTAAGACATAAATGTAATTTAAATATTATTATAATATATCACTTCTAATCTCAGGTTCTAAGACCTTTATATTTTCAAATCATAATACTAATGAATATTACATCAATTATCTATTACAACAATACATTTGTGACTTTTCCCACCACAACAGATGCATATAAATTAACATGCAATTCTTCTAATCAATACTTGATCATTTCGTTAATCTTCACCGGATTCCTCTGTTCATTCTAGATTTGCTGAAAACATTTTATTTTAAGCAGGGGATCATTTAATTGCTCAACAAGTATAACAGCTGAATAAACAATCAACAACATAAAGAATATCAACATATTCTCTGAAAACTTCAGTAACTGGACAATAATTGTGAAATAGTTTCGAATAAATAGGAATAACAATTTCCTTTTATATAACGTTTTTGAAACGACATATTCACCAATCCTCAAGACCTTAATCTTTCTTCTATGTTCTTTCTTAGATTTGACATTTACTGTGTTTACTTCACTACAATAACACAACATTTACTCACATAACACATTATTGCACAGGATGCAATACATAAGAATATTTGCCCAAATTATTTGATTTGACACTATTAACTTATCACAATTTAAGAATTATTACAATTCATATTTCACCAATAAATAATCCGACTGAAATAGTTCAACAAATCGACTTAAGCCGAATCACATGGTAGAAACTCATTTTTCATAGCTTATATCACATCATACGATTAATTTTATATAACAAATAAAATTTCACAGTTTAAACTCATGTCTTGCACAGAATAATAAATTTGTACAAGCTTATAGAATCCTTGCACAATATATAAATTTTGTGCAAGTCAAAAAACTTGAATTCACACAATATGAAAGCATTGTGTAACACACAAATTGAATAAGAGTTCGGAAACTTGCCCGAATCATTCTTTAATTTATACGCTAAACCTTCCTTCAATTGTCTTACATAATTTAATTAACAATAATATACCAATTAACCACATAATGACTTCATATATTGGTGTACATTACATTATTACTCATTTTATGTCGTTCACGTTTTATAAATAAAGTAATGTGATAACCTTTCAAAAATGTCTCTTTAGTATCGCGGCGTTCGAGAACACCACGACCTTCATAAAGACCTTCTATAATGGTCAATTTTCATTATTATTCATTTTATAATATTAATCTTTTATAATTTGGAACATTTTAGAACAATGTCAAAAATGTCTCATGTCGTCGCGAAACGGCGCGGCGACACGCCTGTGGCACGCCCGACATGCACGACGTCGCTCGATGTTGCCCAACACGTCCTTACGTGCACCACATCGCTCGATGTCCCTTGACACGCTCCAATGTGCATCACGTCGTTCAGCGTTGCACAACGTCCAAAATAGCCCGCGACAAGCCCGTGCACAACCGCACGCTTAGACAGCCTAACAACGAGGCTCCGGTGCCCAGCAGCGGGGCGCTAGCGCCCCACCACGTGCCCAGTCACTTGCACGACTAACCTCTGTTTGACCATTCTGACCCCCTCCTTCCGAACCTCAGAACTTGGTCGTTTTAAGTCAAAATTAGTCCGTTTTCGCGTCATTTTCTTCCTTGTCACTTCCTCTACAAATCCCCCCTGGCGAAAAAATTTTCCTGACCCATTTTCAGGTTAAGATAGTGGTCCCAAAAACCTCTGACAACCAACCTTTTGTTTTTGACAGATTTGACTAGCCTCGTTACGAAGGGCATAAATCAGGGGTCACACTAATTTTTATCTTTTTAATTAGTTTTACAAAAAAAAATCGACATGACTTCGTTACACAAGCTTTTACCTCCGTTCTAATTGGGTGATGTTCGTAACTCCTAGGAGCATAACACAACACCATAGAACTTAATTTTTACATTACGAACAATTTGGTTTTTCCATCCTTTATGCATAGGTTTACATTTTCTTTCATTTTCTTGCATTATTACATAGTTTAATCATATAATCTACATCATAAACCACAACCACCACGAACAATCTAATTTACAAAGCTTTAAAGAGATGAATAGAAGTTAGGGTTTTTAGATTTACCCTTAATTGTTTTTCCTTCTTCTTGTTCTTACTTATTCTTGATGATCAAAGCTTAAAGCTTACTAGCTAGATCCTTTGCTCCTTCGTCATCCGTGAGTTTCTCTCTCTCTTTCTCTCTAGTCTCTTTCTTTCTTTTCTCTCCAAATGACTTATGTTTGTAAGACTTAAGGACTAAGGAAAGGTAAATGTTAGACAAATGTCTAGAACTTACCATAAATGGTATGTTCACATCTCACTTCTTCCCTCCTTGGTCTCCACCCTATCCCATCCGTGAATCCCCCCCTTCCCTTATCCTTTTTGGCTTTCATTTAATCACACATGCTAGAATATCCAACATGTGACACATGTCTCTCCACTTGCCTTTCATCCTCTTTATCCCATATGCTTATTTGCTTATAAGTGACACATGTACTCTTCCATTCCCATTGGCAATCCGGATACATCCCTCTTCTTTGTCCCTCATTTAATTAATTTTTCTTTCTTTCTTTTATCATCTTAATCTTCCAACATTTTGACCCAATTTTGACTTTCTTAATATGACTTGGTTTGGGCTTGCTTTTTGACCAAATTTTGGGCTTACGATATTAATTAGTTTGGGCTTCCCCATAGGCTAGCCCACCACTTTTATTATACCTTGTTTGGGCCACAAATAATTCTACACACTTGGCTCAATTAATTCTTACTTGGACTTTTAATTAAATTAACACTAAGGCTAGTAAATTAACTAGCCCACTTGCTTAACCTTTTTTCAATTTCTAACCAAGCCATTCAAATCCTAGGCTTGGTTAGACCAAAAATTAATTTGATTTCTCATTTTCTCCCTTTCTCAAATAAATGTTGTGACGTAATTCAAAATTTTTGAAATAGAACGTTTATTAACGTTTTCTGCGTTTTTATAAATAGTGTTTTATCGTTTTTCTCAGAAAATTTATTTTCTCCCAAAAATTCTCAACACTCGTACATAATCACTTAACACATAAATTAGGTCCTTAATCGACCTTAAATCACATGAAATCATATTTACACATAATAATATCATAAAATTTCATTTTATCAAACACTACTACAAGGTTACATTAAAAAGGATAAACAAAATTTTCTTCATCCTTCTATTGAGTCCTCATGCAGCTTCATCGCAGATATGATCTTACTTTTTCAAAAATTTAGCTAGTGTTTGTTTACCAATGCTAGTTTCCCTACTTCTGCTTCCTCCATCTGCCATTTTCTTCGGACAATTTTTGGCTTGATGATCTTCTGATCCACAATTAAAGCATACACCTTTCTTTGGATTGGGACAATCGGGAGTGATATGTTCTTCTTGCCTACAATTATAACACATCTTTTTTACTTTTGTACATACCCCTGTATGCCACCTCCCACAGTTATTACACCCTCCGACCTTCTTCTTTAGGTCTCTTTGCCTATTTACATAATTTCCTAGATTTCTATTGTCGCTCCATTTCCGCTTATTGCTTCATTCAGCTTTTTTTTCTGTCCATCTTGATTGAATTGGCGTAATGCCTTATTTCCTCCCTCTGCTATTATAGCCTTCTACAGAATCTTCCCAAACGAATCGATCTATAACACCGATAATTTATCATAGAGCGCGAGGGGTTCAACCCTTGCTCAAAACTACACACATTTCTCTCTTTAATGTCCACTTGATGTGGAGCAAACCTTGTTAGTTCATTGAACTTGACAGCATACTGGGGCATCGACGTGTCCCCTTCCTTTAGCTCGAGAAATTTTATCTCCATCTGACTCTACATGCCCTTGGGAAAATAGTTCTCGAATAATAACTCCTTAAACCGTTCCCATGCTACTACTCCCTTTCCAGCCCTGTTCTGGTTGGCCTCCCACCAGAAGTTAGCTTCATCTTTCAAGGTAGCAAAATTCTTCTTTTGCTCATATCTTACTTTAGCGATAATAAACGCCTTTTCAATCTCCTTAATCTATACTTGAGCCTCTATAGGCTCAGTGACCCCCTTAAACTCAAGCAGTCCTACACTCTTAAAATCCTTGAAACTTGCCACTAGTAACGTTGGAGGATTTGCATACTTGGGCAGGGTTTCTATTTAGTGCCCCTACTAAAAGATCTAAAATGTGTTACATAGGGTCCACTTAATCTCTAATCTCATTTTCTGCCTTCTTCTTAGTCGCTTGAACTTCTTCTTGGCGGCATTATCCTGTTTAATAAAAAAATACTACTTCCTCATCCTTTGTTTTAAAGCATTTTTTATTAATGCTAAAAAAATTATTTCTCATATAACACATATTAATACACATATTTATATTAATATGCATCTTATAGTACATTGTATTTTATATTTTATATATTTCTGTTATTTCATACACATCTCTCTATTACTTCAAAAAGTCTTATCTCTCGGACTTATCTTTCTTTCTTACACCTTTTGACTCTGCACTTGTCTATTTCCTATTAATTATATGAACATGAAATCCTTACTTCTCATTACTCTACATTTTTAAATGACTATATGCGTTTGGGTTTGATACCAACTTGTGTCCATTTGATACCAACTTATATCTATTTGATACCAACTTCTATCAACTTGACACCAACTTGTGTCGTGCGCAAGAATTAACACCAACTTGTGTTTTACTCTTGAGTTAACACAAACTTGTGTTTTACCCATGAGTTGACACCAACTTGTGTCTAATTCTTGGATTGACACTAACTTGTGTCTTGCGCGTGGGTTAACACTATATGGCTTGACACCCTCTTACATGATTCCATATATCATAGGGTTGTTCATTTCTAACTCACACTAGAGTTCACTACTTATGCTTCTCTTGCACATTCTTAGTTGTTACCTCAACTATTTGTTGGGGTATAACTATTAGTTTCTTATCAATAACATGATCATCTCTAATCTCTTCTTTTAACATCCTCTAATTAATTTTAATATCTTGATTAGCACAACAAATAATAGCTTAATTTTACTTCCTTTAGACTTGCAATTTCAAAAATAAAGCTTTGTTTCTAGAACATACCATACGTTATAAGTTCAGGAACTTACGACAATAATATATGTGTATGAACTTGTCATAGTAATATGTAGTTTAAGAACAAATCAAGAACTGTCTATACGCTTATTAGTTCAAAAACCTAATATACGGTTATGAGTAATGAGCTTACCATAAGTATGAGTTTCAGAACTCGCACCTATCCTTAATATCCTCTACTATTAGATATAAATATGAGAAAAAATCACCTTCTCGCCATACATATAACGAATAGCGCGACACCCACTTTTCAACGATTATCAATTTAGTAAACTAAGTGGTCACAAACCCCCTGCCCATACAAAGGTTTGTGTAACTCAACTACCAACAATGAGTCCTCAATTGAATACAAAAATTCCTAATTTCCACTTTGCTCAATGCAATGTTTTTAAATTTATTTCTTATTGTTCAAACTCTATCTAAGTTTATTCTTTATCATCTCTATCTTTTTTCTCTAAGGTTATAGCCTAAGATACTCCCACCCAAGGTTTATAACATATACGCTTTGATACCAATTGTAACGCCCCTAAACCGAGGTCTACCTCCAAACCAGGGTCTGGTGCGCCACGATGCTACTCATTCAATGCATACACCCATATAATCTTAAGACATAAATGCAATTTAAATATTATTACAATATATCACTTCTTATCACAGGTTCTAAGACCTTTATATTTTTAAATCATAATATACTAATCAATATTACATAATTTATCTATTACAATAATACATTTGTGACTTTTTCCCACCACATCAGATATATATAAATTTACATGCAATTCTTGTAATCAATACATGATCCTTTCGCTAATATTCACCGGATTCCTCTGTTCGTTCTAGCTTTGCTGAAAACATTTTATTTTAACCAAGGGTGAGTAGTTAATTGCTCAACAAGTATAACAGTTAAATAAACAATCAACAACATATTGAATATCAACATATATATTCTTTGAAAACTTCAGCAACTAAACAATAGTTGTGAAGTGACTAAGATCTTACTTTTCAAGAATGATAAGCACAACAGACTATCTGCAGTGACTAAGATCTTACTTTTCAAGAATGATCATGACTGCAGTGAGAGAGGTTTCAATGATTTGCTTTCTCTTATCAGCGAGTTGTTACCCAAGAATCACACTTTGCCCGCGAATTATTACGAAGTGAAGAAGATGGTCAAGGGGATGAATATGGGGTATCAAAAGATTGATGTTTGTGAGCAGGATTGCATATTATACGTACTATGGGGTAGATAGAGATAAGGGACAATGTGATATATACAGCTTGCCTGGGTACAAGGTGAAAAAAATGTTGGGGGAAGGAGAAATATGTGCCCAAGAAATATGTACTCGCCAGTGCAAGCATCCGAGAGCACCTGTTGGACCATCTCATATGGGCGCTGGTTTGGACGACGCGCTATTCTAGAGGGTTATAGCGTCGGTGTTAGATAGGTTTCAGATTGATCCGATTTTTCGTTGTCAGCAGTTGCCTAGCCGTGCTCGCCTTCACCAGTTTGCTCAGGATATTGCTTCAGGGGCCATCGCCAAGAGTACGGGATTACCGCAGGAGCAGTTCGTTGCGTTAAGCGATGAGGTGCTCCTGATGATGGTTACCCTACTATTGGACACTTTAGGTCAGCCCTCGTAGCCTACTAAGGTATTCTACATGTTATTTTATTTTTATTTAGCAGTCTCTTTGATTCTCGCCATATATACGGATCAAACTGATTTATATTTTTAAGGTGGGGGCTAGTTGCACCCCTCATTTTAACATTCACTTCCCATAGTTAAAAAAACCCATTAAAAATTATATGATTCTGAGTACACTCCTTTTTCATATTTTTCAAAAAAAGCCAAAGACACCCCAAACACAACAGAACTACAAAAACAGAGCAAAAACCCTTTAAATGAACTGGGAATTAAGTTTTTACATGAACTGGGCATTAAAGCCTAAGCATTCAACAATAAAAGTAAGCTAAATAACTAAGAACTAAACACTTGCATCAATCGATGAACTCAACAGTTGCTGTTTCACAATTGGTGGAAGAGGTAATCATCTTGAACTTCTCCATCCTTGAAGAAAACAAATCTCTCCATCTCTTCGTCGGTGAAGTCTCCATAATCTGGATCGACCTGGTAATCCTCGTCGTCCATTGATACAATGTGGTGGAAGTGGGGTAGAGAGAGGAAACATAGAGCAAGAGAGAAGAATAGTGGGGAAGGAGGGAGTTGAGCAAATGTTCGCGCCATGGGGTGTTTATTAGCGTATGGTTTTTTGGAGAACTATGGGGTGTGAATGGGAAAGTAAGGGGTGCAACTAGCCCCCACCTATTTTTAATCCTATCAACAGGGTGGCGATGGCGAACGGGCTGGTGATGCCGATGCCGATGCCGATGCCGATGCCGATGGCAAACGGGGGGACGACGATGTTGATTTTCATACACCAAAGCAGCACTGTCGTCCACCCTCGCCCGATGATCTTCCTATTAGTTTATAGTTCATTTAGTTCATTTGTATATATTTATTCATTAAATTGTAGATCATTTGTACAGATTTATTCATTATAGTGTAAGTCATTTGTAGTTGAGTTGAGTTGAGACTACGAGTTTTGTAAATCATACTGTATAATTTATGGAACATTGATGTATGTATATTTGTTATTGTTGATCAGTTACTTCATATTAACATTAATTACTTAGTTTAGTTTATGTTTGATATAATGAGATAAAACATGTTTTTATAGTTATGTTGGATGTAAAATATATTACTTGTATGTATTGTTGGAATAAAGCAGGTTATAGGTACAAAAATGGGGTTCAAAAACCTGAATAATGTAATTTTTATAAGCTAATTAAAAAAAATCCAGTTAATCTTGACGGAATAAGGTATTACCAATGGAAATTCCGTCGAGCTTATAGTTTATCAGTTTTTTTAAATAATTACTATTTCTAACGGAACAATGCCTATTTATGAGGGAAAGTCCATCGAAATTATATTACCTTAGCATCGACGTAATAATAACAACGAAAAAGTTTGTCGAAATTAGTCTATTCCCGATGGAATTTTAGTTGGCATTATTCTGTCGATTTTTAATAATTTCGACTGATTTTTTGACAGAATTAATCTCGACGCTTGTATATCTGATGGAATTACCGACGGACTATTACATCGAAAATAGGTTAAAGTCGACGGAATAGAGACATTTTCGACTGAATAATCCGTCAGAATTAAGCCTGTTTCTTGTAGTGAATTACTTATTTAACATTATTTTAAACACAACATATTTTTCTTTTAATTTTCCAATGTGAATTACTATTTTTAAAAGGGTCGTTTATGCATAGAATTGGCACATTTTTTATAATTTGAGTTTTTATCCAAAACTTTTGAAATTTACATGGTAGCGTCTTCACATCAGTGTGTACTTCCAGTAGTAATTTTGTAATTTTTTGAGTTGTATAGCATTAGATTTTTCTGTTCAAAGTTTTAATTCCTAAAAATACATTTTGTCATAACTCTTTCGTATGAAGTCGGATTGGGTTCATCTTTGGACTGTAACTTCCTGATATCATAGACTAACAGAATCCAAAATGGCAGATTTTTTGGCACACGTTAATTGGTCCAAACAGAGGCTGGAAGTTTTGGACATATTGCACTTCGGGAATTTTCACAGTTTGGACTATTTTAGTAGAAAAATCACAGTAAATTAAAATTTTAATATTTTTCGTTCGTTCCACTTGGGTTGTGTTTGTATTTCATAGATCTTCTGTGACAAATAAGATTTTTGTAATTTAATTTAAATATTTATTAAAATAAATGAATGTTTTTTGATGATTTAATTATTGAGTTGAACAATTAATTAATAGAATTATAGTAGATTAATTTAATTATATGTGTTACATTAGTTAAATTAATGTGGAGAATTTTTATGTTCAAAGTATGTATTTAATTGAGCTTAGTTGATTAAATGAATTATTTAAATAAGTATAATGCTAATCTAATTAATTTAATAATTAATTAGAGATTTAATGAGTTGACATAATTAATAACTGTGAATTTTAATTATGTGACTATGTGATTTAATGTGAAACTATTCTATTTTATTTAATTGATGTAAATAAAATTAATTGATTAATTAGAAGTGTGACGATTAACTATATAATAAATTTTTTATTAAAATAAGAGGAAAGGAAGAATATAAGGGGCAAGCAAACAAGGCCCTAAGGGGAGTTGGTCAGTTAACCCACTATGAGATTAACTGACGACCACTTACCCATTATGCTTGTATACATATACGTATTATATATCATATATCATATATCAGTCTTCTTTATTCATCAGTTAAGAAAAATAGAGAGAAAACACAAACAGAAAAAGAGAGAAATTGAGAAAGAGAATTGAGTGAAGAAGAGATTGAAGAATTAAAGTATACATCTTCACAAACTAGCAAGGGTAATTCCTTCATCTTTAAATTTAAATTCATGTTCTTATATTTTCATTTACGTATTTTAAAATATTCTCTAAAAATGAAATTTCATGAGTTTATTGTTTATTACTTGATGTTAGATGTTTATTAGCATACATAACTCAATTGTATGTGATTTATATCTGGTTTAGAGTAATTAATCTATGAAAGCATGTCTAAATTAGAGTTTTGAAAAGTTACAGAGTTTTCATTTACGTGTTTTTAAAATCCTCTGTTAAGAACTATTTTTGATAATTAACTTAAGATGTGATCTTATATGTGTTAGTATATGTTAATAACATGTTATATATCATGTATACATGAATCACAGTGATTAATTTCATGTAATCAAGTTTTAATTGGGTTTTTCAAAAGTTACAAAATATAAAAGTTGTATATATGGCCCATATGACCCTTACGTACAAATTAAATGCTTGAATCATTTGTTTAACTTTAAATTGACGATTGAATATAATTATACATGTTTAAAAAAAATAGAATTTAAACGGACGAATTCGGTATATTAACTAATCTGTAACGTCGAAATTCATGCTTTTCCTCAAAGTTTTACAAAATATTTAAAGCAGTGAAATTAAATGTCTAGATTTGTGTAATTATGTGATTGAAAGAGTTAGAAGCATGCTAGAATCGATTTATGATGTTCTTGTGAAGTTTATACTTAATGGGTAACATTACAAAGCCTTATATTTGTATAAATTGGAGTTAATTGGGCTGTTCTGTGTGTTTTTCGCGAACTGCAGAATCTGAGTTTGGGTCGTAGCGCGGCCGCGCCGCTTCAAGGAACAAATGGAGCACGCCCGCGCCGCTCCAAAGAACAAATGGAGCGCGGCCATGCCCTACCTGCAGAATTTTAAAATTTTTCCAAGTGGTCAAGTTTTCAAAGATGTGTTTAAAAATCTAATGCAATGAACATTAAGACATGTTAAGCATATAATAACATGGTAACAACTTACGTTATGTGATAAATTAGTAAGTTAATTTCATAACTTAAATCGTTATTTGTAAAGTCTAATAACATGTTCAAAGACAATGTTGTGATTCGATGAGTATATCGAACTTATGATTAATGGGTATTATGAATGTATTGATATGTAGAATTTAATAAGGAACGCGAAGTAGTTGTAGCTTGTGCAAGAGGTAAGTTTCCTAAATTCAAACCTTTAAATTTAGCAAGTTTCTAAACTTCACTTTATTGAGCAAGTTCCTTAAATTCTAAATTATTCATTGATTAAGTCTTAGACTTGTATTTTATATCGAGTAAGTTCTTGTTCTTAATTGTTCAAGTTCAAGATTTCATATTAGATGTTATAATTCTTTTAAAGCATGATTCCAGTTACAAAATACTTATTCGATTGTATACCTCTTGAGAATTATTATTCGAATTAATTCTTAGTTTATTGTTGAACCTTGTAAGACTAGCGAACTCTTATTGATTCGACTAGTCCATAGTTGATGAGCGTTCTAAATTCTAGAACTATTATTGAGCTTATCCAAACCAAACTTCTCTTGGTACGGACTCTGATGTCAAACTGAGATGAACAGCCCTGTATAGGGGATTATTTACGGTTTAACGTTGAGATATTGTGCACAGTATGGTACTAAGGGCCGATCCCCCAAAGTACGAGAAGTAGAGTCCTTAGTTTTATGACTGTTAAAGGTTTCAAGTATAAACACTTGACAACCTAGGACATAGTTCGAGGTCTTATGACCCTCAGAAGTTCTTTTGATTCTTGTTATTAATTCTTGATTCAAAAGCCAAGTTTTCTTATTCAGAAGTCTTTGATTCACTCGCATGTTATTATATTATTGTTATATTGTTATACTTGTGGGCAATCATGCTCACTCTTGCGTAATAATAACATTGCAGTTAAGAACGAAAGATTTGACAAGCCTTCTACTAGCAAAGGCAAGGGCAAAGTCAACAAGTATTGAATACTTGTTATTTTATTGATAATGTTTATTAAGACTTATGTTACTGTTGTGTAAGACTTATTTATTTGTTTATGTGTCCGCACAGACGTTTAAGGTTAGTTTGACCTGAGATTGATGTATTTATATTCAGATGTTGTAACCCTATAAGGGGAGGATTTATTTCTATCTATTTATTGATTTTCATTTTTTATGGTTAGATAGACATACGATATTTGTACAGTGAACACCAAATCCCGTGAAAATTGAAGTACTCGGATTTGGGGGTGTCACAGCTTGGTATCAGAGCCGTAAGTTATGAACCTTAGGTGGGTGAAAACCTTAGGGTAGTAGCCTTTTAAGAGATTGAGAACATAGTAAGGATAAACTCTTATCGAGTTCTAAGAAAGATAATAATTTACCTTATGTGCTATGTGTTTATACTTATGTTCTCGAGTATCGATTAGCATCACGTAATAACTAAGACTTAAAATTTGATTTGTCAGGATGATGGATGCTGGAGAACCTAGTCAGCCTAGGGACGTTGTACCCCGAGAGGCTAGAGAGGAGGAGCCCCGAGACATCTACACAGTCTGGGAGCAGTTAGTTTGACGAGAGCCATATCCCTTCATTACAGTGGTTGTTCGGGAGCATGAGCCAGTGTTCGATTCAGAAGAGGACTCTGAGGAGATAGAAATTCAGGCTGATGCGGCTAAGGAGGATGATGAAGACCCTGAAGAGTTCCCACCGAACTCTATCAGTGTTGAGATGTACGACGAGCTGTATGACCTTAACATAGAGTTACGAGATACTGTTCAGGAGCTGAGGGAGCAGACTATTACTCAACAAACTACCATTGAGCAGAAGGATGTTGAAGTTGAGACTCTTCACACACGTCTTGGAAACGTAGAGTGGGAGTTAGTTTATGAGAAGGACCAAGTTGAGTAGAAGTCAGAGGAGATAGAGAAATTTAAGAAAGAATTGAAAAAGAAATCGGCAAGGCTTGCCATAGCGGAAGAGGCCCAGGTGAGGGATTCACGATGTGCAGATCTTGCAGAAGATAACTGTCGGACGAAGAAGGCCAAGCTTGAGAAAACGCACTATACGGTTCATAATGCTATTGATGAGGCCCAGGATCGGGTAATGAGATATCCAGTTCAGTTCGAAGGTCTACCGTGGTACATGCTAGATCGCAGGACGATGTCCCGTATTATGGAAGAAGAGCGTAGCAAAGCTGTTCGACGCCTTGGTAAGCAGTGATAGGAACAGTTTGATTATGTGAAAACCTATCTGGTAGTTAATAATGTAAATTCCGATGTGCTTATAAACATATGAATATTTTGATGATTTAAATCCTGTAGATTCTTTATCTCGGGATAGTTGATGTAAATAGCAGTGATGCTATCGTATTATGTTAAAACTTTTGATTAAATAAAATATCAGAGTTATTTGAGATGATTATGTGTTAAGTGATTATGTTAAAATGTTTAAGTTAAGCCTTAAGTATTTAAAGGATTGAATAAGATCTAATAAGCGTATATCTTAACAGAAATATGTCGCCGAGAAGAAGACCAAACCGTCGACCAGCCCAAGAAGGGTCAACAAACAATAATGACGCTAATGCCAATGCGAACCCTGTTCAAAAGCTGGTAAATCTTCTAACGGGAGTGATGAACAATCAGCCTCAAGCTCCACCAAATACCTCATTTAAGGACTTCAAGGCGGTGGGACCGCTAGAGTTTAAAGTATCCATGAACTCGATAGAAGCTCAAACTAGGGTTATGGAGATGGAAAAGGTTTTTGACGTCGCCAGAGTTAGTGAGGACCAGAAAACAGCTTACGCTGCGTTCATGTTGAAATCAGAGGCCAGCTATTGGTGGCAGGAAAACAAGGTCCGTGGAGGAGAAGGTGTGATCACCTGGGAGAGGTTTAAGGAGATATTTTTCGAGATGTACTTTTCGACCAGCTCGCAAAATCAGATGGAAGTTCAATTTTTGGAGCTCAAGCAAGGCAACATGTTCGTACCAGATTACGCTGTAAAGTTCAATAAATTGGCTAGGTTTGCCACGTATCAAGTGCACATTGACGAGAGGAAGGCTAGGCGATTTGAGCAGGGACTGAAGCCCTGGCTGTATAGTAAAGTGTCAATGTTCCAATTGAACACTTTTGCTGGGGTGCTGGAGAAGGCCATACTCGTTGAAGGTGGAAGCGATGCGGTGACTAAGTACAATCAGGATCAGAAAAAGAAGAAAAATGAAAGCGAAGGAAATAACAAGGCTAGTGGCAGTAACACGGGAGGAAGTAACAATCAGAAGAGGATGTGGACTGACAACTCGTCAACTGGAAATCAACAAGGAGGTCAGAAGAAGAGAATCAAAGCATGTCCGACCTGCGGGAAAGCTCACTTGGGGTTTGTATGAAAGGAAAATGGGTGTGCTACAATTATGGTCGAAAAGGCCATATAGCACCTAAATGTCCTAACCCAAAGAAGGGTGCTTGCTTCACATGTGGGTCGAAGGACCACTTGGCAAGGGACTGTCCTAAAAAGGCATCTGGAGGGGCAGGATCAGGAGGGAACAAGGGAAACAGCGGTGGCAACGCTCTAACTATCACGGGACCAACTGCAACCAACCGACCGACTGCCAGGACGTTCAACATGACAGTGCAGGATGCTGTGCAGTCTCGCGATGTGGTGTCAGGTATCATTCCGATCAATAAAGTTAATGCTTATGTATTATTTGATTCGGGTGCTACTTGTTCATTTATATCCGTTGACTTTGCTAAGAACTTAAAATTGCCTAAGGATGAGTTAGAATACCCTATGAACATAGAAATTGCGAATAGAGAAGTGATCCCAGTTAAGTATGTACACAAGAACTATAGAGTGGATATTAAGGGTAACGTTATGACCGTAGATCTTATCCCTATTAGACTTGGGGAATTCGATGTTATTTTGGGAATGGATTGGTTATTTAATTATGGGGCTGTAATTGATTGCCAGAAGAAATGTATTAACCTTATGACTCTGTCAAAGGTTGTGTTTTATGACAGTAAGTTGCCGAGACAAGCGAGTTGTCTGACAATGATGCAGGCCAAAAAGTTGTTAAGACAAGGCTGTGTAGGATATTTAGCCTACATAGTCGACTGTCGTAGAGAGAACCCAAAATTGGAAGCTATACCAATCGTGAGGGACTTCGTAGACGTATTTCTGGATGATCTGCCAGGACTTCCTCCAGACAGAGAGGTTGAGTTTGTGATCGATTTGACGTCAGGAACGGCTCCAATATAAAAGGCACCGTACCGGATGGCTCCGTTAGATCTGAAAGAATTGATAGTATAGCCGATAGAGCTACTGGACAAGAAGTACATACAACCGAGCGTATCGCCGTGGGGAGCGCCGATGTTATTTGTGAAGAAGAAGGACGGGACGATGTGGCTCTGCATCGACTACAGAGAACTAAATAAGGTCACCATTAAGAATAGATATCCATTACCGAGAATCGACGATCTGTTTGATCAATTGAAGGGAGCGAGATACTTTTCAAAAATAGACTTGAGGAGTGGTTATCATCAACTGAAAGTGGAGCCAGAGGATGTTCCGAAGATAGCATTTAGGACTCGTTATGGTCACTACGAATTTTTGGTGATGTCATTCGGTCTAACGAATCCTCCTGCAGCATTTATGGCCCCAATGAACGGAGTGTTCAAGCCGTTTTTGGACAAGTTCGTGGTGGTCTTTATCGACGACATTTTGGTATATTCAAAAACCAAGGAGGAACATGTAGAGTATTTGAAAGTAACATTAGAGGCGTTGAGAAGAGAGAAGTTGTACGCCAAATTTTTGAAATGTGAATTCTAGATTGAAAGGGTGTAATTTCTTGGACATGTGATTGAGAAGGACTGAATTTCGGTAGATCCCTCCAAAGTCGAAGCTGTGTTGAACTGGTATCAGCTGAAAATACTGTCGGAAGTGAGAAGTTTTCTTGGATTGGCAGGCTATTATAGAAGATTCATTCAAGACTTTTCTAAGATCGCAACTCCGCTGACGAATTTAACTAGGAAATCGATAAAATTTGTTTGGACAGAGAAGTTTGAGGAAAGCTTCCAAGAACTTAAGAAGAGGTTAAGTACAACACCTGTGTTATCTCTTCCGGATGACACAGGAAATTTTGTAGTTTATAGTGATGCGTCGCATAAAGGACTTGGTTGTGTGCTTATGCAAAACGGCAGAGTCATTGCGTATACGTCACAATAATTGAAGGACTATGAGAAGGGGTATCCGACCCATGACTTGGAGTTAGCTGCAGTGGTATTTGCTTTGAAGATCTGGAGACACTATCTTTATGAAAAGAAGTGTGAAATATATACAGACCACAAGAGTCTGAAATATATTTTTACACAGAAGGACTTGAATATGAGCCAGAGAAAATGGTTGGAGTTAATAAAGGACTATGACTGCGAGATTTTATACCATCCGGGTAAAGCAAATATGGTTGCCGACGCCTTAAGTAGGGAGAAATTGATGATGTTGACTGCTCAGGAGGAGCTAATTTCAGCGATGGAGAAGCTGGAGTTGGAAGTGAAGTATTCGATGGAGATTGACGAAAAGCTATTCCAGATGCAAGCTGGTACAACTTTGCTGGATAAAGTTAAGGAAGCTCAACTTAAGGACGAAGAATGTGAGAAGGTAAGGAAGAAGATATCTGAAGGAACCGAACCGAGATTCAAGATAGACAGTGAGTGACTACTGAGATTTGAGAGTAGAGTTTGGGTACCACCAGCGCCAGAGATTAATGAAGACATTTTGAGCGAGGCTCATAGCTCACGGTATTCAATTCACCCTGGTAGTACCAAGATGTACCAAGATCTTCGACAACATTTTTGGTGGCCGAATTTGAAACGAGATGTTACAGAGCGTTTTGCCAAGTGTTTGATATGTCAGAAAGTGAAAGTAGAACATCAGAGGCCGAGTGGTTTGCTACAACTTTTAGAGATCCCAGAATGGAAATGGGAATATATTACGATGAATTTCGTGGTTGGCCTTCCGACAACTCAGAAAGGCTACGACGCAGTATGGGTTATCGTTGACCGATTGATGAAATTCGCACATTTCCTTCCGATCAGAATCACATTCAACTTAGACCAGTTGGCAAGGTCATATGTGAAAGAGAGATTGTTTCGAGGCACGGAGTTCCAGTGTCAATTTTTTCTGATAGGGATCCGTGCTTTACATCGAACTTCTGGAAGCGACTACAGGAATGCATGGGAACGCAGTTGAGAATGAGTACGGCCTATCACCCTCAGACAGACGGGAAGAGTGAAAGAATGATCCAGACATTAGAGGATATATTGAGAGCGTGCATCATGGATTTCAAACGAAATTGGGATGATCACCTACTGCTCGTTGAATTCGGTTACAACAACAGTTATCACGCTAGTATTGGCATGCCGCCTTACAAAGCGTTGTATGGCAGAGAGTGTAGAACTCCACTATACTGGGATGAAGTTGGCGAGAGACAATTGCTAGGTCCAGAACTGGTACAGCAGACAGCAGAGATAGTCAAAGTGATCCGGACAAGACTGGTAGTAGCTCAGGATAGGCAAAAAAAATACGCCGATCCACACCGTAAGAACGTAGAATTTAAATCGGGAAGCTTTGTGCTTTTAAAAGTCTCTCCCTGGAAGGGGAAGATCAGATTCGATAAGAAGGGAAAATTAAGCCCGAGGTTCATTGGACCCTTTGAGGTGCTGCGAAGGATTGGAGAAGTCGCATATGAGGTAGCCTTACCACCGACACTAGAGAATGTCTACAAAGTCTTCCATGTTTCAGTTTTACGACCCTACAAACCCGATTACAAACATGTGATTGAGTATGAACCCCTACAATTTGAGAAAGATTTATCCTATGAAGAAATTCATGTTCAGATTGTTGACAGGAAAGAGCAAGTTCTCAGAAATAAAGTTATACTTTCTGTTAAGGTAATTTGGAGGAACCACAACGCTGAAAAAGCTACGTGGGAACTCGAAGAGCATATGATGAAGAATTACTCGCATTTATTTGCTTAATTTATGTGTAAGCGATTCTGGGGACAGAATCTTTGTAAGGAAGGAGAATGTAACGGGACGAAATTTTTAATTGAACCGTGATTCTGGGGACAGAATCCTTTTAAGGGGAGAAAGATGTGACAAATAAGATTTTTGTAATTTAATTTAAATATTTATTAAAATAAATGAATATTTTTCGATGATTTAATTATTGAGTTGAACAATTAATTAATAGAATTGTAGTAGATTAATTTAATTATATGTGTTACATTAGTTAAATTAATGTGGAGAATTTTTATGTTCAAAGTATGTATTTAATTGAGCTTATTTGTTTAAATGAATTATTTAAATAAGCATAATGTTAATTTAATTAATCTAATAATTAATTAGAGATTTAATGAGTTGGCATAATTAATAAATATGAATTTTAATTATGTGACTATGTGATTTAATGTGAAACTATTCTATTTTATTTAATTGATTTAAATAAAATTAATTGATTAATTAGAAGTGTGACGATTAACTATATAATAAGAGTTTTATTAAAATAAGAGGAAAGGAAAAATATAAGGGGCAAGCAAACAAGGCCCTAAGGGAAGTTGGTCAGTTAACCCACTATGGGATTAACTGACGACCACTTACCCATTATGCTTGTATACATATACGTATTATATATCATATATCATATATTAGTCTTCTTTATTCATCAGTTAAGAAAAATAGAGAGAAAACACAAACAGAAAAAGAGAGAAATTGAGAAGGAGAATTGAGTGAAGAAGAGATTGAAGAATTAAAGTATACATCTTCACAAACTAGCAAGGGTAATTCCTTCGTCTTTGAATTTAAAGTCAAGTTCTTATATTTTCATTTACGTATTTTAAAATATTATCTGAAAATGGAATTTCATGAGTTTATTGTTTATTACTTAATGTTAGATGTTTATTAGCATACATAACTCAATTGTATGTGATTTATATATGGTTTAGAGTAATTAATCTATGAAAGCATGTCTAAATTAGAGTTTTGAAAAGTTACAGAGTTTTCATTTATGTCTTTTTAAAATCCTCTATTAAGAATTATTTTTGATAATTAACTAACAATGTGATCTTATATGTGTTAGCATATGTTAATAACATGTTATATATCATGTATACATGAATCACAGTGATTAATTTCATGTAATCAAGTTTTAATTGGGTTTTTCAAAAGTTACAAAATATAAAAGTTGTATATATGGCCCATATGGCCCTTACGTACAAATTAAATGCTTGAATCGTTTGTTTAACTTTAAATTGACGATTGAATATAATTATACATGTTTAAACGAACAAAACTGAATTTAAACGGATGGATTCGGTATATTAACGAATCTGTAACGTCGAAATTCATGTTTTTCCTCAAAGTTTTACAAAATATTGAAAACAGCAAAATTAAATATTTTGATTTGTGTAATTATGTGATTTAAAGTGTTAGAAGTATGCTAGAATCGATTTATGTTGTTCTTGTGAAGTTTATACTTCATGGGTAACATTACAAATTGTTATATTTGTATAAATTAGAGTTAATTGAGCTATTCTATGTGTTTTTCGCGAACTGCAGAATCTGGGTCTGTGTCGCAGCGCGGCCGTGCCGCTCCAAGGATAAAATGGAGCACGCCCGCGCCGCTCCAAAGAACAAATGGAGCGCGGCTGCGCCTTACTTGCAAAATTTCAGAATTTTTCTAACTGTTTAAGTTTTCAAAGATTTGTTTAAAAACCTAATGTAATGAACATGAAGAAATATTAAGCATGTAATAAGATGGTTACAACTTACGTTATGTGAATAATTAGTAAGTTAATTTCATAACTTAAATCGTTATTTGTAAAGTCTAATAACGTGTTCAAAGACCAATGTTGTGATTCGATGAGTATATCGAACTTATGATTAATGAGTATTATGAATGTATTGATATATAGAATTTAATAAGGAACGCGAATTAGTTGTAGCTTGTGCAAGAGGCAAGTTTCCTAAAGTCAAACCTTTAAATTGAGCAAGTTTCTAAACTTTACTTTATTGAGCAAGTTCCTTAAATTCTAAATTATTCATTGATTAAGTTTTAGACTTGTATTCTATATCGAGTAAGTTCTTGTTCTTAATTTTTCAAGTTCAAGATTTCATATTAGATGTTATGATTCTTTTAAAGCATGATTCCAGTTATACAATACTTATTCGAATACCTCTTGAGAATTATTATTCGAATTGATTATCAGTTTATTGTTGAACCATGTAAGACTAGCGAACCCTTATTGACTCGACTAATCCATAGTTGATAAGCGTTCTAAATTTTAGAACTATTATTGAGCTTATCAACTTCTTTTGGTGCGGACTCTGATGTCAAACTGAGATGAACAACCCTGTATAGGGGATTATTTACGCTTTAGCGTTGAGATATTATGCACAATATGGTAATAAGGGCTGATCCCCCTAAGTACGAGAAGTAGAGTCCATAGTCTTATGACTGTTAAAGGTTTCAAGTATAAAAACTTGACAACCTAGGACATAGTTCGAGGTCTTATGACCCTCAGAAGTTCTTTTGATTCTTGTTATTAATTCTTGATTCAAAAGCCGAGTTTTCTTATTCAGAAGTCTTTGATTCACTCGCATGTTATTATATTGTTGTTATATTATTATACTTGTGGGCAATCGTGCTCACTCTTGCGTAATAATAACATTGCAGTTAAGAACGAAAGATCTGACGAGCCTTCCACTAGCAAAGGCAAGGGCAAAGTTAACAAGTGTTGAAGACTTGTTGTTTTATTGATAATGTTTATTAAGACTTATGTTACTGTTGTGTAAGACTTATTTATTTGTTTATGTTTCTGCACAGACGTTTAAGGTTAGTTTGAACTGGGATTGATGTATTTATATTCAGATGTTGTAACCCTACAAGGGGAAGATTTGTTTCTATCTATTTATTGGTTTTCATTTTTTATGGGTAAATAAACATACGATATTTGTACAGTGAACACCAAATCCCGTGAAAATTGAAGTACCCGGATTTGGGGGTATCACATCTTCAACATAGAATTTTTAGATTATGCAAATAACTTGCACATTTTATTGCATTTAACACCAAATCTCATGCTTTCAAGTATTCTATTTTAGGTTTTGAGTTCACATGCATTCTCCTTGTTCCTTTGGACATAAAATCACATACAAGGCATACAAATCACATATTCTGCTTTCAATAACTATCCTTATACCTTCGGATCCTTCATGATCCCTAAACAAGCAAACTCTCACAACCAAGCATACATTTTTCTACAAGAACAACATATATTAACTTAGCTTACAAAAAATTAAAGTTAGATTATGATCTTACCTCTTTGATACCTTCCTCCTCTTAGCAGTAAAGCTCAAGTACTTCTCCACCTTTTCCCTCCTCCTTGAACCCCTTTTGAGTCACCAAAGTGCAAGAGTTCCTTCTAAGTTTTCTATTCTCTCTCAATTTTTATCTAACTCTCTCTATACTAGAACTTATCAAATGGAAACAACCTTGAAGCAAAACTAAAGAGAACATATTTATAGGCAAAACTCATGTACAAGATACATGTACCAATACATGTACAAATACATGTATTTGTACACCCAACAAGTTATTACCCAATGATAAAAGTAAAGTTGGTGAAAAGTATTACCAACTCTCACTTTAAGTACACAAGCTATGCTACTAGGGCATCATTTCCTTCACATGGCTAAAATGCAAGGCTCAAGAACAATTTTCAGCATTCTAGTTTCTCGGGGGGGGGGGGGGGGGGGTCATGGGGGCAAATATATATATATATTATAGTTTTATTTTATTTTCTTTTGTACTTTCCTCACTTATACACACACACACACACACACACACACACACACACATATATATATATATATATATATATTCATTCATATACCCAACGCCACATAATCTAATACACATTGGCCTTGCTCCAAAATAATATCCATTGGGCTACTAATTCAATTTAATTTGGGCCATATATAATTACTTTTACATATTGGGCTCAATTACCATTTTAGTAACATTAGTTGCTTAGGCTATAATTTCCTAACACTTTCAAATATCTCACATTGAGCCTAATTTAAATGTTCTCATTAGTCTATTACAATATCCAATCAACTCTCAATTAATTAACTTAAGTAATTAATTAGTTCATCTTATTCATTATGCCACACAAGACATCTTACTTAAGCTAAATTTTTTTATAAATCATGCTTATCATCATCACTACTAAACTTCTTAATTATCACGTACTTAATTCAATTTGAATTGAAATGTTACAGCTCATTATATATATATATATATATATTGCACCCAATTTTTTTAAAATATTCATTTTCATTACTAATATAATTTACAAATTCTCGGGTATTACAATTTTCATTATTATTCATTTTATAATATTAATCTTTTATAATTTAGAACATTTTAGAACAATGTCAAAAATGTCGCATGTCTGCCCGAAACGGCGCGGTGACACGCCTGTGGCAAGCCCAACATGAACGACGTCGCTCAGCATCCCCCAACACGCCTCGACTTGCACCACATCGCTCGACGTCCCTCGACACACTCCGACATGTATCACGTCGCTTAGCATTGCACGACGTCCAAAAACAGTCTGCTACACGCCTGTGTACAACTGCATGCTTAGAAAGCCCAACAACGAGGCCCCGCGTGCCGAGTCGTGTGCACGGCCAACCTTTGTTTGACTGTTTTGACCCCCTCCTCTCGAACTTCATAACTTGGTCGTTTTAAGTCGGAATTAATCCGTTTTCGTTATATTTTTTCCTTGTCGCTTCCTCTACAAATCCTTTCGAGCGAATTTTTTTTCCAAACCCATTTTCAGCCCAAAACAATGGTCCCAAAACCTCTGATGCCTAACTTTCTATTTTTGGCAGATTTGACTAGCCTTCTTCCGAAGGGCATAACTCCCACCTCTGAACTAGGAATGAGTTAATTCTTACGTCTACGGACTCCTTGTTCTACGCATTACATAATCCTCAAAATAGATATATTTTTCAGCAACCCAAACGATATTGAAATCTGTTAAAAAATCAGGGGTCACACTAATTTTAGCTTTTTAACTAGTTTTACGATAAAAATCGTCATGACTCCGTTACACAAGCTTTTGCCTCTGTTCTAATTGAGTGATGTTCGTAAATCCTAGGAGCATAACAAAACACACTAGAACTTAATTTTTACATTTGGAACCCCACATAAATAGGGTTCCAAAACAGTCCTTAACAGTCCACTATTTAGTTTTTCCATCCTTTATGCATAAGCTTACATTTTTTTTTCATTTTCTCGCATTATTATATGGTTTAATCATACAATCTACATCATAAACCACATCCACCACCAACAAGCTAATTTACAAAGCTATAAAGAGATGAATAGAAGTTAGGATTTTTAGATTTACCTTTAATTGTTCTTCCTTCTTCTTGCTCTTACTTAATCTTATTGATCAAAGTTTAAAACTTGCTAGATCCTTTGCTCCTTCCTCATCCGTGAGTTTCTCTCTATTCTCTTTTACTTTCTTTTCTCTCCAAATGACTTATGTTTGTGAGGCTTAAGGACTAAGAAAAAGTAAAGGTTAGACAAGTGAGTAAAACTTATCATAAATGGTAAGTTCCCATCTCACTTTGTCCCTCCTTGGTCTCCCTTTCCCATCCGTTCATCCCCCTTCCTTTGTCCTTTTTGGATTTCATTTAATCACACATGTTAGAATACCCAACATGTAACACATGCCCCTCCACTTGCCTGTCATCCTCTTTATCCCATATGCTTATTTGCTTATAAGTGACACATATACTTTTCCATTCCCCTTGGCCATCCGGATACATCACCCTTCTTTGTCCCTCATTTAATTTTTTTTTTCTTTCTTTTATCATCTTAATCTTCCAACATTTTTACCCAATTTTGACTTTCTTAATTGGACTTTGTTTGGCTTGCTTTTTTACCAAATTTTGGGCTTACTATATTAATTAGTTTGGGTTTCTCCATAGACTAGCCCACCACTTTTATTATACATTGCTTTGGGCCACAAATAATTATACACTTGGCTCAATTAATTCTTACTTGGACTTTTAATTAAATTAACACTTAGGCTAGTAAATTAACTAGCGCACTCGCCTAACCATTTTTCAATTCCTAACCAAGCTATTCAAATCCTAGGCTAGGTTAGACCAACAATTAATTTGATTTCTCATTTTCTTTTTAATTAGATTTCCTAACCTTTTCGGTTATGTTTTCGTAACACGCTCGGTTAACCGAAAAATCAATTTTTCAATTTTTTTAAAAATCCGATTTCACCACTGATCCTCATTTTCCGAATAAACACTATGTCGTTCTTCGAAAAATTGAAAAAACGAAAAAAGCATTTTCTCGTGAATAATATTTTTATGATTTTTTCCCGAAAAACTTTTATTAGAGATTTCATCTCCCTTTCTCAAATAAACGCTGTGACGTAATTCGAATTTTTCTAAAAAGAAATATTTATTAACATTTTTTGCGTTTTTATGAATAGTGTTTTAGCATTTTTCTTGGAAAATTTATTCTCTCAAAAATTTCCAACACTCATATATCACGTAACACGTAAACTAGGTCATTAATCGATATTAAATAACATAAAATCACATTTATACATAATAATATCATAAAATTTCATTTTATTCAATATTTACATCGAAAACCTAATTACAATACTATCCGATTTATCGGATTTTCACAGTATTCACGAACAAGACGAACGCAATCTGCTGAAAGGGAACCACCAAAAGCAGATTATACAATATGGTCTCTATGAGAATGTGCCTTTGAAACTAGAAAATCTGCTAGAAAGTTACTCTCTCTGTAGTCTGTACGTATATGTGATTAACGGACTTCAATTGAATCAAAGACTGACAACGATGAACTGTATATGCAAAGGACCAAGTTGGAGAGCACTTATTTCATACGCAATTAATTAGAAAAGAAGAGTCACATTCCACAATTGTAACTAACTCAATTGTAGCTATCTTTGATACCGTTTAGACTAATTGCCCTACACCACTTAAAACACAATTGTAACAACCGAACTACCTTAGTATATTACTCCCGCTGTCCTTAAAAAAATGACAAAAAGACAATTTTCATACAAATTAAGAAAGTCAAAAAATTTCCTTAGTATGCATGATTGGTTTAAACAATGCAGAGGTAATAATTGGGTTAAGTCAAAAAAGGCATACTGTCTACTGATATTATTTGTGTGTTTCTAGCATTTTGTGGACTTTTATGCTTGAATAAATAATTTTTAAACATGTCTAAAACTGCGAAAAGCTAAAATTTTCAATTACAAATTGTGGGATCAATGGAAAGTGCAAACACTTTTGCTGAAAGATAAATGTACTGAATTTTATATTGTGATGGGATTAGTAGTATTAGTGGAATTATACTAGTTGATACTCCCTCCTCCTCAAAAAAAAATTCTGATCGAATTAATTTGTATATAAATTAAGAAATTTAAAATAGGGTAGAGTATTAAACGATTTTGTTCTTCATAGTAAACCCTACATATAGGACACTGCAAAATCTATTTTTTTCTTTAAATTTGTGGACCCTAACTAAGTAGGAGTATTTTTTAATATAAAACAATATTCATACAGTGTTTTAATATACTTAAATCATCTTATAAAGACATTATTTATTTACTTTAATTTATTAAGCCTTTGAATAATCCGTCAGGTCGGTTGTATAGTGCATAGCCGCATAGTTTGGCTAAATGCTGCTTCCCCCATTTGTTTAATGATATTAGTAATTGCTTAAAAATTTCTCATATTAGGAAATTAAATAAAATAAAATAAACCTTTTTAATATAAATAACCTTCATTCATCAACAAAAGTAATATAAATATATGTTGCAACAGTCTAATTAATTAAATTATATAATACATAGTAAATTGAGAGCATGTTTTTGATGAAATATAAATAATACAAATAATCAATAACTAAAATTGGATGTATATGGTCCGCAAGATGGGACATCTACAATGTATTTAATTCCATTCATTATTTAAAAATTCCAATATTCAACTACACATTCCTAGGGTTTCTTAAACGTGAAAATGCCAAAGGGCCGAATGGTCTGCTCGTGCTTTTCTCTATAAATGGATTTCATTCGGTGAAGTTTGACGCGTCTTCAAATCATTGTGAAGTTTATATCAAAGAGTAGTATTTGCATTTTCTTTTCATTCAATACTATGGTCTATGTGCTATACAAATACAACTGTCCGCTGTATACTTGAAAATAAATTGACCTAATTCCGCATGCCAATTTTACCAAATCTGATTCTCTAGAAATTCTATGCTGGTGTTGTGCCCTTCTTTGTATTTGTTTTTATAGCTTTCTGCGATCGATTACCCTCCATTACTTACACCTTCCTAATTTTCTTCAATGCATATTTAAAGAAAAAAAAAATACTACTCCTATTATATATATAAGAAACACAATACTAATATTCTTCACAATATTTTTATTGTTCCCAGCTTACCTTAAATGACAGGAGGGGAAGAAGCTCCAACGGAAAAAAGAAAGCGCTTGGGCTAATAGCTGATCGTAGAACGATATCCTATTCAGTTTGTGGACAGTTATGACGAAATGAGGCATGAAGGAAGATCGTATTGCAATATGTGAATTGAAAAAAATTGGTAAATATTATAAATGGAGTGAATCCTGATCCAATTTGTATTATTATTAAGAAAATTTACATTTTGGAGCAAAAATGAAAATAATATAATCTGTAAGTACTAAATATTTTTACCAACAAAAACTTACAAATCGAGACTATGTTTCTTCGACTTGAAATACTACAAGCAATGGTATATATCACTGATAAAATAATCTGGTTATAGCGCAACAATCAATGAAGGGGAACTTGTCGTCCAGACTCCAGACAGTTGAAAAACAAGGACACTGGGACAATTTAAATTTTTATCCTTTATGCTTTTATGGTCATGTATATTATTCAACCTACTCTCGCCTAACTTAGGTCATAAGGGAGAGCTAGAGACCATGTTTTCAACCTTAGTCAGCTAATAAGGTGTTGGACGGTGACTCATATACCCCGCCGGGGCGGGAGAAGTTTATGGCCAGACAGAGAAGAGCCCCGTTGGGGCGGGTCGGCAAGAAGGAGGACCCCCGCTGGGGCGGGGGGGGGGGGGGGGGGGGGGGGGAAGCGGGCGGAAGCCTATTGCGGCTTGGACTTCAGTCAGATTTCTATTTAGATTGTAAGGGATATTATGGGGATATAAGCCATAATATGAAGTAGAGTTGGAATAGGATTATTGAGGGTATAAATAATGCTTATTGTAAAATTCTATGTAACGAACTCATTCTGAATAAGAAAAGGAACGCTTCTCCCGTGAGTGTACCCAAATTGGGGAACCACGTAAATCTGTTATGTTGTGTTATTTTCTCTATAATCGTGTGCGTATGTGTGATCCAATAATTCTAACAAATTGGTATCAGAGCTAGGTTAGATAAGTTAGATCTGTTTGGATTGAACACGAAGAACGATGGCATCAAGTTCGTCCGTTTCAAAGTTCGACGTGATGAAGTTTGATGGAACAGGGAATTTCGGGTTATGACAACAGAGGATCAAGGATCTGTTGGTGCAGCAGGGATTAGTGAAGGCGTTGAAAAAGAAATCAGAAGGTATGACATCGGAAAATTGGGAGGAACTCGAAGCGAAGGCGGTGAGTACTATTCGTCTGTGTCTTGCAGACGAGGTTATGTATCATGTGATCGGTGATGAATCGCCATCGGGAGTATGGAGTAAACTCGAATCCAGGTATATGTCTAAATCTCTGACAAACAAGCTGTTTCTGAAACAGAAGTTGTTTGGGTTGAAGATGAGTGAAGGTTCAGAACTCATTCAACATATTCACACGTTCAATCAAATTATCAGTGATTTAATTAGGATTGAGGTGAAGTTTGAAGAGGAAGACCAAGCGTTGATGTTACTGTGTTCCTTGCCGGGTTCCATGGAGAATCTTGTTACAACTCTGCTATGGGGGAAAGAGACTCTAAAATTGGAGGAAGTCACATCCGCTCTTCTGATGTTTAATCAGCGAAGGCTTCAGACCGAGGGTGTTTCGGGTGAAGGGCTGATAGTAAAAGGGGGAGAGCAACATGGCAGAAAAATGGAAAGGGGGAAATCAGGAACGCATGGGAAATCTAAATCTAGAGGAAAGACTCCTAAGCATAGGGAGTATAGATGCTATAAATGTCGCGAGACATGCCACTTCAAGAAAGACTGTCCGATGAATAAGGATGATGGAATGAAGACTGGAAAAAAAGCAGAATCGACAAAATCGGCAAACGTTATAGAAGAGTCATCGAAAGATGGGGATATGTTGTCAGTTTCAACAAACACAGACGTGGCAGATTTTTGGATTCTGGATTCAGCATGTTCGTTTCACATGTCACCTAATAGGGAGTGGTTTGACACATACAAATCTATGGACTGTGGTACCGTTTTGATGGGTAACGATGCCTCGTGCAATATCATTGGAATTGGCACAGTGAAGATAAAGATGTTTGATGGTGTCGTGAGAACTCTGTCTGAGGTGAGGCACATACCAGGATTAAGGAAGAATCTTGTTTCATTGGGAACCTTAGACTCTAATGGTTGTGAGTGTAAAACAGGTGATGGAGCCATGAGAGTGACAAAGGGTGCTCTAGTGATTATGAAGGGTTCGAAGGTTAATGGAAATATCTAACGTTTGATAGGGAGCACAGTTGTAGGTGGAGCTGCAGCCACTACAGCTGATGATACTGATGATACTTCGTTATGGCATATGCGGTTGGGGCATATGGGGGAACGTGGGATGCTGAAATTACATAGAAGAAATCTGCTGAAAGGGGTGAAATCGTGCAAGCTTAATTTCTGCAAGTTTTGTGTTCAGGGGAAACAGTGTAAGGTGTTATTTAAGCGTGCGGCGAATAAAACTAAAGGGATACTTGATTATGTTCATACTGGTGTTTGGGAACTAGTGAGAGTAGCTTCGAAAGCAGGATCACTGTATTTCTTGATATTTGTCGATGATTATTCGAGGAAGGTTTGGGTGTACTTCATGCGACACAAGTCTGAAGTTTTTGAGAAATTCAAGGTGTGGAAAGCTGAAGTGGAAAACCAAACATGGAAGAAATTAAAGTGTCTCAGATCAGACAATGGAACGGAGTACAAGTATAAGCCGTTTGTGAAGTTTTGTGAAGAGCATGGGATACAGAGGCACTGGACTGTTAGAAAGACACCACAGCAGAATGGGGTGGCAGAAAGGATGAACAGAACTATAGCAGAGAGGGCACGGTGCATCAGGTTGAATGCAGGGCTTTCAAAGGATTTCTGGGCAGAGGCAGTGAGTATGGCAATTTACATCATAAACAGGTCACCGAATATTGCTCTGGATAATAAGGTAACACAATAGGTGTGGACAGATAAAGAGGTAGACTATACTGGTATGAAGATTTTTGGTTGTCCAGCCTACGTACATGTTCCCGGTGATGAGAGGTCCAAGCTTGATCCGAAGTCCAAATAGTGTATCTTTCTTGGGTATAAGAAGGGTGTGAAAGGGTACAAGCTTTGGGATCCGAAAGCAAAGAAGGTGGTGATCAGTAGGGACATTATTTTTGACGAAGCTTCTATGGTTAAAGCTCATCAAGAAGTTTAGAAAAACACAGCTGGGGAAGACACCAGCAGACAGAAGCAGGACATACATGTTGAGCTGGAAAGTTCTGACACTAGCAATCCATCGCTAGAAGAACAGGTTGACCAGCAACAGAAGGAGAGCATAGCCGCAAGGAGACCCAGACGCACTATCAGACCACCGAAGAGGTACATGTTTAATGATATGGTTGCATATGCACTCTCTACCACTAGTGGGGATCCGTCTACTTTTCAGGAGGCAATTACTAGTCCTGAAAGGGACAGATGGATGGAGGCCATGGTGGAAGAGATGGAATCTTTGAATAAGAACAAGACTTGGGAATTGAAAGAATTTCCTGAGGGGATGAAACCAGTGGGGTGCTAATGGGTATACAAGAAAAAGGAAGCGGTAGCAGAAAAGAAAAAGGAAAGGTTCAAGGCTCGGTTAGTAGCGAAGGGATATTCACAGAGGAAGGGGATTGACTACGATGAAGTGTTTTCTCCGGTAGTGAGGCATATTTCAATCAGGATTATATTGGCATTGGTGGCTAGCTATGATCTGGAATTAGAGCAGCTCAATGTGAAGACAGCTTTTCTCCATGGTGATTTGGAGGAGGTTATATACATTGAGTAGCCTGAGGGGTTCAAGCAGCCGGAGACTGAGCACATGTTTTACAGGTTGAAAAAGTCATTATATGGATTGAAACAGTCTCCACCATAATGGTATAAGAAATTTGATTCTTTTATGATCCGAATTGGATTCACAAGGTGTGAGTATGATTGTTGCGTTTATGTTAAGAGTCTTGAGGATGATTCCCATATTTTTCTGTTACTATATGTGGATGACATGCTAATTGCTGCGAAAAGTATGGGTGAAGTCAACAGGTTGAAGGCCTTGTTGGGAAAGGAGTTTGATATGAAGGACTTGGGTACGGCGAAGAAAATACTTGGAATGGAGATTCGCAGGGATAGGTCAGCGGGGAAACTATGGTTGTCCCAAAAGACTTATGTGAGGAAAGTGTTGGAGAGGTTTAGCATGACTCATGCTAAAAAGGTCAGCACTTCATTGGCGAGTCATTTCAGATTGTCTATAGCACAGCGTCCGGAAAAGGCTGAAGAGATTCAGGATATGTCAAAGGTACCTTATGCGAGTACAGTTGGTTGTTTGATGTATGCGATGGTATGTACAAGACCGGATTTGGCACATGCAGTCAGCACAGTGAGTAAGTTCATGGAAAATCCAGGAAGAGAACACTGGAAAACGGTAAAGTGGATATTTAGATTTCTGAAGGATACTGCGGATCATGGAATTATGTTTTCAAGGCAAGATTGGATATCTGTGTTGGGGTATGTAGATGCAGATTACGCTGGAAGGTTGGATGACTTGAGGTCTACAACAGGGTATATGTTCACTTTAACAGGTGGACCGATTTGTTGGAGATCCATGGTACAATCTCTAGTAGCTCTATCGACTACTGAATCTGAGTATATGGCTTTGGCTGAGGCTGGGAAAAAAGTGTTGTGGCTAAAGGATTTTGTGACGGAGCTGGGCATAGATCAAGGTGGAGTACAGTTGTATTGCGATAGTCAGAGTGCCATTTACTTGGCAAATCATCAGGTATATCATGCGAGGACCAAGCATATTAATGTAAGGTATCACAAGGTGAGAGAATTAATTGCTATGGGTGATGTGATATTGGAAAAGATGCACACTTCTGAAAATGCAGCTGATATGTTAACAAAGACTGTGACCGCGGACAAGTTCAAGCATTGCTTGGATTTGGTTAATATCTTCGAATGTTAATAGGAGGGAACATCGCCCCGGGTTTGAGTGGAACAAGTGTCTTAAACTTCTGAATAGGCGAGGTAATTCGTCAAGGTGGAGTTTGTTGGACGGTGACTCATATACCTCGCCGGGGCGGGGAGATGGATGGGGGAAACACCCACTTGGGCAGGAGAAGTTTCTGGCCAGACAGAGAAGAGCCCCGCTGGGGCGGGTCGGCAAGAAGTAGGACCCCAGCTGGGGCGGGGGGGGGGGGGGGGAAACGGGCGGAAGCCTTATGCGGCTTGGACTTCAGTCAGATTTCTATTTAGATTATAAGGGATATTATGGGGATATAAGCCATAATATGAAGTAGAGTTGGAATAGGATTATTGGGGGTATAAATAATGCTTATTGTAAAACTCTATGTAACGAACTCATTCTGAATAAAAAAAAGAACGCTTCTCCCATGGATGTACCCAAATTGGGGAACCACGTAAATCTGTTGTGTTGTGTTATTTTCTCTATAATCGTGTGCGTGTGTGTGATCCAATAATTCTAACATAACGTTAAACCAATAAATATGCTAAGATAATGTTTTATTGAAACTATTTGGAAATAAAAGTCATAATTTCACTTATAATAGTAAATAAGTAAATAGTAGATGAGTCTTTTTCTAGAGATAATTAGTCCTCAAATGATAGTTTTGTTGACGTTTGGTCCCATATTTATTTTTTTCACGTAATTAATCTCTAGATTTTATAATTTCTGCAATCTCAATGCAATCTTAAAAAAGTAAAATAAGTAAAAAGGACTAGATATTATATAAAAAATTATAGATTAAGGACTAAACCTGAAAACAACTACAGGTTGAGGATTAAATATGAAAAGTTGCTATATTTTGAGGGTTAATATATATATATAGTTTGAGGACAAAATTATGACAAATAACTATAATTTAAGGACTAACGAAGATGATATCACCATCTTCTTCTTTTTTTTCTTTTTCTTTTACTTAGTATTACACATAAGATTTATCTATAATACTATTTTGAAGAACTTTTCCCAATATTATTTTTTTAACATATAAAATATAATATTTTATTATATTCAAAAAATAATATTTGTTAAACAAACTTTAACATTCAAGAAAAAAGTGAATTAAATTTGACTTTCTTTTGGGACAAAAGGGGTATATGTAGTGTTAACTTCAAGATTTGTCTACATGCCTCAATCACTAAAAGCGCATTCAATCCTGCTCAGAAACGAAATCACACGAAGAAACCGCTCCGGTATGAGAATAAGTACAAGCTGAACAAAGTTTAACAATAGAGGTATATATTTAGTGTTGGAAAATAATAATGATTTGTGTGTGCCCCTGAGAACCAGGGTATATCCTTGTATTTATAATGATCGCACCTCCTTTACATGCTCTTCCCCGTATGGAAATAAGATTTCTCATTAGGCCAGATTCTTTAATGGGACTGAACTGAATATCCTTAAAGAAAGAAAGTCAGATTCTATCATGACCTTTTCTTTAGGAGTTAGAAATCAAATATAATTAGGAATCTTAGATTCTCTAAAATTCTCCTCCTGCCCAAATAGATTTCTATTTGGGGAGACTTCCTCCACGTGGATTATTGCCCACCGAATCATCCGGGCCCAAATAATCATGCCCGAACATTGCCCCACAATCTTCCATTAATGGTACATTTAATGAAAGACTTGCAATTTTAAAGCCCAATAATTGAATAACAAATAAGGAAGCACGAAGTCCGAAACCACATATATCGGCCTTGTCTTCAACACTTATTACTGGGCTCCGTCATCATTACCATCAAGGCATTTAATGCGACGAATTTAGGGAAACGTGCGAAGATGGAGAGTCAATCATTTCAAAAAAGACCTCTCGCCCAAAACAACCGCTATATCAGATTCTAAGAGCACACGAGCTTCCTCTACAAACTCTTTTATTCACTGCGATCTCTTCTTTCTAGCAAAGATTCCACAGAACTCCTTCAACTTCCAGACGATAATGGCGGCCACCAACACTCTTGCCTCCTCTGTCCATACTACATTCGGAATAGTCACAACCGCCACTAAAAGCAACCCCATCACCTCCGTTCCTATCTTCATCATTTCCACCTCCGTCTGAACGACCACCATCACAACTAGAGATCTCCTTCCTGTTAATATTCCACCATCAACTAACACCATCCCCAATAATCCGTCAGAAGCAACTACTTCATCACTGCCAATCTCTTCCGCACCACCCCTAGCTTTTGTCAAACTCATAAAAATGAGAATCCGAAAAAAATATTCATCCGAAAAAGCTTTAACCCATATAAACACTTGATTTGCAATCCAGAGCCACTAAATAGGGGTGCTCATCGGTAAAAAACCGAACCGGTACCGAAAAAACCAAACCGGTATCGAACCGAAAATGCCGGAAAACCAAGAACCGGTACCGGTATCGAATAATCGATTTCGGTACCGGTTCGGTACAAAGTCGATTTTGGTTTTTTTGGTTTAGTTTTCGGTTATACCACAATAATTAAATAATTTTTTTAATATATAAACAATTTTTTTTAAAACTAAGTATTTTTCCTTCTTTCTTTTTCTTTGCTTGAAATTTCCTAGTTTACAATTGTAAGTTTGTAACATTCTGTGAACTGGACAAATAAAAAGGACAAATAAAAATGAGAAGTAATCTATTTTGTAATAAAAAGGAGTAGTAAGGCTATTTTGTGAACTGGATTGACCATTTTGTAAGGCAAATCTATTTAAGTCAGCAACATATTGATCATTATTCATTATTCTATTATTTGTTTGCAAAGGCCATCCATTATAAGATTGAAACATCAATATGTTATTGTTGACTGCCAACAGAATTTGATTTTTTTTTATATTTCGGTAAAATCGAATTCAAAATCTTAAGTATCGGTATCGAAAAGTAAAAAAAAAATGAAAAACTGGTATCGAAAAAATCGGTATCGAAAAAACCGGTACTGAAAAAAATCGGTACCGCCAGTACCGAAAAAAACTGGTACCGTAGGTACCGGTATCAACCAGTTCGATAAAAAACCAAAAAAACCAAATTTTTTGAGCACCCCTACCACCAAATAGATGCCATCCGAAAATAATTTCAGATTTTGAACGAATACGACCTCCGAGCGCCCAACTTATCGAAAAAGATGTATTGATTATCGAAAGGAGAATGAGTCTGTAATACCCGTGAATTTTTATATATTATTAAATAAATATATTAATGGAAATGAGAATTTATTTGAATATAAATGATTTTGTGTTATGAGATGAATTAATTCAATTATATAAAATTGAATAGTTATAATAATTGAGAAATTGGTGGAGTTTGCGATAAACTCGTTGATTGCCTTGTGTGGCACAGTGACGTAATATAAGAATGATTATATTAATTTAAGCGAATAATTAATCTATATTAATTGTTAATCGTAGAATATTAATTAATTGTCATCGTAGAATAATTGTTATAAAATATTAATGGTGATTGATTAATAATATGTGATTATTTTTATTGCAAGAAACATAATAATAATGAGCAACGTGTTTATAAATATAATAAGATTTATATTAAAGTGATAATTAATCATATAAGGGTTAATTAAATTGTTATGGAGATTAACAATTATATTGATTGAACTATATGAGCTACTTGATTAATAGCCTATGTGACAATATGTATGTAAGTATACATTAAAATATTGTATCATAAATATAAATAATAATTGATGAATATTTATATATATAATGGAATAATAAAATTTAATAAAGGAAATAATGTGATGTGATTATATCCGGTATTAATAAATGTACATGGATGATATGTATGTTAAATTGCCATATCACATCTACTACTTTGAAATATTAAGCATGCGACTTACATTATAATGATAATTATAATCTAAATATATAGTATGAATGTATATGTAATAGCCTAAGTGTATGATATATGTATATATGGCCTTAGTGTTAATACACTTCATGTTGCAAAATGCTGGATACTTAGAAGCTTGGCCCATGCTGACAAACACAATCCTTATACACGTGAACAACTCAAGCTAGCCTACTCCCTATTTCTTCCTCAACTCAGCATTGCATAGCTCATGATTATGGAGGGAATGGGATTCATGATGAATCCAACTACCATTTACCTACTACTCTTTAACCCCCATGCAATTCACAAATCTCGTTGGTTTAATTTGTTGTACAATTACATTGTCTGGGTCTTGGCTTTGTTATTTATATGGCCCCTTCTCCTTCAATTTTATTTGCTGTGAGTTTACATAAGTGTTAAGTTGAGAGAATACATTGATAGTATAGCAGCATTGTAAGTAGTAGTATAGCAGCAAGTTCAATTCAGAAACTAACAGAGGTATAATTCCTCTCCTTGTTCTTCATTTTCATTTCCTGTTTCTGTTACTGCAATTGCTTAAATTCTTGATTATGCAAAATTGGATTGCAATTGGATTGTAGAGCACTTATATTGTTGTTATATGAACATACATACCTGATGGAACCACTATATAGCTTTCTTGACTTTCATTTCCATTGTTGCTTTGTAATTTTTGTAAAGCATCAAATTCGTGTGAAATTAGTTAGGGTTCATGAATTTGAGAATTTATAAATGCGATTGACTGTTATATAAGCATATATATATATATATATATATATATGTGTGTGTGTGTGTGTGTTAGTAAGTTAAAAACGTTAGTGTAATGGCGTATGGGTATGTTGAAATCGATGAAATGGGAGGTTTTGGGTCGATTTCGGCTGCAGTGTGAACTGCAGAAACTGTCCCCACGCCACAGCGCCATCGTCCGCGCCTCCCACGCCGCAGCTCCAATCCTCGCGCCGCAGCGCCACCCGAGCCGCAGCGCCAGATTGTGGCTGCTGTTGTCGCGCCGCAGCGCCGGCCTCTGTGTGCAGTTTTCTGCATTCTGCAACAAAACTGTTATGTACTAATTGTTTGATTTTTGTTTAAACAAGCATGGAAGCATGATTAATACATATATATAAACCTAATGAGGCAATGTAAGCATGTTTTAGTATATTAGCACGCATGGTTAACCAAACGACATATAGTTTGGAAACGAACTTAAAGTTTCCTAAACGAACGTTAACATATATGAAGCATGTTAATATTCTGATTTTTCAAGGCATGTCGGTATGAGGTAGAGATGCATAAAAGACATATTAACTTATGTATATATGGTTCGTAGTATGACAAGAGCATGTTAGACCTCACTATTGAACATATCTAACAAAAATACAAGTTTTGAAGGATGATATTGACATGTAAAGATCATGTATACATTCTGACTTTTCGAGCATGTTTATAGGGCCTTGAAATGCATGAAAAACATGTTAACTTATATATATAGGTTTCATAAGGAAGCATGGACATGATAGACCTTATTAATGAACTAAACTAACAAAGTATAAGCTTTGAACGTAAACTTTGGTATGTTATGACGAGAGTTAGAATCTGATAATTTGGACACATGTGATAGTACTCTTAGACTCATTCATGTGTCATGCATGTATATATACCATGATTAGTTGTCGTGATTAAAGTTTAGCATAAACGAAGCATGTTTTGAAGATAATAACAATGCTAGCTACATATATGCGATACGAGTACTCATGAGCATGCCTAATACAAGTTATATGAAAATCTTATGTGTTTAAAAAGCGAGCATGTTAGACCATATGAGTTCGTGTCCTTGAATGGCTTTAAGTATTAACTTAAGAACCTATACCATGTACGATTGGATTTGGAAAAGTTATACAAGCATGAAAGTATCCTTTAAATATGAATACATGCTACGTGATATTATAGGATGTTACTTAAACCCGATTTTGACGGTTAACTTAAGGGGATGCCGTAACTTGCCAAAATGAAATATATTTAGTATTGATTGCGATCTTATAAGATATGAGAATGTGTTTAAACTCTAAAGGAGGAACGTTAATGATAGAAATTATATTCTATATAACTGTGTAGCTAGGTAAAACCTAGCTTATGTGTTGATCGTATATTCGAAGATAAAATGTGAAGTTTAATTATATGACTAATGAATATCATATATATATGTAACTGTATTACGATAGGAATTCGAAAGTGTTGATTTGCTTTTCGTGGATAAACTACGCTAAAGGCAAGTTCTCTTACTTACACTCTTTTAAAGTGCAAGTATCCTAACCGACGCATTTACTTTATGCAAGGAAATCTATGATTGTGCAAGTTTCCTAACTTACACTCTTTTACTGTGCAAGTATTCTATCCTTGTATATTGCGAACTAGTTTCCTACTTAATCGGTTGAATTGAATTAGCATACTTGAACTCTTATTTCATTAAAGCTATTATTCCTGTTGAACTTAGTATTGTTCTTGAATATTGTGAAAGTGTCTATGCCATTTGATTCGGCTAGACTTATATTATTGGAAAGCAACCCAAACTAATTAATTGGTGCGGGATCTTGTATTTGACTGAGAAGAACAACCTTCTTTGAAGGGAATATATAATTGTCGGAGGACCGACGTGCACACTTGAGTATGATTGATTGTTATGCATAACGATGGTACTTTAGGCTGATCACCTGTTGTACCTATTTTTGTTGGATTTTCAGTTTATTACTGTTAATTCTAGTAGAAGTTCATAGTCCTTAGCGACTGCTCAGTATTCAGTTATCTTGAAATCTTGAATCGATTTGTTATTGAATCACATTGATATTATTCTGTCCTTAGCGACTGTTATTGAAAACTGTTGATATTCTTGTTATCCTTGAATTATCAAACCTTGCTATACTTTTTTTTAAGAATTGAGAATTATATTACAAACCCTTATTGTATATTACTTGCTGGGCAATTTGTGCTCATTCTTGCTTTCCCTAAAACATTTCAGTTAAGGCAGAGCATGGTGAACCTTCGGGCGTTGATAAGGGCAAGGGGAAGGCTACCAACTAGCTTGTCTCTTTTATGTTTTTAAATATTTTAATGTTGTATTAAGATGATGTAGTAAGACTGGATTTATTTATGTTTAAGCTTAAGTTAGATTATGTAATAAGTAGTTAATTGATATTATTATGTAATCTATTAAGTACTGTAGGTTGCGAGACTTGGGAGAATAATTATGATAAATCATTGTAAATTATTCTAGAATAGATTTTCCGCTGTGATTGTGTGATATTTAGTTATTATTATTGTGATGTATTACCATGAGCACGTGATGAACCGAATTCGAGAGACCCCGTGACGGTCCTGGAATTTGGGGGCGTAACAGAGTCTCCATACCCCAGTAGGCTCTAAAATATGGTATTCGATTTCCTTTGCATGAATTCATCACTTTTTTCTCGGATTCATTGGAACCGGGTTCACATAACTGATGCCGAACTCGTACATCCATCAAATCAGCCTCATTGCCTTCTGCCAAGAATATAATATTACCCCCGGGTTGGATTTTTTCTTCGCTCTGTTCAGTGTTGGCAGATCCAAGGAACCCGGTCTACGTCAACTGAACCTCCGGCCTGGGAAGTCCACTTGCATTAAGACCCTTTCCAGCAACAATGGGTGGCATCCCCAATGTATATTCGTTAAAGGTATCGATCTCACTCCTCTTCCTAAATGGGCTACCCCCGAAGATTCCATTACCAAAGTCATAAGTCTCCCGAAGAATAGGGTAGATCTCTTCAGAGCGTTCTACAACAAGACAAAGACCGTTGATTGGCCCATCAAGAGTCTATCTGATCCAACCTGGCTCTACGAGCATTGTTGTCCATTTTATATACTAACAATTCGTGCAAGTGAACACCATCAATCAAATAATATAGAAATAAGAAGGATGTCGAACCCATAGAGAACGAATACTAATAATTATTCTAATTATCAAATTTCTTCCAATTTAAATCCACTTAAACGACCACCTTAATTGTTGTGAAATTGATTTGATTAAAAGTAAATAAAAACTAAATTAACTAACAATAATTGACACCAAATGATTAAAGCATAGGAATATAATTTTCCCAATTACGTTGCAATAATCACCTTACCTTATTTACACTAAATTAATCCAATGATTAATAAAAAAACCTATTTTATTTATGTTGCTACTTTCATACAAGACACTTAAAATAGATTCATTAAGAACACACTGATGAGTGGGGTTATACCTATAATTTGAGTACTTTTGACTTGATGATTTTTTGAGTTTTCGAGTATTTTATATTCCTATTTATGTGCTTTTGTGTTTTTATGTAGGAAATAAAGTTGGAAGCCATTTTGTTGTATTTTAGCTATATTGGAGCTATTTGGTTGCATTTTAGTTAAATTGGAGAAGTATTTCAATTTTCAGTATTAAGACAAGTTGACCTCCGGAGCTTCAATTGAGGTTTGGACTATGTTTGAGTTTTGAAATTTGAAAATGGTCTTAATGATGTTTTAGAGGACGTCTCAAGCTTTTCAGAAAGGTATGGTGGTCAAAAATTCGATTTCGTTTGGGTCCCCAAACAGTGTGTCAAAGTACATTTAGTTGGAGTTCGATTCTTGTTCGAACGTCTTTTGGTAAAATTGTCATAACTTGAGATCTAAGAGGATTTACGAGACGATCCACCTATCAAATCAAAAAGGATGAAATTTTCTACAATCTGGTGCATAACGCCGAGGTGCTGGTCAGCAAAAAGAGTTGGACGGGTTTGTGGATTGCAAAGGAAAGAAAGCTGATTTCTATTCTGATTAAGATTTGGTTAAGGGACTGACTTTGAAAAGACCTAAAGTTATAAATAGAGAATGGAATTTGCAAATTCTGGGGATATAGAATAAAGGTTATACACTCTATTAGATTTAGGAATTCAATTATAAACCCTAGTTTATATTGGATTTTTGAAGATTGAAACAACTTGGAGATCATTGAAGATCAAGAGCAGGAGCAAGAGGGGAGCATCAAATTTGCATAAAACAAATTTCATTCTTTCCTCTACTTCTATTTTTGTCTTTTAATGTTTATTCAATTGTGAATTCTAGACTTTAATTCAATAACAATGAACTAAATCTCTTGTTTAAGATTGCAACGGATCTTATTGCGTAGCTTATTTTAGTATATTTCTTTATTAATTATTGTGATCTATTCTAGGGATTGTCTATTATGGTTTGTGCATAAGTGATTAATTGTCTAATTAACAATTACTATGATAATTTATATGAATTCGGGAGATGAAATATAGATTTAGATATAATCATAATAGCATGTGATTGTGTTTTTTGTATGGTGATGGAATTTATGATTTGTGTTTAGGATAGAAATATACCTTTACGCCTCATGTAATCTGATAGGGAACTTGTGTTTTAAATCCTTTTTAATTGTAATTCACATAGGAATATAGTGAATTATTTAATTAGGGTGTTTGATTTAATTCTATCAACTGTGAAATTGGATTAATATGTTTGTGATGCATCAGAAGGTGGTTATAAATACTAATAAGTTCCTGATTAACAATCCAGAATAGTGAGCATAATTAATAAGAAGTGTATTGATATAAGTGAGCAATAAGTGAAGTTGTGATCTTAATTCTCCCTAACCTGATTTTAATCTAGTGGTATTTAATAGTAGTTTTATTAATTATTTTAATTCACAATCCTAAATCATTTGATTAAATAAAATTAATTTGGTTACGATTTAGTATTTTGGTACTTTTTATTAAATATTTCCTCGTGGGAACGATACTTTTCTTGTCACTTTATTACTTGTTGACCGTGTATACTTTCACGTCTTCATTGATTGCGAAATCGATCAACACACACTCCTACACAAGTTGCGCATGACATACAAGTACTTTAATCTCATACATTGTTATGTTATTTTAGAAAGAATCAACAAATTCATGCGTTATTATATTCAGATATAATCTAAGATTTCCTCTTTCAATTTCATCAAAGATATCATATTAACAAATTGATGCGTTATTATATTCTCTAACAATGAACTACTCAAAGAAATGAATCAATATGAATTTGAACAATGGCCTCAAAGGATTTTTTTTATTGATAACTAATTTTTTTTTTGAAAACATGCAAAGCCTAAAATTTCAACTGAATAATCAGTTCCACAACTACACATGATCTTTTAAGTGTGTGTGTGTGTGTGTGCATCCAAATGTTCAAACTAGTAATGATTTAGATAAGATCATATAGACAAATACTCATAAAAGATTTGCAAAATCAACTCTGTTAGTTCCCAGAGGGCACACAATAGATCTAGAAAGGGGGTTGAATAGATCCTTTATATTTTTAAAACTCTTTTCCATTTTACTTTGTATTGCTAAGTAATTAGTATATAACAAACATAATAATCATTTCAAGTACATCGGAATAAGTTAAAGATTCCCTTTATAGACAACTTTGTTAACCATTGTTCTAGAGTTAGTTTATGTGTAAGTGGTTATTACATCCATAGCAGTTATAGCAGTTATATATACATAATGTAACTGACAGAATGTAAATGACACAAGGGATTTTAAGTGGTTCAGAGACTCAAGCTCCTAATCCACTCTTCTGCTTCACTAGCAGGAATTCCACTCAGGAAAAGACAGCACCCTGAATCACTAAGATTCCTTCAAGACCAGCAGCCTTAGGAACTTCAGTTCACTAAGAACTCTTCAAGTCCAGCAGACTTGGAACTCTAGTTCACTAAGAACTCTTCAAGCCCAGCAGCCTTGGAACTTCATTTAGTCCCTCCGAAAAAGGACCCCTCAGGCCTGGCTACTTTTTGTTGTTGTAATTTTTGTTGGTGCTTTGCTGCTAAAATGACTTGGAGCTTGATCATATCTGGTACTTAGCAGCTTGGTGTGGTCCTCTTTGCATTCTGCGTCTAGTCTGGACCACCACTGAATAGATTGCTAAGATGTCCATTAAGCTCAACATCTTCGAGTACTTAGCAGTCTTCTTCTCTAGTGCAGCTGATCTTCGTGTGGTTGATGCTTGTCTTCATTTGATCTCAGCTGTGCACCTTCACCACTGGTTTGCTAAGGCTTGTCATTGCTGGTCAACTTCTTCTGGTCCTTAGCATCCCCTGAACCTTGCTTGACTTGTGTGCAGACTTGGTTCTGCATCTGTTCTCCTTCAGCTCTTGGTTCTTGGTGATTCGTAGAGTGGCTCTTCGGGTCTTCTTTATGCTCTGCCACTTTTCTAGATGCTATCTTCTTGGCCTTCTCGGCTCTCAGCTTAGCTGCCATTTTCAACGGCATCCTCATTGTTGTTGAGTGAAGCCTTTGTCTATTAAAGCCCTTCTTCAAATCTGCTTCACTTCTACTTTCGTAGTCTCATTGCCACTGAGACATATTCTGTTCAGCTCTGTAGGACTCGTAGAGTCAATAACTTAGCAATCCAATAACTCAACAATTCAGCAACTCAGCAACTCTGTCATCTTTGAAGCTTCAACTGTTAAATACCTTTCCATGATCTTCCTGTTGGAAAATAGCCGTTGGAAGCTATTTGAATTACTTCGCAGATCTCGAGTTATTTGGTGCAGACTGCTGATGTGACGTGACAACACCTTTTTAACTTTTCTGACACATCAGTCTACTATTTCACCTACCACTTCAGAGATGTCACTTTAACGTGTCAGGCTGGTAGTCACCTTTATTTCTTCTTTCTAACTCCTTGATCAGAGCATCAAGAGTTGTCCTTCTGTATCGATGCTTTCAATCAGCAACGTTCAGATGTCAGTCTTCATATTGAGACGCTGCTAGTGCTTCAATATTCAGATGCCCAAACTCTATGTTTTTGATGCAGATGACTTTGAATCTTGATCGTAGTGTTGGTTAAATGTTGCTCGTTGACTGGTTGAGACAACACTACTATTCTGAAGAGTGTTCTTTGGATCTGCAATGTAGAACACTTCTTCCTCCATTTGTGCAGTGCTTCAACACTTCTGCTTGCCTCGACTTATCTTAGGAACTGATAACTTGTATTATTGTTCTGGCCCTTTTGAATTGCAAGACTCATCAGATTTGTGGCATACCCAGCGCACTTTCTCCTTGTGATCTCCCGTTCACCTATCATCAATGGTTTGACTCATGCTTAATCACTTTTGTCTTGTTCTTCATAGATTGGACAGTATCTCTGTGTAAACTGCATCAGTTCCTGCTTCATTTGGCAAACACTACTATCCTGGTTACTCCCAAGATCGTTGTCTTCTGTTTATCTTAACAGCTACTGCACTGCTGACTTTCTTTTGTCAGTCACTTTATCTAAAGTCTTCTTGTGATTTGTTTGTGGAAGACTTCACCTGAATGGCTTTACTTCTCAATCAGGATGCTGATTGAGTTGGTGCTTAGATCTTCTGTTAGCTTGCATGTCATTCGTTGAGTGCTCTCTGGCTTCCTTCAGGTAGATTGCATCTTTACAGTTCTGACCAGAGGCTACATCTTTGGATTCTTTGGGAGTGTTCATCTGTTGAGAATCGTTTTGACACTATGATTCTTCCTTGGGGTTGTGAGCATTTCGTTGAGGCCTTAGTTTTGCAGACTAAGATCTTGCTTTGGTTCTGCAGACACTACGACTCCGAGATCAGATCAACTGACAGACTACAATTTCTGCTTAACACTTGTTGTCCTTGTCTGATCTGGCTCGACTACGATCTCTGCCTTTGATATAATCAGTAGACTCCACTACTTCAAGTGTGGCCTACGATTCTTAACTTGGCTCAGCAGATGCTCGGTCGGCTCTTAGACAGGCTGTCTCTACGATTCTGAATATGACTTCCTCAGCAGATTACGGCTCTGAGAAAGTTCTTCTCGACACACTACGATCCTTCCTTGTCTCTCCTAGAAGACTACGAACTCTGAGAGCTACTATTCTTGCAGTCTACTATTCTGCCTTTATAGTCCTCGAGTCTTCCTTGTCTCTCCTGGCAGACTACGAAGGCTGGTGCAGTGCTCGACGATCAGACAGGCCTATCATTATGATGTATAAGATCAACCTAACAAGCTTGATCTTTCTATTTTTAGTCCTTGTACATTATTTCTTTTGAAGGACTTTACAAAGATGTTTTGTTCATGTAGGATCAACCTAACATATTTGATCATTTCATTCTAAGTCCTTGTACATATATTCCTATTATCTATTCAAGGACTTCACAGCTTTCATCAATGCAAACATATTTGCATATTCATTAATTAAGATCATAATCAAATCTTATATAAATAGGAATATCATTCTCATGCTTATTCTTAACAATCCCTCTATTTGATTATGACAAAAACAATATATGCATATGCATGAGATGAATGAATCTTAATATACAATGAGCTACTGTATTTCTAAAATAAATAATCATGAATGTCATTGTTGATAATATGGAATTACATAAAATATGACACTCTGCATCCTGGATCCAGAACATACCTACATAGCTAGAAATGTACCTTTTCTGCTCCATGTATGTCTCCAGGATGTCTGTTGATCAGCTACTCACTTTTCTTTTCTTCTTCAGTCTATTCCCCCTCAGATGCATGCTTCATTTCTTCATCTTTGTCTTGATCTTCCTCTGGCTCAGATACATGCTCTTCTACTTCTTCTGGCTCCCCCTCAGATTCTGTCTTCGTAGGGTCATCATCCTTTGGCTCCCCCTCAGATGATGACACCTTTTCTGCTGCTGCTGCTTTGTTCTTCTTCTTCCTCTTCTTGTCCTTCTTTGTTCTGCTGCTGCTGCTTCTGCTCTTACTCTTCTCTTCTGCCTTCAATATTCTCTCATTTCTCTTCCTTGAATGCCTCTTTTTCTCCCCCTTTTTGTCATTAATCACTTGAGAAAGCTGTTGGACATTTGCCATAAGCTGCTCTATCAGATAAGATGAGTTGCCAACCTCAATCTTGAGTTCTTGTTGGCTTAGCTCCATTTGTAGGGAGAGAGTCTGATTCAGAAAGTCAATTTTGTCAAAGAGAGATAGGATTTGATCTGCACTATCCTTCTGAGCTTGTAGAGCTTCTTCCTTCTGTTCATTGATAGACTTCAGATAGATTTGATCTCTCTCTTTGAACTTGAGAGATATATCTGATATGATGACTTGAAGTCTGTTGTGAAATTCACTTTCTTCTTTTCCTGACAGCATTTTCGGTTCTGCAGTAATGAGAAATATCTTCTCAACTAATTCTTCAGAGTTCTTCAATAGCTCTTGTTCTTGAAGAGTGCGGACTCTTGGTTGAACAACGTCCTGCTAAGCAACTGTTTGGACTCTATGATTCTCACTTTTGGATAAGCTTTCAAAGGCAGTGATAATTTGATAGATAATTGAGTGCTAATCACTGTTGGAAGATGAATGAATATCAGATAATGCTGCTTGGGCAGAGTAGAGCTTTTCAAACTGTGCTTGATCATGTTCAATGGTAGAGTGAAGGGACTCTACGATTATAGACTTAGGTATGATCCTTCTGCCATCAGAATCTATACGACAATCGTAGGGAATGTAGTGATTTCCAGCATGTCGATAGATTTTGAAGTGAGACTGGTCCTTGATCAGCCGTGTTGCAAATTTTTTCACCCTTAGAAAGTTCTGTGCCACCAGCTCTAGGTTGGGAAGATGAAAGAAGCACTATGAGATGTAGCTGTTATCACCAGTAATGGATGCCTTTACCCATGGCATTTGGGGATAAAACCACATTATCGTATGGTCCTTGATTTTAGGCTCATATATCAAAGTTGAAGTGTCCAGCTCCATAGTCGTGAGATTGTTGAGCAGATTTGTTGTGGTCATCTTCACCACATTAAGCCTTTCATTTCCAAAGTTAACCCATTTTCCTGGAAGTACATCTAGTGGTTCTTCATCAACTTCCACCACTATTTTTCTTTTACGATGAACAGGACGAGGGATATGAAAATCTTCTGGCATTTCATCCTCACTGATACCATCACTGGAGTCTTCTTCACTTTCTTCCTGTTCTGACTTAGAGTCAGACTTGTGCAGACTTTCTTCAACTGACTCATCAGTATGTTCCTGCATTTGATCATCATTTTCATCATCCTCAGCAGAGCTAGCCTTTGCAGATTCACTGGCTACTTCTTGCTCTGTAGTCTTCAGTCTCTTGCTTCTATCCTTTGTAGACATTTTCCTTCCTTTTCCCTAAGCATCTTTTTCCTTTGATTCAGCCTTATTATCATTGAATTCAATGATTGATGTGGAAGATTCTCCTTTCTTCTGTAGGAAAGCTTGAGCACGCAATCTGTTGCTCTTCCTCCTTTTTGGGGGTTCAGCTTCAGGAGATTCAGACCTTTATTCATCTTCAGACTTTGAAGCCTCTGAGTTATCAGACAGATTTCTTTGAGGTTTGATAGCAGGTGGGGCAGATGTTTCTTCTTCAGACTCTACGTCTTTTGAACCATCATATGGGCTCCTTGGGACTTCAGTACTATGCGATCCAATTGCTTCAGCTTTCAAATCTTTCTCATCAGCAGAGTGGCTACTTTGAATCTTGGCCACAGGACTCTCATTTCCTTCTCCATCTTCAGAATTTGCTTCCTCCTTCTCAAATTCTAATTCCTCCTCATTAGTGGACTGGCTGCTTGAGGATTTATCCTCAGAGCTCTCAGTACTTTCTTCGTCTACCAATTCTGCTCTTTTCCCTTTAACAGACAGACTTCTTTGGGAAACTATGTTTGAATTATTCATCATCTTGGCTTTCTTCTTCGAGGGCTTTACAGACTTGGTGTGACACCCCCAAATCCGGTATCTTAATTTTCACAGGATTTGGTGTTCACTGTTCAAATATCATACAACTATCTACCCATAATAATAGAAATTCATTTATTAGATAAATAATCCATCATCTTACATCATCTGAAATAATAATACATAATAAATCCCAGGTCATACTTAATCTTAAATCTCTGGTGCGGAAACGTAAATAAATAAGTCTTTAGTCATCACACATAAATCCTGAACTTTAATATTCTTAATATCAACACAAGTCTTCAACACTTGTTAGTTTTTCCCTTGCCCTTGCTACTAGAAGGCTCATCACATCGTTCGTTCTTAGCTGCATTGTTATTATGCAAGAGTGAGCACGAATGCCCGCAAGTATAAAAATATGACAATAATAACATGCGAGTGAAATTAAAGAAATCTGAATAACAGAAAGCTCAACTTTTGAATCAAGAATAATTAATCGAGAATCAAATTACTTCTGAGGGTCATAAGACCTTGAACTAAGTCTTAGGTTGTCAAGTATATTAACCTTTAAACCTTTAACAGTCATAAGACTATAGACTTTACTTCTCGTACTTAGGAAGATCAGCCCTTCGTAACGATACTGTGCACACTACCTCAACGCTTAAAGCATCATCAATTCCCCTTTAATAGGGTTGTTCATCTTAGTTTAACACCAGAGTCCGCACCAAATAAAGTTTGGTTTGGATAACTCAATAGTAGTTCTGGAATTTAGAACGTTCATCAACTATGGACTAGTCGAATCATTAAGGGTTCGCTAGTCTTAAAGGTTTCAACAAAATAAGATATTCAATTTGAATAATAACTTCTCAAGGGTATAAAATCGAATAAGTATTGCATACTGAAATGATACTTTTAAAAGAATTATAACATCTCATATGAAATTCTGAACTTGAGAAATCAAGAATAAATACTTCGCTTGATATAGAATTTAAATCTATAATTTGCTCAAATGTAAAGATTTGAGTTTAGGAAACTTGCTCAATTTAAAAGTAAGGTTTAGAAACTTGCCTCGTGCACAAGCTACAAGTATACTTACTTCTTTAATTACTCTTACCTATCAACACATTCACAATATTAATTAATCACAGGTTCGATATATTTATCGGTTCACAACTGTGTTCTTCGAACTCATTATTAGGTTTTTCAAATAATGGTTTACGTTGATTAATTAACTTATTAATTAATCACATAACTTAAGTTATTAACTTGTGTTATCATCTTATCACATACATAGCATGTCTTCGCGTTTATTAGACTCAAATTTTTTTCTTCTCAAAATCAACACTTAGCAAATTTTTCGAAAATTTCAGACGGGCGCGGCTGCGCGACTTTTACCCTTGGACCCGGCGCCGCCGCGCGGCTATGGAATTTCAGAATTTCTAGTTCGCGAAGAACACAGAAATTTGGCCACTTTCTCAAATTTTACACCATTACTCTGATTTATAGTTTTACCCATGAAGTACAAACTTCACAGGGACATTATATATCACTTCTAACACATTCTTAACATTTTAACACTTAAAATTATACAAATTAACTGATAGTAGTGTGCATACAAGCCAATCATGTATGATGATAAAGCACGTACTTTGTAAACAATCTTATTTATTTATTAATAAAATATTTATTTATTAAAGGCATTTAATTATCTACATGGTGCTGTTTTTATAATATGTAAATAACCCATAGTTTTAAGCAATGCTTTTAGAATCATGATGATGATCATGCTAATGAGATCTAAATTCTTAGAAAGCTCTAAAACTAAAATAGTTCCCAATCGTGGGATTACTAAAAAGGGGATTAGTAAATCCGGATAGATTGGTACATATGTTGCTTGCTCATTGGATGAGGATGATTGATCTCATGATCATTTGTGTGGAGACACTAAAGCAAGTATGTAGGTGCTTATTGGAGAATAAGTTCACTGAACGTGATTCGCTATGGAATACCTAATGGAGTTTTACTCGCATGTCAATAGGAATTCCTAATGTGATAGTAGTACAAGTGATCCTTGGACTTGAGATCATCATAGTATCTTGTATGTAACAAATTATACTTTGACTTATTCCTTAAGACCTTTTAAGGCATATATAGGGTATGCTTGGGTATAATGAGTTACATATGGAGATAATGAATGATCAATAAAGAATCTACCACCTCTAGTAAAAGAGGAGATATGTCCCATGTGATTCGTTAAATGACAACCCAGGAATCCTTGGCCAAGGTGAAATGAAATTAGAAAGGAGTTTTTAATTTGCATTATTTGGAGTTGTGCATTTTCTAATCGAAATACATATAATTAAATAAAATAAGACTTGACAGTAAATCCATGTCTTATATTTAATTGGGACATTGTATGGTGGAAGGATTGAATTGTATGGTAACTATTAACTCACAGGTTCTTTTATGATTAATGTTGAAATCTATATTATCTGGAAAGTCGTTGATCGCTAGGGAGGCTTATCCCTATTGTAGAATAAATATTATTTATTTAAATAGATTATTAGTTTAATTTATTTATTTAAATAAGATTAAAATTGTTTTAATTGATTTATTCACAACCGGTTTAATATGGAGAACCTAAAGGGTCACACCATAAAAGGAAGAATAAATATTTAAGAAGGTAATGGCATAATCGTAATAATGCATTAAGTATAATTAATTTAATCTATGGTGATAGAATAAATTAAATAGCTTAATGTTTATTATTTAATATTTTGGAAATATTAAATATAAATTAATAAGAGGAGTCTTATTAATATTATTACAATTATTATTATTTTAATTTCTAAAGGAGTTTAGTAATTAATTTAATATTTAGTACTCTCATTTATTCCTAATAAGATTAGGAGATAAATTAATTAAATGAATTTAATTAATTATTCCCATGTGGTGGGAAGCCTAAATTAATTAAAGGAGTTTAATTAATTAAAAGAAATCCCATGTCTAATAGGATTAGAAGGGTTGACCAATGTCTATATAAGAGAAGTCTTATAATAGATATTAGATTGATGCAATTCCAATTGTTGGAGAGTACTCCTTTTCTATAGAGGATAGAAAACTAAGGTTAAGCCAAACACCCTCCTTCTTGATAATTTCTCTTCCTTGGTGGATCACCTCTAGAGGCCAAACACTTGGGTGGCTAACGTTGATCAAAGAAAGGAATCTAACCCGGAAATTCAAGGAGATCACGAAGAACAAGGAGTTGAACTAGTACCTGTGGAAGCTTCGTTCTACAAGGGTATGATTCCATAACTTCTTATTTATCGTTTTAAATTAATAATTTGCATAAAGGATGATCCGGGTAATGGTTTTGTAGAAATTTTTTAAACTCTGATATACCATGCTTCCGCTAATTTTTGCAATTTGATTGCGTCGTGATTTCGTACAAACCCAACAGTGGCATCAGAGCCAAATCTTTATGCAATTATTAATTTATTTTTGATTTCATATACATATGGGTATGTATTTAAAATAATTTATTGGGCATAATTTTATTGTATAAAATTATATTTTTTAAGAAAAAAAAAAAAAAAGACTTTTTTTTGGGACGAATCACAATTTTTTTTTGTACTAATCTTGAATTCTGCAAAGAAAAGGTGTTGTCTCTTTCTTACTCCAAAAAGAAGGTGACCCATCAGGAAAGGACTTTTTTTATAAACCTGCAGGACTCTTTTAATAAAAGAAGGTGACTTTTTTTTTTTTTTTTTAAAATATGATATATTTATATATTATATTCTAAATAATTTTATAATTAAAATAAAGAGTTTATTTTAATCTTGAAATTGGATTTCATGCAATTTAAAATTGCCCATTAAATGATACTCATATATATATGGAATGTTTTAATTCATGAGATGAATATTTATTTATTGATATATATGGTGATATGTATGAAAATAAATGGGGATTGATTATGGACTATTTGACCAATGTGATTGGATTTTATTTTAGTTGAATGCTTGAATGAATGGGTTTTATTAAATGGGGTCTGCGTACCTCGTCTTCTCTAATTTTTCTTGATGTAAAATTCTATCTCACTCCTATGTACTTCCCCTTGACTGTTGATCAAGGTTTCTATTTAAATTAAATAGTTTAATGTAATAGAAATAGTTAGAATTATCTTTAAAAATTAGAGACCAAGGAGCAAGGAGCGCGTGAAGACCCGTTTGTATGGAGCCCGGGTTTAAATGTAATAGTTACGTTTAAATTTAAATTCTTGCACCCCTAGGTTTGACCTTTTGGTTCACTTGGTGGCTCTAGTGAACCAAACTAGAATAAAAGTCCATAATCAATCCGGGTAGAATATAGTATTCTATATTGCATGCTAAATATTATATATATTATATTTTATGCAAACATGCTTCGCATGTTTAATAAAATGACGTGTATTTTATATATATATGTGCATGCGCGCTAAACAAAGATGAGACTAATAATAACAAACCCCTCAAAGAAATAATTTTAAGTCCGAAGTGTTCAAATGATATTTGGAATATCGAACGTCGCCTTCTAGCATGATAAATTAATAGAGTATTAGATATTTAATATGAGCTTGTTGTGCTATCCACAAGGCGAGTATTGTGTATTTAAGATGTTAATTAATCACATTTGATGCTTATCAAGAAAATTGAACGATTTAGTCTTGTTGTGCTATCCACAAGGACGAACATTTTTCTTTTTTGAATTTATGAAAGTGCTAGGCTGGACTTAACTTAAATTATTTTAGTTCGGATGTGCACACACTTGACCATTATGATTTAAGAGGCAAAATAAAAGGAATTACATGGTGATGTAATTGACAAGAGTTGTCTACCTATTTATTTGTATATCGCTTGTTGTGCTATCCACAAGGTTATATACATTTGAAATGGGATCCTTATTCTCACTAGCAAATTTTTAATTAGATGTTGCCGAACTATATAAGTGAGGGTAATATAGTTTGATAAAAATAGTGGGAGATACCAATTTAAAATAAAGACCTAAATTTATTTTGGTATGCAAAATTAATAAAATGAATGTTTGCTAAAATGTTGTTTTTCACATGCAGAATTTTAAAAATGTCAAAATCACTAATTTCACTGCGAAGCATACTTGATGCTAATAAGCTTACCGGGCCGAATTATACGGACTGGCTAAGAAATCTGAGAATAGTTCTCACTGCTGAAAAGATTTCTTATGTCCTAAACTCACCTGTCCCTGGAACTGTTCCAGAAACAGTCTCTGAGGAAGAGATTGCCACCATTGTAAAGTGGCAAGATGATGCATCTGTGGCTCAATGCATCATGCTCGCATCCATGAATAACGAGCTTCAGCGTCAACACGAAAATATGGATGCTCCTACTATGTTGATTCACCTCAAGGAGTTGTATGGTGAACAAAGTAGGACTGCTAGATATGAGATATCTAAGGAGCTCTTCCGATCTCGGATGACCAAGGGCAAAGTGAACATAAAGGAACAAAAGAAATCTGATCCAGCTAGCAAAGGAATGTGCTTTCATTGCAACATGCCGGGACATTGGAAAAGGAACTGCAAGAAGTATCTAGCAGAGAAGAAGCTTGGAGAAGCTTCGACTTCCAATCAAGGTTTGTTTATGATTGAAATTAATTTTTCTGAAAGTCATAATTCTACTTGGGTATTGGATACCGGCTGTGGTTCTCACATATGTAATACTGTGCAGAGACTGGTCAGAAGTAGAAAGCTGAACAATGATGAGGTGATCCTACGAGTAGGGAATGGAGCAAAGGTTGCTGCATTAGCTGTAGGAACTTATTATTAAGCAATGCCTTCGGGCAAGTCCATTTATCTTAATAATTGTTATTATGTTCCGAATATTATTAAAAACATTATTTCAATTTCTGTATTGGATATGGAAGGATTTAACGTTGTTATAAAGAACAATAGTTGTTCTATTTATAAAGACGATGTTTTATATGGTATTGGAAATTTGCGAAATGGACTTTATACACTTGACTTACCAGAAAATATATTTCAAATTGAACAAACTAAGAAAAGGAAAAGAGATGATATTAATTATACCTACATGTGGCACTGTAGACTCGGTCATATCAATGAAACAAGATTATCCAAGTTGCATAAAGATGGGCTCCTCGAGCTATCCGATTATGAATCATATCCAACTTGTGAATCTTGTCTCATGGGTAAAATGACTAAATCTCCTTTTAGTGGAAGAGGAGAAAGAGTTACAGAGTTGTTGACATTGATTCACACAGACGTTTGTGGGCCTATGACAACAAGTGCACGGGATGGGTATTCTTATTTTATTACTTTCACTGATGATCACTCAAGATTTGGATATGTGTATTTAATGAAATACAAGTCAGAATCATTTGAAAAGTTCAAAGAGTTCAGAAGTGAAGTAGAGAAACAAACGGGCAAGAGTATAAAGATACTTCGATCAGATCGAGGCGGAGAATACTTAAACGGTGAGTTTCTCAATTGTCTCAAAGAAAATGGTATAATCTCACAATGGACTCCTCCAGGTACACCACAGTTAAATGGAGTATCTGAAAGGAGAAATCGAACACTGTTAGACATGGTTCGATCCATGATGAGTTTTACCGACCTTCCAATTTCCTTCTGGGGATATGCCCTAGAAACGGCTGCATACCTACTTAACAAGGTACCTACCAAATCCGCCCCAAAGACTCCATATGAGATGTGGAAGGGAAGGAAACCAAATCTTAAGCATGTTAAGACTTGGGGTTGTCCAGCTTATGTCAAAAAGTTTGAACATGATAAGCTACAGACTAAATCCGAAAGTGTAGATTTGTGGGATACCCTAAAGAAACTGTAGGGTATTATTTCTATCATCCAACTGATCAAAAGGTGTTTGTTGCGAAACATGCTGCCTTCTTGGAAAAGGAGTTTATCCATGAAGGGGTCAGTGGGAGTAAGATATATCTTGAAGAAGCTCAAGAACCACAAATTACGACGGATCAAAGTCAGGTACCTGACCAAGTAGAAGAACCTACTATACCACACCCTGTTCGTAAATCTGAAAGAGTACCGAAGATACCTGAGAGGTATGGATTCGTTGTAGAGGATGACGATGAGGTACGCATCATGAATGATGATGATCCATTGAATTACGAACAGGCCATGAGTAATAAACACTCAGGAAAATGGCTTGAAGCCATGAAATCCGAAATGGACTCCATGTATGAAAACAAAGTATGGACTTTGGTTTCACCACCTGAAGGCATTAAGCCTATTGGGTGTAAATGGGTCTTTAAAAGAAAGACTGGAGCGGACGGCAAGGTGGAGACCTATAAGGCCCGACTGGTTGCAAAAGGTTTCAAACAAAGACAAGGAGTTGATTATGATGAAACCTTTTCACCAGTAGCTATGCTCAAGTCCATTCGGATTTTGCTTGCGATTGCAGCTTATAACGACTATGAGATCTGGCAGATGGACGTGAAAACGGCCTTCCTCAATGGGAAACTTGAGGAGGATGTGTATATGACACAGCCAGAGGGATTTGTTTCAAAGGTTGGAATAAATCAAGTCTGTAAGCTGCAACGATCCATTTATGGATTGAAGCAAGCTTCTCGTAGATGGAACATTCGTTTTGATGAGACAATCAAAGAGTTTGATTTTATCAAAAATGACGATGAACCATGTGTGTACAAGAAGGTTAGTGGGAGCGCAGTTTCATTCCTTGTATTATATGTTGATGATATATTACTGATAGGGAATGACATTCCTATGCTACAATCAATTAAAATCTGGTTATCTAAACACTTCTCCATGAAGGACTTGGGAGAAGCATCCTATATTTTGGGGATAAAGATCTATAGAGATAGATCTAAAAGGATGCTTGGTTTATCCCAAGGAACGTACATTGACGCAATGCTAAAGAGATTTAGCATGGAAGATTCCAAAAGAGGACTCATGCCGATGAGCCATGGAATACATCTCTCCAAGAAACAGGCCCCAAGGACACCTGAGGAGAGAGACCGAATGAGTAAGATCCCTTATGCTTCTGCAATAGGATCTATCATGTACGGTATGATATGTACTAGACCGGATGTTGCTCATTCACTTAGTGTAATGAGCAGATACCAGTCGAATCCAGGAGAAGAGCACTGGAAGGCAGTGAAGAATATCCTAAAATACTTGAGAAGGACTAAGGATATTTTTCTTGTCTACGGTGGGTCTGAATTAAAACTCGAGGGCTTCACAGACTCAAGTTTTCAAACGGACCAAGATGACAGTAAATCTGTTTCGGGGTATGTTTTTACCTTGAACGGAGGCGCAGTGAGTTGGAAGAGTTCCAAGCAGCAAACAGTTGCTGATTCAGTGACAGAGGCAGAGTATATAGCTGCAAGTGAAGCTGCAAAGGAAGCTGTTTGGATGAAGAAGTTCATAACTGAACTTGGTGTGGTTCCTAGCATTGGAGAAGCAGTTCCCATTTACTGTGACAACACAGGAGCAGTTGCACAGGCTAAGGAAACCGAGGTCTCATCAGAAATCTAAACACGTGTTGCGGCGATTTCATTTGATCAGGGAGATCATTGAAAGAGGAGACGTCACCTTGGAGCGTGTAGACTCTCAAGACAACATTGCAGATCCATTTACTAAAGCTTTAACACAACAGCAGTTTGATCGTCACTTAGAGAAGATGGGTATGAGATACCATGGCGATTGGCTTTAGTGCAAGTGGGAGATTGATAGTAGTGTGCATACAAGCCAATCATGTATGATGATAAAGCACGTACTTTGTAAACAATCTTATTTATTTATTAATAAAATATTTATTTATTAAAGGCATTTAATTATCTACATGGTGCTGTTTTTATAATATGTAAATAACCCATAGTTTTAAGCAATGCTTTTAGAATCATGATGATGATCATGCTAATGAGATCTAAATTCTTAGAAAGCTCTAAAACTAAAATAGTTCCCAATCGTGGGATTACTAAAAAGGGGATTAGTAAATCCGGATAGATTGGTACATATGTTGCTTGCTCATTGGATGAGGATGATTGATCTCATGATCATTTGTGTGGAGACACTAAAGCAAGTATGTAGGTGCTTATTGGAGAATAAGTTCACTGAACGTGATTCGCTATGGAATACCTAATGGAGTTTTACTCGCATGTCAATAGGAATTCCTAATGTGATAGTAGTACAAGTGATCCTTGGACTTGAGATCATCATAGTATCTTGTATGTAACAAATTATACTTTGACTTATTCCTTAAGACCTTTTAAGGCATATATAGGGTATGCTTGGGTATAATGAGTTACATATGGAGATAATGAATGATCAATAAAGAATCTACCATCTCTAGTAAAAGAGGAGATATGTCCCATGTGATTCGTTAAATGACAACCCAGGAATCCTTGGCCAAGGTGAAATGAAATTAGAAAGGAGTTTTTAATTTGCATTATTTGGAGTTGTGCATTTTCTAATCGAAATACATATAATTAAATAAAATAAGACTTGACAGTAAATCCATGTCTTATATTTAATTGGGACATTGTATGGTGGAAGGATTGAATTGTATGGTAACTATTAACTCACAGGTTCTTTTATGATTAATGTTGAAATCTATATTATCTGGAAAGTCGTTGATCGCTAGGGAGGCTTATCCCTATTGTAGAATAAATATTATTTATTTAAATAGATTATTAGTTTAATTTATTTATTTAAATAAGATTAAAATTGTTTTAATTGATTTATTCACAACCGGTTTAATATGGAGAACCTAAAGGGTCACACCATAAAAGGAAGAATAAATATTTAAGAAGGTAATGGCATAATCGTAATAATGCATTAAGTATAATTAATTTAATCTATGGTGATAGAATAAATTAAATAGCTTAATGTTTATTATTTAATATTTTGGAAATATTAAATATAAATTAATAAGAGGAGTCTTATTAATATTATTACAATTATTATTATTTTAATTTCTAAAGGAGTTTAGTAATTAATTTAATATTTAGTACTCTCATTTATTCCTAATAAGATTAGGAGATAAATTAATTAAATGAATTTAATTAATTATTCCCATGTGGTGGGAAGCCTAAATTAATTAAAGGAGTTTAATTAATTAAAAGAAATCCCATGTCTAATAGGATTAGAAGGGTTGACCAATGTCTATATAAGAGAAGTCTTATAATAGATATTAGATTGATGCAATTCCAATTGTTGGAGAGTACTCCTTTTCTATAGAGGATAGAAAACTAAGGTTAAGCCAAACACCCTCCTTCTTGATAATTTCTCTTCCTTGGTGGATCACCTCTAGAGGCCAAACACTTGGGTGGCTAACGTTGATCAAAGAAAGGAATCTAACCCGGAAATTCAAGGAGATCACGAAGAACAAGGAGTTGAACTAGTACCTGTGGAAGCTTCGTTCTACAAGGGTATGATTCCATAACTTCTTATTTATCGTTTTAAATTAATAATTTGCATAAAGGATGATCCGGGTAATGGTTTTGTAGAAATTTTTTAAACTCTGATATACCATGCTTCCGCTAATTTTTGCAATTTGATTGCGTCGTGATTTCGTACAAACCCAACATTAACACCATCAATGTCACTGTTCTTCATAACTTTTGTCAAGTTTGAAGAAAATATAAAATTTTTCTTACGGATTCATTATAACACCAAATCCGTTCATTCCAATCTTATTTTCTTTGTTTTAACATATACAATCATAACCATGTGTCAATTTTAATATAAACATATGATTACATCATTTATTTCACCCATATGGGTTATTCCCCATAGTCAATACTCTATACATCGTAAAATCCAATTCTTAACAAAATTTCTTGGTGTGATTAGTGTCAATCATGGATACATGATCTAACATATAATACTAACATTTACGGTCACATATATGATAACCTCATACTTTAATTTCCTAAAATGATTCTTAACAGAGAGTTTTTACAAAGACGTATAAAAACTCTGTAACTTTTTTGAAAACCCAATTAAGGCCAAATTAAATAAAATTGATCATTTTAAATCATTCATACCAATTATAAAACACGTTATAATCACACACCCATATAGATAAAGTCATATCATAACTTAATTATGAAACTAGTTTTTCACAGAAAACTTAAAGTACGTAAATGAAAACTTTGGAGAAAATTTAGATTTTGAAAATTAAAGAAGGAATTACCCTTAGTAGTGAAGATGATATAATCAAAGATAATTCAATGATCTCTCCAATTTCTTTTTCTCTCAATTTCTTCCTCTCTTCTCTCTAAACTTCTCTGAACTTTTCTAACTTTTTCTTTCTCTGATAATGACTTAGGATAACAAGTATACGTATTATATAATGTTATCGTTGTATAATAAACGGACTAACTTCTCTTAAGGCATTGTTTGGCTTTCTCCTAACTCTTCTTTTCCATTTATTTTAATTAACTAATTTACTATATAGTTAATTGTCACACTATTAATTAACCAATTAATTTTATTTAAATTCATTCAAATAAAATATAACAACTTTACATTAATTCACATTGTCGCATAATTAATATTTTTATTTATTAATTATTTTAATTCATTAATTCTTTTAATTACTTATTAAATTAATTAAAGTAACATTATGCCCATTTAATTAATGCATTTAATCAAATAAACTCAATTAATTAAATACTTTGAACTACTAAATTATTACACATTAATTTAATCAATGTAACACATATAATTAAATTAATCTACCAAAAAATCATGAATTAATTATTTAACTCAATAATTAAATTATTAAAAATATTTATTTATTTCAATAAATATTCAAATAACTTTACAAAATTCTCGTTCGTCACACTTGGACTCTAGAATGATTGCATCCTCAGAGTGTGATAGCTCTTCCTCCTCCACACCACTTGTCTTCCTCTTCTTTGTAGTACTCTTACTGCTGTTGCCATGTATTAGCCGTTTGTTCTCCCTTGGATTCTTCTTCCAATTTGTAAACAGCTTTAAAGACATCACTTTCTGGCTGTTTAGGACTTCACCCTCATCATCTTTGATCTTATTTTTCAGCTTCTTCTTCAGAATAATGCTTAGGAATCTTCCATGAAAAACTTTTGTAAGAGGGTTGTCTGTTGACTTCTTCTTCTCAGCCTTGTTCAGCCACTCAGACATTAGGTCGAACAGTATGGCACCAAAATTGATTTTCTTTTTGAGAACAATGGTAGTCATTATTCGTAGCTGATGATCACTTACTGTATCATGAGCAGTATCGTTGCTAAGAATGCACTTTCCCACTATCTCAGCAAGAAACTCGTACTCTTCAGGAAACTCCTTCTTCTTCATGTTCTTCAAGATATGGTTCCTTTTGTAGAGCATAGCTCTCTTCCCTTCTTCAATGTCAATATCTTCAAGGTTCTTCAGACCCGAGTCTGGAAGACTTAAGCACTGGTTGATGTCTGTAGGCTTCAGCTTCAGGATCTGACCTTTGACCTTGGTAGTTAGGGTTCCAGAATTCGTAGTTGCGTTAAAGTAGAACTCTTTAACCAATTCGGCATATATAAGAGTGTTTGTGTGACGAACGAGATTTTGTAATTTAATTTGAATATTTATTGAATTAAATAAATATTTTCGATGATTTAATTATTGAGTTAAATAATTAATTGATGAATTTGTGGTAGATTAATTTAATTATATGTGTTACATTGATTAAATTAATGTTGAGAAATTTTTATATTCAATGATGCATTTAACTGAGCTTATTTGATTTAATATATTAATTAATAAGCATAATGTGTTCTAATTAAATTAATAATTAATTAGAGATTTAATGATTTGACATAATTAATAAACAAGAATTTTAATTATGTTACTATGTGATTTAATTTGGAATTATACTGTGTTATTTAATTGATGTAAATAACATTATTTGATTAAATTGGGTGTGACATTAATTAACTATACAATAAGAGTTTTATTAAAATTAATGGAAAATGATGAATAAGGGACAAGCCAAACACGGCCCTAGGGGGAGTTAACCAGTTAACCCACTAAGGGACCAACTGACCACTCACTCTACCCACTTCGTATATTACGTATATACATATTATATTATACCTTATATATATCATATCAGTTCTATATTGATATTCACATATCAGAGAAAAACTAGAGAGAAAAATTGAGAGAAAAGACTTGAGAATTGGTTAGAGAAGAGATTGAAGAATTTAGTTGCATCATCATCACTAACTAGCAGGGTAATCCCTTCTCCTATGTTTTTTTTAAATTCAAGTTCTTAAAGTTTTCATTAACGTATGTTCAAGTTCTCTGTATATATATAATTTGTGATTATCACATATAGTAATGATATAAGTGTTACTAATTAGCCATAACATGTTTTCTAACGTATATTCATGTTTTAAAGCAGTTAATTTCATACATAGATGTATTAATTGAAATCTTGTGAAGTTACAGAGTTATGTTTTCCCATTTACGTGCTTTAAAAATTCTCTGTGAATGGAAAAATTGATATTTATTCATTATATGGCTATTTGTGTGTTCATATGTGTTTATAACATATTATATGCCATATATGCATAACTTTAGTGATCAAACCATCGAATTTTTATTTATATTTGGGTTTTCAAAATTATAGAGTCGTATATATGGCCAAACGGTCCTTACGTACAATTTTTATACCATGAATCGACGGTTTAACTTTGAATTAACACTTATATATGATTGTACACGTGTATACGAACAAAACGGAAGTTAAACGAACGAATTCGGTGTTATAACGAATCCGTAACGTTGAATTTCTTGATTTTCTTTCAAAATATGATAAAGTATGAAAACAGTGAAATTAGATGCCTTGGATTGTGTGATTACGTGATTTAGAATGCTAAGATCATGCTAGAAATGTTTTATAGTGTTTCGGTGAAGTCCATACTTCATGGGTAGCAATTAAATTGTTGTGATAGCATTAAATGGTGAATTATTAGTCTGGTTCTCTGTTCTTCGCGAACTGCCAAAATCTGGGTCTGCGTAGCCGCGCGGCCGCACCGCTTCAAGGCATACTTGGAGCGCGCCCGCGCCGTGCCTCGCGCCCGCGCCGATCCAAAGAGTAACTGGCGCGCGGCCGCGCCCCCTGCAGAAAATTAAATTTTTTTCTAAGTGTTTGTGTGATCAAAGATGTGTTTTAAAACCAATGTGAAGAACATAAAAACATGATAAACACATACTAAGATGTTAATAACGTGTGTTATGTGAACGATTAATAAGTTAATCTTAAAACTTAAACCATTATTCAATAAGTCGAATAATGAGTTCTATGAGCAATGTGATGATTCGATAAGTATATCGGGTTATTGATTAATGTGTATTGTGAATGTATTAGTATGTAGGACTTAATAAGGAACGAGAATTAATTGTAGCTTGTGCAAGAGACAAGTTTCTTTACCTTAACTCTATTATGATTAAGCAAGTTTCCTATACTCAAACCTTTTTACATTGAGTAAGTGTTCTAAACTTTACCTTAAATTCTAAGTTATTCATTTATCAAGTCTTAGACTTGTGTTCTATATCGAGCAAGCTCTTGTTCTTAATTGTTCAAGTTCAAAATTTCATATTAGATGTTATAACTCTTTTGAAAGCATGATTCAGTTATACAATACTTATTCAATTGTATACTCTTGAGAATTTATTATTCGATTTGAGCATGGTTTATTGTTGAACCTTATAGGACTAGCGAACCCTTATTGATTCAACTAGTCCATAGTTGATGTACGTTCTAAATTCTAGAATCTTTATTGAGCTTATCCAAACCAAACTTCCTTTGGTGCGGACTCTGATGTCAAACTGAGATGAACAACCCTGTAAAGAGGATTATTTACGCTTTAGCGTTGAGATATTATGCACAGTATGGTACTAAGGGCTGATCCCCCTAAGTACGAGAAGTAGAGTCCATAGTCTTATTACTGTTAAAGGTTTGAAGTTTAACACTTTACAACCTAGGACATAGTTCGAGGTCTTATGACCCTCAGATGTTATTTTGATTCTTGTCATTCATTCTTGAGTCAAAAGTTGAGTTTCTTTATTCAGATGTCTTTGATTTACTCGCATGTTATTATATTGTTGTTGTATTATTATACTTGTGGGCAATTGTGCTCACTCTTGCGTAATAATAACATTGCAGTTAAGAACGAAAGGTCCGATGAGCCTTCTACTAGCAAAGGCAAGGGCAAGGTCAACAAGTGATGAAGACTTGTTGTTTATTTTTATATGTTTATATTTCAGACTTATGTTAAAGTTGTGTAAGACTTATTTATTTGTTTATGTTCCGCACAGATGTTTAAGGTTAGTATGACCTGGGATTGTATTTATTATTCGGATGTTGTAACCCCATAAGGGGAGGATTTATTTCTATCTATTGTATGGTTTGCATTTATTATGGGTAGATAGATAGATGATATTTGTATAGTGAACACCAAATCCCGTGGAATTGAAGTACCCGGATTTGGGGGTGTCACAGTTTGACTCAAGATATTCAGAGAATCCAGCCTTCTTTACTAACTCAATGATGTCTTTGAATTTCTTCTTGAATTTCTCGAACTTCTTGGTTCCGAGTTGAATGCCGGTGATTACACGCCAGTCTTCCATTTGAAGGGTTATGGTTTTCTGGGTTTAAAACTTTGTAAGACTATTGTGAGATATCAGGATGCGATTTGAGAAAGGATATCTGTTTGAGAGGGTTTGAATGTTTAGAGGTGTTTAGGTTTTGGCTAGAGAGAGAAAGTGTATAGATTTAACAGTCTTACAGCTTTTGATGAACTCTCAAAAGTATAACTGCCACTAATTTGAATTTTCCCTCTTGCAACTGTTCCTTCCACGTTTCTTAGTGGGACAGTTGTAAGACTCTGATAGATCACTATTTGTAACTTCCTTTATCTTGTCAGTTATCCAGATTTGACTTTTCAAGTTGATTGTTGACTTCTTCAGTTCGTGGAGTGACTTATGACTTAGCTCAGTACTCCACGATTGCTTAGACTAATCTCCAACCTTTGTGCCTTCTTTGATGATCGTAGTCTGTGGTCATGCTTCAATAGACAACTTCTTCATCAGACTTCAGGAGAGTGGCAATGCTATTTGCAGCTTGTGTTCTTCTAAGGAGTTACTGCATGCTTCAGCAGAGATTCATGTGATGCAATTAATATTTGCACTTCTTCTGGGTTAAGGTTGCTCAGGAAGGGCCAACCTCTTAGACCAAGGCTAAGGGTCAGGTTTGTCCCTGAGGTGCTTATCTGATGAAGAGCTTTATGAACATGGTGGTTATAGTGACATCATATCAGGCTTTTCTGCTGGAGAGTTCATTTACCAACTCTGGATACTCTTTGATGTTGGTATTTGTTTAGGCTGCAGTCGTAGTGTCATTCTACTTTTACACTACGACTAGGTGTCTTATCATTGGGACTCCACAATTTAAGTGGTTGATTGACATGGTTATTAGTAGCATGTTTTGGGACATTACTACTAACTATGATGAATATTCATTTGGTTCATCAACCACAGAGTTTTGGGACCCTGTAATTGGGATATTTCTGTGTTGGGTTAGCTCCTGTTGTAAGACTCCGAATTTTATAAATAAAGATTTAATTTTTTTTATATATTATTTCAAAATAGTAAGGTGTTGATTTGATAAATATGAAAAGTTATGGGTGAAATATGCAAATATTTCAAAATAAGCAAGTGGTTATAAAATATTCATTGTTGTCGGAGAATATTCGTTTGGTCGTGGAATATTCTTGTTGTCGGGGAATATTCGTACGACGGCGCAGCTATTTGTGGGCCCCACAACGGAATAACTGTCGGATATAGAAAGCGATAGAAATAACTTTTTTTATAAAATAACAGCGTAGTTGTTACCGTTAGTACTGTTGAAATACCCGGTGGTTTAAATACAGTAATACGCGGTGTTGCACAGTAGCACACGGTATTGCACAGTATTTTGAATTATTGATTCTTACGTAAGAAGACACTTACTCAATTATTGTTACAGTAATTACTGTTTAATATTTTATATTATTAATTCAATAATTGCATGATATTTTATTGATTCAATAATTGCTACGTTGATATTTTATATCAATAATTGCTACGTTGATATTTTGTATTATTGATTCAATAATTGTCACTGCACAATATTTCACATTATCAACTCAATAATTCATATTATTTAAATAATATTAGTAGATAGCATTATTGACAATGTCTAAGGAAGTTCTGTCTAGGAGGGGTTATTTAATTGCGTGCCAGTAAGGAGAAATCCTTATCGGAAGGCCCCCTCTTTCCTGTGAACGACCTGGTTGTCAATATTGTAGTTCTGTAATATTATTTGTGAATAATTAATTATTGATTTATATGATAAGAAAATAATTATTTTATGGATATAAAAGAAGGAATTAGTGCTGATGTGTTTTTATCAATATTTTGGTGTGGAAAATAATCCGTTTATGAATTTCGAATAATTTATGTTTGAAATTTAGAAAAACTTCCTTCTACAACGTTGTAGAGAATTAAATTTCCTATGAAAAGAATATAGAATTTGTATTTTTCTGACAAAAGGGCTATTTATTATGAATTATTGAAGATTCGAAAAATAAATATTTCTTTTATTAAAAACATGGGTGGGCCCCACTTTTGTTTTTCATGGCTTGTAAATGCTGAATTTTCAAATCTCACGAGGTGTGCGTGAAAGCCTCCTGTAGCAGAAAGTCTACTTTGGCATTCTAAGCTTTTCCTATAAATAGGGTGCTTAGTTAGAAATGAAAATCACACCAGAATCAGAAAATTTTCTCTCCATAATATCGAGCGTATTTTTGTGCGTATTTAGATACTTTGAGTGTTGCTATTCAGTGCAAGTTTTTTTTCAGCCTTATATCCGATATTCCAGTCAGAAGTACTATTCTTTTGAGATAAATGATGTTATTTTCTTTCGTAAACGATGTTATTCTTTTCAATATCATTATACCAAAATATTGGCATGCATTTTATTATGAAATTCTTACTTTTTCCGTCGGAGTTACTATTCACGTATACGACACTATTCACGTATACGGCACTATTCACGAAAAAAAAATTAAATTTTCTTCTATTTGTCCAAGTTGTTTGTTAAGGTTCCTATCTTCGATTAGATCTAAGTTTTGAGCTTTATTCTTGAATTTTGCTCCACAATTGATTTTACGAAGTATTTTTGAATTGAATAAACTAAAATACGAATCCTTAATCTTTGTCCTTTATCTCACTGGATTCGTTCTTTAAAATGTTTTTCATCATCCTTAGTCCTAAAAAGTGATATAACTGAATATTTTTGGCCTGTAGAGCAAAGATGAATGATTACCTGATGAATATCTTTGGCCGTAGTGCAAAGATGGACAGGTGTTGAGATGAACATGACCACTGGTGATACAAATGAATATATTTGGCCCGTAGTGCAAAGATGAATATTTGATTTGAGATATATATTGATTGATGTTACAGGGATAAAATATTGATGATGGACTTTTAAATTATAGAAGATAGTAGACTTCATTCTCTACTTAACTCTTCTAATGAATGATTATTTTCGCTGCGAATTTTGATCTAAAACTTGTTGTCAATAATATTTTATCTGAATTGTTGAAGACTAACGATAATTTATTTTTCATTATCTTAGTCATAATATTCTTTACTAGGCTAGTTGAGCTCACCCTTTTCATCTATTGTCCTCTTCAGAAAATGAGAATGTCGCAGGAACTAGTCGATGGATAGAGTGATTGTCCGAATTAGAGCAGTAGTAGTCCTCACTATTTCTAATAAATAGTGTGATAATAATTGTAATGATGACTTAGTTTGAATGTTAATATTTTCTACATATTTGTATTGACACTCACAGTTGTGTGGTCGTATTTTGCACGACCGTGTGATATAAAAGATTGTATTTGGATTCTGTACCACGTATTTGGCGACTCAGAATGGGTTGGGTTGACTGGACCTATTCTGGGGGTGTCACACCTGTTCTCTATGAACTTGATAGCAGTGGTCTTGATATTCGTGGTGTGGTCAACAGACATGCACCATGATTGACCTGTCTTCTGAGCTCATCTCAGATCTTCTGGCAAGAGTTCTACTACTTCATTTTGCTCCCTGAGCTTCGCCATCTCCATATCTTTAGATATTCTTCTACACTCTTTACCACCTTCAATATTTCACCTGATCTTCCTGAGGCATTAAGTAGCTATCTTCAATGTTTCGAAGATCGGAAGGATTTGCTTTATCAATCTCCTTTGACACCATTAGTGCCGTTGCTCTCAGCAGATCACTACTTCTCCATAGTTTGATGCTATCTTCTCGAGAAAGGATGAATTCTTCTTCTTTGTTTCGTTAGTATATTCTGAGGATGAATGTAGGATTATTGAGATTATCAATTTGTCAACGACTATCAACCTTTCTTCATTTGTTGCTCTTTCCCCTTCATCATTTATACGAACTTTGAAGCTGATTGAAGGATCACTACGATCGTGGTCATTATACCGTAATCTTTGTGTGTTGACTTGCACAGGATGAACTCAGTCTTGATCATAGGGAACACTACGATTTCTCTTAAGCTCTTTGATAGACTGCACTCGTGGAGTTCTGGTTTTATGATGAATTCTTTATAATCAATGATTGATGATCCTCTGATTTGAGCTTCCTTGAAGTTCCCGTTGAGATGATATGCTTTGCATGGATAAGCATAGAAGATCTCTTTCATCATGACATGAATAGCCAGCTTCCTCGAAAATTATCAGCATATGGACTCCATCATTGGGGACTCAGCAAGTCTTCAAGAGTAGGCTTTGGCATTGGATGATTTTGTCAAGAACATTGCTGAAATATCTTGAGCCTCCAACTGGTTGAATCTTTGTGACTGAAACCATCTGCTTCAGTATTCCTTAGTGTGGTCAAATAGGCCAAGTACCTGCAGGTTAAGTAGATTTCTATTTTGGTACCCAAGCTTGATTGGGTCCTGCTAGGTTAGTTTTCTCAAAATCCCAATTCCTCATATTATAATATTTATATCATGTTAGCATCAACAATCATATTCATGCATGTAACAGATTTACATATGATATTTATAACGCATGACTGTGAGTGTGTGCATGATTAACCATTTAACATAACACTCTTTTTCTTTGATTGTTTCACCCTTTGCTTGGTTATGTTCACAGATTTTTGAATGTTCACAGAGTAGAAATCAACTCTATTACTTATTTGTATCTGGTTGATTCATGGAGATGATCAGTTTCTAAGAATCTTCAAGATACTCCTCTAGAGTTGATCATACTCTACATTTTATCAAAAGCACAGAACATATGTTTGTATATATTTACATACATACCAACCCTTCAGCAAGGGTTAATCCACTTAAGTTAAATTAGATTTAGATTAACTTATGACTTATTTCAGACTTCTTTCAAGATGTTATCTTCAGCCTAAAACATGGGTGGAGAGAAAGTTTGTTGACAATTAAGCTTTCAACCTTAATGTACTTTCTCTCTTCCCCTTTTTAGGAAAAATATGGTCTCTGGATAGAATACTGTTGTAGTACATAAGGTGATGCAACATGATGTACATATTTATATTTATGAGGAACCGTACCTTTACACTGTCAGTTTATTGACAGTCATTTTTCTTGCTATAATGATGTTTGGCATTAACGTGCATATCTTTGGATTTAGTGCTGACAGCCTGTTGCTCCATTTGACGTTCGATCAATCATGTAGTCTTGGAGATGTAAGCTAGGAAAGTCTTGGTAGTTTTAGTTCTTTGATAACCTTGAACCTTAAGGTTCAGATCCACATGGTCAGCCAAATACACTTTGAAAGATATCTTCTTCCTTCTATGGATAAGCATTTCATAGCATGTATAGGCCTTTCATCTTTCAAAATAGGTAGATGCTCGATTCTTTGCTTTTGATGCCTCTTGACTTCCCATCACCTGACTGCAGACTACTGATTGACTTTGGACATGGATTGGTCTTGTTGCATTATTATTTAATAACATGGACCAATCTGAGCAGCTTCAGATTTATAAACACATTTACCTGTACACATTATTTTCAATGTGTGAGCTCATTTGCATTCACAAGTGACTTACTATTAAACTAAGTTTAGAACAATGTTTGTGCCTAGGATCATACTCAAACCGTTAGCTTTAGAATATAGCATGAGAACCTGCTCTGATACCAATTGTTAGTTCCCAGAGGGCACACAATAGATCTAGAAAGGGTGTTGAATAGATCCTTTACGTTTGCAAAACTCTTTTCCATTTTATTTTGTATTGCTAAGTAATTAGCATATAACAAACATAAGAATCATTTCAAGCACAGTGGAATAAGTTAAAGATTCCCTTCATAGATAACTTTGTTAACCATTGTTCTAGAGTTAGTTTATGTGTAAGTGGTTATTACATCCATAGCAGTTATATATACATAATGTAATTGAAAGAATATAAATAACACAAGGGATTTTAAGTGGTTCAGAGACTCAAGCTTCTAATCCACTCTTCTGCTTCACTAGCAGGAATTCCACTAAGGAAAGGGCAGCACCCTGAATCACTAAGATTCCTTCAAGACCAGCAGCCTTGGAACTTCAGTTCACTAAGAACTCTTTAAGTCCAGCAGACTTGGAAATCTAGTTCACTAAGAAATCTTCAAGCCCAGCAAGCTTGGAACTCTAGTTCTCTACGAACTCTTCAAGGCCAGCAGCCTTGGAATTTCATTTAGTCCCTCCGGACAAGGACCCCTCAGGCCCTGGCTACTTATTGTTGTTGTAGTTTTTGTTGGTGCTTTGCTGCTAAGATGACTTGAAGCTTGATCATCTCTGGTACTTAGTAGCTTGGTGTGGTCCTCTTTGCATTCTGCGTCGAGTCTGGACCACCACTGAATAGACTGCTAAGATGTTCATTAAGCTCAACATCTTCGAGTACTTAGCAGTCTTCTTCTCTGTTGCAGCTGATCTTCGTGTGGTTGATGCTTGTCTTCATCTAATCTCAGCTGTGCACCTTCACCACTTAGGTTTGCTAAGGCTTGCCATTGCTGGTCAACTTCTTCTGGTCCTTAACATCCCCGGAACCTTGCTTGACTTGTGTTCAGACTCGGTTCTGCATCTGTTCTCCTTCAGCTCTTAGTTCTTGGTGATTCGTAGAGTGGCCCTTCGGGTCTTCTTTCTGCTCTGCCACTTTTCTGAATGCTATCTTCTTGGTCTTCTCGGCTCTTAACTTAGCTACCATTTTCAATGGCATCCTCATTGTTGTTGAGTGAAGCGTTTGTCTGTTAAAGCCCTTCTTCAAATCTGCTTCACTTCTACTTTCGTAGTCTCACTGCCACTGAGACATATTCTGTTCAGTTCTGTAGGACTCGTAGAGTCAACAAATTAGCATTCCAATAACTCAACGATTCAGCAACTTAGCAACTCTCTCATCTTTGAAGCTTCAACTTTAAATACCCTTCCATGATCTTCCTGTTGGAAAATAGCAGTTGGAAGCTATTTGAATTGCTTTACAGATCTCGAGTTATTTGGTGCAGAGTGCTGATGTGACGTGACAACTCCTTTTTGACTTTTCTGACACATCAGTCTACTATTTCACCTACCACTTCAGATATGTCACTTTAACGTGTCAGGCTGGTAGTCACCTTTATTTCTTCTTTCTGACTCCTTGATCAGAACATCAAGAGTTGTCCTTCTGCATCGATGCTTTCAATCAGCAACGTTCGGATGTCAGTCTTCATATTGAGACGTTGCCAGTGCTTCAATATTCAGATGCCCGAACTCTACAATTTTGATGCAGATGACTTTGAATCTTGATCTAGTGTCGGTTGAATGTTGCTCGTTGACTGGTTGAGATAACACTACGATTCTGAAGAGTGTTCTTTGGATCTGCAATGTAGAACACTTCTTGCTCCATTTATGCAGTGCTTCAACACTTCTGATTGCCTCGACTTATCTCAGGAACTGATAACTTGTCTTATTGTTCTAGCCCTTCTGAATTGCAAGACTCATCAGATTTGTGGCATACCCAGCTCTCTTTCTCCTTGTGATCTCCCGTTTACCTATCATCAATGGTCTGACCCATGCTTAATCACTTTTGTCTTGTTTTTCATAGATTGGCCAGTATTTCTGTGTAAACTGCATCAATTCTTGCTTCATTTGGCAAACACTACGATCCTGGTTATTCCCAAGATCGTTGTCTTCTGCTTATCTTGACAGCTACTGCACTGCTGACTTCCTTTTACAGTCACTTCATCTGAAGTCTTCTTGTGATTTATTTGTGGAAGACTTCATCTGAATGGCTTTACTTCTCAATCAGGATGCTGATTGAGTTAGTGCTTAGATCTTCTGTTAGCTTGCATGCCATTCGTTGAGTGCTCTCTGGCTTCCTTCAGGTCGATTGCATCTTTACAGTTCTGACCAGAGGCTACATCTTTGGATTCTTTGGGAGTGCTCATTTGTTGAGAATCGTGTTGAAACTATGATTCTTCCTTGGCGTTGTGAGCATTTCGTTGAGGCCTTAGTTCTGCAGACTACGATCTTGCTTTGGTTCTGCAGACACTACGACTCCGAGATCAGATCAACTGACAGACTACGATTTCTGCCTTAACACTTGTTGTCCTTGTCTGATCTGGCTCGAGTACGATCTCTGCCTCTGATATGATCAGTAGACTGCACTACTTCAAGTCTGGCCTACGATTCTTGACTTGGCTGAGCAGATGCTCGGTCGGATCTTAGATAGACTGTCTCTACGATTCTGAACATGTCTTCCTCAGCAGATTAAGGCTCTGAGAAAGTTCTTCTCGACACACTACGATCCTTCTTTGTCTCTCCTAGTAGACTACGAACTCCGAGAGCTACTATTCTTGCAGACTACGATTCTGCCTTGATAGTCCTCGAGTCTTCCTTGTCTCTCCTGGTAGACTACGAAAGCTGGTGCAGTGCTCGACGATCATACATGCCTATCTATTACATTGTATAAGATCAACCTAACAAGCTTGATCTTTCTATTTTTAGTCCTTGAACATTATTTAGTTTCAAGGACTTTACAAAGCTATTTTGTTCATGTAGGATCAACCTAACATATTTGATCATTTCATTCTAAGTCCTTGTACATATATTCCTATTATCTATTCAAGGACTTCACAGCTTTCATCAATGCAAACATATTTGCATATTCATTCATTAAGATCATAATCAAATCTTATATAAATAGGAATATCATTCTCATGCTTATTCCTAACAAACTCTAAAATCATTCTTATCACATCAACTTCAGCTAATAAAGACAAAACATAAAATTTAGAGTATCAAAATGATATTTTTTATACATTTAAGCACACTTGACCCCTTACCAAGTAATTCATAAACATAATTTTTTTCCTATTATTTCTTTTTTTTCTTTTTATTGAGTGCGTTTTACGCTCCCTTTTACTTTGTTTTTGACGAGTGCGTTTTACGCTCCATCTCGTTTCCTCTCGCATGAGTGCGTTTTACGCTCCATCTCGCACTTGTGTTTATGGGTGAGTGCGTTTTACGCTCCATCTCAACCCACCACATGATCCATTTTTTCAACCCCAAACTTATGTTAATGCCTAAATTTTGCTTCAAATGATGCTTAAATAAGATTTCTAGAGATTCAATGGTATCTTTCACAAATATTTAACCAAATTATTTTTTAAGCCCTAACTAGCTAAACAAATGGATATGTGCGTATAAGTGCAAAAGGATCACAAATAGTTTTAAACCAACTAATAAGTCGAAATATAGAATAAGCATGGTCATCAATTCTCCAAGAGTTACAAACTCATTAACCACCCACTTATCATTGACCAAAATTAATTTTCATCAAAACATTGCCCAAGTTATAATAACCAAACATGATAGATACCCCCAAACTTAAAATAGACATTGTCCTCAATGGCTAAAGTAGGAATAAGTAAAGTAGAGGATTTCCCTGAAAATATAGCAATCTTCCTCCTTGTCTGCTAAGTCTGAAGAATAGGCTAGACACATTGAACTGAATAAGAACCGCACTTGAATTGAACTTGACTAACATGTGAACATAAAATAAGTGAGTTTATTAAATCCTAATAAATGCAAGCTTATTAACTACTATGAAATCTAACAAAATAAATAAAAATAAAAGCTTAAAATTAAACTTGGGTTTCCTCCCAATAAACGCTTGTTTTAAAGTCGTCAGCCCGACTTCTTCAACTCTATATCCAATTCCCCCTTGAAAATTGAGAAAACCTCCATCAATCAGTAGCAACGTAACCTTCGAGGGCTTCCCCTCTATAAGGGTCATTGTTTCAAATTCACCTAGCATGCTCATTTTAGATAAAATCTCATTTAAGAACTTTGAGTAGCAAGACATTTGCTCAATTGTGTTTGTGAACGAATTATTGCATTGGAGCTTTTTAAACACAACTGGATCTTCTTCTTGCATCCCTTTCTCATCCCACAATGGCTCAAATGTTATACTAGCTCTCATATCACATAGAGCTTTGCCGATAACATGACTACCAATTGGGCACGGGATTGAAAATCTACCCGGATCCTTAAACTTTGGTGGAAAATGTACATGGGGCACTATCAAAATTGGCTCATTTGTGTTGAGACTTAAGGATGGATCTTCGTCAACCTCCTTTTCCTGATTCCCACTTGTCTCCTTAACATCCACATCATTTGGCACGTCCGATTGTGGATTTAGCGCGTGCAATCCATTAGTCTCGGGACCTATATATGTTATTGGGTACGTCAGTTTCAAATATTGGCTCTGGTACTCCATCAGTTTCGAAAACCATGTCACTTGACAATCGACCTTGAGGGCAATTGTTTATGTCTTTTACCAGTTGTTCTATTTAGGTTACGAGATTCTGTAGGCGCACATCCTGGTTGTTTTTCCACACCTCACTGTCCTCAAGGTATTTTATCAAAAATTCCTCAAACTCCAGTTTCTTTTCCAGTTGTTGGGGTTGTTGTTGGCACGCCTGAAATTTGGGTAGTTGAGTTTGTCGTGACACTTGAGGTTGGACTTGATTATCTTGCCATGAGAAATTCGGGTGATACCCCCAATCCAGATGATAGTTATTGGGATAAGAATAATTGTTAGGGTAGTCACCGAAGTTACCACCATACTATAATGGCTCAAAATTGATGGCACATTGATGGCTCGTATGGTTTACAGTACAATAATCACAAATCACCCCTACACTTTTATTAGATTGTACTGTTAAAGTGTCACCTTCCTCAAACGTATCTCAATCTATGCTAACAATTCATCGAGTTCATAAATCTATGTCGCTATTGGCTGAGTCATTCTCGGGAACAACCATTGATAATTATAGTTAGCCATGATGTACCTCGTAAAGAAAAAATTAAAACAGAGAAATTTTTTTAAAAACGTTTAAATAAACTAAATTGATAAAAACTAATAACGAAATAATTATTAGAACCGTTCCTCAGCAACGCGCCAAAAACTTATTTTCCATTTTATATACTAACAATTCGCGCAAGTACACACGGTCAATCAAGTAATATAGAAGTAAGAAGGATGTCGAACCCACAGAGAATAAATACTAATAATTATTATAATTATCAAGTTTCTACCAATTTAAATTCACTTAAACGGTCACCTTAATTGTTATGAAATTGATTTGATTAAAAGTAAATAAAAACTAAATTAATTAACAAGAATTGATCAACAGATGATTAAAGCATATGAATACAATTTTCTCAATTTCGTTGCAACAATCGCCTTACCTTATTTTCACTTAATTAATCCAATGTGTTGCTAACTAGGATTGTCAATCAATTTATTAACATCTTTCAATGATTAATAAAAAGACATCCTTCAGTTATGTTGCTATTTTCATTCAAGACACTTAAAATGGATTCATTAAGAACACACTCCAACATAAGTTGCGCATGGCATACAAGTATTTTCATCTCATACATTGTTATGTTATTCTAGAAAGAATCAACAAATTCATGCATTATTATATTCAGATCTCATCTGAGATTTCCTCTTTCAATTCCATCAAAGATATCAGATTAACTGTTAGCCCAAAAATTATTTAATTAAGCACAAAATATAATAATCATTTCCACATGATTAATAAGTTAAAATAATGATAATTGAATTATTGCTTTGTAAAAGGTTCCATTGTATCCCTAATTAGAAATTAGTTCATCATCATAATAAAAACCAAAAGATTGAAATTAAATAACATCGTAAGGACAAATAATTAATTAAGGAGAAGAAGAAAAACTCTATCGAGGATCTCCAGTCTATGTATCTTCAATCCGTCTCGTCGTGTTCTTAAATTGAATCTTCAAGTCTCCGTAAAATGACTCTCAATTATTTGCATTCAAAAGTCTTCTTTAACTAAGCAAAATTACAATATTTATAGTCTTTAACAAAACCCTAAAACATTAGGCAAGTGAAAGTCCTCTTCTAGATCAATTTTTAGCAATATGGAAATCAAATCAACAAAATCCGCCATACTAGCTCACCTCGCACCATCTTTCTTCAGTAAGCGGCGCACCCCTTGCCATGTGATCAGTATGCTCGTCCCTCCTAGCACGCCCCTTACTATTCCCTATGCAACCACATCACACCCTGCGCTACCTTGACAGTTTGCTCAGATTTTCCTCTATTTTTATTCTATTTCAACTTCTAAGCCCATCTTTGTCTATCTTCCTGCAAAATGACATAAAACCTAAACAAGTATAAAGGAAAAATACCAATAACACACAATATCTCAAGTTAAATAGTACCTAATTCGTAGGTTTTCAACCCACTCATCAAGCACGACCGTAAGTCCCGAACCATTCTTCCCTGTTCTTTAATTCATAATTAATTATTGTATAGCAAGCTTCCTCTCTTGTGTGCAATATCCATATTCAAACCAGAAACAGTTGATGCCTTCGGTTCTCACCCTTCCCCTGTAACCTAACCAATTCCCTATATAATCACTAATGATACTCCTGATGTTGAAACAATCCGATCATATTCAAAATTCCCACGGAATCACCTTTTAACCCACCAACAAACCCCTACTTCTTGTACAACCAATTTTAACTGTTCCGATGGCTCCGAAAATATCCATAAAAAATCCCTAAATATGAACAAATCCGAGAAATTGGTCCTGATGAAAAAAGAAAAGAAGAAGATAAGTCAAAACATCCACACCAGAATTTACTATAACTGTCAAAGCTCCTATCATTAATGATGCTCCAAATCCCCGATCCAACAATCATCCAAGAAAATCCATCTAACTACCAAATTGAATAAATTTTAGCCAAACCTCCCTTGAAAAAGGCCTGAACAAAAGAAAATAGCCAAATTACTCCTCCTCTTCCACCTCCCGAAAAGCCCTCGACCTTCGAAGGCCTACCACGGCGATTCCTGAACACTACCTGGCCTCAATATATGCCAGGTAACTATACGCTTTTTTCCTACTTGGAGACGATGAAAAATTTAAAGGCCTTGATCCCGAGGACCTGGTAATCCTTACAGCTGTCCCCATGGGTCAGGTAAGAATAATTTTTCCTTTCTGTTCTGATAATTTCCCCTGTACGCATCCTCTTAACTTTTTTATATTATTCTTAGGCTTTGTCCTCCTTCGGCCGACTGCTGCTTCAGATCGAGGAGATTTCAGCTAGAAAGAAAGAGCTCAAAAGCATAGCCGAACGCCTCCAGTCAGAACTTGAGCTTGCTACAACTGATCCGATGGAAGAAATGGGTAAACACATCGCCACCTGACTCCATTCCGAAGAACTGACATTAGAAGTGAAATAACTGAAGTGGAAGATCTCCGAGCTCACCAAGCAAAAGGAGAAATTTCTTGTGGAGCGGGTCGAGCTAAAAGAGGATAGAGAAGCCCTTCACAAAGCCTATACAACTTTGGAAGATCAATTCGAGCAGCTTCACCACAAAATGCAAAACCTGTTGAAGGAAACCATCGATTTGGAAAATGATTACCAAAGATTAAAAGCTGAGAAGTCAACCTTCTCCGAAATCGATAAACTGAATATTATCGAGGAGTATCAAGAATCGCCTGAGTTAACTAACCACATCATCTCCCAATATTTCGAAGGCTACCTAAGCTACAAAGAAATGATAAGAGAGAAGATGTTGGCAGTTGGTATCGACACCAACTGTAACTACCCCAAAATTCTTACAATATAAGTCTCATTCTCGATCGTTAACAATACAACTTTATTCTAACTTTACATCATGATTAGATACTAAAATTACTAAAAATGTAGAATATTTAAAACTTTTATATAATTCTATCTTTATTGCCCTGAATCGCAACCTTTACCTTACATATCTTTGATTTAATTCTATTACATGAATCACTTCCTCTAAGTTACTTATACAAAGTCTTGCATTACAATTATTATCCATATACATCGGATAACTCAAGTTTACATCTTTAAAAAAAAACATTACAATCAAAACATTAAATACATTTCTCATTTACATAAGTAAGCTTCTTGACTTACTATTGAACTCTAACATTCAACTAGCACGTATCATTACATTGCATCCTTGACCTGCAAAAATGGTTATTTATGTGACGCCCCCAAATTTGGGTCCCCAGAACCTTAGACCTGGTACGTTACGATACATCATTTCTATAACTATTGCGGAAGATATAAACATAAATTGTTTATACAATAACTTTTACAACATAATTTCCAAGGTCTGTAACCTTAACTTAATACTTGCATTCAATATCCTACACGACATACAATGTCATTTGTATCCTATATTATTACCATTTTAACCGTATAATAATTTCATCCCGGAACTTGTCTTTGCCTTTGATTGTGTCCGAAGTTTCTTCTTTAATTTAAAATATTTATCATGATATAGCAAGGGTGAGCAACAAGTTTGCCCATCAAGTTTAAGTTCAAATGAAGATATATCATAATTGAAAAGAATAATAAGCTGACAAACTTTCAACAATATGAGAATTGTAAAAGAACATGAATCAATAATGCTAAAATAGCCAACAATGAACATGAATAAATTCAACTGAACAATATGATAATGAAGATGATCAGCCTTTCATACCTGATGAATATATACACTATGCATAACGTGCGAATCAATAATCAGTATAGATGTGAATAATCAACAATAATTATTCACAAACATGCTTTACAATAAAAACTCGAGTTCGAGTTAGGAAACTTGCCTGTACATTCGGTTACTGCTATGCAATATAATTTAATCGCTTTATTGTAAAGACCTATCAGTTATAAGATTGATCTTTCAATTAGCATAACATACCTTATAAGTAAACTATCTAACATTTAAACACATAGTCAAATATTAGATAACCTTAACATTATACATATACACAAGTCTAAACCTAGCACACATCGAGTCTTTAATAATATTCAATATAGTATACTGAGTGGTTTCCCACAAATAACTAACAAATTAATTTTCGTCTAGTCTACACTATTTTCACAGTGAGTTAGATCGGTTACTAATTCGTAGATCCCTTCCCCATATGAAGGAGTCGTTTAGCCCAGCTACTATACATCAACCATTAAAGGGTACGACTGTACTACCTTAGACTTAACACTACTGTATCATATAACTTATGAATTAACACTTAGTCTTTCATTTTATAAGTCTTTCATTATAATCTAGTAAGTCAAATACCTAATATATAAATAATATTGATATCCAAATTAGCCACATAAGCCTATCAGTCAATAAAACACATAAGACCTAGTATCAAGTCAAACTTTTACAGTCTGAGTCGAGTTCGGTGCTACTTCGACCTCCCGATTACCTAATCGGACAACTATCGACCTTAATTCCATTAAGACTCTACCTAAATGCTTTATTATTATCATAGATAATTTATTAATCAGTCAAAATATTTTTCACAAGCTCATAATAATTTTCCAATAATTATTACCATTTAAAATTATTTTTAATTCATTAATATCATATTTATATGACTTAAATACCACTTAATTCCATTATCATTAATATTTATTTACTATCAAATATTAATGAAATACATGTCATAATATTATAAGTTATTTATAATATTACAAAGTATTTTTAATACCTTAATATCACATTTAATTAATTTTAAAATATTTAAAACTATTATTAAATAATTGTCATTAATATTAAAATATTAATGTATTTCATAACAAAATATTAAAAGTTATATTATATAACTTAAATATTTTTTTATAACCATTAAATCATTTTATATGATTTTTAAAATATTAAATCTATTTTTTCATAATTTATTTAATATAATAAATTAATTACCATTAATATTAATTATTAATAAAATTTATCCCAAAATATTGAAAGTCATCCAAAATAACTTAAAATATTTCCTAATACTTTAATATATTTTTAAATTATTAAAATCATTTTTAAGTAATTTATTTAATATAATTATTAAAGAAATTTAATATCATCAATATTTAAATAATTTGAGCATTATAAATGCTTGTAAAAATAAATATTCGTGTACTATATTTGAAATAAATCGAGCATTATAACTGCTTTATAAAATGAATATTCTACTGTTCTATTTGAGATAATTTAAACATTATAACTGCTTATAACATGAGTATTCTTACTAAATACTTGAAGAAAATCGGACATAGCAACTGCTTATAAAAGTATATTTTTTTTACTTTATAAGAGAAATAAATCGGACATTATAACTGCTTATAAAAGTATATTTTCTACTTTATAAGAGAAATAAATCGGACATTATAACTGCTTATAAATAGGGCTTTTGTACTATTTACTTAAAATAATTTGGGCATTATAACTGCTTGTAAAAGTATTTTTTTTTACTAAATATATAAAGAATAATGAACATAATAACCACAAGAGTAAATACCTCTTGAAGTTGCATGCTTTAACTAATTCTTTGAAATCTTGAAACTCAAAAACTTTCATCTCTCTTTCTCTCTCTAGCCAAAATTCTCCTCTTTATCTCTCTAACTCCATTTTGGTTTTTAAAAAAATTTGAAAAGAATGGCTCCTATTTATAGAAAAATATAGTGTCAATAATTGCACGTTAGGGGTTCGGCTTTTTACAGTTTGCCCCCGACTTATTACAGTTTGGTACCCTGGTTAATTACACTTTAGTACCTTATTAATTGTACTTTAGTCCCTGGGTGACATCATGATGACATCATCATGATGACATCATCTTTTGTGCTCCTTTAATGTTGTTGTCATGCTTGCATCATGCTTGCATCATTTGTGTTTCTTTAAGGATGATGTCATGCTTGCATCATGCTTACATCATCTCTTCTCTGATCGGTTGACTTAAGTTCACATGGATTGGAGGGTATTTTGGTCATTTCCCAGATAATTTTAAAGGTAATTTGGTCATTTTGCCTCCAAAAAGGTATTCTAATAATTTTCCACACAATTTTAAGGGTAGTTCGGTCATTTCCCCTCCAAAAAGATATTCTAATAATTTCTCACATAATTTTAAGGGCATTTCGGCCATTTCCTATGTTTTCCTTAAAATTTAACCCTTAAGGTTTGATAAATAATATTAGAGTTTGCTAATTACCATTAAGGTTTATAAATTAGGTTTAGGATTCCCGAATAAGAAATTAGGATTTTCTAATTGTAGATTAGGGTTTCTAATTGTAGATTAGGGTTTCTAATCTACCATTAGGGTTTAATAAGGTTATACCTTATCTGATCAACATTTGATCATTAATACCTTACTATACAAACATACAATTATAGATACAATTATAATAACTGTATTACCTATCAAATCCATATTCATAATTAGGGTTAGGGTTTTCATCAACTGAATTAGGGTTTATCAATTTAAAATTAGGGTTTTTACATGTTACCCTTTACCTGATTCATACTCAACCCTTAACCACATACTATACACGCATATAATCACAAAATCATATAGGTCTTTTGCAATAATTTTAAATCCACCAAAATTCTTCACAAAAATGTCAAATCCATACACTTATTTTCTATCTAGGTCTGTTATTTAACCTTAATTTAATCATTTAAGATTTTAATAAATTGTCTAAATTCTCGGGTTATCACATTCACCCCTTCTTCTAAGAATTTCGTCCCCGAAATTTACCTTACATCTTACACCTTACACCTTTCATACTCATCACCACATGCTATCCAAAACATCACTTACCAGAGTTAAAATTTTTAAATCATGCTGAGGAGTCACTACGAACTTTTATTTTCAAAAAGGTTATACAGAAATTCATCCGCTAACCGTCATGACTTACGGACACAGAGGGTAATTAGCCCGTTATGCCCTGTACTTATTTAGTACTGTTGGTCGGAACAATTTTTCCCCGTTCCTCTTATCCGCCTTAGGTGCATAAAATTTTCCCAAATTTTGGGATGCTTACCTCAGTCTTATCGGATTCCGCACCAAAACCATTTGGTTAGGGAAAATTTTCAAAGAACGCTCAGAATTTTCATAAACGTTGGTCTAGCTGAATCAAATAGCTTAGACTCATACCAATAATTCAATTTCAATCGAAATATTTATGTATAGCCAAACCCTATTGACAATTAATTATAAAAACATATTTTGAAAATGACGTCATGATACTGTACTGTATTTACAGCCCGTTTGAGAATTCCGTCATTGTGTGACTTTGTTATAACACATCATACAATAGTGGGACAACGATTTTTAGATCGAATTCAACACTAAGTATTCCTGTATTTACAACTTCATCAACTTTTTATCATCTCTGCACCAGGTTACATGATGCATCAATGATAAATAAAACACATTTTGATATTTCAAATCATTGTCGTCTAGCCGAAACAATTAGCATAGACTATTCTTTAAACGGTTCAAAAATCATTGTAAATCAGTTTTATCATCTCAACAGGTAACCAAAGTTCACACACACCGGGATTTGAGAATAAAATTTCATTTTTAAAAGGCACATAGTGCGTATTTAGCTTGATGTCACAAATTTCAAAGTCTAGCATAGCTAGAAGAATTAGAATACCTACGCTTTTACTAATGATCCATTGCTTAATCAGTCTATCTATTTCTATTATCCTTAATACTCCATTCCCACTTAATTATACTCAGTTCGTCAAACTTACCACACGTTATGAGTTCAGGAACTTTCCACAATCATATGAGTTTAAGAACTTGTCCTAGACAGACCATTGGCGTCCATTCGCTGAGGGGTTCAAAACATTTCATATAATTATGAGTCACGAACTTACCATAAGTATGAGTTTTAAGAACTCGCAACTTAACCTTATATCATCTACCTATACTCTATCTATCTATTATACACACGAGAAAAGAATCACCTTCTCAACATATATATGACAAATAGTGCGACACAAACATTTTAATGATTATCACTATCAGAAACTAAGTGGTCGTCAAACCAAACACAATCCCCTGCCCATACAAAGAATTGGTCAACTCGGCCTCTAATCAATATAGGAAGCTAAGCGGTTTTTACACCAAGGACAAATTCCCTGCCCATATAAAGAATTGTTCAACTTAACCACTATATCGATCAGGAAGCTAAGCAGTGCTAAAATCAAGTACAAATTCCCTGCCCATACAAGGAATCATACAACTCAGCTGCTGACAAGAGTCCTCAATTGAAATCACCACTTAATATCCTAGCCCCATTCTTTCTCCATACGAATTGATTTCAATCCGTATTGCATCAACCCCAACCCTTGTTCTGAGTTGGCACAATACTAATTCATAGTACAACTGACACACAACAACTTTGCCATAAAAGTTTTAATCATTCGATTGATCCTCCTCCCTACTATGACCTTATCAGATCACGGTGCGATCTCATCATATATATTACGATTCATTCCAATGTTACGATCGTTTTGTTATACGATCTTCTTTCCACGTACTTTTAGTCTTTTAAACTATATCTATTCATTACTACTGTTCATCTTTATTATCAGAGTTAGGTAACTCTGGATCTTTTATAATTTATTGAGATTCGTCTTTGAATCTTATCAACGCACTAACTCTATTTGAGTTAGTTCTTATCCATATCCCACTGCGGTTAATAGCCTAAGGTAACCTTACCTAAGGTTTATAACCTACAGCTCTGATACCAACTGTGACTCATATACATAAATGGACAGCACCTCACACCGGTACCTATCAGCTTGCCACCTGTGTTTTAGGCGTCCCCTACGGAGAGTCTGGCTTCGGTGCATCCCAACTCCACGAGGAGTCACAAGCGAGAGGCTCGGGGCTCTTTCTTTATAGCTCTGATACCAACTGTGACGCCCCCAAATCCGGGTCCCCAGAACCTCGGACCTGGTACGTTACGATACATCATTTCTATAACTATTGCGAAAGATATAAACATAAATTGTTTATACAATAACTTTTACAACATAATTCCCAAGGTCTGTAACCTTAACTTAATACTTGCATTCAATATCCTACACGACATACGATGTCATTTATATCCTATATTATTACCATTTTAACCGTATAATAATTCCATCCTGAAACTTGTCTTTGCCTTTGATTGTGTCCGAAGTTTCTTCTTTAATTTGAAATGTTTATCATGATATAGCAAGGGTGAGCAACAAGTTTGCCCAGCAAGTTTAAGTTCAAATGAAGATATATCATGATTGAAAAGAATAATAAGCTGACAAACTTTTAACAATATGAGAATTGTAAAAGAACATGAATCAATAATGCTGAAATAGCCAACAATGAACATGAATAAATTCAACTGAACAATATGGTAATGAAGGTGATCAGCCTTTCATACCTGATGAATATATACAATATGCACAACATGCAAATCAATAATCAGTATAGATGTGAATAATCAATAATAATTATTCACGAACATGCTTTACAATAAAATCTCGAGTTCGACTTAAGAAACTTGCCTGTACCGTCGATTTCTGCTACGCAATATAATTTAATCTCTTTATTGTAAAGACCTATCAGTTATAAGATTGATCTTTCAATTAACATAACATACCTTATAAGTAAACTATCTAACATTTAAACACATAGTCAAATATTAGATAACATTAACACTATACATATACACAAGTCTAAACCTAGCACACATCGAGTCTTTAATAATATTCAATATAGTATACTGAGTGATTTTTCACAAACAACTAACAAGTTAGTTTCCGTCTAGTCTACACTATTTTCACAGTGAGTTAGATCGGTTACTAATTCGTAGATCCCTTCCTCATATGAAGGAGTCATTTAACCCAGCTACTATACATCAACCATTAAAGGGTACGACTGTACTACCATAGACTTAACACTACTGTATCATATAACTTGTGAATTAACACTTAGTCTTCATTTTATAAGTCTTTCATTATAATCTAGTAAGTCAAATACCTAATATATAAATAATATTTATATCCAAATTAGAATAATATCATCACAATTATAAAATAATCTAAACACATTACCACATAAGCCTATCAGTCAATAAAACACATAAGACCTAGTATCAAGTCAAACTTTTACAGTCTGAGTCGAGTTCGGTACTACTTCGACCTCCCGATTGCCTAATCGGACAACTATCGACCCTAATTCCAATAAGACTCTACCTAAATGCTTTATTATTATCATAGATAATTTATTAATCAGTTAAAATATTTTTTACAAGCTCATAATAATTTTCCAATAATTATTACCATTTAAAATAATTTTTAATTCATTAATATCATATTTATATTATTTAAATACCACTTAATTCCATTATCATTAATATTTATTTACTATCAAATATTAATGAAATAAATGTCATAATATTATAAGTTATTTATAATATCACAAAGTATTTTTAATACCTTAATATCACATTTAATTGATTTTAAAATATTTAAAACCATTATTAAATAGCTGTCATTAATATTAAAATATTAATGTATTTCATAACGAAATATTAAAAGTTATATTTTATAACTTAAATATTTTTTTATAACCATTAAATCATTTTATATGATTTTTAAAACATTAAATCTATTTTTTTCATAATTTATTTAATATAATAAATTAATTACCATTAATATTAATTATTAATGAAATTTATCCCAAAATATTGAAAGTCATCCAAAATAACTTAAAATATTTCCTAACACTTTAATATATTTTTAAATGATTTTTAAAGTATTAAAATTATTTTTAAGTAATTTATTTAATATAATTATTAAAGAAATTTAATATCATCAATATTTAAATAATTTGAGCATTATAAATGCTTGAAAAAATAAATATTCGTGTACTATATTTGAAATAATTCGAGCATTATAACTGCTTTATAAAATGAATATTCTACTATTCTATTTGAGATAATTTCAGTATTATAACTGCTTATAACATGAGTATTCTTACTAAATACTTAAAAAAAATTGGACATATCAACTGCTTATAAAAGTATATTTTCTACTTTATAAGAGAAATAAATCGGACATTATAACTGCTTGTAAATATGACTTTTGTACTATTTACTTAAAATAATTTGGGCATTATAACTGCTTGTAAAAGTATATTTTTTTACTAAATATATAAAGAATAATGAACATAATAACCACAAGAGTAAATACCTCTTGGAGTTGCAAGCTTTAACTAATCCTTTGAAATCTTAAAACTCAAAAACTTTCCTCTCTCTTTCTCTCTCTAGCCAAAAATTTCCTCTTTCTCTCTCTAACTCCATTTTGGTTTTTGAAAAAAAATGAAGAGAATGGCTCCTATTTATAGAAAAACATAGTTTCAATAATTGCACGTTAGGGGCTCGGCTTTTTACAGTTTGCTCCCGACTTATTATAGTTTGGTACCCTGATTAATTACACTTTAGTACCTTATTAATTGCACTTTAGTCCCTGGGTGACATCATGATGGCATCATCATAATGACATCATCTTTTGTGCTTCTTTAATGCTGATGTCATACTTGCATCATGTTAGCATCATTTGTGTTTCTTTAAGGATGATGTCATGCTTACATCATGCTTGCATCATCTCTTCTCTGATTGGTTGATTTAAGTTCATATGGATTGGAGAGTATTTTGGTCATTTCCCAGATAATTTTAAAGGTAATTTGGTCATTTCGCCTTCAAAAGGGTATTCTAATAATTTTTCACATAATTTTAAGGGTAGTTCGATCATTTCGCCTCCAAAATGGTATTCTAATAATTTCTCACATAATTTTAACGGTAGTTTAAGTCATTTTCTATATTTCCCTTAAAATTTAACCCTTAGGGTTTGATAAATAACATTAGAGTTTGCTAATTACTATCAAGGTTTATAAATTAGGGTTTAGGATTCCCAAATAAGAAATTAGGATTTCCTAACTGCAGATTAGGGTTTTTAATCTACCATTAGGGTTTACTAAGGTTATACCTTATTTGATCAACATTTGATCATTAATACCTTACTATACAAACACACAATCATAGATACAATTATAATAACTGTATTAACTATCAAATCCCTATTCCTAATTAGGGTTAGGGTTTTCATCAACTGAATTAGGTTTTATCAATTTAAAATTAGAATTTTTCCATATTACCCTTTACCTGATTCATACTCAACCCTTAACCACATACTATACACGCATATAATCATAAAATCATATAAGTCTTTCGCAAAAATTTTAAATCCACCAAAATTCTTCACAAAAATGTCAAATTCATACACTTATTTCCTGTCTAGGTCTATTATTTAACCTTAATTTAATCATTTAAGATTTTAATAAATTGTCTAAATTCTCTTGTTGTCACAATTTGCAAGAGTGAGCTTGACAGCTCAGCAAGATCTAACAGTTTTCATGCATCACATAGCACATAAATAATATGCTCAATATACATCTCATAATCGTTAGAGTAACATAGCATACATGCTTTAATTCACATAACAAATATAAAGATTGAGTTCCTTACTCAATCAACATTATTTAACCAAAACAATGTAGTCATAAATTGACTTTAACATTTTATGATTACAACATATATAAAATATCATGCTCGCTTATAACATATATAACATATCATGCAATTTAAAACAGTTCACCAAGTTTACGTAGAAAATAGGAATCGAAAGACTTGCCTGGCTCGTAAATTACCAATTACCGAAAATAGTTTATAATTATTTGCTTCATGAATCCTACATAACGTATTACCATACACATCAACTATTAGTCACCTAGCAACGCTTAGCAATCGCTTAAGTAAATTTTAATTTACACTTCATAGTTCTCTCCCATTTATTTGGCACACACTGTCAAATTTATATGTATAATTAATAATATAAGTTAATTATCACATAGCTAATCCTCATAGTTAGTTAGCCAATTTAGGTTAACTCATTCCTCTTTAACTAATAAGTTAATAATTAATTACCACATAATTAATCACATCACAAAATCATATTACATTTCACATAATTAATCAATTAATAATTACATACTCATATTAAATTATAATTTAAACATCCACTTTAATTATAATTAATCAATTATAATTATATCTTATGTTAATCAAATTATAATTACACAATTTATAATTTAATTTAAACCATCACCTTAATAATAATTAATCAAATTATAATTAAACAAATTATAACTTATAATTAATCAAACTACATCATGCATTAAATTATAATTTAAACATATTATAATTTAAATTAAACAATTACTTTGATTATAAATAATCAATTTCAATTCATGCACTCATTAAATTATAATTAAATAAATTATAATTTAAATTACACATTCACCTTAATTATAATTATTCTAAATTATAATTACATATTAAATCATAATTAAAAAAATTATAACTTAAGTTAAACATTTACTTTGATTTAAAATTAATCAAATTATATTCATTATAATTTAATAAATTATAATTTAAATTAAACCTTCACTTTAATTATAATTATTTCAAATTATAATTACACATTATATATTTTATTAACATAATCATCACTGTTCATATAACATTTTAATATATACTTATCATGTCATCAAGTTTACCACATTAGGTTAACTTTTCATGATACCACAAAATTTCACAAAAATTAATATATTTTCTTTTCTGCATACCCCCTGCCGGGGCGGGGGTATTAGGCTTGATATGCTCGCTGGGGCAGGCCCCCAGCGAACAAAGACTGCTACGCGAACTGTGTAGAAAAAAAAGTCAATTTAACTTATTTCTCCACACTAATTTTCAATTCCAGTCAACACAACTCGTATAAACTTTTTAGAAAACATAAATTCTAAGCTTCTAACATGTTTTAATATATGAAATCATCAATACACATAATCAAAACTCTTAATTTTGAAAAATTTGGATAAAAACTATTTTCCAGTGTTTTTGATAAAATTGAACACTGTAAGTTTATTTCTAAATCAAAATACACAAATCAAAACATATTTAAATTCGTTTATAAATATGTTATCGTCATCTAACCTCAATTCACACAATCAAATCATAAATTTTGATTTCAAATAAGCCAATTATAAAACTATTTCACTATGACTTTTGATGAACACGAATTCCTCATGTTCATCATATATTCATGAATTAACCAACTAAACCATCATACAATTCAATTTTAAGCATATATCTGTTCATCCTCATGTTCATCATATATTCATGAATTAACCAACTAAACCATCATACAATTCAATTTTAAGCATATATCATCACAATTCACATATAGAATTTCATGTTATGAACACCATATAACATATATATCCCCAAAATCATAAGTTTTCATGAAAATTTATATTTACAGAAAGCTAAAACTTTGAAGAAAGTAAAACAACTTTAAAACTTTAAAGTTGAAAATTATACCATTTGCTTTGCTTATTGGAACGAAGAGGATGATACTATCTCAAGCTTCTCTTCCCTCTTCTTCCTCTTTCTTCTTTCTCTCTTCTTCTTCTCTTTTCTCTCTAACTCTAGGTTCTCTGTATTTCTTTTTAACACAGACTAACCCTTTTGCTCTTTGTTGTAACTGACTAATCTTTTTGTCTTTCTAACTAACGTAGTTTAAACATATAACTAATGTGATATATATTATATGTGTAATAATATGATATATATTATAACTCCCAAATATTTAAACTACCCAAATAATACAATAATTACAATTAATATAAATAAGTTACAAATTGAATTTTAAAAGCCATAAGGCTTGTTTGGCAAAACAACATTATTTTTAAAAAATAGATTTTTTTTTGTAGTTAAGGCCTTGTTTGGTAAAACCTTTTAAAAACAGTTTTAAGGGCTTTGTTTAGGTAAAACAAATTTAAAAACCCTTTTTATTCTTCTAATAAATCCTTTAACAAATATTCTTAATGTTATGATTTAATTAATTAAATCTTATCATAAAAATTTAATTAATTAAAAATTAACATCAATTAATCACATAAAAATTATCACATTATAATTACTCTCTAATTATAATTTCATGCAACAATTACCATATAACTTCATCTAATTTAATTATCTCAATTAAATTAGAACTATAACATAAAATTATTATATATTAATTAAATTAAATAATTAAATATTTATTTAATTAATATATTACACTTAATTAAATTACTCCATAACCATCACATAATTTATTTATTTAACTCAATAAATAAATCAATTAAAATATTTATTTACTTCAATAAATATTAAAATTAATATATACAATTCTCTTCACACCAAATTATATATTTCACACTATATAACACATATATACATACTCATACTCAAAACATCTCATAATAAGAATTTATGTAAGACCCCAACTTTTATGAATAAAAATTTAATTTTTTTTATATATTATTTCGAAATAGTAAGGTGTTGATTTGATAAATATGAAAGTTATGGGTGAAATGTGCAAATATTTTAAAATGAGCAAGTGGTTATAAAATATTCTGGTTGTCGGGGAATATTCGTTTGGTCGTGGAATATTCTTGTTGTCGGGGAATATTCGTACGACGGCGCAGCTATTTGTGGGCCCCACAATGGAATAACTGTAGGATATAGAAAGCGACAGAAATAACCTTTTTACAAAATAACGGCGTAGTTGTTACCGTTAGTACTGTTGAAATACCCAGTGGTTAAAATACAGTGATACGCGGTGTTGCACAGTAGCACACGGTATTGCACAGTATCTCGAATTATTGAGTCTTACGTGAGAAGGCATTTACTCAATTATTGTTACAGTAATTACTGTTCAATATTTTATATTATTGACTCAATAATTGCTACGTTGATGTTTTATATTATTGACTCAATAATTGTTACATTGATATTTTATTGACTCAATAATTGCTACGTTTCTATTTTATATGATTGATTCAATAATGGCTACAGCTGATATTTTTTATTATTGATTCAATAATTGTCATTGCACAGTATTTCACATTATCAACTCAATAATTCATATTATTTGAATAATATTATTAGATAGCATTATTGACAATGTCTAAGGAAGTTCTGTCTAGGAGGGGTTATTTAATTGCGCGCCAGTAAGGAGAAGTCCTTATCGGAAGGCCCCCTCTTTCCTAGGAACGACCTGGTTGTCAATATTGTAGTTCTGTAATATTATTTGTGAATAATTAATTATTGATTTATATGATAAGGAAATATTTATTTTGTGGATATAAAAGAAGGAATTAGCGCTGATGAATTTTTATCAATATTTTGGGTGTGGATAATCATCTGTTTATGAATTTCGGATAATTTATGTTTGGAATTTGAAAAAACTTCCTTCTACAAAGTTGTAGAAAATTAAATTTCCTATGGAAGGACATAAAATTTATATTTTTCTGACAAAGGGGCTATTTATTATGAATTATTGAAGTTTCGGAAAATAAATATTTTTTTAATGGGTAGGCCCCACTTTTGTTGAAAATCTAATTTTTGGGAGCAGCCGGCGGCTGGAGATTTTTTTAAAAAAATAATATTATTTTATTAATTTAGTCTCCTTTGGCATCCTAAGCTTTTCCTATAAATAGGGTGCTTAGGTTAGAATTGAAAATCACACCAGAATCAGAAGTTTTCTCTCTCTATAATATCGAGCGTATTTTTGTGAGTATTTCAATACTTTGAGTATTAGTATTCAGTGCAAGTTTCCTTCGGTATTATATCCGATATTTCAGTCAGAGGTACTATTCTTTTGAGGTAAGGGATGTTATTTTCTTTCGTAAATGATGTTATTCTTTTCAATATCATTATACCAAAATATTGTCATGAATTTTATTATGAAATTCTTACTTTTTTCGTCGGGTTACTATTCAAGTATACGGCACTATTCACGTATACGACACTATTCACGAAAAAACTAAATTTTCTTCTGTTTGTCCAAATTATCTGTTATAGTTACTATCTTTGATTGGATCTAAGTTTTGAACTTCATTATTGAATTTTGCTTCACAAGGTATTATTATGGAATATTCTTGAACTAGAATAAACTAAAATACGAATCCTTAATCTTATCCTTTATTTCACTGGATTCGTTATTTATATTATTTTTCATCATTCTCAGTCCTAAGTGGTGATATAACTAAATATCTTTGGCCTGTAGAGCAAAGATGAATGATTATCTGATGAATATCTTTGGCCGTAGTGCAAAGATGACAGGTGTTGAGATGAACATGATCACTGATAATACAAATGAATATCTTTGGTCTGTAGTGCAAAGATGAATATTTGATTCAAGATGTATATTGATTGATGTTATAGGGATAAAATATTGATGATGAATGGTTATTTCCGTTGCGATTATTGATCTAAAACTTGTTGTCAATAATATTTTATCTGAATTGTTGAAGGCTAACGATAATTTATTTTTCATTATCTTAGTCATAATATTCTTTACTGGGCTAGTTGAGCTCACCCTTTTCATCTGTTGTCCTCTTCAGGAAATGAGAATGTTGCGGGAACTAGTCGGAGGATAGAGTGATGGTCCGAGTTAGAGCAGTAGTAGTCCTCACTATTTCTGATAAATAGTGTGATAATAATTGTAATGAGGACTTAGTTTGAATATTAATATTTTTTACATATTTGTATTGACACTCACAGTTGTGTGGTCGTATTTTGCACGACCGTATGATATAAAGTTTGTATTTGAATTCTGTACCATGTATTTGGCGACTCAGAATGGGTTGGGTTGACTGGACCTATTTTGGGGGCGTCACAATTTATTTATTAAATTCTCATTTATAAATTCTTAAAAAAATCCGGGTTGTCATACCAACATCCTGGACTCCTCCAATGACGAAGCCGACCCTCCCCAAGAATAATTACGTTTCTTATATGTAAACAATTTCCAATGTACAAATATTAAAAATGAATGAAAAATCTATCTTTCAACAAAATCAAATGTTTATTTCATTAATAACTTAGAAAAATTTACTGAACCATAAAAGGAAACTGTTTAACATGCACTACTGATAATACTTCCTAAGCCTCCCTGCATGCCAAGTGTTTTTGACTTCTGTATCATCCATCGCCCAATGCCGGTAAGTTCCTGACTTTGGCATTTCAATAACTTCGTAGGGACCCTCCCAGTTGGGCATTAGCTTTCCGAGGTTTTGGGGCGACGACGCCTCCACTTCTCAAAGAACTAGATCTCCAACTTTGAACCTTCTTTGCTTTACCCTTTTATTATAATGTCTGGTCGTTCTCCTTTGGTAGACTACTAGTTTTACCAAGGCCGACTCCCAAACCTCCTCCAACAAATCAAGATTGAGGTGAAGGCCTTCATCATTATATATTTCCTTGAACTGGCTAACCCAAAGCGAAGGAGAACCGATCTCGACTGGAACAAGGGCATCAGTCCCATTGGCTAACCTGAATGGCAAATCGCTTGTCGTTGTTTGAGGAGTGGTCCGATACGCTCATAAAATACTAAGTAATTCTTCAGGCCAACTTCCTTTCGCTTCATCCAATCTTCTCTTAATTCCATTCAGTAGTGTCCGATTAGTGACCTCCACCTGCCCATTAGATTGAGGATGAGCAACCAAAGTTTTTCGATTTAGATTCACAAATCTCTTAGAAATTCCTCGAACTTAGACCCCACAAACTGTCTACGATTATTCGACACCATCACCATGGGAATTCCAAACCGAAAGACGACGAACTCCTTTAGAAACTTAAGACACTCTTGTTCGGTGATGGTCCGAAGTGGTTTAGCCTCCACCCACTTAGTCATGTAATCAATAGCCATGACAACAAAGCTGACCTGCTCTTTTGCCTTCGGTAAAGGACCCAAGATGTCGATCCCCCAAACTGCAAATGGGATCTGGGAAAGAACCGTGAACAACTCTTCGGGCGATTGATGAGGAATAAGACTATTCAATTGGCATTTAGGACATTTTTGTACGTACATATTATTTTGCCTCCTCGGAAGATTGTTGGCCAATAATAACCTTATCAAAGTACCTTATACGCTAACACCTTAGCACCCATATGATCACCACAAATGCCTTTGTGAACCTCCCGAATCACATACTTAGCTTCGAACGGGACTAAACACTTTAGCAGAAGGGAAGAGAATGTTCGTTGATACAGATTTCCATCGATAAGTACAAAGTTCAAACTCTTATACTTTATTTTATTTGTTAGCATCCGATCCGCAAGTAACACGCCATCTGCCAGATAATCTAAGTAAGGCGTAAGCCAGTAATATGATCGTTCTACTACCAAGACTTCTGACATCTGAATGCTCGGCGCATCAAGAACCTCCAAATAGACTGACCCACTGAAAGAACTCGCATCCGTCGTAGCTAGTCTGGCCAAAGCATCGACAACTGTGTTGTTTGACCTATCGACTCCCTAAAAAGTACAGAAACAGAAGTAGTGCAACTGATTTTTGACTTCGGCTTGGTACTTCGTCATCTTTGCCCTCGAGCCTCATACTCCCCTGAAATTTTCTTGACCACCAACTGTGAGTCACTAAAAATAACCAACCTTTAAACCTCAAGACTCCTATCTAACCGTAAACCTGCCAATATCGCCTCATACTTAGCCTCGTTATTGGTTGCCTTAAACCCGAAGCGGATAGCCTGCTGCACCTTGAATCCCTATGGACTTGTCAGAATTACCCCTACATTGCTGACATATGAGGTTGACTATTCATCCATATAAAACTTCCACGAGGCTTGAACTGATTGAATATCTGAGATCGAACCCACCATCTCTGGTTTATCAGCCAAATCGGGTTCGAAAAAAGAACACTCCACCACAAAGTCGGCTTAGGCCTGATCTTTAATTGCAGTCCAAGGATGATACTTTAGAACGAACTGTGTTAATTCCATAGCCATGCTGCAAGTCGTCCTGATATATCTGGTTTATTCAAAATCTTATTCAAAGGCTGATCCGTATACACCACGATCAACCGACCCTGAAAGTAATGCCGAAGATTCATGCTAGCTATTATCAAAGCGTAAGTAAACTTCTCCAGATTTGGATATCTGGTCTCCGCATCCTGAAAACATAAAAAAAGGGGAACTGTTTTCCTCCGATCTCCCGAATCAACACCGCTCCCACTACCAATGAGCTAGCTGCCAAGTACATATATAAAGGTTCCGAAGGAACCGGCTTCATCAATAAAGGTGCCGAAGACAAATACTTTTTAATTCCCTTAAAAGGATCCTCGCACTCCAAAGTCCATTAAAAAGTTTTTCGTTCTTCGACCCCATCAATGTGTCAAAAAACGGTAGACACCTTTCTACTAATTTGGACATGAATCTCCTCAATGCCTCAATCTGACCTGTCAAACGTTGAACATCCTTAAACGACTGAGGAGACTTCATATCAAGAATAGCCTTGATCTTCTCTAGATTAACTTATATCCCCCTTTTCTTACCAGATAACCCAAAAATTTCCCTAAACCGAGGCTAAAAGTGCACTTCATCGGGTTTTTCCTGATGTTATAATGTTGAACGGTTTGGAAGCAGTCCTCCAAGTCATCCAAATATTCTTGAGTTAGCATACTTTTGACGATCATGTAATCCACATACACCTCCATACTTCAATCCAACTATTTTCGAAACACGTAGTCCATCATCCTTTGGTACGTTGACCCAACGTTCAGTAATCTGAAGGTCATCTTCCTATAAGCATATATTGCCCGATATGTAATGAAAGCCATCTTCAGGATATCCTCCTTATGCATCGAAATCTGGTTCTATCCCGAAAATACATCTATAAAGCTCAATAAAGCGTACCCCAAAGTGGCATCTATTAGTTGGTTAATGTGCAGAAGTGGATATAAGTCCTTCGGGCAAGCCTTATTCAAGTCTGTGTAGTCGATGTAAATCCTCCACTTCTTATTCTGCTTCCGAACTAGTACCACGTTTGCCGGCCACTCAGTGTAATCAATCTCAAAAATAAAAACGACCGCTAATAACTTAGCCACTTCATTATCAATGATCTTCTGCCTCTCCAGTGCAAACATCCTTCTCTTCTATCGGACTGGTTTCCTAGAAGGATCTACGTTCAACCTGTGTACAACAACGGATTCAGCAATTCCAAGCATGCCATTAGGCACCCAAGAAAAAATAGCTGCATTCACCTGAAGCAGATCTATTAGTCCTGTCCGAAAAGGCTTCTGCAACCCTGAACCAATCTTGACAGTCTTATCTTTCTTCCCCGGGACCAGTTTAATATCCGTTGTCTCTTCGGTCGGCAGGGCGAGGGTTTCTGTACTTCCTTGGGTAAACGGTTCCACCTAAATTGCCATTGCATGCTTTTTTTTGCTGACTTTGACCAAGATGATATCAACGAATTCCAGTAGCACCTTTGGGCCATATCCAAATCTCCTTTAACTTCGCCAGTCCCGTTTGGTGTAACGAATTTTCACTTAAAATGGGGAATTGATAGCATTATACGACGAGTCCATATACACCACAAAAAATTTGACATTAATTTCTGCCTACCGGGGAGTCGCCCGAAGATGACTGGAAACTCAATAATCCATGTTACCCGAATCGGATCATTACTGAACCCATACAGTGGAGGTTCCTGCCGGACCTCCATCTTTCTACCTTCCAAGAACAACCTCTGATATGTGTGGCATTACAGTATATCGATAGAAGAGGCATTGTTGATCATGATCCACTTTATGCACATCGAAACCAACCTGTGCAGTGATGGCCAAAGCCACTTCATGTGGCTCAATGGGCTCCGATATGTAAACCTCATTAGTGAAAGAAATAAATGTGCCAGGGTATAACCGATTCCTCCTGGTAGGTTGTTCAGATACTATCAAAACCGAGTCCAACACCCCATGTCATTTCTTCCCAATTATCTTTCCCACTGATCCACCTGTTATCACGTCCACTACCCGGCAGGATGCCTGGGTCTGATCAGGTTGTTGTTGTGGTTGAGGGGTTGAATTCTGGTTGTTGTTCTGCCTTGTTCCCGTGCCTTCTCGCCCTGCAATAAACTAAACTAGCTCTCCACTCTGAACATTTTTCTCAATAAACCTTTTCAAATTCCTGCAAGTTTCAATGGAGTGTCCAACAGCCTAATGATACTCATAATACTTATTTTGGTTTCCCCTCTCTGGGCTAGTGTTGTCTGGATAGGGTTAAAAGTATGGTTTATCCCTTATCTACTCTAAGATAGTAGCTCGATCCGTGTTGAGCGGGGTGAACACCTTATTGACTCTTCGGGCCGAGAAAGGTGGTCGGCCTCTTCCCGAAGCCCCATTATTGTAATCCTTCTTCTGACTGTCTGTTCTGTTGTTATTATTATCTGACCTGGATTGGTTGTTCCTATCCCGTTCCTTTGACTTTTCCACTGCATTCAGTTTCAGATTGCACATGGCCTCCTCGATCACGATGAATTCCTCGACTCTGTTATAGGCCTCTGCCAAATCCTTCGGGATGTTGAACATTAAATTCTTCACTAATTTCTGAGACCTCATTACGTCTAGACCTGCCTGAAAATATTCGAGAGCCTGAGGAACATCTAAGTGTCTCACCTGTCCGACTGCCTCTCAGAATCTCTTTACATATTGGCTAAGGGTTTCGTTGGAATATTATCGGATCTGAACCATAGAACCAGTCGACTTACCCCTCCTTTTGTTACTCTCGAAGTAGTTATGGAATTAGTCACAGAGTTCCTTCCGTGACGAGATTGAGTTCGACTTTAGCGACGTCATCCACTACCGAGCCTCATTCCTCAAATTCGTAATAAACATCTAACACTTGGCGGCATCAGAATAGTTATAGTACTTCATCAGTTGGTCATATGTCTGGCTATGTTCATACGGATCTCTTGTACCATCATATCTCTCCATGTGTGGGGACTTCTTGTTCGGATCGGCATGAACCTGATCTCTCTTTGGAGAGAACGGTGATGTTGGGTCAATCAGAGCCTCCTCTTGATTGGGGCCTGCAAGTCTTTTCTCTAGCTCTGTAAGCCTCTGGGAAAGTGTCTCGGTCTTGTTTCTCTTAGGGGATGACTCTTGCCTATCCCGATGTTTGGGCTCTGGAGAGGCTTCTCGCCTTCTCCGTTTTGACCTTCCTCTGCCTTTGCTGATTCCTTCACGAAAGCGGCTTTTGTGCCTGCTCTTATCCTCAAAGTGGCTTCTATGCCTTCTCCTCTCTCGAGAGCAGCTTCGGTGCCTGCTCCTTTCTTGTCGAAAACCGTCCGAACGATGTGTCTTGGATCGGTTCCCTGGCGATACTTCCCTACGATGATTATGGGTAGAAGAAACCTCATCCCCATTCAGCAATGCCAAATGTGCATCCAACTCCTTCCGTTTAAGCCAAAGGGCTTTGGCATCATCCTGATTCTCCTGTACCTTCTTGGCTAGGATCAACTGCCTAGTGTCCTGACTATCTCTCCTTGAGTCCCGATCATCCTAGGTACGTGTTCGGGACGGTATAACTTCAACACGGTAGTCGGGACCTGTCCCCTTCCTTGCTATTGAGAACAACCGACGTCTAACATGATCTATTTGAGTATTTTTCGAACCCACCGAATGATTGTTATCCTCTACACGACCGGTTGGTCCCAGTCGATCTTTAGCCGAACCTCTAGGTTAAGCCGATGGGTTGGCAATTGACTTTTCTTGTCCAGAAATCGTCTTACTTGTCGCTATTAATTTGATCAAATTTTTGTGTGATTGAAAACTCCTAACACTAAACTGCCCTCCTTTTAGGGCCAATGTTAACGCCAAGATTCGTCAACGTGCCTGAATCACCAAAAACGTGTTCTACTGCACAGAAACGAAATCACACGAAGAAGCTTGACGACTTGGGCCGCCGAGAGATAGCTCCGGTGTGAAAATAAGTACAGGCTGAACAAGGTTTAACAATGTAGGTATTTAGTGCTGGAAAATAATAATGATTTGTGTGTGTCCCTGAAAATCAGGGTATAACATTGTATTTATATTGATCACATTTCATTTACATGCCCCTTCTCCGTATGAAAATAAGATTCCTCATTAGGTCAGATATCTTAATGGAATTGAACTGAATCTCCTTAAAAAAAAGGAAGTCAGATTCTATCCTAACCCTTTTCTTAGGAGTAATTAGATATAAATTATAATTAAGAATCTTAGATTCCCTAAAATTCTACACCTGCCCAAACAAATTCCTATGTAGGTAGATTTCCTTCACGCGGATTATGATCCATCAATCATTCGAGCCCAAATAATCATGCCTTTAGAAAGGAATAATATTTTAAGTCAAAACATTGCTTGCTTTTTTATTCGTTAATTTTTTTGGTATTTAAAGAGCTTAGTATATTCTTCATTTTTTTCTTCTCGAAATTGGGTCTGCATGCGATCCACGTGGTGATTGATTAACTCCAAATATGAATGGAAGGCCACAAATGATAATGAAATAAAATTCTAGAAATTGCTATCATTTTTATTTGTCATTATTCTAAAAATTGCTTCTTCTTTTTTTGATAATTTTGCTACAAGCATATCCTACAAGAAAAAACAAACGCTCTCCCATTTTTTACATCCAATCAAAAAGAAAGTGAGCCATTTGATAGGTTAAAACAAAAAAGATAAAAAAGCATATATACAAATTTTCTCATTTTAACAACTTCAAACAAGCACAGAGAATTACCTCAAACAACTTCTAACACTTGGAGCTATGTGCGTGGAATTTTGGATAGTAAAATTATATGACAATAATGAGTATTACAAGTAGGATTAGTTTGTAAATTTTTAGAACACTAGATATTTATAAAGAAAAAGAGAAAACTACTATGCATGCATGAATAGGAAAAATTATGAACTATTTTACCCTTAAGTCTTCAATCTGTTCAGACAGCATACCATTTCTCTCCATGTATAACATGTGTGTGTGTGTGTTTGTGCGTGTGTATATATATATATATTGTCAAACTGAGTCTGAAAAATAACCAAACTAAGTAATAGTTAAGCGCTAAATGAAGTTTGACAAAATCATCAAGTTAATAATGCAATAAAAACCTGTAAAACGTTAGAATTGTTTTAGGTTTCATGCAACTATTTCATACTTGGGCTGCTAAGTGATGTTGTGTCACTATCCTCTCCTGCAAGATCTCAGTGGTCCATTAGTTTTTACAGGGAAGTGGTTAGGATGAAGTTTATTTTGAGGTAAGTTGGTCAATTGACCAATAGAATACTGACACGCAGGCGAGGCTGTATGTGTGTCAGCATTCTATTGGCCAATTGACCAACTTACCTCAAAATAAACTTCATGCTAACCGGATCCTTTTTAAAGATATATACATTTCAATATATATATATATTCATTATTACTATAATCCTACTTCCAATCCAAATTATATTATCTATATTATTAAGGGAGGGCAAATAGTAGGTTAATTATTAATATATTTTTTTCTCTCCATTTATTCTTTTAACTTCCTCAAGTAATTAAATTTTCTGCAAATTTTGAGTTTACCTCACACAATTCCATTTTAATTTTACTTTGCACACACGTTAATGTGCGCCCAGATTCTAGGCATAACAAAACTACAAGAAAACGGTTAAATATATGTGGTTAAATTATTAATATTAATATTATTAATATTTTTTACTCTCCATTTATCTTTTAACTTCCTCAAGTAATAAAATTTCTTGCAAATTTTGAGTTTTACCTCACACAATCCCATATTAATTTTACTGTGCACAAACGTTAATGTGTGTCCAGATTCTAGTCATAACAAAACTACAAGAAAATGGTTAAAAATATGTGGTTGAAAGGGTTAGTAATTTGAACTAAGATGGGCTGGCAGTTATTAGTCACGAACATAGTTAACTGTCGAATTCTTTGTCTCATTCAATGATGTGTCATCCTATGTATCCTAAAAAAATGTACTCAACTAATGTATTATACCATATTATTAAAATACTTTTTAAACATAAAAAATTTACCTTTGTTTAAAAAGCAATGCTACTATCACATAATTTGGGTCACATAAAACTCACATACACATACGTACATATTTGCGGGTCCTGCATGTCTCGCAGGGTCCACAGTATGCATGTGTGTGTATGTGAGCATTATGTGACCCAAAATTATGTGATAGTAGCATTATTTTTGTTTAAAATCGACCATGGGTTCAATATATTGGTAATGTTGCGTTTGGATAGAAAAAATAGAATATAGAAAAGAATAGAATGATTTTAAGGTATTTCAAATGTATATGTTTGGTTATTGTTGTTAGTGGATGGTATAATATGATGACAAAATTATCACATACATCCATTCTATTGTAATGAATTTTATTTCACCACCTCCCACATGGAATAAAAATCAAATGAGTGGATTGAATTTTCATTCTATTGCAATAATTTATCTTCCAAAATAATTATCAAATACGTATACTATTTTTCATTCCATTTCATTCTCTCAATCCAAATGCAACATAACCTTGGAATGAAATATGAATGGAGAAGTGAAAGATTTTTTTTGGCAATGAGATGTTGCTACATTATATGTTTGGATTGCAAAAATCAAAGTGAGAATGAAATTAATGACACATTTTCATAAAATAGAAAAAAAAATATTTGGCTGTTTTATTGGATTGACACAAACTATTTTCATTATTGTTAAATTTGTGAATTTTATTTTTTTAAATGACTCAATTCAATTAAAAATGAAATAAATTATTTCACTCTCCATTTTATTTCAATCTTTACTTTATTCACTCATTTAATTATATGATAATTTTTATTCACTTTCAAAATTAACTTAAAGAAAAGAATGAATAACTTTGGAAAAATATATAGTGGGATATCAGATGAGATGGTAGTTGGGGTAGAAGATTTAGACTCGGTCCAAAAATGTCATTAACAAATAAGTGATTTTTTTAAAGATTATAAGCTTCAAAAAACTACGAGACAAATGCTTAAATGATTGAAGTGAACCACTATAAAAAGGGTAAATCTTCCCTTACAAAAGCTACAAACAACTAGCTAGAAATATTAGCAGCCAGCCTCATTTAAGTTGCCAGAAAATGGCAACATTTTTGCCTCATCTACTATACTATAGCTTAACATTATGTGTCATAGCTATTTATGCAGCCGCAGATGGCAATGAGCCTTACATGTATACATCTCCACCACCACCCCCAGAACCCTATGTTTACTCATCACCACCACCACCACCACCAACTCCATCACCTCCTCCTTACATTTATATATCACCCCCTCCACCTTCCCCTTCACCTCCACCACCTTCCCCTTCACCTCCACCACCTTCTCCATCACCTCCACCACCTTCTCCGCCACCTCCACCCCCATCACCACCACCACCTTCGCCACCACCCCCGTCACCCCCACCACCTTCACCACCACCCCCGTCACCCCCACCACCTTCTCCACCACCCCCACCGCCTTATTTCTTCATTTCCCCACCGCCACCAGTGCCAGTATCGCCATTACTAACTCCTCCTTATGTCTATATATCTCCACCTCCACCTTCCACTCCACCACCACCACCACCTTATATCTATATATCCCCACCTCCACCTTCTAAATCACCGCCACCTCCTCCTCCACCATCCCCCGCTCCATCACCTTACACCTACAATTCTCCACCACCTTCTTCATCACCATCTCCATCGCCTTATACCTACAAACCACCACCAACTTACACCTACACATCCCCACCGCCGCCGCCAACTCCGTCACCTCCTCCACCTATTTCTCCTTCTCCATCACCTTACACCTACAAATCCCCACCATCACATTCTCCATCACCATCCCCACAACCATCTCCCACACCTTCTCCATCGCCTTATAATTATAAAACCCCACCACCGCCAAAATACATCTACACATCCCCACCACCACCATATCCATCACCTCCTCCTCCACCACCATCTACATCCCCTTCTCCATCACCTTACACCTACAAATCCCCTCCATCACCATCTGGTCCATCTCCATCACCTTCTCCATCGCCGTACATCTACAAACCCCCACCACAATACACCTACTCATCCCCACCACCACCACATTCTCAATCACCTCCACCTCATCCACCATCTCCAACACCTTCACCATCCCCATCTCCGTACGTCTACAAATCACCACCTTCTCCATCTCCATTGCCTTCTCCATCGCCCAACATCTACAAACCCCCACCGAAGTACACCTACTCATCCCCACCACCATCACCTCCACCTCATCCACCATCTCCAACACCTTCACCGTCTCCATCTCCATCTCCTTACGTCTACAAATCCCCACCTTCTCCATCACCTTCTCCGTCGCCTTACATACACAAATCCCCACCATCTTCTCCATTACCTTACATCTACACATCCCCACCACCACCTCCTCGTGTTCACAAATCGCCACGATCACCATTTACGTACAAACCAAAATCACCGCCTCCTCCTTCACCGCCCCCTCCATCACCGCCCCCTCCCTCACCACCCCCTCCCTCACCACCCCCTCCTTCGCCGCCTCCTCCCTCACCACCCCCTCCTTCGCCGCCGCCTCCCTCGCCACCTCCTCCTTCTCCGCCTCCTCCAAAACCTTATCTGTACGTATCACCACCGCCACCATCTTCTCCTCCACCTTATTTGTACACTTCTCCTCCTCCTCCAAAGGTTTATGTCTAAACCAAATAATATGTTGCATGAATTATGTACTTATGTTGCGTAAAAAAGGACAGCCGGTAGAAGAATAAAGGGATATGGCTATCATGCTTAAAAGAGTTTGATCGTTATGAACATGATATAACATTATGAGTTTAAATTTGTTTCTCTACTTCTTTTGGTTGTATTTTATATATGTGGGATTACATTAATATTTTCTCATAATATGTTTGAAACTATGTTCCATTGTCTGGTACCTCTAATATAAAAATAAAAGCTATGGAGGCTTTTACAACTTTGCACCAATTTCATTTTTTTTATCAGCCAACTAAAGTTCATTTTATATGTATTTAAACAAGTTTGAATTTGCAGTGAAGCAATGACCAAGAAATGTATAATTCAGAATGACTGGCACCAACGGACCAGGATCCCCTTTATTAATTATGGATTACATCCTATTCATTATATCTGTCATCTAATTTTTTAATACACATTCACCAAAACAAATATTATATTTAGTGATACAATAAAATTCGAACTTCACATATAATTTGCGACACAATAAATTTAGTTACAAAAGGCTATGTCGTTGGTAGTGTTGCTAAACTTAATATGTGGTGTTGATGTGTATCGAAGAAAATTAGAAGATATGTGTAATCATTACACTTTTCTTCCAATTTCTCCCTTTACAAATATGGCAACACAAAATTTTCTTTTACTCCGGTATCAGCGACACACCTACTTGCAATGAATATTATTATGTCACAAAATATATTTTTTTAAAAGGGAAATTAGGTAAAGGTTGCAATGGAAAGAATCTTCCTCCAGAAAAAACCTAATTGATTACACTGATTTTTGAGTCTATATAATGACAAATTTATGCCAATAGTAAATAGTGACCTATGTGCATATATGAAATATATATGAATTAAGATTGGTCATACACAAATTTATTTTATTTTATTTTATTACTTAGAGTTTTACATTAGTCATAATTCAACTTCGTCATAAAATTTGTTGATATATAAATCATTTATCTGATTCTTTAGGGGTAAAATGCATATGTTGCCCCTGAATTTTAGGGGTTTTTTAAGGTATTGAGCCCTCTTTTTTTGTCAACGCAAATCGAGTCACTTTCTGTTCAAAAATTTGGATATTAAGCCTCAGGTGCCACTTGCGCGTTGACTTGCCTACGTGGCACACGTGGCACCACTGACGTATACTTTTCCAAATTAATTTCAAAAAATATGATACTCCAAAAAATTGAACCCAAGATCTCCCATTTGAAATTTTGGTCAAAAGACAACCCAAGCACCACATGTCGAACTGTTAGATTATCCCAAAAAACAAGTTTTGTACTAAATCAATTAATTATTATTATTATTATTATTATTATTATTATTATTATTATTATTATGGTTATTATAATAATAATAACCATAGTAATAATAATAACAATAACAATAATAATAATAATAATAATAATAATAATAATTTATTATTATTTGTTCTTTGTTATTATTATTTTCTTAAGTGTATAAGAAAATAATGACATTTAAACAAATTACAAAGTTACAATTAGAAAAACTAATAAAATGTATTTACATAAATTAAAAGATTACACTTAGGTGAGCCACATTAATAATTGAAAACTCATTTATAATTGACAAACAAATAATAACTAATGTTTGAAAATATATATTATTTTTAGAAAAAATAAAATTAAAATTTAGAAAATAATTAATATTTTTGCAAAATAAGTAAAATTTCATCTAAGGTAGATATTTATAATAAATAAATACCTAAAAAATAAAAACAAAATAACATATAATATCATTAAAAATACAAAACATCAATTAAATTAAAAGAATAAAAAGACTAACTCAAAAAATACAAATCACCTTTAAAATATATAAAACATCTTCTCTTTTTCTTAAACAAAACATCAATTCAAAATAAAATCCAATTTTAGTATATAATTTTTTTTATAAAAAAAATCAACTATTTGCAGGTAATATGATTTCGTTGGATTTGGTTCACGAATGGATTAGTAGCAGAATTAGATCTGCCCTTCCTCCGCTACACCGATTGCAAGATTTGAAGATTTGAACTGTCAAAGAAAATTCCTCCAAAAATGGGCGAAAAAATCAATCTAGTATCAATTTTGAGAATCCAATTTCTCGAAGCAAATTGATGTTCGGAACTTATTTTAAAGTGGCACAATGGATCTACTAGTTAGGGTCCAAATCCACCCATCACTGCCACTCATCCCACCACCACCCAACACACCCACTGGCGATGCCAAGAGCAATTTCCAGTGGGGTCAAAATTATTAGAGTCATTTACAGAACTATATAACAATTAGAAAGTAATTATACTATTAGTGCATCCACAAAATAATTACAAAAAAATGCAAAAAATTCAAACCATTCAATTTCACATTAAATAAGGAAACCTAAAATCAAGGAGAACTAATAATTCAAATTCAAATCTTTTGGATCTAACAACAATTTCAAATTCATAATTCAAAATTCAAATCAAAATGAGGAAATTAAAAAAAAATTATGAAGGAGTTACTGTTCATTATCCTCCTCCCCCGCCTCCCGCCGCTGCTATATCGCCGTCGTCGCCGCTATATCGCCCCCGCCGCCACCGCTATATCGTCGGAGTTGCTATTCTGATTTTTTTTGATGATTTTGTTACCCACAAAAATTAAAATGGTTACCTTTATACGAAGTTTGGCTACCAATTGCATCACATTCAAAATAAAATTGATAATCAAATAAAACTGAATTGGTTACCTTATTGGAAGGTTTGGTAACCAACTGCATGAAGTTTGGTTACCAACTACATCACATTCAAAATAAATTGGTAACCTAATAAAAGTGAATTGGTTACCTTCATACCAAGGTAACCAAACCTTCATAACAAGGTAACCGAACCTTCATATTAAGGAAACCTTCATATTAAGGTTCGGTTATGTGACGCCCCCAAATCCGAGTCCCCAGAACATCGGAACTGGTACGTTACGATACATCATTTCTATAACTATTGCGGAAGATATAAACATAAATTGTTTATACAATAACTTTTACAACATAATTTTCAAGGTCTGTAACCTTAACTTAATACCTGCATTCAATATCCTACACGACATACAATGTCATTTGTATCCAATACTATTACAAGTTTAACCTGCATCCAAATCCAATTCTGGAATTTGTCTTTGTCTTTGCCTGTATCCGAAGTTTTGTCTTAATCTGAAATGTTTATCATGATATAGCAAGGGTGAGCAACAAGTTTGCCCAGCAAATTTAAGTTCAAATGAGGATATATCATGATTGAAAAGAATAATTATTGGTGAAAGAATATGAATCAATTTTTCCATAAATGAATGACCGAGACAATAATGATGAATGGCCAACAATGAACATGAACAAATTTAACTGAACCTTAGGGTAATGAAAGTGATCAGCCTTTCATACCTCATGAACATATACAATATGTACAATGTGCGAATTAATAAATCATAGATGTGACATAATCAACAATGATTAATCACGAACATGCTTTACAAAAACAACTCGAGTTCGAGTTAGGAAACTTGCTTGTACCGTCGATTACTGCTACGCAATTTAATTTAATCACTTTATTGAAAAGACCTATCAGTTATAAAATTGATCTTTAAATTAGCATAACATACCTTATAAGTAAACTATCTAACATTTAAACACATAGTCAAATATTAGATAACCTTAACACTATACATACACAAGTCTAATTCTAACACACATCGAGTCTTTAATAGTATTCAATATAGTATACTGAATGGTTTCCCACAAACAACTAACAAATTAGCTTCCGTCTTGTCTACATTGTTTTCACAGCTAGTTAGATCGGTTACTAATTCGTAGATCCCTTCTCCATATGAAGGAGTCGTTTAGCCCAGCTACTATACATCAACCATTAAAGGGTACGACTGTACTACCTTAGACTTATCAATTACTATCAAATACTAATGAAATATATGTCATAATATTATAAGTTATTTATAATATCACAAAGTATTTTTAATACCTTAATATCACATTTAAATGATTTTAAAATATTTAAAACTATTATTAAATAATTGTCATTAATATTAAAATATTAATGTATTTTATAACAAAATATTAAAATTTATATTTTATAACTTAAAATATTTTTTATAACCATTAAATCATTTTATATGATTTTTAAAACATTAAATCTATTTTTCCATAATTTATTTAATATAATTATTAAATAAATTAAATACCATTAATATTAATTATTAATGAAATTTATCCCAAAATATTAAAAGTAATCCAAAATAACATAAAATATTTCCTAACACTTTAATATATTTTTCAAGTATTAAAATTATTTTTAAGTAATTTATTTAATATAATTATTAAATAAATTTAATATCATTAATATTTAAATAATTTGAGCATTATAAATGCTTGTGAAAATGAATATTCGTGTACTATATTTAAAATAAATCGAGCATTATAACTGGTTTATAAAATAAATATTCTACTATTCTATTTGAGATAATTTCAGCATTGTAACTGCTTATAACATGAGTATTCTTACTAAATATTTGAAGAAAATTGGACATAACAACTGTTTATAAAAGTATATTTTCTATTTTATAAGAGAAATAAATCGGACATTATAACTGCTTATAAAAGTATATATTTTCTACTTTATCAGAGAAATAAATCGGACATTATAACTGCTTGTAAATAGGACTTTTGTACTATTTACTTAAAATAATTTGGGCATGATAACTGCTTGTAAAAGTATATTTTTAATTAATATATAAAGAATAATGAACATAATAACCACAAGAGTAAATACCTCTTGGAGTTGCAAGTTTTAACTAATCCTTTAAAATCTTGAAACTCAAAAACTTTCCTCTCTTTCTCTCTCTAGCCAAAATTCTCCTCTCTCTCTAACCATATTTTTAGTTTTGAAAAAAATGAAAAGAAATGGCTCTAATTTATAGGAAAATATAGTTTCAATAATTGCACATTAGGGGCTCGGCTTTTTACAGTTTGCCCCCGACTTATTACAGTTTGGTACCCTGGTTAATTACACTTTAGTACCTAATTAATTGCACTTTAGTCCCTGGGTAACATCATGATGACATCATCATGATGACATCACCTTTTTGTGTTTCTTTCATTCTGATGTCATGCTTGCATCATCTGTGTTTCTTTAAGGATGATGTCATGCTTGTATCATCTCTTCTCTGATTGGTTGATTTAAGTTCACATGGATTGGAGGGTATTTTGGTCATTTCCCAAATAATTTTAAAGGTAATTTGGTCATTTCGCCTCCAAAAGGGTATTCTAATAATTTTTCACATAATTTTAAGGGTAGTTCAGTCATTTCGCCTCCAAAAGGGTATTCTAATAATTTTTTACACAATTTTAAGGGTAGTCGGTCATTTTCTATGTTTCTCTTAAAATTTAACCCTTAGGGTTTGATAAATAACATTAGGGTTTGCTAATCACCATTAAGATTTATAAATTAGGGTTTAGGATTCCCGAATAAGAAATTAGGATTTTCTAACTGCAGATTAGGGTTTCTAATCTACCATATCTGATCAACATTTGATCATTAATCCCTTACTATACACAAACACAATCATAGATACAATTATAATAACTGTATTAACTATCAAATCCCTATTCCTAATTAGGGTTAGGGTTTTCATCAACTGAATTAAAATTCGGGTTTTTCCATGTTACCCTTTACCTGATTCATACTCAACCCGTAACCACATACTGTACACACATATAATCACAAAATCATAAAAGTCTTTCGCAAAAATTTTAAATCCACCAAAAATCCTTCACCAAAATGTCAATTCCATACACTCATTTTCTGCTTAGGTCTATTATTTAGCCTTAATTTAATTATTTAAGATTTTAATAAATTGTCTAGATTCTTAGGTTGTCATATTCACACCTTCTTCTAAGAATTTCGTCCCTGAAATTTACCTTACACCTTTCATACTCATCACCACATGCTACCCAAAATATCACTCACAAGAGTTAAAATTTTCAAATCATGCTGAGGAGTCATATAGACTACGAACTTTTATTTTCAAAAAGGTTATACAAAAATTCATCTGCTAACCGTCGTGACTTACGGACACAAAGGGTAATTGGCCCGTTATGCCCTGTTCTTATTAAGTACTGTTGGTCAGAACAATTTTTCCCCGTTCCTCTTATCCGCCTTAGGCGCACAAAATTTTCCCAAATTTTGGGATGTTTACCTCAGTCTTATCGGATTCCGCACCAAAACCATTTGGTTCGGGAAAATTTTCAAAGAACACTCAGAATTTTCATAAACGTTGGTCTAGCTGAATCAAATAGCTTAGACTCATACCAATAATTCAATTTCAATCCAAATATTTATGTATAGCCAAACCCCGTTGGCAATTAATTACAAAAAAAATATTTTGAAAATAACGTCATGATACCGTACTGTATTTACAGCCCGTTGGAGGATTCCGTCATTGTGTGATTTTGTTATAACACATCATACAATAGTGGGACAACGATTTTTAGATCGAATTCAACACTAAGTATTCCTTTATTTACAACTTCATCAACTTTTTATCATCTCTGCACCAGGTTACATGATGCATCACTAATAAATAAAACACATTTTGATATTTCAAATCATTGTTGTCTAGCCGAAACAATTAGCATAGACTATTCTTTAAACGGTTCAAAAATCATTGTAAATCAATTTTATCATCTCAACAGGTAACGATGTGTCAGTGTCCCGAAGACCACACGTACACACTAGTCTCCAAGAGTTGAGAATAAACATTTATTTTTAAAACGCACATAGTGCGTATTTAGCTTGATATCAAAAATTTTGAAGTCTAGCATAACTAGAAGATTTAGAATATCTACGCTTCCACTAATGATCCATTGCTTAATCAGTCTATCTATTCCTATTATCCTTAATACTCCATTCACTCTTAATTATACCCAGTTCGTCAAACTTACCACACGTTATGAGTTCAGGAACTTAACACAATCATATGAGTTTAAGAACTTGTCCTAGACATACCATTGGCGTCCATTCGCTGAGGGGTTCAAAACATTTCATATAATTATGAGTCACGAACTTACCATAAGTATGAGTTTTAAGAACTCGCAACTTAACCTTATATCCTCTACCTATACTCTATTTATCTGTTATATATATCAGAAAAGAATCACCTTCTCAACATATATATAGCAAATAGCGCGACACAAACATTTCAATGATTATCACTATCAGAAACTAAGTGGTCGTCAAAACAAACACAATCCCCTGCCCATACAAAGAATTGGTCAACTCGGCCTCTAATCAATATAGGAAGCTAAGCGGTTTTTTACACCATGGACAAATTTCCTGCCCATACAAAGAATTGTTCAACTTAACCACTATATCGATCAGGAAGCTAAGCGGTTCTAAAACGAAGTACAAATTCACTGCCCATACAAGGAATCATACAACTCAGCTGCTGACATGAGTCCTCAATTGAAAATCCCACTTAATATCCTAGCCCCATTCTTTCTCCATACGAATTGTGTTAAATCCGTATTGCATCAACCCTAACCCTTTTTCTGAGTTGTCACAATACCAATTCATAGTACAACTGACATACAGCAACTTTGCCATAAAATTTTCAGTCATTCGATTGATCCTCCCCCCTGCTATGACCTTATCAGATCACGGTGTGATCTCATTGTGTATATTACGATTCATTCCTATGTTACGATCGTTTTGTTATACGATCTTCTTTCCCCGTACTTTTAGTCTTTTAGACTCTATTTATTCATTACTACTGTTCATCTTTATTATCAGAGTTAGGTAACTTTGGATCTTTTATAATTTATCGAGATTCGTCTTTGAATCTTATCAACGCACTAACTCTATTTAAGTTAGTTCTTATCCTTATCCCACTGCAGTTAATAGCCTAAGGTAACCCTACCTAAGGTTTATAACTTACAGCTTTGATACCAACTGTGACGCCCCCAAATCCGGATCCCCGGAACCTCGGACCTGATACGTTACGATACATTATTTCTATAACTATTGCAGAAGATATAAACATAAATTATTTATACAATAACTTTTACAACATAATTCCCAAGGTCTGTAAGCTTAACTTAATACCTGCATTCAATATCCTACACGACATACAATGTCATTTGTATCCAATACTATTACAAGTTTAACCTGCATCCAAATCCAATTATGGAATTTGTCTTTGTCTTTGCCTGTATCCGAAGCTTTGTCTTAATCTGAAATGTTTATCATGATATACCAAGGGTGAGTAACAAGTTTGCCGAGCAAGTTTAAGTTCAAATGAGGATATATCATGATTGAAAAGAATAATAAGCTGACAAACTTTTAACAATATAATATTGGTGAAAGAATATTAATCAATTTTTCCATAAATGAATGACCGAGACAATAATGATGAATAGCCAACAATGAACATGAACAAATTTAACTTAACCTTAGGATAATGAAGGTGATCAGCCTTTCATACCTGATGAACATACACAATATGCACAACGTACGAATCAATAAATCATAGATGTGACATAATCAACAATGATTAATCACGAACATGCTTTACAAAAACAACTCGAGTTCGAGTTAGGAAACTTGCCTGTACCATCGATTACTGCTACGCAATTTAATTTAATCACTTTATTGAAAAGACCTATCAGTTATAAAATTGATCTTTAAATTAGCATAATATACCTTATAAGTAAACTATCTAACATTTAAACACATAGTCAAATATTAGATAACCTTAACACTATACATACACAAGTCTAATCCTAGCACACATCGAGTCTTTAATAGTATTTAATATAGTATACTGAGTGGTTTCCCACAAACAACTAACAAATTAGCTTCCGTCTTCTCTACACTATTTTCACAGCGAGTTAGATCGATTACTAATTCGTAGATCCCTTCCCAATATGAAGGAGTCGTTTAGCCCAGCTACTATACATCAACCATTAAAGGATACGACTGTACTACCTTAGACTTATCATTTACTATCAAATACTAATGAAATACATGTCATAATATTATAAGTTATTTATAATATCACAAAGTATTTTTAATACTTTAATATCACATTTAATTGATTTTAAAATATTTAAAACCATTATTAAATAATTGTCATTAATATTAAAATATTAATGTATTTCATAACAAAATATTAAAAGTTATATTTTATAACTTAAAATATTTTTTTATAACCATTAAATCATTTTATATGATTTTTAAAACATTAAATCTATTTTTTCATAATTTATTTAATATAATTATTAAATAAATTAATTACCATTAATATTAATTATTAATCAAATTTATCCCAAAATATTAAAAGTCATCCAAAATAACTTAAAATAATTCCTAACACTTTAATATATTTTTAAAGTATTAAAATCATTTTGAAATAATTTATTTAATATAATTATTAAATAAATTTAATATCATTAATATTTAAATAATTTGAGCATTATAAATGCTTGTAAAAATGAATATTCGTGTACTATATTTGAAATAAATCGAGCATTATAACTGCTTTATAAAATGAATATTCTACTATTCTATTTGAGATAATTTTAGCATTATAACTGCTTATAACATGAGTATTCTTACTAAATACTTGAAGAAAATCGGACATAGCAACTGCTTATAAAAGTATATTTTCTATTTTATAAGAGAAATAAATCAGACATTATAACTGCTTGTAAATAGGACTTTTGTACTATTTATTTAAAATAATTTGGGCATTATAACTGCTTGTAAAAGTATATTTTTACTAAATATATAAAGAATAATGAACATAATAACCACAAGAGTAAATACCTCTTGGAGTTGCAAGTTTTAACTAATCCTTTGAAATCTTGAAACTCAAAAACTTTGCTCTCTCTTTATCTCTCTAGCCAAAATTCTCCTCTCTCTCTCTCTCTAACAATATTTTTGGTTTTGAAAAAAATAAAAAGAAATGGCTCCTATTTATAGAAAAATATAGTTTCAATAATTGCACATTAAGGGCTCGGCTTTTTACAGTTTGCCCCCGACTTATTATAGTTTGGTACCCTGGTTAATTATATTTTAGTACCTCATTAATTGCACTTCAGTCCCTGGGTAACATCATGATGACATCATCATGATGACATCATCATGATGACATAACTTTTTTGTGTTTCTTTAATATTGATGTCATGCTTGCATCATCTGTGTTTTTTTAAGGATGATGTCATGCTTGCATCATCTCTTCTCTGATTGATTGATTTAAGTTCACATGGATTGGAGGGTATTTTGGTCATTTCCCAGATAATTTTAAAGGTAATTTGGTCATTTCGCCTCCAAAACGGTATTCTAATAATTTTTCACATAATTTTAAGGGTAGTTCGCTCATTTCGCCTCCAAAAGGGTATTCTAATATTTTTTTCACACAATTTTAAGGGTAGTTCGATCATTTCCTATGTTTTTCTTAAAATTTAACCCTTATGGTTTGATAAATAATATTAGGGTTTGCTAATCACCATTAAGGTTTATAAATTAGGATTTAGGATTCCCGAATAAGAAATTAGGATTTTCTAACTGCAGATTAGGATTTCTAATATACCATTAGGGTTTACTAAGGTTATACCTTATCTGATCAATATTTGATCATTAATCCCTTACTATACACACACACAATCATAGATACAATTATAATAATTGTATTAACTATCAAATTCCTATTCCTAATTAGGGTTAGGGTTTTCATCAACTGAATTAAAATTCGGGTTTTTCCATGTTACCCTTTTCCTGATTCATACTCAACTCTTAACCACATACTGTACACACATATAATCACAAAATCATATAAGTCTTTCGCAAAAAATTTAAATCCACCAAAAATCCTTCACAAAAATGTCAAATCTATACACTTATTCTCTGTTTAGGTCTATTATTTAACCTTAATTTAATCATTTAAGATTTTAATAAATTGTCCAAATTCTCGGGTTGTAACATTCACCACTTATTTTAAGAATTTCGTCCCCGAAATTTATTTTACACCTTACACCATTCATACTTGTCACCACATGCTACCCAAAATATCATTCACCAGAGTTAAATTTTTCAAATCATGCTGAGGAGTCATATAGACTACGAACTTTTATTTTCAAAAAGGTTATACAAAAATTCATCTGCTAACCGTCATGACTTACAGACACAGAGGGTAATTAGCCCGTTATGCCCTGTTCTTATTAAGTACTGCTGGTCGGAACAATTTTTCCCCGTTCCTCTTATCCGCCTTAGGCGCACAAAATTTTCCCAAATTTTGGGATGCTTACCTCAGTCTTATCGGATTCCGCACCAAAACCATTTGGTTCGAAAAAAATTTCAAAGAACGCTCAGAATTTTCATAAACGTTGGTCTAACTGAATCAAATAGCTTAGACTCATACCAATTATTCAATTTCAATCGAAATATTTATGTATAGCCAAACCCCGTTGGCAATTAATTATTAAAAAAATATTTTGAAAATGGCGTCATGATACCGTACTGTATTTACAGCCTGTTGGAGGATTCCGTCATTGTGTGACTTTGTTATAACACGTCATATAATAGTGGGACAACAATTTTTAGATCAAATTCAACTCTAAGTATTCCTGTATTTACAACTTCATCAACTTTTTATCATCTCTGCACCAGGTTACATGATGCATCACTAATAAATAAAACACATTTTGATATTTCAAATCATTGTTGTCTAACCGAAACAATTAGCATAGACTATTCTTTAAACGGTTCAAAAATCAGTGTAAATCAGTTTTATCATCTCAATAGGTAACGATGTGTTAGTGTACCGAAGTCCACACATACACACTAGTCTCCAGGAGTTGAGAATAAACATTCATTTTTAAAAGGCACATAATGCGTATTTAGCTTGATGTCAAAATTTTTGAAGTCTAGCATAGCTAGAAGATTTAGAATACCTACGCTTCCACTAATGATCCATTGCTTAATTAGTCTATCTATTCCTATTATCCTTAATACTCCATTCACACTTAATTATACCCAGTTCGTCAAACTTACCACACGTTATGAGTTCAGGAACTTTCCACAATCATATGAGTTTAAGAACTTGCCCTAGACATACCATTGGCGTCCATTCGCTGAGGGGTTCAAAATATTTCATATAATTATGAGTCACGAACTTACCATAAGTATGAGTTTTAAGAACTCGAAACTTAACCTTATATCCTCTACCTATACTCTATTTATCTACTATATATATGAGAAAAGAATCACCTTCTCAACATATATATAGCAAATAGCGCGACACAAACATTTCAATGATTATCACTATCAGAAACTAAGTGGTCGTCAAAACAAACACAATCCCCTGCCCATACAAAGAATTGGTCAACTCGGCCTCTAATCAATATAGGAAGCTAAGCGGTTTTTTACACCATAGACAAATTCCCTGCCCATACAAAGAATTGTTCAACTTAACCACTATATCGATCAGGAAGCTAAGCGGTTCTAAAACTAAGTACAAATTCTCTGCCCATACAAGGAATCATACAACTCAGCTGCTGACATGAGTCCTCAATTGAAAATCCCACTTAATATCCTAGCCCCATTCTTTCTTCATACGAATTGTGTTAAATCCGTATTGCATCAACCTTAACCTTTTTTCTGAGTTGGCACAATACCAATTCATAGTACAACAGACATACAACAATTTTGCCATAAAATTTTCAATCATTCGATTGATCCTCCTGCCTGCTATGACCTTATCAAATCACGGTGTGATCTCATCGTGTATATTACGATTCATTCCTATGTTACGATCGTTTTGTTATATGATCTTTTTTCCCCTTACTTTTAGTCTTTTAGACTCTATCTATTCATTACTACTGTTCATCTTTATTATCAGAGTTAGGTAACTCTACATCTTTTATAATTTATCGAGATTCGTCTTTGAATCTTATCAACCCACTAACTCTATTTAAGTTAGTTCTTATCCTTATCCCACTGCGGTTAATAGCCAAAGGTAACTCTACCTAAGGTTTATAACCTACATCTTTGATACCAACTGTGACGCCCCCAAATCCGGATCCCCAGAACCTCGGACCTGATACGTTACGATACATCATTTCTATAACTATTGCGGAAGATATAAACATAAATTGTTTATACAATAACTTTTACAACATAATTCCCAAGGTCTGTAAGCTTAACTTAATACCTGCATTCAATATCCTAGACGACATACAATGTCATTTGTATCCAATACTATTACAAGTTTAACCTGCAACCAAATCTAATTCTGGAATTTGTCTTTGTCTTTGCCTGTATCCGAAGTTTTGTCTTAATCTGAAATTAATGTTTATCATGATATAGCAAGGGTGAGCAACAAGTTTGCCCAGCAAGTTTAAGTTCAAATGAGGATATATCATGATTGAAAAGAATAATAAGCTGATAAACTTTCAACAATATAATATTGGTGAAAGAATATGAATCAATTTTTCCATAAATGAATAACCGAGACAATAATGATGAATGGCCAACAATGAACATGAACCTTAGGGTAATGAAGGTGATCAGCCTTTCATACCTGATGAACATATACAATATGTACAACGTGCGAATCAATAAATCATAGATGTGACATAATCAACAATGATTAATCACGAACATGCTTTACAAAAACAACTCGAGTTCGAGTTAGGAAACTTCCCTGTACCGTCGATTACTGCTATGCAATTTAATTTAATCACTTTATTGAAAAGACCTATCAGTTATAAAATTGATCTTTAAATTAGCATAACATACCTTATAAGTAAACTATATAACATTTAAACACATAGTCAAATATTAGATAACCTTAACACTATACATACACAAGTCTAATCCTAGCACACATCGAGTCTTTAATAGTATTCAATATAGTATACTGAGTGGTTTCTCACAAATAACTAACAAATTAGCTTCCGTCTTCTCTACACTATTTTCACAGCGAGTTAGATGGGTTACTAATTTGTAGATCCCTTTCCCATATGAAAGAGTCGTTTAGCCCAGCTACTATATATCAACCATTAAAGGGTACGACTGTACTACCTTAGACTTATCATTTGCTATCAAATACTAATGAAATACATGTCATAATATTATAAATTATTTATAATATCACAAAGTATTTTTAATACCTTAATATCACATTTAATTGATTTTAAAATATTTAAAACCATTATTAAATAACTGTCATTAATATTAAAATATTAATGTATTTCATAACAAAATATTAAAAGTTATATTATATAACTTAAAATATTTTTTATAACCATTAAATCATTTTATATGATTTTTAAAACATTAAATCTATTTTTTCATAATTTATTTAATATAATTATTAAATAAATTAATTACCATTAATATTAATTATTAATGAAATTTATTCCAAAATATTAAAAGTCATCCAAAATAACATAAAATATTTCCTAACACTTTAATATATTTTTAAATGATTTTTAAAGTATTAAAATCATTTTTAAGTAATTTATTTAATATAATTATTAAATAAATTTAATATCATTAATATTTAAATAATTTGAGCATTATAAATGCTTGTAAAAATGAATATTCGTGTACTATATTTGAAATAAATCGAGCATTATAACTGCTTTATAAAATGAATATTCTACTATTCTATTTGAGATAATTTCAGCATTATAACTGCTTATAGCATGAGTATTCTTACTAAATACTTGAAGAAAATCGGACATAGCAACTGCTTATAAAAGTATATTTTCTATTTTATAAGAGAAATAAATCGGACATTATAATTGCTTATAAAAGTATATTTTCTACTTTATAAGAGAAATAAAACAGACATTATAATTGCTTGTAAATAGGACTTTTGTACTATTTACTTAAAATAATTTGGGCATTATAACTGCTTGTAAAAGTATATTTTTACTAAATATATAAAGACATAATAACCACAAGAGTAAATACCTCTTGGAGTTTCATGTTTTAACTAATCCTTTGAAATCTTGAAACTCAAAAACTTTCCTCTCTTTCTCTCTCTAGCCAAAATTCTCCTCTCTCTCTCTCTAATCATATTTTTGGTTTTGAAAAAAATGAAGAGAAATGGCTCCTATTTATAGGAAAACATATTTTTAATAATTGCATATTACGGGCTCAATTTTTTACAGTTTGCCCCCGGTTTATTACAGTTTGGTACCCTGGTTAATTATACTTTATTACCTCATTAATTGCACTTTAGTCCCTGGGTAACATCATGATGACAACATCAGGATGACATCATTATGATGACATCACCTTTTTGTGTTTCTTTAATGCTGATGTCATGCTTACATCATCTGTGTTTCTTTAAGGATGATGTCATGCTTGCATCATCTCTTCTCTGATTGGTTGATTTAAGTTCACATGGATTGGAGGGTATTTTGGCCATTTCCCAGGTAATTTTAAAGGTAATTTGGTCATTTCTCCTCCAAAAGGGTATTCTACTAATTTTTTCACATAATTTTAAGGGTAGTTCGGTCATTTCTTATGTTTCCCTTAAAATTTAACCATTAGAATTTGATAAATAACATTAGGGTTTGCTAATCACCATTAAGGTTTACAAATTAGGGTTTAAGATTCCCGAATAAGAAATTAGGATTTTTTAACTGCAGATTAGGGTTTCTAATCTACCATTAGAGTTTACTAAGGTTATACCTTATCTGATCAGTATTTAATCATTAATCCCTTACATACACACACACACAATCATAGATACAATTATAATAACTATATTAACTATCAAATCCCTATTCCTAATTAGGGTTAGGGTTTTCATCAACTAAATTAAAATTCGGGTTTTTCTATGTTACCATTTACCTGATTCATACTCAATCCTTAACCACATACTGTACACACATATAATCACAAAATAATATAAGTCTTTCGCAAAAATTTTAAATCCACCAAAAATCCTTCACAAAAATGTCAAATCCATACACTTATTTTCTGTCTAGGTTTATTATTTAACCTTAATTTAATCATTTAAGATTTTAATAAATTGTCTAAATTCTCGGGTTGTCACGGGTTACCTTGGTATGAAGGTTTTGTGACACCCCCAAATCCGGGTACTTCAATTCCACGGGACTTGGTGTTCACTGTACAAATATCATCTATCTATCTACCCATAATAAATGCCAACCATGCAATAAATAGAAATAAATCCTCCCCTTATGGGGTTATAATATCTGAATTATAAATACAATCCCAAGTCATACTAACCTTAAACATCTATGTGGAACATAAACAAATAAATGAGTCTTACACAACTTTAACATAAGTCTGAAACATAAACATATAAAAATAAACAACAAGTCTTCATCACTTGTTGACCTTGCCCTTGCCTTTGCTAGTAGAAGGCTCGTCGGACCTTTCGTTCTTAATTGCAATGTTATTATTACGCAAGAGTGAGCACGATTGCCCACAAGTATAATAATACAACAACAATATAATAACATGCGAGTGAATCAAAGACATCTGAATAAAGAAACTCAACTTTTGACTCAAGAATGAATAACAGGAATCAAAAGAACGTCTGAATGTCATAAGACCTTGAACTATGTCCTAGGTTGTAAAGTTTTTATACTTTAAACTTTTAACAGTCATAAGACTATGGACTCTACTTCTCGTACTTAGGGGGATCAGCCCTTAGTACCATACTGTGCACAATATCTCAACGCTAAAGCGTAAATAATCCCCTTTTACAGGGTTGTTCATCTCAGTTTTGACATCAGAGTCCGCACCAAAGGAAGTTTGGTTTGGATAAGCTTAATAAGTATTTTAGAATTTAGAACGTTCATCAACTACGGACCAGTCGAATCAATAAGGGTTCACTAGTCCTATAAGGTTCAATAATAACATCGATATTCAACTTGAATAATAAATCTCAAGAGTATACAATCGAATAAGTATTGTATAACTGAATCATGCTTTTAAAAGAGTTACAATATGTAATATGAATTTCGAACTGGAACAATTAAGAACACGAGCTTACTCGATATAGAAACACAAGTCTAAGACTTAATAAATGAATAAATTATAATTTAGGGAACTTGCTAAATCAATAAGTTAGGGATATGATACTTGCCTCTTGCACAAGCTACAAATATAATTACAATTCACTTCTTCAACGTCCTACACATTACATTATGTATACGACATCGATTAGTTTTCATAACTTCCATGTTTAACTGTTGAACTATTCACTTAAGTTCGACTTACAACTTGGTTTATAATATTACTCAATAGCTAACCACATAACATGAATGTAAACTCATAACATGCATATCACACATGTATAGCCCTTTAAACAATCATAATCAAGTTTTACAATTACGATATTCAAGTTCGCACTTAGTTTGTTAACTTGAACCTTCACATTATCTTATACATGTCAATAACTTAATTTATCATGAACTTCAAATCATATAATATTTATGTATGTAACTTAAAATAACATCTTTTATTATCGAGAACACTACACTTGTGTGCGTGCATGTCCGAAGCCCTCCGATTGCCTCCGAATACACATCAGTCACAAAGATGACCATTTTTACCCATTTTAACGATTTCAAATTGAAAAACTTAAAGAATTAAAGTTGTAGGTCTACTCGTTATCTTTCCGAATCATCTTGAATCGCCTTAATCGGAGTTCTTATGAAAAAGTTATGCTTATTTTACTACAGGAGGTCAAAACAATCTCGGAAACCAAAAAAAGGGCTCCCGGACAGCCCTTATACCCGCTGGGGCGGGTCCTAATGCCCATGAACACCCGCTGGAGCGCGTCCCCCTGCTGGTGCACTCCCTGGTTCACGATTTTGACAGTTCGTTGGCCCAATTAGTCCAATTAAATTCAAATTAAACTCACACAGCGATTTCTATGAAGTACGAACTTCATAGAAACATCATACAATGTTACTAACATGTTTTTAACATCTTAAATCATGCAATTACTCTAATCAAATCATTAAATTTCACTGTTCTTGGTGTTCTTGATGTTTTGAAGAAAAATACGAAAATCATCGTCCCGGATTCGTTATAACTCCGAATCCGTCCGTTCAAAGTTTGTTTTCTTTGTTTTAACATGTATAATCATAATCCATTATCAAATTTAAGTTAAACAACCAATTCAAAGCATACAAATTGTATATAAGACCATATAAACGTGTTCTTTATATTTTTCATACTCTGTAATTCATGAAACTTTGATTAAAGCATGTTTACATGAAATTGATTACTCTAATTCATTGTCATGGATTTGTATGACCTGAGATTGTATTTATTATTCAGATGTTGTAACCCCATAAGGGGAGGATTTATTTCTATCTATTGCATGATTTGCATTTATTATAGGTAGATAGATAGATGATATTTGTACAGTGAACACCAAGTCCCGTGAAAATTAAAGTACCCGAATTTGGGGGTGTCACAGGTTTGGTTACCTTGGTATGAATGTTTGGTTACCTTTATATAAATGTTTGGTTACCTTTGTATGAAAGTTTGGTTACCTTGATATGATTGTTTGGTTACCAACATATGAAGGTTTGGTTACCGATGGAGGTGGAGAATGGACCGGTGGTGGAGGGGAGACAACAGGTGGTGGATGGGCCTGAACTGGTGGTGGTGGAGAATGAACCGGAGGTGGTGGAGATTTAACCGGAGGCGGTGGTCGTCGAGGAGGAGGAGAAAGGGGGCGGGAAGAGGTGGAGGCGGAGAGAGGGGAGGGGGTTTGGCGGGAGGAGGAGAAAGGGGGGCGGGAGGAGGGGAGAGCGGTGGGAGGAGAAAGGGGGCGGGAGGAAAGGGAGGGGGTGGGGCGTGGGCGGGGAAAGGAGAAAGGGGAGGCGGAGGGAGGGGAGGGGAGGGGAGGGGGTGGGGCGGGGGCGGGAGGAGGAGAAAGGGGGGCGGGAGGAGGAGGAGGGCGACGGGAGGCGGAGGGAGGGAGTGGGGCGTGGGCGGGGGAGGAGAAGGGAGGCGGTGGTGATTGAATTGCAGTGGCGTTGAAATGGAGTTGGAGAGAATCGTGGGAGAGATAATAAAATAATAATTAATGGGAAGAGATAAAGGAGAGAATCATGGGCTATAATTAAAGGGATAAGAATGCACTTTTTTGTAATTAAATATTGCATATGCACTAATTTTGTAAATATTTTATTTATGCATTTTTTTGTAATATTTTATTAAAATGTACTATAATATGTAATTTATCTAAATTATTACTAAGTTATAAATAATTTTGCAGGGGGTTCGGGAACAGTGCCCCCAAGTCAAATTTTTTTTTTAATACTTTTGTACTTTCGGGTCACACACACACACACACACACACACACACACACACACACAGAGAGATATATATTACAATGACAATATAATAAGTAATAATATATGGTATATATACACTATATTGACTCATAATAGATTTTTTTAATCACAACTGTTTATAAGTAATTAATTCATTAATTATTTTTAAAAATAATATAAATTAGATTATTATTTAGTTTAAAATATTATAAAGAGATATACATATATTGAGAGGATATTAGTCATATGTGGTAAAAATTTGATTGACAAAGTTATAAATTTTCAATTTGACCCCGTATAATAGAAAATTTATTAAATTTTAGTAGGGTCAATATATATATAATATATAAAATTTTTAAAATTTACCTTATATTATAAAGCAATTAATTTTTTTTAATGGGGTCAATTGACCCCCACAATGCTATATGTGACTTCACCATTGATCACACCCAATCATCCCTCCACAAACAAATCAGCCATCACCCAGCATAAATGAAGCAACCGTCATGCACCACCACCAAAAATCACCCATCGTCTGCAATTAAAAATTCAAACATTATACAACAATATAAATATAGATATGGAGAAAAGGGAGAAAATTTTGAAATAAAAAAGTAGACCGGGAGAAGAGAGAAGGCAGCGACATGTGATTTGGTGAATTAGAGGAAGATCTCATCCCGACCAACCATCGCGCCACTAGTCTTGATCATGGTTTTATTCAACAGAGATTCAGAATTCAGATTTAGTTCTATTCTGAGATTTGGTTTTATTCTGAGATTCGAATATGAGATTCAGGATTCAGATTTGGTTCTCCCCTGGGTTAATTTGTTCCACAGATAACAATAGTCGATTGAGGGGCGGGGGGGGGGGGGGGGGGGGGGGGGGGGGGGGGGGGGGGGGGGTGTTTAAAGGGAATTTGGTTGGATTAGGTAGTGGGTTAATTAGCTAGGTGGGCGTGCTTAATAAATGTGTAGTTTAAGCACAATAATTAGTTTTCAAAATTAAAAATAAGAATTAATTTTCAAATTTTCAAGTAATAATAATAATAATAATAATAATAATAACAACAATAATAATAATAATAATAATAATAATAATAATAATTATTATTATTATTATTATTATTATTATTGTTATTTTTATTTTTATTTTTTATTATTATTATTATTATTATTATGGTTATGGTTATTATTATTATTATTATTATTATTATTATTATTGTTATTATTATTATTTGTTGTTATAATAATAACAAAACTTATTTCTGGGGATGGGGTCTTTGGTTATCTTTTGATCAAAATTTTAAATTGGAGGTCTTGGGTTCAATTCTTTGGAGTAACATATTTTTTGAAATTAATTTTGGAAAAGGTGTACAGAGCACAAAGGGTACAGTCGTAATTATTCTAATTTATTTACAGTGAAATGGAAAATAAATTCCTTAAGACAAAATTGGGCCATGCCAGCATTCAAAAAATAAAAATGTACATGCATTTGAAACTCCGATGTGTTTTAATCTCGAACAAGTTTGAGCACTTCTTCACTACAATATTCTTCTTTTAGTTAATTTTTATATTTAGAAAATTACTTACACTTTTTAGGTGCTAAATTATTTAATTACGGAATATATTAACACATTGAATAAAATTCTAAGATAACCCCGTTATTATATATTTATTCAAAAGAGTTATTATTAATACTTATTTACGTAACTGATAATTAAAAAAGTTGATATAAATATTCGTAATATATATCATTTTTTAAAATGATTTTTCAAAAAAAAAAAAAAGTATAAGTGTGAGATTCAATTATTTACGTAACAAAATAATTCATAAAAGTAATTTTTGTAAATAATAACATATTACACATTTTTATTGATTTTATACTTCATTTATCAGTTGAATAAAATTCGAATTTTGTGTGTTAATATATATGACGAATTTTATGTGTTAATAATAAAGACTCCAAAACAAACAAATTCAACTCCAAATAAAAAACCTAATTAACCTAAAATAAAAATCAAACTAATACCCTAAAATGTCAACCTAATTGACAATTCAATCTATATCAGTACAACTAGTTTAATACTCGTGCAAGGAACGAGATGTTTTAATATATACTTAATTTCTATTAAACTCTATATATTAGAATTATTATGATTTTGTAGAAAACCCTTTAAAAAGCATGAATTTGTTCAAAGGAAATTTAAATTTTAACCTTAGAATACATAATTAATTAATAGCATTGTTTGTCAACCCCTTGATTTTTGATTAATAGATGTAATTTCTATTTTTAGTAATCTTTATGGGTGTTCTTGCTGAATTAAGTATTGAAAAGTATTGGTGCAAAATATATTATATTATATATCTTTCTTTCTTTTTTTCTTTTTTTTTTCTTTTTTTTGCTAAGTTTATATATCTTTCTTTTGCAAAAGTTATCGATTAAGACTCCTTTTTTTTTTACCAATTTTTACTACTATTTATTATATTTTGTTCTCAATTATTAATGAGATAATTGTTATAAGACTATTAATTTATTTTTTATTTCTATTGTCTTATTAATTTTGAAAAATGTTAGGAGGTCAACGAATAGTAATTAATGAATACTTTATTATGATTTTTTATTAGGGCAAAGGTGTAAAAATGCCCCTGACATTTACTCCGATATCCCACTTGCACCCTATATTTTTTTTTCTTCCAAAAGTACCTATATCATTACAATTTTTGGGTTGACTGTGCCCCTGGCCCGAACGAACTTGCCACTTACATTAACGTTGCTCAGACTGGCCTTATTTTGCTGACGAGACTTCAAAGTCAGAACAAAGTTTTTCAATATTTTGCTCACTAGACTTCAAACTCAGAACAAAAGTTTTGTCTATATTTCAAAAGGGGCAAAAAACCCTAATCGACATCTCTTTCCGTAGAGAAGAAGATAGGAGAAATCGTAGAGAAGAAGAGACGAAGTCGAAGGTGAAGCCCTTACTGAGTTGGTCAACGAAATCAAAAAAGCTCTAACTTTGCTCTGTATATGCTCTGCAGTCAGTTCATTGAATGAACTTGAGTCTAATCGAAGGTATAAAGTCGAAGTAATCTTTTAAGAAGAAGAAAAAGAATCTCTTAGCTTTTCACAGGTACTTTAATATCTGCTTTTGATTAATAAAGTGCATTTTATATGGGTGAATAGGTAAAAGATGATCATCACATGTGGTCAATGTTTAAGTTGAGTGTTGAATGGTAAGGGACATGTGGTCTCCTATATTATTCTTTATTACATGTGGTCCCCTATATATGTGCTCTAGTTCGCAGCAAGCAGGACCCAATGAACCATATTTCAAAGTGGTATCACAAAGATGCATACCAAGCTGCTTACATGTACAAGATTATGCTAGTGAGATGGAAGAGATTCTATGAAATGGACAAGTATCAACCTGTTGAGCCACCAAAGGTTGAAAAGAACAGGGGAAGGCCTAAGATTAAGAGAACAAGAGAGGAAACTGAGGTCAGGCCTACAAATAAAGTGACAAACCTATCTAGGAAAGGCAAAACAGTTGCATGCAGCCTGTGTAATTAAGCAGCAAGGATTCAACAAAGTAAGTTTTTCGAAGGTAATGTCTCTAAGTCAATTATAGTTATGTACATATAGTGTATACATTATGCTTCCTTTGAATTTGTTTCAATATAGTGTATTTGTGACCACATTTGCTCTATATCAGAATCAAAGCCAATCAGAAGGAGGAAAGTCAGTCCCAGCTCAGTCTAAACCTAGCAATGCAAGCCAATCACAAAAAGAAAGTTCAGTCCCTACTCAGTGCTAAACTGGATCTACAGTGCACACACAGGCACAAAGTGGCCCATCAGTCTCACCTCCTAGTCAAGCTGACCCTGGTATGCGATGATTTAGTTGTCTCATGATCGGTTGTTGCTTTTCTTATAGATAAAAAGGTTGAAACATTAATTTAAGGCTATGGTTTATTTGAGAACACAGACTACTAAAGGTTTACTAAATGGAGAAGCAAATAATCTGACCTACAGAACGTAACTAATGAACTTCTCTTTTTTTTATCTTAATAAAGAAATCAAAGAATTTTTGAATAATTAATAATTTCATTTTGAAATGTATTGTTCAGTCCATTTTCTTTAAGAAAAGGCGTTAACCATCATAAACTTCTCTCCCAGTCCATTTTTTATAAGGGCCTAATTTGCGGCTAAAAAAGGCCGAAAATGTATTGTGTGATCATTATTTGTAAGCATATGTGCCTATTTACATATGCAGGTTTAATAGGTGTTCTTAGTAGAAGTCATATCTCGATGGTCTTAAGATATATACCTGTTGCTTTACAAATTCAATGTTTAAATTTGGTCTTAATTACAGCTGATTAATGCACAGTCAACCATGTTTTAATTTGGTCTTAAAATTACAACTTCTACTGTGTTCTTGCTGCCTGCGATTTAATGCACAGTCAACCAAGCGTGCACCTCCTACTTCAAGGCCAAGGCCTTCAAAATTACAAGTTCGATATGTTGCAAGAGCTCATTCCAGGAAGCAATCCAGTCAAGGTGAAGGTTTTGGGTTGTTATATGATGACAACACCAGTTCAGTAACATACAAGGTAATTGATATGTGCTTCATTCTGATTGATATAATATGATGTGCAAGGTGAGAGTGGCAAAGCATGATATTGTGTTGTATACATGCATAGTGGCACATCATCAACAATTCTCAATGAAGGAAGTCAGACACAGCCACCTATAGTTGACCGTAACCTGATTTTCAATCCCTAATGAAGCTGAACTAAAAGCAGGCAAAGCTACAAAAAATGCATCATCTTCAGTTGGCAGTAGAAAAATAAAACATAGAGGTGATGGTGGCTCTGTAAATATGTCCAACATGTCTTTCAAACCTCCAGGGCTGCAATGGAGAGGTAGAAGCTGCATCACTACCACACAACTTATGACAGATAGGGTTGGGAGGATTGGTAGGAGAATCAATGCAAGCAAGTCACAAGAAATTCCTCCTAATGGTAGTGGAGATAACTGAACTTCTAACTGTTGTGATTGTTTGAGAAATTATCCATTAAACTTATTTTGTAATTAGAGCCTACTTTGTAATTGTACTTCTTCTAATTATGCTTTTGGAACTGAGCAATATATTTTGGATAATGTTGAAGTGTTTATGCTCAGTTAAAATAAATGTATTGAACATGCTTCTGAAACCTATATTTTGGCAATATAATTTGGCACTATCTTTTGGTATCTGTGTTTTGTTCAATATATTAAACTTGCTCAACTCATTGACAACTAGATTATTTGATTAATGTGTTAAACTCCATTGTACCTCAATATTTATACTGCCATTTTATCATGGGAACTTATATCAACAATGTTTTACCTAATGTAATTTTGAAATTTGATCATGTAACATATTAAAAGATACTAAAATATAAACCAAGTTGATTCAACAATTATTTGACATTGATGTAAAAGAAACATTACAAGTCATTCACCTAACTGCTCAACACAATGACTTCAATTCATGAAGGACTTGCACAACTCATTAACACACAAAACTACCAATTAACCAAGCAGTGCTCAAACAAGAACTTCCATCAACACACAAAATATACACACAAAAGATACCAACAAAACTATGGGAAAATACTGACTTCCATTCACCAAATTCACCAATTACATCGCGTTAACTTCATATTTCAAACTGTATTACATTACAATTCTCAACACTACCAATTCATCTAACACCATTTTTCTACCTAAGTAGCATAAAAGAAATACAGATAATTGTAACTAAAAATAACACAGCAATGCACTTCCTATTCAAATAATCTAATTCTTTAATTTGATTCATAGAAGATTCATGTCTATTTGAGTTCAACTTCTTTAGCTCCTAAACCAATTCTTTCAATTAAGATGCCCCTTCAACTTGAGGAAATATATTCTGCTCCTTATTTAGCAAAATCTTCTTCTCTATCTTCAGATCATTTATGACAACCTTTGCCCTATCACACATCTGTGGGTCATGCCATACAAAGAACCCACATCCCATTTCCTAAAATAAAAAAATTAAAAATTTAAGAAATTGTTGTAGGCAAAAACCTTTTCCAAATACTAAATCAAACTAAATTATAAGAACTTACACTGAATTTCGAGCATGAGAAAAACCTCGTTCCAGGATTTATTTCGCTCCATGAGGTCCATAGAGGAGCTCTTAACCCATAATAACACAACGACATAGCTAGCTTTGTAATCAACATCAATGGCGATTCTTCGAGCAGAGGATGAAGATGACGACGAATAGTGAGCCATGACGATTCTTCGATCAATTTCAGAAAGGATGGAGATGACGATTAGGGCTTAATTTCTTCTCCTCTCTACCACTAAAGAAAAGAAATGGCAGGATTAGGGCTTCACCTTTGACTTCGTTTCTTCTTCTCTACGATTTCTCCTCTCTTCTTCTCTACGGCAAGAGATGCCGATTAGGCCTTTTTGGCCCTTTTGAACTTTTGTCCCTTTTGAAATACAGACAAAACTTTTGTTCTGAGTTTGAAACCTAATCAGTAAATTATTGAAAAACTTTGTACTGACTTTAAAGCCTCGTCAGCAAAATAAGGCCACGTCTGAGCAACGTTAGTGTATGTGGCAAGTTCGTTCGGGCCAGGGGCACAGTCGACCCAAAAATTATAACGTTATAGGTACTTTTCGAAGAAAAAAAAATATAGGGTGTAAGTGAGACATCGGGATAAATGTCAAGGACATTTTTGCACCTTTGCCCTTTTTTATTATATATATTTATATTAATTTGTAGGATTGCTACAACTGTGTAAAGAATTTTGTTTGAAAACCTCATACATACTTTTAATATTAATATTTTACTTGATCCATTTTGTCCGGTGGCAAAGAATTAAGTAATACTATTCTGCAAAAAATCAATTAAGAAAGACTGTTCAAAATTACTAATACATTATCAAAATATATTAGAAAATTATGAAATATGAAATTAAATTTGTAAATTATACAATATAAGTAAGCTTATAAGAGGAATATATTTTCTTCAAACTGATTATTAAAACATTTATATACAAAAGTTAAAAACTCATGATATCCAAATAGGAAAAATTAATTGAGGATTTATAATCGATAACTATTGAAAAATAATCTAATGCAACCAATCATATTTTTGCTTGATGATTTTGTCTATAAAGGTACTACCCCCTCCGTTTTTTGTGAAACAAAGGGAATATTAATTATTTTACAGTTAGTTTATAATTATTATAGTTGTTGTATTAAAATTGCATAATTTATTAGTAATTTTTAATTTTAAGATTTTATGAATTGATTCTAAAAAATTCTAAAGTTTTTCTAAATTTTAGAAAAAATGAATTATTATCTAATTGATTAGCGAATTTAAATTAGTATATCATTAGCTACTAATAATCATATGGCCTGGGTGAATGTGTTTGAAGCATCAATGTCTTATGAGACAATCTTTAAAACTTGCTCAAAGACCACCTGCAAAAATATATATGATTAGAGAAGTACAAAAGAACTTTAATCATGATATCGAATTGAAATCAGAAAAGGAAACAGATAGATAAAAATTAAAGGATTATTTAAAAAGAAACATGAGAGAGAAATTTTAGGAAAAATAGTATTCAAGCTACATGTGTAAAAAGTAATTGATAATTGATTTAACTTTTAAAAATAATAAATTTTATAATTAATAGCGGTATTGAGATATATAATTTTATACTTATATTTTCTACAACTAAATTAATATGTATGGATTTTTTAATTTTAAAATATCTAAGATAACTTCTAAAAGTCAATATCCGTCTTAGATTTTGACGCGGAAGGAGTACATTTTATAAAAGTAGAATCACAAAATTTAAATATACATCAGAAACAGGTTGTGATAAATATTTTTTTGGTTACTGTACTTTATGTCAACTTATAAGTGAGTCACTCAATCATTTTTTCTTACAGTCAACTCACTATAATTTATTTTCTAACAAACGTTTGAATTTCTGTCAGCAAGGTTAAGTTTTTGAACGAAAAGTGACGTGAAAAAAAATATTTATTGAATCCTAATCATTACACACATAAGTTATAGCCCACCCATAACTTAGGGTTCTTCGTAAGAGTATAGAGTTCAGGTCAAATTGGGGAATCATTGAAGTAATTGAGAGTAAGATAGTTATACTAAGGTGCATGTAGAGAAGATGAATACCTCAAGTGGGGTAGAGAGCTCTTATAGAAGGAAAATGGTGAGCATATCTGCATATCTGCATATTCGCAACGCGACTCTGCCTTATTCAATCCCATTGTCTGCAAATGTGGAATCGCTACATCCATGTGGGAATCATGGAAATATGGAACCCTAGATCCAGGTAGAAGATTTGTTGGTTGTATAGCAGGTATAAGGTATGTGAATTTGCAATCTTTTTAAATTTTTTTGGAATGAAATGAAAAGGGGATTTTTTTAAGTCACAAATCTTCCTCTATTTTATCTTTTTAGCATGAGCCAAAGATCGATGTATTATCGATTTTTCAAGTGGTGTGACCATTCATTCACTAAAATATCAATGGAAGAGATAAAAAAAATTGAGGGATGAACTATGCTCAGCGAACGAAGAAATACAACGGCTAAAATTATTTGAGAATGGAAGTGAATCAAGTGTGCTCAAAGAATTGAAGAGGGAAATGCCCAAAAAAAAACTCAGAAGGATGTGGCTTTTTCTAATTTGTTCATGGTTAATGTTTTTAATTTTTTGTAGACCAACATTGGGCAAAATGATTGTAATATTTTGGGATGGTTTATATTTTTTATTGTTATTGTGGAAATTTGGTGTTTGAAGGTTATGATTGTAAATGGGAAAGTCTGAATTTTTAACCCCTGATTTTAATGAATTAAATGGAAAAACAAAACATTTTGCTCTTTTGGTGTATTTGGTATATATGGTATTGTTAACAACATTTTACTCTTTTGGTATGACATTGGTATGAAAGCATTTGACCAAATGGTATGACATTGTTAAGTTCTGTTAGAAATAGAACTGCACCATAGTGTCTCCAAAGCTAAACAGAGCATATTGCTCTTTTGCCATGGCATTGGTATGAAAATATTTTACCAAAATGGTATGACATTGTTAAATTCTGTTAGAAATAGAACTGCACCATTGAATGCTTTTATTGATTTTTCAACAAACTAAAAACACATAAATTACCAAATGAAAAGGGAAAATCAACACATATAATGTGTAAATTGTAGCTTTAAACCCACATTTTCAACAAGAGAAGAAGTTTGAACATTCATCAAGCTGAAAAAGCACATTTATCTATGTTAAAAGGGAAAAAAACATTTATTAGTAATGATTATCCAACAATAAATGCCAAAAACAAACTGAAATAAATTGATAACCAAACCACAACAATAAATGTCACAACCAAACTGAAATATATTGTTTTGTGCAAACCAAACTGAAATACATTGATAATCAAATAAAAACATAATCATCGGGCATATAACATTAAATGCTTCGTTCTGGGCCTCCCTTTCCGCCAAGCATTGTAGTCTACGATCAGAAGCAAAAGTTGCTTAACGCCCAAACCCCCTTTCGCTTACTTGAAAGGGGGAGATCCCCCCTTCCCCCCATCCAACTCATCTCTTTTCCTCTATTAGTAAAGTTATTAAGGACTCGCAACAGTATTGTATTATTTGTTAGATCTGTACTTCAGTTTATAAGTCCTAACTCCACTTTCTATAGGAAGAGGGTGGATTTCCTTTTCCTTCTCTAGAGGAATACTACCTCAGTTTCTAATGCGCAATCAATCAGTTGCTTGCTTCCTATCAATCTCGATTCCTGCTTAGCTGTCTTGCTTGTTTACTGGTTCCCTTCTTTAGCATTACTATAAATTGAGTTGGTTTCCTTGCATCAGTTGGTACAATTTTCCCAAAAACAATCAGCAAATTGTACCAACTAAGAAGCTATACCATACATATATAATCAATTATCCCATACATATATAACCCCAAATACCAAAACATTATGACTAGCTATTTCAAAACACTATGCAAAAGAGCTATTAAAGTATACCAAAAGTACGCCAAAATATATAACAAAAAATTCATTTTCCTTGCATGTTACTACTATTGTTTTTGTGTTACTTCCATCCTTCTGCCTTGGAGTTTTAAATGGCCTGCATGTTGAAAATTGTGACGCGAGTGTATGCTTGTCTTTTTCTTGTATTTTTCTAGTTTTGTGGTGTAGAAGATGGTGGAGTGTTTACTTGTCTTGTCATTATATTTCCCTAGTTTTGTGATGTAAAGCTGGTGGATTGCAACCTTCCCTAATTATTGTTGAGGTCTTCTTCTTCTTCACAAGGGTTGGAGTTGGCATCTGTTTTGAACAACCCAATAGTTAATGTAAGTTAGATTTAACATTTATGAACAATACTAAATAATCAATTAAAGTAATCAACAATTAATATAATTTCTTTTAACTTATACTTACATAGGTAACTTCTTTAGTAGAACTTATACTTACAAATGTAACATTGTCTTTGTCTTTTCCAGTCTCACTTGCATTGTCAACCCTTTTAACTATTTTAGTACGCTATGGAATAAAATGAAAATGTGTGTGTATATACATATATATAAATTTATCTTACAACATCTTCAGTAGGTGGATTAGATGGCTTTTGTGCTCTTTTTTCGCCTTGGGAACTTGAGGTTATGGTTATGCAGGTAATGTCCAGACAGAGTTGTGTGCTTTGGACACATGTGTCGATTGTGACTATCTCCCTTGCATATGCTGCAGTTCATCTTCCTCCCTTTCCTTGACACCCTACCCACATTCCCACTATTATTTGCTCCATATTCCCACTCCTCTTTTCTTCTTAATCTTTATGGCCTTCCCTTCAACTTCTTTTTCATAGGTGGAGGTAACAAGACATCACATTCAATAAAGTCCCAAAAATATTCCCCATTCAATACTTCTAAGGTATGAGAATAAGTCTTAATGTAAGTGTCCCTAGTGTACCAGTGAGTTGAAAGTAGTATGCACACAAGCCAATCATATTTGATATGATGAAGCATATACTTTGTAATAGTCTTATTCATTTATTAATAAAAGATTTATTTATTAAAGGCTTTTAACTTATCTACACAGTGTTGTTATATTAAATGTGAATGCCCATAGTTTTTAAGCAGTGCTTTTAGAATCATTATGATGATCATGCTAATGAGATCTAAATTCTTAGATAACTTAAAACTAAAATAGTTTCCAATCGTTGGATAAATAAAAAAGGGATTAGTGAATACGGATAGATTGGTATATACGTTGCTTGCTCATTTGATGAGGATGATTGATCTCATAATCATTTGTGTCTGGAGTCAATAAAGCAAGTATGTAAGTGTTTATTGGATCATAAGTACACTGAACGTGACTCGCTAAGGAATACCTAATAGAGTTTTACTTGTCTTTCAATAGGAATTTCTTAAGTGATAGTAGTACATATAATTCTTAGACTTGAGATCATCATAGTATCTTGTGTATGATGATTTATACTTTGACATATCCCTTAAGACCCTAAGGGTATATCAAATGCTATGCTTGGATATAATAATTTATACATGAAGATAATGAATGATCAACAAAGAATCTGCTGCTTCTAGTAAAAGAAGAGAATGTTATATGTGATTTGATAAATGATAACTCAGTAGTCCTTGGCCAATACAGAATGAAACTAGAAAGTAGTTTTTAATTTGTATTATGTAGAGTTGTGCATTTTTTAAGGATCGAAATATATATAATTAAATAAGATAAGACTTGATAGTAATTCTATGTCTTATATTTAATTGGGACATTGTATAGTGGAAGGAATGAATTGTACTGTAACTATTTACTCAAAAATTCTTTTATGATTTGTGACGCCCCCAAATCCGAGTTCCCTAATCTCGAGTTTGGTGCTCACGATCCATCATGTATATAACATCTAACTACCCATTCAATGATGAAATACATCATTCATTACATGCCATAATACATAAATATATCATTCTCTCAGGTTAACTAACCTTAATTTTGTCTTACATGCCCTTGGATAATCAAAAAGCTTACACAATTAATTTACATAAGGTAACATACCAACTAAACGTTAACATAAAACTACTCTTGAGCTTTGCCTTTGCCTTTGCCTTTGTCTTTATTCGATCCTTCAGCTACCTCGTCTTTGGCTGAAATGTTTTATTTAAGCAAGGGTGAGCAACGAGTTTGCTCAGTAAGTTAAAGTATACAACAAAGGATATATTGGAATTTTATAACTTCAACAATGTTCAAAAGATTTTGAGTATCTGGATAATAAATCAATAACAAGATTTCTTGAATTCCATGCTGAATAACATATCAAAGATGAAAGAGTAAAATTCTTTCAAAGGTTCAATAATATTCAATTGATTAAGAAGTTTAGCAATACTGCAATAATATTCAATAAAGTGGGATGTTCCCAAATTTCATGCTGAGTGATCACTAATGGATCAAGAACTACTAGAGGAATCATCAGTTATTAAAACTGAATTACCTCAAGAATATAATTTAGTTATAAAAACTAATTATACTCTTCTGCAAGTACATGAAGGGATCAACTCCATTGTACCCTATATTATGCATAATACTTAAAATAGCGCAATAGTCGGATGTCCGACAATAATTTTCCCCTTTTTATAAGGGTTGTTCATCTCAGTCTTACATTAGGAGTCTGTACCACAACAATATGGTTTGAATTACTTTCAAAAATATTCGTCTCGCCAAAACAATTAGCTGAGACATGTCTCATAAACAGTTCAAATATATAATATGAATCAATTGCACTATGTGCAAATAACAATAATTATTATAGATGTGAATAACCAACAATAATTATTCACTAACATGCTTGAAAAATAATAACTCAAGTTGAGTTAGGAAACTTGCTTGTTCGATGAGCTACAATAATCTAGCTTTAATTAATATTCTTCGTTTGACCTAACATTGATAATGGCGGTCTATCAGTTAGCATTGAGCATAATTAAATATTTATACTCTATCACACACTATGTAACTAGAAATCAAATAATCACATATCACTTATAATTTTTATACTATCATTAAGTCTATTGGACATTTAATAGACCTTAGGTTAATGATTTAATAAATTAATAATATTTTTCTTAAATGATAAACACTTATTAGATCCTTAAATAATTTATTATAATTATTTAATTAAGGAGTTATTTAAATTCCCTTTATTTGTTAACTCCATCTTCATTTGATTGCTATTTAATATTAATTAAATAGTAACTAATTAATTACCTTTAGTTATTATTTAATAATAACAACCAATTAGATCTTCTCATTATTTAATGTTAAATGGATAATCAAATTATTATTTATCTTTAATTATTATTTAATATTAATTAAATAATGATTAATTAATCTTTATTCTTGAATAGTAAATAAATAATTTATTTACTTCATTAATCTTTAATTATTCCTTATTATTAATTAATTAACATTTTATCCTTATTTATTATTTAATATTAATTAAATAATAAATAATTAATTCATCCCATAAATCTTTAATTATTCTTTCTTATTAAATTAAGAATAATTAAGTATTACTTATCCTTATTTATTATTAAATAATAAATAATTATAAGCTTTAATGTTAATGTAAATAAGTAATTATATTATTATTATTTAATCTTACTTAAACATTTTTTAAGATTAATCCAATAATAATTAATCAATTGTTTATCTCTAATTATTATTTAATCTTAATTAAATAATAACTAGTTACTTTATTAACACTAACTCTACTTAATTATCACTTAATATCACTTAAATAATAATTAAATAGTTAATTACATTTAATCTTATATATAATTAATTTACTAACCAATTAATGACTTTAAAAATTATTTATAACAATTATTCATTTTTTATTTAATTACGATTCTGTCATTCTCGCCCAAAATTTTTAGATTCGGGGTCCTTTACGGAAACCTTCATAAAATGAAATCTACAACTCCGATTTAAGCCCACTAGGTATCGTTGGATTCGTATCTTCCCGAAATACAGTTTTCAGTTACCAAACATCAAATTTGAACAAGTTTTAATTATCAAAAATGGCCCAGAAGTGGACAGTTCCAACAATGCTCCGACAGTGAACATGTTTCGTTTAAGAATGCATATCTCACTCATTTCAACTTCTTTTTAAATGATTCCAACTAGATTTTGTTCGTAACTTACCCAAAATATACCAAAAAATATAAAACCACAAAAATAATTTATAGATTTCAAAATGAGCAATTTATTCAAATATGCTACGGTTTGTTCGTTGGTAAAAATGTTTTCAAACATTTTACTAAACTTTTCTACATAAACACATATCAATATCCAAGTTAAACCCATTAAACTATATATCTATCATTCTAACATGCTTCTAGACATTTAAAGCTTGAACTTCCTATGTCTAACATAAAAATACACAAATAACCCATGATTAGAGTTTTTAGAGTTTTAGATGAGTTTTTATACCTTCTAAGTTTGGTGGCTTGTTTTCTCCTCCAACCAAAGTATGAGATAAAGCTAGATGGCACAAGCAAAAATTTCTCCTTCTCTTTCTCCTCCCTTGGTGGCTGCCGAATACCTCTTTCTTTTCTCTCTCTATTTTAGTTTTTAGCTCTTTGAAAAATGAAATAAACTTTTTAATTGAAATGAAATGTGGGAGTATTTATAGTAGGAGAAAATGTATATATATAACTTGTATATCTATATAAATCTCCCAACAAATCTTCTAGCTTCTCTTTCCCATATCTTGCATATCTTATATAAATTAATAAGGCTATGACTAGGGGACACATAAGCTAGATTTGGAAGATTTTGTGGAAAAAATAAATTCAAATGAGCATGTGGTTAATTCCCCCTTGAAGTGGGCGGGTACTTCCCCCCAAATATTTCCCAATTTTTTTATTGCTAGTTTTGCTTAGTATAATGACTAAAAAGTCCCTCTTCCATTGGGCTAAGTTTAGGTCATCCAATTAATTGTTTGGGCTTCCTAATTTAAATTGTTTGGGCCATGTAAAAATAATATGGTCCAATGCTTTAATTTTTATCTTACCCTATTCATTTAATTAGGCTTTCCATTCTATTCATTTTGGAAATTAAATGATTACTCATATACATTTAATTTTATAACCCAATTAGATTTGCCTTAATTAAGTTTAAAATAAATAATAAATTGAGATAATAAAATTATTCTCTTAGGTTAGTATAATTTTAAATACTAACATTCTTCAATACCATAACCCTTAGGTTATTTAATTTCCACATTCTTAATATATAATATTAGGTTATAAAGTTTTTTTTTAATTCACTATCTATAATAAATAAATACACACACACACACACACACACACACACACACACATATATATATATATATATATATATATATATATATATTTAGTCACATATATCTCCTACATATGTCATAACATATTTATCATCATTGATAATTAATTATTATATTTATTTACTCACATTTTTATTCAATATATGCTAGAAAATGTTTAATATATTGATGAATAATTTAATATTCTTATTTCTTGGCTTTCCTTTTTATTCCATTAATTCATTAACTTAATTAGCCCTAAATGGATTAATAAGTTATTACATAATCATATAATCACTTTATATTAGTCATATCAATTTAATCACTTAAAGATTATAAATCTTTTTAATTTACCATTCAAGGTTAACATTCAAGTTATGCTAATTCTCAACATAACTTATCTTACTCTTCCTTAATCAAATTGATTAAGTATTCATCTTAGTTAACTTAAAATAATTAAATTAACTAACTCACTTAATACACCTATATATTCACTTATATGCTTAAAAAAATTTATTCATAAAAATATAAATATATAATCGTATAAAATTCTTGGTCCTTACATGATTGATGTTGAAATCTTTATTATTTGGAAAGTCATTGATCGCTAAGGGGGCTTACCCTTATTGTAGAATAAATGTTATTTATTTAAATAAGATTAGAATTGCTCTAATTGATTTATTCACAATCGGTTTAATGGAGAACCTAAAGGGACACAAGAATATTTATTTAAGAAGTAAATGACATAATCATAATAATAAGTTAAGTGTATTTAATTTAATCTATGGTGATAGAATAAAATAAATAGCTTAATATTTATTATTTAATATTTTGAAAATATTAAATATAAATTAATAAGAGGAGTTTTATTATCATTATTATTATAACTATTATTATTATTTTAATTCGTAAAGGGTTTGGGAATTAATTAATAAAAGTATTCTCATATATTCCTAATAAGATTAGGAGGCTAATTATTAAAAGAGTTTAATTAATTAATCCTAATAAGATTAGGAAGCCAAATTAATTAAAAGAGTTTAATTAATTAAATGAAACCCTAATCCTAAATTGGTTAGAGGGTTACCTACATCTATAAATAAGAAATTGTTATTATAGATTAGGGTTACGCGCTATACACTAACAATTCCAAGAGTTGGGAGAGTACATAATTTATAGAGATAGAAATAAGGTTTTTCCACACACCCATCTTCTTGAATAACTATTCTTCCTTGGTGGATCACCTCTAGAGGCCAAACGCTTGGGTGGCTAACGTTGATTAAAGGAATGAATCTAACCCGGTGAATTCGAGGAGAGCACGAAGGACTAGAAGTTGAACTCGTACCTAAGGAAACTTGAGTCTACAAGGGTATGAATTTGATTCTCCTTCTTCTTTGTTTAGATTGATAATTTAGCATAAAGAATGATCATGGTGATGGTTTGTATAAAATTTTAAACCTCTCTTGTATCGCGCTTCCGCCATGTTTATGTGATTTGATTATATGATCGCGTTATATACAAACCTAACAGTGGTATCATAGCCTAATTTTATGCTTATTATCGATTTTGATGATTCCATGTTTGTGTCATATGCGATTGGATCGAATTTTATGAGCAACGAAAAAGTTTTTTAGTTTTGCATCGCGACGCGGCCGCGCCTTAACCCAGATTCAGTTTCTGGCCTTGCAGCGCGGTCGCGCCACACCTTAAGAATAGAAAACTTTTGATTTCCTTAATTAAATTAAATGGTTTATTTAATTAATAAAAGTTTAAAATAAATATGTTTATTTTATCTGAAATATGATTTCAGATTTCTAAAAAATTAAAGAGTTTAATTTGGATTTGGTTTTTGATTAAAATAAAAGAGTTTATTTTGTTTCAAAACTAAAACTTAGCAAATTTTTGCACATTAAATGATATCGATGCTTATATGGAATGATTTTATTATTCATGAGATGAATGTTGATTTATTGATGCATATGGTGATATGTATGATAATTAATGGGATTGATTATAGACTATTGACTAATGTGATTGGATTTTATTTTAGTTGGATGCATGAATGTATGAGTTTTATTAAATTGGGTCTGCGTACCTCGTCTTCTCAAATTTTTCTTAATGTAAATTCCATCTCCCTTCTATGTACTTCCGCTTGACTGCTGATCAATGCTTCTATTTATTGTAAATAGTTTTGTAATCTATAGGTATAGTTAGAATTAATTTTTGAAGAATTGGAGATAAAGGAGAAAGGAGCGCTTCAAGACCCGTTTGTAATGGAGCCCGGGTTGAAATGTAATAGTTATATTTAAATTCTGTTCTTGCACCTTAGGGTTTGACCTTTTGGTTCACTTGGTGGCTCAAGTGAACCAAACTAGAACAAAGTCCATAATCAATCCGGGTGGAATATATATATATATATATATATATATATATGTGTGTGTGTGTGTGTGTGTGTGTGTGTGTGTGTGTATGTGTGTGTGTGTGTGTGTGTGTGTGCATGCGCGTTAAACAAGATGAAAAAAATAAATAACATACCCCTGAAAGAATTTATATTAAGTCCTAAGCGTTCAAAGATATTTGGAATATCGAACGTCTCCTTCTAGCATGATAAAATGATAGAGTATCAGTTAATCATTATAAGTTTGTTGTGTCGCACAAGGCTTATTTTAATTTTTTTGTGATGTTATTTTATCACATTTAATGCTTATAAATAAATTGAACAATACTATTTTTTATGTCACACAAGGACAATGTTTTTCTTTTAAATATATGGAAGTGCTAGGTTGGACTTAACTTGGATAATTATAATTCTGATGTGTCGCACTTGATCATAATAATCTAAGACGCAAAATATAAGGAGTTACATGATGATTTAATTAATAAGAGTTGTCTACCTATTTATTTATATATAGTTTGTTGTGTCGCATAAGGCTATATACATTTGAAATAGGATCCTTATTCTCACTAACAAATATTTAATTAAAATTTGCCGAACTATACATATGAGGGTAATATAGTTTGAAGAAAATAGGGGGAGATACTAATTTAAAACAAGACCTAATTTATTTTGCTAATTAATTAATTAAATGAATGTATGCTAAAATATTATTTTTTTTACATGCAGAATTTAAAAATGTCACACTCATTATCACTGCGTAGCATACTTAATGCTAACAAATTGACTGGACCGAATTAATTAGATGGACTGGTTAGGAAATTTGAGAATTGTTCTCACTATTGAAAAGCTTTCTTATGTCCTAAATTCTACTGTCCCTGCAACTGTTGCAGGAAAAGCCTCTAAGGAAGAAATTGCTACTTTTAGAAAGTGGTGTGATGATGTAACTGTAACTCAATGCATCATGCTTGCATCCACGAGTAATGAGCTTCAGCGTTAGCATGAAACTATGGATGCTCCTGCTATTCTCCTACATCTTAAGGAGTTGAATGGTGAGGAAAGCAAGACTGCTAGATATCATATGTCTAAGGAGCTCTTCCGATATCGTATAAATGAGGGCACTACTATTGAGACTCATGCCCTGAAAGTGATCAATTTGATTGAACAACTTGGACAGTTAGGGTTCATCATGAATGGGGATTTAAGTCAAGATTTGATCTTGTAGTCACTTCCAGACACATTTTTATAATTTGTTGTGAATTTTCACATAAATAAGTTGGAGGTCAACTTGCTTGAATTACTTAACATGTTAAAAACTGCTAAAGGTCTCTTCTCATCCAAGAAGGACCAAGTCTTATTGGTGAATGATTCTTCCATGAAAAAGAAGATGCCCAAGGTATCTTCTGAAAAGAATTAAAACAAGAAGGCTAAGGGCAAGACGAAAACTAAGGATAATAAGAAACCTGATTCAGCTAGCAAAAGAATATGCTTTCATTGCAATAAGCCAGGACACTGGAAGAGGAACTATGATAAGTTCCTTGCGGAACAAAAGCAGAAGAAGTTTGGAGAAGCTTCGACTTCCAATCAAGTTTTTTCATGATTGAAATTAATTTTTCTGAAAGTCAAAACTCTACTTGGGTATTGGATACCAGTTGTGATTCCTCACATATGTAATACTATGTTGGGACTGGTCATAAGTAAAAAGTTGAAAAATGATAAGGTTGTCCTATGAGTGGAAAATGAAGCAAAGGTTACTGCATTAGCTGTAGAGACTTATTGTTTAGCACTGCCTACAGGCAAGTCTATTAGTTTAAATAATTGTTATTTTGTTCCAAACTTATTACAAACATTATTTTAATTTCTGTATTGGATATGGATTGTTTTGATATTATAATAAAGAACAATAGTTATTCGATTTATAATAAAATGTTTTATATAGTGTTGGTAAATTGCTGAATGGATCACTTTACATACTTGACTTGCATGAAAATATGCATCAAATTGAACAAACTAAGAAACGAAAAAGAGATGATGTTAATTATACCTTTATGTGGCACTGTAGACTCTGTCATATTAATGAAACAAGATTATCCAAGTTGTATAAAGATGGGCTCTTAGAGCTATCAGATTATGAATCATATCCAACTTGTGAATCTTGTCACATGGGTAAGATGACCAAATCTCCTTTTAGTGGAAAAGGAGAAAGAGTTACAGAGTTGTTAACATTGGTACACACAGATGTACGTGGACCTGTGACAACGAATGCACGAGGAGGGTATTCTTATTTTATTACTTTCACTGATGATCACTCAAGATTTGGATATGTGTATTTAATGAAATACAAATCTGAATCATTTGAAAAGTTGAAAGAGTTCAAAAGTGAAGTGGAGAAGCAAACTGGCAATAGTATTAAGATTCTTCGATCGGATCAAGGAGGTGAATACTTAAGCAATGATTTTCTCAATTATCTTAAAGAAAATAGTATAATCTCACAATGGACTCAAACAGGGACGCCACAGTTAAATGGTGTATCTGAAATGAGAAATCGAATATTTTTGGACAAGGTTCGTTACATGATGATTTTTACCGATCTTTTAGTTTTGTTATGAGGTTATGCCCTAGAAACGACTGCACACCTACTTAACAAGGTACCTACCAAATCCGTCCCAAAGAATCCATATGAGATATGTACAAGGAGGAAACCAAATCTTAAGTATGTTAAGATTTGGGGTTGCCCAGTGTATGTTAAAAAGTTTGCGAATGATAAGCTACAGACAAGATCTGAAAAGTGTAGATTTGTGGGATACCCTAAAGAATCTGCAGGGTGTTATTTCTATCATCATACTGATCAAAAGGTGTTTGTTGCGAAACATGTTGCCTTCTTGGAAAAGGATTTTGTCCTTGAAGGGTTCAGTGGGAGTAAAATATATTTTGAAGAAGTTCAAAAACCAGAAATCACTACGGATCAAAGTCAGGTACCTGACCAAGTAGAAGAACCTATTGTACCACACCCTATTCGTAAATCTGGAAGAGTGCCGAAGATAACTGAGAGGTGTGGATTCGTCATAGAGGATGACGATGAGTTACGCATCATAGATGATGATAATCTATTAAATTACGAACAGGTCATGAGTAATAAAAACACAGAGAACTGGCAAATAGCCATGAAATCCGAGATGGACTCCATGTATGAAAACTAAGTATGTTCTTTGGATTCATTACTTGAACGCATTAAGCCTATCAGGTGCAAATGGGTCTTTAAGAGGAAGACTAGAGTGGACGGCAAGGTGGATACCTATAAGGCCCGACTGGTTGAAAAATGTTTCAAACAAAGATAAGGAGTTAACTATGATGAAACCTTCTCACCAGTAGCTATGCTCAAGTTCATTCGGATTTTGCTTGCGATTTTAGTTTATTATGACAACGAAATCTAACAGATGGACGTGAAAATGACCTTCCTCAATGGAAAACTTGAGGAGGATATGTATATGTCACAACCAGAGAGTTTTGTTTCAACGATTGGAACAAATCAAGTCTGTAAGCTACAACGATCTATTTATGGATTGAAGCAAGCTTCTCGTAGGTGGAACATCCGTTTTAATGAGACAATCAAAGAGTTTGATTTTATCAAAAAATGAGGATGAACCATGTGTGTACAAGAAGGTTAGTGGGAGCGTTGTTTCATTCCTAGTATTATATGTTGTCGATGTATTACTGATAGGGAATGATATTCCTATGCTACAGTCGATCAAAATCTTGTTATCTAAACACTTCTCCATGAAGGACTTGGAAGAAGCATCTTATATTTTGGGGATAAAGATCTATAGAGATAGCTCTAAAAGGATACTTGACTTGTCCCAAGGAACCTACATTGACTCGGTGCTAAAGAGGTTTAGCATGGAAGATTCCAAGAGAGGTCTCATATAGATGAGCCATGGAATACATCTCTCCAAGAAACAGGCTCCAAAGACACCTGAAGAGAGAGACCGTATGAGTAAGATTCCTTATGCTTCAACAATAGGATCTATCATGTATGGTATGATATGTACTAGACCGGATGTCGCTCATGCACTTAGTGTATCGAGCAGATATCAGTCGAATCCAGAAGAAGAGCACTAGAAGGCAGTGAAAAACATCCTAAAGTACTTAAGAAGAACAATGATGTGTTTCTTGTCTACGGTGGGTCTGAATTAAAACTAGAGGGCTTCATAGACTCAAGTTTCAAACGGAACAAGATGACATTAAATCAGTTTCGGGGTATGTATTTACCTTGAACGGTGGCGCAGTGAGTTAGAAGAGTTCCAAGAAGCAAATGGTTGCTGATTCAGTGACAGAGGCAAAGTACAAAGCTGCAAGTGAAGCTGCAAAGGAAGTTGTTTGGATGAAGAAGTTCATAACCAAACTTGGTGTGGTTCCTAGCATTAGAGGAGCAATACCTTTATTCTGTGACAACACCAGAGCTGTTGTGCAAGCTAAGGAACCCAGGTCTCATCAAAAATCCAAATACGTGTTGCAGCGGTTTTATTTGATTAGAGAGATCATTGAAATATGAGATATCACCCTAGAGCTTGTAGACTCTCAAGACAATATTGCAGATCAATTTACTAAAGCTTTAACACAACATTAGTTTGATCGTCACTTAGAGAAGATTGATATGAGATACCATGGCGATTGACTTTAGTGCAAGTGGGAGATTAAAAGTAGTATGAACACAAGTCAATCATATTTGATATGATGAAGCATATACTTTGTAATAATCTTATGCATTTATTAATAAAATATTTATTTATTAAAGACTTTTAATTTATCTACATAGTGCTGTTATATTAAATGTGATAAACCCATAGTTTTTAAACAATAGTTTTAGAATCACGATCGATGATGATCACGCTAATGAGATCTAAATTCTTAGATAGCTTAAAACTAAAATAGTTCCCAATCGTTAGATTACTAAAAAGCGGATTAGTGAATCCGGATAGATTGGTACATACGTTGCTTGCTCATTGGATGATGATGATTGATCTCATAATCATTTGTGTGGAGACACTAAAGCAAGTATGTAGGTGCTTATTGGAGAATAAGTACACTGAACATGGCTCGCTAAGAAATACCTAATGAAGTTTTACTTGCATGTTAATAACAATTCCTTAAGTGATAGTAATACATATAATCCTTAGAGTACTTGAGATCATCATAGTATCTTGTGTATGATGAGTTATACTTTGGCATGTCCCTTAAGACCTTAAGGGTATTAAAAAGGGTATGCTTGGGTATAATAATTTATACATGGAGATAATGAATGATCAACAAAGAATCTATCGCTTATAGTAAAATAAGAGAATGTCCTATGTGATTCGATAAATGACAACTCAGTAGTCTTATATTTAATTGAGACATTGTATGGTGGAAGGAATAAATTGTACGGTAACTATTTACTAAAAGATTCTTTTAAGATTAATGTTGAAATCTATATTAATTGAAAATTCGTTGATCGCTAAGGGGGCTTACCCTTATTGTAGAATAAATATTATTTATTTAAATGAATTAAATAGTTTAATTTATTTATTGAAATAAGAGTAGAATTGTTCTAATTGATTTATTCACAACCAGTTTAATATGGAGAATCTAAAGGGTCACACCATAAAAGGAAGAATATTTATTTAAGAAGCAAATGACATAATTGTAATAATAATTTAAGTGTATTTAATTTAATATATGGTGATAGAATAAATTAAATAGCTTAATATTTATTATCTAATATTTTGGAAATATTAAATATAAATTAATATGAGGAGTCTTATTATTATTATTACTATTATTATTAGTTTAATTCCTAAAGGGTTTGAGAATTAATTAATAAAAGTACTCTCATATATTCCTAATAAGATTAGGAAGCTAATTAATTAAAAGTTACATACATCTATAAATAAGAAAGTCTTATTATAGATTAGGGTTATGCGTTATATACTAACAATTCCAAAAGTTAGGAGAGTACATATTCTATAGAGATGGAATTAGGTTTTTGTCACACCCATCTTCTTGAATAACTATTCTTCCTTGGTGGATCACCTCTAGAGGCCAAACGCTTGGGTGACTAACGTTGATTAAAGGAATGAATCAAACCCGGTGAATTCGAGGAGAGCACGACGGACTAGAAGTTGAACTCGTACCTGAGGAAGCTTGATTCTACAAGGGTATGAATCTGATTCTCCTTATTATTTGTTTAGATTTATAATTTACTATAAAACATGATCATGGTGATGGTTTGTATAAAATTTTAAAACTCCCTTTTATCGCGCTTTCGCCATATTTATGTGATTTAATTACGTAGTCGCGCTATATATAAACCTAACATCATCCACATAATCTATTGGGTTTCCATATATAAAATGAATTACCCTAAAAGCATGACAACAAGGGATTCCTGTCAAATTCCACACCCTACGTGCACAACTTTTCTTCCTAAGGTTAACAGTGTATCATCCTCTCCCTCTCTCCTTCACTTGGAACTTTGACTATCCATCTTATAAAGCTTCACAATGTGCAGAGTCTAAGATAGCTGCATCTAATTTCTTCTTAATCCTTGGGCAATTTAAGTCTTTAGTCTTCAATATTTCATGTCTTTTTTGGTGCAACCTCACCATAATTTGATCATGTATCTCAGCTAACATGTGTAGCACTGGTATAGATCTTGCCTTTATGATCCATAAAATGAAGCACTCAGACATGTTATTATCCACACTGTCAGTCTTTGAGTAAGTCTCCAAGAATGCCTTGGACCAAACCTTGGGATCTTACTCTGCCAGTTTTTTATGTGCAGGAATTGATAACCTTTTAACTTCTCTCTTTACCCTTTTGTGTGCTACAGTATAAGTTACCATGGATGCCTACCAAAAAGCTATTTTAAGAGATTGGGAAGGATACTTCTTTCTCCAATTTACATAGATGTGTCTTGCACAGTTTCTATGCTCTGCATGAGGAAGAAGATCCTGAATAACTAATTTAAATCCCTAAAAATATCAACTATTAGATAAATGTACATGGCCACAGCTTCAAAAATAAATAATGATGTGGATTGTAGTTATTACCAAATATTAACAAAAAATGCTAACCTTTTGTTGGTCAGATATTAAAGTCAGCCCATAGCCATCTCCCAAGGTAAGATCAGACACTAATACCTGCAAGAACCATGTCCAACTGTCATAATTCACACTGTCCACCACCCACATAGCTATAGGAAACATCTGATTGTTTCCATCCCTATCAACTGCAGTTAAAAGCTGTCAACCACACACTATTTTTCGAAAATAGCCATTTAAGCCAATAACAGGCCTACATCCACCTTTCCAATCCTTTTTTCAAATCATTATAACAAATATAAAATCTCTTAAATCTTGGCATATTGTCAGGATTCAATCTTGTTGTTTTTATGTCAATTGTATTATTCTTATTACTCTTAACTATATTAGGCCCAAAGCCCCACACCCTTGAATAATGATCATTCATGACCTGTTGAATCCCATACAGTGCTAACTGTCTAACCCTCATACACTTAACCTCTGTAACATCCAACTTATCTCTTCTTGCATCTCCCTTAATTTCTAATTAGGATTCTTCCCAATTCTATTCACGTACTCAGCCAAATACTTGACTGTAGTCAGCTTATTTTTAAATATTCTAGTGCAATTGTCAATGTCTAAGATAGACTTAACCTGCCATGTATCAGTCCCTTGTATGTAACTAGCCCATAATTTCCATGGACATCCTTTATCACACTTAACTTGGCATCTTTCTGAATCATTGATTGGATACCATAATTTCCTCCCATTTCCAATGGAGTAGTCTCCTATGGCATCTTTAAACTCCCTAATGCTGGAAAATATCATGTACTCCTTAAATTTTATCAACTTCTTTTTTATTTTCTTGTTGTAAGCCTCAACTGTCCTTCTTTTTTCTTTACTAGGGGGAGGCCCTACATAGCAAACATCCTCATCTTCTTCACTGCTCTCAGAAAGAGACCTCAGCACATCACTGTTATTATATTCACTTTGCCATGATGCATCATCTAAATCACTATTCTCATATTCACTGCCCTCACCATCATTCCTAAATTGTTCTCCTTCTATGTCATTCATTTATGGGTCATGTCTTGCCACATTTTCAGGCTCACCTCACCCTCACCCTCTTCATCTCCAGCATTCCCTTTATCTCCCTCATCTCCCTGATTTTCTCCTTCATCTCCCTTATTGCCTGTCTTATATCTCCCATCCTCCAACTATGTGCTCTTTTTCATCTCCCTCTTATACTCCCTAGACATCCTCCTAGCTTTTACTAGTTCTTCATCACTAGATTCTTCATCAAAATCACTATCATAAGTATCTATCTCAGAACATTCCTCCTCAACTACCCTTTGTTTACCCTTTTTGGACTTCCTTTTAGCACTCTTTTTGACATTTTGACATTTTCTACTCCTTTTTCACTCAACTTCTCCCCAACCACACTGTCCACATTATCACCCTCACCCTCACCCTCACCAATCACATTTTCATCCACATTACTAGCAACATTATCAGCCACAATTTCAACATTTTCAACCACATTATCAGCCACAATTTCATCATTATTTTCAAGCACGTTATCGGTCACATTAATACTAATATGCTCATCCAATATGGAGGTTTGATCAGTATTATATGGTAATACATGGTCTACATAGACATCAATTACACCATGTGGCAAGCAAATATTAACCATATCTCTCATACTAGCATCATCATGAACAAGTATAACCCCATTTTTAATATCTACTCCATTAATTTTAAAATAAAAATTTGATTTAGGATGATAACTAAGTTTAGTAGCTAAGTCATTAATAGCACCCATACAAATATAATCAACATCCAACCGTGGAATATGATAAACATTACCTCCCACATAGTCACATAAAGGAGCATAGATGAACTTCCCACAATGGTGTACATTCAATTGCACAATAGTATCCATCTGTAATAAATCACATGCAAAACAGAGCATAAGTTGAAGGAATGAAAATAAATACAGATCATTTATATGGGGAAAAAAGGGGACCAAAATTTAGTAAAGAAGGATTTTATAAATCTCCCACCCAAGAATCAGTAAAGAAAAAGAAAAAAAGGAACAAAGAATACATGATCAATCTAGGGTTTAGAAAAAAGGGTAATACGACAACAAGAAACACACAAAAAAATCATCAAAGTCATATAAGGGGACAAAAGGGGACCATCAAATGGGACATACCTGTCGATCGTTACTTGATATCGAGCATGAAACGATTTTAACCAACGTGAATCACACCAAATAATCAATTTTGTTTAGAAATAAAGTTCAATCGAACAAGTCGCCGTTCTTTTCTAAGCTTTTCAATTGATCGGTCACTTTGGAAGGGCTGACTTAGGGCTCAGTTTGCTTCATCGATCAAAATTGGAACAAAATGACGATTCACTTGCTTCTTGGCTTCTAATAGACGTGGTTCCATCAAATAGTATTTGGGTGGGAGATTTTCCCTCCATATCCACTTAATGAAGGCCACGTGGAATGAGTCCTGCCACATCATAAAATTTGTACACGTCTACAGCTTATTTGTTCATTTTCGTCTAAAGTCAAACGACTTGACGAATTTTCTAAAGTTTTGTTAGAAAAGTAAAATATAGTGAGTTGACTGTAAGAAAAAATGGTTGAGTGACTCACTTGTAAGTTGACCTAAAGTACAGTGCAATTATCCCAAAATAGGCTGAAAAAATGTTAACAAAAAAATTAATAAGAAAAATTCATGTTTGAAATTCAATTATATATAAAAAACTAAATAGAAGGACAATTGAGAAAATATACAAAAGGGATTAATAGAAGAATAATTGGACAAACATATAGAGAAATTAAGTTTTTAAGAAGACTGGATGAGAGCGGATAAATTGATGAATAAGATTGATGCTACTTGAGAGAGTACATCAATTTATTATTCTTCGTTTCGTCTTTTAAGGTATGAGAGAAAAAAGAATAATATTAAAAATAATACTATTCATGAATGGAACACTAATTACATTATAACAATAAATAAATAAATAAGTTTATACGGGTTTACAGTATTTTCTTATTTAATTTAATGTGGGGATTTGTTTAGTATATTAACTAATTTTAATTGTAAGGATCGCAAAAGATCGAATATCCTTGTAAATAGGATTTATAAGAAATATTTTTAATAAAATAAGATTTTATTGATAATTTGTGTTTTATGTGAATTATGGTCGTTATATGACGACACTACGATTTATGTGCACGTTTTTGAGTATTTTGAGGGTAAATGTGGGAATTAATTTTTTTTTTTCTAAAAAAAGGTGTAAAAACACTATTCACGCTAAAAACACAAACTCTTTTTTTCGAATTTTTGAATTACGGCATAGCATTTCTTCGAAAAAGGGGATCAGTGGCGAAATCAGATTTTCAAAAATCGAAAGTCGATTTTTCGGCTAATTGAACAGATTATGAAAAGTAACTGAAAATTTAGAAAACCTAACTGGATAAGAAAAAGTCTAACTAGAATTAGTTAGACTAACTATGTAAGACCCTAACTTTTTATGAATAAAATTGAATTTCCTCTATATATTATTTTGAAATAGTAAGGGATTGATTTGATTAATGTGGTAAGTTATGGGTAAAATGCGCAAATATTTTAAAATAAGCAAGTGGTTATAAAATATTCTTGTTGTCGGGGAATATTCGTTTGGTCGTGGAATATTCTTCTTGTCGGAGAATATTCGTACGACAGCGCAGTCATTTGTGGGCCCCATAACGGAAAACTGTCAGATGAAGAAAACGACAAGAATAAGTTTTTTATAAATAACGACGTAATGGTTACCATTAACACTGTTGAAATACCGGTGGTTAAAGTAAGTAATACGCGTTGTTGCACAGTAGCACACGATATTGCACAATATTTTTATATTATTGTTGATTCAATAATTGTCACTGCACAGTATTTTACATTATCAAATCAATAATTCATATTATTTGAATAATATTATTAGATAGCATTATTTGCAATGTCTAAGAAAGTTCTGTCTAAGAAAGGGGTTAGTTAATTGCGCTCTAGTAAGGAGAAATCCTTATCGGAAGGCCCCCTCTTTCCTGGGAACGACATGGTTGTCAATATTGTGATTCTGTAATATTATTTGTGAATAATTAAATATTGATAAAAATTATAAGGAAATATTTATTCAATGTGGATATAAATGGAGGAATTTTTAGCAAAAGAGACAATTGTTGAAAATTGATATTTTATCTTTTCTGATAAAATAATTCATTCAAATATATTATTATAATATTACATTATAAGTGTATAATGTGAGAATATAATACTATAATAATGGTGATATTTTTACAATAAATTCACGATATATGAATAAAATGAGGAGAAAGAGAGCAAATTGGGTCTGAATGGTATTTTTGGTGAATAAAACGTGTAAAATATTTGGTGGAGGAATTTTCTAATTGAGTGGGCCCCACTTGTGTGTGAAATGTGTTGATGTTGATTTTTCAAAGTTGTGTTGCTCCGTTGTTGGTTTTGTCAGAATGGGGGTGTGGAAAATTATCCGTATGTAAATTTGGGTCATTTTTCGTTCGGAATTTGGAAAAACTTTCTTCTACAAAGTTGTAGGGAATTAAATTTCAGATAGAATGGACATAGGATTCGTATTTTTCTGATAAATGGGCTATTTATTATGAATTATTGAAGTTTCTGAATAAATATTTTTTATTTAAAACATATGGTGGGCCCCACTGTCCTTTTGTTGGTTGTAAAATGCTAAAGTTTGGTTTTCAAATATGGTGGATTTGAAATCATACGTATAAAAATAAAATAAATGTTTTGTTAACTTTGATGTGCTAAGAATTTTCCTATAAATAGGGTGCTTAGTTAGAAATAAAAATCACACCATAATCAGAAGTTTCTTTCTTTATAATATCGAGCGTATTTTTATGAGTATTTAGATACTTTGAGAGTTGATAAACAGTGCAAGTTTTCTTCAGCATTATATTCGATATTTCAGTCAGAAGTACTTGTCTTTTGAGGTAAATGATATTATTTTTTTCGTAAATGATGTTATTTCTTTCAATATCATTTTACCGAAATATTGGTATGCATTTTATTATGAAATTTTTACCTTTCATGTCGAGGTTACTTTTCACGTATATGGCACTATTCACGTTTACGGCACTATTCATGAATACGGTACTATTCACAGAAAAATTAAATTTTCTTTTCTTTGTCCAAGTTGTCTATTATGGTTCCTATCTTTGATTGGATTCAAGTTTTGAACTTCATTCTTGAATTTTGCTCCACAATTAATTATTATGGAGTATTCTTGAACTTGGATAAACTAAATTACGAATCCCTAATTTTTGTCCTTTATCTCACTGGATTCGTTATTTATATTATTTTTCATCATCCTCAGTCCTAAATGGTGATATAACTGAATATCTTTGGTCTGTAGTGCAAAGATGAATGATTACTTGATGAATATCTTTGGCCTGTAGTGCAAAGATGAATGATTACCTGATGAATATCTTTGGCCCGTAGTGCAAAGATGGACAGGTGTTGAGATGAACATGACCACTGGTGATACAAATGAATATCTTTGGCCTGTAGTGCAAAGATGAATATTTGATTTGAGATATATATTGATTGACATGGATAAAATATTGATGATGGACTTTTAAATCATAGAAGATAGTAGACATCGTTTTCTACTTAATTCTTTTGATAAATTATTATTTCCACTGCAGTTGTTGATCAAAAACTTGTTGTCCATCATATTTTATCTGATTTATTGAAGACTAATGATAATTTATTTTTCATTATCTTAGTCATAATATTCTTTACTGGGCTAGTTGAGCTCACCCTTTTCTTCTACTGTCCTCTTCAGGAAATGAGAATGTTGCGAGGACTAGTCGGGGAACAGTGTGATGCTCAGATTAGAGCAGTAGTAGTCCTCACTATTTTTGTATAATAGTGTGATAGTAATTGTAACTGATGAGGACTAAATTTGAGCGTTTATATTTCGTATTATATACGATATGTATTGAAGCTCACAGCTTGTGTGGTCGTATTTCTCACTACCGTTTGATATAAAAGTTTGTATTTGGATTCTATACCATGTATTTGGCGACTCAGAATGGGTTGGGTGGATTGAACCTCTTCTAGGGGCGTCACAAACTAAGCCTAAGAATTAAGAGACTTGGCTAAGAAATTTGGAATTGGCTAGGTTTGAGCCAAGGAATGAGCCTAAGGTTGAGCCTAGGGTTTGAGAGACTTGGCTAAGGTTGAGCCGAGGGTAAATACAAGGGTTTAAGGTGTTTTGGCTTAGGTTTGAACCATGTCTCAAGCCTTAGGTTTAAAACCTTAGACTTGGAGCCAAAGCTAATGTGTTAGGCATTATCCTATGTGGGATAATGTTGTAATCACTCATCATCTATCCAAAGAAAGATAAGGGGTAGAAGAGTCCAAGGGGGCAGATTTTTGAGCAAGGGAAGAGTATTTGGTGAGTCATCTAGCATGACTCACCACACCTAAGACATAGGCAATAATGGAGAATATTTCATTAAGTGATTTCAATTAAGTGGTCATTAAGTGCATTGAGTTAGTTTTAATTGTGGTTTGATTAGGCTAACTCAAGGGGATGATTAGTAAGATTTAATATATGAGGATTAAGACCATGGAAGACTTAAGTTGGGTGGTCAACTTGTAAGAAGTGGAAACTAGCTTTTATATAAGCAAAAACAAGTCTACTATATTTCATTTATTTTAAAAATAAGCTAAGTGTTAGAGAGAAGGCTAGAAAGAGCAAGAGAAAGCTCAAGATAGAGAGAAAAGAGAAAGAGAGAGAGAGAGAGAGAGGCCGAATCTAGGAGGGGGAGAGAGGGACTAATGATAACAAGATCAAAGCCAAGAAGAAAGGAGGAGAAAAAGAAGCCATAAAGGTAAACCTTAAACCATCATCTCTTTATGTTTTATTTTCTTTAAGTTTGATAGTTGTTATTGGTTGGTTATAAGTGCAAATCATGATGGATCTTGAAGTTATAAAGTGGTTTTGAAGGAGTTAATCTCATTAAACTACCCTAAAGATGCATGGCAAGTGAATCAAAGTCTAAAACATAAGTCAAAGCATACGGATGGATAAACAAGATAATAGAGGACTTTAAATAGACTTAGATATGTGTTTGTTATATGTTGTGGTATGATTTCAAAAGATGAAATCATAGCTATGTAAGTTATGGAAATATTCCGAGTGGAATGGAGGAAAAATACGTTATAACAAAGTTGTGGCAAAAATTTTCGTAAAAGGTGTCAAGCGTAGAAAACCCTAGCTTGGTACTCTTTTTGAATCAAGTTTATGGGTTGTAAATGCTTCCAGAAAATTATTTTTTTCAGGGGTTATGTAGTTGTGTGAATATATGAGTCGTGAGCTCAAGCATGAGTTCAATCCGACTTCGGATGAACAAGTTATGAAGTTTAGAAGATTTGTCGTTAAAATGACTTTCGATGAAAAATGGCTCCCGGGAGGGTTTTGAGTCTATTTTCCGACAAGATAGAGAGTTGTGAAAAATTTTCTGTAGGGGGGATTTGAAGAATTTTTTACAACGAAGAAATAGACGCAAAAATGAGCTCATTCTGTTACCTAACGAGCAAGTTATGATGTGTCAAAGTAAGCGCGTAGAAACTGTGTAAAGATGAGAATTGAACAAAGTTTAGCAAACTTTTTGTAGGGTGGACGCGCCCCGCGCCACCCATAGTGTAAATCTAGTGTGCCCCACGCTGGACCAACAATAAGGTTTGGCAGTCTGGACGTCCTTTAGTAAATTGGACAAAACCCTTTCGTATGAACTCCGATTAAGGCAATTCAAGAGGCTCTGGAAAGCTAAGGAGTAGACCTACAATTTTCATTATTTAAGTTTTGAGATTTGAGGTTGGGAACAATGCCTAAAATGGGCATCTTTAGGACTGTTGTGTAATATGAGGCAAATTGTAGTGGTTTCTTCGGACCATTGTGGTGTCAAACTATGTTTAACTAGTATTTTCAAATTCAAAGAATTGGACATTGGAAATATAGTCTAGAGAAAGTTAAACCAAGGAATGGTAGATGATTTGGACGTGTTAATCGTACACAACTAATGACATATTGGTTAGGCGTTCGGATTAGGAAAATCGGACGTATGACGTACAGACGTCAAAACGCCAAGTCGAATGTTAAAGTAAACCATGAGTGACGTTTATACATAGCTAATTGGTACATTTATGTGCATTGAATGTGTAGTACTTACAAAGGGCGATTAATGCTAGAGTATAGAAGACGCTTGAGGTAAGTATTCTAACTCCATTCAACTTCTGTTTTGAATGTATTTTTTAAGAACCTAAATGTATATTCTTATGAATAATTCGTATGTATGCTATGTTTTGCACAGTAATTGGATATTGTGTAAATTCCAGACTTATGCACACTCTTTGTTGGTTGTATAAGTGTTCAGCTATGCTATAATGCATAAATTATTTAAAGCTTAGCTATAACGCATGAAATGTTCAAGTTTTCAAGTTCTGATACGCACAAATTGTTTAAGAAGTATGTCAATGTCATTTGCATCGGCTAGACACATGTTTTAACTTTTCAATGATCTAAATAAGATCTTTTGAATTGTAATTGAGTTTAAATAAAGTCTCCAAAACAATTTCTTCTTGGTATAAATTCAGTCTGATAATGAACAACCCTAAAATTGGGCGAAAATATTTTATGTTGTCAACATGTAATGTCGAGTGATGGAAGAACTCAAATTAAGTCATTCGCCATGTAGTATTGATCAATACAGGGTACAGTGGGCTGATCACCCAACGTACTCGTGAGTCATGACGGTTTACAGCAGAATAACTGTTCAAACCCTTTCGAAAATAAAATAAAAGTTCGAGGGTCTTATGACTGCTCAGCTAAAGTCACTACGTCGCTTCAAAAATATGTTTTGAAAATAAAGGAAGTAATTTCCAATTATTTGAGATCTCTTCACAACTTTTGTTCAGTTGTCGAAGGTTTAGAAGTATGAAAGCATAATTCTTGATTTTGTTGTTTATATGCAACTGTTATACTTGTTGGGCATGTAAATGCTCATTCTTGCTTAAATTAAATATTTCCAACGAAAACTGAACGTGTTGAAGGTTCAAGAAAGGACCAAGGTAAAGGAAAGATGAACTTGTAAGATGATTATGGAACCTATTTATAATAGATATGCTTAATGTAAATAATTACTGTTTAATTATCATGTGAAGAAGATTTAAAGGTCATAGAACCTAGGTATGTAATAATATTCTCGTAATAATTAGTAATTAATTTCTTATTAGTATGAATGCATGGTTAGATGTATTTAGTAATAGTACCGTGAAGCACTGGATTTGGAGTTTAAAGATACTCAGCTTCACAGGTTGGTATCAGAGTTGTAGGTTAGAAACCTTAGCTGGAGGCACCTTAGGCTATAACCTTTAGAAGATAGAGAAGTCAGAAGGTAAAAGAAATTAACTCAGTTTGAGCTTATTAAGAGATAGATTAAGGAAATTCATCAGTTAAATTAAAGTCTAAAGAAGTTAATAGGAATATAAACTCAGAAAAAGTTTGAAGTAAGATCAATAGAGAAAGTAACATGGGGATTAACTCATAAAGAGTTGTAAAAAGATAAATTGAGGAAATTTTTTTGATAGAAGTTGAAAGAAGTAAATATAACATAAAATAAATTATTATTTGTAATATTTAACATGACATGTTTTTATATGCTAATCAATATGATATATTTGGTTGTAGATACCATGAGATGATGTGACTAGGGTCGTTCCCGCAGTGAGCGAGGAGTTGATCACTCTGTTTAAGATAGTACCTGAACCATTGTTGGTGGTGCTGATAGATAGTGATTCAGATATGGATACTAAGTCTGAACTGGATCCTTTAAAGAATGAGGAAGTTCCAGCTGCTAGGGCAATTGGTGCATGGGATGAAACTGTATTAGTTATGAAGGTTAAAAAAGATGAATCGATGGTAGATTTAAGAAGTGATCATGACAAGTATCCAGAGATGGAACTAAGTGATGAAGAGGAAGTAAATTCCAAGGAGGCTTAGATAGAGCCAGAAGTAAGAACGGAAGAGGAAGGTAAAGGAATAGAAATAGCAGTGGATGATCAATCAGCAGGTGATCAAGAACAAGAATTGAAGTATAAGGGGTTTTTCCTGGAGGAAATGTGGAAGCTAGAGAGATTATTTAATAATCATTTGGAGAAGGCTTTGAGTGAAATGACAAAAGAACGTGATGAGTTGCAAATGCAAGTTGGTAAGATAGGAGGTGAAAGCAGTAAATCGGTTGAAGCTCAGAATAAGAAGAGGAAAGGGAAAGGGATATATATGCAAGAAAACCCTAAGAAAATGGTAAAGGAATGTATTAATTGTGGAAAAGACCACGATGGTGTATGCTTGAAAGGAAAGAAGATATGTTTTAGGTGTGGACAGAAGGGACATATTACTCCTAACTACCCCAACCTGAGGAAAAGAGTGTGTCTCAAGTGTGGATCATTTGACCATGTAGCTAAGGACTGTTCAGAAAAAGGACAAGTATAGTAAAGATGTATAGAAATATATGTGTTAATGTAAAGGTGTTTATGTGTTATGTGAATCCCAGATGGTAATATAAATAGCGGGATATCTTTTGTAAGTCCTAACTTTTATGTAAGTTGAGGATTAAGATATGTTAATTTCGTCTTTTAAATAGACGGATGAAAGTTGTAATTAGCCAGAAGGCTAAGAAGAAAGCAATATGAGAACAAAAGTAGGTATATTGAAGCATATTAATAAAAGATGTTTATGTGTCAGCATTAAATAAGAAAACTTTGAAGTAAGGAAATGAAATAATAATGATAATATTATTTTATTAACCAGAAAATGTCGCCGAAAAGAAGGCAAAAAGTATAGGAGGAAAGGTTATGAAGCGAAAGTAAGAATGAGAATAGGGAGCGAATTAACCCTATGTATGAATTGATGAATCAATTAGTAAAGGCTTTTCAGAATAGAAATTTGCGCTAATGTTTATATAAGTTTGTTAGTTGTGCCGATGGTCAGTTTCAAGAACTTTAAGAATGTGGGACCTTCGAAGTTTAAAGGAACCACAGAATCTACATAGGTTCAATTATGGATAAGAAAGATAGATAAGGCGGTTGTTGTCATCAAAATAGGTGAGTAGCAAATGATTATTTTACTACTTACATAGATGGAAAGGTAAAAATAACTTTTGGTAAAAGACAAACCAGAACAAGGCTGAAGAGAGGGTTATGGTTTGGGAATGATTTAAGTAAATATATTTCGAGAATTATGTTCCCCCAGAGTATGCAGAGCCGTATGAAAAGACAATTTCTAGAGTTTGAAAAAGAGGATGTGATAAAATTTCAATGTGCAACTAAGTTCAATGAAATGACTCAATTTGTTCCACATCGGGTGGACATAGAGGAAAGAAAGGATGAAAGGTGTGAGCAGGGATTGAAAAACTGACTCTACAATTAGTTGTTAATGTTGTAAACAGGATCGTTTAGGAAGATTCTGAATAAGGCTGTAATACCTAAGGAAAGAATTGAAACATGAAATCTCTAAATAGAGAAAAGAAAAAATAAATAAAGCTGAAAAATAGCTAAGGCCAAGAGAGGCAATTGAAAATGAAGAAAGATCAGAAGAGAAAAGAGAATCAGTCCGGAGATACCGGGAAAGATCAAAAAGATCAAAAAGAAAAAGATCTAAAGAATGAAATGTATGTGAAAAGAATCACACAGAGTGTGCTTGGAAGATAAAGCAGAGTGCTATGGATAGAGGCAAAAAGGATATATTTTTTCGAGTTTCTTATGCGATGAAAAGTAAATGTTATGATTGTAGAAGATTAAGATATATGACAAAGATTTCAGAAAGAAAAGAGCCGACAGAGGGAGCGGCATAAAAAGGGAGTAAGAATGGGAAGCTGACAAATTTGGTCTAGCTTAACCCAATAGTGGAAGATTGGATCTTCAATTTGGTGATCCAAGATGATGTTATATTATTAGAGATAGTGTTAGGTTTTGTCCCAGTTAGCAATATGATTTATATGTTGTTAATTTGGATACGACTTGTTGTAATTCATAAAGTATGAATTGTTTGATGTTTAAGTTGATTCTGGAGAATCTGGAAAGTTATTTATTCATTGAGTAAGTGATGGACTCTTCTCGTAGAGGCTCTTGACGAGAGATATTAAAGAGTGTGAACTCATTAGTTAGGAGACGTAATATGTTATCTCAATTAACTATGAATACTTTATGAATTATGTACTCTTTGAGCAAGTGATGAACTTTTTCCGCGAAGGCTCTTGGTAAATATCAAACAAGAGTTGAAAAGATGAACTTGTCATTTAGAAGACATGATGCATGAACTCAACAAAGACTCTTCGTAGATCAACAAGAGATGACAACTTGAAAAGGGTGGTACGTCAGATAGGATACGTGATGCGCTAGACTCAAAATAGTGTGGTTTAAAGTTAAAGTTAGGATAAAAGTTCAAGCTAGGAAAAATTTGGTGTCGATGTAGATGAAAAGATTATGTATTAAGGGGAAGATTGCAAGTTGAGGTACCACATGATAATAATGTCCCATATTAGAACACAAAAAGAAAAATTGAAGTCATATATGTTGTAATGAAACATAAACCTAATAAGTTAATTTTTTGAGTCACTATGTGTTTTTAGAAGAGCTTATATAGGCTTGCAATATTTTCAACAAAAACTCTCTCGTTCTATTAAAAGTTTCATTTGCATAATTTATAAATATAAAGATTGCGTATTTGCTTCATGTATACTCCTCAAAATAATAAATTGCTAGTTTAATAGTGTTGAATGAGGATGAAGTTCTGATGAAAAATTGAGAACATTGACTAAAAAAATTAATTCTTTTTGTTAAAAAAACAATTAACAAATGGGAATTTATGAAACGAAATGAATAATTATCAACAATGTGTAATGATTATTCTAGATCGCTGGATATGATTGAATAATGAATAGTTATGGTCGGCTGTTTTAATAGCTGTAGCAGAACTAATTCTTATAGTATTACTTTCTTGGAGCATGAACGGCCGGCACTAATGTTTTCGATTAGGTAATCATCGGTTATTGCTTTATCTATTTAATTCGTGATTGTGAGAGCTAATATATATATATATATATATATATATATATAATGTTTTTAGAATTAGTCATAGTACTCCAAATTTAAAGAGGACAAATAACTTTTCAATTTCGGAAGGTAAATTATGCTTTTCATAGTTCTAAAAGGAGTATAACAGTAAAAAAAAAATCAATAAAATTTTAAAATATTGAAATGGGACTGATCTTATTGTGTCATATTGTTAGTAGAACCAAACAATATCCATTCATCCACAAAAGCAGTTTCATTTGACTTTAATTTTAGTTATTTTGGGAATTTATGTAATTTACATTGTGATGTAAGTTTATTTCAAACTTTAAAATAACAATTTTATACTTAGCTTAATCCAATTTATAATTATTTCATTAATTTCTAATCATAATTTGGTGACGTCATAAATTGAGTTTTGAGCTTTAGTAAAGGCATTTTAAAATATTGTTTGAACAAAAATTATACTATTAGAGCTATAAGTTTTGTTTTAAATGTTAATTATCGTTAAAAATTGTACTCTTTCAATTAATGCAACTGAGGAAGAATTACTCAGAACAGGAAAACAATAATTAAAAGAAAGATGGTATCCAACGCAAGATACAAATTAATATATATGTCGTTGTACATATTGCCTAAAGAAAGGGATTTTTCTTCAAAAATTAGTACATAAAAATGATAAGATATCAACATCTAATAAGGGCAATATTGTAAATGATTAGATTAATCTTTTATGATTAGTTAGTTAGTTAACTGGATTAGCTTAGTCTTTAAGTTGTTGTTCTATATAAAGTGTAATCAGTTCATTCTTATGATATTCAATATACAGAAAAAGGAATAATTATACCACTCTCTTCTCTCTCTCTAGAATACTCATTTCATATTTCTACAAAAAAGAATATATCTATAATACTGATTGCTTGATTAGTGATAAGGAATTTTTTATTTCTCTCTCTCTCTCTCTCTCTCTCTCTCTCTCTCTCTCTTCATTTTTTTTTATTTTTTTTACCTTCACCCAATTAGTTCGAAGAAGTCAGATTAAGTATTAATGAAATTGATTATAGTCTATATAAGAAGCTGAGAAGCCTCAATATGGCTGCCTTAATTAGAATGCCTCTGCAGTTGAATACACTCTAAACTCTAAAGTGATCCGGCAGATTTTTCTGTTTTGTACTAGTGATAGAGGGACACTAGTGCTGCAATAATATTTTAGTTATTCACTTCTTTCTTAAACTTAACGAAATTTACACCCAAAAAAATAACCTTCTCTCTATTTTCTCTAACAACATTACCTTTATATAAGAATAATATTGATACTTTATATAATATCTTATTAATTAGCAAGATATTTGATTACATTCTTTCATCTACTTGCTACTTCTTAAAAGACACAAAAAGGAATGAATTGGAGTAACCTTTCCAACTTATTTAATGCAATGACATTCACATAACTAGGGCTATAAATGATAACCGAAAAATTTGTATTCGTCCGCTTCCGTATTCGAAAAAAAACGGATATTATTCGTATTCGAAAAAAAATAGATATATTCGTATTCGGTTTAAAAGTATCCGCAAATAAACGGATACGAATACGGATATAGGCGTATCCGTATTCGTTTAACATCCGACCGTAAATATATCCAGCGAATATCCGGATTCGGATCCGTATCCGAAATTCGTATCCAAATAACTTATATATTATATAATAAGCAAAATAATTTTTTTAAAGTGACATTCCTTATATAATAATTAGTTTTCATTATCATACGAAAATTATTTTAAAAATATATCATTTCATTTCTAAAAAGTAGGAAATAACACTTTTAATTTAATATTAATAAACTGAAATAAATTGATTTAAATATAGTTAATAAATTTTACTATTATAAAGTTAAAATATCTAAAATATGTCATTTACCAAGAAAATTATATACTAGAAGAACAAAACTATAGTTATTAGCTTGTTATAAGTTTTTTACTTTCAAAACTTACTTGCAATGTTGGGAGACGAGAACAATGAACAATATAATTTTATTATTAAAATGTGTTAAGTCCGAATTAATTTAGAAATAATCTAGAAGGAGGTTGAATAATTAATTCACGTTTATGAATTTTCGGGTGGAGAGAGTATTTATCTCTTTCATTTGCCCAATTATTTAAATATTAGAAGTCCAAATATTTAAAGCAAGTCCAAAGTAAATTTTGGATGAAGTTGGATTAACTAGTTGTCAGGTGTCACATATACATTATAACTCGCACTCTCCATAAATATAATGAAATAAAATAAACTTTTTATAACTATGTAAATTGTAATCTATGTATTGAGGATAAATTATAAATAAAAGTTCCCATAAACATATTATTAAAATTTTAATCAAGTATTTGAGGAAAAATAATTAAATATTTAATGTAAACTTTTGAATCTAATTATAAATTATAAATATTCATACACACTACAATATTGGACATCTAAACATTAATAAGTATTATTGAAATTTAGGATTTCAAAAATGATGAAAACTTATTTGAATTGTAATTAAGAACATTGATTATTGTATTTAAATATTTTTTAAAAATAAATAATTAACATTCATTCATTAATAAATTATATTTTAAAACTCATTATATTTTATTCTAGTTATAGTTAGGACTATAAATGGTAATCGAAAAATTCGTATTCGTCCGCATCCGTATTCGAAAAAAAACGGATATTATTCGTATTCTAAAAAAAGCGGATATTATCTGTATCCGATTTAAAAATATCCGCAAATAAACAAATATAAATACTACTGTATTCGAATTCGTATATATCCATTTACACCCTACACATAACCTTACCTGAAGGTGGGAGAGAGAGTTTATAAGGTTTTTAGAATATTAATTGAGAGCACACATTGGGAAATTAACCCCTTTAATTGACGGATTCCACCGGCATTACAAAAATATTATTGATGCTGGCAACGAGGATGAATAAATTTTTTTGGGTTCAAGTGAGAGAGAGACCAACAAACGAGAGAACACTTTTTATCATTTTGAATAATCAAATTATTACTCTAAAGCAAAAGTAAATTAAGGTTCCATCTCTTTTCCATGCAGGCATGCTATCAAAGTAATCTGTAGAACCTGTCAAAGCATATATTTTTATATTATAGGAGATAACGTTGTGGCATCACTAACATTGGAAAATACCAATTCAAAGTTTAAAAGTCTCTTCTAACATTTACCTAATATTGGATTAAAAGTCCTATATTTGACACATATATTTGTTATAAAAATCTATAAGGTATACACCATCTATAATATTGAAAATAAGAAAGAACGATCAAGATTAGAACTTGGAAATTAGTTACTAATAGTAGCGGACGATAAAAAAAAATACATATCATCAGCTGCTAATAATAGCAGACGATAATCAAAATAAAAGTTTGACTTTATTAATCAATGTACTTTAGGATTTATTAACTATGGTTTATGTTTTACTATTAAATAGGGTTTATGGTTTATTAAATCTTTTTAAACTGAATTTAGGTTTTAGGGTTTATTATTTCTATTCGCATGACTGCTATGTGGATGATGGACCCTATCCGTTTGACAGTTGTGCGGATGAGATATCTCATATGCACAATAATTGTGTGGATGAGACATAATTTCTAGTTCCCATACGCACAATTATTGTGCGGACGAAATAAATCGTAGGTCATTTGATTTTTTTTTTAAAACGGATGGAGATGAGTTGGATAATAGGGGTTACTATCCAACTTTAGATATGAACTATTATCCATATATTTATATATATATATATATATATATATATATATATATATATAGAGGCCGGATCAGGTTCGGACTCCCGGACCTTGCTAAAATCCGGAACTTTTTTTTTTTTTTGCTTTTTTGCTTTTTTTTTTAAAACAACTAATAAAAAATGTATAATATTTTATGGAACTGAAATTTTTTCATAATACAGTGTTTTGGGTGTGATTTTGCTCCTTCCGGGAGTCCGGACCTGATCAAATTTGTATATATATATATATATATATATATATATATATATATATATATTCGATCCGGATCTTAAGTTTACCCTTTATTCAACATACCTTGCTTACCCCTTTTAGCGATGGACTGGGTGACGGTTTGGCTCGTCGCTATATATACAACCGTCGTCTTAACTTTTAGCGACGTACAACATATAGCGACGAACAACATATAGACAACGATTATATATATAGCGACGAACCAAACCGTCGTCCGGTTCGTCGCTAAAGGGGGGTAAGCAATGCATGTTGGATAAATGGTAAACTTAAAATCTAGACCGTATATATATATATATATAGGGAGCATTTCAAGAGCATAACTCTTAAAAGACATAACAAGCATAACACCTTTAGCGACGGACCAAACCGTCGTCTGTCCGTCGCCATAGGTTCGTCCGACGCCATAGGTCTTATCCGACTGACAATATATAGCGACGGATGGACCTATGGCGACGCATTTAGCGACGGTTTGGTCCGTCGCTAAAGGGGAGTTATGCTCTTTAAGAAGTTATGCTCTTTAAGAGTTATGTTCTTGATCTTTGCTCTCTCTCTCTCTCTCTCTATATATATATATATATATATATATATATATATATATATATATATATATATATATATATCATTATTCAGTAGTATGTTTTAACATAGTATCAGAATTAAGGTCTTTTTTCATTCACGTGACTTAAAGATGCACATTTAGTTAACTATTTAGTATTATTGGTGTATTACATTAAAATTTTTACTTAAAAATTCATTATGTATACTTGATAAATCTCTCAATTTATCACCAATTCATTAAGATGTATGATTCAAATATCCAAAACTAACTAATCAAGTTCTATTTAATAAAATGTTGCGTTTATCGCCAATTCATTAAGTTAATTGTATGATTCATCCAAAATTAAGTAATTAAAGTTCTATTTGATCATAGAATACTGCATTCATATTCGTATTTGACTGTTTCAGGGCATGCATATGTGCAAAGGAGTGGAACACCACTAAGAACCAGTTGTTGAGTTAAAAATAAAAGAGTTGTTAGCCGATGGAAGGTTCCAGCATAAATAAATAAATGTTTCAGTCAGTACTTATGGGATCACTATATAAAGCGTAGCCTTTACCTTTGTAAATCCATTCACAACAAAAAGTACTCTTTATATTACATTTGGAGAGTTTCTGGCAGCCTAATTGATTAGCAAAAAATGGCCACATTTTGGCCTCCACTCCTCTATGCCTTGGCAATATGTGTTTTTGCAACTAGTGTAGCTTCCGACAACCATCAGCCTTATGATTATGCATCACCACCACCACCACCACCACCAACTTATGCTTACAAGTCACCAACCCCACCACCATATTACCACAACCTACCTCCCTACGCATACAAATCTCCACCACCACCTCGATACGTCTATAAATCTCCACCACCACCATACGTGTACAAGTCTCCACCTCCACCTTCACCATCACCGCCACCTCCATATGTCTATAAATCTCCGCCACCACCACCTTACATCTACAAATCTCCACCGCCACCATCTCCTTCACCACCACCACCCTATGTGTACAAGTCTCCACCACCACCTTCTCCATCCCCACCACCTCCTTATATTTACAAGTCCCCACCACCGCCATCTCCCTCACCGCCACCACCCTATGTATACAAGTCTCCCCCACCACCTTCTCCTTCACCTCCGCCTCCTTATATCTATAAATCTCCACCACCACCATCTCCTTCACCTCCTCCTCCTTATATCTATAACTCCCCACCACCACCTTCACCATCACCACCACCTCCTTACATTTACTATTCTCCCCCACCACCTTCTCCATCACCTCCGCCACCTTATATCTATAAATCTCCACCACCACCATCTCCTTCACCTCCTCCTCCTTATATCTATAACTCCCCACCACCACCTTCACCATCACCACCACCTCCTTACATTTACAATTCTCCACCGCCACCTTCTCCATCGCCTCCTCCTCCTTATGTCTATAAATCTCCACCACCACCATCTCCATCACCTCCTCCTCCTTATATTTATAAATCTCCACCACCACCATCTCCTTCACCTCCGCCACCTTACATTTACAAATCTCCACCACCACCACCTTATGTGTACAATTCTCCACCTCCACCATCTCCCTCGCCGCCACCACCATATGTATACAATTCTCCACCACCACCTTCACCATCACCACCGCCACCTTACATTTACAAATCTCCACCACCACCATCTCCTTCGCCACCGCCACCTTATGTGTACAATTCTCCACCTCCACCAACTCCCTCGCCGCCACCACCATATGTATACAATTCTCCACCACCACCTTCATCATCACCCCCACCTCCTTACATTTACAATTCTCCACCACCACCACCTTATGTGTATAATTCTCCACCTCCACCATCTCCCTCGCCACCACCACCATATGTATACAATTCTCCACCCCCACCTTCACCATCACCACCACCACCTTACATTTACAAATCTCCACCTCCACCATCTCCTTCACCACCGCCACCTTATGAGTACAACTCTCCACCTCCACCATCTCCCTCGCCGCCACCACCATATGTTTACAATTCTCCACCACCACCTTCTCCATCACCACCGCCACCATACATTTACAAATCTCCACCTCCACCATCTCCATCACCGCCACCTCCATACGTATACCAATACCCACCACCACCATCACCCTCACCACCACCACCTTATATATACAAGTCTCCACCACCTCCATCTCCATCACCACCCCCTCCATACCTGTACAAGTCTCCACCTCCTCCATCTCCATCACCTCCTCCTCCTTACTTATACAAATCACCACCACCTCCATATATCTACAAATCTCCACCACCTCCATCTCCCTCACCACCAATGCTATACTACTACAAATCTCCACCACCTCCATCTCCATCACCTCCTAAATACTACTACACTTCTCCACCACCTCCCAAGGGTTACTAGACAAAGTAACTAAAATACTATCATATATCATCTTGTCGTATATATACAATTAATGTTTTGCAGCTCCAAAGTTGATGAAGGAAATATTCTTATATAAAAAGAAATCGGACCGGGATTCAATGATGTTCTATTATCTCACAAAAAGCCTGGAAAATAAAGGAATTCAATGTGGCTATTTTTTTTTGTTTTTATGTTGTTTTGTGTTTCTGAATTTTTGAATCTTTGATGTGAAAATGTAATTCTTTACTCCGTATTTAAAGTTTTAATAATTTATACGTTTTCTTTTTCTATATTATATGTGGAATCAACATCTTATATACTTTCAGAAGTTTATATTATTAATTGAGATGAATGAATAAATAGTCGCTCTGTTGAAAATATAAAATTTCAATCTATCTCTTTTAGTATTCTTGCTTGAATTTCCTGGATTAGGAATAATTTGAATTTGGAATTTACTATACTTAAGTGAATGCATTATAGAATGGGAAATAATTTATCTTGCGATTTTAGAGGTAATTAATTTTTTTGTCAGATGCTCAAATATATAATATGGTGCGCCAATATTATAATATTATTTAATCTCATTTATTGATGCATGTATGTCGGGATTATAGTAGGCAGAAAACTTTTACAATTCATAAATGAATGGATCTGTTGTGAGCATTGAAGAATAATTTATTTGTCCTTCTATATGCATAACTCGAATTTTTAGATAAATAAAAAACAAAAGGAGAATAATACAATATTCAAACCATGATATATATATATATATATATATATATATATATATATATATATATATATATATATATGTGTGTGTGTGTGTGTGTGTGTGTGTGTGTGTGTGTGTATGTGTGTGTTACTATATATGTTGTAGAATATTTCATACCTAATGACACGGGTTTTCTTTCAAATTAGTATGAAGAAATCATCAGATTAATCTATTTCTAATGAATTTAATATGGCTGCGTTAGAATGGTTCTAGAGTTGAATATTTAATATGAATATAATGGTTCTTTCGTAACTTTAAATTCATCAAGCAGTTGACCATACTTATCTATCCATACTATATGTTGTTTCCTAGCAACACGAGATTTCTTTTAAAACTTTTTCAATTATTCAAGAATGTATTATCAGATAATTAATTAATTAATTAATTTTAATTAAGCATAGTGGAATATTAGTCTTAAAATCACCTTAAAAATTTAACGAAATCTCAATTATGAATTTAGTACTTGTGGATTTCAGTCACAACAGTTAATATAGCAAAGTATAAAGATTGAATGTCAAAGAAACATAAAGTTTTAAGTGGTTCGGAGACTGAACAACTCCTAATTCACTCTTCTACTCTACGAGTAGGAAATTTACTAAGAATAAATCACACAGATCTTTTATGTAACATCCCCAAAATCGGGTATCTTTCCATTCCCAAATTTGTGCGTTAGATATTATCCTAATTTAGCTTTAAATCATTATTCAATGATATAATAGCTAAAAAAATGCATATAATTAAAATTTTTCTATCTGTCTTTCAATCGTTCCCTGAATTGCAACCTTTACGATTCTTCTTTTAATTATAAATCATATTTACTTTATGATTCATTGAATCAAAGTGATATTGGGTATATATAAACTTATTCTTTAATACACATCTCTTCGCATAACAAATATGCTATGTATATTGAATATTTTAAAATTTACATATATGTACATTGTACATTGTACATCGTACATCATCAACACGATACATATTTTTTTTTACTAAAGAACTAATATTCCTGTACATGCGCCTCTAAGCTTTAATATCTTGAAGGCCAGAGAATTTCACCACATCCCGAATCTGCAAAAATTATGTTTTTGCATGTTTGAGCACAACGGCCCAACAAGTCTAGCAGTCTATTATGTTTCACATAGCACACAACTTTATATTTACTACATACAACATATCTCTTTTACTATACATATCATGTTTGTCACGCCCCCAAATCCAGGTCCCTTGAACCTCGGACCTGGTGTGTTAGCTAGGGTGCTACAATCATCTCAATAAATACAACATTTATTCATAAATTAATGAACACAACTTGGCTTTTATACCAATTAATACATTATTCCCTTCTGTTCCAGAATCTGTAACCTTTGCAATCGGTTATTACATTTGTAGATCGTCCATGATCTATAATTTAATTAATAAACTTGATTATTGAAAATCTAAAACATTCATCTATTCCCAAAACCGCAATCTTTGCATTGCTAGATAACAACTCTTTATCATATACATTATGATTTAACACTGAATCTTTCATTTTATAAGTTCTTCTTTATAATCCAGCAAGCCGGATACCTAATCCAGTAACCTAGATTATTTAAACAGTTTGTTGTGTCCCAACATAATAAACTGAAATATCTAATCAGCAAACTATATACTAATACATCAAATTGTTTTCCCTTTATCGGGATATTAAATTCCAATTCAGCATATTATATATTCAATATAGCATATTGATTTATCTCAGTCGGGACTCGTAACATTTACAAACCGTTTCTTATAACTAAACGATTTACTAACTTACTAACAATAAGTTAAATCATCAAAATAATTACATTGAATGCTCTTTATAACATCATCACAACATACATCTTCTATAATTCGATATCTTCAAGGATTTCTTCAACATCTGCAAAAGTTTTATTTTTGCAAAGAATGAGCACGACGGCTTAGCAAATCTAACAGTTTACAACTTTCATGCTTCACATAGCATAAAATTTTCATATATTCATGCATCAAAAATTTTATTCAATGCATCTACACATGTTTCATGCATCTCTATATGCATCATACATTTCATGATATGCATCTCTATATGCATCATACTTATCATACAACACTATAATCTTCATGTTGTATATTTAACACATACTTCACAAATTTCATACTTTGCATTTAGTTACAAAACATTCATGTAATCAACGAGTTCACATAAAACCCATATTACATTAACTACCATAAACATAGTTTAATACACATTATCACATAAGAGAAAGTTACTGAAGAACTTGCTTCTAAGCGTTCCTTACGAGGTTAAGAGAATTCGTCATTTCATTATCCTACATGATTAAGTGTATATACAACCACAATTAGCCACCTAATAACGCTTATTAGTCACTTATGTTAGCTCTACTTTATATTTCATCGTTCTTCCCTTTTTAACTTTAATACACAATATTCATTAATGTGTTTAAGATTTACTAGGACTCTTGATTGTCCCTTTGATTTATTTATGTTAAACCATATTTCACGTCTTATAACGTTTCCTCTTTCTTTACACTTAACACATAAATTCAAGTTCTGAAAAACTCGCACACACCGGCGTTTTATCATCTACTTCATCCTCATTCATAATTTGCTTCAAATGATAACTCACAACATCGATGAGCATTCATTTGATTAAGTAATTAATCATCACCTCATAACTTAACTCGGTAGTTGTCCTTTTGACTTATACCAAAGCATACATTCCTTCACATTACTTTTATAATATTCACATTAAAATATGTGATTAAACTTTTCATAGTCTCATACGTCATAAGTCGAACCACTCTAGTCGATTTAAACTGCTTCGACGATTCCCGACTCGTCAGTTTATAATTCTTTTTATTCCGATTAAAGCATAATACCCTCATTAAGCCTTTTTAACCTCTTTATCATTCATCACAAACTCTCGTCTAATATTATTAATCATTTAATAATATTTTATTCCTTTACGAATATTATTAATCATTTAATAATATTTCATTCATTTACAAATATTATTAATCACTTAGTAATATTTTAATCACCTTAATCATTTAATAATATTTTAATCATTCTCAAATATTATTAATTATTTAATAATATTTTAATCACTCACTAATATTATTAATTATTTAATAATATTTTAATCACACTTTAATATTATTAAATATTATTAACCATTTAATAATATTTTAATCAAATACTAATATTATTAATTATTTAATTATATTTTAATATCAATATTATTAATCATTTAATAATATTTTAATTATTTAAAAACTTATAAACAATTTTAATTTAATTGTTTATTTCTTACAATTTAATTTATTTAGCAAACACATCAAACCCTTTATATAAATTTTTATCAAAAATGAACAAATTACCCTTATATGGTCTTAATATAACATATTAATGATCATTAGTCACTAAAACCATATTAACAAATTTTATGACTTTATTTAACTTAATTTTCTTATTTATTCTTAACTCATTTATAGACATTAAAAATACCAAATCAATTTTTTTTTCTGGACACACATATATACATATATTCCATACACAAAAATAATTTTTATGTAATTTTTCAATTTCCTTTAGTATTTTTCAAAAGCCCGTTTTTAGTTCGTAACTTAAGGAAATTATATATATCATGCTCAACACCAAAAATTCCTATCTCTTGGCAGAATCTTACACATGTTAATATAAACTTCTAGTTTAAATTTCGTGGCCATCAGAGTTATAGAACTCTAGTTATAGCCATTTTCGTCAGAAAAACCCTAAAATTAAAATGGCCATAATTCGATCGATTTAAGTCGGAATAAGCTCATCTTTGGACATGAGATACTTTATATCATATATTTTCATTTCACAAAAGGCCTGGTTTTATTTCAATAATTAAATGACCAAAAATTCCCCTGCAAAGTTTTGGACAGATTATTTTTCGGTATTTCCAGATTTTACCTATTTTGCCAAAAATTGTCCATACATAAATCTACAAGGAATTTTTCAGTGATTCCACTTGGAGATGTTAGGGGACTCATAGATCTAACTCTAGGAGTTGACCACACTCAAAAATTCAAAAAAGAATGAGAGATATGATTGTTTGAATTTCACGTTTTGTTTTCTCAAAAATCTAATTTTCTAACCTTTATGTTTTGTAAGAAAACTTCCATAATCTCTTGATTATTCAAACATTAACCAAAATAACCCATCATAATACATACTAATACTCCTTATACTCAAGGATCTACCATGATCCATGATTAATTTCATCAAACCCTCACCATAACCAAGCAAAACATAATCTAAACCAAGAAATTACAAAGCTAAGTTAGAGAACTTTTAAGCCTTCTATGCTTGGATGATGGAGGATATTATTTGGTAGTTTGGCTTGCTAGATCTTCTCCTTCTTATCCTCTTCCAAGTCGTGGACTCCCCCTTCCATTCTCTCTTAAGCTCTCTTGTTTTCTCTAAGGTTTTGGGTGAAAGTTATGGAGAAACCCATGTGTTGGGATGTGATTATTTGGGCCTGGTCATGGTGTAGCCCAATCTATTTAATGGTCCGACCCATATGTATTTATTGTGACTGTGGGAGAGTCCTTATTAAAATAGGATTGTGTTTTCTTATTTGGAGGGATAAGGAGTCCTTCTCCTAGTTGGATTCGGGTGAAGGTACTTCTATAAATACAGTTACAAGCTAGGGTTTGAGGAGGATTATCACATATCACGATACAACATACGATAGGAGATACAATACACAATATGTACTCCCAATATTATTATAGTGGATTACTCTCTCTCCCCGTGATTTTTTCTCAATTGGGTTTTCACGTAAATCTTGTGTTCATACTTTATATTCCTTTATTTATGTTTATGTGAGTGTATTTTCGTGAGTTTGATTTCACAACAATACAATCGACCGTTGGCGCTATTTTGGCCTACCGTTTTGGTGATTTTGTCAGGCATACAAAATCAGGCGTTAACATTGGCGCCGCCTGTGGGAAACGAGGCACTTGTTTTAGTGTTGAATTAAAATCACCGATTTATTAAGAAGAGGAGATCTTATAAAAAAGATAAGTGATACTTTTTTATTTACAAAATTAACATAATTATTACTATTACCTTACATGTTATATCTCTTATATTATGCATGTATTGGTATTATGCTGATTCTCTTCCTTTTGAATAGTAAAACTATTCGAAAAAGGTTAGTTATTAATATGAGCCACATGTATACCAAAAGCACACCAGTCTACTGGTCTACCATGTAAAGTGACTTGAGGTTCTTCAAAACATTCACCCATCAAAGTGTCTTATCGTTTAACATAGACTGGATCCACAAGCTTTTCTTCATCATTTTATGAGGATAATAGATTATTCTAATCAAAAAGAATATTTATGTTGATAGGTGACCTCATATTATTGGACACCCAAATAAGGAAAGGTGTCTACATAAACTTGGAGAGGGGAAACAAATTACCAGGCAAAGGAGAAAGCTTCTGAAAGATGGCTATAAGCAAAAGCACCACTATTCTGATCGTGAGGCACTATTCGCATGCAATATTCTAAGGCATTTCTCCCAAGGTTGTATCATGGATACTATCAGATTCTTCAACATAGTTTTTGCCAAAAGGAAACATGCAGCAACTTGATGCTAGATGTTGAACACCAAAAGTTTCACAGCTCTTTTCACAAGGCCCTGTTAGTTGATGATGTTGGGACTCTTGTTATTCCTTCTCAGCCCATGGCCCAAATTTACAGATAGATTGGTGAGAAGTATGGGGAGGACTACTCCGAGGATAAAAATCTCGAGGATAAAAATCCTACGGGGATAAAAATCTTACGGGATCCCGAGGATAAAATCCCGAGGATAAAATCTCGAGGATAAAAATCCTTTGAATAAACATCATTCGGGGAGAACAGTTCAGTAGTTCTACCAACATGACAGTTGGAGGGTATGGTGGACTTTTTGTATACTCTCTTATTTATAAGTTTCTTATAAATAAGAGACTGGGGGGCAATGTTGGGATGTTATTATTTGGGCCTGGTCATGGTGTAGCCCAATCTATTTAATGGTCTGACCCATATGTATTTATTGTGACAATGGGAGAGTCCTTATTAAAATAGGATTGTGTTTCCTTATTTGGAGGGATAAGGAGTCCTTCTCCTAGTTGGATTCGGGTGGAGGTACTTCTATAAATACAGTTACAAGCTAGGGTTTGAGTAGGATTATCACATATTATGATACAACATACGATAGGAGATACAATACACAATATGTACTCCCAATAATATTATAGTGGATTACTCTATCTCCCTGTGGTTTTTTCCTAGTTGGGTTTCTACGTAAATCTTGTGTTCATACTTTATATTCCTTTATTTATGTTTATGTGAGTGTATTTTCGTGAGTTTGATTTTACAACAACACAATCGATCGTTGGCGCTATTTTGGCCTGCCGTTTTGGTGATTTCGTCAGGCGTACAAAATCAGGCGTTAACACCATGGTTTCTTCTTTGTCTTCTTTCTTTTTCCTCTCTAATAGCTTATCTCTCTCCCTTCTTTCCTCTAAAGGGGATGGTGTGGTGGTGAGGAATGAAAGAGAAATTATCTTTATCTTTCCTTTCCTTTAGTTAAATGAAATTAGAAATTAAAGAGAGAAGAGTGGTTAATTAGGATTAGATGGGAGTAGGTGGGAGTGGTTGAGAGTTGCTCACCTAACCCATGTGCTAAAATTTTTAGTTGCTTTAAGTCATGTGGATCCCGCTTTTATTTTCTCGTTTTGTGTGTTTAATCCCGTTTTTGACTTTCGGACCCGAAAAATCAAATTTTCGAGTTTATAGTCGATTCCTACTAAATTTGACGCTCCCAACTTCATGGACACATCCATTTCTTCAAATTCATCCTTGAATTTCAAGTTTGACTTTTCTCCATAAAAGTCAACTTTTGACTTTGACCAAAAAGTCAACCCTAGCACATTTGTGTTTACAGTATATTCTTATTAATTTTGACGTTCCGGACTCAAATATCTAGACCGTGTCTCCAAATTCCACTCCTAACTTTGATTTTAACTTTTTCTCCATAAAAGTCAACTACTGACTTTGACCAAAAAGTCAACCAGACACATTTTGTGTTTACAGCCTTTTCTTATTAAACTTGGCGCCCCGGATTCAACCGAGCAGTCCGTGCTTCAATATTCTATCTCTGACTCAAATTTTGAGTTTGAATTTACATTATTTTATTATTAATCATATTAGTTAACCATTTATTGATTATTATTCATTTCATTCGCCATTTAAGGTCAACATTCAAGCTATGTTAATTCATAACATGGTTTTATCTTGATTCGATCATGTCCTTAACTCAATTAACCATATTGGTTTATCTATTCATCCTTTAATTATTACGTTCTTCCCCACTTACAAGGATTCCATGCTGGAATCACTACTACCGAAACGTTCTAGTTTAGCTTACTACTAAATCCTTACATAATTTTCTTCATCGATTAACTTTATCGAATTACCTTAACATATGTATTATTTTACTACCTTTTTCATTTATCTATCTCTATCCAATTCACGGAGAACCATCTATTCTTAGTCCAAGTCTCATCTGACTTGCTTCGGCTCATAACTACTTGCTTATTCTCAGGTATTAATATCCTCAATATTTCTATCATTCACCTTCAATTCTCTTTACCTTCTTTTAGATATTAAACCATATAGGTTCTTTTCAAAAAATTTAATCATTCCTCTATTTTTAAATTTAGGTTTTATTCTTTAAATCTTTATTTAATTATTTGAGACAAGTCTCATAAATTTCTTCGCTTCCAATCTAGGTTTTATTATTTAAACCTTTATTTAATTATTTGAGACACGTCTCATAAATTTCTTCGCTTCTAATTTAGATTTTATTCTTTAAACCTTTATTTAATTATTTGAGACAAGTCTTATAAATTTTTGGGTTATCACATTCACCACTTCTTCTAAGAATTTCGTCCTCGAAATTATAGCATACTAATATCTACTCATTATATTGATCAAAACTATGTTTTCAACCTAACCTTTACAATTTTCTCTTCTTAGGATTTCTCTTTTATCATCACATTTCACCATGACTTCTCTCTAAGGAGTTCAATCCTTTTAATCATTCAGAAGTCTTCACAATTGTTCAATAACTGTGCAACAATATAAATAATGTAAAAAGTTTTATTTAAGAAAACTTTTCATATCAGCCTGAGGGGTCATAAAGACCATGAACTTTAAGGTTTAGGAGTATTACTACCTGCTACCTCTTTTAGTAATGAACAAGGTAATCTACCTCGGAAAAGGTTAACAGTACTGTACCACAGTACTTCATAATGTAACCCAAACGTAATAGTGCTTCACCACAGTTCTTCACACTAATACGCGTACTCTAGGTGATCAGTATATTGTACTCTATAACGACTATATGCGTTTCATAGAATGGAATATATTATCCAACCAGTATATTCCCATTTTTCAAGTTTGTTCACCTTAGACTTAACATAAGATTCCGCACCAAAACAATTTGGTTTGGCATATAATATTCTCAAAGAATACTTGAATTTTTTAAATATTTGTCTAGATGAATCAAATAGCTTAGACGTTTACCAATAATTTGATCATCAATCGCAACATTTGTCTGGCCAATTCGATTAGCACTAACTTATCTTTAAAATTATGAAAATCATTTTATGACGGCATGATACTGCACTGTTTATACAGTCCGTTGAGGATTTCATCATTTTTTGACTTTGTCATACTACAACATACCATAGTGGGCTGACGATCCTTAGATCACATTCAACAGTATGTAAGAATGCATTGATGACTCCATCGTTTATTATCTCTGCACTAAATGTATTAATGATATATAAAATACATTTTGATATTTTCAAATCATTTTGCCTAGCTGAAACAATTAGCATAGACATATGAATAATAGGACCTTTTTAAAACTTTTTGGTTCAAAAATTAATCCAACATAATTTTTTTCCGAAAACACAAAAGTGCAAATATCAGCACAATGTCAATAACTTCGAATTAATCTAGCATAGCTAGAAGATTTGGAACACCTATGCTTCCTCCATCAATTTCAAATTTCTAAAATACTGCATTGCTTAATAATTCTATTATCACCAATGCTCATCATATTGTAAATTCTTAGTTCACAATCTAAACCTTTCTATACCCCAGTACAATTCATCAAACTTACCACACATTATGTGTTGAGGAACTTGCCACAATAATACGTGTTTAGGAACGTGTCATATTAATATCTAGTCCAAGAACAGATCAAGGATTGTCCATACGCTAAGGGGTTCAAAACATATCATACGATTATGAGTCACAAACTTACCATAAGCGTGAGTTTTAAGAACTCACACCTAATCTTAATATTCTTTAACTATCAAATATAAATATGAGAAAAAAATCACATTCTCGCCATATATATATCGATAGCGCGACACCAAAATTTCAAAGATTATGAATGTGATAAACAGAGTAGTCGTTAGCCCAAGCACAAAACCACTGCCCATACAAAGGTTTGTACAACTCAGCTATCACACGAGTCCTCAATTGAAATCCCACATAATTCTAATCTTCTCTTTACTCAATATGAATATCCTTAATCTGTATCTTAGCATTTACCACTCTTTACTGAGTTTACATTGTACAATTTTATAGTACATTCTCGTTATAGCGTCATGCTATATCATTCCAATCGCTTAACATATCATATGTTATTCAACAATTTAATCTGATTATGTCGTGATCTTATTTTGCAATTATATCTCCTTATCCTTACAATCGTTTTATTCTAGGATCTTCTTATTCTTCTATTTAATTATATTATATTATAATTTTATTTATACTTTTCATCTTATAGACATCGTCTATTTATTATATGTAGACACTTGAAATTTTGTATTCCTGTTACTAACCATGCAGGAGGGCAAAATCGTTTTTCGGAGTTGGCCCCGGGAAACATCAAACCAGACCCCTGGAGACAGCCCCAGGAAAACATCAAACTAGACCCCCGGAGACAGCCTCGGGAAACCTCAAACCATACCCTCGGAGACAGCCCCGAGAAATATCAAACCAACTTTAGAGACAACCCTGGAGACAGACAAAAGTCAACAGCAATCGAACCCCGGAGATAACCCCGAGAAAGATAGTTGCAACTCCATCAAGCCAGGAACCAACCCGGAAGGGCAAAAGAATAATTTTGCCAACTCAACATTAATTATGATCAAATTACTGTGAAGAAGGTCATACAGAACCATCACAACAATCTCGAGTGAAAATTACGCCAGACATCTCAACGGACTGACTGCGAAGACTTGCAGATCTGGTCATGGACACATCTCAAGTGTGCACAATAAAGAGAATAGCAAACAATAAACATAATATGAAGTTCAAAACAACGAGCTCAAAATTATTGTCTTACATCAAAATTACTCACTATTTAAGACTACCAGTTAAACCCATGCCGGCAACAAGCTCTAAAAAGAGCTTGGGTGGTAAGCCTTTCGTAAGTGGATCCGCTAACATATCATGCGTACTAATATACTTAATGACAACGCTTTGATCTTCAAATATTTTCCTGACAAATAAGTACTTAGTGTCGAGGTATAGTCCAGCACCACTCGAACTGGTGCTGTTGGAAAAAATAACAGTAGAATCATTATCAAAAAATACTTTCAGTGGCCTTGAAATGGAATCCACAACCTTAAGTCCTGAAATAAGATTCCTCAATAATACGGCGTGACAAGTAGCATGATAACAAGCCACATATTCTGCCATCATCGTGGAAGTGGTAGTTAACTCCTGCTTATGACTTCTCCACGAAATAGGGCTCCTAAAAACATAAAGATGTACCCTGATGTAGATTTCTTTTCGTCTTTACACTTAGCAAAATCAGAATCAGAATAACCAACAACTTTAAGGTTATCTGTTTTTCTGAATGTAAGCATAAAATCCTTAGTACCCTGTAGGTAGCTTAAAACCTTCTTGGCTGCTTTCCAGTGATCCAAACCTGGATTTGATTGGTAACGTCCAAGCATGCCAGTTATATACGCTATATCTGAACGTGTACAAATTTGAGCGTACATAAGACTCCCAACCACAGAAGCATAGGGAACAAGATTCATTTGATCACGTTCAGGTTGATTCATAGGGCATTGATAAGAGCCAAATTTGTCACCCTTAACAACAGGGGCGACAGGAGGGAGCAATTTTGCATGTTATATTTGTTAAGAACTTTGTCAATATAAGCTCTTTGGGACAATCCTAATATCCCGCGAGACTTATCTCGATGAATTTCAATACCTATAACATAAGAGGCTTCACCGAGATCCTTCATATCAAAATTTCCAGAAAGGAAACATTTGGTCTCATGTGACATGTCTAAGTTAATACTTGCAAGTAGTATATCATCAACATACAAAACAAGAATAACAAATTTACTCCAACTGACATTAAAGTATATGCATTGATCCACTATATTTTTCTTAAAATCAAAATTACTCATCACCTCGTGAAACTTAAGATACAATTGTCGAGAAGCCTATTTTAACCCATATATGGACGTCTTAAGTCTACATACCATATGTTCCTTGCCTTTAACCAAAAAACCTTCTGGTTGTGCCATATAGACATTCTCATGCAAGTTACCATTAAGGAATGCAGTTTTAACATCCATCTGATGTAACTCTAAATCATAATGAGCTACTAAAGCCATGACTATTCTAAATGAATCTTTCCTGGATACTGGAGAGAAAGTTTCATTATAATCCACACCTTCCTTTTGAGTGAAACCCTTAGCAACCAATCGAGCTTTATACCTTTCAACGTTTCCTTTAGGATCTCATTTAGTCTTATAGACCCACTTGCAACCAACAAGTTTAATACCTTTTGGTAATTCTTCAAGATCTCAAACGTTATTAAGCTCCATTGATTTTAACTCATCATTCATGGCTTCAAGCCATTGAGTTGATTGAGCACTCGTAATAGCCTCTTTATAGGAGATAGGATCATTAATCTTACTTGAATCATAGTCAATCTCATTAAGATAGGTTATAAAATCATCAAAATTAACAGGCTCTCTAGGTCTTTCGGACCTACGTAAAGGCTGCACAATTTCAGGAATATGATTTTCAATAATGTGGGGTTCAACTTTAGGTGGTGGCTCAGCTATCTCAGAGGCATCATTCGCCTCAATAGGAGGTTGTTGTGTCTCACCCTCTTGAATTACAGGATTAGAAAAATAAATCCTATTTTCTTCAAGATTAATTTTTCTAGGCTCACTACTCCCACTTAAATCACCATTCTCTAAAAACTTTGCATGCCTAGTCTCAACAATTCTAGTGGTATGAGAGGGACAGTAAAATCAAAAACCCTTAGATCTATCAAGATATCCAATGAAATGGCAACTAATGGTTTTAGAGTCAAGTTTCTTTATTTGTGGATTAAAAATCTTAGCATCGGCTGGACAGCCCCACAATCGTAAGTATTTTAAACTAGGTTTCCTACCTGCCCAAATTTCATAAGGAGTGTTAGGGACAAATTTTCTAGGAACCCGGTTTAAAATATGAACAGCTGTCTTTAATGCCTCAGTCCACAAAAATATCAGTAGTTGGAATTGCATAACATACTACGTACCATATCCATAAGGGTACGATTTTGCCTCCCAGCTACACCATTCTGTTGCGGTGTACCAGACATTGTATACTAAGTGACAATTCCATTTTCTTGATAAAATAAGGCAAATGGGCCAGGACTATGACCTGTATCGGAATGTTTACCATAATACTCTCCGCCTCTATTTGATCTCACTACTTTAATTCAGCCTTGAAAATTTTAAACATATTCATGATTCAGCCCATCAATGACAGGGTTTATTTCCCAAAATGGTATATCAGTAGGGGTAGGACTAGTCCAAGGAACTATGGGTGCTTCTCTATTTTTAATGGCATATGAGGTTTAGCAATCAGCATCTTACAAAAACTACATATTTATTTAATGCTAGTTAATGGTCAATTTACATGTTATAAGTTTCAATTTGTAGTGTATTTATATAGTTGTGGTTTATTGTTCGCAAGTTTCAGCATTAATTTTTTTTAGCCTTTATTTTATTTTTCTTTTAATGAAATTATGATAAGTTTTAATCCTTATATATCTATTTACATGTCCCCTCTTTTCTCTTGAATCTTAATTCTTATATTGTCTTCTGTGTTTTATTTTCCAAGTTCCACAACTAGTTTGAGGTAAAGGATTAGTTTGGAGACATGAACTTAAAATCCTACATATTACATTTAGCCTAAAAGGTGTACTCAATATATATATATGTTAATGCTCAATTGAACATCTAGCTTCTAAATTTTCAATCAAAAATTTTCACCTAATAAATGCCCTGAATCTATTAACTTTGCTTTCATATCTTTGTCAACTTGATCAGTTATTTGTCTCTCTCATTGTTCAGCATTAGAGAAATAACATAAGATTGTTATTTAGGATAGTTTTATATTTATCAAGTAGTTAGGATATTATTTTTGAATTACCATAATTACCTTTTAGGAATCTTTGATTATGTAAATCTCTTGATTTTAGCTTAGATAATTTTGTAAATCACTTGATTCTAGCTTATACATATAGAAAAAGTCTCTTTATAAATAAAACAAGTCATATAATACAAAACTCAGCTTTCTCTTAGATTTAACTTAGTATCAGAGCTTTCAATAGCTTAACAGCTTTCGATCCTTAGTCCCCACATTCAAATAGCTTAAAATTCTTCATCTTAATTCTCTTCCGTCCTCTTACTGTCATGTTCCGGCTCCATTATCTCACTATCCAGACAGTCTGCACCATAATAGACACCTTGATCACCTGTCTGCATTCCAACAATTGTCCCCGATTTCTTCTTCTTCTTATGTTACTCCTCTCTACTTTATTATCACTCTTCTTTCTTCTAAAAAATCATCTTTCTATTCCCTAATCGAGACGCTTTATTTTCTTTTGATCTTTAAATTCTTTTCCTTCTATCAATGGCTTCCTTGGATTTGGAAAAGTGTCTTAACCCAGAATCATTCCAAAAACTATGTCCCAAAGATTTTTAAATGTATGATGATTATGAAAAATATAATTGGTATGTGAAGGACCTTCTTAACCAACTTCATTCTCTCCAGAAAATTTCTAGTCAATATGTGACCAACTATATTTTCGCGGTGAAATCTCTTGCATCCGCACTTAATCGAGCTGGAAAACCCATTCCTGAAGCCGAGCTTATTGAGTGTCTCGTTGATGGTCTTGATGATTATTTCGGTGGTTTTGTTCAAGACTATTATCAAATGAATCCTTCATTATCATTGGATTTGTTCTCTAGCTTTCTTCATAGTTATGCACAATTTCAAGAGCCGCTTGGGAGCTGTCGTTTACACTCCTAAATTAACCTGACTTTCACTTTACAAATTCAAACAATTAGCACAGTAGTAAGCAAGGATCGATCCCACAGAGAATGATTTATTTAATATTTATTCAATTGTTTCCAATAAGAAAGGGGTTTTGAATTGATTAAACTAAATTAACAAGAATAAACTAATAAAAATTACAATGAATAAAAAGCTTCAATTCTTCAGTTCAGTATCGCTTTTTCACAATTATGGAATAATCAAGTTTCCCAATATTTATCCTTCCATGAGATTAACAACCCTAGATAACCGCAATCGCTAATTACCTGAAATTCTCCTTAAGTGTAAATCTAATGTGACGATCGCCAACAAAAGATCCTAACTATCATATAACCTAGAACTATCAGTCTAGATTTAATACAATAGAAGCATGAAGAATGAGAATTAGATTATTCCTAGCAATAATTACACAATCAGGAATTATTTAACTTGTCTTCTGAAAACCTTAATAATATTCAAAAGCTTGACCACAATCAAATATCATTAATTGCTACTTATGATCATATATACATCATTTGCTTAATATATATCTTAATCTAGCAGATGATATCAATTTATTAATTTAATCCTGCAGAATCACGTTAGTAAATTGAATAGCATACAAGAAGTTTATGTAGATAATCAGAATAAATCTCACATATGAAGGAATAAATAAAGTAAACTTAATCAAACTATTAATTACGAATAAGGTTCAACATTCCTTCAGAATTAAATTGAAAGTTTTAGCCCATGTCTTCAATATTGTAGATGATAGAATGAATTATACTCTGACTATTACATCTATTTATAGTGCTAGACAAAGTCCTAAATCCTATGAGAACTAGAAATCTAAATCTTAAAAGGAATTACAAATCATAACTAGTTTTCATAAAGAAATATAATCTAATAAGGAAATAAAATCTCAGTCCAAAGCAATCCTAATTCTAATAGCAATATCAATCCAATTCCATGTAGAAAGATGCCAAAATTTGCATTTAGAAACTTTCCAAAAATTCAAGATTTCCAAATTTGCTTTTTACTCTTCAATTCAGTTACAAATCAACTTGTTTCCATCCTTTTAAGTTTAATTCACCTGAAAGCAATAAACAACTTATTAAGCTCATATACACATGAAACATGAAATAAAACCAAACGTAAAGGAATAAAAAATCATGAATATTGTGTACTTATCAAATTCTCCCACACTTAGTCTTTTACATGTCCTCGTGTAAACCAAAAGTTTGATTTCAAAAAAAACTCTACTCAACCATAATGTCAAAAGATTTCAAGATCAAATCATGATTATCAACACCAAACCCACAAAAACATAATCAATGCTTCATTAATCAACTCAAGATAACCACGATGCATTTTTACCATTGAATTTCATTAAGTCAAATTGTATCCACATAAGCACTCTTCTATGATTCACACACTTACTCAACTTAGTTATCATGGAGCAAAAACTGTGCACACCACTCAAAAACTCAAAACATACTTTTCCTGCTTTATTTTTTTTACCAGAACCCTTTCATTTTTCTCTTTGTTTCTGGTGAATGCATTTTATGCTCCGTTTCACCTTTCTCAATCATTATTTTGTAAGTGAGTGCATTTTATGCTACATCTCACTTATTCGCACGTGTTTATGGGAGAGTGCATTTTACGCTCCATCTCATCCCACCACATGGTTTCTCTTTTGCTTTTTTTTTTCTTTTTCAACAATTTCTTTGATTTTCAACTTTTCTGATTTTTTTTCCACATGGTCCTGCACATAAGCAGTTCCATAGTTCTAAAGCATGAGATTAGTGCACATAGACAACTCCATAAATAACTAAGCCAAATGAGTATATATCACATATTCAAGTACTCATGCGACACAAATTCAATTCAAATCAATTATTATGGATCATGACTTAGTTTTTCTCAATCATTAACCAATTAAGCATCAAACAGATTTTAAAATTTAGCATTGATTTTTAATTTTTGACTTTAACCTTCGAACACATAGGCAAATAGAATTATGGAACCCAAATTTTTCAAAATTTTTCAAAAGGCATCAATTTTTCAAATTTCTTATCAAAATCGAATAAATATCCCTAAATAAAATAAAAATCTAAATCTTTCTCCCCACGCTCAAACCTTACATTGTTCCTAATGTAAGAAAATCATGCAAAGAAGAAAGAACTACATGTAAAAAAAACTAATAAGTAAAGGGATAGAAAAACTAAATCTGAGATTTTGGGTTGCCTCCCAAGCAGCTGCCCTTGTTTATTATCATTGGCTTGACATCATCCTTCTCATTCTATGTAATCGGAGTTGTGAACTTCAAGTGGACTGGTAACAGTTTCAGCTCTAAATTAGGAACATCTTTCACTTCACGATCCTGCTCCTTTTCAACCATCAAATCCTCCTTGTATAATTGTATTTGATCAAAAGATTCCTACACTATAGAGTCAACAACATCAGTAACAAAAATAGAATCAACAATACCAAGATACCTTTTGGTCTCATATGCGCAGAACTGGACATTTGCATCATCTAATTCCATGGTCAAGTTTCCATTGAATGTTTTTGTTTTTTGCACCGATGTATCATCTATATCCTCTTTGTGAAGATCTGTAGAACTTATCAAATTATTCTCATTTTCCTCTTATTCCTTCTTTTCAAAATTTGAATACCTAATTTCTTCTTCAAATTCAGTGGTAGCCTCGAGTACTTCCAACTGGTTTCTGCTAGTGAACTCCTCATCATCTTTAAGTTCTTGCTCCCTTTTCGCCATTTCTTGCAGGAATTTTTCATACGACTCTGTATACAACTCTGAATTTTTTCCAACTTTCCAATTCCTTCTTAGAACTTGGGGAAAAGGTAGTATCATTTCATAAGCTGAAAGAGGTGGAAATTTATGCTTGAGTACAACACTGCTACTTGTTTCATTATTGTCTGACTTATTTGTTCTGAAAGCATTGTCTTTCCTTGCTGCCAGTCCTCTGCACCACATCTCAATGTTATTGCACTTACATTCTCAACAGTTTAAGAAAGTGACCTCCCTGAGCCTTGAGATTCCAACCTCCCTATTGTGGTTGCAAGTTGACCAACTTGGTCCCTCAGATCTTGAACAGAAGTTCTTGTCTCCTGTTGGAACTGCTGTGTCTGATTCATGAATTGTTGTGTTTGGTTCATGAATGCCTTGAACATATCCTTCATAGATGTCCCAGAATTGACAGGTATTTCTTAGTTTTCTGTGTGGTACTGAGGTTGAGCTTGCTGAAAACCTTGCGTATTCCTTGCAGCCATTTGTCGAACTATAGCAGTTAAATCAGAAATCTGCTACTCCAAGTCTCTCGTGCTTACCCCATTTATCCTTTGTGGTGTGTGATCCATCTTAGTTCCATACTGCTGTGAATTAGCTGCTATGTTTACAATTAAGTTCCTTGCAGCTTCTGGAGTTTCGTCTACCAGTGCTCCTCCACTTGCTGCATCAATCATGCTTTTATCCATTGGTAGCAACCCCTCATAGAAGTACTGGATCAAGTGATGATCATCAATCCCGTGAGGTGGACAGTTGGAACATAATTTCTTGAACCTTTCCCAATACTCTTAGAGAGTTTCTCTATTGAACTGCCTGATTCCACATATCTCATTTCTTATATCGACAACTCTTGATGTAGGGAAATACCTCTCCAAGAATAATCTTTGCATATCCGCCCATGACCGTATTGATTCTGAAGGAAGATAGTATAACAAGTCTTTAGCCAAATCTGCTAATGAGAACTGAAAAAGTCTAAGCTTGATCTGCTCCTCTGTCACTCCTTGTGATTTCATCGTGGAACATACCACATGAAACTCTTTTAGATGTTTATATGGATTTTCACATGTAAGACCACGAAAAATAGGCAAAAGACGAATTAGTCCGAAGTTAAGTTCAAAAGCAACATCTAAAGTAGGATATTCAATACACAAAGATGGTTGATCAAGATCAGGAGTAGCCAGTTCTTTTAAAGTTCGGTTGTTGTTCGGCACCGCCATCTTTTTCCTTTTAAGTGTTGGAACAAGAGCTTCTTTTGTATCTGCAGTTTTCTTTATCTCTTCATCAAAATTTAAGTCAATAGAGTGAGAGGATTGAGTCATAAAATAAAAAGAAAAAGAAAAAGAAAATAATAAAAATAAATGAAATAATTAAATTAACCTCACTTTCACTTTACAAATTCAAACAATTAGCACAGTAGTAAGCAAGGATAGATCCTACAGAGAATGATTTATTTATATTTATTCAATTGTTTCCAATAAGAAGGGGGTTTTGAATTAATTAAACGAAATTAACAAGAATAAACTAATAAAAATTAACAATGAATAAAAAGCTTCAATTCTTCAGTTCAGTATCGCCTTTTCACAATTATGGAATAATCAAGTTTCACAATATTTATCCTTCCATGAGATTAATAACCCTAGATAACCATCGCTAATTACCTGAAATTCTCCTTAAGTGTAAATCTAATGTGACGATCGCCAACAAAAGATCCTAACTATCATATAACCTAGAACTATCAATCTAGATTTAATACAATAGAAGCATAAAGAATGATAATTAGATTATTCCAAGCAATAATTACACAATCAGGAATTATTTAACTTGTCTTCTGAAAACCTTAATAATATTCAAAAGCTTGACCACAATCAAATATCATTAATTGCTACTTATGATCATATATACATCATTTGCTTAATATATATCTTAATCTAGCAGATGATATCAATTTACTAATTTAATCCTGCAGAATCACGTTAGTATATTGAATAGCATACAAGAAGTTTATGTAGATAATTAGAATAAATCTCACATATGAAGGAATAAATAAAGTAAACTTAATCAAACCATTAATTACGAACAAGGTTCAACATCCCTTCAGAATTGAATTGAAAGTGTTAGCCCATGTCTTCAATATTGTAGATGATAGAATGAATTATACTCTGACTATTACATCTATTTATATTGCTAGACAAAGTCCTCAATCCTATGAGAATTAGAAATCCAAATCCTAAAAGAAATTACAAATCATAACTAGTTTCCATAAAGAAAATCTAATAAGGAAATAAAATCTCAGTCCAAAGCAATCTTAATTCTAATAGCAATATCAATCCAATTCCATGTAGAAAGATGCCAAAATCTGCTTTTAGAAACTTTTCAAAAATCCAAGATTTCCACATTTGCTTTTTCTCTTCAATTCAGTTACAAATCAACTTGTTTCCATCCTTTTAGCTTTAATTCACCTGAAAACAATAAACAACTTATTAAACTCATATACACATGAAACATGCAATAAAACCAAACGTAAAGGAATAAAAAATAATAAATATTGTGTACTTATCACCGCTCTCGTCAGTGTTGCCTAACCATTCTCCAGTTCCATCATCTACACCTCCATAAGAACATCAAAGCATTGACGGTGATACTCCTATTAACTCGTCATTAAGTTCTAGTATTAGTGTTTCTAATTATGACGTAATTTCTTCGTCACAAATTATACCTCCCTCCAAATCTCTTCCTTTAATCGTTGACAATTTTTATTTGGCAGTTTCCGCAAATTGCCAAATTCCAAAATTCCAGTTATTATCCTCATTTTTCTCCGCAACTAATGGCTATTCTCATTCTCACTTGCACATATTCAAGGATTCATTTTTAGTTTGTTCATCATCTCCACCTCATTCCCCAAATGTTCGAATGTTTTCTCTTGATACATCCCACATCTCATATCTTGATGGATTAATGGAATTTTCTAAGTGTGTTCATAGAAATCTAATACAAGAAGTACAAGAAAGTCCTTATTTATTGCAAGTGTGCAAACAACCAAGTACGTTCCAGTCTTATTGGTTATATGCAGTACTTTTCATGCATGCTATAATTCTATTTTATCTCTCGTGGAAATTGTTCGTGTTCTCTATTCTTCGAGGCATTATTATTTCACTAGTTTTACAATCGCATGACTATTCTTCCGAGTTTAAGCTCAAGCTCCGATTACCTTCGTTTCGCTTGCGGGGGTGTATTAGAGAAATAACATAAGATTGTTATTTATGATAGTTTTATATTTATCAAGTAGTTATGATATTGTTTTTGAATTATCATAATTACCTTTTGGGACTCCTTGATTATGTAAATCCCTTTATTTTAGCTTAGATAATTTTGTAAATCACTTGATTCTAGCTTAAGTGGTTATCCTATATGTATATATATAGGACAACTCTCTTTATAAATAAAACAAGTCATATAATACAAAATTCAGCTTTCTCTTAGCTTTAATTTTCAGATGTGTTTACGCTTTTGGGAATTTATGTTATAGGGACATCATAAATCATAAATGATAGAGGTTGTATATCTGTATTTGTGTGTAATTAGAATATTAGAAAACCAATAACCAGAAATTGGAATAGGATTCTTGCAGTAGACCTTGTGTTGCCATACTGATTAATTATAAAGTTTCTGATTCGTTTATTTATTTGTTGTGGCTTCAATATCCTTCTCTACTTCTGCCTTTCAATTGATAATGCTCCTTTCAGTTATAGTTCTGTTGTGCTTATTAATTATATGGTTATTGAGAATGCTCTAGTAAATGTTATCCTTTTCAATGATCAACTTGTTTAGTACATAGTTATATATAGTACGACATTATGTTAGATTAACTCTGATGCTGGAGTCTACTGAATATAATTTTCAAGATCTGTCAACAACTTGTCACAGTTTTTGTCAGGAGCGGTTTCCTTTAATTCTAACTAGAATACTGCCTGGTATTGCGAGTATTTATCTTCTGCCTTTTTCGGTGTGCCCTGTCAATAGTTTCATTTCCTTTCTACTTATAATGCAGATCCAAGCACTCACTGCCTTTTGCTACTGTAAAAGTTGACGAGATATGGTTGGAATTGTTTGCTTCAAATTGAGTGATCCTCTAATTGTTTAGGTAGTTTTGAGGAAATAGAAAAGTTGGATTTGGTAGTCTACTTATGTCTAATTCTGGAACGGACTCAACAAGAAAATGCATCCCTAATTATGGAACTAATGGAGTAATTTTGTAATTTTTTTTGGGTAGGAACACATTGCTGGTTTTACAGTTTACATAGATTCTTTTAAGTTAGTCATTGTATCTGAACTAACCTCATTCAAGAGCTTGGCTTTAGGAATAAATTTGCTTCCATTACTAGTGTTGCTCAACAAGTCATTCTGGTTAGCCACTTAGTGTCATAACTTGTGGTTTTTAATTTTATTTACTTTATCTGTTAGGATTAGTAAAAGCTACCATAGTTGTGAATTCAAATTCTTTTCCAAGAAGTGTTACAAATATTGCTAAAGGTAACAGACAATACATGTAAAGCATTATTTGCATTGTTTTCTTGCATTGATCTCTATCTAATCTCGTGATGTTTGTGGATAAGAATCTTTTTGCATTGTTTGATAATTTAATATTTACGCTGTCAATTACTCGAAGATGTTATTAACTAAACCAAATTTATAAATATTTTCTAGATTGTTCAAGAATTATCTAAATTATTGTTAATACATGAATTGGTGATATCTAAGTACATGATACATGTATGTACATGAATGTATTAAAGTGTTAGATTCATGTACATGTATTTGATCATTATTAATGTGGCTCTAAAAGTATCCTATGAGTCCTATAAATAGCTTTTACTCTAGAAGTACCCTATGTGACGTAGCGGAAGAAACAGAAAACTGCTATCAATTGTTGAACCGCGCACGATTGCCAAACGATAACCTTCTACAACCTGTTGATTCTATGAATACCAGGAAATAGGCAGCAAAATTCTAATTCAGAGAATTTTGGAAAAATACATAAATTTTATTATTCATCAAAAACTGCGGCTCCCCATCATAACAAGGTGTTTAAATAGCAAAACCCTAAAAACAGAATCCAAAACGGAAAAGGAAAACTAATAAAGACAATTACAAAAATAACCATAAAACAGAAAAATGTCTTTTTGAAGGCCTAAACGATGGAATTTGACCAAAAAACCCTGTACGTCACAAGCGAAGCGCTTGTGAGTTTTGACCGTTGACCCGTTTCCCATGAAATTAGGCTCCGAAAACGCCCAAATCCGACACTCCAAACTTGGCCGAAATTACCGAATTGCCATTGAATCAGATTTTTGCCATTAAATCAAATCTTTCCATAAACTGGCACGCTTGCTCTTCAACCGCATCATTCTCCCCAGGGTGGACAGAATTCGCCCTCGAATTGTCATCATCGGAGGAATCGCCCGTGTAAGGAATCAAATGCTTGACATTAAAAACATTCGCTGTACGAATATGACTCGGCAGTTTCAAGCGGTATGCATTAGGATTGATCTTCTCAACAATTTCCACTGGCCCAACCTTCTTGGCAGACAACTTATTATAGTCACCTACAGAAAATCTATCTTTAGTAAGAACAGCCCACACATAATCCCCTACTTCGAACTCAACATGACGCCGTTTCTTATCAGCAGCTTGTTTATACTTGCCCGCGGCCTGCAGCAGATTGTCACGGACAGCCCTGTGAACCTCCTGCAATCCTGTCACAAAGGTTTCTGCCGTCCCATGAACTCGTGTCTTTGCTGGTAATGGCAGCAAATCAAGCGGTCCTCTAGGAGTAACAGAATACACTACTGCAAAAGGGCTAAATCCAGTACTCCTGTTAACTGCATGATTATGAGCAAACTCTGCCTGACATAACTTCAGATCCCAACTCTTCACATGTTCTCCAACCAAACACCGCAACAAATTGCCTAGCGACCGATTCACCACTTCCGTTTGCCCATCTGTCTGTGGATGGTAGGCACTACTAAAATTCAACTGTGTGTTCACCATCTTCCACAAGCTACGCCAAAAATGGCTAAGAAACCTAGTATCACGGTCAGACACAATAGACACTGGCAAACCATGCAACCTATAAATCTCTCTAAAGTATAATTGAGCAACACGAACAGCATCTGTGGTCTTTTTACATGGAATGAAGTGCACCATCTTAGAAAAACGATCAACTACCACATAAATAGAATCATTACCTCGCTGTGTACGCGGTAATCCCAGCACAAAATCCATACTGATGTCCACCCATGGCTGTGATGGAACTGGTAGAGGCATATACAAGCCTGCATTGGTTGCTGTTCCCTTAGATACTTGACAAACCCGACACCGTTGCACCAATTTCTCAACCTCCTTCCGAATAGTAGGCCAGAAGTAAGTAGTCTGCACCAACTGCAAAGTCCTGTCTCTTCCTACATGCCCCTCGCCATGCAGCTCTTGAAGGATCTTCAACCGCAAACTACAGTCTGGAACACATAGTTGGTTGTCCTTAAACAAAAATCCATCCTGCAAATGGAAATCTGTCCTCTCCCCTGCCCGAACCTTTGCCAAAATACCAGAAAAATATGGATCAGCTTCAAGTATTTCAGCAAATGAATCAAAACCAGGTACCTCCACAGAAAGTCGAGTTAGTAGTCCCTTTCGCCTGCTCAAAGCATCAGCCACTCGATTGGTAACTCCCGACTTGTGTTTCACCACAAAAGTGAACCTTTGTAGGTAAGCAACCCAACTCGCATGTCTAGCAGAAACTTTATCTTGACTATGCAAATGTTTTAAAGCCTCATGATCCGTATATAAGATAAACTCCCGCTGAAACAAATAATGTCGCCAATGTTTAATAGCCTGAACCACAGCATAAAACTCAACATCATAAGTGCTATAACGCAGCTTGGCACCCGAAAGTTTTCTCACTCACATAAAATGAAAAATAAACGGTAA